>OY755212.1:19543903-20789851 GCA_963576765.1 Draba incana | reverse complement strand
AGGAAAAGAGACGGCAGCTCATGGTACGGGGAGTCAATTGGTCTTATCCAACAAATACTCCACCCTTGGCGACGCTGCAACGGATGAGTGATAGATGTCAGTTGATCGAAATAGATCCTCCTTTGTAACTGACACGATCTCCGTAAGAGATCTAGTCCACAAACGTTCCTTTGATCAAGTTGGTAAGTGAAGAGTCTCTGATCAAGAGATCAAAGTCAGAAGTGATGATTTCTTCAGGGGATTACAGCGGATCAAACAAAAGGATTTTGAATGGAGATGGAATGATGTATTGTTGGAAGGTGAATGGATGATCGAAGAGAATTGATGCAGCGGATGAAGGGTTGAATTTTTGGATCTATGAACACTTGAACAGAACAGAATGGATTGAGAGAAAATTTCAAAGGATGTGAAAGGCCTTTGAACTTTCAAGCTTGCTATTTACTTGGATATTACACACCAAAAGCATTCACAAGTTGAGAAAGGATATGACTCACCAATCTCAGATCAAACAAGTAAAATAAGAGGTTTTTAATAAAATGTTTGATAGTTTTGCAATGAGGAAAACAAAGAACTTAAATAGAAAAGACAAGTCTACATGCAGACTGTCTAGAAAATAACAACAATAAATCTAAGTTGAAAAATGACCCTTGATCTTCCATTTTTGTCACTTCTCTTGGCCAGCAAATTAGACACTTGTTTTGGGCTCTTCTTGGGCTTGTAATTGGCATAAAATGCACTGGACTTGATGGTTATTCATTTGGGTCGAAATTTGTGGTCTTGATCAACAAATGAATGATGTGAAAGTGATTCACAAGCCTCATTAAAACCTTCCTTGGAAAACCCATTGGGACAAAACCAAGGCAAGGGAAAAAGAGTGCAAATGAATCACTTGTCCATTTGTTGATACTTGGATAAAAAACCAGGGAGGTTTAGGATCATGCTTCTTCCATTTAGGCTCAAATTTAACTCCAGTATGAGCTGCTTCCTCAGCTACAAGTTCCTCCTCAGCTACAAGCTTGTTTCCATCAGGTTCAAGCTCTTCTCCACGTTTCAAGCTCCTTATGCTATCCAAGATCATATCACTAACCTTGTATATATAAAGGTAAGTGATTTATTGCCTACCTTTTTCACCTTTTACTCGCTCAAACCTTCGATATCGTCTCTTGCTTTTCCTCTCGTGTCTTGCTTTTCTTCTCGTCTTTTTCAGGTTAAGGTTTTTCAAACTTCCTTTTCTTTTTTTTTTTTTTGCATTTGCATTTGCCACTTCTCTCTCAGCTTTAGGATATCTGATTCTGCCATAGTTGGAAACCTTAGTTACGAACATTGAACTTGTGGGTTTATCAAGCTTTTGTTTTGTTTTTCGTTTACCAATCTTATCAAAAACGCAGATTTGGTGAATAGTTTTGCGATAGTTTGATGTCTTGTTTGGGAACTTTTGAACTTGTGGGTTTTGCAAGCTTTCGTTTTTTTTTGTCATTTGTCACTTATCTCTCTAAAGAGATATAAGGATAAGATTTGGTGAAAAGAGTTAGATGTCTTGTTTAGGAACTTTTCCATGAATCTTTTAGATGTCAAGTTGTTGCATAGCATCCTTTGATACAATCATGTAAACATTTACATATTTTACAGGAAGGAAATGGCTGCAATAAGGTCAATGGTTCCCAACTCTGGGTAGACTAGAGCTACCTCTCTGCCACAGTCCCACTTTCTCCTAGGGTCTCACTCTCTCCCACAACCTCAGTTTCGAGCTCTGAATTAGAATTCTCTCATATGCGACAAGGGTCTTTGCAGTTCCGTATCCCAAACAGCTGACAAGAAGCAATACAAGTTTAAGATCAATGATTCTTACAAAGTAGCTTTGCTTGGAGCTAGCCGATTGGGAGGTCCGATTGTGTCTGTTGCGCTCAGCATGTCATCATCAGTATCCACCCTTCATGTTTACGACAAAACCCGCAAAATGCAATTCGACAATTTTGCTTCTTTGCCCTCTAGCAATTGTCAAGTCAGAGGTTTCACTAGAGATTCCGAGTTAGGGGAGTATGTAAATGATGTTGATCTCGTTGTAATCACACCTGTTATAAAGGACTAGGGCGATGCTTATTTTGAAATCTATGTTTCAAGGGTGAAGACGCTAATGGAGGTTGTAGCATATCAGAATCTGAATGCATTCATCGTTATCGTTAGCAACACGGTGAATGCGACAGTGCTACTTATTGCTGAGGTCATGAAGCGCAAAGGAGTATGTGATCCGAAGAAGTTGTTTGGCCTCACCAAGTGGGAAACATCCATGGCGGAATCCATTGTTAGCCAAAAGGTCGAGAGTAAATTTGTGCAAATTCCAATTGTTGATGGCTTTGATGGAAATTCTTGTTTGCCACTTCTTTCCAAGGCATACCTTTCCCTCAACTTGACCGAGGCAGATATGGAGCAACTCACTGTTAAGATTCGGAACGCCATATCTTTCACCAGGTCAACTAAAACCTCACGCTCTGCTCTCATGTCGATGGAAAACTCTGTGGTAAGATTTGTCATCTTGCTTCTCGAAGCTCTTGACAGTGAGAAAGACGTTTACGAATGTGCCTTTGTGGCGTCGACTGTCACTAATCTATCTTTCTTTGCTTCGAGGATCAAGCTTGGGACGAATGGTATTGAAGCCATCATGGATTCTGACCTCGATGGACTTACCGAGTATGAACAGAAGGAATTGAAGGCTCTCAAGTCATCACTCAAAGCCGCCATTAAGAAAGGTATTGCGTTCGCTGCTTCAAAATGAGTTTGCAGAAGGTAGTAGTAATAAACGAGTCCTTTTATTGGACTATATAGGCAGATGGCTTAGGACATTAATTTTTTTTGGGTCAAAGTTTAGGGCATCAAATTTTAAAAAAAAACCTTAATAACATATATTTCTATTAACTATTAATCTCAAACTAGTAAAATATATTTACATGAACCTGAGTTAAATTTTGTAGTATTATGGGTTGTCCACAATGAAAAAAGTGTATTAGCCCATAGTTAGTTAAGTAATTAGATTTAAAATATCCTTTTTAATAAGTTGAAGAAAAAGATTGTAAATCTTAAAAACATAGAGAAACAGAAAAAAAGTTTGTCGTTGAAAGTAAAAAAAAAAGAGTTAAGTTAATTCATCAAGAGAACTCCTAAGAAACATTCATTTTGATAGACTGGTCAATACTTTTGTAGAAAATAAAAGGAAGAAAAATTATGTTTTATAACTATTATTCATTTTGTTGGTTTATTTTTTCTAAATAACAATAACATTTACTATTGTAAAACATTTTTTTTTGAATAAGAGCATTTGATATTTAATCGCTTCTTTATACTATTAGTATTGGCACACCTGTTTTTTACTAACTCAGTGCCCATATACTCAGTTAGTGAATGTATTTATTAAAGTCAGTAACTGATTTTCCGCAGGAAGTTTCAAAGTATTTTGGCTATTCAAAAAAAAAAAAAAAATTATGCATGAGCTTTGAAAAATGCTTGCCATCGGACTTTTACTAGTTTGGTAGTTAAAGCGTATCACTTGCCTATGGACAAGTCAAGTTCTCATGTTTTGAATTTCAAGCTTTCTTCGAATTAAACAGTCTTAGATACATTGTTCAAATAGTCAATAGATATGCTAATGTGACTACAAGCTAACATTTTCTATTGAACAACAAGCTCCCATGCAAACCACATGAGATTTCCAATATTTAAACAGGAAAATCCACCTACTAAAGTAACCATACACTTGTGTTTTTTTATAAAATTTATTAATTTATTTGTATTCCAAGTATCTAATATCATTACATTAAATTAATATACCTACCAACATACTTCATACCTTAGTTTATCTTAGATTTCAACTTTCTTACGTCAAATCTTTATATTTAAATATATTTCCCCCAACCTAAACTGATAAGAGTATCGTTTAGGTGAAACTGTGAATTGGTCTCTTGTTTTACCTTAATTAGTCAATCTTGCGAACTTACGCGTTCAAAACACAAACATGACTTTATGAACAAAATTAAGCCTGTGTATATTTTATTTGCGATATAAATGTGAAAATTCTAATATTGATGTGTAATTTATTTTTGATACAGAGCTAAAGTTATAAGAAAACAGATTATTTCATTTTGTAAACAGTTATCCTCTAGTTTAAGTTTCGGAATCGTGAGGTTGACAGGAAAAATAAACTTAATAGAAAAATAAGTTTATTTTCAAGTCTAAATAAAAAAAGAGTTGGTAAGACAAAATTGTAAGATTTGTCCTAATTAAAAAAGAATCTTACTAAGTTGCATCTTCATAATTGTTAGCTTCGATATCATTTTAGAACATTAACCGCGTAAACGAAAACTATATTTTTTGTTAATATGTATTTTTTTGTAACGAATTTTTTTTTTTTTTTGGTAACAACGTATATATATATAATTTTTTTTTTTGGTAACAAAATTCTCATTAATTAATAGGAGGATAATTTCAAACTCCACAACCTCCACAGTGACACGAAGATGGGTTACACATGTAATTTCACATGACGAAAGTCTCATTAGACCGACTCGTTCAAGTCAGAAAACTTGGTCAACACGCATATTAGTGAGATAGCGCATGAAAAATCCGACCTAAGTGATGAGCTCTCGAGATGACCGCTTCTTCGTAACTTAAGCATATAAATACACGTTCTCCCTCTCCTTTCTCTAATTCCTCAAACCAAATCTCCTAATTTTCTTCGTTTACCAAACATTAAAATCTTTTTCTCTTCCGGGTAAATTAGTTTATTAATTACCTCGAAGCTTTTTGTGTGTGTGTCGGTACAACAAAAAAAAAAAGGAAATCAAATGAGGAGAGCTAGTTGGACAAGCATTTTGATCGTGACGATGTTGGTGGCGTTGCTGGTGATAGAACAAGTGGTTGTTCCGGCCGCGGCGGGGAGGATTTTACCGGAAGAGACGATGAGGATGGAGAAGGTCAAGTCAACGATGGATTCGTGGTTTCAGCGTTTGGCGTCGGGTCCGAGTGCAAGAGGTCGCGGCCATTAAATTACTTGAAGCTCCTTTTTTCCCTTTTCCTGGTTGTGTTCCATTCATTTATTTATTAATTTCTTCTTTTGTTTTTTCAACCTGTAGGGAAATTCATATATTTAGTCGTAGAAACTAAACCCTCAAAATATACATGTACATGTTTTTGCGTTTGCTGATTGATAATTTGAATAAGATTTTGCATTCTGGTTTTACCAGAGACCTGATTTGTGGTAGTTGGTTGGGAAGAAAGATATGCAAAACAAATTAAAAAAAAAACCCAAAAAAAAAAAGACAAGAAACGAGTGAGTCGTGTACGCCATACATGTAAATGTAGCTGGCTGGATCACCTCTCTACATTTTTTTATTACACAGTTTTAGCCAAATCCTCAAGACAACGAGGAACTTTTGCATGTCAGAATATTTGAATTTCGAATACGAACCAAGCATGAAATTGAAGTAGAACGAGTTGATTTAAAGGTGCAAGTCAAAAGGATTTGGATTCCTAGAGTTAGAACTTGGACTATTATCCGACTTTAAAATGATAAAGTGCACAAAAAGTTCCTACACAAAGCAATCAAGCAAGACTTTTCTTTCTTGAAATAAATTCCTGGGAACAGAAGCGCAGAAAATGTGCACACAAAACCAAAGTGAAAGTGTATTCAAAAGCTCTGTTTTCTTCATTAGCTCCAACTCACTCCTCTCTATAGTCTGGATTTTCTTTCAATATGACGAACCCTTCTAATATGGGCGACAACGGAATGTACCTGTGACCCAAAACCACAGGTTTTTTAGATTCTAGAAGCTAAACAAAGTTTTGTTTTTGAGTAGGAAAACACACGGTGGGTTTAGAGAAACAACATACTTGTCGGTTGCGAGCTCAGCTCTTTCCCCAGCAGCAAGTAGAACAGGTGTTGAGTGCGTTTGGAACCCAGTGATTGTTTTCGGTCTACCCGCCTGTCCCACCACATCAACCGCTTGTCCTACCCGCACTGGTACCGAGATGGGCTTCAGGTTCTCATCCACCGTCAGCATCATCCTTGGCTACACATTGAAACCCCATTGTGTGTTCAGTTACTTAGTCCATTACAAAAAAAAAGTCCACACAAAAACAGAATGTTGCACTCACCTGCATCGCCAATACGAGGAAGTAGAGCACATAGTGGTATTTCCCCAGTATGATGGATTTCATGTCAAGACATGCGTGCAACAATGTCACTATACCAGCAAGGGCGGTTCTGAATACAAAATACAACACAGGTTTATGATTCACAGGATGAAGCTTCAAAAGCCAAGCATCCAAATATATATGTTACAACTTACGGCGATAGCAAGAGACGTTCGGAGTGGAAGGGACTGAGTGTTAAGAGCCCCTTTCCCATATGCACAAACCCTTGTGCAATACGCACCTGCGTTATGAATTACCACAATGAGAACAAGCCTATCAGTAGAAACTGCACCGAATAAAGAAAAAAACACATTACACAGAAGAGAAGGCTGGCATCTTTGTAATAATAGCTGGAGAGATTTCTAAGCATGCCAGCTATCCTTGCATTGTTAGTTCCAGCGCCTATCAAACCGAGTGAAATAATTGCTGCCTGTAGGAGAAAGATGAAACATCATCAGTTAAGTCAATGAAATAACTACTACCTAAACCGTGAGTGGCGAAAAGATTACTCACCATGGCAACTTCCGAATCTGTGTCATGGCTAAGCCGGCTCAATGTGTCCATAACATTCACCTGGAAATATGGAAAAGATTAGAGTAAGAGCAGTATTTTTAAGCTTAAAATGTAAAACTACGTTTACAAAGTGAATGTTCACCTTTGGGTTCGATATACATAGGAGACCAAGGGCCAAAGGCACTGCACGTCGAACATTTGGCTCTCCATACTGTAGCACACGCTCCAGAGAACGGATCTCCATATCAAGACCCAATTCTTCAGACATAGCAACCATTGATAATCCAATCACAGCTGGACCCTGGTGGATATCACCGTTCTCTAGGTGCTCTCCACACTGAGCCAGAAGGTCTTGGACCTGAGCAATTGAAGAGTCAGCAAATAAACTAGAGAGCAAAGAATAATGTAATTCAACCACCAGCACACTTAATCAGATACCTTGAGGACATTCCCAGTTCCAGCATACGCACAAGAAAGAAGTGTCATATCACAATACTTTCTTATTTTCTCATTGAACGTCTTTGAAACTTCCGCGGTAGCCTCCACACTTTCCTGCTCGGTAGTGAAACAAATTGACACAGTTAAGCGAGGGAAATAACAATTAAGTACACAAACAATAAATTAATCAAGTGTGACTTGCTCCCTACCTGTTTTCCAAGGTACAAAAGGCCAAGTCCAAGAGGCAAGAAACGAGTGAGGGGGTCACCCAATTCTGCCTCGCTCCGATCCATCAAAGCAAATATAATAGATTGTGCAACCTCTTCATTGCATGAACCAACGTAAATCATCCCCAAACAAAGTGCAGCAAATGCAATCACATCGAGAGGCGCTTTGGCATCATTCAGAATTGGAGACAAACTGCTTCTTATCTGTCCAAACAGTGAGCATGTTATTGTCTCGTGAAACATTGAACACAGCAATATAGGTAAGAAGATAACAAATCTTCACCTGGTCATTTTGGGAACCCGCATATGCAATTCCGAGACCCATTATAGCACCAATTCGAACAGATGAATCCTCTTTGTCTATATATTCTCCAAGAAGGGCTAATGCCTGATAAAGAAAGCTGAGTGAGAAGAATCTATGGCAGAATATAATGTGAACAAAGGATCCAATAGAGACGAAGAAGAATTAACTGACA
Source organism: Draba incana (assembly GCA_963576765.1). NCBI lineage: Eukaryota > Viridiplantae > Streptophyta > Magnoliopsida > Brassicales > Brassicaceae > Draba > Draba incana. Next base: position 20,782,014 of record OY755212.1, on the reverse strand, counting down.
GGATCACAATCATTCTTAATGCCGCAGTTAACAATCCCAACTCCCAGCAGAGCTCCAGCAATGATGGGATTATCATTACTGTGAAAATATTTGTCGAGTTGAGCAAGTCCGGAGTCCACATCCCATAATAGAATCATACCCTAGCGTTAGTAAACAACTAGGTCATGTTACAATTTTTTACTTCCATGATATATAACACAGCTAGGAAATCTAACAAGTAAGATGAGACATACCAGACTAGCAGCTGCACTGGTCTTCCCATGTTCTTTATTTTTGAAGAGCCAATTCCCAGCCGATCCACTGGTTGAGTCTGATGGTACCGTCATTAATTTGTCCTGCAATATGTAAATATATCAAAATGGCAGCTGAGTTTACTAATTTCGTCTCATTTTGCAAATCAGAAGATTTTTAAATCATACCTGGCCGAAACCAGCATTTACAAATGCATTCACAAAAGTAGCAGCCAGATTTTGTCTAGCAGAATCCACACTTGCACTAGAGCTAGCCCTGCCATCAAGCAAGTGAGCCTGCAATATTTTACTGGACAGGTAAGAGACACTGACAAAATATATCTGATAGCAAACTAAACCAGTAACAGGCATAATTTTCAATAAAACTGATATACCTTGTAGATGTCTTCAGGTGTTTTGGCCTCCATGACCTCAATATCCCTTGCAAGTGTCAGGTATCCTTCACTTAACCTGGTGTTGTTAACAATATCCTGTAAGACTTCTCTGTCAACGTCATCTGCAACCATCTCATGGTCAAGCTCAAAGGTGATACCCTGTATGGGGGAATAACAAGAGAAAAATAAATATAAGAAAGTCATCAGGTACTGCATCCATATGCTGATGATCATTGTTAAGAACTTACATGACGTGAAATCATGTAGCAGAACTGTTTCTTGCTTAGCAGATCAGTACATGAGGTAAACACTCGCTTGACGTACTGAAAACCAAAAATATATATCTTATAAGAACTACACTGAAATTAGAGGAAAGCTATTCCGAGCTTCCTTCATGGCACAGATAGAGAATACTAAAGTCCAATATGAAGGTTAGAACCCAGACCTGCATGTTATCAAGAAATAATGCAATTTGTAGAGCGTTTGGATATTCTCCGAACTTCATGTAGATCATGTAAGCAATATCTAGAACCAACATGTCATCAGGTCCTGATAGATACCTGAAAAGACAAAAACATACAATGTCAAAAGGAGTGCTCTTGTGGAGGATAACCAAGCAAAGCTTATGAGAACTTGTCTCATACGAATATAACAGTATATATGATCTGAAATCCTAAATCACTGAAAAAGCAGTCAAATGAATAATATTATCATATTGAGATTACTTTGCTGCACTTGTGAGATAGTTGCACGTCCTCCTGAAATTTGTCTTGTCCACGTACTCAAGTAAGAGGGCAAGATCTTCAACATCCATTAAAAGATCAACAGCTTCAGTTTCTGCATTATGCTGCAAGGAACAAAACGAATCCTTCAGAGATAGGACAAAACAAGAGGTGCAATTCTCAAGCGTATAAATGATTTTTTTGTTAATTTAGATATAAGTAGAGCCCGTTCTTATTACAAGGGGCCAAAGGACCAACAAAAATAAGCATGAAAAGGATCTTACCTTCATGTGAAAAGCCACAATTTGCTTCACAAGCTCCATTATATCCTTAATAGAGGACTCCTCACCCTGAATTGCCAAAAACACGAGCATATATAACTATATTTCAGAACATTTCTAAATACAATAGAAAGCACATTGTTAAATATTCATTAACAGACACTAATCACCAGCAGAGAAAACCCAAACATAACTATCTATGACCATACTAGAATATGAGTAAAACAACAACATTGCCAAAGACAAAATGGTTTCTAACCTGTCGCATCGTATACTCTTCTGCAATCTCTCCAGCCAGATTCCTGACATACTCGTGACCCCACGATCCGATGTCCCCCTCAGATCCAGTCAACCTATAACCTAAGCTTTCCTGAAAGAGTATTGTATAACAAAGGACCAGCAACAAAAAACTGCGTCAAATTCTACCAAGAACCACACAATACAAGTCTGTTATGGCATATCGTAAGAGGGAAACACAGGTAACAAAAATGAATACGAAACAAATAGCAAAAGGTAAGAAACTCTGTTTTTATACTCCTAACCGAACAGCGAGAAAGCATACCCTTTCACCTTCGGCAGACATGGTCAGTGCCAGGACAGACAGTATATCAGCCAACACTTTCTGCAAACAGACGGGTATGCGATTTTTAATACATGCCCAGTAGAACGAGAAAGAAGGTGTTAACGGTAAATGACTTAAAATGTCTGAAGAAGTACCTTGAGATAAGACTCCACCATTTTTGTATGAAATTCTTTAAGAGTTCCATAATGAGGACGGAGAAACTTGAGTGGTTTGGGAACTGATGTCATGGAGCTTGTTGCAGCACGGATTTCTTGCCTACAGGCCAAACGATTAGACCGACTCAAAGTTAAAATAAGCAAAAAGGTGATAAAAGAACATGCACACGGTACTTCATAAGTTCAGAAAACAAGTTTTAACGAAACTTATCAATAAAAATCAACCCAAGGTCAGTTAAGAGATAGAAGAATTACCTCATGCTTTCAAGAGCAGCCCTCTGCAACTCAGGATTAGAGTCTTGAACCCTCTCAACATAGAGCTCCAGGTTCTGCTTTAGTTGCAAGTCCTCTTCAGACTACAATCACATCAGATGGAAACTAAGTCATCTAGTAATCCAAATCTCGCTTTAACCATAGCCATAGTACAAACAGTTCCTACATCTCTAACGCCACCAAATACGGAAAGTAGTATCAATCTTCACAAGGACTTTCACCAAATTTCTAAACAAATGGCAATGAACAGCATATCAACTAAACCCTAAATCTCAGAGAAAACTGCTTAATTTCAGATTTCAACTTGATAAAAAATACCAACAGCTTAATCGTGATACCAAATAATTGTAAGGAAAGCACGATTTCAAATTGAAAGCGAAATCGAACTCACCAGATCTTCTTCCTTCTTATCGTCCTTCTTCTTGGGATCTTTGGAAGGAACCTTCATCGTTGCTTCATCTCGCTTCGCACCACCGGCAACGCTATTCGGATCCGGAACTGGAGCCATCTCAGTCAAACTAGCACCCGATCAATCCGAAGAATCCAACAAATGCGGCACTCGAAATTCGAAAACTGGGAACTGGACGAAACCCTAAGTCAGAAATTGCACGTTAGAGAGGAATTATGCCTTTCTTCTGGTACTGAAGCAAAATATGAAACAAGTGTGTGTAGAAAAAGAAGCACACGGGAGAGATTTCCCCTCGATCAAGAATTCCATTATGGGCTCAGCCCATTAGTGAATCAGGCTCCTTACTAGATCTAACACCCATATGCGCGGACTATTACAATTTATAAACTTTAATTTTCTTCGTTGTTATAAGTTATAACATTAGTTTTACTAAAAATTTACTAGATTTGGACCGGATTATAAATTTTATTATTTATTTCTATATTTTGATTTGCATAAAATATAAAATCAACACATGAATTGAGAAAATAATTTTATGAAAGAATTTCAAAATATATCGTTAAATGTTAAATAAATATGGTATGCGACTTATTTAGTTTAAATTAATTTGGTATTATGATTTGTGTGTAATGTTCAACACATTTATATACACCCGAGTTAATAACATTTACATGTATTTTGACTAAAATATGAATAAATAATCAATATTTAATTTTATTTTAAGTTTATTGAGTTGGTTCGTACAAACAAATCAAGATTTTTCACCTTTAAACGTATAATTACAAAATTACAATAGTACCAAAAAACAAAACAAAAAAAATTTGCAGATCATTATTTATTTCTCTTTGATCGACAAATCATGTTTTTTTTTTTCTAATGCCTTTAGAATTAATAAAAAGTTAGAGATTTTGTGTAATTAATTACCACAATATTTGTTACCTTCTATAGAAAATTAGTGGATTTCGTATGATGTGTATATTAAAAGTCATTATGATTTTAGTAAAGTGATATAGATGTTATTTTCGAAATATTAAGGAAAGTGAATGCAAAATTTTAGGAGTGCATTTTTTATTTGTTGCCATGTTTATAAGTTTAAAAATGTTGTTTTTAAATTTTTTAATAGAATGATAATTGCCCCCTAAAACTCTATTTGGTAGTCTTGTTTTAAATTTGAAAAAGAAGGAAATTTACATATGAATGTTTATTTCAGAATTATATTTAAATTAATGTAAAATTTTAGGGAATTTTAGGAATATTTCGTAATGTTGATAAATTTAGAAATATGTTATTATTTTAAATTTTACTTGAATGATAATTAGCCCTTAAAACACTCTTAGCATGACACATAAGATTTTTAAGTTAGAATGTCTCAATCAGTGATACCTAGGATTTTGAGGTTTTAGTGTCTCCTCAATTAATATATATAAGATATATTTTGACTAAAATGACTTTAAACTATGTTAATCAATTACTTTTGTAAAATATATATATATATATATATATATATATATATATATATATATATATATATATATATATATATATACCACTTAGACGCATGATAATACTTCCATTCATATTATAGGACTAGATTTTCCTCAAACTTGCTAAACCAAATCAGTAATTTAATACAAACAATTTATTTTGATTTTACTCGGTCTAATCTCTATGACTTTGGCATGTTCGTTTGGTCAATTGGATGCTCCATCTAGATGTAACTGTCAAATGATGTTTGTATAGTTGTATTTAACGACTCACCCAGCCCAGATGGAGCGTTTAGCTAACTTTTTTAAACGCATCCAAAAATATGAAAAAAAATCAACTGAGTTTCTAACGGAGCAGCCAGATGCAACCGGTTCAGCTAGAAACGTTAAACGACAAAATACCCATACCTAAACAAAGAAATTACAATAAATACCATGAACTTAAAACATATTTTCTCTCGGCGTCGTTCTCTCTTCTCCGTCGCCGATCTTCTCTCTCGCCGTCGTTATTTCGTCGATCTTCTCTCTCGTCGTTGTTTGGAGTTTACTATGGTGAACATATAAATTGAGACAGGCATGAGAATTGCACTGAGTTCTTCACCATGTGACTTCATAATGCTTTTGGGTCTTTGGTTTTGATCCATTTATGGATATCCAAATATTTCAATTTTTGCAGGTCGAATTAGATGATGAAGCTTCAAGGATTAGAAGAAGCGAAAGAGATTACGAGCTTTCTCAGAATTTTTTTTTTCCTTAAAATTAATGATGATTTTTTTCTGGACATTACTCATGTCATAATACGAGGAAATTTTCTCTCTCTAAAAGTCTTTCCTCTAACTTCTCTCTAAAAGAAGATCTAAAAAAGTGGTGTTGATCGCCCGGTATCCGGCGGTGCCGGTGCCGTGGCCGTATATATTTTAGGCGTTTTTATTTATTCCGATTACCCGGATCTTTCCGGTAATCTTTTGTGTAAAATATTTCTGTTTTAGACGTACATCTCTTCCGCTTCGACAGACTTCTATTTCCGCTTAGACGGACTCTTATCTCCGACTAGTTCGGATAGTAATATTTTCGGTTTAAGTTTGCTTGTGTCTATTTCCTTCCTCGTTGTTTTTATAATCAAATTTCAATAGGGTTAGATTCAATTCTCCTTTTCGTTATGGACTTAATTTTTAGGGCATAAATCTCTACTAGCATTATTGCTAATTATATGAGTAGAGTGTCTCGATCAATGTCGGAATCTCCGGCTGTTCTTTCTAGATTTCCCTTATATGTTAAATTAATGATAAAAGAGTTTTGTTATCTAATGAGATTTTAGGAAGGTTTCAATAGATGGGTGGCCTTGAGCGATGATGATTCATGACGCTCTTTGATTGCCTGAAGATGGTGAAGTTTATTTGGCAATTTTCCTGTGATAACTGTAGCAGATTAAGAGGACTGCAGGTGGAACTTTGCATGTCTTCCATGTGTATCAAGATCTCCAAATCTGGTTAACACGTGTACTTGAGCTAAATTTAATATTTTGTTAAACTGTGTTATTAAATTTGGATCCGGTGATGAATTGTAATCTTTGTAAAATTTGGCCCATTGGATTTGTTAGATGGAAATTGAAGTTGTCATAAAAAAAAAAAAACTCATGTCACAATACGACATCGTATGATTGTGCAATAATCAAGGAAATATGGAAATATGGCTTCGATGTTACAAATTAAAAAGCTTCGTACATGACGGCAAAAAAAAGTTTATTCCTATTGTTTTAAAAAGCTATATAAATGCCCATATTTTTTTATTGTTTTATTCCTATTATTCGTACAAGTATATCGAACATAATAATCAAATTTAGTATAAATGTAAATAAACTATATGTAAATAAACTATGAAAGTTTTAGATTTAATTCATTTTCTACATATTTAAAATGTTTATTCCTAATGTTTTATTTATTTTTTCAGAACTTTATATAAATTTAAATGTATAAATGTTAAAAATTTAATTTAAAATTTTAAATATAATTTTAAATATAATTTTAAATCATTGAAATACCATTAAAATGAAATCATGTATGTTTTAGTCATTTGGATGATAAATACATCCAGATGCACATACTAACTAACCAAACAAACAAAACTGCATCAGATGATGCTAGAGTATCCAAATACAGAAACAAGCAACAGATGTATGTGTTGATTTCAAACATCAGATACATCTCTCTCTCTATCTCATTCGTTTGGGTTGATTTCAATATGGATCTAGATAAAAAAAATTATGTTTTATTTTTGATTTTGATATCAAAATTGGATTGGTTTTTAAAACAGATTATAAGATTTTACAAAGTAGTATAAGGTTTTTAAAAAGGTTTATTAGGTTTTTAAAAACATTATAATCTTTTTGTAATACTTTGTAAAACTTTATAATCTGTTTTAAACCATTTTTCACAACTAAACATTTAGTTATATAAAGCTCTCACGATTGGTTACCCAAAGTGGAGCTAAATTACTTACATAAGAAAAACAAAAAGACCGCAACCGAGTTGACCGAGCTAAGGAATCCTCCTTTAAATATGAAATCTCTTATAATCTACTATATGAAAGGAGGATGACTATTTCTATAGGTGTCATGTCATCTCTCCTTATAATGCCAAATGTACAAGTAAAAAAAATAGAAAAAAAAACATTCCTTGCAAAAGCATTATCATTCTTCACACGTTATGACCAAAAACTTTTAATCTCCAAACGCCGCAGCTATTATGAACATTAATTAAAAAAAGAAAGGAGCGACTGGAATACGAAGAGATTATGTTAAGAGGAATCTAAGAGATATGTAATCAAAACTTTTTACAGAGCATATTAAATCCACTTTAGTCGTCTTCCTTAAAAATCGATGAGCGACTTAAAAATATGGTATTCTCTATTCCCTTATTTTTTTAGCAAACCATTTTGTTTCCTCATGGTCTATTGTCTTCTCAATCGACTATACCTTCATGCCATACATTGTAAATTCGGCACAGAAGAAATCAGACAAACCAAAGTCAAATGATACTATCTTGCGACTTGCCAAGTAGAACACAATATACTTAAAAGAATTTCTAGTGATTTTGTATAAGTTTTAACCACTTAACCAACTTTCTGCAAGTGCACAACAATCACAATTAGTATAGAGAAGGGATGAAATTCACGAGGACTTGTTAACCACACTACGAATTGTAATAAATAAAATAAAGGTAGAACAAAATATGGTTTGGTCGTTTGTGTGATTGTGAAATAACACGGATGCAATATGAAATAGAAACTGAAGTCAATAAGAGAAAAAAGTTAGGATTTAGGCAATTTGCAGAGAATCATGCAACAATAACGATTGATTTAATCTAGGGATATTAGATATACCGGACCATTGCTGCGGTCCTAAAATAGGAGATGCAAAAAGAGTTTCAAATTTATAAACCCTAATCTGCACAGTTGACAATTGTAGTACTTAGAGGTCGATCCACAGGAGACTATGTTGTTACACTATAAATCTATATGATGCAAAATAAGCTAAGAGAAAATATATTTGGGTTTTGGGGTTTTTAATGAAACGAGCAAAACAATAAAATAAAGGGATAGATAAATCAAAACACGCAAGATAAAAGCAATTAAAAGGAACTAATGCAACATGAACTACACGGTTTTTAAAGAGATGTAACTAGTGTTCTAGAACTCAAATCACTGTGGTAGAATCATTCCCCTTTCGAGGCTCCGAAACCTATAACTCAACCCTAATAGACTCGGCTTTCACGTGGTTATTACAAGGTGAATTACGCAGTAAGATTGAGATTCGATTTTTCATTAAACTCCTTAACTAAGCTTTCGAATTGTTAAGACGCCTAACCTATCAAATAATAGATCCGATCGGTGCAAAAGCTTTTGGAATCGGCACCAATCTAAACTCGGTCACTAGGTAGCTAATCTAGATCACACCTTGAGTATAAATAAAGATAGAGAATAAATCTAGAAATAAGCTCAATAAAGATGTAAAAGATCCAACAAAAGAACTTTAAAATAACTTTATATCAAACATACAACTACTCTACATGTTATGAAACATGGAGCAACTAGAGAAGTTGATAAAACAGTAGATTCGTGCTAAGTAAGGGCTCGGCATAGGTGGATCTCAAAGCACAAAGCTTGAGAAGAACACCATGGCCTTCATCGCTCTTCTACAAAAGATAAAGATGAAGATCTAAAGAGAATAACAAAAATACATATTTATTATTGATTTGTGGTGCCTAGGGCTGCTCTCCTTCTCTTAAGAGGCTAAAATCAAGTATATATAAGCGTAGGAAGAGGTTATAGGTCGGCAAAGGCTCTAGGGTTTCAGTTCGGGCAAAAACATCTTTTTATCGATAAGTGCGCATAAGTGGCCACGGCACCGAACGGTGGCACCAGTCACGTGAATTGGTCCGGGGTTTGGCTCAAAATCATCTACTTGAGCTTGGCTTCAGTTAAATGAGCCGGCCCATGGGTTGGTTCGGTGCTTAGGCCCATCTTGGACTTGATTCTTCTTCTAGGCAGAATGACATGTCTTTAGTCAAACTTGAATAACTTCCACAATAAAACTCTATTTGATATAATTCCAAATCCATTGGAAAGCAGATTCAAAGGGCTATCTTCATATAAAATTGCATTGCCGTCGAGGTTGATTTGGTCTTCCGGCTGAGGTGATCTTTTGGAGACATACTTTCTGTCCAACTTGGGAAATAGTGAAATCTTGGACTTTGAGAGCTTTGATTGGCTTCCTTGACTTTGATAAGTTGTTGTAGGATGAAGAATACTCATTTTGCTCTTTTTTACTCCCTTTTTGATGATTTGACCTACATGACTTTTAAAAACCAAATATACGAGAAAACTACCTCCTTTGATTGAAAAGCTTATTAAATAACTAAGAAAATAGATATAAATAGATAGTAAAAGTGGTAAAATACCGGGTATATCAACCATCTAGAACTCAGAACACGAAAGTATAGTTTTTCCACTTTCTTGGCTCCAACCACTATGTTTAATCACCCTAATAGACTCAACTTTCGATGGTTACTACAAAGTGAAAACATGCAATAAAATTTCAAGCTCTGATAAAGTTCACCAAACTCCTTAACTAACCTTTCGAATTGTTTAGACGCTTGGCTCATCGAATACTAGTTCAGGCAATATAAAAGCTTTTGGAATCTATTTTAAGCTAAGATCAAATTGCTAAATGCGCGGTAAAACAATTATGCATAGAGTATAAGTAAAGATGAAGATTCTATTGATATCCCAAAATAATCATCAATCAATTATCGAATTATGAAACTCATTGAAAACCTAAAACATAACAAGTGAATTACTCAAACATGGTTAAGACGCTTGGCTCATTACGATGCTAAAGAGATTTGACTTGAGTTGTTTTGGTTATTTTAATTAATTGTTTTATTAGATTTGATTGGTTTAATTGAGTTGTTGATTTTCTGTTGTTTATTGGTAAATGTTGAATTAGCCGTTGAAGGTTAATGTTTATGGGAAAATTAACTCGGGTTAATAAATTTTTTTTTAAAAACAAATATTGGTTGTTTCATTTTGGTATCAGAGCATTTATGGTTTTAGGGCAGTAGGTTGTGTGAACTGAGACTATGTGGATTAAATTGATTATGAGTGGTTAGTCAATTTAGTAGTCTTAGATCATCCTCTTCGGGCCTTTAAAGAGATTTCGCGGTAAGTTCTTTTTGCTGTTTGTGACTTCTTGTGGCTCATTGTCCTGTTCTGTGTGAGTGCATAGAGATGGATTCAGGAGCTAGAGGTCGTGGGAGAGGTAAGTTCTGTGGTAGAGGCCGAGGACGAGGTCGTGGACTAGTGATTGAGTCGTCCAGTAGTGTGGCTGTGAGTGATTCTCATGTGTTAGAGACTCCTACCCATCATGTGGAATCTGTGAGTGGGACCAGCGTGAGTGGTAGTGTGGGTAATGTGGGTGTCGGGAGGGGTACCGGGTTAGCTGATGGTAGACTGGGCCCAAGTGTGAGTACTGCTCCAGCTCATGATCATTTGGATTGTATGGAGGGTATTCTGGCACAGTTGATGAAGCAGTTTCCAGCGGTGACTTCGGTTCCGACTCCAGTGGTGCCTCCAGTGGCGGAGGTGCAGTCGAGGGTTGCGGTTGCAATGGTGCGTCTAACCTATCTAGAGGTGATGAGTCAGATGCGCCATTTGAGTATTGCGTTCTTTTCGGGCGGTATTGGGCCTGAGGAGGCAGATGAGTGGTGTAAACTTATGTCCTAAGGATTACTGAGTGGAGTTGGTGATCCATTATATGAGTGGTGATGCTCACTTGTGGTAGAGATCTATTGAGGCCAGGAGGCCTGATACTATATGGACCTGGGGAGAGTTCGTAGCTGAGTTTAACTCTAAGTACTTTCCTCAAGAGGCTCTAGATCGTCTCGGGACGAGGTTCATGATGCTGGTATAGGGTGATCGTACAGTGCGTGAGTACGATGCTGAGTTTAGTCGACTGGTCGTATATGCGGATAGAGGCATAAAAGACGAGCAAACGCAGGTGTAGAGTTTCTTGAGGGGACTTTAGGCAGATTTGAGGATATGCTATAGAGTATCGGAGTACGCCTCAAAGGCGAAACTGGTAGAGATTGCTGCAGGCATTAAGGAGGACTTGAGGGGTCAGGCAGCTGCAGTAGTTCCAACGACTGTTGCTCCTGCTGTCCAACCAAGGAGGCAGCACCAGCAGGGTGGTTCTGGTTCTGGGAAAGGCGGTAAACCTGCGCAAGATCAGAAGAGGAAGTGGGAGAGCACTTCTAAGGTAAGTTTGGAGTCTTATGCTTATTACGATTGTTGGAGTACTGAGCACAGGGTGGCGAGCTACCCTAAGGCATCGAGGGAGGCTGAGGTTTGCTTCCACTGCAGAGAGCCATGACATATTCGTCTGATGCATATATAGTTGCATCAGTTGGCTTTGGCAGCAATTTAGCCAGTGGTAGCGCAACCAGTGACTTAAGTAGCGGAAATGCATCCGTTAGCTCAGATTGGTGGAGCACCGCGTGTGTACACGCCAGGGGAGACATGGCAGTCTAGTGCAAGCCCGATCATAGGTAAACTTCAGATTTCAGACTTTTAAATTTTTGTTGTACCAAATTAAATTGTTTGGTTTCTGTTATTTCATGTGATAGTAATTCCAGGGTTTCTTAGCATCTCAGGTTTATGCAGTGACCTTATTAGTGAGAGGTTTTGTGACCCACATGATGTTTGACTCTAGAGCATTGAACTGTTTCATTACTCCGGAATGTGCCAAAAGCAGTGGCATTCGGAGCGATGTTGGTGGGCCAGCGAGTTTTGTCAAGGTAGTTCGAGGTGGATTCCTTGCTACACTTGGTCGAGCGAGAGGCATAGATGTTTAGATTGCAGGAAAGTCAATGCCAGCGGACATAGTGATTAGTCAGGTGGAGCTATATGATGTTATTTTGGGGATGCACTGGTTGGAGCGTTACCGGGTTCATCTGGCTTTTCATCGTGACCGCGTAGTGTTTGGGTGCTAGGGATCAAGGTTGGGTTATCATGGAGTGAGACCGACTTCGGGAAGTCTCGTGATTTCTGCGGTTTAGGCAGTGCGGATGATTGAATGTGGATGCAAGGCTTATTTGGTGACGATTTCAATGCCGTAGTTCATTGGTGAGGTTACAGTGAGTGATATTCAGGTTGTTTGGGACTTTGAGGATGTTTTTCAGTCGCTAAAGGGATTATTACCATCTCGGTCTGATCTTTTTACGATTGGGCTAGAGCCCGGGAAATCGCCGATATCCAAGGCACTTTAGAGGATGGCTCCAGCTGAGTTGGTAGAGCTGAAAAAATAGCTAGAGGATTTGGCGAGTAAGGGTTTTATTCGTCCGAGTACTTCACTGTGGGGAGCGCCGGTGTTGTTTGTGAAGAAGAAGAATGAGAGTTCCGGTTGAGTATCGATTACTGGGGACATAATCGAGTCATAATGAAGAACAAGTACATTTCCCGAGGATTGATGAGTTGCTAAATCAGCTGAGGGGTGCTACTTGGTTTTCCAAGATAGACTTGGCGTCGGGATACCATCATATTTAGATAAATGATGTGGATGTTTGGAAGACGGCTTTCAGGACCAGATATGGGCATTTCGAGTTTGTGGTTATGTCGTTTGGTATGAATTTTGGAGAGTTTTTCAGGCTGAGATGGGCACTAAGGTGCATATGAGAACAACATATCATCCGCAAACTTATGGGCAATCAGAGAGGACTATTCAGACTTTGAAGGATTTGTTGAGGATGTGTGTGCTGGATTGGGGTGGTCACTGGGTTGACCATTTGTGTCTGGCTGAGTTTGCGTATAATAACAATTTTCAGGTGAGTATCAGGATGACTCCTTATGAGGCGTTATATGGGATGCCGTGTTGGACATCGTTATGTTGGACCCAAGTGGGGAAGAGGAGCATATATGGTGCGAGTTTTATTCGGGAGATAACGGAGAAGATTCGTGTCTTGAGGCTAAACATGAAGGAGGCTCAGGATCGGCAGAAGAGTTATGCCGATAAGATGAGGAAAGAGTTGGAGTTTGTGGTCAGAGATAGAGTGTATCTCAAGATGGCCATGTTGCGAGGCCCCAACCGATCGATTTCAGAGAATAAGCTGAGTCTGAGGTTTATGGGTCCGGTCCCGGTAGTGGAGCAAGTTGGACTGGTGGCGTACCGGTTAGAGTTACCTCCGATAATGAAGGCATTTCATAAGGTGTTTCATGTGCCTGCATGATTTATAGGTCACGGCAAGACCTGTGAGGATCCTTGAGAGAAGAGTCAAGGTTCTGCGTCGAAAGAGGATACCGTTGCTGAGAGTCTTGTGAGACTGCAGCAGTACAGAGGAGGAGACTTGGAAGCCGGAGGCAAAAATAAAGTTAAAGTTCAGGAAGTGGTTCAACAAGCAGGTTGCAGTTTGAGCTTTACTTTTATCTTTGTGGTTCTAGTTTCGGTGTTGTAGCATGAGGTTATTATGTTTTGTTTCTTGTATTTTTCATTTTGTTGTAACGATTTATACTTTTGGAGATTTATAACATGGTGTTCCTTATATTTCTGTGTTATAAGATGTATGATTATTATTTTGTGGATATTCCAGGTGAGGGAATATCGAGTGTGGACCACATGAGGCAATCTAAACTTAGATATTTATAGGCGTTCTAGAATTTATTGCTAGTAACTCAATATATGGAGACGGTGGTTCTCCAGAGTACTTACTTGGGACGGTGGTTTATCAGTAAATGTTGAATTAGCCGTTGAGGGTAAATGTTTATGGGAACATTAACTCGGGTTAATAAATTTTTTTAAAAAATGTTGGTTGCTTCAATTAAATTAAAAAATAGAGGCAAATGAAATTATAAAGATCCTCTATATTTAAAAAAAAAAATCAACTCCTTTAGTCAAACTCATTCTATCATGAAAAAAACAAAAAACTGCAACTCTTCAACATTAAAAACAGTATTAAAATCTCTTTAGAACTAAATTGTGATTATTAATTGTAAAAAATGAAGACAAACGTCTAAATATATTCGATAATCAGAAAAAAGAAAATATAAATCAATAGCAAATAAAACACTCGCAATGAATATTAAAATGGATCTATTGAAAGAGAAACTATACTATCGTATGTAATGAAGATTTTTTTTGTTTTCTTTAGGGGAGGAATGAGAGAAAAAAATAAATGAATTAAAGGATGAGTGACAATACAAAATATAATTTGGTTTCGGAATCCACGCATCTAATAGGATTTGAAGTATGACATATATAACTTCAGAATGTATAAACTATTTTGTTATGACATAGTAAAAATGTATCTAAAATCAATAAATATATATTAAAAAATTTATACCATTTAAGTAAAATTTATAGGTATTTATTTTTTAATCTATTATTCAGCGTTATACGCGGGAAGTCACCTAGTAATACGTATAACAAACTATTTACTTTCGTCAAATGTCAATACTTACATCTATATTTAGTTCATACTTCTATATTTGTGTGACACCCCAGTTTCAGAGCATATATGGTATATGCGGAGAGGCTTAAAAGAATTGATTTGACTACCTATATCACCAAAGTGCACTTATATTTTCGGTCACAAGCTTTGAGAGAACTTCAGAGTTAAGTGTGCTTGAGCTCGAGTGGTTTCAAGATGAGTGACTTACTCGGAAGTCATTTCTAGTACCGTGTGAGTGAGGTCAAAACACGAGAAAAGATCACGTGGTGATTTGCAGGATCAGTGAATAAGTATTTCAAACCTCACGGACTAATGCACCGACCGTCGGGGAGTATGGCCCCACGGGCCGAGAGTGGACGTGGAGCCCATGGATAGAGCGGTCGGGGCGTTATAAGTAGTATCAAAGTAAGCCTTGAAAACTGTGTGAGGCAGTTTGTCGGGGTAACGACCTTGGTATGCGTAACGAGGATGTTGCGATCTGTTAGTGAGGGTGATTATGACACTCTGGTTTTCAAGGCATATATGGTATATTTGGTATATGTGGAGAGGCTTAAAAGAATTGATTTGGCTACCTACATCCCCAAAGTGCACTTATCTTTTCAGTCACAGGTCTTGAGAGAATTCCAGAGTTAAGCGTACTTGAGCTGGAGTAGTTTCAGGATGGGTGACCTACTAGGAAGTCATTTCTAGTTTGTGTGAGTGAGATCAAAACATGGGAAAAGATCGCGTGGTGATTTGCAGGGTAAGTAAACAAGACTTCCAAGCCTCTCGGACTTATGCACCAACTGTCAGACATGGTGGGCCCACATGCACATAGTGGACGTGGAGCCCATGGATAGAGCGGTCGAGACCTTACAAGTGGTATCAGAGCAAACCCTGACAACTCTATGAGTCAGATTGTCGGGGGTAACGATCTATGTATGCGCAACGAGGAAGTTGCGATCTGTTAGTGGGGGTGATTGTGACTCCCCAGTTTCAGGACATATATGGTATATGCAGTATATATGTGGAGAGGCTTAAATGAATTTATTTGATTACCTATATCACCAAAGTGCACTTATCTTTTTGGTCACAGGTCTTGAGAGAACTCCAGAGTTCAGCGTGCTTGAGCTGGAGTAGTTTCAGGATGGGTGATAAACTGGGAAGTCATTTCCAGTACCGTGTGAGTGAGTTAAAACACGAGGAAAGATTGCGTGGTGATATGTAGGGTCAGTGAACAAGTATTTTGAGCCTCTCGGACTAATGCACTGACCGTCAGGGAGTGTACCCGATTGCCCGTGAATTATTTTTTCGAGCTGTCTGACCGATCCAAACCAATTGTCAAGCCGTTTTGCCACAAATTCAAATTGATCGTCGAGCTGATTCGCCATGAATCCAAACCAAGCGTTGAGATGTGTTATTTCTTCTCCGATCCTTTAAAGAAGAGGGGAGTAGGTACGTATACTCATATACTCCCATCCTTTTAACATATTATCACTTACATCTCTCATGAATCATTCAAAATCCCACCTGAACAGACATATCACTTACATCCTTTACGGATCATTCAAAGTCTTACCTGAACAGACATATCACTTACATCCTTCATGGATCATTCAAAGTCTTAAAACACACAAGATACCGTAATGAAATTATTCTCGTTGTTGCTGGCCACTGTAACAAACTACTACATCCTTTTAAGGATCTAAACTACTACATCCTAGTGGATTAAAAGCGCGCTATATAAATTTCTATGTTCATTACTGGAGTGAATGTATTCATGGGAAGATATCCGTAAACCAGAATGTTCATCTCAAAACCCAGCAAACGAGTAATTGGTCTAAAAACACTAAGTGTTCATTATTGGAGCATACTTGTTCGTGGGAACCTATCTGTAAACTGAAATGTTCATTTCAAACCCAACAAAAAAATCATTGGTTACATCGCTAAAAAGTGTTCATCGGAGCGCCCGTGTTTATGGTAACTCGACCGTAAACCAGAATGATCCTCTTAAACCCAACAAAATCAAAGCGTTGGTCATAACGCGATAACGTGTTCATTATGGAGAGGATTTGTTTAAGGTAGCTCGTCCGTAAAGCCAAGAATGTTGATCAGAAAACCCAATTAGCGAATCATTGGTCTTAAACAAAACAAAAACTTGTTTATTTTGGAGCAAACTCGTTGATGAAAACTTGTCCGTAAACCAAGAACGATCATCAAGAAACCCAACAAGCGTTGGTCTTATAACCTTGAAAATTCTAACAAAACAATGGCTTTGGGCTTATCCTTCGCTGCTCAGATTTCACTTACGCATTTATTGCTCGGAGCTAACTTTTTCCTTCATCGCTCGAGATTAACTTTTCTCCATTATGACTCGCGGTTAATTTTCTCCTACATGGTTCAAAGTTGATCTACGCCTTCACTGTTCAAGATTAGACAAACTAACAAAAAGAGAAGGAAAAACGAGCTGCGGATAGGCATAACATACCATGGCTCAAGTTTTACTCTCTCCTCTTGCAGATTAGCTGATAAATAACCAAGCAAATTGAACGAGCCGCGAATCATCAGAACATCCCGTAACTAAGAGTTAACTCTAAACTTTCACGGGTTTTCCGTAGCTTGGGTTAACTTAAACACTCTCCCGCAGCTCGGAGTCAACATTCTCGCGGCTCAGGTTAACCTTCAACAGTCTCACGGCTCAGTTACAAATTCAACATTCTTGCGGCTTTGGTTAGCCTTCAACAGTCTCATGGCTTGGTTAAAAATTCAACATTCTTGCGGCTCGGGTTAACCTTCAACAGTCTCACGCCTTGGTTACAAATTCAACATTCTCGCAGCTCGGGTTAACCTTCAACAGCTTTACGGCTCGGTTACAAATTCAACATTCTTGCGGCTCGGGTTAAAAATTCAACACTCTCGCAGCTCGGATTGACTAGCAACACTCCCACGGCTCGTATTCAAATTCAACACTCTCGCAGCTCGTATATAACTTTATCATCCATCAAGCTCGAAGTGATGATAACTTTATCATCCATCAAGCGCACCGTTGTGCAACCGTTTAAAGACGTGAACTTCAGCTCGGGTGGTCTACTAGAAATTTTTTGTTTCTTCGACATTAGACTTGATTACTCATATCTCGGCATCACCATCAATGATAATACCTGAACTAGGAGCTAAAGAGCAGTGATATACCCGGTATTTTGCCACTTTTACTACCTATTTATATGTATTTTGTTAGTTATTTAATAAGCTTTTCTATCAAAAGAGGTAGTTTTCTCGTATATTTGGTTTTTAAGAGTCATATAGTTCCAATCATCAAAAAGGAGTAAAAAGGAGTAAAATGAGTATTCTTCATCATAAAAGAACTTATCAAAGTCAAGGAAACCAATCCAAGCTCTCAAAGTCCAAGATTTCACTATTTCCCAAGTTGGACAGAAAGTATGTCTCCGAAAAGATCACCTCGTACGGAAGACCAAATCAACTTGGACGGCAATAAAATTTAATTGGCGATAGAACTTTGAGTTAGCTTTCCAATGGAGTTGGAATTATATCAAATGGATTTTTATTGTGGAAGTTATTCAAGTTTAACTAAAGACATGTCATTCTGCCTAGAAGAAGAATCAAATCCAAGATGGGCCTAAGTTCCGAACCAACCCATGGGCCGGCTAATTTAACTGAAGCCAAGCTCAAGTAGATGATTTTGAGCCAGACCCCGGACCAATTCACGTGACCGGTTCCACCGTCCGGTGCCGTGGCCACTTATGCGCACTTATCGACAAAAAGACCGTTTTGCCCGAAGTGAAACCCTCAAGCCTTTGCCGACCTAAAACCTCTTTCTACACCTATATATACTTGTTTTTAGACTCTTGTGAGAAGGAGAGCAGCCCTAGGCACCACAAATCAATAATAAACATGTATTTTCGTTATTCTCTTTAGATCTTCATCTTTATCCTTTGTAGAAGAGCGATGAAGACCATTGTGTTCTTCTCAAGCTTTGTGCTTTGAGATCCACCTATATCGAGCCCTTACTTAGCACGAATCTACTGTTTTATCAACTTCTCTAGTTGCTCCATGATTCATAACATGTAGAGTAGTTGTATGTTTGATATAAAGTTATTTTAAAGTTCTTTTGTTGCATCTTTTACATCTTTATTGAGCTTGTTTCTAGATTGATTCTCTATCTTTATTTATACTTAAGGCGTGATCTAGATTAGCTACCTAGTGACCGATTTTAGATTGATGCCAATTCCAAAAGCTTTTGCACCGATCGGATCTAGTATTTGATAGGTTAGGCGTCTTAACAATTCGAAAGGTTAGTTAAGGAGTTTAATGAACAATTGAATCTCAATCTTACAGCGTAATTCACCTTGTAATAGCCACGTGAAAGCCGAGTCTATTAGGGTTTGAGTTATAGGTTTCGGAGCCTCGAAAGAGGAATGATTCTACCACAGTGATTTGAGTTCTAGAACACTAGTTGCATCTCTTTAAAAACTGGTGTAGTTCATGATTCTTGTGTGTTTTGATTTATCTATCCCTTTTGTTTATTACTTTGCTCGTTTCATCATAAACCCCAAAACTCAAATATATTTTCTCTTAGCTTATTTTGCATCACATAGATTTATAGCGTAATAACATAGTGTCTTGTGGATCGACCCTTAAGTACTAGAATTGTCAACTGTGCACTTGCATATTAGGGTTTATAAATTTAAAACTCTTTTGCATCTCCAATTTTAGGACCGTATCAAGCAACTTGAACCTGAGGATGTGCAAGGAGCTTTGGAGTTGCCAATTGGACCCATCACAAGGTCTAAAGCTAAGAAGTTAAAGCAAGTCATTAGCACATTGCTAAGTCAGGCTGAAAGCAACATTGGTATCTTAGCTAATCCAACTACTCTGGTTGTGATTCAAACTAACTAAGGGTTATCAATGGGAGGTGTGTGACTTGTGCTCTTTTTCCCTTGTTCTGGTTTTTTCCATTGGGTTTTCTAGACAAGGTTTTTAATGATTCTTGTTCACACACTCCTTAATCTAGCCTCATTGATAACAAGCTTAAATAAAGCCCATTTTTTGGTGTTTTCTTTTGAATTTTGTTTTTGAGTCAAATAATGAGTTAAATAGTTGAATTCTGTTTTTCTAGGTGCTCTACATGTAGAGCATTTATTATGAACGTTTTTCAAGTCTTCTCTTCTCTCTATATGTATTCTGAGTTTCTCATTCAATAAAATTATCAAACTTTTTATCAAAAACCCCTTACAATCTGTTTGATCTTGTTGGAGTAAAATCCAATATCTTGTTCTTACTTTGGTGCGTTTATCCAAAGCTGGAGCATGCTGGGTAGTTCAAGAGTTTCTCCATCACTCTTGAAAGTATCCTTCAATCCATCGAAACTGATTATCATCCACGAAATCATTTATCTCTTAATCATCCGCTACATCTATTATGTTTTAATTCAAAGCATTCATAAACCAAGAATCAACCCTTCATCATTTATCCGCTGCATCAATCAAAGGATCTTTTGTGTTTTGATCTGAATCAACCAACGAAGTGACCCCTTGGGCTGACATCTTCTCAAGGATCGTGTCACTGTAGGGGTTGGTTTTCACCCCTTGAAGATCAAAGACGAAAATGATTAAGTATGAATACAGGAAAGTACCCGTGAACATCCAGGATTGCTCCACCGAGTTAAGGAAACCGTAAACCGCCTGCGATAATAAACCGAACCGGATGACCCGACATAAAGACTATGGATCACTGCTTAACATTCCTTATACAGAACGGCCCAAAGAGTAATTGGGCCGAGCAGAGTCACAGGTGGGCCGAACAGCTGATGAGCCGACTTGAAGTGCAACTGAAGGAAAAACCCTAGCCGATGTAGAAACCTAAAAATATCATTTTATCTCCCTCATTAGAAGGGATCATGAATTCTTACACAGAAACTCTTGTATTACTTTTCACAGCTTTCCAGCTAATAAACATCTTCTTCTTCATCTTTGTTCTTGTGTTTTCTTACCATAAGTTTTACAGCTCTTCCGCGAACCCGACAAATCTAATTGTGTGAATCCAAC
This sequence comes from Draba incana, assembly GCA_963576765.1. Classification (NCBI taxonomy): domain Eukaryota; kingdom Viridiplantae; phylum Streptophyta; class Magnoliopsida; order Brassicales; family Brassicaceae; genus Draba; species Draba incana. The sequence goes on along the minus strand of OY755212.1, from coordinate 20,761,440 downwards.
TCCCACACAAATTTTGGGTTGTCATAAGATAATCTGGTTTCATATTCTACAAAGACGTGACTTAGGGGTGGTATTGATTGTGAAAGAATTGATTTTTAGTATTTTGGAAGAATTAATAGATTTCCATCAAATTCACAGCAAAATGGTAGGAATTAGTTATCACCCTTATAATTATATTAAATTCCTTTAAAAAAATTTTAAAAATAAAAGTTCCAGAAAAAATAAATAACACGTGAATTTAAAAGAATTAAGAATCTAATCAGTTGAATAACACAAAAATTTAAAAAAATTCATAAAATACAAAACTAAATAACACTGGAATTAATTAGAAAGTCTAATTCTCTCAAAATCAATAACCTTTCTTCAATTGAATAACACCCTAGCTTTAAATCTGTCTAATGTGTGGTCCTTAAATAATGTATTAAATTGGTGTTTGGAGGAATTTATTTTTCGCCTAAATGAGGTTATCGGTTGTGAAGTGGACATGCACTTCACTAGTGTGTAAAAATAAACTAAATAAATAAAATGAGCACATCTTTTAAAATTACAAATGAGAGAGCTTTGGGGACCTCTATTTCGTATACGTATTACATAGTAAACATGTTAACCTTGAGATTCGACAAAAAAAAAAAAAACATGTTAACCTTGAGAAATATGTACTTTTCATAACGAGGGAAAATCACATCTAACTTGTACAATGTTTTTTGCAAATTAAGCTTTAAAATAACAGAATTAATGAGAATATTGTTATTAGGATAACGGTCAAATAAAATAAAAAACAGTGTTTGGGGGAGACGTAAAGGGAATGCAAACTGGGAAAACAAAAGAAAGGTAATTATCGTTAGAGGACCAAGACTTGCAAACATTATTGGATTAAGGTAACATCATAGTGCTTAGTGGTATGGACCATAATCGAGTTTATAGGATCCAAAAAACTCGTAACATCCGATAACAGTTTAAAGACAAAATCTTTCATTTTCTACTTTCTCCCCCTTAAATCTCGTACATTTAAATCAAAATTACTGTTGCTTTTCCCACTGATATGAAAGTAATCTAACACAATCAACTGTTAGATCATGTTCTTCCGAGCAACCAAATTTGACCTTATCTACGTACACATGGCCTTCACAAACGCGTATGAAGCGATTAGTACTATACAAGTGAAGATTGTCCTGCAAATTACCTATTCAGTCTAGCTGTCTAGGGATGGGATCATAGGTGTTTCGGTTTTGAATTTAAGAAAGTTTGTAGATAGATACAAAACATAAGACCTCCTGTGGAATGATATCGGTTTACACTAGGTATGGGCACTGCTCGGATATCTGAGAAAAATAAAATATTTGTGATTCGATTTGTTTATCACGGATATCTAATTTTTTTTTTATTTGCTTTGCTTCGAGAAAACTCGGATATCCTGACTTACGTATATTTTCGGATATTCGGATAATGACGGATATTCTTTTTAAATGGAAAAAACGAAGAAAAAAAAAACATCATGTTTTTATTAAAATTATTTATTTTAATATAATATTTAACAAAATAATACAATAAATTCTATAAATTTACTCTCTATGATTAAAAAAAAGTAAAAATGGAAGATTAAAATGGTGGAAAATGAAGCATTTATTTTTTATTTAAGAAAAAAATACAAAAACATATATTTTCAATTAAAAAACTAGTAATTATTTATTTTTACTATTAATGCTTTCGTCCAATGTCGTAAAAAAGTCTAAAAATGCAAATATATCTAGTAGATCTATCTTATTACATGTATATATATGTAGCGGGGGTTATTGGTTGATAGATTCCTATAGAGTTTAAAAATTTTTAAAATTCATAGATATGTTAAATTTGTAGAGAATTTTGTGTATTTGAAAAGTTTGGTTATTTGGAATTCTAAGAATCCAATGTTTTTATAAAGTATTTTCAAAATCTTGTTTTATGACGGATATCTAGATTTTTCATAGTAAATTTTACTATTTACTTTGATTCATAACGGATATCCAGATTTTTCAGATCGAATCGAAACGAATATCGGATCGGAGCAAATGTTATGAATAATTTGCCCAGCCCTAGTTTATCCATGAAGTTTGTCCAGAAAAATTTAACATAAATTGAGAAACTTCTATGGAGACTCGGAAAATTCAACACAACTTTAGCAGCACATGGCCCATGTATCTCCATGATTTTGACTATTATATGCTTTGAATTGACTTGGAGGGTGACCATATTTCTTGCCAGCAGTTTACTTGTTCTTATTTATTAATCAACTAAAAAAATTTCGTTATTATAACTCATTAAATTTGAGATGTTAGTTTGTATTTCCTACAGTTTTAGTCTTTTAGGAGTGATTTCTTTTCATTATACTAGTCATCACGGCATTTTCACTAGTTACAATGTTTTGAATGGTAATAATGTTGTATAGAATGTGATATGTGTGTAAAATTGATAATTTAGTATAGAATGTGTCGATATATGCAAAAAGTTACATCTAAAACTATTCTATAAATGAACGATTTCAAAACCAAGTCTCCCTATCTTGAAAAACATGTCTCGCACATGTCTTGTCAAAGTGTTCACTTCCCTTTTTGCTTCCGCACATCCTTAGAGCATGTACAATGGAGATATTTTGGTGTTTTCTTAAAATATAAAATTATTAAAATTTGAGTAAAAGAAAGAAAGAGAATGTTTTTGTGGGATATTTTGAAATATAAAATTAATAAAATTTGAGTAAAGAGAGTAGATAGTGAGTGTGTTTAGGAAAAGGAAGAGAGAGAATATCTAATATTGAATATTTTTTAGAGTGTTAAGAAAAAGAAAAGAGAGTGTTTAAATATAAAATTAATAAAAGTTGAGTAAAAAGGTGAAAGAGAAGGTATAAAGTTGAGTAAAAGGAAGAAAGAGTGTGTTTTAATAATTTTATATTATAAGAATAGTGTCTTTAGACACTTCAAAGTCTCCATTGTTGATGCTAGACTCTTTTAATAATGTCTTATTGTATATTTTAATAGAATTTATTAACTTTTTGTGTTTTAGATGTCCTACCTCTTTAACTATGGTCCTAAATTAGACCATATTCTTAAACTTAAGACATCAAAATTTTATATTTAATTCAATTTTAATCATAAGACCTTCTAATTAGACTTTAAAAAGTGTGCAACGAGGATGGTCTAATTACTAGTCCATAAACCGTTTAAAACTCATAATTTCGTTTCGATTCACAAATTCAAAGCATGAAAGAAAAATAAAACGAATTTTATCATTAAATGCTTTATTGTCTTATTATACTCCTTGGCCTCTCACCCACGTATCTAACTCTCTCTCTAAGCCACGATGCAACTATTCTCCGGCAAGCCAAATTGGGTTTATCAGACCCGACCCAGTCTCTATCTTCGTGGTCCGACAACGATGACGTCATACCGTGCCAGTGGCGCGGCATCACCTGCGACATCGCCACGTCATCTGTCGTCTCCGTCGATCTCTCAAGCTTCACGCTCGTCGGTTCTTTCCCTTCCGTCCTCTGCCTTCTTCCTTCTCTGTCTTTCCTCTCTCTGTATAACAACTCCATCAATGGTTCTCTCTCCGACGAAGACTTCACGGCGTGTCGGAATCTCGAACATCTCGACTTGTCGGAGAATCTTTTGGTGGGACCCCTCCCAAAGTCTCTTCCTTTCAATCTTCCGAACCTACGTGACCTCGAGATCTCCGGGAATAACTTATCAGATTCGATTCCGGCGAGCTTTGGAGAGTTTCGCAAGCTTGAGAAGTTAAACCTCGCCGGCAATTTCATCTCCGGTGCAATTCCAACTTCCCTCGGAAACGTCTCGACTCTCACAGAACTCAAACTCGCTTACAATTCGTTTTCACCGAGTCGTATCCCGAGCCAACTCGGAAATCTCACGGAGCTCCGTGTTCTCTGGCTCGGCGGCTGCAGCCTCGTGGGTCCGGTACCTCCGGCTCTTTCCGGGTTGACCCGTTTGGTTAACTTGGATTTGTCAATGAACCAACTCACCGAGTCCATCCCGAGTTGGATCACACAACTGAAATTCGTCGAACAGATCGAGCTATTCAACAACTCGTTCTCAGGCGAGTTACCGAAATCGATGGGTAACATGACGATGCTACGGAGATTCGACGCGTCGACGAACGAGTTAAGCGGGAGGATACCGGACGGTTTGACTCGCTTAAAGCTCGAGTCACTCAATCTCTTCGAGAACATGCTCCAAGGACCTTTACCGGAGAGCATAACTTGGTCCAAGAGCTTAACCGAACTCAAACTGTTTAACAACAAACTCACCGGAGCGCGAACTCGCCGTTACAGTTTGTGGACCTATCGTATAATCGATTCTCCGGCGAGATACCAGCGAATCTCTGCGGGAAAGGGAAACTGGAATATCTAATTCTTATAGAGAATTCGTTTTCTGGTGAAATCTCGAATAATCTTGGAAATTGCAAGAGCTTAACCCGGGTCCGATTGAGTACTCGTCCTCGGAATCGTTATGTTCATCGCCAAGTGTAGAAAGCTCCAATCCTCCAAGAACCCTAGGTTTACAGCGTCCAAATGGACATCTTTCCACAAGCTTCATTTCAGCCAACACGAAATCGTTGATTGCCTCGACCAACAGAACGTAATCGGATCTGGTTCCTCCGGTAAAGTCTACAAAGTTGAGCTTAGTGGTGGACAAGTCGTAGCGGTGAAGAAACTAAACAAATTTGCCAAAGGAGGAGACGAATACAGTGTTTCGTTTAATAGAGACGTTTTTGCCGCTGAAGTCGAAACGCTTGGAACGATTAGGCATAAGAATATAGTGCGGTTGTGGTGTTGTTGCAGCTCTGGCGATTGTAGGTTTTTAGTATATGAGTACATGCCCAATGGGAGCTTAGCCGATGCGTTACATCATGACCGTAAAGGCGGGGTGTTGTTGGGTTGGCTCGAGAGGTTAAAGATCGCTTCCGACGCCGCTGAGGGTCTATCATACTTACACCATGATTGTGTTCCTCCGATTGTGCATCGCGACGTGAAGTCTAGTAACATACTGCTAGATGGAGAATATGGGGCCAAAGTAGCTGACTTTGGCATAGCCAAAATCGGACAGATGAGCAGTTCCAAAACACCAGAAGCTATGTCTGGGATTGCTGGTTCTTGCGGTTACATTGCACCAGGTATAACCAAATAGATTGATAAAACGATACAATTCAGCTGCATTCTTTAAACATTTAAATGTATATTTTGAGTTTTATTTCGATGTGTGAATAGCTTTTTGATTTCGCTGAATACGTATATACACTTCGGGTAAATGAAAAGAGCGATATCTACAGCTTCGGTGTGGTGCTGTTAGAACTGGTTACAGGGAAACAACCAACTGATTCGGAACTAGGAGATAAAGATATGGCGAAATGGGTATACACTACACTTGACCACTGCGGTCTAGAACAAGTGATCGATCCCAAACTTGATGTCGGGTTCAAAGAAGAGATTAGTAAAGTCATTCACATTGGTCTTCTCTGTACGAGTCCTCTCCCTCTAAACCGACCTTCCATGAGAAAAGTTGTGATCATGCTTCAAGAAGTCTCTGGTCCAAACGCGTCTAAACGCTCTAAGGGTGGTGGGAAACTCTCGCCGTACTATACGGAGGACTTAAACATCGTTTGAGCCATTACAATATGGGCCGGGTTTGGGTTGGGTCGGAAATAGCGATTCGGTGTGTATGAAGGAAGTTAGGTGAACTGTATAAGAAATCAGAAACAGAAAAGTGGAGTTTTCTGATTAGGTAATTGCTCTTACTGTTATTAGCTTATAGGCGATTCCCTAAAAATATATATAAAAAAAATTTGGACAGAAAAAAAACTTATAGGCGATTTATCAATATGTTTGGATACTAAATATTTGAATTTACACGACAACGCTATAAATAAGGCCCCATCCATTGCAAGTTTCTCTCATGGTCTCTTACTATTAAAAAATTGAAAAAAACAATAAAAAGTAAAAGTAAAGAAGAAAAAAAGAGTGAGAGACGATTTCTCATTTGGGAAACTATGGTAAGAGTACTAGAGACTCTTTATCTCTTTGTCATTACATGATGGGGTGAACTATTATATTTGTTAGAAACTCATAGAGTTACTTTACCAATAGGCATGCTCTAATTAGTAACTAACGACAACGAATTCAGATTATAAAATGTAATAGTAGTGAAGTGAGGCTAGACAACATACTATGTTAGTAATGTGATTGGATTTCTTGAATGACACCTTTGCCGAATCTACCCCTGAGAACAACAAGCAAACTACGTCCATATTTGTGTATGAGAAAAAACCCGTAAAATATCCCAACTATATAACATTTGCTAGAAAATTAAATAAACTATTTGAGTTTCCTTATAAATACATAAACTATAAATGGCTTCTTCTTTAATACTTGAACTATTCATTATCTAAACTTTACACATTTTATATTTTCAAAAAACACATTTTATACTAAAAAAATCTCAAAATCGATTTATTAATATTAAAAATTATATATCTCGAATGTCGCACTCTAATTTTTTTTCCTCTTTTAAAAATTAATTTTTGCATCAGACATTATTTTCTGTATTCGACATCTAAATCAATATTGTTGATCTGATCAAACACAAATTTGATATCACATGATTCAAAAATCCATTGATTTAAAAATCCATTGATTCAATGTAAAATTGGGGAATTGGCCAAACGACGAGGTTTCGAAGGACATGTAGACGTCGATTCAAATAATAATATTCACGGACGTAATTTAAGGTGGTGAAACGTCTTAGTCTTGGTTAAATAAATTTTATAATAAAAGTAAATTGAATTTCGAAAGATAATTAAGTGTAAAAGATTTTTTTCAAAATAAAAAATGTGTAAAATCTATCAAATTTGGTAGTTTGAGTATTAAAAAGAAGTCATCAATAGTTCATGTATTTTTAGGGGATCCAAAGAGTTTATATATTTTTCTAGCAAATGTTATATAGTTCAGGTATTTTTCGAGTTTTTTCCCATTTTTGTAACGGACACAGAAGTAGAACATTTGTTCATACATCTTTCTGATAAATAATGTAGGATATGAGAGAAAAACATTTGTTTATACTTTTTTGCTGTTGTTTGATAGAAAATAGTAATAGGTATAATATGAGTTCAAAATTGAGGAGGGAGAGCAGGGAAAAAAACAGACGAGAAACAGAACAAAATAAAGGTAGAGATTCCTTGTTATGCATGAGAAGTCTACGTGAAGAAATGGATTAATGACTGGTTTTGTAACTTCTTCTTTTTTTAATGATAAAACAAATACCTTCATACTTTTATTTATTCATTTTTAATCTATACTATACAAAAATTCATCTAATTGCACAGACAAAATAAAAAATGTGTAAAATCTATTAAATTTGGTAGTTTGAGTATTAAAAAAGAAGTCATCAATAGTTCATGTATTTTTAGGGGATCCAAAGAGTTTATATATTTTTCTAGCAAATGTTATATAGTTCAGGTATTTTTCGAGTTTTTTCCCATTTTTGTAACGGACACAGAAGTAGAACATTTGTTCATACATCTTTCTGATAAATAATGTAGGATATGAGAGAAAAACATTTGTTTATACTTTTTTGCTGTTTATTTCGACCCAAACAAAAAAAAAAAGATAGAAAATAGTAATAGGTATAATATGAGTTCAAAATTGAGGAGGGAGAGCAGGGAAAAAAAAAGACGAGAAACAGAACAAAATTAAGGTAGAGATTCCTTGTTATGCATGAGAAGTCTACGTGAAGAAATAGATTAATGACTGGTTTTTAACTTCTTCTTTTTTTAATGATCAAACAAATACCTTCATAGTTTTATTTATTCATTTTTAATCTATACTATACAAAAATTCATCTAATTGCACAGACAAATCTTAGGTTCATTATATTTCATACTTCCACATGGCACTTACAAAATTATATTTACTGAATGTAAATCTTTTTGTGATTTTGAAGTTCATCGTGATTGTTTTTGTAGAAAAAACTTTTTTTATATTTTAAAAAATTAACCATCTACATATGTATACATCGCTCTTAACATTATTCAAGAATAGAAATTTCCAAAAGTTGAAGCATAAAAAAGGAAAACAAAATTAAATTAAGCTACCAAAATTGTATTTCTCCACGACCTTAATCGTTATTATTATTATATTAGACCAATATCCATAATTCATCAAAACCAAAATCAATATTCTAATGTTTTTAATCATAAACCAGTATAGCATTTCAGTAAATAGATGTATACATACAGATGGAGACGTTAAGAAATAAAAAGATGTACATATAGTAGAAAAATGTGTAAATTATAAGTATAAACTTATGTAATAATATCTTTACATACACTCTAGGGTGACATTGGACCTTAACTTCTCTTTCTTATTTATTTTTCTTCTACCATATCATGTCTGAGCTCTCACAGACCAGCAGCAACACCTTGCCCCAAACCCACTCCATCTCGTATTCACTTCTAGATCCTATACATTCATCAGTAAATTTCCCAAATAATTATTCATTATATCTACATCTATATATATGTCATATTAAGAAGACAAAAAAAAGAATATATATATATATATATATATAGATGTCATATTAAGAAGACAAAAAAAAGAATATATATATATATATATATATATATATGTGTGTGTGTGTGTGTGTGTGTGTGTGTGATATTAAATATAGAGCTCAACACACTCAAAATACGACAAATGTATTTTGTTCCATAACTTTAGAATGTTCTTGTAAATAAAGGAAGCTCACACATAAATATATTCTCTGAGAAGATTTTATTTTTCATATATATATATATATATATATATATATATATATATATATATATATATATATTTCTCGTTTAATCAGTCTCTGTCTATTTCTGTCTCACACACCATACAAGGCATGTAGAAGCTAAACCAAACTTAGAACCCAAGCAACCTTTTTCTCTTCTGATAATCCATTAATTTATTCTTCAGATTATCATATTCTAGTTTTCTAAAAATATATTGAAGTTTTTATTCAATTCAAAATATTTTCCTCTAGAAGTATATCTCTATTATGCATTTCTATATGCATATTTGGAAAAAAGAAGGTTACAATATTTTATCAATGTTACATAAATGTAATATTAAAGATTTTAAAGTTTTATTGTTAAATGTCTTTACACTTTACTTTCAAGTTGTAGGTGTACCTCCCTCTCATTGTTACTTAGCATGTATGTTTCATTGTTTCCACATACTTGTTAAACAAACCTAAGTCTTTAAATAATATACATTCTTACTACTATATAACATACTAGTACATTTGTATACATGAGATTTAATAATATTTTCTTTTAGGCTTATCACTCATCTTTCTCTCTCATGGATAGTACAAAGTTAAAATCAAGTGCAAAAAGAAAGGCCAATTAACTCAACTTAAAAAGTGATAAACAAGAATTAATTCCTTCCTCTTTCTCAGGATAACCTCAAAGAGTTCTTCTTATGAAATATATGCTTTAGCCATCTTTAACCCTTTCTCCCCCTTCTCTCTCTCTCTTTTTCTCATGCCTTTGTTTATTGTGATGGAGTTGTGAGAAGTGAAAAAAGAGAAGAGAAAGATATGCCCAAGAAGAAACTAAGAGACACAAAACAACATGACTTGGTGCAATGACCGTAGCGATGTTCAGACCGTTGAAAGAACTATTCCCTCTCCTCCGGCAGCCTCATTTCCGGCTTCTTGTCACAAAACTTGTCCTTCTTGTGGACATAACTTCAAGTTTCATGAACAGGTTCTTGTTTTTCTCTCTTTCTAGGTAAATCAAATTTATCTACATTTTAGATGATTGATATGAATATAATACGATCTATGTACAGGCGGGGATCCACGATTTGCCGGGATTGCCTGCCGGAGTGAAATTTGATCCGACGGATCAAGAGGTATTAGAGCATCTTGAAGGGAAGATAAGAGATGACGCAAGAAAGCTTCATCCTCTCATCGATGAGTTTATTCGTACCATCGATGGTGAAAATGGTATATGTTATACCCATCCTGAGAAATTGCCAGGTGATTCTATGTTGTTTATGTCAATCATTAAATTATTAGTTTTTTTTTTTATCGACCATTAAATTATTAGTTAGCTCTTGTTATTGAGAATATACTCATATTTTTCGTCTTCATATAATCTAAGCTACATCCGACATGAAGAAAGAACAAATAATTAAGAGTAATTAAATGACACTTTAAAATTGATTCCAATACACTTTTTTTATAATACAATATACAGTTATCTTGTTATAATGTTAATTTTCGTAGATGTCATGTATTTTTATTTACCAACCATTTTTGTTTTTTTTTGTTTTTGGTTACATTTTCGGTTAACAATCAGATTTGTTATTATATTTCCAATAGCTAGTAATGATTTTTAAAACTCAAACAAAAAATACATGGGAAAAAAAAAATTGAATCATATTTTCCAACATATAATGTCACATATCTGGTTGTGACCAAAAAAATATGTCACCTATCTGGTTGTTGTTAGAGTGTCAAACCTAAATAAATTAATTTTGATAAATGCTAATTAGTGGTGGAATACATTTTACAGTAATGAGCTATGTTCATATATAAATAGGAGTGAGCAAGGACGGGACGGTGCGTCATTTCTTCCACCGACCGTCCAAGGCATACACGACCGGGACAAGAAAGCGACGTAAAGTGCACACTGATTCCGAAGTCGGTGGCGAGACACGGTGGCACAAAACCGGCAAGACACGTCCAGTTCACGCCGGAGGAAGAGTCGGAGGCTACAAGAAAATCCTAGTGCTCTACACAAACTATGGCAAACAGAAAAAACCCGAGAAAACCAATTGGGTAATGCATCAATATCATCTTGGCACAAACGAGGAAGAGAAAGAAGGCGAACTTGTAGTCTCCAAAGTCTTTTACCAGACTCAACCACGCCAATGCGGTGGCTCCGTTGCTGGTGTAGCCACCGCAAAGGAGCGGCCTTACCTCCACGGTCTCGGTGGTGACCATCACCTTCATTACCATCTTCACCATAACAATGGCAACGTTAAGAGTAATGGCGGTGGTGGTGGATCCGCTGGAGCCGGTGAGTATTATAGCAATATTCCGGCGATTATCTCGTTTAATCAGACCGGGATACAGAACCATTTGGTTCATGACTCTCAACAACCTTTTATCCCTTAAAATTAACCTTAAAGATGTTAAATCAACATCGTAAAATAAGAGAGATCAGGGTATATAAAATCTAAACATTATATACTATTCTAATACACATAAATACATTGAAAATAATTTAAATTTACAGTGTAATCTTCTATACATAACTTGTTTTTTGTCGTTAATTTCTTTTCTTGTCATCTTTTTGATATTGCTTTGTACAATTTTAATTCCTTCGACTGATCATGAAAAAATGTACAAAGGTCTTCTTTGTCTCTTGGTACATTAATTCATTTTGATATTTATATTCGGCAGAGATCTATGGTGAACTACTATAGTTCATTTTGATATAATTCATCAACGATAGTTAAATACCTGTACAAACTAAAATACATAGTAAAAAAATGAAAATCAATGGCAATATATTTTTGGTAGTACAATGTTTAAATTCCGATTTCACATACATCCAAACTGATGTGGACTTCCGTGGTGTATAACTTGATATTTGGTAATGTAGAAACTTTTATTGAATATTGGTGGTACCGGGTTTGGCACCCCTACCCATACCTGACTTAGGATTGAACCGATCCGAATATTCAAGCGGAGGAAACGAGCTGGGCCTAAATTAACCTAGGAAGCCCATTAAGAAGACAAGAAGTCCATCCTATCTAAGATCGCCGACCTCGGGATACTTAGAGAAGAAGTAGAGAATATATGAGAATATTGTATAAATCTACCTAGTTAGGATATTTTCCTTACATTTCTAGGGTTTATTCTACCGGTATCATTTAGTATAAATATGTAACTCACTCCACCAAAAAGAAGATCCGAAACTCTCTTGAATAAGACATATTCTTGGAAACACTCATTATTTTTTTAAGCCTTTCTTATTATTTCACTACAAGAAAACAGGTCGTTAGCCACTCGAATTACCGAGTGGCAAATTAGTCACAAAGATTTGCGACTCATTTGTGACTCTTTTGTGACTAAAGTGTAACTCTTTTTGACGGAGTCACAAATTAGTCGCTCATTTGCGACTCCATCCCGTAGTCGTTAACCAGTCACAAATTTGCGACTAATCTGCGACAATGATTGGTATGTTTTGGTGGAGTCGCAAAAGAGTCACAAATTTACGACTCCGTAGCGACTGACACCAGAGTCACAAATTAGCGACTCCTTAGTGACACATAACGGAGTCACAAATTAGCCACTTTTAACTGAGTCGCAAAAGAGTCATTAATTAGCCACTACTTTGCAACGTTTCAGGGTTTCACGTATTAGTAACAAAGGAGTCGCAAATTAGCCACTCTGTTGCGACTCATTACCCACTACATGTATGTTTTTGGGAAATTAAACACCATAATGTAAATATATATAAGTTAATTTTGTATTTATGTTTTATTTAACTAATAAGTTTGTGATAAATACACAGTAGAAGTAAAAAAAAAGAAAAAAAGAATTTTCTAAAATTTTTTCACCACAAATGCTTTCTTATCAACACAAAACCTATATCACTTATCTCTTACATTTCATATTTTTGAAGATTAATCTATTGTTCTTTGTTACTAGTGTTTTAAGTTTTAGAATCTAACAAACATTATAGAAATACTTATGAAGTTACTTGGAAAGAATAATGGGTCATTGTTTTTGGTCAAAATGTTTAGGGTTTAGGGTATACATTGTGTCACTACTGTATTGTGTCACAAAGTAGTCGCAAATTAGTGACTCCGTAGCCACTACTTTGCGACGCTGTACGTAATGTTTTCCAATTAGAAGATGAGAGCCAATTAGAGAGGATCACTAGGATCGCTGACGTGGCAATCTTTGACCTGGTCCTAGGTAATCTTGTCCGTCTGTTAACTTTTTCAGTATAATCTTGTCCGTCCATTAATTTTTTCAGTATAATAATTTTTTTGTTCTTAACAAAAACATTATAATTTTTGACCTATATTTTTTTGGCCGAGCAAAAAATTCTGTCTTCTTTCCCCTCCTCTGAAGCAAGAGTCGATTCAGAGCAAAACTGGGATGATTTCTTCTTCGTTGAATCTTTGATTCATCTCCTTCCTTCTTCGTTTTTCTGGGTTCCATTTCTCCTTCACCTTCACAATCAAGAATCTCATCCAAATCCACAATCGCCGCAAATCCTCTTCAATCTCCACTCTCAATCGTCCTCGCCATCCCGTAGATCCACACTCAATCGGTTTCGCTAAGTTTATTACGTTTTCATCTTCTCCCTCTACGCATCATCCAGCACTTATTCCTCTCGGAAAGAGAGAGCTGAGTCCGCCGCCTCACGGGACGTGGTTGTCGACGTCTTGTTCGACGGTATCTCTCCAGATGATTGACGAAGTGAACAGATCCGATGCGATTCTCTCCGCTTTACTCGACGGAAAAATCCTTGTGAGTTAATTTCTGCATCTCTCTCTCTCTCTCTCTGCTGCTTCGTACACCTGGATTTTGTGTTAGATTGGTGTATGCGATGGTTTAAGCTTAATCGGACTTGTGAATCTGGATCAATACATGTTTGATTGAAGTTTTTAGTGGCTGATTTACCTTCATGGTGTTTGATTGTTCTTCGAATGTTTGGAGGATTTTCAATTTCTACAGGAAGAACATTACATTTCGAATCTGAATTTCTCATGGCCTCATATGACTTGCGTTTCTGGGTTCACATCTCGTGGTGGTCGAGCGATTCTCGTTAGCTACAAGGATTCTGAAAACGAGGCAAGCTCTTAATACTCGAATCTGAAATTTTCTGGAATAAGTGTAACCTAAGAAGAATTTGATATCTGTTCATGAGTTAGATACTTCAGATTTTTGATTGAAATCATGTGGTTTAGTATGCTTGTTGTTCTTCTCTAGATGCAAAAATCAATAGTGTAACCTGAGAAGAATTTGATTGTTGTTCATGAGTTAGAAACTTCAGATTTTTGTGATCGAAATCATGTGGTTTATTAGTGTGCTTGTTGTTGTTCTTCTCCAGATCCAGAAATTCGCTTTAAGGTTTTCCACATGTGATGCAGCAGAGACATTTGTTGTAGCTCTTAAGGTTAGACATTTGTTGGATTCTTAACAACATGTTATTCTTGATTAAATGTGTTCCTTGACAGTTTTATCTATTATTCTGAGTTGTAGGTGAAAAAAGGAGAAGATAAGACTTTTGGTACAAATGGTCTCCAGCGACTATGGAAGTGGAGCCGCAGCGAGCAAAATCCAACTGGAAAGGTAATTCAAACTTTAACCTCGTCACAGTGTGATATATGTTGTTTTGTGGTAACTACATGTATGGATAAAAAGTTGTGTGCTCGGATCACTTCTAAATTCTCTGGTCCAACTTGCTGAAAATGTCATTTTTTTCTTTAAGGCTACCGCCAGTGTTATTCCGCAGCATTGGCAACCTAACAGTGGTCTCTTAATGACAAATAATGTTCCGGATAATCCTGAGGGAGCTGTTCCGTGCATAGCTCTTTCTAAGAATGACTCGTATGTCATGTCTTCTTGTGGTGGAAAGGTTTCATTGTTTAATATGATGACATTCAAGGTAAGTTACCTATCAATTTTATTTTTTTCCTGTGCTCAGACAATATCGTCTTTGCCACTTGATGCACAACACTATAACTTGCAATATACAAAATCTTCTGCAGTTGACTGGCATTTTCACTTTGTTTCCAGGTTATGACCACTTTCATGCCACCTCCTCCTGCGTCAACGTTCCTGGCATTTCAACCTCAAGACAATAATATTCCTACATGCACTAAGTGTGGTCATGAGATTATTATTCGGCAAGGATTGGAATGAGACTTGTAAAGTTTATGACTTTGTGATATTCCTAATTTCAATTATGCATCTTGTAAATGTTATGGTTTGTTTCAAAGAGTAGAATATTTGATGGATCTTATATGTAATGTAACTTTTGTTTGTTTTGACAAGCTATATGCTTGTTTTGTAGTATAAATTTTAATTTCAAGTTCTTTTTTCATTAACAACATTAGGTAATCGTAGAAACACAAACAAACAACATCACAATTTAGTCTCAAATAAGTGACACAATATTGACTAATTTGTGACCACTTTCTATTTTTAGATCGTAACAAAAGAGTCGCTAACGACTCGTAAATTTCGATGCATATTAGTCGCTAATTTGCGACTAAAATAAAGAGTCACAGAAGAGTCGCTAATTTGCGACTCATTTGCGACTCGAAAAATTAGCGACTCGACTATTGTGACTCCGGTTTTCGAGTCGCAAATTAGTCGCAAATGGCTCATTTGTGACTCTTTTGTGACTCTTCCCGGAGTGACTAACGACCTGTTTTCTTGTAGTGCTTGACCCTCACATCTAAAACCCTACTCGTTTGAGAAGATCGAGTTCGTTCGCATGAACACGGTACCTTCAATTGGCGCCCACCGTGGGGCCATAGAGAGTTCGCAACCGATTCTTCGAGATAGGCGACCTCGTATTGCAAAAAACTTATGCTACAAAAAAAGAAGATAACGACGGGAAGTTAGGTGCAAAATGGGAAGGACCCTATTAGGTGTCAAAAGTTGTTAAACCGGGAGTTTGATATATTGCATTTTTACGCATTTCTAACCCATGTTTTGTGTTCTTTTTGAGTCTTTATCTAGTCAAAGTGTGTGTTTTAGCACCTTTAGTCCTTTATTGAGTCATTTCAGACTTTATGATGTTTTGGGAAGAAAACATGTGATTATGGGAACAAAAGGAGCATAAAAGATGTGATGTTGGATCAAGCTTAAAGTTGGACTCAAGATGGTTAATTGAGTTAGCTTTCGTTTGGTGGTGATTTGAAGTCGATTGAATAAGTGGAGCAAAAGTTATACTAAATCTAGTGAAGATTTATTTTGCAGTCCCAACGGGCACTCATCAGGCAGACAACCCAATGGAAGAAATCAGTCTCCAACACCCAGAATTCTCATGTGCTGAAATCTGCTGGAAATTGCCATCGGGCAGTCCCATCGGGCACCCATCAGTCAGACACCCCGATGGCAGAAACCAAAATCAGTTTTTCCCTCTACAAATTTTTAGATCCGACCCGACTTAACCTAGATCGACCCAATTCGAATTTTAAAGTAATAAAACCCTATTTTCAGCCACTTTTTGAGAGACGCTTTATTTTTACATTCATTCTTTAGTTTATTGCTTGGGGAGAAGATCTCTAACCCTTTTTGACAATTTGGAGAGATGATGGTTTCTTCGATAGAGAAGGAAACCGATATAATGAGAATGGACAGAGGCTAGATGATGCTGGAAACGTGATCGTCGATGAGGCTGAACAGCAACGAGCTCGCGAGGAAGAAGAAGCAGAACAGGTTCGTGTTCGTGAAGAGCAGCTCGACGTAATGAGGAGATCGCTCGACGCGATGGAATGCTTGGTGTTGAGCGACAGGATGCTGGTGTCGCTCGACACGCTGTCCAGAATCGTACCCTCGCTGATTTTAATCGTTCGGAGCAGTTTTATGCTAACCGAGCCGCGATTCGACCTCCTGCCTTCCAGCGCAATGGCTTCGAGCTCAAGCCTGCGTACTTCTCCTTAGTTGCTCAAGACCGGTTCTGCGGCTTTCCACATGAGAATCCAATGGATTACATAGAGCGATTCGAGGACTTGGCATCTGCTATCAAAGCCAATGGAGTCTCAGAGGACTACCTATTCTGCAAGCTATTCCCCTATTCTCTTTATGGGGAAGCTAAGTATTGGCTAAGGACGCTACCACCAGGCTTGCTAACTAACTGGATGGATACAAAGAATGCTTTCCTAAGCAATTTTTTTGACGATGCGAAGTCCGAGAATCTAAGATCGAAGATCGCGACTTTCAAGCAGGGTGATCATGAAGCATTCAAGGCTGCGTGGTACAGGTTCAAAGGCTATCAGAGGGATTGTCCACATCATGGGTTCAATGAGGTGCAGCTGCTTAATATTTTCTATAGAGGGATTGCGCTGCAATATTCTGTGACTCTGGATGCTGCAAGCAACGAGAACTTCAACACGAATTCTCCAGGGACTGCTACCCAGCTCATTGAGAACCTTGCTAACAGTACCAGCACCAAGAATATTGACTATGAGAGAAGCCTGCAGAAGCGAGACATCAGTGGAAACCAGCTAGCAGAGGTCACCAGGAAGCTCGATTCGATGCATAGTCTTCTAGCTGGAAAGAAGACGGCTAGCTTTGTGTAAGAGGTTAAAACTGCAGATAAGGATGTTAATTACATCAACCAAAATGGAGAAATTCAATGGTCAACAGTGCTATGGATCGTCTTATCAGAAGTCATTTCAGAGCGGCAGCAACTATCAAAGGAACTATGGTTCTTCGTCTTACAAGCCTCCTGAGCAGAAGAGCAAGATGGAAGATATGTTTGAGCAGATCCTAGAGGGACAGGAGAAGTTAACAGTGAACATCAACCAGAAGATTGATGCTGTCTATCAAGATCTTAATGGGAAGTTCAAAGCATTAAACTCTCATGTCAAGAAACTCGACGTCCAGGTCGCTCAAACTGCAGAATCTGTCAGGAGACAAGAGGGATTTCTTCCTGCGAATACGGACTCCAATCCTAAAAGAGCTTGCAACGCCATTCGGGTGAAAGAAGAAGGTTATTTCGATGAGTTTGAGGCGATTTTTGAAACTTCAGAACCTGTGTCGATCGACACGTGAAGAATTAGCCGTATCTGAGATCGAAGCTTTGGTGTTGAGCGACAGGGATAATAGTGTCGCTCGACACGATAAAATCATCAGCGTCGATCGACAGACACCCCAAGTCGCTCGAAACGCAGAGCAGACCGAACCGAAGCTTCAAAAACCATCTCCAATCGTCGAGGAACCCATCCATAAGCCGAAGCTGCCATTCCCCAAAGCTAGAAGGAAAAAAACAAGAGGTTGAGGAAGCTATTTGCAAGAGAATGATTGAGAAGATCATGATTGAGATGCCTCTTGTGGATGTCATCAAGCTTTCTCCTGTGATTCGATGATATGTAAAGCGAATGGTAGCAAATAGAGTTAGTCCAGAGGAAGGAGCTTTGCTGACCAGAGACCTTCAAGCGATTCTCCTAAACACAACTCCAGTCTCCAAGAAGAAGAAGAAGGAGATAATGGTTTCTGAAGAAGTTAGCGCGATGATCCAGAGGAGGATTCCAGTGAAGCTCCCTGATCCAGGAAGCTTTGTACTTAATTGCACCATCTCTGACGAGTGCTTTCCTCATTCACTTTACGATTTGGGTTCTGGAATCAACCTTATGCCTTTCTCCATTGCTGCAAAGCTTGGATTGACAGACTTCAAGAAGACAAGGATGTCTCTTATCCTACTAGATCGTTCAAGGCGTTTCCCGAAAGGAATTCTTGAGGATGTTCCGATAGTGATTCAAGGCTGTATCATTCCAACAGATTTTGTCGTTTTGGAATACGATGACGAGCCTCAGGATCCTCTTATCATAGGAAGATCGTTCTTAGCTACGGCTGGAGCTAACATGGATATGAGGAAAAAGATGATCAAGCTTGACCTTGGTTATATTGTCATGGAATTTGACATGGACAAGACAAGGAGAAGATCCACCATTGATGGTCAAGCTTTCTTTGTGGATACATCGCTAGAAGAGGAACCAATCAAGGAGCCTTCGAACGACATTCCTGAAGAAGTAGTCATTCTAGAACCATCTTCTGAGATACTTCCAAGAGAGCCCAGGTATGAACTTCTTGTACCTCATTCCAAATCTCCTGATTTCATCATGGATTTAAAATGTGAAAAGCCTGTTACGCACTCATGCAAGCATCGAGTTCCTCGAAAGCTTCGTTTTTTTTATGAATTTGCAGGAAACAGAAAAGAAGAGGTGAAGACTAAACGGACTTCAAAGCCTTTCGCGCGAATGAGAATCATTGTTCCCCAAGAGCTTAAAGATCAAGGAGAAGCAATTCTTCAGGAGATGATGGAGAGAACGGTGAGACTTTTCCCTGCGATTGCTTTTGATAAGTCTGAGGGAGTTTCCAAGAAGGTTCGATTCAAGCAAGTTGCTGCTAGTTCCATCAACATCGATAAGGGAAGTACAATACTTCCTAAAGATCCACCATAATCCTGAGTTCCAACACAGTCCAGCTAATGACTGAAAACAAACGCTTAGTGGGAGGCAACCCACTTGTGAGTCATTTATTTACGTTTTATTTTATGCTCTTTTACAGTTTTACGTTTCGGTGTTGTTTTTGGTGTTGATTTTCAGGAAAGTGAGAGTGAACTTCAGACTGTGGTGTCGACCGACGCCATAAGCAGTGCCGCTCGGCACCAAGCACATTCACGTGTCGATCGATAGAGAACTTAAGTCGCTCGACGCGACCAAATCATCAGTGTCGATCGACACAGAGGTCGTGTCGCTCAACACGACCCCCATGTACCATATTCTCCATTGTTTTTCGTTCGTTTTGTTTCTTGTTTATCTTGTTTCGCCAATCTTAGGCTTAATAACACTGGGGACAGTGTTGTTTCAGTCTGGGGGAGGCAGTTGCTAACACTTGTGTTTTCTTTTGATTTTTTCGTTTAATTTTAAAAAAAATTCGGGTCGAGACTCCCCTTACAAACTTGCTTTGAACAGCACTGAAGGACCATTACAGTGCAAGTTGGTTGGTTTTACTAAGGTGGGTAACTGAAAGTGGATCGGTTTAACGGAGCGAATTCAGATTTCTGGAGAACGCCAAAAAGGATGTCAAAGAGCCCGCCCTAATGAATCTCTAATTTCTTGTCAAGGGTGTTGAAAATCGCAAGACTTGATTCAGTTTCCAAACAGTTGAAAGCGAGGACGGACCACTCTTGAAGCTTCTTCCCGAATGACGAATACAACTGTCCTAGATCAAAAAGAAAAAGCCTCATAACCATGTCTCCCACCATAGAACAATAGTAGTGAGCGCTGATTTAGTGATCATAGAAATGCCAAGGAAAAAAAAAAAATCTGCAGAAAAGTGCAAGTCCGAAAATCAGAAAAATCTTGAAGAAAAAGTTCAACAAAAGGCATTGCATCTCTATGATATCCTTAATTGGATACAGTTTCAGAGGGAAGAGAGAGGGTGAAACGCAAGAAAGTGTTAAAAGAAGTGAAAGAATCTAGAAGGTCCAGCGATCGATATTCCCTCGATGAGACCGCACCTAAATAAATGATAAATGGGTTTGCGACTGAAAGTCTGAGATTCTCTAAGGAGTTTGGATTCAACCTGAAGGACTGCTAAGCTTCTAGGGACAAATCGAAGTACTATCATTGGCTTTGCAGGTATGTGGATTCTAAAGGAGTGATAACACTGTTTGCTTAGGGACAAGCAAAAAGCTAAGTCTGGGGGAGTTGATATATTGTGGTTTTTACCTATTTAAGACCACGATATAAGTCCATGTTTTAAAGTCTTTTGGTGTTTTTGGTATTGTTTTAGAGTCTTTACAGGTATTATGACGATTTGATCTTAAAAGATGTTTACTGGAAGTTTTGGAGCATTTGCGAAATGAAGTGGCGAAATGCAAATTCGGAGTCACTGTTTGGAAGCTGTGTCGAGCGACGGGACTTAGTGTGTCGCTCGACATGAAGACTTCAAAAGCAAAGATTTACGATTTTGAGATTGGTGTCGATCGACACCATCTATTGTGTCGCTCGACACCCTGTTCGTGCAAGCCCAGATTTTCATCAGAAAAGCCCGTTTGAAGCCCAGAAGTTCCATATGTTTACTTTTAGGTTTCTAATTCGAATTGTACCTCTATAAATACGTTTTCTAAGTCATTGTTTAGACTTATGCTTTCTTTTATTGAATTGTTTAGACTTATGCTTTATTTTATTGAATACTTAGAGATTTCTTTGAATAAAATTATGTTTTCTTCTTAAATCATGTCTGAGTAGTTTCTTTGTTAGGTTTAGGGTTTTCAAAGGTGTTTGATGAGTTGCTGATATGATCTGATTATTAGTATAAAATCATTAGAATGTTCTTCATCTTAACTTATTCTTACTGTTGATTTTAGCCTCGCGAACTGAAATCTGATTTAGGGTTTATTAATAGAAACGACAGTTTTATTGATTAACTTGAACTAGTTTTTGATGAGCAAAATACCTATTCGCAAAGGGATTTGGTCTAGGGTTTTGTGAACAATTGCGCCTGAAATTAATGCTTGTTTAGATTTATAGGATTCGCAACGACAATTGATTTTCTAGGATTTAGACATAGAAAATATTTGCAGCGACAGCTGGTTTGTTTTACTTTCGTGTGCATGTTTATGAACTGTTCTTTATATTCCTAATAACTGATTTATTTGCAATTCTGATTCACTGTATAATTCCCTGTGCCTAGCGTCTTTCTTTCATTGATTTACAACTCGTTTTAATTGCTTGTTTTATTTACTTGCTTTCATCATCTTGCTTAGCATAATCTGAATTTAATAATCTATTGTGTTTTCCTAGACTCCTTGAGGATTCGATAACCCTAAGTACTGCAATTGACCTCTTAATTTGAGAGAGTAGGTCTAGGTTAAATTTGACCGTATCAACATCGAAGAAAGTGAGCTCGGCAGATCGAGGTTAAACTCCTCAGCTTGCTCTGTGTTCCTATCTTTGACCTCGGTGTATTGGGAGCGCAACGTGCTGGGAATATCGGCCCCGAGCTTCTCTAGCTCGTCGAGGCAGGCAAGGGAACCAATGGCCTCGCACGATCCCGTCGACCGATCCAGAGCTCCAGTTTTTCTATGCGGTCGGCCCAGAAGTCTATATGCTTATGCAAAGCCTTCTTCGACATCTTGGCCAATTCTCTCCATGATTTGCTCGAGAACTAAAGCCTGTCGAAAAAGGCACAGACGGAGAATCAGATGATTCGGCTATCTCATCAGCCAAGACCTGGACAAGGTTGACTTCAGATTTTCTCTTCCCGTACCACCGATGGTCGTTGTTCTCTATGCTATGATCTAAAAAGGAGGCTTGTCAGGATATGAAGGAAAGAATTAGGGTTTACTAAGGAAGAAGGCGTTATGGAAAAAGAGAGAAGATCTGGGCCTCATTATTTATAACCTAGCCAGGAAAGAGAAAAAGGAAAACTGAAGCATTTTTTTTACGATTTGCCAAAAACGGTGGTTACGAATGCCACGTGTGGTGTCAGTGCATTTATTTGACGAAGGTGGTTTTGACTAGTCGGTTTAAATGAGCATAGCAGTTCCGCATTAAAAATCGTCGCGTCCATTCATTACCATTCAGACCAAACGATCAGAACTTTGCTGCGTGAAAGATTGAACGGGCGTGTCGATTCAATCTTAAGTTGAGTCAGCTTCTTCAACACGTTTTGTCCAACCTTGAGCGCCACGTTCGAAGGCCAAAGTCTGGGGGGGGGACTTATTGGTGGTACCGGGTTTGGCACCCTGTACCCAGACCCGACTTAGGATTGAACCAATCTAAATATCCAACCGGAGAAAACGAGTTGGGCCTAAATTAACCTAGGAAGCCCATTAAGAAGACAAAAAGCCCATCCTATCTAAGATCGCCGACCTCGGGATACTTGGAGAAGAAGTAGAGAATATATGAAAATATTGTGTAAATCTACCTAGTTAGGATACTTTCCTTACATTTCCAGGGATTATTCTACCGATATCATTTAGTATAAATATGTAACTCACTCCATCAAAAAAAGGATCCGAAACTCTCTTGAATAAGACATATTCTTGGAAACACTCTTTATTCTTCTAAGATTTTCTTATTATTTGGCCCTCAGATCTAAAATCCTACTCGTTTGAGGAGATCGAGTTAGTTCGCACAAACCCGGTTCCTTGAAATATGAACCCAAAAGCAGGTGATTGAACATTTTTATAACTTTTCTCCTAAAGACAAGTTTAATACAATTACTTGATTCAGCAAGAGGGTCTCTCCTTCTGTTGGTGGGAGAAGGGTATATATATATGTATAACCCTGAGATAATGAGATTCCAAGAACAGCTTAAAAAGAGATATTTAGTAGTCCAAATATCTCAACTTTTGTTCCTAAGGATCCAACGACTTGAAAGGACGACAAAAACCACATGTATTTTTTTTTCTTTTTCTACTTAATACGCCTCTCTACTTCTTTGCATTCACATCCAAATCCATCTCTTGTAGGTTAAAGAACATATCATCAGAGCTCAAGTACACCTTCTTTGCCGAGTTTGCTATTAATCTCTCTCGACTCTCGCGGCCTCGATCTTCCTCAGCACAATGAACGCTTGGTTGTTCGCTATGGGTTGACCTATGAACTGACCACTCTTCACTTTTCCCTACACAAGGCATGAGAATCCTTTGTCACGTAACAATATCGTTTTCAGCATTTAGAAGATTGAAAATTGTAGATAATTTCTCTATACCTGGGCACGGATAACTGCACTTCTCTTATCCTGTTGTGCCTTCTCCACAATGAATTTAGCCCGTTTAGCCTCTTGAGCACCTACCTGCGTTGCTTCAATGGCAGCTGTGAACTCCCTCATGAATGTTAACATCGTCAAGCGCAATGTTGAAGTTTTTTGCCTGTGCAGTCAGAATTTTCCTGATCTCCCAACTGACCGCTTGAGAATATTCAAAAAACTGTTGATAACTTCAGTCAGTCGCTAAGAAAGAGGAACAAAAAGATTGAGTATGTAGTTACACAACCACTTATCTACCTCTTGCTGAGTAATAAGCTGGCTTGCATTGTACAGAGCAACCATGGCTTTCAAAGTCTCGTGGATTACCGAAGGCAGAACTCTCTCGCTGTAGTTCTCTCGCTGTAGTTCTCACCAAAGGTTCTATAGACTTGAGGTAACTCGTTTGCCACTAGAAGTTTTCACATTCCCTGTGACACCCCGGTTTCAGGGCCAAGGTCTGCGTGGGTTTCGCTCGACACCAATGTCGCAGAACCAAGTTAATTAAGTTTTTTGTCTCGGTTTGTTTGCGGTTTAGAAGAGCGACCTAGGGCTTGTGTTTATAAGCTCTTAGGAGATTTGTGGCCGTATTTTAGGAGAAAAACGCAGAGAGAAACAGAAAAGATTAAGAGAGATTGAGAATTCTAGGAGAATTATCGTAGGAAAGCTTTTGATGGGTTTTTGGTTCGTGTGCTGATCGTGCATTGGTTGTTTCCAAGCCTAGAGGGTCAGAATCGTGTGGTTTCTTCGTTCTCAATCTGAATCCCTTCATTCCTAAAACCCGAGGTGAGTTGTGACCACGGTTTCCAGGCGATGAGGATAATTTGGTGATGTTCGTGATTGATTTGTGTTGTGGAATTGTGTGATGATGATTTATGTGATAGCTGTGGTTTGTATATTCATTTTTTTTTAATGTTTTTGGTGCAGTAAAGCGACTCATGTTCGAAGGAATCGTGATACGAGAGGACAAACACGATTCCGGTGCAATACAGAGAAGTGTCGATCGACCCCAGGAGGGTGTTGAGCGACACTACTGTTGCAGTCGTGTCGATTGACAGCCTTCTGGTGTCGTTTGACATGAGCTTCTAAGTCATGTCGATTGACACCTCGGATGGGTCGCTCTACACGAATTGTACAGTCTCGGAAATTGTTGTTTTCGTGTTGTGTTGTCTTGTTTTGGATGATATTGTTGTTTGATCATTTATCTAAGTCTGCTTGTTACGCCGGTAGGCGGAATGACTAGCTCACTAAGTATTTGTTAAATACTTACGCAACTCTTTTCTATGTGTTGTAGGTAAAGGAAAAATGTGATCGCGGAATCGAGGCGTAGGAAGAGGATGATAGGAATTTGTGTTATTTTTGTTTAGTCTAGCGAATCGGTTGTGTTAGGTTGCTAGTATTTATTCATTCCTAAATCTGGTGTTGATTTTGTTATGGATTATTTTGTTATTTATTTTATTTGGATTTAAATGATTTAGTTTAAAAAAAAAAAGCTTGGTTGTTTATAAGTGGTATCAGAGCGAACCTTGACATATGTGAAGAGTCAGATTGTTGGGGTAATGATCTTGGTATACGCAATGAGGACGTTGCGATCTGTTAGTGGGGGTGATTGTGACACGCCGATTTCAGAGCATATATGGTATATGCAGTATATGCGTAGAGGCTTAAAGGGATTGATTTGGCTACCTATATCACCAAAGTGCACTTATCTTTTCGGTCACATGTCTTGAGAGAACTCCAGAGTTAAGGGTACTTGACCTGGAGTAGTTTCAGGATGAGTGACCTACTGGGAAGTCATTTCTAGTACCGTGTGAGTGAGGTTAAAACACGGGAAAAGATCACGTGGTGATTTGCAGGTTCAGTAAACATGACTTTTGAGCCTCCCGGACTAACGGACCAACCGTCAGACATGGTGGGCCCACAAGCCAGAGAGTCGACGAGGGCCCATCGGAGGGGTGGTTGGGGCGTTACAAATGGTATCAGAGCAAATTCTGATAACTATGTGAGTCAGTTTGTCGGGGTAACGATCTAGGTATACGCAACGAGAACGTTGTGATCTGTTAGTGGGGCTGATTGTGACACCCCAATTGCACGGCATATATGGTATATGTGGTATATGTGGAGAGGCTTAAAAGAATTGATTTGGATACCTATATCACCAAAGTGCACTTATCTTTTTGGTCACAGGTCTTGAGAGAACTCCAGAGTTAAGCGTGCTTGAGCTGCAGTAGTTTTAGGATGGGTGACCTACTAGGAAGTCATTTTCAGTACCATGTGAGTGAGGTTAAAACACGGAAAACGATCACGTGGTGATTTGCAGGGTCAATAAACATGACTTCCGAACCTCCCGGACTAACGTACCGACCGTCGGAGAGTGTGGGCCCACGGGCCGAGAGTGGACGTGGAGCCCATGGATAGGGCGGTCGGGGCGTTACAAGTGGTATCAGAGCAAACCCTGACATCTGTGAAAAGTCTGATTGTCGGGGTAACGATCTTGGTATGCGCAACGAGGACGTTGCGATCTGTTAGTGGGGGTGATTGTGACACCCCAATTTCACGGCATATATGGTATATGCGGAGAGGCTTAAAAGAATTAATTTGACTACCTATATCACCAAAGTGCACTTATCTTTTCGGTCACAGGTCTTGAGAGAATTCCAGAGTTAAGCGTGCTTGAGCTGGAGTAGTTTCAGGAGGGGTGACCTACTGGGAAGTCATTTCCATTACCGTTTGAAAGAGGTTAAAACATGGGGAAAAATCACGTGGTGATTTGCAGGGTTAGTAAACATGACTTCCGAGTCCCTGGACTAACGCACCGATCGTCGAACATGGTGGGCCCACGGGCCTGTGAGTGGACAAGGGTACGAGAGGGGTGGTCGGGGCGTTACATTCCCCAAATCCATAACTAAATTGACACAAAATGAGAGAAGTTGAAGCAGAGTATCATCTGAAGATCACGGCTTTTGGATGTACTCTCAACAAGGTAAGGTCGTGCACGAACATCATACTTAACTGGCCTCTCAAACCAAGGAATCATAAGGTGTGTACCCTCGCGGTAAACTTGTGTAATAACAAGATTACAAACTACATACTTGTGAATTAAGAAGACTATTATTAGACTAAATGAGATTATCCAAGATTTCGCAAACGATAATCAGTCTTTCACTAAAAAATCAACCATGATCATTTCACCAAGATGTTCACAAACTGCATGAGTACTTGTTTTGAACAGAAAATATATTCACTACAAGCTCAAAAGACCCAATTTAAAGATGCACATTGACTAACCTTTTCTATAATACCGATTAAACGGTTAAATATGATGGCTTGATGTCCACCATCAACATTGTAGAGACTCTGTGAGGCACAGTAGATACTAAGTCCACCAATGATCCCACGCTTAAGCAACGCGTGTATGGCACCACCATTTGGTACCTTTGGAACTTTGTCGTTGTTTTTTTTGTTTTTGGTCGAAAACTGATTATATTACTTAAAAAAGGTGATTACATTCGGAGGCAAGCTCGACGGCAAGATGATTAATAACAACATTGCAGTAAATTGAAAGATGGAAACGTTAAAGGGCGAGACATGCTCAACATCGTGAAAAAATCCATGGAGAAGCTACACTTGGTACTCTAAAACGAGAGCTCGAATGAGCACCAAATACTCGGATTTTATACCAACGTTGAGACACCCAAATGAATGGGTTAGGGAGCGGAAATAGATCACCGTCTTTGATTGTAAGAGATGGCTATCCGCCGAGAGCAACTGTGAAGAAGATCTAGAGCCGTGGACAATAATCAACGAGGAAAACCTTAATTGTTTGGATTTAGAATTATAATCTATAGAAGAAGCCTTGACCGAGACTCAGATGTGGAGAGTGGTCGGAAGCAATCCTAGTTCAAACATTGTTGGGTTAAAATTTAGGCTAATGCCTATATGAGAAATTGAGGCCCATACCCATTTAAACATTGTTGTGTGAGGAGTGGTGAGTTGGTCGGAGTTTCAAACTAGTTCGTCGGAGCGGAACGCAGTCAATATCGCCGAGTAAGCAATGAAACTCATGGAGACGCTTGCGAATATGGCCCATATCGATATAGTTTCGAGGTTAGGGGCTGAACTTGGGTCATCGGACGGAGCCGCCGCCATCTCTGAGCACACGGTGAAAACCGTGGAGGTTCCGGTGTTGGCTGTAGAGAACTGCACCGTAATTGAGAGGTGCAAATTTGTGAAGCCGTAATGGTGGAGATTGGCGCGGTGTATCGGAAAGAGGATTCTTTGTCTCACCGGATACAGTGACAAGCGATGGTAGTCGGAGGCGGAGTAGGTTGCATGGGGCCGCTTCAGTGGAGTAACAAAAATCGTGAGGAATTATCCTTCCTCAATAACTTAAAACAGAGGTTTTATACGGTTATAGGCGAGATAAGATCTAGATCTGAGATTGGGATCTTTTCTCCAGAGACGCAGTGGAGGTGGGGAGAGTGCGATATGGGGGAAGCGATGCATCATGGAGATATAACGGCGGAGGTCGAGGATCAGATGGTTGTAGTGGCAAAGGAGACAAGCGTTCGGTGGTCGTGGTGGGGGGTGATGATGGAGAGAGGAGTTTGGCGGAGCTCAGAGTCAATAACACGAAGTCGATTGGTCGTGTGGACATGAAGTTCCTCTCGTTGTTGTGGTGGTGGTGGTGGTGGTGATTGAAGAACAGAAGAGAGCATTATCAAATCAAAGAGACAGAGCAGGCCAGATAAATGAAGGAGAGCAAAAACAAGAGAGAGAGGATAGGGCCGAGCCGGTTTTAAGGTTGCTCCGGCCTCGACCTAGATCCAAAATTTGCAGACGGCGGTTGTAGAGAGAGTTTGATTGACCTAACCAATAAATTGAGGTGAAGAGCTCCTTTGACGTTGTTCAAATTCATCATTTTCTCTTTCTAGAACACTCCAAAGATGAAAAAACAAAAACCAAAATCCAAGTTTGCTAGAAGAATAGAATACACAAACAACTTGAAGACATCCAAAAGCGTAAAATGACAAAATCAAGTCACATTCCAAATACGAAAGCCATGAAAGATGGAAAATTTAAGGATGATCCATGTTAAGCTGCTCAGAAAACTTCAAATTAAACAGTAAAACTCGCATAATTGGGTTGATAACAATATTTCTTTGGCAAATTCGAGTAAAAAACTCACCCACCTCGAAATTTTATTTGTTCACTAAGATTTCGATAAGGAATGATCAATGTTTTTAAGTTTGTTCTGGATAGCAAACCGGATTAGCTATCGGATCCCCGGTCCAACTGCGGATCAACGCAAGTCAATAGATTATTAAACACTTTTATATATATATATATATATATATTGTGATTTCACATGAACTACCACTCTATTCATCGGCCACGTGGCAAAACTCCCAATTTTTACTCTTTCACATTTTACATCTAATTTTAATTAAAAAACCACTAAAAAAAGAGCGAAAATTGTTTTTTATTTACACGACTAAAAAAAAGAGATCTTTTCTCAAACAAAAAAAATCGACAAAAAAAAAATCGACCCAATTGCTTCTTCTCACACGATCTCTGGATTTCCCCACTTTCCTATCTCCACTCTTCAACAATTAAGTTATATCTTCCCTTTCCAAAACCATCGACATATACTCTTTCCCTAATTCAGTTTTTTTCTGCAATTCCTCTCTAGGTAAAAAAAAATTACCCTGATATAATGTCTTTCTTCAATTCATTTTCAATTTGCCGTTGCATAGAACTTAGTTATGATTAGAGTTTATTATCAAACTTGTTTTCTTTCTATATTCAACAAGTCTTTCTTTCGACTTCTTTCTTAAGAATATGCTATTGTAATTGTTTATCGGAATTTATAGTCGATTTTAGTTTCTTATGCTTTGTCTTTTGATCGTTTTCATGCAGGTTGATTGGACAAAGTTAATTTTACAAATCACTTCACCATGTCGCTCGAATTTGCACCTGTTTCGAAGATAACTCCAGTAATTGAACCATGTAAAATAAAAATTCGGGTTGTCTGTCTATGGGAATTTCCAAAAAAAATAAACCAGGCGAATTTACCGGAATCGATATGCACCTTGGAGATGATAAAGTGAAATTGTATTCATTAGTTTCTTTCGTTCATTTCTTCAATATCTTGGTACTTTTTGAAGTCAATCAATGTCTTGTTGTGGCATTTCATCTCAGGACGGTGGAGTATGCTCCTCCAGCTCGGATGCTGCTTTTGTCGGAATCTTTAAATAAATTGCTATATTAGTACATTGACCACTACACAACAAATGCCTATACATACCTTAATTATGAGTAAAGATTTGCCACAACAAGATCACAAGATAAAGAAGGGAGGTAGAGAAAAATGATGTTGACGAGAGTCTCTTTTTGTAGGAGAGGGTCTCCCATGGAAGAATATAGAATAAGAATGATGACTTGCCGATTGATCTAAAACTAGTTTTGGTGTTAGTTAAGTTGACATTGGCTCTGTTTCCTTTTCTTTTTTCCGATATCAGATCCGAGATATCTATATTGATATCATCATCATTAGCACAATCATTATTATCTGAGCCTCTAAATGTGCGGGAGTCTTCAAGTATTTGATGAATGGTAAATGTTAACACGAAGGTTTCATCATATATTAAAGCACTATTATTAGTTTATTTCTTCTGTTTGATATTCTTATTACGCGTTTTACAATTTTCCTTGTGGTGGTTCTCTTCATGGCACTCTCTTTGATCTCTTTCATATTAAACAATTCAACGAACTTGGAACATCAATATAGCAATTTATGGCACGGAAATCATAACAGCTAAAGGTGGTAAAAGAGAGATGTTTTGCTTGTTAATAGGAGAGAAGATATCCATTACCAAAGATCGAGGCTTTCTTGGAGCTTAATGGTCTCAACTTTGACGGATCTGACGCACGCGGACCATTATCTTCCACCAGAACCTCCAGACCCTTCAGATACGCCGTCGTCTCTCCTTGTCATTATCATCAGCGAGGTCTTATGTGGATATGTCGTCGTCTCCGCTCTAAATCTCATCCTCTCCTATGTGGGTGCTGGGAGAATTTGTATAAAACCGGAGTCCAATTTCCATGTCATTGTTCTTACCCGCGGTGACTGCGAAATCTGTTTCGTTGGCCAAGCGTTGGCCAAGTTTTTTGTCCAATTAAAAACTTGGAGCCTTATACCTCTCCCTTCCTTGTCTCTTGGACATGTATGGTCCTTGTGAATTTCTGGAATGTTCAGATATTGGTTAAGTTTTACTCTAGATTAAGATTCATATTCCTCAACGTAATGGTTCAATCACTTCAATTACCTCATTCTGAGGTGTTTATGGTTCTGCTTAGCCTTTTTATACCTCAGTATGAGGTGTTGCTACCTCAATATGAGGTGTTACCTCATGATGAGGCTATTACTCGAAATCTATTATCGTGTTCTGTTCAAGCTTTTGTTCTGGTTGTTTTTATATATGATGAATCATGTTTACACTTTAGATATATTGGACAGAGAGGCACCACCACCAATCTTGGATCCTTTGTATCATATTCAATTGTTTGGCATTGGAGGTTCTTACATT
This sequence comes from Draba incana, assembly GCA_963576765.1. Lineage (NCBI taxonomy): Eukaryota > Viridiplantae > Streptophyta > Magnoliopsida > Brassicales > Brassicaceae > Draba > Draba incana. The sequence continues at coordinate 20,730,296 of OY755212.1, read as the reverse complement.
TCTCGATCTCCTCGTGGCTGAGATTTTCCTCACAATGCCAAGGCTTATCTAGACATTCTTAGTCACCTCTATAGCCAAGTTCCTTGTTGCTACTTATGCACTAGTTTCTGCAGCTTCTTCGTGTTAGTTTTCCTCTTATGGGGAAACCAATATGGAGGAAAATTTGGGCCTATTATAATTCAAGAGATTATTATTGGACTTATGATTATGATTATGAGGGAGTATATATATTGCTCCTAACCTAATTTTGGTGAAGTGAGAAACTAAGAAAAGAGAGACAATTTTCGCAGGCGAGAAGGAGAAAAACAGTTTCATCAGGGTTTGTTCAAGAGAACGTTTGTAGGCTGCTCCGATTTGGCTAAAAACTTTTTAGTAGCTTCGTGACTCAGTGGTCTTGTTATTCAACGGTGGAGATTCTATTTCAACGGTTGGTTCGTCATAGATCTGAGTTTTAGCGTGGCTGTTCGTGTCTGTTGCGAGTGCAATTTCAGACTGTGTTGTCTTGAGTGTTTGGAAGATCCGACGGTGAATTCTTCTTGGATTGAGCTGAAATTTTGTAGAGGTATTCCTGACTTGTTTATCTAAGATTTTTACGGTGGAGATTTGATTTGGAGACCAGAATCTGAGTGAATTTAGGGTCGTTTGGGACTGCTTGTTTCTAGGCTCTTGTATTGTTCTCTTGTGGATTTTCTTGTTGTTGGAGATTTCTCTTTGGAGCCATACTCTATGGATATGTTCTTTTGGAACATGGAGGACGTGGTTGTAATTCAAATTTGATATAGTGGAATTTTGAGTGGACTACGGTCCGTGGTTTTTACTTCTCACATTGAGAAGGTTTTCAATGTAAAATAATTCGTTGTCTCATTTACTTTGCTGTTTTGATTTGGTGCGCATAAGTGTGGGGAACTTTATTTCGCTGCGCCATTGGTGCTTATCGTTTCAGAGCTTTGTGGTTAGATTACTTTGGGTTATTGGTTGTTGCTTTTGTGAGCAATGGAAAATATGAGCAGGATGATTAGTTTGGATGGTTCTAATTATCATGTCTGGAAAGGCAAGATGGAAGATCTTCTTTATGTGAAGGAGCTTCATCTCCTAGTCTTTGGGGAGGAGAAAACTAAGGAGAAGACTGTAGAGCGGTGGAAATTGCTACACCGCCAAGTGTGTGGTTTGATAAGGCAATGGGTAGATGATAACGTGAGGAATCACGTTGAAAATGAGACTAATGCTCGCTCTTTGTGGTTGAAGCTGGAGCAGTTGTTTGCTCGGAAGACCGGGAATAATAAGATGTACATGATCAAGAAGTTGATTGAGCTGAGGTACCAGGAGGGAACTCCGATAGTAGATCACTTGAATGCGTTTGAAAGAGTGCTCAATAAACTTTCTGACATGAGAATTAAGTTTGAGGATGAGATTCACGGTTTGTGGCTTCTTGGTACGTTACCAAATTCTTGGTAGGTGTTTACGATGTCTCTTTGTAACTCCACATCGAATGGTGTTATTTCGATGGACTTAGTGAAGAACATTGTCTTGAATGAGGAAGTAAAGAGGAAGTCTAGTGCTAGTTTCTTGCGTTGAGATGTTATGGTTTCTGAGTCGAGGGGAGTTCGTATAGAGAGCCTAGGAATAACAAGAGCAGGAGCAAATAAATTTGGTTAGTTGGAGTGTCACTATTATCATAAGAAAGGGCACTTAAGAGGGATTGCTGGAATAAGTTGAAGACTATACTCCATGACATTAGTTGTCTAAGTGTAGGTTTCACATATCTATCTTATGTTTTTATTCCTCGTTCGGATAGTCTTATTGCCAATGAGCTAGCTAAGCTTGGTCTTGTATTCTTAAACCTATTCCCCACCATTGGTGGATAAGCTAATTTCGGTTTGATCAAAAAGATGAGTAATTTTAGAGGAGATAAACAACTATATATCAACTTAGTCATTCCAGAATCTCATCTTTATCTTGGAGATTACACAGTCACGCTCGTTGTAATCAACTCAAACCAAACATGCAGTTTAGTAGAAACAGAGTCAATGTATATTACAAACATTAGCAAAACGTCTTAGCCCATTTTAACAGACTTCGATCCATCTCTAGGGGCCGCGGTTCTCATCTTATCGTAGTTCTTAGCGAGCTTCGTATTGAACAACTGCAAGAGAATAAACAACTATATAAATTAGCAGGTAACAAACTCACATCACCTAGAATTTGTACAAGAAACCTAACATATTAGCAATCCGAATACAAAGTTACAAACTCGGATAAATTCGCAAACGCGATCTATATAACATATTGTTTCTATGATGCAACATTCATAACCATTCAATCAGTTTCATGACATAAGAACAATACCAAAGAACATTCAAAGAAATCTAGAACATTACTACACAAAAGGAGGATTAAGGATTAGCGTCTTGGTACCTCTACGGGTACGCTTCTTGTAGAGAATACGATACCCACACTCTCGGCACTGAATCACATCTCCAGACTTCAAAGTATTCTCTTGTCCACAATCTTCAAAACCAAAATATCCAAACTAAACAAATTCAAACAAACCAAAACAATACAACCTTTACATACAAAACATTAGTAAATGTATGAGGTTGCTTGGTAAGAAACTTGATTTGAGCAAAAGCAAAAGCTCCTCCTCACATCGACCTCAAAATCAAACAATACAGTGAAATTGATGTTCTGCCTCCTAACTAAGCCCATTATGAGACTTTCCCTAAACACAAGATTAGGGTTTCATAAGGCTACTCAAAAGAGGCACATCTATGGTAAAAGTTTGGATTTTTAAGTCACAAAGCTACGATCTTTTACAGAGACTAAGAAAGTTTCAAACTTTGCAATCGATTTTCGAGAGGAAGAAGAAGATGGGTTTCGAGCTTTTACCTCCACAGACGTAAGTAACTGGTTCTGGAAGTGGATCCATGAATTCGAATTGAACCTGTTTATACAACACAGAAATCGAATTTGAGTCTCAATCGATCACACTTTAGACAAGATTGTAAAATAGAAGCTACTATATTGAAACAGAGATTTCTTAGATTGGATTTGATTTCAAACTTACACAGAAAGCTAGGGCTTATGTAGAATTAGGTTTTTCATTGATTCCGGAGAGAACACAGAGCGAGAGAGACGAAGGAGATTTATAATGGCGTGACTTTATTTAATAAAATTAATTTAAATATGGGTTTATATTAAAAAATTGGGACTGAGAATAAAGAAATTACTAGATGGTGAGCCGTGCTATGCACGGAATAAGTTAATTCGTAAGTTTATTTGTGAAACAACAAAATTGTATTATTGAATAATGGTAAAACAAATTACGACATGGAATAATAGATTACGTATTATTAGTGGGTATCTAACATACTCCCTTTGTTCATAAATATTATATGTTTTAGGAGTTTTTAACACAAATATAGGATGTTCTCACTTATCAATGTGAAATTAATTGATTTTTTTAATGTTTTTGACTCTTTGAATTCTGCAATTGGTTTTCTATTGGTTGAAATGTGTTGGGTAAATATAAAGTGATGTTTTATTTCAAAAACTATAAATATTTGAAAAACTTCTTAAGTGGAGTGTAGAAACTTTAAACATCTTATAATTATGAAGAGAGAGAGTATTAGAGATTGATAATCTAGTTTTCAATCTACTCACGTAAAAAGTATTGCCAAATTTATAACATCTTAGAAATGAGCTAGAAAAAAATCAATTAACTAAAACAATTAGTTAACATACTCTTTCATAAAGAAGATAAACAATATCAAGAAAAAAACCCAAAAACATGGTAAAAAATTTGATGTAAATAAAAGGATCAAACTGTTTGTCATACTCTCGCGTGTAACACAAAATATAACTTTTATCATATCACCTAACACATTCAGTAAGCTAAGAATATAGAAAAGAAATGATAAAGATAGTAATGACAGAGTTGAGTTTTCTTCATTGAAATTATGAAAAAAATATTCCATCTATTTATAGAAAATGGAATTATATATATAACTCACGATATATACCAATTATCATAGGTTATATGACGAATTATATATATTATCATCGATTTTTTTGAAAGTGTGTAAATAATTATTGTATTTGAGAAATTATTTTTTTGCAACTTAACATACTCCCATTGTAACTTCATCTGATTAGTTTATAAATATATATATACATATATATATATATATTGTAATTGTAATACATTATCTTTAATAAAAAATATTTTACATATACATTCGTATAATAAATTAACATATAATCATAATTTAGGTAGGTTAAATATCTTAATATTCAGTTTCATCTTATTTAATGTGTAATTACATGGTTTCCTTTCTAAATATTCAATTTATTTGTAATTAGATTCAAAGAAAATTGAAATGATTCAGAGGAAATATTTATAACTTAATTGATAATTCAATCAAATTATGAAAACAATAAATTCACGTAATTAATTTGAGTCAATTAGAAAATAAATCACGTAATTGACATATCATTTGTTCCAATTTACATGGTTTCCTTTCTAAATATCCAATTTATGTGTAATTAGACCGAAGACAAAAATGTTTGATTTGAATCAAATTTAGAAATCTCTATATTTGATTAGTTAATGACATTGTTTACAATGATTGATGTAAATTGTGAGTTTTTATTTTTGTATGACGATGTTAAACGATTGTCCAATTTTCGTAATTAACAAAACTTATGTTAATTTATTATACGAATGTATATGTAAAATATTTTTTATTAAAGATAATGTATTACAATTACAATATATATATATATATATATATTTATAAACTAATCAGATGAAGTTACAATGGGAGTATGTTAAGTTGCAAAAAAATAATTTCTCAAATACAATAATTATTTACACACTTTCAAAAAAATCGATGATAATATATATAATTCGTCATATAACCTATGATAATTGGTATATATCGTGAGTTATATATATAAATTGGTATTGTGAGTTTTTTTAATAATTTTATCACTATATACATAAAATAATTTATTGGTTTGTAAGAATGTTTGGATATGAGGATAGTAAAAAATAGTGTGTATTCAAATACAACAATTTTATATCAAAATTGTTTTTGGTGTATATGTTAAATTTTGTTCACATTAATTCTATGATTTAAATCTATAATTTTCGAAATATTTTAATTTTGGAAAGTTTAAGATTTCCAAATATTTTTAATTTTGGTAAGTTTAGAAAGATTCAAAATTATATTTTATTAATCAAGTTACGTTCATTTTGATTTTGAGAAAAATGAATTTATAAAGCTTAAAAAATTATAAATGTTTAACCTAAAAAAAGAAAGCAAAAAATTCAGAAATTTATAGTATTTGTAGTTTGTTTGGTAAATTAGAATATTAATCAAGTTACCTAGTTTGTTAAATTAGAGTTGTTTGGGGATTGGATTAAGGTCATTATATAGTGTTTGGAAGTTAGCATAGTAGGAGAATAGAGTGTTTGGATAGTAGTATATGAGATATTAAATTATTTAATAAAAAAAGTAAAAAAAATTATGAGAGTGACACATCATCAAAGTTCTCCCAAAATGCTCCTCAAATAATATATAGGATAGGCTTGGTTAATCTAAAAAAAATTTGACTAATTCGTATGTGATTAATTGATGCTTAGTGTTTGTTTGCCAACATAAGATTGATTTGTAAAAGTAATCGGAAATTTACTTATCATTTCATTAGTTCTTTTTTTTCACATATCTCTTTTGTTTACAAGGTTAGATGTTTTTTTTCTTTCTACCATAAAAATGCAACTTAGTCTGACGAATTTGTTAACTTTTTCACGATATAGAAAAAAGTATATTATATTATTCATAGTACTTCTACCAATTTGTATCATTTAAAAAGGCTCGAAGTCGAACATAGAAAAAAGGAAGAGAATGCGAGTTCATTCGGTTTGAATTATCAGACTGGTAAATCAACAAATATTGATTTTACATGTGATGTAGATAAGAAGTCCCAAAGGTTTCAAGACATAAATTGTTGTTCATATTTCAATTATCAGACTTTTATTTTGATAAAGTCAATATTGTTTTCACAATCTTCATCACAATGTAAAATTGATGAGTTAAGATATATTTTTGCAACAAAATGAAAGTTCGTAAATTCATTTACTTTTCAATTTCAATTACACGATGCTTTAATTTTCAAAATTGATTTTTACAGTAGAAACATGTTTGTTATTAAGTTTCGGTATTATATAATTCATATACTTGAAAAGTGGGTTGGATTGTTTTTTGTTCTTCAGAGAATTATGAAAATTAGTTTGCTTATATTGCTGTTTCTTTATCAAAAAACCAAAGGTAAAACAAAATTAGTAGATATATGCATTCCGCGTTGTTCACCAATGATAAAAGTCAAAGGTCAGACTTTAAATGAGAAGAGAACAGTTTGTTTGGTTTTTTTTTGTCGTCAACCGGACTTTATTAAAAAGCCCAAAAAGGCAGTTACAAGTGATAATACGGATCCATCAACTCTGGGCTTTTATAACTTCATACAACAAATCTGAAAGATAAACTAAAAATTTCAAAGCCTAATATCAACACACGTGTACAACACACAACGTGTTGATAACAGAGATGGTGAAAGGAGCATCTTCATGCACTAACGCCGCTGAAGATTTTGGCCGCCTCTCCGCCTCAGGTCCGAACAGATCAAGTTCCGGCACTTCCAATACAGGATCCGAAATCAACATTCACGGTGCCAACAAACTCAATCAAATTCTCCGCAAAATCACTTAACCCCTTACATCTCCATATAGGAATAATCCTAGCAAGATTCATAAAATTCCTCTTACCCCTTTTTAAATTCCCTCCGACCGTCTCACTTACAAGGCCCTACACCCATCAACACCTTTGGTTAAGGTTTAGATTTGGGGGTTTAATGGGGAGGTCAACTCCCGACCTAGAGAAGACAAGTACCCAAAGAAAGGGAAAGAGACTACTAAATCTCCTCCGAGACTAGGATATCCTATAAAGAGAAAAAAAACAAAATTTCGATCTAATCGGAAAAAGATCCGATAAACGGAAGAACACATCCCACTACAAGAAAACAGGGGGTATTCCGACGGGACTCGTCCGTCGTTTCTATCACGTCGGAAAAAATAAGTCCCGTCGGAAATTCGTCGATCACTTGCGACGAAACTCCGACGTATTTATGTCGGATTAGAAAGGGAGACGAAATTCCGACGGTTTCGGTTTTCCGGCGATAACCGACGGAATTCCGACGGTTTCGGTTTTCCGGCGATAACCGACGGAATTCCTACGGAAATCGTAATTAAAAAAAAATTATAATTATTTAATTTAAAATAAATACTATAATAAAATATAATAAAACATTTAAAAATATATTAAAAAATAAAAATAAAAACTAATTAAATTAAAATTGTTTTAAAAGTATTTTAAAGTTTTACAATCAATTTTAAAACTCTAAAAGGCCTATTCCGGCCTACCGGTACTGAAGAAGTTGGTCATCTTCTGTTCCATCGCTCGAAATCGTGCATCGGCCTCCGCCTTATCTCTCGCTCTCGCTGCCTCGGCCTCCTCCTTATCCTTCTGTCTCTCTTCCTCCATTGCCCTAAGCCGGTCGTGCAGCTCTCGGTTTTCCGCCTCCAATCTGCTAGCACCGCGATGTCGAACCGACGAAACGGACGAGCAACTATCTTCAGGAAGGCCGAATACACGGCCTCTGGTCTTGGGAGTCACCTACGATAAAAAAGAAATTAAATCTTAGAACTTAGTTGTATTAAAAGTTAATTTCAAATTACTTTAAAAGTGATACGGTTACTAACCTCGTAGGTGAACTCGTTGATCTTATCGACTGAAACTTCGGTTGGCGCCGGAGTTCCTTCCTCGATCGGTTGCGATTGGAGGTACTCCTCCTGCCGCCTCTGCACGGCTTCCACGATTTCACGAGCTATCGGATCTTGAATTTGACCGGTCTTCTTGTTGGTGTGCGAAACTTTGACCAAATCAAGATTCGAAGGAAACACACCGGTCTCCTGAAACTGTTAACATATACAATTTCGTTAGCGAATTTAAAAATTTTATGAATTATTTAACTACTTACCATTTTCTGAGCAGCTGAAGCCTTGTTCGTTGCTCTGAGGTTGTGGGTCGCGGATCCCTTCCCCTTCTGGTCGCTCTTGCGGTTAGTTGAGTGTTGCTCTGAGGCCAACCGAGTTGCCTCAAGTTCCCAATGTCGAAGTAGTCCAGCCCAACACTCTTCTTTATATTTAAAAACCTTAGGCACCTTCCCGTTTTTATACCACGCATCTTTCCACTCGTTCATCTTCCACGAGTACTTCCTCGCAGCCTTTGTGGCGAATTCCTTTCGGACCATCGAAGTAAGCGGTGGGTCCCACGTAAAATGTTGGTGCAAAAACACCACATTCCCGCATTAGTAATTAAAATGTGAGTCATATAGGAAATACATTTGAAACAAATAAAATAAAATCATACCGCAAATTGTCGGAACCAAGTGTCCTGGTCCTCCAATGGCATCTCATTGTATGTGGGATACGGTTTATCTACCAAGCAATTCATCATGTCGTTGATACAACCCGTTATCCCGTTTCCCGAGTATTGGAACCTATTAAAATATTTAGTTAAATATTTCTCTAAAATAATTTAATCCACTACATATATAAATAAAACTTACCAGGTCGTGTTAGGTGGCGTGTTTGGATCTAGACGAGTCAACCTATCACGTCCGGGTTGCGCCACAAACTGCTCGATGGTCATGGACGTGGGAGCTGAGTAGGCTGTAGGTGGGGGCTGAGACATGTATGGGGTCTCTAAGTTGGGACTACTCTCGAGATTATCCGTCTCACTCGCAGTCCGACCTCCCCTACTGGAAGTCGCACCTACTCTAGAGTGATGAAAATGCGCATAGTCCCTACGATTTTCAAAATTCTAAGAATTTGATATTTCGGGATTTATGGAATATGAAATTTATAGGAATTCAAGATTTTTATATTTTGCGATTTAGTTATTTGGAAATTTCGGATTTAGGGATATAAGGATATTGGGGATTGAAGAGTTTTATAATAAATGAATTTAATTAAATTGGGATTTCGTGGTTTTGTGATATATGGACTTAGAGATTTAGGGAAATTTCAATTTTTAAATTTAAGTAATCTGGGCTTTTTTTTATATTGTATATTCAGAACCGAAGTTCATGGATTTAGGTTTTGTTTGATTTACAGGATTTAAAGGATTTAAAGTTTTAAATTTTATTAATTTTTAATTGTTAAAAATTCTATTAACATTAATTTTCCAAATTTTTAAAAATTGAACAAATTTAATTGTTACAAAATGTTATTAAAATTAATTTGACAAATTTAAAAAAATTGTTAAAAATTTGTAAATATGAAGGATTTAAAGGTTTATTGTTTTTTAAATTGTTAAAAATTGTTAACATTAATTTCACAAATTTTATTAACGTTAAAAAAAATTTAAATTTGAAGAATTTATAGGTTTAAATTGTTAACATTATAAAATTTAAAATTTATAAAATAGTAAATTTAAATTGTTTTCAAACTTACATAATTTTTGATTTGGTTGAAGAATTTAAAGGTTTAAAATGTTAAAGTTATAAATTATAAAATTTTTACTTTTTAAATTTAAAGGATTTCAAGGATTTAAATTTTTAAATTTATTATTTTTAAATAAGTTTAAATTTTTCAAGGTTTAAATTGTTTTGTTAATGTTATAAATATTTAAAATTTTATAATTTTATATCTAATATTCTATATTGTTTTAAATTTAAATTGTTTTAATAATGTTATAATATTATGTTTTAAATTTAAATTGTTTTAATAATGTTAAAATATTTTATATTGGTATTTACAAATATAAAATTTGTAAAATTTGTGGGTTAAAATTGTTTTTTCCCGATCTGGAATCGAGGAAGACGAAGACTGTGGATTTATTGGAGTGTCCGACGGCAGTCCGACGGTTGTCCGACGGTACTTCCGACGGTTGTCCGACGGTTTTCTTGCTTTGACGAAGATTACGAAGTCTTTTGGCGGCTGATCAAATTAAGGTTTCCGTCGGAATTCCGTCTGACAATTAAGACGGAATTCCGACGGAATTTAATTTAAAAGATTAAATTGTACATTTTTTTAATATTTTCCCGGCGAAATAAATTGTTTGTATCCGAAATTTTAAGAGTTTGAGATTTCATGAGTTATGAAAAATAGAATTTATAGGAATTTGGAATTTTAAGATTATGTTATTTATTTATTTCGAAATTTCGGATTTAGGGATATATATATTAGGATATTGAGAATTAGGGGTTTTTTGAATATAGAAATTAAAAGAATTTAGTTTTCGGACATTTTGTTATGTAAGGACATATGGAGTGATGGGAATTTAAGATTTTGGTAATAATAGAATTTATTCAATTTGGGATTATGTGGTTTTGTGATTTATGGACTATGTGATTTCCGACGGATTTCCCGGTTTGATGATGATCACGAAGTTGTTTGTTTTTTTTGAAACATAGTATAAGGTTATAACCAACTACTATTTTTCAAATTGGTGATGTTATTTTTGAAACATTAATTATCATATAATTTACAAAAATCTTATAATTATTTTTAAAAACCTTATAATCAACTTTAAAACCATATCATATACTTTAAAATCATAAAAAACACAAAACCGTCGGAATTCCGTCTTAACATTAAGACGGAATTCCGACGGATGTTGTTTTTTACTTAATTAAATTTGTATGGACAAATTAAATTGATAAAAAAAACCTAAAACTGTCGGAATTCCGACGGATTTTTATTAATTTTCTTAGTCGATACAAATTTAATTAAATTTCCGACGGTTTTGGGTTTTTAAGATTTTAATTTGTGTTTGATATGGTTTTAAAGTTGATTATATGGTTTTAAAAAATAATTATAAGATTTTTGTACATTATATGAATATATTACTGTGGTTGTGGCTTCGAAACTTGCACTGAACATTGGATTGTGTAAACACATTGCATTGAGACTAGTATAAGTTTGATAGTATACCTGCCTTTTTACTAACTCTCCTTTCCAGATGAAAGTTTTTTTTTTTTTTTTTTTTTCCCTATTGGCTATCCGGTTAGCCCCAGATGGTTTAGCATGTAGTCAACGGTACGAACTTTTTATATATTTTAGTTTCATATTTTTTTAATGATTTGCGTACCAATTTGGCTTCGAAACGTATTACACATATATAACACCAATATTTCACAATCCCTAATAGGAAATAAAACACATCACAACATTATAAAATCGTACAATAGATACTAGGACATTATTTAATATTAATGCAACATAAAGCTGTTATCATTAAATTATTCTTAATCATGGACGAGTTGGATGTTTAGTCTTCATCGGACGGCAACACTAATTCTATTACAACAATTAGAACAAAGACATTTGATATCCTGACCTTTTTTGGATGCTTCTACATTACTGGGTAAATTCATGAACTCCCATAATCCTTGAGCGTACTCGTCCCTTAATAAGTCTGAGCCCTCATTCGTCATTGGCTCGTCCATCCATGCCCGAAAATATGAACTCATCTTTATAGTTTTTTTTTCTCGAAATTTTGTTATGATGAAATGAAGCATTCTGCAAACTTATGTAAAATGGATTTCCGTTGGAAATCCGTCGGAATTCCGTCAATACCTCCGACATAACACCCCACCCATCCCATCGGCCACCGCAGACGATATGGCAACCACTCAAATTTTGCCGACATCGGAAACCGTCGGAATGCCGTCGGAAATCCGTTCCTAATACATCCGATCAATCAAACGTTGCCGACATCGGAAAGTCCGAATTCCGTCGGTAATCTGTCGCAATGCCGTCGGAAACGGACGATAGATCATTGCCATATGTATTCCGTCGGTATTTCCCGACGGAATTCCAACGGAATGTCGACCGCGTGGATTTCCGTCGGAATGCCGTCGGAATAATTTGACGGAATTCCGACGGAACGATTTTGGTCGGTAGTTCGTCGGAAAGCCGTCGGATTTGGCAGACGGAATTCCGACGGAAAAAAAAATCCGTTGGAAAACTGCCTGTTTTCTTGTAGTGTCCGATAAACGGAAGAACATACAAACGAAACATAACTAAACAATAAATATATATAAGGCCAAAACGCCAGCAAAAAACAAGACGTTGGGCTAGCACCGGCGATATGAGAGTTCCTTTTTCTTTAGAGAGAAGGTAGAGAGTTGCCCTCAATAATTCAAATTTGGATAGAAGAGAACAGTTTTAACACCAACTTTTTGAATTAGTTGACAACTTTTGTACACAAATTATTTTATGTTGAAATGCGTTATTTCAAAGAAACATAGGAGGATAACAATCTTCTTTAAAATTTTATATGTGAGGCCTCATAAACATATTTAATGCGTTCCTACAATTATTATTCTTCTCTTTTATGTTGATTTCACATTTTTCATACATGTTTTCTCGGTTTTAATGTTAGATTTCAGATTCTAGAGAAATAGCAAAGCCTACGATATTCTATCCTGAGACTTCAATTCAAAATCAAAGAGATCTTGGTAAATTATCTTAAGTTTCTATTCATTTTTTTCAAAAAGTAATGAGTAATTACATTTAAAAAAAAAATGTAGACTAGGGTTATAGCGCCTTGTCCTCTATTGCCAAAACCCGGGTTAGCTCCGCCGCCAAAACCCCCAAAGCCAGGGTTAGCTCCGTCGGCCACCCCCTAAAGCCAGGATAGCACCGCCTGCTCCGCTGTTGCGCAACTGGTATGGAGTAGAAACTCTGCCGAAAGTGTGTGTGCACTGATCCATGAGTTGTTTCCACTCAAATCTGTTCGCCGTTTCGGAGAGGTGGTCATATACATCGCATAAATGCGATGCAAAGACCATGGAGGCGCTGGCGGATCGGGAAGGGTGCATAACCATCACAAAAACTCCCGAACGCTTCATAGCCTCTAAAATATTTTTGTAACCTTTGTCACCTGCAATCAACAAAATGATCCGAAAGAAGGGTCTTGGTCCAAAATTCAGGGCAGCCATCAGAAACAAATCATGGAGCAACCAAAGTTGTCGCTTAATCCTCCTATCTAGAATGTCTTTCGGGATGAACTGTTATCCAAAGAACAACCATTTAAAGCTGATCATACTGTTGCCATCAAACTCAGTATGGGAGGCTTCGCTTATCCTGGACCGTTTAGCCGTCATTACGGTAATAGGGTGAAGCACAAACCTTAGCTGATCCACGGCTTTAGAGATTCTTTGGATAACAGTTCATAAATCAACAACGGCATCAGTGGTAACTTACCCTTTCTCACCGTCCCAAAAAGGTGAAACATCTCCCATTCTTCTTTCTCGTATAATACAAATTGCTACACACCTACAAAATCAAATTCAGATCGAACCAGATTGAGAGTTTGAAACGAAACACGTTAAAGATTTAGAAAAGATTTCGTAAATTCAGATTCTGGAACCAAACAAGTCGTAAATCTTTAACGTGTTTGAATATACACTATGTGTATATGTATGTTTTCTATCTTCACTATTTTTTTTAATACAAAAAAGTAAAGATAAAAAATATTTCACAATACTCTCAATTAATTTCTACATCAATTAATTAAGATTTACACGTTGCTTGAAATCATTTAACGGCCCAAAAAATTACCCGCAATATTTATAACTAACCCAAAAACTTGTTGGGTTCAATTAATTTTTTACTTGGATTATCTCACAATACTCAAAAGTACTTGAGGTCAATTAATTTTTACTTTGATTATCTCACAATACTCAAAAATACTGTGTTAGAGACAAAATAAAGAAAAAATTTGGTTGTATACTGTGGAAGATGAATTCCGCACTAAAACTTTATACCTGAATTCATGAACATACATGTTAGAATTTTTGATAATCAAGAACATACATATTTAGTCTACTATGGTCCCAACATTACTTATTAGGAAAATGAACTGAAAAAACTGAAATATTACAGAATTCTCCCTTCAAAGATCTTCAGTTCCTCGTAGAATTAGCATCTCTAATGCCTCTGTCAGACAAAGTAAAAAACTCCGCCTCGAATTGGTAAAATCTCTTTCCTTCTCTCTTTCTCTCTTCTCTACTCTTATGCAAAACCCCAAAAAAAGAGCCTAAAAGAGTGATTCTTTTAGGTTAAAACAACAACTTTGTAAATGGGTTTTGCATCAAACTAGAGTTGAAAGTAAGAGAGAATTAAGTTTCTTTTAGGAATGTCCAAGCAGCCAAAGGAGAGCTTCCATATCCATGGAACTTCAAAGATAAGAGATAGAGATATATATATTTTATAATATAGAGGAGAAGAGTGTAATATTTTTACTCATCGCCATTAATGTACCAGTAACAAAGCATGGTTGCACAACGACGAAGAATATAGAAACGAGCTCGTTGTTTTTTCACTAAGGAAACACATTTGCATGACCTTAGTTTAACTTACTTTTTTATTGAGCCATTACTATCACAAATTTTGTTATTTATGTAAATTAATAGAGAAAATAAGAATGAAAAAGACTGAAAGTTTTGGGTGTAGAATGTTGTTGGAGTTGGATATCACCATAAGAAATCCGGTCCATAAAGCCTCAATATAATCAGACTATATTATATTTGATATTGAGCCTCAGACCCAGAACCGCTTTAAACTTGAATAAAGGCCAACAAAGCCTTCTAATTTGGTAGGCCTAAATAACCGATCCATCAACCGCTGGAGCTGAAAATCCTTTGACCGAGTAATTCAGCAGGGATGGACCAATTCAGCGCCACTCAACGATTTATGAAGAGATCCCGACATTTCCGGAAGGTGAATCAGAACGTGCCCGAGATCTGTGGCAACGAGGAGAGATCCACAGAGGTAAATCATTCAGCGTAGAGGAGTATAAATAGCTAGCTCTAGAGCCAAAATGGCTAATTTTTTCCCTACGTTTACACTCAATAGCTCATCACACTTATTCTACCTAAAGTACTTTAGTATACTTGATTATTCATCGATATAAATATATTTTCTGTTATTTTGGTCTCGAGTTTAGTTAAATTTATCGACATTTCTTAGTACTAGAGTTTCTTTCCTGAATTTCACATATAAATTCTTAGTACGGAATCTAGCTTCCACATTTGGCGCCAACTAAGGGAAAGAAATACAATCATCGTACACAAAAATCTGACCCCAAACCTACCTCGACATGAATGGATACCACCAACGCTCAAGGGTCAGCCCAGATCAACAATATGTAGATTGTTGATCTAGAAACACGAGACGTATCCGAGGTCGTGATTAACAACCAGCCCGGATCCAATGAGAACCAGGTTGCGGCCAATGACCAACCTGGTCAAACCATAGCCAAGTGCTCCTGGTTGAGGATTCTCCTCGTAAGTACAAAAACAACGGATCCAAGCACACAGTCTGGATCCGCAACAACTACCACTATCGTGTATGCACCCCTGGTGCCGCGAAGTATCTAGCTACGCAACTCGACCGCTGGTGAAACAACTTCAGCAAGCATTGCTAACGCCTCAATAGGGGGAATACCGCCTCTCCTCACAGGTTAGAGGCAACGTTTCCAAGACGACTTGTCAGAGATGCACCGAATGTTTCGACTCTGGTAGAGCGAACGCAGGGCCAAGCCTTGACCATCCGAAAAGTGGTGGCCCGCCTGGACCAACATGAAAGGACATTCATGACTCAGCTCCATGAAATGTCATAGTCAATCACCAGGGGCTCCCACTTTGCTGGACGTCCAATGAAGAATCGACTCTCTCGAGGAGCACAACCCCGAGATGGCAACTAGATTTTTTAGGGATCAACGTGACCCCTTCCAATGCCACACGATATCCAACTTTCAACCCTAATGTGAGGATGAACTCATGGACCGCAAATCTAGCTGGTTTGAGCTTGCAAAACACCTCCGCACAGGTAAATAAGAGATCCTTAACACCTCCTCCCCCACTAAACAGGACGCAGCCTGCTCCGGCAATATGGACAGGACAGATGACACTCGTGGGAAATTCCCAAAGTAACCCTATTCAGACTCCAATTGATAGAATCGAAATAACTAGGAACATCGATCCCACAGCTGTAAAAAACATTTTTGACCAAGACACCTTTTATAGGTATGCTGAGTAGACTAAAGCAGAGCTACGACGCATGCGATCGTGTGTTCATAGAGCTACTAGCTCAGCCCTAGACATTGATCGAGCAATCGAGGACACTCGATAAACACCATTTACTGATAGGATAGCTAATGCACCTATCAGAGATATTGGGAAGATTAGACTTCCAAAATTCTCGAGAAACAGCGATCCCAAAGCCACATGAGGGCATTTTTGTTTGCTATAGCAAGAGCTCACCTCGCCGATAACGAAAGAGAAGTGGGGCACTGCAGGTTATTCGCTGAAAGCCTAGCAGGTCATGTCCTTGAATGGTTTGCGGGACTAGACAACTGCTCCATCAATAATTTCGATGACTTGATCGCGTTATTCCTCAAACAGTATTCCGTATTCATCAAAGGAAGAGCTTCTGGAAGCTGACCCAAGGACTTGAGGAACTCCTCAAAGATTATATCTCAAAATTCAAAGCGGTCAAATCTAGGATCACCAATCTAAATGAGGAAGTGGCACTAGAAGCGCTGAAGAACGGCTTATGGCAAAAATCTAAATTCCGAGAAGAACTTACCGTCAAGCCCTTCGTGCCTACGCATTGCACAGAGTAACCTTCTTCGCCATACTCGAAGAAGAAACATCTATCCTAGAAGAAAAGTATAAGAACCTCACAGCTTCCCCTGGATAACAACAACCTAAGAATTTCGTTAAGAACTACAGAAAGGGCTAACAAGCGTACGTTATCGACCATTCACAGCAAGGCAAAAAATCTGAGTACGATGAGACAAAGTATTATACTTACCATGGCAAAAAAGGCCATTCTACCGAGGAATGCCGATACCTCGCTAGCCTCAAAAGAAAACAACAGAAATATGCCAAGCCAGCTCAGCAGAAACCACCGGTCAAAGAAAATGAAGCTGATGTTGAATCTCCACCTCCATAAAATCCCAAGAAGAAGAAGTCAGCGGCAAAATGAGAAAGACCAGTCGAAGAGACAAACCAAGTTCAGACCCCACCTTCATCCAGGAAGCAAATTGACCTAATCTTCGGAGAACAGAGCATATACGGCGGTTCGATGAAGTCGGTCCTAACCTTGCCACCAACTCTGAAAAAATTAGTCATCCCTTGGATGAAAATACCACGTGCCAAACGGGTCGACTTCATCCTTGGAGGATTAAAATTATGCATATATTCGAATAATTCGATTAGAGCCCACCAAACCAGGGCCAGCGCAGCACACATACCCCCAACTGCATTTCGAGGAGTAGATCATCAGATCACTTTCGCAGAAAGCGAAACAACGCACCTAGACAAGCATCATGATGACACTCTTATAATCGAACTTGAGATATATGGCAACTCAGTTGACCTGCTATTCTACGACGCTTACAAGAAAATAGGTCTCAATGACTTGGACTTGCTAGGCCAAGGCACACGCTAACTGGTTTTGCAGGAGAAACGACCTATTCCATGGGAATGGTCTAACTCCTGATGGTAGCAGAAAGATTCCACAAATTCGTTGATTTTTTGTTAGTCCATTCAACATATCACCAATGCGTTAAATTTCTTACTCCCAACAGAATAGCAACGATCAATGGAAACCAAAAGACATCTAGGATCTGCTACTTGAACGGGCACAAGCAGCTAGAGAAATCCACCAAATAGCAATTACAGAAACGGGAAGAGCATAACCTACGTCAACAAGCAGAGCACATCAACCCTCAGATGATTAAACCTTGATAGGATTTGGTCACCCATATCTTCATTTGCTGCAATATATAATGTATCTCAACTGATCAAATTTGTTAATGGGCTTGTTAGAACAATATAGATTTGGAAAAATTGCTAAATTAAACCACATTTAGTGGCAAAGTGTCCCACTAGGATTAATTTTTTTATGAAAAAGTCTCATTAGGCTTTTGTTATAAATCATAGTGGATTGTCATAACTAGTTCTGGTCCGTTTACGGCCCATTAACACTTAGTCTTTAGGCCGGTTTAATGAATCCTAGTTGAATTAGGATTTTCCTTTTATGTACTTTCCTTTTCCCATTAGGAAAAGGAATTTTCCTTTTCTCTCTTGTAATAATCCTATATAAAGGATCTTATGATTAATGAATAAACACAATCTTCCCCATTCGTTCTCTTGATTCACAACACGTTATCAGCACGAGTTGCTCCCTAAACCCTAAAAACACAAAAAACGCGATTACTGTTCATCGTTACTATTCATCGTACTGTTCATCGCGTACTGTTCATCGCACACTATTCATCGCGCACTGTTCATCGACGATTACTGTTCATCGACGATTACTGTTCATCCGGCGTTACTGTTCAAATCATAGTTCATACAGCCTTTAAGGTTACGGCGAACTAGAAGAAAGTTCATACAGCCTATCAACGGTTACGGCGAACTAGAAGACTCACGGAGGTTAAGGTAAACAATAAGAAACCCTAATCTAAAGAACCTAGATTCATGATAATCTTAGAAACCCTAATCTAAATCATGCTTGTTATTGTTATTGCTTGCTTGATTGTGTTTATTGATTCATGATTCGTAATCACTTGAAACCCTAACTTGAAACCCTAACCTAATTCAATTAAAATCCAAACCGATTGCATGATCTGTACCCGTGTCGATCGACACTAGTTTTATGTCGATCGACACGTAAACTTCTGCCTGAATTTGTTGTTTGAATTAAACTGTGTCGATCGACACAAATCACCCGTCGATCGACAGTAAACACTCTGTCCAAATTTGGTTGCATATTTATTTGAACTCGTTTGTTTGTTTGCTTGTTTGGATTTATTCGTTGATTGATAAACATGAAACTGAAACTGATTGCATCATATAGACATAACATGCTTGATTAAAATCCGGTCATATCATCATACGGTTTAGAATTTGAATACTAGGCTTGCATCATGAGCATATAAAACATTATGTTAGGTTGTTAAACATAAAAATCTGGTTTCATAAGCATCATGCATCCGTACCCGTTTATATAAGCACCCATGACCTATTTTGCATCATATGCATAAACTTTAAAATCTTATAGTTCTTAGAGAATAGGATGAATGTTTTCAGATGTCGAAAATCAACAATTTGGATTATGCTGCCCTCAATCTCTCTGGAGACAATTACTTACAGTGGGCGTTGGATACTAAGATAAATCTAAAGTCTAAAGGACTTGGCGAATGTATCATTGAGGATAATAATGAGAATGAAAGGAATCGATACAGAACGATATCGATCATTCGTCATCATCTTGTTGAGGGTCTCAAGGATCAATACCTAACCATTGAGAACCCTTTGGACCTTTGGAAAGAATTAAAGATAAGATATCACCACCATAGAACGGTGTTGTTACCAAAGGCCAATTATGATTGGAGGAATCTCAGGTTCCAGGACTTCAAGTCCGTGGAAGAATATAACTCGGCTATGTTCAGAATAGTTTCTCAACTGAGACTATGTGGTGAGAAGGTAACTGAGAAAGACATGTTGGAAAAGACCTTCTCCACCTTTCACACTAATAACGTGTTGCTTCAACAGCAATACCGTGAAAGAGGTTTTGAGACATACTCAAAGCTTATAGCATGTCTATTACTAGCCGAGGAGAATAATACACTGCTAATGAGAAACAGTGAGATGAGACCTCCTGGATCAGCCCCACTTCCTGAAGCGAATGTGGCCATAGATGAAAAGAAAGAAATTAACCACGTCCAAAGTGATTATAGACATCGTGGTCGTGGACGTGGGGGTAGATGGCAAGGACGTGGCCGTGGCCATTTTAATCCATACGGCCGAGGTCAGGGCCGAGGCCACGGATTCCATAACGATCATTCTAACCGCGGGCGAGGACGAGGACGCGGATACCGAACTGACTATGATCGTAATAACCGTGGTATTACTTCTCAACCACGAGAATCAAACCCAAAATCAGTTTGCCATCGATGTGGAATGAGTAATCATTGGGCTAAGACATGTAGGACTCCCAAGCATCTGGTTGAACTCTATCAAGAGAGCCTTAAAGGGAAGAATCCAGAAACTCATATGATCCAGCATGATAATGAAGGAGATTTCGATCATGAGCAAGATGACTTGATGAATTTTGAAACCTCAGATATACTTAAGTGATTGATTTTGATTTTCTGTTTTGGTGTTTTGTGTTTTGCTTGTTTTACGTTTTACACTTTATACTTTGGTTTTGTGTTATTGCTTTCTATTAAACTTTATGGAATGAAAGAGTGTTATTTAAAAGTATCTATTGTTATCTCTTTTGAAGTATGAACGATATGGATGTGTTCATTGTGGATAGTGGATCAAGCCACTCGATATTAAGAGATAAGAGATACTTCATTGATCTTACACTTAAAAAGGCAAATGTAACCACAATTGCGGGTATAGCAAATTTAATTGAAGGCCACGGTCAAGCCCATATTTTATTACCTAAGGGCACGCATCTAGAAATTTCTAATGCGTTATATTCACCTAGTTCAAAGAGAAGTCTATTGAGCTTTAAAGACATTCGAATGAATGGTCTTCATGTTGAAACTAAGGACGAGAATAACAAAGAATTCCTTCAA
The DNA here is from genome assembly GCA_963576765.1 of Draba incana. Taxonomy (NCBI): domain Eukaryota; kingdom Viridiplantae; phylum Streptophyta; class Magnoliopsida; order Brassicales; family Brassicaceae; genus Draba; species Draba incana. Next base: position 20,709,567 of record OY755212.1, on the reverse strand, counting down.
ATCTTTGAAACCGTCCATGGCTATAAGAAAGTCCTAGAGACTATACCTGCCATTTCTGTGGGCCTTTATTGTGCTAAGATCGGAATGATAGAAGCAAATGCTATGGTAAACAAAGAGTTTACTGAGAATTTCACTTTTTGGCATAACCGGCTTGGCCATCCCGGTGCTAACATGATGCGAAAGATATTAGCAAGTACTAATGGGCACACCTTGAAAGAAAGGAGAGTTATCCCAAAGAATCTCACGTGTGAAGCATGTTCACTAGGGAAACTCATTACTAGGCCATCACCAATCAAAGTAACTAAGGAAACGATAAATTTTCTGGAAAGAATTCAAGGAGACATATGCGGACCAATACACCCACCTTGTGGGACGTTTAGATATTTTATGGTCCTTATTGATGCATCCACGAGATGGTCACATGTCTGCCTATTATCAACTAGAAATGTGGCATTTGCAAGATTGCTTGCCCATCTCATACGTTTAAGAGCACACTTTCCAGATTTTCCTTTAAAGACTATACGTCTTGACAATGCTGGTGAATTTACGTCCCAAGCGTTTAACGATTATTGTATGTCCATGGGGGTAAGTGTTGAATATTCTGTGGCACATGTACATACACAAAACGGTTTGGCTGAATCGTTTATTAAACGCATACAGTTGATTGCTAGACCGTTGCTAATGAGATCAAAACTCCCGGTCTCAGCTTGGGGACATGCAGTTTTACATGCAGCAGAGCTAATTCGTATCAGGCCATCTAGTGAACATAAATATTCCCCATCACAGTTAATAACGGGTCAAGAGCCAGACATATCCCATCTTAAAACATTCGGATGTTCCGTTTATGTGCCTATTGCACCACCACAGAGAACAAAGATGGGACCTCAAAGGAGGATGGAGATATATGTTGGATATGATTCTCCTACTATCATTAAGTACCTTGAGCCAACCACGGGTGATTTGTTTAAGGCCAGGTACGCAGATTGTCATTTTGACGAATCTGTCTATCCAACATTAGGAGGAGATAACAGACTGGTAAAGGAAATTATATGGAATCAAACGTCCTTAAAATGGCAAGATCCTCGGACTCAAGAATGTGAATTAGAAGTCCAAAAGATTATACATTTACAAAAGCTAGCTAATCAATTGCCAGATTCCTTTGCTGACCCGAAAAGAGTAACTAAGTCTTACATACCAGCTGTTAATGCACCGATTAGAATTGATGTTCAAGAGGGACACAATCAAGTTGCTACAGAATCTAAACCACACTCAAAACGTGGCCGGCCAATAGGTTCCAAAGATAAGAATCCTCGGAAAAGAAAGAAAGGTGCTGAAATCGTGGTTGAGGAATCTGATGGAACCCCAGACATAACTGAACCGATAGTTCCAAGCAATGAGACTCGGGACGCCGAGTTTCATGGTTCTGACGTTCCTGAAAATAATGAGATCTCAATGAATTATGTTATGTCTGGAATACAATGGAATAGAAAGTGTGTGGAAATCGATGATATATTTGCTTTTAAGGTAGCACTTGAACTTATGGAGGATCTAGAACCCACGTCGATATATGAGTGCACTCAGAGTGAAAATTGGACTAAATGGAAAGAAGCTATAAACGTGGAGTTGAATTCTTTAAGGAAAAGGGATGTCTTTGGTCCAATAATTCGGACACCCTATGAGATTAAACCAGTTGGACATAAATGGGTCTTTGTGAGGAAAAGAAATGAACATGGTGAAATCGTGAGATATAAAGCACGGCTTGTTGCACAAGGATTCTCACAGAGACCAGGAATAGATTATGAGGAGACATACTCCCCTGTGGTGGATGCTACAACTTTTAGATTTTTGATAAGTCTGGCTATAAGAGAAAAGTTGGATATGCGGTTAATGGACGTTGTAACTGCATACTTATATGGTCCACTGGATAATGAGATTTATATGAGATTACCAGAGGGTATTGAGCTCAAAGATAAGAAAGGTTCTCGAGAACAACACTGCATAAGGCTGAACAAATCCCTTTATGGACTGAAGCAAAGTGGGCGTATGTGGTACAATAGATTGAGTGAGTACTTAGTCAAAGAAGGCTATAAGAATGATCCCATCAGTCCATGTATTTTTATAAAAAAGTTTGCAAACAAAGGGTTTGTTATCATAGCAGTTTACGTGGATGATTTGAACATCCTTGGAACCCCTGGTGAAATCGTCCAAACAGTTGAATGCCTCAAGAAAGAATTTGAGATGAAAGACCTAGGCAAAACTAAGTTCTGTTTGGGATTGCAACTTGAGTACATAAATGATGGAATCCTTGTGCATCAAATGGCATATACTGAAAAGGTACTCAAGCGTTTTAATATGGATCAATGTCACCCATTGTCCAGCCCAATGGTGGTGAGATCTCTTGATCTAGAAAAGGATCCGTTTGGTCCTAAGAGAGACTCTGAAGAAGTCCTTGGTCCCGAAGTGCCATATCTCAGTGCCATAGGAGCTTTAATGTATCTGGCAAGCCACACTAGGCCAGATATATGTTTTGCCGTGAATTTATTATCAAGATTTAGCTCATGTCCGACCCAAAGGCACTGGGACGGGATAAAACATATTCTTCGTTACCTACAAGGAACGAAAGACTTGGGTCTATTTTATACTAACCAATCTAAGAACGGTTTAGTTGGTTTTGCTGATGCAGGTTATCTTTCAGATCCTCATAATGCACGGTCCCAGACAGGTTATGTGTTTACTCATGGAGGAACTGCAATATCTTGGCGGTCAATGAAGCAGGCCATTGCAGCTACATCTTCTAATCATTCAGAGATATTGGCAATTCATGAGGCTAGTCGTGAGTGTGTTTGGTTAAGGTTGATGACCCAGCACATAAGAGTGGATTGTGGAATGGCCGAAGGTAAGCAGGAATCGACGGTCTTGTTCGAGGACAATGCAGCGTGTATAGCTCAACTTAAGGATGGATACATCAAAGGTGATAGGACGAAGCACATTCTGCCAAAATTCTTCTTCACATCCGATCTACAGAAAGATGGAGAAATTCAAGTGCAGCAAGTACGATCAAGTGAGAATTCAGCAGACCTATTCACCAAGTCACTTCCAACCTCAACGTTCAAGAAACTTACTTATCAGATTGGAATGCGTCGTTTGAAAGACTTGCAGTGAGGTTCAGAACAGGGGGAGTAATACGTGTTGTACTCTTTTTCCTTCACCACGGTTTTGTCCCAAAATGGGTTTTACTTGGTAAGGTTTTAATGAGGCAACATCCAAAGCGTATTACAAGCCCATTAGAGTTATGACATCCAAGGGGGAGTGTTATAAATCATAGTGGATTGTCATAACTAGTTCTGGTCCGTTTACGGCCCATTAACACTTAGTCTTTAGGCCGGTTTAATGAATCCTAGTTGAATTAGGATTTTCCTTTTATGTACTTTCCTTTTCCCATTAGGAAAAGGAATTTTCCTTTTCTCTCTTGTAATAATCCTATATAAAGGATCTTATGATTAATGAATAAACACAATCTTCCCCATTCGTTCTCTTGATTCACAACAGCTTTTAAATTTTTAAATCCTAAATATAACCTTGATTTAAAATTACTAATGATTTTTCTTAATTATTATAATAATTCAAAATTTCAGAAAAGGAAATACAATAAAGTGTTGTATTATAAATCGGAAAAAGGAAAAAAAATCTGATTACAATTAATATATATTTGAAAAACGAAATTAAATTAATTGAATTAATTAAATTAAATTAAATTAAATACTAATGGTTATCGGTAATTTAAGTTGTTGGGTAGGGAGGCTGAAGAGGAAAAAAGACCAGTCCTTCACCTTGTCACTGTGAGTGTATTATCACCATTATTAACTTAGGGAACGAGCCAAATTTTAATTCGGATCAATGCAACTAAAACCAAAGCTTGCTCCAGTTTTGGTCTTTTAAAACCTTGCCTTTGTGCTACACCTTGTATAGTATCTCTTTGCTTTCTGTTTTAGTAGTTTTTTTCTAACTTTTCATGGCTTCAATTCTCATGGATTTAGCCGAAACAAAATTTAAAATAATCATTTGAGGCAAATAACTTGGATGCGTAAGAAAGTGAATGGATCGAGAGGAATATGGTGTTGGTCGATTCCGTAATCTACTGACACCATATTATTTAATTTCTCAATAGTGGCCAATTCCAAAGCCAATAACCGAGCACCTTTTTCTTCGTCAACAGCAAAGCTCCATCCGTCATTGGAGATCTATTCGCCACAAATCCCATATATGTGCAACATATTTACCAAATCAAATAACAAAATTCAAAGAAGTGTTTTTCAACAAGGAACCGCGATGAAGAAGAAGATACGGCAAACGTGTTTTCCAAATAAATTTTTTTAAAATAATTATTTTAGGTAACAACAATATTTACTCCCACATTTTAGGAAAGTGTAACTTATTTGATACACAAGGCGATGGATCATAGTATTTAGTTTGTGTACTTCTAAAATGAATGATTATATAATAACCTCCATCTACATTGGTTACAACTCATACGCGTCCTTGTTTTAAAGTCACAGGTTCGAATGTATTGATTGACATTTTTGCAACTTTTTACATACACATAAAATAGTCCGTCATTTAAGTATTTAATAGATGCAAAAAGAATAATAAAAAATCCATAGCTTAACCGGTTAAACATGAAACGGTTACGACATTTGAGTCATGAGTTCGAACAGAGGTTGTCACGAGTTTTCCAATTTTTAGATAATTTATTTTCAAAATTTTAATAAATTTATAGTAGAAAAATAGAAACCGAAAAAGAAAAAAAAATTTAAAAGTGGATTTATTTCGGAATTTATTAATTTTAGGAATTAAATTTGAAAATCTATAATCTTTTAAAATATTCATTTTAGGCAACTAAATATTTATTCTTAGATTTAGGGATATTATAATTAATTCCGCAGAAACTACATTCTACGAATCAGTAGATGGAAAACATACTAGTAGAACTTTCGGTAGAAAACGTTGTTCTGGCCACGATAGAATTTATTGAAAACGGTAGAATTTAAAATCTTCATGTTGCAGAAACTTCATATTGTGTAGAAACAATTCTACGGCTTCTACGAAAATGTAGAACGTTGACCATGCAATAGAACATGCGTTCTACACTAGATAGATTTATGTTAAATAAGTAGAATCTGAATTCTACTTCATTCTGCTACCAGTAGAAGAAAAAACTAAAATCATTATATAACATGCATTTTACCTTTTTAAAAAAAATGTTTTCACAAAAAACTTTATTTATGACATGTTTATAATTTACAAAAATTAAAAAACCTATTATTTGAATTTGTTTTCCACCCGTTAAGGGTATTATGAAAAAAAAAGGGAAAATGTCTATTGAGCACTTTGCCACTAAATGTGGCCTATTTTGGCAAATTTTCCTATTATTTACAACAAAGAAAATTAATTATGACAATAATATGGTAATGAGTTCACATATAATTACAAACCTAAAAACATATTAATTATAATAACATCCTAGAATACCTAAAATTACCCAAATGTCACATAACTTACATGTATAATATGTGATAAATCTGTTGAAGAAAAATATTTGTATATTTCACGAATCAACCAATCGGCGAAACCCTTGAAATTATATGTTTATTGGAAAGGGAGGAGGTTGTCTGTCTCAAAGCTCAAGCCACCACATTCCATGTGAAGATCAGAGACCATGCCACCATCTGATGGTGATCCCATACATGTCTTCTCATGCTCCAAACTCGTCATGTCTGATGATAACAATATCTGCTCATAATTCTGATCATGAGTGATGTTGATACTGTTATTGTTTTCGACGTAAAGCAAATTTAGCAAGGAGTCGTGATCAGGACCATGGCTCGACGATGATGACATCGAACCCATCATCATCTGCGACCAATCACATGCTACGGTTTGATGATGACAATGGTGATGATAGGGATGGTCGGTGGTCCTTGAAGGTAGCTTCATTAGCTGCTCCCACTGATCACAAACTTGGACTTTCATCTTCTCATGTTGATGATTGATGGTGGTGGAAGGAGGGGATGATAATAAAGGTGGCAATTGATTGTTGTAATTAAGATCCGGAGAGTCATTAATTTCAAACCTATGCGTCTCATGATCATTGTTATTGTCTTGTATTGGTGAGTCTCTGCCTTTATTAAACACTCTGCACAAGACCCAGTCTTCCTGTGTCCACACACCGACAGAAAACGAGAGGACAATGTTTAGAAGAATTAAACATATAAACGTATTAAAATGCATGGGATGTTTAGGTTACGTGCGGTCTCGTGCATGCAAATGACCAAACACGCATTAAAGGCACTTTTGTCTCTTTCTTCCATTTTTATAAATTTGTTTTTTCTACACATATTCGTCACTCTTTGTACTTACTGCTGCAATAGAGCCATCTCATCATGCGTCCCATGCCATGCACAGCATACACATACATATATACATACATATACATATACAAGAATACACTAGTGCTTTGATCTATATGACTCCTAAAAAAATTAATATTTAATATTTATGAATACACTACGAGTATGAGATGTATCTATAACATTTCATAATATTTAATTGCCACCTTTTTTTTTAACAAAAAGGATTACTTTCATAATAATCTTTTTCTAGTTGTATTATTATGAAAAATAAGTAATTTTTTTACGTATTATATGATTTCCACTCAAATAGAAAAAACTCCATGACTATACCTCCCTTTTTTTTTCAAATTAATTTTTGGCATAAAACACGAACATGCTAGCTGGTACCATTTATTCGGTATCTATATCTATGCATAGGACATCCACGAATAGACACATGTCGTGAGTTTAGGTACGTTGCAAGTTATGCTTAATAAGACGTAATTATAATGATCATAATTTCTAATAATGGTTAGTAGTATGAAAGGAGAGAAAGAACAATTGGTGGGGAATAATTGGGAATAATTAAGTACCTTAGGTGGCATGTTAGGGCACTCAAGACGGAACTCGTGCATGATCCAAGTAGTTTTGATCCCATTTGGTGCTCTGTTTCTGTAGAAGACCAGTGTTTTTCTCATCCCTACCAATTGTCGTGTACGTGGATCCATCACCGTCCGATCCTTTCCTGTTGCTTTCCAGTATCCGCTTATTGTCGCTCTGTTTGTGCGGTATCCAGTCGCATATTTTCTATCGCGGAAACTGAAGAAGTACCATTCTTTTGCGTTCAACTTCGCCACATCTGTATACATTATAACAGCCAAGAAATATAAATCAATAATAATTTTTTACCATTCAACTGAAGAAAGCAAAATTAATATAGTGAAGAAGTATTTTTAATTAATAAGGAACATTCTAAACATGTGAACATGTTTAATTAATCAGAAACATTCTAAACAAGTGAAAAAACTTGTATTTTTGTCATTTGAAATAATCCATAATAACTAATCATCTTGAAAATATGGTGGAAAAACTCAAACTTTGATGTTTCAGTATTACAATGAATCTTTTAAAAACTGAACCATCGTGAATTAGTGTTTCAATAAGGTTTGTAGTCTGTCGATTTATGAACTGTGATATTTGGAAGGTTAATATGATGATATAAGACTTGTGATGTAGACAAGACGGAGGATGTGAGACATTGTATTTAGTTTTGGCATAAAATAATTACGATTTTGACTTCAACGGAGGAAATTATTGCTCTCTCAAACATTCCTCCTATCAGTTTCGCAGGAATTTGACCCTTGTAGAAGATGATCAAGATAATGTGATGACTACTTAGAAAAGATTCCTTTATTTTTCCTTAATTGAGAAGAAGATTAATGGACCACAACTTCTTTTATCATCAACCATATCCTAAATAATTAGTATATAGATTACTTGTTTAATTATATATATATATATATATATATATATATATATATATATATATTCGACTAATTACAAGAAGATCGTGCAGGTCATGAAAGTAATTAAAGGTTTCTTGAGTCTCTAAAGTTGCTTGTGATATGGGGCAAAAAAGGTCTTCGTGTTTACACACAGAAGCTACTTTTTTTTTGTTTATTAGATTTTGTTTTTTAAAGTTCTTTAATGCAACAAATTAACTAAATTTGAATTTTGTACTCGGCAAGTTATCTTTTTTAACAAAGTCCCCAAAAGTCAAAATTACGAAGACAATAAAAGTTTAAAAAAGTTAATGAAAAAAGAAGAAGATGACAACAGGATTCTCGGTCCCCTTTTGAAAAAGCTTTCTTAATTTCCCAAGGTATCATCAAAACAAGAACAAACAAATAATGAAAATCACTATATGAACACACACACACACACACACATCAATATATGTTTTTGTGTATATTTGCATGTTTTGTATAATGTATACTACATATATATTTGCATGTTTTCGTATGTATAGTGTACACTACATATATGATGTAAGCACAAAAATATATAACTAATTATTGTAATTTATATTTGATTTATCAGAACTCTACAACGACAGCTGTGGTTTTGTATACTTCCCTGCTTTTGTATAGACTCCAGATTTTTTATTTATAATTAATTAATCGAAAATTTTTATTTAACGAAACTAGCATGTACTATGACACTCTGGATAATGTTTAAAAGTATTGTTAATGCAATTATAATCATGATTAATTAATCAATCCAAAAATCTAGAATTTTTGTGGGACATAGATATTTCAGTTGATTACAATCAGATATATTGTATCTTTTATTCCTTCTTAGAATTAAGAATAAGAGGATTTTGTTTTTGTTTTTTTTTGAAAAAAGTATAAGAGGATTTTGTTTGTACAAATATACAATCATTATGCATATATGTATTAAAATAATATGTATATATGTATGTATCCATGTATAAAAAATATAAAAAATCCATGAATCTATACATGTATAATAATTTCTGAATCTGACTAATATACATGTAAAGATCATCTAGTTGCTGATTTGAATAATAAAATCTAATTTCAAGAATATGTTTTCTTCTATATTCAATTGATTTCAAGAATTTTTTTCTTCAATGGAAAGTTTAAGAATCTGTACGAAAGCAAATTGAAAGCCACGAGTGGAAAGAGCATATACACACACATATATATATATATATATATATATATTCAATATTAAATCAGTATGTTACCAGGAAGTTCCCATGGCTCACAAATATGCAAGTCAATCTCCACAAGATCAGTAGCGCCCTTCAAAACTTTATCATCATCATCCTCATCATAACCATGATCAGATTTCACCCTAATCTTGTTGCAAAGATAATGACATACTAACTCTTCATCACTTGGATGAAACCGGAACCCCGGTGGTAGTTTGGAACCGATATCCTTCAAACCCATTATGTGAATAAGTTTTCTAGCTTAGTATATGTATAGAGTATATGTAAATGTAAAAATCTGTAGGAGGATACTAACAATAGGGCATGCAAAGGTTCAAAGAAAAGCTTAATAGCAAATGAGGGAAAGGGAGAGGGAGAGGGAGAGAGGTGTGGGTAGATACTTATATAGGTTTAATTATGTATATATTTATAGTTAGGGGAGAATTAGCTTATATGATGTATGGAAGTAGAATAATATACGACATGCATGTAGCTTAGGACGGAAGATGACAAGTAAGAGTTTCTTACAATATTGTAGGATTAATTGGGTCCATGCTTGTGTAATATATGTAGTTAGTTATGGTGGGAAGTTTCAAGAAAAACCAAAGTTACAAGAAATCTTAGTTGTGAGGTGTCTCATGGGACACTATTATCCAATATTCTCTTTTGGTTTCATTGTTATCCACTTAGGGAAACAAACCAAACTTTCCCTTTCTTTTTTCCTGCTCTAATAACCGTTTTCACTTAGATAATGTCTATCTGTATGTATATATTCGGTAAAATCCTAATGAATAGATCACTCTGTATTTTTCACTAATTAGATAGTTAATCAGAGTTTCATTTTGCAAATTTACCTAAGAAAATTACATATATAGCCAAAAGACCATCTCCAATGGTTTGCACTATTTTTTACTCTAAATATAGAGTTCTTTAAAAATAGTATAGGAGTTTACTCCAATGGTTGCCCTTTTTTTTTTTTTTTAAATAAAATATTCTATTTATATCCTACTTTTATTTTAGTACTAATTTCTCTCAAAACCCTTTATTTTCAAATTTACAAATTCTACCCATATATTTCATTTGTAATAATAGTGTAACAATAAATAACAATATCATTAAAATTAATAATGTTGATTATGAAAATAAAAATTAATTACATCGCACAAATAGTAAAACAAAGAACAATTTTTTTTTTGTTTAAGCATCATAATTAATGTGTTTCTCTTTTTCATAACGGTTTGGGATATACATCGGATATAAACTTTAAATTGCCACAAGGTAACATTGTTGGGTTTGTATACTATTTCGGTGGGTATTATATGTATGACAAATTTTATTTACGTATTAAATAAAAGCTTGTCAAATTGTAGGACTATTTTGTAAATAAAAAAGTTATACTCTAAAAATAGAGAAATGAATACTGTTTCTCCAACTATAGAGATCTACTATTCATTTCTTTATTTTTAGAGCAAAATATAAAGTACCATTGGAGATGATTTTACTCTAAAAATAGAGTTTAAAGATAAAAATAGAAAACCATTAGAGATACCCTAACAAACTTTGTATATATATTCAAAAAAAAATTATTGGGTTAGATTAGTCCAGAGGTACCAAGATAGTCTACTTTATATCAAAAAGAATTACTAGGAAATTCAAAAGAAAGTTAGTACTCCCTCTGGTTTATATTAAGTGTCGTTTTGATAAAATGTATCTGGATGTGTTTTTGAGTTAAATACATCCAAATACTAATTAGATATATTTTTCAAAACGATACTTAATATGAAACGGAGGGAGTATATTTATTTGTAGTAATTACGGTGCAATGTTTTCTGCTGCCACTAATTAGTATTAGCCATTATATACGTTTAGTGTTCTGGGCGATTGATTTAGGGAGAAAATATAGCATTATATGCTTTAAGTGGTCGTTATGGTCCTCTAGCCATATGGACTTAATTAATATGTCAATTTTTTCTCGTGATTTGTTACAAATTCAAAGGAAAAAGGGTTGGCAAAGTATGATGTGAAGTTGTAAACGAGCATGCAAGAACTGCTATTTACACATATAACCGAGCATGATGTACAATTCGTTTTTTTTTTTAAATTTGATTTTCGTTTGCATTCTGTTTATATGGTGCCACGTTTTGCGCTCATTAAAAATTTAATAAAAGAAAATTTCGACAGTTACATTTATCTTCATAAAAAGAAAAATATATAAAATATGTACATATATAATTTACTAAAAATAAAGCTTTAATGGAATTTGCTTTTTAACAAATGAGTTTTACTTTATTACGCTATATACATATATTTATTTGTTTATATATTTTGATTAAACAAAATATATTATTATGGTTTCCTTAATTATGGTTTAACATATTATTATATTATATACACTGATTCAATTTTGATTAATAAGTTGACATTAATTCTTGCACTGTTAATCTACATACGCCTAATATGCTAATGTGGCATATATATGTGACGAGAGGCAAATTTATTTAAAACTTTAGAGACAATATCGTTCCAATATGTAAGAATGTATGCGTATCAAATATCAATCAATAATTACCAAGTCAACTATATATAAATAATATGCACGATTACATATACATCAATATAATAAAATAGTTCCACTGGTATGTATATACTCATAATAACCGGTATCCAAAATGCTAATTCAGATTTTGCTATGATCAATTTTGGAGCTGGATTTCATACTTGAAATCCGGCCCATAAAGTTTAATTACGATTAAATTGGATCATAAACGTAATTAATCTTCAGGTCCAGAATCCTGCCAAGCTTAGATAAAGATCGGCATATTCTCTAGATATGCTGGGCTTAAGTCACTGACCTATTTACCGTCAGAGCTGAAGATTTCACAACCGCCTATCCACCAAAAATTGACCAAGTCAAAGCCGCTCCAGCACCCCAGCGGCGATCCCGATATTTCCGAAAAATGGATTCAACGTGCCCGAGATCTCCGGCGACGAGGAGAAATTAGAGGAGCTAAATCGTTCACCTCACGGGAGGATAAATATGAAGATTCTAAAGCCAAAATGGCTAACTTTTCCCATAATCTTACACTTAACAACACTTTAGCTCTCACAGCTATTCTAACTAAAGTTCTCTTTGTATATTCGATCATTCATCAATATAAATCCAATTTCGTTATCTTGTGTTTGAGTTTAGTCACATTTATTGACATTTCATAGGACTCAAGTTTCATTCCCGAATTCACATATAAATACTTAGTGCGGAATCTATCTTCCACATTTGGCGCCGTCTAAGGGGAAGAAATACAATCGTCGTACACAGAATTCTGACCTCGAACCTGCCCTAACGAGAATGGATACCATCAACACACAAGAACCAGCTCAGATCAACGACTCATTAATCGTTGATCTAAAAGCTTAAGACTCATCCGAGGTTGTTGTCAATGACCAACCCGGATCAAACCATAACCAGGTGCCTCTGGTTGAGAATTTTGCCATGAAAACAACGACGACTAATCCAAGCCCACAATCTGGATCCAACAATACCGATGGTACCAAGAAGCGTTTGGCAGCGCCATTCGACCTCTGGTGGAACAACTTCTGCTAGCATCACTAGCGCCTCGACAGGTGGACTCCCACCGCTCCCCACGGGATGAAGGGAGCACTCTCAAGATGATCTATCGGAGATGTGGCAAATGCTTTCGAATCTGGTAGAGCGAACGCAAGGCCAAGACTTGACTATCCGAAGAGTGGTAGCTTGCCTCGACCAGCAGGAAAACACATTCATCGCCCAGCTCCATAAATTATTCCAGTCAATTGCCTAAATGCTCCCACCTCACCAGACATCCAACAGAGAGGTAACTCCCGCAAGGAATAACTTCCTACGAGCATGGCACGCCATCTAACATTCAACCCTAGTACGAGGTTGAATTCGTAGATCACAGATCTATCCGGTCTGAGCTCGCAGAACACCTCCACACTGGTGAGCCAACAGTTCCTACCACCACCTCCCCCACTGAACATGACGCAATCTGCTCTAACAGTGTGGATAGGACAGACATCACTCATGGGGAACTCCCAGAGCAACTCTATCCAAACTCTTGCCAGCGGAAACCGAACGACTAGAAATGTCTATCCCGCAACTGCAGAAAACGCCATCGATCAAGACGCCTTCCATAGATACGCTGAGTAAACCCTAGAAGAGTTGTGTCGCATGCAATTGTGCATTCACAGAGCCATCAGCTCAACTCCGGATATCGATTAGGTAATCGAGGACATTCAAAAAACACCATTTACTGATAGATAGCCGATGCACCTATAAGGGACATTAAGAAAATTAAATTTCCGAAGTTCTGCAAGAACACTAATCCCAAAGCCCACGTAAGGGCGTTCCAACTAGCTGTAGCAAAAGCTCACCTAGCTGACAACGAAAGGGAGGAAGGGCACTGCAGGTTATTCGATGAAAGCTTAACAGGTCTTGTCCTTGAATGGTTTGCCGGGTTGGATAGCTGCTCCATTGATAGCTTTGATGGCCTTCCTCAACAGTATTCCGTGTTCATCGAAGCAAGAGCTTCTAAAACCAGCCTTTGGAAGTTGACTCCCGGACCAACGAAACCTCTCAGAGATTGTATTACAAATTTCAAGGCGATCAAATCTAGGATCGCCAATTTAAATGAGGAAGGGGTACTAGGAGCACTGAAGAATGGTTTGTGGCACAAGTCTAGATTCAAAGAAGAGCTCACCTTCAACCCCCTCATGCCGCTCAACGATACATTGCACCGAGCAATATTTTTTGTCATCCTCAAAGAGAAGACGACTATCTTAGAAGAAAAATATAAGAATCTCGCAGCTGCTTCTGGGGAATAGCAGCCCAGAAAGTTCACCAAAAACTACGGAAAGGGCCAACAAGTTTGCGATATTGACCATACGCAACAACACAAGAAATCAAAATACGATGAAACAAAGTATTGTACTCATCATGGTCAAAGAGGCTATTCTACCGAAGAGTGTCGCTACCTTGGCGGACTCAAAGGAAAACAAAAGAAACACGGCGAGCCAACTCAGCAGAAGCCAGCAGCGGAAGAAAATTAAGCCAAAGTCGAATCTCCACCTCCCGAAAAGCCTAAGAAAAAGAAATTAGTTGCAAAATGGGAAAAACCCGCAGAAGAGATAAACAAAGTCCAAACCATGCCTTCATCCAGGAAAATAATCGATCCGATCTTCGGAGAGCTCAGCATATACTGCGGCTCAATCAAATCGATTGTCACTCTGCCACCAGCTCCGAAGAAGCAAGCCAACCTGTGGATGAAAATACAGCGCGTCGTCAAAGGTCTCATTAATCAGATCCCAGCTAAACGAGTTGATTTCATCCTCGGGGGATCCAAGTTATGTAGAGTTTCGATAAATTCAATAAGAGCCCACCAAACCCTGGCTAACGCAGCACACGTACTCCCAACTCTATTTTGGGGAATAGACCACCAGACTCCTTCCTAGAAAGTGAAATAACACACCTGGACAAGCCACATGATGATGCTTGTGTAATCCAGCTCGAGATATGTGCAGCCTAGTTTCAAGGGTAATGATAGACACTGCCAGCTCAGTTGACCTGCTATTTTATGATGCATACAAGAAGATGGGTCTCATTGACTCAGATTTGAAAGGCCGAGGCACGCCGCTAACCGGTTTTGCATGAAAAACAACCTATTCTATAGGAATGGTTCGACTCCTGATAGTGGCTGAGGGAGTCCATAATTTTTTGGGTACCATCATAGTAGATCGCCCAGCTCTATTAAATGCAATACTTGGGCGGCCATCAATATACGCCATGAAAGTCGTACCCTCAACTTATGACCAATGCATTAAATTCCCTACTCACAACAAAATATGAACGATCAGAGGTAACCAGAAGGCATTAGCATCGACGTTACCTCTCACAAGTTAAACATCGACCCCACCTATAAGCCAGCCAAGCAAAAGAGGCGCAAGCTCGGCCCCGAGCAAGCTAAAGCCGTCAATAATGAATTAGAATGCTTACTCAAGGTTGGATCATTCAGGAAGGTCAAGTACCCGGACTGGTTGGCCAACCTCGTAGTAGTCAAGAAGAAGAACGGGGAGTGGAGAGTGTTTATCAATTTCATTGACTTAAATAAGTCATGCTCAAATGACAACTTCCCACTCCTACACATCGACTGCCTAGTCGAAGCCAGAGCTGGACACCAGCTGTTATCCTTCATGGACGCCTTCTCTGGGTACAACCATATTCTTATAAATCCTGCCGACCAAGAAATAACTGCATTCATCACGGACCAAAGGACCTATTGCTACTAAGCAATGCCCTTTGGACTAAAGAATGTAGGTGCTATATATCAACGACTGGTCAACATAATGTTTACTGATATATCATGGTTTTTACCGGTTTTTAACCATGATATAAATATGTTTTTAGTGTTTTTCCGGTGTTTTCGTATGTTTTAGAGTCTTTGCAGGTTTTAAGACATTTGGAGCATAACTTATGATTTTGGAGTATTTTGTAGCATCGAGGAATGAGCAGTCAAAGATTTCAAGTCGGATCGAAAATTTAGGCTTGGTGTCGATCGACACCCAATCGTGATAAGCAAAATTCACAAGTTTGAAGATTTTTATTTTTGCCGAGAAGTTCCATAAATTTAAAATTATATTCCAAGTTGTTTTTAGACTGTATATATAGTTTTTCTAAGCCATCGTTTAGCCTATGCTTTATTTTATTGAGACTTAGAGAGAGATTTGTAACAGAGCTTTGGAGAGACAAATCAGACTCCTTCAGAGAAGATTTTGAACTCCTTTAACTCATTTCTTTTCTCTTTTATGCAATCTATTTTATTCTTGATGTTTGTTTCATTCACTATGTCTCAGTAGTTTTCTAATTAGGTTTTAGGGTTTTCAAAGGTTTGATGAAGAGTTGTTAGGATCTACTTACTATTGGGATAATCTAATTATGTTCTTCACCTTGATAGTTTTAACTTTGATTTAAGATTGATCACCTTAGGTTAGATATCCTAGGTTGTTTAATAGATGCGAAAGTATTATTGATTTACCTGAATTGAATCATAGGTGAGCAAGGAGACTATTCGCAAAGAAATTTGGTTTAGGATCTTTGTGAACAATTTGAACCTGTACTTAATGCTTGCTTAGATCAATTTGAACTTGCAATGAAAGTTGGTTTTCTAGGGTTTAATCATAGATAATATCTGTAACGAAAGTTGGTTTAGTTTATATTAGAGTTTGAGTTCTAGAACTGTTCTTAATAAAATCTTGATTGTAAGTTTATTCTTCAATTCGTAATCATTCCTGCGAATTTTGTAAGGCCTAGCGTTTGTCTTCTATTGAATTTAAAGTACATCAACCATCAATGTTCACTGTTTCTGCAACTGTTTCATTTAATACCATTATTCTCTTAGCATAATTCGAGCATTGAAAATCTATTTTGTTAATCTGATTCCATGTGGATTTCGATACCTTAAGTACTGCACGCGATATCTAAATTTGAGAGAGTAGCTCTAGGAATAATTTTAGCCTATCAAATTTTGGAGCCGTTGCCAGGGAATCAAAACCATTAGATTTTGACTATTAGAATTTTGACTAAGTTTTTCTTCTTGTTTTAGTTACTAAACTAGCTTTTGATCTTTTTGTTTCAGGTGTATGTTTAATCGCATCACTAGAAGCAACCGAGAAAAAGAGTTGGTTGGATTTGAGCTTCACGATCTAGTATGTTTAGAACGCACCAACAAAAAAGCAATGAAAAAAGCTAAGAAGATGGTCGCGCCTACGATTCTGATTCAGAGAGATGAATGGTTGTTTGATTTGGAAGGGAATAGATACAATGAGGAAGGTCACATGATCGACGACGAAGGTAATGCGATTGTTGAGCTGCCTGGACGAGAGGAAATCATCGGTGTTGATCGACACCAGAACTGAATTTAGCCAATTTGTTAAGGAACGAGAATGTTGGTCGTGGGTGCACCTTAGGAGACTACAACAGACCAAACCAGTTTTATGCGAATCGAGCTGCGATTCGTCTACCTACTTTTAAGAGGAACGGTTTCGAGGTGAAGCCTGCATACTTCAACCTTGTAGCTCAACATTCCATCCATGGTCTTCCACATGAGCACCCTATGGATCAAATTGAGAAGTTTGAAGATTTTTCATCTAGCATGAAGGCTAATGGAGTGTCTAGTGACTACCTTTTCTACAAGCTTTTTCCTTACTCTCTTAGTGGGGATGCATCTTACTGGCTGAAGCAGCTTGAACAGGGATTGCTAACTACTTGGGAGCACACCAAGAATGCTTTCCTAAAAAATTTCTTTGATGATGCAAGATCCGAGGATTTGAGAATGAAGATTGCTACATTCTGCTAAGGAGAGACCGAAGCATGTAAGGCTTCATGGGCAGGATTTAAGGGATATCAGAGCGATTGTCCTCATCATAGCTTTAGCGATATTCAATTGCTTGGTATTTTCTTCAAAGGAGTAGATCACCGGTACTTGATGGTGCTAGATGCTGCGAGTAATGGGAACTTCAACACCAATTATCTAGAAGATGCGCACGTGCTGATCGAGAACTTGGCTTCTAGCAATAGTACCAATAAATGAGACTTTGAGAGGAAGAAACTTGGTGGGAACATGGATGCAAGTCAGATCGCTGAGGTAAATGCTAAGTTGGGTTATCAACATAGCCTTCTAGTGGGAAAAAAATATGTCCAGTTTGCTCAAGAGGTTGAGATTTTTGATCTAGCAGAAATGAATGAAGAAGAGGATGTGAACTACATCTATGAGAATAGATTTCAGAGGTTTGGTAATCAGCAAGGGAATAGAGGATATGGTTCATCTTATTAGAAGCCATTTTAGAGCAACAACTACGCAAGGAACTATGGTTCTTCGTCTTATCAGGAGCCTCCTGCTCAATCTTTAGATTGGAAGATACAGTCAATGCTCGAGCAGATGTTAGAAGGATGGCAGAAGATGACCGCGAGCTTCAATGGAAAGATGGATGCCATGTATACTGACTTGAATGGGAAGATTGAGGCTTTAAATATTCATGTCAAGAAGCTTGATGTTCAGGTTGCTATATCTATCATGAGGCAAGAAGGGTTTCTTCCTGGAAAAACCGTTATCAACCCTTAAGATTCTTGCAATGCCGTTTTGTTGGTAATTGATGGCGGTTTTTAATCTGCAGCTGCAGTATCAATCAACACTGCTGGAGAGTGTCGATCGACACTCAATGAATAATCGACCCAGACCTCGACACAAAAGGCTGGTGTTGATCGACACTAAGCCAGTGTCGATCGACACTAGACGTAGACGAGTCAAAATTTTGTTAAGACTTTGGTTAATGCATAGAAAAGCGTCTACAAGTGTAAAGTTCCATTCCCGAGGCCAAGGAAGTCTAAACAAGAGGTATAGGAAGCAAGATGCAAGGCAATTATAGACAATCTCATGGTTGAGATGCCTATAGTTGATGCAGTTAAGCTTTCACCCACACTAAGAAGGTATGTTAAGAGAATGGTTGTAAATGGTGTGAGTCCTGAAGAAGGAGCACTTCTTACCAGAGACATCAGTGCAATTCTCTTAAACACAACCCCAGTTCCAAAGAAAAAGAAGAAGGTTATGGTCTCTGAAGAAGTTAGTGCTATGATTCATAGTAGGATTCAACTGAAGCTACCGGATCCTGGGAACTGTGTGCTAGATTGCTCAATATTAACGGGAAGGTTTCCTCATTCTGTTTGTGATCTAGGATCAAGTATTAACTTGATGATACTCTATGTTGCAGCTAGACTTGGAATGATTGATTTCTAGCCAATAGGATCTCTTATCCTAGATAATCGATCTAAACAGATCCTAGAAGGTGTTTAGAGGATATTCCAATTAAGATGGAAGACTGCGTGATTCCCATTGACTTTGTGGTTTTGGAATATGATGAAGAACCTCAAGATCCTCGTATTATAGGAAGATCATTCTTACCTACAGCTGGTGCTACCATTGATGTGAGGAAAGGGAAGATAAAGCTTGATTTAGGTGATGTGGTCATAGTTTTTGACATGGAAAAGACAAGGAGGATATCCACCATTAATGTAAGCAACGAGATTCTCGTAGAAGGCTTAGTTTTTCTTTTGATAATTTTGCAGGAAAAAGAAGTATCCCACAAAAATCCTGCCCTGTAGTAGTTCCTCATTTCCACGGTCGATCTCATGCACCTAACGCTTATACGCCACCATGAATGAGGAGACATTGTTCCCCCAGGCATTCACTACCACTTTTTGATCCACCAGATGCCTAAACCTCGACACAGTCAAGCTAATGACTAAAAACAAGCGATGAGTGGGAGGCAACCCACTGGTAAGTATACTAAATTTGTTTTATATATTATTTGTTTTACTAATTTTTAGTTTTAATTTAAGTGTTTCAGGACATAATTGGACCCATAGACTGATCAGGACCAAAGCAACTCGAATACGTATTAGTCTTAACCAACTATTTCACCAAATGGATATAACCAGCAACTTACCAACAGATCCATTCGAAGCAAGTCAAAAAGTTCATATGGAAGAACATAATATGCCGCCACAGACAACCATACAAAATAGTAACCTACAACGGCACCCAATTCACTTAACCATATTCAAGAGTTTCTGCCGCAAATGGTAAATAAGGTTAACATATTCAACTCCAAGATACCCACAAGGGATTGGCCAGACCTGTAAATTTAGAGAAAGTGTTGAGTATTATTATTAACAGATCACGAATATATATAGTTACAATGAGACTTGATAAACAAGTAATGTATATTCACATAAGATATGTTAGCTAAATAATTGGGAACTATCCATTTCCGTAACACTCCCCCTCAAGATGGAGCGTGTAAGTTAGGAACGCCCAGCTTGGACCATAAGTATTAGAATTGCTCACGACCAAGAGCTTTAATGAAGATGTCTGTTGGTTGTTCATGAGTAGAAATGTGAGAAGTTACAATGTTGCCAGCGGTAATCTCATCACGAATGACATAACAATCACTCTCATTGTGTTTTGTTCGTTCATGAAAGACCAAATTTGATGCAATATGTAGAGCTTTACTGTCACAAAATAAACGCATGGTCTGATCATGAGTAATACCAAGAAACAAAAGAATCTCCTTAAGCCAAAGAAGTTCCTTAGTCATCATAGCCATGGCTCGATATTCAGTTTCAGCAGATGAGAGACATATACGAGACTGTTTCTTTGTCTTCCAAGTAATCGGAGAGTCGCCAATCATTACCATGTAACCAGTGAGAGACCGACGAGTAGTAGGGCAAGTATTGAAATCGGTGTTGCAATAGGCATTGACTTGAAGTGACGCATGAGACGATAAAACAATACCTTGACCCGATGAAGATTTTAAGTAATGCACAAGGCGCCTAGCAGACTCCCAATGATCAACTAGAAGTTTTTGCATGAACTGCGCAAGGATATTTATGGCATAGGTGAGCTCAAGACGAGTGTGCATGAGGTACACAGGCCGTCCCACCAGAAGACGATATTGATAAGGAGCGGAGAAAGGTTCACTTGTAGAAGATAGCAAATTGTGATTTTGTTCCAAAGGAGTAGTAACCGGATGAGAACCACACTCATCTATAATATCAAGATAATATTTTCGTTGAGAGAGAAAGATACCATCAGGTCCTCGAGCTACTTCAAGACCAAGAAAATATTTAAGCATACCAAGATCCTTCATCTTGAAACAACGACTGAGATAAGCTTTAAACGAAGTAATAACCGTAGAGTCATTCCCACACACAATGAGATCATTGACATACACAAGAACATGAAGAGCCACCGAACTACGCATATAAGCAAATCAGGAATTGTCCTTGTAAGAGCGAACAAATCCGTAGTCTAGAAGAGAAGTAGATAATTTGGAGAACCAACAACGTGGAACTTGGCGTAGACCATAGATTGACTTTTTTAATTTGAATACAAGGGATGGATCAGCTGGAAGGAAACCTGGAGGAGGTTTCATGTAAATATCTTCGTCAAGATCCCCGTGTAAGAAAGCATTATGAACATCCATTTGGTGATTGTTCATAAGCAGGTGGTGGTGATTGTTTGGTATGGCTGCGCTCGAGGGTCGAGTTTCCTACGTACCCAGTAAAAGGATCAAGCCACATCGTAGTTTGATTATTAGATAAAGATTAAGTTATAAAAGAGCTTGAGGTCGTTACTCTTCCATGTTTTATTTACTCCCTATCCATTCTGGATATTAGTGACGCTTGTAGACGCTTGGTTGTACAACAGTAGCGAGGCGGTAGTGACCTTCCTATGGGGCTCTCTAGAGTTCCGGTGCTTGGCTCTTGGGGTTTGTTCTCTGACTTGCACAAAACTAGGCTGCCGTCTCTGAAGTTGTGAGATTTTTGCTTTGGTCAGTGATATCGAGGTGCTGCTAGTTATTAATTTTGGATTTCGATTCTAGCTAGCTAGCATTGTGTCTCTATAAGGTCTAAGGTGTCTTGGAGTAAGTCTTCGCTAACATTTTCGCTAAGGGGGTAGTTGCCCCTCGGAGGTTTGTTATCATTGGGTCAACTGGTACCAATTCTTATATTCCATACATCAGTGAGAAGGGTGTCTCCACTGTGTTTTTCTGAACTGTTGTGCGTGAGGCCCACAATTGTCCTTGTAGTTTGTCACTCCATCTTTCTTTCTTTGCCATTAAGCATTTTTCCATGCTCTCGATCAAGGGTCTGGTTGCCATCTTTCGTCGATCGTTGTCGAGCGGGTTATTCGTGGTGGGGTAGGTGAGTCGGATATGCCACTTTTGATAAAATTTCTTAAGCGCTGCCAAGGTGTAATGGGTTCCGCTGTCAGTTATGATTTCGTGCGGCTGCCCATGTCGGCAGATTATGTTTTTCCACATGAATTTCTTGATGTCTTCTGGATGGCTTTGCAGGTAAGTTGAGGCTTCCATCCATTTGGTGAAGTGGTTGGTTATAACTAATACAAATTCAAGTCATTTAGGTCTTGAATGAGCGAGGGGTCAAATTATGTCCATTGACCATTTCATGAAGGGGTATGGAATTAACATCGACGGCAGCAGCTCCGACGGGTGCTGGAGGATCGGGGGGTTCTCCCTACATTTTTCGCACTCAGCTGCAAACTCCGCACAGTCAACCAGCATAGTGGGCCAAAAGCTGCCTTTTTTCGACGATAGATGCAAGAGTTTATCCTCTATAATGGCTCCCGTAGGACTTGTCATGTACTCTTATCATAGTTTTGGTGATTTCGTCTTTGTAGATCCAAATGAGGTATGGTCCGGAAGCACTTTGTCTGAGCAACTTCCCTTCTTCGATGCAGAACCGGGCACTTTTGGTTCTTCGTTTTATGGCTTCCCATTTATGCGACGGTGTATCTCCGTTGGTGATATACTCGAAGATTAGGATTCTCCAATCCAGATGCTCCGCTATTTTGCGAGCTGAGACAGAATGTTTTGTTTTTTGGAGTTGTTCAGCTCTTTGGATATGAGCTCATCTTGCGAGTCGTTGATCAATTCTTCTGTGTCCATTGGTTGTCCAGCTTGCGGCTCACTCATCCTAGCTTGAGAGCTTGGATCGGATTGTGATTCTCTATTCCTCTGTCTTTTCACCAGTCGTTCACTCCTGCCTTTGGAGCTAAGTTGATGCTTGGTTTTTCTATCTATTCCACCGGGATTGACCAGGGGATCTAAGGTCGATGCTAGAGCTGCCAGAGCAGCCGCGGAGGTGTTTTCACCTTATATTATACGGGTCAACTCGAATTTATTGAACTGTTTGGCTAGTTCGTGGGTGATCTTTAAGTATGTGTTCATTCGATCATATTTGGCTTTGTATTTGTCGTAGAACTGCCTGGTAACCAATTGGGAGTCACTAAACGTGCTTAGCTCTCTAGCTCCGATCCCGAGAGCTAGTCGCAGTTCGGCTAGGAGGGCTTCGTACTCTGCCTCATTATTGGAGGCTTTGAATCCTAGTCAGAAGTATTGTTCCAACACTTCTCTGGCTAGGGAGTTGAGCTTTACTCCGACCATGGATCCTTGTTTGGAAGAGCTTCTGTCGATATTAAGAGTCCACATCTTTTTGGGCTTGGTTCTGTTGATTGCTTATGGTGCCAGCTCGATAACAAAATCGGCCTTGGGACATGTTTTAGTGGAATACTCGATGTCGTACTCGCTGAACTCGATAGCCCACTTGGCTAGCCTTTCTGATTGGCATTCTTCTTATGGGGAGAGAGGTCATCACCACGATTGCGTATGATTGGAAATATGGTCTCAGCTTCCGAGCTGAGATGACTATTGCCTAAGCAAGTTTTTCCATGGCAAGATACCTAGTTTATGCATTTACCAATGACTTGCTCATGTAGAATATTAGTTTTTGCTCGTTTTGCTCTTCCCGGACCAACACTGCACTTACTGCGGCTGGTGATACAGCAGTGTAAAGGTATAAAGGTTCTTCTTCTACTAGGTAAGCCTTTAGGTGTTGAAAAGCCTCCTCATAGCTGGAGTCCTAGTTGAATCTCTTGTTGCCTTTAAAACATGAGGCACTTATCTGTTGACGTAGATATGAAGCGGTTCAATGCCGCTATTTGTCCTGTTAATCTTTCTACCTCCCTGGTTGACTTGAGAGATGCCATTTCTAGGAATGTTATGATTTGCTTGGGATTAGCTTATATCCCTCGCTCAGTGACTAGGTAGCCTAGAAATTCTCCTGACGGGACTCAGAAAGAACACTTGGCGGGGTTTAGTTTTATCCTGTATTGGTTAAGGATTGCAAAGTAGTCGTTGAGGTGGGCAATGTGGTCGTTTTGATCTGCTGACTTGACCAGCATATCATCGATGTAAACTTCCATGCTTTTTCCGAGCTGCTAGGCAAACATTATGTTGACCAATTATTTATAGGTAGGTTGCGCATTGCTTAGTCAGAAGGGCATAACTTTGTAGCAATAGGTTCTTCGGTCTGTTATGAATGCAATCTTTTCTTGGTCATTAGGATTCATTAGAATCTGATTGTAACTAAAGAAGGTGTCTTGTTGTGGCTTCGACTAGTCGGTCGATGTGTGGAAGTGGGGAGCTATCTTTTGGGCATGACTTGTTTAAGTAAGTGAAATCAATACACACTCTCTACTTCCCATTTTTATTTTTAACCAATACTGGGTTCCCCAACCAGTCCGGGTAATTAAACTCCTTGATTGATCCAACTTTGAGTAGGCGTTAGCTCACTTGGGACCAAGCTTGCGTCTTTTCTGATTGATTGGTTTGAAGGTGGGATCAACGTTCAGCTCATGAGATGCGACATCGATGCTAATTCCTTTTATGTCGGAGGTGCTCCATGCAAAGGAGCTGACATTTTTATTTTTGAGGAAGACGATTAAATCCCTCTTGATTGGTTTCGAGTGGTCGGTTCCAATCCAAACATATTTATCGGGGTGAGCTTTGTCAATGCAGACCTTGGTGACCAAATCTTGTTGAGGCTTGGTCAGCTCAGGGTTGTTATGCTCTGCGAGTTAACGTAGGTTATTCTCTTCTCGCTTCTGTAATTGCCATTTGGTGAATTTTTATAGCTGATTGTGCCCATTCAGATAACTTATCATGGATGTCTTCTGGTTTCCTTTGATCGTTGCTATTTTGTTGGGCGTATGTAATTTAACGCATTGGTGATATGTTGTGTATTCATAGCTGTCCAAGTATTGCTTTAAATGCAGCTCGGCGATCTACTACGACAAAATCCACAAATTTGTGGACTCCTTCTACTACCATCGGAATTCAGACCATTCCCATAGAATGTCGTTTATCCTGCAAAACCAGTTAGCGGCATGCCTTGGCCCTCCAAATATGAGTCATTGAGACCCATTTTCTTGTAAGCATCGTAGAATAGCAGGTCGACTGAACTGCGAGTGTCTATCATTACTCTTGAAACTAGGTAGCCACATATCTCGAGCTAGATTACTAGAGCATCAACATGTGGCTTGTCTAGGTGTGTTGTTTCGCTATATGCGAAAGCGATCTGGTGGTTTACTTCCCGAAGTGCAATTTGGAGTACGTGCGTTGCGTTGGCCCTAGTTTAGTGGGCTCTTATCAAATTTATCGAATCTTTACACAATTTGGATCCTCCGTGGATGAAGTCAACCCGTTTAGCTGGGACTTGGTTACTGAGACCTTTAAGGGCGCACGGTATTTTCATCCAAGGGCTGGTTAGCTTCTTCGCAGCTGGTTGCAGGGCCACGACCGATTTCATCGATATGCCGTATATGCTCAGCTCTCCAAAGATTATGTTTATTTGCGTCTCTCTCGTTTTGCTAATGCCTTCTTCTTCTTGGGCTTTTTGGGAGGTGGAGATTCGACTTCGGGTTCTTTTTCTTTGACCAGCGATTTCTGCTAAGTTGGCTTAGCAGGTTTCTTATTTTCCTTTAAGGCTAGCGAAGTAGCGGCACTCTTCTGTGGAATGGCCTATTTTCCATGGTGAGTACAATATTTCATCTCATCGTACTCGGATTTCTTACTTTGTTGTGCGTGGCCGATAGCATATGTTTGTTGGCCCTTTTCGTAGTTCATAACGAACTTTTTGGGATGATGTTGCCCAGGGGCAGCTGCGAGTTTTTTATACTTTTCTTCTAGGATAGCTATTTCTTCTTCGAGGATGGCGAAGAAGGCTGCTCTGTGCAATGCATCGTTGAGTGGCACAAAAGGGTTGATTGTGAGCTCTTCTCGGAATTTAGACTTATGCCACAGGCCATTCTTTAGCGCTTCTAGTGCCACTTCTACGTTTAGATTGGCAATCCTGGATTTGATCACTTTGAACTTCAAGATATAATCCCTGAGGGGTTCCTCAAGTCCTTGGGTAAGCTTCCATAGGTTGGCTTCAAAAGCTCTTGCTTTGATGAACACGGAGTACTGTTTGAGGAATAACGCAATTAGGGCATCAAATCTATCGATGGAGCAGCTATGTAGTTCCTCATACCATTCAAGGGTAGGACGTGCTAGGCTTTCAGTGAACAACCTCCAGTGCCCTACTTCTTTTTCATTGTCGGCCAGGTGAGCTCTTGCTACAGCAAGCCGAAATGCTCTGACGTGGGCTTTGGGATCGCTGCTCCCGGAGAATTTCAAAAGTATAATTTTTCCAATGTTTCTTATAGGTGCATTAGCTATCCTGTCAGTAACCGGTGTTTGTTGAGTATCTTCAATTACTCGATTGATGTAGGTCTATAAAAACACACGAGTGCATGTGTTGCAGTTCCGCTGGGTTTGCTAAGCATATCAGTAAAAGGTGTCTTGGTCAAAGATGTTTTCTCCCTCTGCGGGAACGACGTTCCTAGTCGCCACATTTCCACCACTTGGAGTTTGAATAGGGTTACTCTGGGAGTTTCCCAGGAGTGTCGCTTGTCCAGCCCACAATGCTGGAGCGGGCTTCATCTTGTTCAGTGTGGGAGGAGGTGGTAAGGATCTTACGTTTACCCGTGCAGAGGTGTTTTCTGAGCTCAGACCAACTAGATATGCGGTCCAAGAGTTCGTCCTCATATTAGGGTTAAATGTCAGATGTCGTGTGGCGTTGGTAGGGGGTCACATGGACCCCTAAAAAATCTAGCTGCTGCATTGGGGTTGTGCTCCCCGGCAAGGTGGGAGCTCTTGGGTGATTGATTGGGCCTTTTTCTGGAGCTGAGCCATGAATGTCCTTTCTTATTGGTCAAGGCGGGCCACCACCGTTCAGACAGTCAATTATTGGCCTTGTGTTTAATCTACCAAAGTCGAAAGCATTCGGCTCATCTTTGATAAGTTGTCTTGGGAGATCCGCTTCTTTTGTGCTTACATGAGAATCCTCAACCAGGAGCAACTGGTTCTGGTTCGATCCAGGTTGGTCGTTGGCCGCAACCTAGTTCAGGTTTGATCTGGGCTGGTTGTTAACCATGACCTTGGATACGTCTTGCGTTTCTAGATCAACAATCACCGAGTTGTTTATCTGGGCTGACTCTTGAGGGTTGGTGGTATCCATTCCTGTCGAGGTAGGTTCGAGGTCATACTTTTGTGTACGACGATTGTAATTTTTCCGCACAAAAAAATTATATGTGAATTTGGGAAAGAATCTTTAGTCCTAAGAAATGTTAATAAATCTAACTAAACTCGAGACCAAGATTACGGAAAATAGATTTATATTAAATGATCAAGTTTACAAAAGAACTTTATACTAAAGTATGATTTAGTGAAAACGTAAGGAAAAAGTTAGTCATTTCGGCTATAGAACTTGCTATTTATGCTTCTCTATCTCTCCTCGTCGCCGGATATCTCGGGCACGTTATGTTCCATCTTCTGGAAATGTCGGGATTTTCTCTTGAGACGTTAATCGGCGCTAACTTGGTCTATCCCCACTGAGTTGAACGGTCAAAAAAATCTTCAGCTCCGGCAGTAAACGGGCCGGCGAATTAGGTCCAGCAGATTAGAAGGATATGCTGGCCTTTATCTAAGTTTATTACGGTATGGGGATGAGACCCAATTACGAATATAATCCAGTCCGATTATATTTTAAAATTTATGGGCCGAATTTTCAATGTTGAAATCCAACTCCAACACATCTATACTTTTAATTCTGTCTTCTTTTCGTAAACTAAAATTAAGAAAAATTACGGGGACATGTTGTATCGAAGTGAGAAGGTGCAGACAATGTCTACATGTATACATGTATCTATTTTAGAGACAGCGATATATGATCCACCAAAAGCATAATTATTAAAGATCCAGCTCATTAAAAAGGTATCCCCATCAGGAATAGACACAAACCTCAAGGATAGGCCTTTCTGTTTTATCACATACATATGATAGTCATATACTATCCCCATTTCCTATTGTATTTAAGAAGTTTTTTCTATTTTCGAATTTTTTAGGCAAATTTTATATTTATGCAATAGTGTATGGCTATTTGTATTTGAAAAATTACAATAAATATGTTATGATACAATTTTTCAAAAGTATCATTTGTTCATTTTAAAAATTATTAAATCTTATAAGGCTGTTTATAGGAACTCAAACTTATAAGATATATAAAAAATATTTACAACTTTTTCTTATAAGAAGCGTTATAAGATTTGATAATTAATGCTTCTCTGGGGGTTTATAACATGTTGTATTAACCCATATTATAAAAATATTTATAATCCCTTATAAATTTGAGTTTTTATATAACCCTTAAAAAGTGGTATCTTAAAAAATGAATGCAACCAGTGGTAGTTAATGCAACCAATAAAAATAGATATTGCATAATTAATGGGAAATTTTAACAAAATTAATATGAATGCAACCAATGGTAGTTTTGAAAAATAGTATCATAAAAGTGTATGTTGGAAAACTTCCTATAAATTATGCAATATTTATTTAGGTTAAAATATTGAAAATTAAGTATTAAGTGATAACGAAGGGTGATTTAGCTAAATCATTAATAATTCAAGTTACTTTTGAATATGACGAATGGTGATTTTTTGTCCATTAAAATGATGATTTAGTAATTTAGCTACCCATTTGATATGTATGACCATGTGATCGAATATATGGTTTTTTACCAAGATTTTATTATAATTAAAGTCACTAATACAAAGATGGTGGCGTCATTTTTGTGCATGTGTGGGTATATTTGTGCGCGTGTATATACAGTTTCCAATAATTACGAGAAACATAGGAAACATAATGACAAAATTGAGTGTTGTCTACACCTCAATTATTGTGGCAGTGTCTATAATAAATCCAAGATTTTCCGGAGCATCAACAACTGAGTTTTATTCAAAGTTCATTGTGGCATTTGTTTGGGCTATGCAATGCTTGGTTCAATAGCAGAAGACGGAGGTAATTTTCGCAACATACTGTTCTGATTTGCTGAAGATGGTGACTACACCGAGGAAATGGCTGGCGTTCGCAATTCATCTTGACGAGATACGGAAGTTGAGGACCTAGTTTCAACATTTCACGTTGTCATTAATGTCACACACACATAATTCACGGGCTGACAGGAAGACGAATTGTGCACGAATAGTTGAACCGCGATCTCGAAGAATATCCTGATCTGATCTTCTGCAACTTCTCACAAATTTTTCTTTACTACTCTACTTAGGGTCTTGTCTCTATTATGATCCCCAAACATAATCATGACTGGAAATCATAAACCAGAGATGTGGGGCTCGTATGATATATCGACTGAAACAACCTAACCCGTTTTTTTTTAAAAATTAAATCCCGAATTAATAATATTAATTCTCAACAATAAAAAATTTAATTGAACCAAGTAAACCAGCAGAAACACATATATTAATTGAAACCGAACTAAATCCAATAAAATAAACCATCAACCAAATCAAATACCAACATCAATACCAAATTCAATTCTCATAACTATTCAACAACCTAAACCAGGTTCTAAATTCCAACATAACACATAGGACAAGACCCTAGATCATCCTCCTCTTCATTGTCATGATCCAACAGTCACACTTTCTCTTTACCTGCATCACATGGATAAAAGAGGTGCGTAAGTATTATCACAAATAATTAGTGAGACGGTCATTCCATCAACGACTATACACACATGCATATGGAATATAATAAATACCAAGCAAACAATCAACAACATTCAACAATCAACTAAAAATCCACAACACATAAACTAGTGTCGATCGATACACCCATAACACTGGTGTCGATCGACACACACATGTCACAGACGGCCGGAATCGAACCTTCTCCTCTTTAGTTCGATCTTGCCTTCCACGACTCGATCACCTGCAATTAAACACCACGAAAACACCAAGATAGTAAGATAAACCAAAATTCATTCTCAATTCCATCAACCACAAATCACAACCACAACACATAAAAGCAAACATCAATTCCATTACCTAGATAAGTCATGGTCGCCCACTCACCTTTGGTTATCGGAATGGATTGAAGAACACGAATAAAATACACGAAATCACCCTCTAAAACCCCCTTAACAAACTGATTTCTCTCTTCACTTCTCTAGAATTCACCAACAATTCACCCCTTTTGACTCTTTAAGCCACAACGAACCAAAATCTAGCTCCTTTGATCACAAAATCACCACAACTCACACTTTTCTCTCTTAATCTATCCAACTCACGTTTTTCTTCCTCAAAAATGCGACTCCACGAGTTAAATACTCGATCCTAGAGTTTCATCCCCTAAATCTGCACTTGTTACGCAACCTACTAGGGTCGCCCTTCTTGTCGTTCCTTTGCTGGCACGAAGGACTCGGGTGCGAATTGTTTATGTTCGCTGCCCACTTCCTCTTGATGCTCAATGGAGATTTAAGGCGAGTCTTACGACCCCACGACTCAACCAGAAGAGCCTTTGGTGCAGAGGAACTTTAAGCACCACGCGACAACTCGCAGTTTTTGTCTGGGCCATGGGATTAAGCCTGAGGAGCTTGTTTCAACAGTACATTTAGCTCTCCTAACTCCTTCTTATTAATCGCCACATGTTGGGGTAGGTGAGATTCATACGCCAGACGTTGGCCAATCTTTGGCATCATTAAGCAAAGTGTTCGGGAAGAGGCTTGTTATGAAGAAGATGCCACTGATAGATCCGATAGGTGAAAGATCCTTCTAACCTCAACCTGATTCTTTGAAGCGGGCTAGGGGGATCCAATGAGAGATGGCTCTGAAGAGCCTCGCACTTTGCTATACGGAGCTGGGGAAGGTAATTTCTAGCTTTGGCCCAGCCCCCTTTATTACATTGGGATTGATCCAGTGGAGGGCGTCCCATCACCAGCTCAGCCTCTACCAGATGTGGCTACGGGAATCCAGCCCCGGTTTCAAGGCAGCTTTCCTCAGCCGATCCAGTTTGGACCTTCGGAAGCTACACCATGAGCTCCCCGCCCTTCAAAGGATGTTACAAGTCTTATTTCTTGGCTCTATAGTTTTGGTCCTGCTAGGTGCGTGCTTTCTACGGTTGAGGACATTTCCCTTTGGGATAGCTATGTTGGGCTGGTTGCGGCCTTCGAACATGTAAGTCCCTCTACTTGACGAATTTATTTCTTATCTCCTGGTGCTTGGTGGAGTACTAATTGCCTTGCGTTGTCAGATCGCTGATGTTGTTCTTTCATTCATGACCGAAGTGGAATTCAAGCTAAGGTCTGCACCTCTGTAATCTAAGATTGATGATTTGGCGGTTCTTGCCCGGAGGCAGAGTAAGGTGTTGTTTGAGTTAGAAGAATCTTGCCGGAGGAGTGTTGCGTTGGTCCACATCTTGGAGGCTCAAAATAGGAAGGTAAAAAAGGCCTTCATAAATTTTGTCACGACGTCGGAGGATCTCGTGGATGACCTCTAAAAATAGAATAAGCTCCTAAAGACTAATAGAGCAAGGATGGTCACCTAGGAAGTTGAGGTTATTCAGCAAGCCAACAGGCCGCATGAGCAAGACGCGGTGGCTGCCGTGTTATCAAGGGTGGCGAAAAAGGAGGAAGAGATCAGACCTGAAGGTCGCCTAGGGGCGGTTAAGGCATAGCTGGATTTGCTCCAGCATTTGTCAGCTGAAAGAACGTCAATCGAGGCTGAGACAGTGGATCTCAAGATTCGTGAGAAGGTTTTTAGGGACGTTCTGAAGGATTCTATCGTTAATGGTGATGTTGCCGACACTAGGGAGCTTCGAGCTGATACGAAGGATAGATTGGCTTGCGGCAAGGCGCATAGTTATCCTTTGTTGTAGTTTTTTTTGTAGACCTGCCTTAGAAGGCTTTTATCTTTATATTTTTTTCAAGACTCTAACTGTTGTCCGGGTGGGCTTTTATATTCAATCATTTGCTTAGACTAAGTTTATATTACCTGAGCCGAAGTGGCGACGTCACCATGATTTTGGCCCGACTGTTTTGATTGGAGTTTTATTCGGGCGCATGAGCTGGTTCGTTACTTAGTTCCTAAGTTGGTGAAATAGGATCGCCTGAATCATTAATTGGGAATTTATTGTAGTGATGCACACTATTTTTAGGTCGGCCAACGCTTGACGTATCGGAACTTGGGTCCTATTTCCTTTAGGGTTCCAAGTGTTTGTGGATCCTCTATTGGATCGATTTCAATTGTAACAATTTGATTTCACCGTAGGATATTCCAGCTCAGATATTGTTATAGTTAGTAGATATTGTTCTAGTTAGTAGTAAGGCAGCTAGGCCACGCTTGAAATGATTATTTTGAGTGGCTAAACTCGAGGGGGTAGCTAACTACGTACCCTGTCAGGGGATCAAACCATTACGTAGTTCGATTGTTGAATGGGGAAGTCAGTGATGAAATTTCTTAAGGTTCATGGCGTTCCATGCTTTCTTCATTGGTTTCTCGTTCTGAAATTATGCTAGCTTGTAGATGCTAGGGTGTAGTACAGTGGTGACATGGAAAGGGCCTTCCCAATTGATCCCTAATTTTCTGGTACCTGGCTCCATTGTAATTTGTTGTACTTTCCGGATGACTAGTTCACCTTCCTTGAATCGCCGAATCTTAACTTTGGATTTGGAATACCTGGTTGCGGCTTGCTAGTAATGTTGTATCCTTGCGGAGAAAAGATCGCGGCGTTCCACTATTACGTCAAAGATATCTCAGAGCATCTTTTTGTTGAGCTCCTCATTTTAAGGGCACTTGCCTTTTGGAGGCTTTGTACCGCTGTTTCAGCTGGAACCATTGCTTTTGTTCCGTAGGCTAGAGAGGAACTTGTCTCGGAGGTGGCTTTTTTGGGAGTGGTGCGCAGTGCCCAGAACACTCCATGTAGCTCTTCACTCTTCATTTCCTTCTTGGAACTAAGGCGCTTTTTGAGGTTATCGAGTAGGTTCTTGTTAGCTGATTTGGTCTTGTTACGGAAACGGATAGTTTCCAATTATTTAGCTAACATATCTTATGTGAATATACATTACTAGTTTATCAAGTCTCATTGTAACTATATATATTCGTGATTTGTTAATAATAATACTCAACACTTTCTCTAAATTTACATGGTATCAGAGCCTAAAGATCTTTGACCTAATTTTCTACTAAAATCTTTCGCCGCTTTCATCTTCTACTAAAACCCTAATTTTCTTCTACAAATCTATGTCCATACCATGGCCACATATACAAAGGAGTTGATCTCTTCGTCCCCTTATGCTCTCTCTTCTAGCAATCAACCGCATCACGTTCTTACTCCAATTCTTCTTAACGGCGAAAACTATGAAAAGTGGGCTAAACTAGCGCGCAACAATCTTAAAGCTAAGTATAAACTTGGCTTTATCGATGGATCTCTTATCAAACCGGATGCCAACTTTAGTGACTACCAACGATGGATTCAAAACAACTCAATGCTTTGTGGATGGCTTTATGCAAGTCTCGAGTCCAAGGTCCAACAAGCAATTTTGTTTGTTGATGATGCAAACGCTTTGTGGGACAATTTGCGTGTTCGTTACTCTATTGGTAACGCATCACGTGTTCATCAAATTAAATCCTCCATTGCTGCTTGTGCTCAAGACGGACAAGATGTGGTTGATTATTTCGGTAAACTAAAGATCATGTGGGATGATCTTGATGATTTTTAGCCATTCATTTATTGTTGTTGTAACTCTTCTACTTGCCCTCAGCGTGTTAAATAACAAACACGTAGAGATCTTAAATGCATCCATCAGTTTCTCATGGGACTTGATGCATCTCGATTTGGTACTACTCAAACAAATATTCTAAGCCGCCTCAACCGTGACAAAGACATGACTCTTGATCACATTTATTCTGAGGTCATTGGTGAAGAAAGACACTTAACTATTGCTCGAAGCAAAGAAGAGCGGCTTGATGTCGTAGGTTTTGCTATAAAAATCGGAGTCAACGCAATCGCCTCAGTGACTTGACTTAATCATGAAGCTTGCACTCATTGCGGACACTTAAATCATACGGTGTATACTTGCTTTCAACTCCATGGCTTACCGGAATGGTGGATTGAAAAGCAAGGAGACATGGGTAGCAATCGTGAACTTATTGAAATCAGATCAATCACAAAGTCATGACAAACTCTCTGGTAAGAGTTCTTGTATTGATTTCTTACTAGACTCTGGAGCATCTCACCATATGACCGGTGATGATGAGTTGCTCGTGGATATTTCTGACATTCCTCGAAGTATCGTTGTTCTTCCAAATAGAAAGCACACCTTTAACTAAGGAAGGAACGATCCGACTAGGAGATCGTGTTATTCTAAATCGTGTTCTTTATGTTCTCGATCTCTCCTGCACTCTCATCTCGTTAGCTCGTCTTCTACGAGAGATGTCTTGTTATGCCGTATTCACTGATAAAATTTGTGTTATACATGACCGTACTTCGAAGATGCTGTTTGGAGCAAGTGAAGAGAGAGAGGGGGTTTATTATTTTCGTGGAGCGGTTTCAGCAAGCGCTAAAAGTATTTAGAAATCTTTAAAGGCTATTTGGCATGAGCGTTTGGGACATCCTTCTATGAAGATATTATCTAGTTTTCTATCTAATTTAGCGGATTTTGATCATAGTTCTACTCATAATATTGATTTTTGCGAAGTTTGCTCTCAAGCCAAACAAACAAGATCAATTTTTCCTAAAAGCATTAATAAAGCGGAATCGAGTTTTTCTTGAATACACTGCGACGTTTGAGGACCCTACAAACTAGCTTCTACTTGTGGTGCGCATTATTTTCTTACTATCGTAGATGACCATTCTCGGGCCGTATGGACTTATTTGCTTCTCTCTAAAAGTGAAGTTTCGGTCCATCTCAAACACTTTGTGGCCATGGTGTCTCGACAGTTTGGTAAAAAGATTAAAATGGTTCGGAGTGACAATGGCAGTGAATTCCTTGGTTTGCGTAAATTCTTCAAAGATCAAGGTATTCACCATCAAACATCTTGCGTCTATACTCCTCAACAGAATGGTCGTGTTGAACGTAAACATCGTCATATTCTAAACATGGCACAATCTCTTCTCTTTCAATCTCATCTTCCTATCAAGTTTTGGGGAGAAAGTGTTCTCACCGCTGCCTAATTAATCAACTGATCAACTGTACTCCTACCCCATTACTTCAAGTAAAAACGCCTTACGAGCTCCTTTACTCTACTTCTCCAACATATGATCATCTTAAGGTGTTTGGTTGCTTGTGTTTTGCTATACGTCACTTTGCTCGCCGCGATAAATTTAAAGAAAAAGGACAAAAGTGTATCTTCATGGGTCATCCTCAAAATAAAAAAGGTTGGCATGTTTATGATTTGGAAAAGAAAGACTTATTTTTCTCTCGTGATGTTATCTTCAATGAAAATATAATTCCATATTTAGAAATTCAGAATATAAGTTCGCCGCCTCTGATCATGCCTGCTCCTTCTTTTTCTGATGATTTGGTATTTAAAGATCATGTCTCTCCAATCATCGACGATAGGGGGAGTAACTCACCCTTGAATTACTCTTTAGAACCGGTATCTCCGATTGGTATTTCTATTGAACGTCTAGTTCCCTCACCGGTCCCTTCTCCACCACTTGATGTTTCTGTCCAAGACATTGATACGGATATTGATGGTTTTGATCAAGCTCTTGGAAATGAACCGCTAGGTCGCGGTCTTCGAAAGAAAACCAAATATGTTCTTCTAGAGCCATATGTTATGTACACCGTAGAAAATCAAGAAGCAATCACATCACAACAAGCTCGATCAACTCGCCACCTTCAAGAACATCTGGGTTAACCAGGTGATTGATATACCATGCTGATCCACCCTAGCCAGAGCTTGAGTAGTCGGGCCCACCTCCATGGGCGCCATCATAGAATCCTCAGAGACATGAGGTAGGTTAAGTTTCCCGACGTCGAAATTTGAAACCATGACTGCTTGACAACCATCTTCCTCAGAGACATGAGAAGCCTTTCGTGTTCTCCCTCGACGGTGAACTTATTTTTGGTTAAAGACTCGAGGAGCTGGATGTTAGCCAAGAGCTCTTGGAGATAAATCTCGGCATTGACCTCTACATCTTTCTTCCATAATTTCTCGTTGATAATGAGGAGGATCTCTTCATACGTCTTGGCGAGCTCCTGACATCCGCCCCGATTAGTTGTGCGAGCTACCGCATCCCGAGTCTCCTACAAACCCTTGTTTTTAACCTCCAGCTTTTGGTTCTGCGCAACTACATCGAACACCTGCTTGAGAGCCCTGCAACTCTCCTCTTTCAGAATGGCGATATGCTAAGTCGTTGATTACAATTCCCAAGTAAGCTCTGTCACTCGTCCAAAAAGAGGATCGAGCTGCCCCCTAAGAGCTACGTCTTCCGCCTTAGATGACTTAAGATCAACTCCCACCTTCAACAGCACTGCCTTCATGTTCTCTAGCTCGCCTGAACAAGTCACATCTAGAAGGTGAGTCTCAGCATTGGCAACCAAAGAGTTGGCCGCCTCCAAAGCCTTGAAATATCAACTCCATAAACTATCTAGCAGATTATCAAAGGTGCAATCAGAGAGAAAACAAACCGAGCTGACCTCCCCCATGGTCGAAGTAAACTTGACGAATGGATCTCAAAAAACCATATTCTTTACCAGTATAAGAAGACACCTAGCCAATTTTCAATGGCGGAACATATGAGCAAGCCCCTCAGAATCATCAACAACTAGACAGTTTCGAGAGTGGGGTACGTCAAATGGAACAGTTTTTCCCCACCAGAGCCATTGTTGGGAGATGCATCATGCGGACGTCCCCTCGGAAAAAGAATGACAAGGGGAGCAAGATCTACCTCTCTTTGATTAATAAGACCTCTCAGACGATCTATTTGAGCTCGATCAAAACCGAGGAAGAGGAAGCTTGGATGAGCAATCCACAAACATCAGAGCAGCTGCTCTAGATTCATCAACAGTTGCGGAACCACCAAGGGAGGTACATGGGAAGTTACTAGAGGGGGGGGGGGGGGGTGGGAACTTCCGCCTCCTCAAGAACAAAATTGACGACCGGAGTCACCTCCCCTGAGTGAATCTGTGTACTGGCCAGAGCTGAGTCATCATTGGGATGACAGAAAGTCGCTCGACGAGACATTTTGGTACCAGAGGAACGCTAGAAGAAGAGTTGGCATCCAAGGTTAGTTTAGCGACGGAACCTTTTTCAAAGCAAAAACACAAATCAATAAGACAGCAAAGCGTGCTGATCCACTCACCTAAGAAATACAGGCTAACACGAGAACTAACCTGAAGCTCTGAGGATTTCGCTGGCTGGAGCATGACCCGCGGGCTTGAACGAATGTTTCTTCCCCTTCAAAACAACACGAGTAGAAGGGATGACAACGAGCGGAGCTGGATTGAAAGCATGAACAAGGGGGAATATCAGTTGGATCTACATCAAATACAACTAAACACCGCATGGTGTAGATGCCTTTGATGCGAGGGAAATCGAAAGATTCCCAGTGAGTCTAGCCACCACGGAGGCGATTAATCTGATCTTTGATGAAATTGTCAAGATCTTTCGCCTCTGTATTCACTGCACAAAAGCAAGAACTAATCATGCATCTCAAATTAAGAGGAACATCAAGTACAAAATAGAGAAGCGAAGGAACATAAAAGCATAATAAAGGGCATCCTATTGATGCACGTCCCCTAACCCACATGGGCAGCAAATCGACGTGGGAGAGCTTCGAATTCCTCAACTGAAGCAACAGAGGAAACGGAAATCCGAAAGAAGAAATACCCCCTTGCCAATTTGTATCCTTCTCCTGAGTTGTACCAGTGATAATCCCACGGCCAGGTTGGTTGGAGAGATAGAACCAACCCAAGACCCAATAATTTATCTTTGCCGTGTACATATCAAGGAATTGATTGACGGATAAATCCATCCCTAACTTAAAGCCCCAAACAAAAGTTATGATGGCATGACATACAAAGTTGGGATTAATCTATGGAAAAGCAAATCTCAACGCGTCCAAGAGACAGATAAAATAAAGAGGGTTGGTAAAGTGAGCCCACAAGACTCAAAAAGCGGGATATGCACAACATCATCTAGGGCTAATCGATTATGGAAAACTCGAATCAACAGGAAGGGCGAGGTTGACTCCTTCTGGGAAGTCCACATCTCTAGAGAGATCTGAAAAATCCTTTTCTGAGAAATAAGGAAGAGGATGAGGTCTAAATTGGTCGACGGAGGCCATTAGTCGAAAGCAGTCAGGGAAGCAGGATTGTGCGAATCTGATTCGAGGTCAGGTCGTGATGATCTCCGGTTAAAATCAAGAAGGGAGACAGAGAACGGGTGAAGAGAAATAACAACAACTACACACACAAATTGACCTACGAAAGAAAAGAGAAGAGAGAGGAGTTATGATTCTTTACCTTGAGAATTGGAAGGCGAGCAGTTAAGAACAACACTCACAAATTGACCTACGAAAGAAAAGAGAAGAGAGAGGAGTTATGATTCTTTACCTTGAGAATTACAAGGTGAGCAGTTAAGAGAAAAGAAGACGTGGGCTGGTTAATTTATATAACTCGCACAATTACCTAGATCATGCGCATATCCTTCGACTTCCCCAATTCTCTCAACAGTCCGATCCCACACATAGGATATTAACCGAACAATTCCGGATTGAAGCGGATCAGATTTCAAATCTTACCAAGAGTAATATCTTCCAGTCGTCCTATCTGATCACCCATTAGTTATTATTATTATGTAGTTAATTGGCTGGGGGGGGAAACCTTTGGAGCTGGATATAAATATTAGAAATTTGGCCCATGAAGCTTCAAATATAATCAAACTGGATTGTATTCGTAGTTGGGCCTCAAGCCTAGAACCGTGATAAACCTTGAACCGTAAGTGCACTTATCTTTTCGGTCACATGTCTTAAGGGAACTCCAGAGTTAAACGTGCTTGAACTATAGCAATCTCATGATAGGTGACCTACTGGAAAGTCATTTTCAGTATCGTGTGAGTGAGGACAAAACACGGGGAAAGATCGCGTAGTGATTTCCAGGATAAGTAAATATGACTTCCGAGCCTCCGCGCCGACCATCGGACATGGTGGGCACACAGACCTGAGAATGGACGAGGGGCCCATAAGAAGGGCGGTCGGGGCGTTATATAAAATTTCTTTTCCAAATTCACATATATTCTTTGTGTAGAATCTAACTTTGACAAGATACCTCATTTGTTTTCTTCTCCGATGGAATAGCTACCTAACATTAGGGCTAGCGAAAAAATATGATGATTCTTTCCTTTAAAATGTCTTCCATTCAACATCGGATTATCGTACCATGTGTTTCTTATAGAATTGACGTGTAACATCTTTAGTGAAGATGTTATAAGAACATATACTTCAAGACCGGTTTGCTAAACAATTAGGAACTTACACTTCAAGACCGGTTTGTAAAAACCGATAATCCTATAACCCGGAATATTAATTTTAAATCGAAAGAAAATCTGGATTGAATACAGTTAGCAAATTTCAACCATCATAAACAATTTTTTACTTCATTTAATATATATATTTTTTTTTTTGGTCGAAACTTCATTTATTTAAAATGATATTTAAAAGAATTACAATTACAATTGTTCGTAGAATGCTTTCATTTGCAAAATATATCTATCTATATATATATATATATATATATATATATTTTTTTTTTTTTGAACACTGTGCCACAACTGGCCGGCCCT
Organism: Draba incana; assembly: GCA_963576765.1. NCBI lineage: Eukaryota > Viridiplantae > Streptophyta > Magnoliopsida > Brassicales > Brassicaceae > Draba > Draba incana. Next base: position 20,669,806 of record OY755212.1, on the reverse strand, counting down.
TTAGTCTAATACTTACATTAAGTAGGCGGGGGGACTCGATCTCGGGTGTGATGGTGCCTGCCTTTTGTAGACTTACCTTCGGCCACTAGGCTAAGGTCACTTCACAATATTGAAAAGGAGAATTTACGAAAATATGCCACATTCATTTGCACAATGTCCCAATAGGAACTTCTCATATTTGGTCAATTTTTTTCGGAAAATACCCTTACTTTAAAAAAAAAAAAATTCAATTATAAGGTTTTTAAATCTGAAAAATCTGAAAATTATAAGCATGACATGAATGACACATTTGTATTTTTTTTTTTTTTTTGAAGTTAAAAATCATGTGTTAAAAATGATTATAGTTTTCCTTTATCCTGCTGATTTTTGCAGTATAATATAGATTCTGCCTATGTCACATAAGTCTATCGAGCATAGAAACTTGTTTCTACTTATTCTCAAATATTCTACAATCGCGAAGAGCCATTTTTCACCATTTAGTCTCATTCTACCTAGCGCATATAGTACCTTCTGCCCTAGAATTCTACCAATATAAAACCATCTACTGAATAGTAGAATGTAGTTTCTGCATAGTTAATAACTATTTCTTTAAATGTAGGAGTGAATATTTTTTTCCTAAAATAAATATTTATAAATATATAATAAAATTTTGTAAGTATTACGTAAATTGTTTTTACACTATTAACGTTTTTTGAAAATATTTTATATGGTTTTTTATTTATTCAATTAATTTTTTTACTAATAAGTTCCCATTTTAAAATTCTAAAATCTAAAAATTCCAAAAAAGTAACAACACCGGAGTTGTTAGACATTATAATCGGAAGTAACCAGAGATGTTGAGGACAATTTATTGTTCATTTTCCTATAATTATTTTGAAATAAACAAATAATGGTCGTTTAAACAATTTTGATAATTTTGAACTTGTTACCTCGGGTAAGGACTATATGAAGTGTAACCAGTAGAGTTGAAGAGAGTTGATTGTTCAGTCTCAGTAACATGAACATAAAATACTTTAATGTAGGAGTAATATGTTTGTTATCCGTCAAATAAGTTGCATATTCCTAAAATCTAGAAGTAAATATGTAAGTGACCGAAAATAATTATTTTTGAAAATTCTTATATGGTAAACACGATTTCACGTTTGATTTGGGTTTTTTTTTTTTACTTTTAAAAAAATAATTTATTATTTACATTTTTTAGTTTTTAAAATAAATATAATTTTAATTTTTGTTTTTGTGTTGTTTCGGAAACTGATTTTTTTATGTTTAGATTCTCTAGATATTTAATTTTATTCCGTTTCCATGTTGCACACAACAAGCCGGCTCTGATAGTGAATATTTGACAAAGTTACCAACGTTTTTTTAGTTGGCTTTCGACATGAACATTTGTGTTTACAGACACGTTTTCTACTAATGCATCCGGTCCTGTAATGAATATTTTTTTCGCGTTAAGACCAATGTTTCAAGATTATTGGGTCTCGAGTAAACACTTCGGTTTATGAGCATGCTACCGTAAGCATGTCCGCTCCAGTTGCGAATACTTTTTAGCAAAGTTACCAATGTTACGGTAGTTGGGTTTCGAAATAAACATTTGGGTTTACACATGTGTTTTCCCCTAATGCACATGCTCATGTAATGAACATTATACATTTGTATAACGAGCTGTTAATCCTGCTAAGGATGTAATAGTCAGATGTGAAGCTTGTGAAGTAGACCGTCGTTGTGGCTAGCAGCGAGGTGTTATGTCTGTATCTGGTAAGACTTTTGTGATCCACGGGGGATGTAATTGCAAATTGGTTTGAAAGAAGTCTGCTTTTGTTAAAACTTAGATTTAACCAAAAATGATGTAAATGCAAATTGGGCGCAAAGAAGTTTGCTTTTGTTAAGACTTAGATATTACAAGTGAAACTGTTTCATATAAGTTTGCTTTATTTGATTTTTGCGAGAAAGTCAAGTAAGAGATATAGGAGTATACGAGTATACGTACTCCTACTCCACCTTTTTTAAGGAGGGGGGCAGCTGAACCCATCCGAAGATGATCTTCCTACATACCCTTTGCAGGGTTGAGCCGCCTTATAGTTCAAATAAGTACTTTTAGTGATCCGCATAGGATGCAACTGATATATCCATTCAGTTAGGACTTTGAACGATCCGTAAAGGATGTAAGTGATATGTTTGTTCAAATAGAACTTCAAATGATCCTTTTAGGATATAAGTGATATGTCTGTTCATGTGAGACTTTTGAATGATCTATAAAGTATGTAAGCGATATGTCCATTTACATAGGACTTCGAACAATGCGTAGAGGATGTAAGTGATATGTACGTTCAGTTAGGACTTTGAACGATTGGTAGAGGATATAAGTGATATGTCCGTTAAGATAGGACATTAAGCGCATGTGTTACGTGGCGAAGAAGGAGACTCGGTAAGCGAGTTAGCGAGAGTAGTGACAATCCGTTTGCGAGAGGAATGATAATCTGTTTGTGAGAGTAGCGACGTCCCATTAGCAAGAGGAGCAAATTTTTTTTTTTGTGAGAGGAGAAACGATCTGCTTGAGAAAGGAGCGACGATCCGTTTGTGAGAGAAGCGATGATCAGTTTATGAGAGAAGTGACCAATTTGCATAAGAGAAGAGCAACAATCAATTAGTGAGAGGAGCGACGATCTGTTTGAGAGAAGAGTGACGATTTGTTTAAGAGTATTAAAGATCTGCTTGAGGGAAGAAAGACGATCCATTTCCGAGAGGAGCGACGATCCGTTTTAGGAAGAAGCGACGATCTGTTTAAGAGAAAAGCGTCGATCCATTTGTGATAAAAGCGTCGATCCATTTGCTAGAGGAGTGACGATCTATTACTAGGGTTCTTGATTTGTGTTAGCGCTGCTTCATTCAACTCTAGTCGCTATAATCCACGCAGGCGCGTTCTCTGTAGTGCGTTCTACCCTAGGGTTCTGCGCACTTGTTGTTGTAGTCGCTGTGACATTTGATTAATGGTTGCCCCTGGTGCGATCCACGTTGGGCGTCACTGATGTTGTTGTTGATGTTACATTGTTGATCGCCGCTGGTTCTATCGAGTTCTGCTGCTAGTCACCGTTGGTGCTGTCAATGTTGCGCCGCTGGTAATTACTGGTGCTGTCGATGTTGCGCAGCTGATCGCCACTTTAGCTGTCAACTTTGCACTGTTGGTCACCGCTGGTCACCGCTGGTGCTGTCGATGTTGCGCTGTTGGTTGCCGCTAGTGCGATCCCAGTAGCGCTTCGTGTCACCGGTGGTAGTGTCGACATTGCGATGCTGGTCATTGTCGCTAGTGAGGTTAACATTGTTTTAGTTGTTGTCGCTTATAGTCCTCTTCGCTGGTGTAGCTTGCACAATGATTCTTTAGACTAAGAAAGTTTCACGTGTTCCCCTTAGTCGGCGCCAAATTGTAGGAGTCGAAACTCACATAATTGAATTTTCAAGGGTTGTGAGAGGAAATGTGAGACTTTTGAGTGAACCACAATGCATAAAGTATAAAAGATTGTTTTTGTAGCTGTTAAGAAAGTTCCATTTCTTCTAGTTGAATACAATGAGCTATATATAGCTTTTCATCCTAGGTTTAAGTGCTAGATTTGGGTCTGGCCCATTAAGCAATAAATAGGCTTTAAGCCCATAATATAATTAAACCCATTTTGAACATGGATATACTCTATTATGAACCTAATTAAAAATTGGGTCATTGTAAGCCTGTTTAGAATATTTTTCTGGACGTGGTAGAATTGTTCTTATCGTTACATCGATCTTAGAGGGGTGGAATCCAACCCCTACACAGATTTTGGTAAATGTTTTCGTTTTGGTAATTGGAATGTTGTGAAATTGCTGGTTGATTGCGTAGTATTTGGCATTCATTATCCTTACTATGTAACCGGTAGATGGGATGACCGCCTTACTGAATATTTCTGATAATACTCACGCAACTTTTTTTCCTATGTGTTGCAGGTAAATAGAAAGTGTGATCGTGGAATCATGGATGGGCAAGAGGATGATTAGGAACTCAAGACTATTGGATTATGCGTTGATCTCTAGAACCAGGTATTTGGGTTGCTAGATTGCTTCGGAATTGATATTATGGATTAATTTGTTGTATGGTTTATTGGATGAATTTGTTTCTGGTTTGAAGGATTTAGTTATTGGTTTAGTTGTTTATGTGTGTCTTCCGCTAGTTTATTAAATTGTGTTTTGACTATGAGGATAATTATTTATGAGAATAATAATCTGAGTCAATTAAATAATAATAAAAAGCTTGTTTGTTTAATTTTGGTATCATAGTGAACCCTGACAACTGTGTGGGTCAGATTGTCGGGGGTAACGATCTTGGTATGTGCAATAGGGACGTTGCGATCTTTTAGTGGGGGTGATTATGACACCCCGGTTTTAGGGCATATGAAGTATATGCGGTATATGCGGAGAGCCTTAAAGAATTGATTTGGCAACCTATATCACCAAAGTGCACTTATCTTTTCGGTCACATGTTTCGAGAGGACTCCAAAGTTAAGCGATGTTGAGCTGGAGCAATCTCATGATGGGTGATCTACTGGTAAGTCATTTCCAGTATCCTGTGAGTGGAATCCGACCCCTACACAGATTGTGGTAAATGTTTTTGTTTTGGTAATTGGAACGTTGTGAAATTGTTGGTTGATTGCGTAGTATTTGGCATTCATTATCCTTACTATGTAATCGGTAGACGAGATGACCGCCTCACTGAGTATTTCTCACAATACTCACGTAACTTGTTTTCGTATATGTTGTAGGTAAATAGAAAGTGTGATCGTGGAATCATGGATGGGCAAGAGGATGATTAGGAACTCTAGACTATTGGATTATGCGTTGATCTCTAGAACCTGGTGTTTGGGTTGCTAGATTGCTTGGGAATTGATATTGTGGATTAATTGGTTGTTTGGTTGATTGGATGAATTTGTTTATGGTTTAAAGGATTTAATTGCTCGTTTAGTTGTTTATGTGTGTCTTCCGCTAGTTTATTGAATTGTGTTTTGACTATGAGAATAATAATCTAAGTCAATTAAATAATAATAAAAAAGCTTGGTTGTTTAATTTTGATATCATAATGAACCCTGGCAAATGTGTGAGTCAGATTGTCGGGGGTAATGATCTTAGGATGTGCAACGGTGACGTTGCGATCTTTTAGTGGGGGTGATTGTGACACCCCAGTTTTAGGGCATATGAAGTATATGCGGTATATGCGGAGAGGCTTAAAAGAATTGATTTGGCTACCTATATCACCAAAGTGCACTTATCTTTTCGGTTACATGTCTCGAAAGGACTCCAGGGTTATGCGTGCTTAAGCTGGAGCAATCTCATGATGGGTGACCTACTGGGAAGTCATTTCCAGTATCGTGTGAGTGAGGACAAAACACGGGGAAAGATCGCGTGGTTATTTGCAGAGTCAGTAAACATTATTTTCAAGCCTCCCGGAGTAACGCACCGACCGTCAGGCATTGTGAGCCCACGGGCCTGAAAGTGGCTGGGGGGCCATGGGAGGGGCGGTCGGGGCGTTACAAATAATTTGGGTTTGTTCATCGGATTATCTGATTCTCATATATTGGTTAGTTGCTAGAGATTTATAGGAGTCGGATTAATAAGGTGGAAGAAGTTTGGTGATGAGTATTGATAATGCGATGGAGTCAATGAAGGTAGAAGATGAAGATACACCTCTTGATCTGCCAGATCTACCAGAGTTCAACTCTAATGAACGAAGTGCGTGGAGTATCATGAGGCGTATTCTCAATCCAGACCATCAAAAAGTCTCAGATGTTGTATTTGATTTGCCTCGGAAATGGCAAATCAAAGATATAGTTCGTGGCGTTGTTCTTTCAAAAGACAGATTTTGATTCATCTTCGAGCATGAGTTAGATCTAGAAGAGGTTTTGAGGAAAGGTGTTCATTGTTATAATGAATGGCCTATAATGCTGGAGAGATGCGTGGCTAAGCTTCCGTCGGATTTCTTACATTTTATAGAGGTATGGACTAAGCTGAGAAATATGCTGGTCAACCATATGAAGGAAGCCTCTATAACCACCTCTGGGGAATTCGCTGCTCGTGTTGTGGAAATGGCTTTTGATCCTGATAGAACGAGATGTAAAGACTATGAAAGAGTGAAAGTGAAGATAGATGTGTTAAAGCCCTTGAGGAGAACTTAACTCATCAACATTCCGGGTGGAGAATCTATCACAATCAAGTATGATTACAAAGAAGAGTGGATTTGAAGAAGGATAGATGACTCTATATCCAAGGGATCCTTTGTTTGGAGTGCTAAAGGAGGATCATGTGGATTTAGACCCACAAACAGGAAGACTCAGGATTGTAGAGGAGATGCTAGATGAAATGAGGAGGTACATTCTCTTTGAGTATGGTACTAGTAGAATGATCAGAGAAGAGAAGGTCTAAGCATCTATTAAGGTTTTGGGGAATAATATCATTGGGCAGAAGTCAATGTTACGATTAGAACAAGCCCATATCATCTCCAATGATCTTAACAAAAGGAAAGGGCTAGTGTATAACTTTGAAGAACAAAAAATATTGAATGAGAATGAGTTAGCAGGAAGAACATCCAAAAGAATGATGATAGAGGCCATTTTTGCTGGGAGAGCTATGGGTTTTGCTCCTATTCATGTGGATTCTCAATCTTAGCAAATTGCGAGTAATTTCATTGATTCTCACTCTTTGGATTACTCTTGTTCTACGGTTTTTAGGGCTGCCTCTTTCGATGTTGGCTCTTCCGAGACAAGTACCAAGTCTAAGAAACAACAAAAGAGACCCACAAAGGCAAAGCAAAACAAGCAAGTTATAAAGGATGGTTAGTTGTCGGAGGTAATTATAAAAAAAGGCCCTATGAAGATTCGCCTGAGAGGAACTTGCCATGCTTTGAAGCCTAATTTAGTGAGCTCAAGGGAAAGGTTAATGGAAGGAAGTGGTAGCAAGAGAATGGGTATTGCTGGTTTGGACAATGAAGGTTCTGCCATAAGTGCAAAGTCCGCAAAAAAAGTGGGAGTCCCATTGGAGGGACTCACCACTCTCCAATGAGTATCATGAGTTAGAATTGTCAAGGATTAGGTACTATGGAGGACTTGATAATTCGCATACTCAAGGAAATGAGAAAGAACCAATTCACAGAACTTTTATTTCTCATGGAGGCGATCCATAGTAGAGTTTATTTACAAGAATGGATGGGATTTGATAGGGTTTTCACTGTAAATCCAATAGGTAGGAGGGGTGGTCCACTTTTTCCGTGGAAGAATAATATGGAGTTAGAGTTTATGTTGTAGATAAGAATTATGTGGACTTCCAGGTGAAGTATGGAGCTTTAAATTACTTTGTTTCCGGTGTGTATGGGGCTCCTCCTGTTGGAGAAAGAGGCCAAGTATGGGAGAGATTAATGCAGATCATTATAAATAGGAAACAAAGTTGGTGCATGTTAGGAGATTTTAATGAGATTCTGCACAATGGAGAGAAGATTGGTGGTCCTACAAGGAAACAAGCTTCCTTTTTGCCTTTTGGTGACATGATTAGAACATATGTGATGTTGGAGTTACCATCCACTAGCAATATCTCCACATGGGAAGGAATGAGATGAAAGTTGTGGATTCAGAGCAAATTAGATAGATGTTTTGATAACAAGGAGTGGTTTAAGATATTTCCAGCATCTAATCAATGCTTTTTAGCAAAGAAAGGTTTTGACCACATGCATGTGTTGGTAAAGCTCATCTCCTCCTCTCAATCTATAGAGGAAGCTTTAGATTTGACAAGAGAATGCTGAATAAGCCGAATGTGAAAGAATCTATTGTCAATGCATGGTCTTCTAGTAATATGTCTGGTGAGGATTCTGTTGCTGAAAGGATTAGAAGTTGTCGTAAAGCTTTGAGTAAATGAAAAAAAGATAATGTCATGAATGCTTTGGATAAGTTGTTCAGCTGCAGGAGGCTTTGGAATTTGAACAATCCTCAAATTATCTAAGTACTGACCATGTTATATTCTTGAAGAGAAGTTTGGTGGAAGCATACAAAGAAGAGGAGAACTTCTGGAGCCATAGAAGTAGAGAGCGCTAGCGGAAAGAAGGTGATTTGAATACCAAATTCTATCACGAATATGTCAAAGCTTCTAGAGCAAGAAAGACGATTGAGACGTTGAAGGATATCAATGGTAACCTGCTAGGAACTGAAGCATCAAAAGGTGACATTGCTGCAACCTATTTTACTCAACTTTTCAAAACATCTCATCATGGTACTTTTGAGGCCCTGTTCAAAGGTTTCCAAAATAGAATATCTCTTTAGGTGAATTATTTTTTAGTAAGCTCAGTCTCATATCAAGATATTAAGGAGGCGGTTTTATCTATCAAGACAGCAACTACACCAGGACCTGATGGTATGAGTGCTTTGTTTTTCCAAAAATATTGGGGTATTGTGGGAAACCAAGTGGCAAACGAAGTTAAGATATTTTTTGATGATGGAAAAATGCCAACGGAATGGAATTACACCCACTTGTTCTTGTTGCCAAAAACTGTGCAACCTAAGATTATGACTGATCTAAGGCCAATCAGTCTTTGCTCTGTCCTCTACAAAGTTATTTCAAAGAAAATGGTGTTCAAACTCCAACCTTTCCTTCCTTAGATTATTTTCCAAACTCAGGCAGCCTTTGTGGCAGAGAGGCTCATTTCTCATAATATTTTGGTGACACATGAGCTTATTCATGCTTTGAGGACTTAAAAGGTGATTTCATAGGAGTTTATGGCCATCAAATCGGATATGTCAAAGGCCTATGATAGAGTTGAATGGAGTTACCTTCGAGATTTGCTGGAAGCAATGGGTTTTTGTCACAAGTGGATTGGATGGGTGATTAGTTGTGTATTATATGTGTCATATTTAGTCTTGATAAATGACCATCCTCATGGTTTGATCATTCGTGAGCGACGTCTGAGACAAAGAGATCCGCTATCTCCTTTTCTTTTTGTTATGTGTATTGAAGGTCTCAGTCACATGTTAAATCAAGCTGAGCTGATTGGGAACATTAATGGGATCCAGTTTGCACCTCGGGGGCCCTTTGTGCATCATTTGTTTTTTGCTGATAATAGTTTATTCCTATGCAAGGCCTCTGTGGACCAAGCCAAGCATCTGCAAAGGATCATAACGGTATATGGAGATACAACTGGACAGAGGGTGAATTTGGATAAATCGTTTCACTTTTGGAGCAAAGGCGAATCCCAATGTTCATAACAGAATTAAAAGCATTTTTGGGATTGTTAATGAAGGAGGAGTTAGATCCTATTTAGGATTACCATAATGTTTCAGTGGATTAAAGGTGCAGTTGCTTGATTTCATCCATGAGAAGTTGAATTCCAGACTCAGTGGGTTGTTTGCCCGTACCCTGTCTCTTGGGGGGAGAAAACACTAATGAAATCAATTGTTTTGACCCTCCCTGTCTATGCAATGTCGTGTTTCAAATTACCTAAAACCACCTACAAAAAGCTTACATCTGCAATAACTGCATTGTGGTGGAACTCAATGGAGCACAAGAGGAAGATCCAATATATGTGTTGGGATAAGATGTGTATGTCAAAGAAGTTAAGAGGGCTGAGTTTCCGTGACCTTCAAGGGTTCAATCAAGCTCTTTTGGCAAAACAAGGTTGGAGGCTTTTATCTCAGATTGACATCCTCTTTGCTATTGATTTGAATAATAGGTACTTTCCCAATCTTTTTTTTGGATGCAGTTATTGGAACATGTCCCTCTTTTGGATGGAGAAGTATTGTCTTTGGAAGAGAGTTACTCAAAAAGGGTTTGAAAATGATGAAAAATGATGATTGGGAATGGAAAAAACACACATGTGTGGTTTGATCCATGGATTTTTGGTGAGAGAAGAAGAATTCCATTAATGAATAACCTTGTGGTGGATCTAAATCTCAATGTTCAGGCACTCATTCACGTTCAAAGGAGAGATTCGAACAAGGAGGTATTAAATGAGTTATTTTACCCAGGTTATATAGCTCTCATTACTGCTAACAAACCAGTGGTGTCCATGGAAGATTATCAGTGTTGGGCACACACTAAAAATGGAGAATATACAGTGAGTTCTAGGTATTGGTTAGCTAATCAACTCAGACATGTTGACCTTATCAGAGAAGCTAGTTGTTTACCATCTCTCAATGGAATCAAAGCACATGTAAGGAGCATCAAAAAGTATTACAAAATCAAAGTGTAATGTGGATAGTTTTGTCTAGTTCTATAGCAGTGGCGGAGAATTTAGCTTATAAGGGGATGGATTTGGATACCTGATGTCAGGCATGTGGAGTTGAATAGGAGTCTATTAAGCATGTCTTGCTCACATGTCATGTGGCTAGACTAACTTGGGCCCTATCAGACTTCCCAAACCCTCTTGGTGGTTTTGATCAGTTTTCTCTCTTCTCTAATTTATCTGTTTAATGGGGCAAAAAGTAACCTGGGAACAGAGTAGATTGGGAGATCTTTCCCTTGGATTTTGGGGTATCTTTGGAAGAACAAAAACTCCTTTTGCTTTGAACGAAAGGAGTTTGTGGCGACTGATTTGATTTCAAAAAATAGAGAGGAAAAAACTCTATGGTTCATGGCCCTGTTGGTTGAGGATTACGTTGATCTCAACTCACCTCATTCTCTAGGAATAAAATATATTAAGTGGAAAAGAGCCCGTGCTCCATGGCTTAAATGCAACATTGGTATGTTCTGGACCAAGCAAAATAGAGTGGGAAGCTTTTCATAGGTTTTGAGAGATGAAAAAGGTGGGGTTAAAGACGATAAAAGAGGTGCAACATTGCTGGATTAAAGACGATAAAAGAGGTGCAGCTCAAAGGCCTCATATGGGCAATGGAATATATGGATGCTCATAGATTAAACATAATTATCTTTGCTTTTGATGCATTGGATCTGGTAAAGGCAACTAATAATCCTGCAAGTTGGCCTAATTTTTGGTACCAAGTCTCTGAAATGACTTGTGTTTAGATCAAGTTTGAGGATTGGGGGTTGGTTTTTGAAAGAAGGAGTGCTAGCAAAGGAGCTTTCTTGATTGCTCGTATTGTTACCCACAAGAATCGATGACAATCATACATTGCTCTTGGCCAACCCGAGTGGTTAAAAAACCTTTTTGATTGTGAGAGAGGCTAGTTTATTTTTACACCTCTTTGATTATTTTTTGGGTGGTTGTAGTAGATGATTTGTTTTGTTTAGCTTGATGTTTCCTAGAAATCTTTACTTCTTGTATCAAACTACGGGTCTCTTTATAATTATTCAGATGGCCAAAAAAATAAATATATATACTATATATATGCACTAAAAAAATGCACATGGAAAGCATTTACTATATCTGCCGACCAAATCCGAATGATCCAAATCCTATTATCATTATGGTCATTTATTTGATACCATTTGTTGATATTGACTCTTGTTAGATTTTTTGTATTTGGTTTTATGTATATTCTCCTTGTAGGCTATAAAAAAAGACCTTTGGATAACTCATCATTATTTCACTGTTATGCCTTTATTTTTGATTAAAATATTTGTAAAACTATTGGTCAGATTCTTTTTACGCGCTGACTGATAAACATATGAAAAGAAAAAGAAAAAAAAAAAATTCTTTAATTATACCAATCCAAAAGAAATTTCTAGAAGTTTCCCCAATTGAAATAACCTGAGAATAAATGCAGTAAGACAGAAGAGAGAAATGAGCGACGGTGAAAGAGGTTTAGGTGATAATGTTGGGACGATGATGGAATCTCTGGAGAAGGGACAGCCGCCGGGTAAACCTCCGGATGGGGGGGACTTCATGGGCGAGTATGGTGTCAGGAACGAGTGAGGGGGGTCGCCCTAATCTGGAGAGTTTGATGGCAGATGAGTTTGTGTCCGAGAGATTGAGTGTCGAATTTACCAATGGAGCGGATGGTGAGCCGGTGATTACGATTGGGAAAGAGGTGTTGGATGTGATGAATAGGATGTGGAAACAATGCATGGTTGTGAAATTTTTGAGAAAGAGCGTTCTGATGGCCGTGTTGTCGAAGAAATTGCATGAGATGTGGAAACCGAGAGGTTTTACGTCAGTGTTGGATCTGCTGAGGCATTTTTTTGGTGCGGTTTGGTAAAGAGTAGGAGTACATGGCCGCTTTAACAGGAGGACCATGGAATGCGTTTGGTAGTTATTTGATGGTATAAGCATGGTCGCCAGAGTTCGATTCGAGCAGAGATAAGATTGTGACCACTCCGGTTTGGGTTCGTTTGTCGAATTTACGGGTTAACTTTTACCTTCGGTCTATCGTAATGGAGATTGTGAAGGGCTTGGGAAACCACTACAGGTGGATGCTATGACGATGAATGTTGAACGTGCTCGATTCGCCAGGATTTGTGTCGAGGTGAATTTACGTCAACCGTTGAAAGGGTCGGTTTTGATTAATGGTGCAAGATTTTATGTTTCTTATGAATGGCTTACGAACATTTATTCAAATTGTGGAATTTTTGGTCATTTGGTTCAGACATGCCCAAAGGGGGCTCTAGTGAGGAATGCGGTGACAGAGGTCGACAGTACTAAGACGATTTCAAAGGAACAAAGTCAAGGGGACGATGGGTTTACGCAAGTCCGTCGCACTTGACAAGGTCTTGGTGGTCTGGCACGACAACCGGCACAATATTTATCTCATGGATTCAGGGAAGGATGGTAATCTGCGGGAAGAAGGAAAGGAGAATGCGATGATTGAGGTTCAATTAAGGAATGAGAAGGATATTGATCACGGAGGGACTGCAATTTTGGAAAGTGTATTACGAACATTTATAAGTGGACCACAAATATCTACAAGTGGATCTATAGAAGAAACAAGAGGAAGACGGACCAAGCCTTTAAACAATCCTGAGCTTAATGGGCCTCGGCATAAGCCCAAAAATAACCAGCCCCCTAGAGGTTTAGTTTTTGGCTCTTCTCGACGTGAAATGGAGTTGTCGGCTTCAGGGAAAGGCGTGAGGATTGAGAGTGAGAATATAGGAAGACAGGAGGTTTTGTTACGAGAGAGACTGTCGTGAATGAAGGAGCAGAGAGGTTGGCGAAGAGGGATATTAGGAATCAAAATCAACTCCCGCCTGGATCAACGTTGGCTCTGGTGTTCGCCGACTCAAGTCGGGAAAGACTTTCCAAGTGATGAAGCAATGGATGTGGTGGTGGCATAACAAGCTTCCCCGGTAGTTTGATTGATGAGATTAATTAATCTTATGAATTGTATATTATGAAATTGCCGGGGGGAGTACAAACCCAACTTTAGGCGTTCTATTCGTTATATGTTGAAGAGGAATACGACAAATGTATTAGCGGTGTTTGAGACTCACGCTGGTGGAGATAGAGCAAGCACGATTTGTCGTGGTTTAGGGTTCGAGAACTCCTTTAAAGTAGATGCAGTGGGTCTGTGGCGAGTTATGGTTGCTTTTGAGGGACGGTCTTGGTGATGTAGTGATAGTTGAAGCTTCTGATCAATTCATTCATGCTCAGATTTCAAATGAAGTTGAAGTGCTTAATATTATTGCAGTTTACGCAGCGCCTTTGGTTAGTAGACGCAGCGGTTTATGGGATAAACTACGGATCACTATTAAAGGTATTAATGGGCCGACTATTGTTGGTGGTGACTTTAATACCATAGTGAGAGTTGATGAGAGTTCAGGTGGTAATGGTCGATTATCGGCGGATTCTTTGGCGTTTGGCGATTGGATTAATGATCTTTCGTTGATAGATATGGGTTTTTGAGGGAATAAGTTTGCTTGGAAGCGAAGAAGAATTGCGAGCACTTTCATCGCCAAACGTTTAGACCAAGTGTTGTGTTGTGCGCATACGCGATTGAAGTAGCAGGAGGCTAGAGTTACTCACCTACCTTTTTTATCCTCGGATCATGCGCCACTATATGTGCAACTTTCTCTTGTTTTGTCGAGTGACCCGAGGAGACGGTCGTTTCGGTTTGAGGTAGCTTGGTAGCAACACTTGGGGTTTAAAGACTTGATTCAAGCATCATGGAGAGGTGACATGAACATTGTCTCTGCGTTGAGTGTCTTACGGCAAACTCTATGCATGTGGAATAAGGAGGTCTTTGGAGAGGTGTCTAAGCGTAAGGAGAATTTGGTTATGGAAATCAAAGAGGTTCCAGACTTGCTGGAGTTAGGACAGTCAGATGATTTATTAGCCAAAGAAGATAAGTTGATTAAGGAGTTTGATGTTTTTTTCGAGCAGGAGGAAACAATATCGTTCCAAAAGCCTCGTGAAAGGTGGATTCCAATGGGTGATCGTAACATGCGTTTCTTTTATACCTCTACGATTATACGATGGAGGAGGAATCAGATTGATATGTTGTGCGGCGAGGATGGGAATTGGATTTCAAACGAGCAAAAGCTTGAAGCAATTGCAATTACCTATTATAAAAGACTTTACTCAATGGAGGATATTGATGATGTCGTAGAGAAACTTCTGTCTGGTGGTTTTGCCCATATTTCAGCCGAGATTGAGAAAGCAGTTCGAGGAATGGAAAAATACAAAGCTCTGAGGCCTGATGGGTATCAACTGGTCTTTTATCAAGATTATTGAGATAGGTTGGGAGAATCAGTTATTAAATTCATATCGGAGTTTTTTGTGTCAGGTTTTCTCCCGCCTGACACTAATGATGTTCTCCTTGTGTTGATTCCTAAGGTGGGTCAGCCAGAGCGAATTACTCAATTTTGTCTGATTAGTTTGTGTAATGTCTTGTTTAAGATTATTACGTAGACTATGGTATTGAAACGAGTGATCTCTAAGATTATAGGATCGGCCCAGGCTAGTTTTATACTGGGACGGTTGAGTACCATTAATATTGTCCTGGTTCAGGAAGCGTTCCATTCGATGAGACACAAAAAAGGGAGAAAGTGTTGAATATTGCTCAAATTAGACCTGGAAAAAGCGTATGATCGCATCCGTTGATATTTTCTGGAGGATACTTTGGTTGTGGTTGGTTTTTCAGATATTTGGATTCGGTTGATAATGCACTGTGTTTCGGGGCCATCGATGACTCTTCTATGGAATGGTGAGAAAACGGAGGCGTTTATACCTTTAAGAGGTCTTCGACAAGGTGACCCGATTTCTCCATATTTACTTGTGTTATGCATGGAGCGTTTGTGCCATTTGATTGATCACTCGGTTGGGAAGAAGGAGTGGAGACCAATCAGCATGTCTCGTGGAGGGCCAAAGTTGTCCCATATCTGTTTTGCGGATGATTTGATCTTGTTTGCGGAGGCATTTGTCTCGCAGATTCAGATTGTACGGAGTGTGTTAGAGAGATTTTGGACTGCATCGGGCAAAAAAGTGACCTTGGAGAAGTCTATAGGGAGGAATATTAGCGAAACAAATGGTATTCAATCTTCTCCAGAAACATATGAATAAAGATATTTTTGGGGAAGTTCTTGCAAGAGTTTCGGCGCGTCTTGCGGGTTGTAAGAGTTGTGTGCTTACTATGGCGGGTCGCGTTACTCTCACAAAAGTTGTTCTATCATCAATTTTGGTTCATTCGATGAGTTCAATTCTTTTACCTAAATTTACTTTGGCTAGCTTTGATAAGATGTCAAGATCGTTTATTTGGGGTAGTAATGCAGAGAAGAAGAAACAACACTTATTTGCTGAAGAGTAATTGCCGTGGAAAAAGTGTTTTTGCTGAAGAGAGAAGGGGGCCTTGGAGTTCGAACGTTGGAGGCGATAAATGTTGCACTTATTGCAAATGTTGGGTGAAGACTTCTACATGATGAGGACTCTTTATGGGCACGGGTCATGCGATGTAAGTATAAGGTGGGGGATATCCGCGATTGGTCCAGGATGAAACCGAGGAGTAATTGGTCGGTTTTTTGGAGGAGTGTAGTGACGGGGCTGCAGGATGTTATCTCACAAGATCATCGTTAGGTTATCGGGAATGGAAGCTCCTTTTGCTTTGATTCTGTTTAGATATGTGGGGCTCGAAACCAACACAACTAGAATTTGTAAGAGTTCTAGGGAAGCTTATGAGATTTCTATGGTAAGCTAGGGTTCAAGAGATGAATGAAAGACTTTGTTATTGATGTAAAAGCTTTAGTACCGAGTTGTGTATGAGAAAATTCGGATCCCCTTTAGGGTTGATACAAAGAAGTATTTATACTATCCTAAGGCGGCTAGGTCTCCTAAACCTCTGCGGAGTCGGCTGCATCTATGTGGGCTTCGCGTTGCTGGGCTGAAGATTGGACGGAACTGAGGACGTGACCGATCGTCGGGGCGAGGCCGTGGTCGCGATACGGACCGAGGCCAGGCTCGGTCCTGGCGAGGCCGTGGTCGCGAGTCACGCCGAAGCCAGGCTCGGTCCGGGCGAGGCTGTGGTCGCAAGTTACGCCGAAGCCAGGGTCGGTCCGGGCGAGGCTGTGGTCGCAAGTCACGCCGAAGCCAGGGTCGGTCCGGGCGAGGCTGTTGTCGCAAGTCACGCCGAAGCCAGGCTCGGTCCGGGCGAGGCTGTGGTCGCGTGATAGGCCGAAGCCAGGCTCGGTCCGAGCAGGCGAGGCCATGATCTCTCCTTTGGCTGAACCCCCAGTCTCTTCATGCTTCTCCCAGTTTCTCTTTGTTGCCACGTGCTTCGCTCCGCAAGAAGATTTAGGTGCAGTCATGCCTTGCCTTGTCAAGAACCCGGAGGGCCATTTCTTCAGTCAACTTGTCTATGAACGTTAATGTTGAGCGGGTGAAAACCGACCCCAACAGTTAGCCCCCCAGCTCGGTAGTATCAAAGGTGATAGTGCCGAGTTTAAAAGATGTGCTAGATATCGGCGTTACCGTTCAAAGTCAAGGTGTTGGCCTATCCTTTCTCAAAGTGGTAGAAAATGACTTCATACAGGAGGTTTTAAGACTCCGTAAATGTTCTGAAGATTTTAAGACTTCATGCTTCCTTTGCTGAAGCTGCTATGTTTCCTGAAGAAAAGTTTTTGCTCATGAATGAGGCTTTGTTTGCTCATAAATGAGGCTTTGTTTGCTCATAAATGAGGCTTTGCTTGCTCATGAATGAGGCTTTGTTAAGGCTGTGAAAACGCAAATGCGCTCACGCTCTTTATCTGCCAACGTTGCCGTTGGGCTTTGTAAAATGGTGCTGCTCTTCTAGACACGTCTGTCCGAGAGCAAGTTCACCTTGAGTTCGACCAGCGCTTGTCCTGGGTTTCAGAGTGACACGTTCAAGTATAATCTGAACTGAGGTCACTAGCAGCTGCGTTACCAACGACGTTGTTTTGTTTCTGAGTGATCAGAGGGTCATCCGGAGACGATTCTGAACACTGGAATTTATATAGCGCGCTGTATCCGTTGTGGATGTCATTGTGTTCGTATCTCTACACTATTACTGTGGCCAGCAATAATAGATGTAGAACGACTCTACTCGAATAAAGCTTTGATCAGTCCGTAGAGGACAAGCTGTTCTCATGATGAGTGATGTGGCGAGTGTTTGTTGTGTGACGATGAGGTTGTCACTGGGGTTGGTGTCGTATGAGCTCATCCGGAAGGAGGCTGAAGTGAAACGTAATTCCCCCCCCTTTTGATGGAGGGGAGCATCGAAGCGCTCCTCTCAAGGCCTCCAGTGCGGACGTGTTGGTAACACCGTCCACTTTTGACAGCGTATGCTTGAATCTTGTCACGAAAGACCGCAGGCTTTCGTTCTCTCCTTGCTTGTTTGTCCACAGCTCCGCATCATAGATCTTTCTTTCAGCGAAGATGTTGTAGTGCTGCACAAACATCTCTGAGAGTTGATGGAAGGTGTGGATTGATTTCTTCTCCAGCTTGTAGAACCACTGGAGGGCAGGCCCTTTGAGGCTCTCTACGAACAGCTTGCAGTAGCCAATGTCCTTCTCGGCTTCTGTGAAGTTTGCCCTTCCTAAGGCAACTTCGAATTCCATCAGGTGGATAGCAGGGTCGGTAGTCCCCTCATAGACCGGGAGCTTGACCTTTCCGGGGTCGGAGATTTGAGTCCTCGCGACCCTCTCAGCGAAGGGTGTGTTCCGTGCCCTCTCGAGCACAGAGGCGATCCCAGGAGCCTTCGCCGTGCTCCTGTACATTTGTTGTTGGGTAGCCTTTAGGTCAGAGGCGACCTGATCTAACTGGGCTTTCAGCGCAGCGATCTCTCCGTCTCGGGAGCCTTGCGGAGCCCTGCGCTCTTGTTCCCTCATGTAAAGCTCTGCTACGGTTGGAGCTCCTCCTCCATAAGCCATAGCGTTGCCAGCAGTTGTGTCGGTTCGGGCTCGCCTCCGAGGGGGGTGACCTTCGTCCGACTCTCCCATCACGCGCTCAGGAGTTGGATCGAAATCCCGACGAGGTGGTGGTGGAGGCAAGTCCTCCGGATCCGTTCTATCGGCCCGAGGCGGCAGCTCCTCGCATCGATCCCTTCGATTGACTCGGGGTGTGGCAAAGCTGAGGCGTGTTGGACGAACACGGGACCTCTTGCGCATCTGTCTCTTGAGCGCTTGCAGCTCGCTCGCCGTATCTCCAGTTTTCTTCATCACAGTCTCGAGCATCTGCTTGATTTGTGTGAGATCTGCTGCGTTGTTAGCAGCGCGAGGCGCAGTGTTTTCCATGGAGTTGCTTCTGTCTTCGTCGTGCTGGTGAGACGAAGATCCTTCGTTGCTCATGGTATTGCTTGACATCTTGGTGGCGTGATGAAGAAACCCTAACTCTTGAGCGTCAGAAATTCTCTGTGTCCCCTTAGTCGGCGCCAAATTGTGGGGGTCGAAACCAACACAACTAGAATTTGTAAGAGTTCTAGGGAAGCTTGTGAGATTTCTATGGTAAGCTAGGGTTCAAGAGATGAATGAAAGACTTTGTTATTGATGTAAAAGCTTTAGTACCGAGTTGTGTATGAGAAAATTCGGATCCCCTTTAGGGTTGATACAAAGAAGTATTTATACTATCCTAAGGCGGCTAGGTCTCCTAAACCTCTGCGGAGTCGGCTGCATCTATGTGGGCTTCGCGTTGCTGGGCTGAAGATTGGACGGGACTGAGGACGTGACCGATCGTCGGGGCGAGGCCGTGGTCGCGATACGGACCGAGGCCAGGCTCGGTCCTGGCGAGGCCGTGGTCGCGAGTCACGCCGAAGCCAGGCTCGGTCCGGGCGAGGCTGTGGTCGCAAGTTACGCCGAAGCCAGGGTCGGTCCGGGCGAGGCTGTGGTCGCAAGTCACGCCGAAGCCAGGGTCGGTCCGGGCGAGGCTGTTGTCGCAAGTCACGCCGAAGCCAGGCTCGGTCCGGGCGAGGCTGTGGTCGCGAGATAGGCCGAAGCCAGGCTCGGTCCGAGCAGGCGAGGCCATGATCTCTCCTTTGGCTGAACCCCCAGTCTCTTCATGCTTCTCCCAGTTTCTCTTTGTTGCCACGTGCTTCGCTCCGCAAGAAGATTTAGGTGCAGTCATGCCTTGCCTTGTCAAGAACCCGGAGGGCCATTTCTTCAGTCAACTTGTCTTTGAACGTTAATGTTGAGCGGGTGAAAACCGACCCCAACAAGATACGTGGATTTTGGACTAGCCACTTATTAACTTGGCTACGGGTGTTATGCCCGCGCACATGGAGACATTACTAATAAGGGATGTATGGAGAGATGGTTTGGGTTGGGATTTCACAAGAATATCACCATTAGTGGTGGACTGATTCTCGAGAACTAAGGATCGGTTAGCATGGAAAGGGAGTGCGAATGGGAGTTTTACGGTAACATCTGTGTATGGTTTGTGAAAGAGGGACTCTTCTCATAGGCTGAATATGGAGTCTTTCTTTCATCGTCTGTGGAGTGTGGCTGTTCCGAAACGTGTTTGGTTGTTTAGTTGGTTGGTTAGTCATCAAGTGATTATGACAAATGTGGAAAGGAAAAGACGTCATATCGGGGACTCGGATGTTTGCTCGGTATGTCGTAATGACTTTGAAACCATCATTCACATCCTCCGTGACTGCCCGTCTGAGGCTGAGATTTGGGAGAGACGTGTTCCCTGACGGAAAAGCATCATTTCTTCAGCCTCACTTTTCTCGAATGGTTGTATGAGAATTTTCAGGAGGGAGTGAAATTTGATGGAATGCCTTGGTCTACAATTTTTTCAATGGCATTATGGTGGGCTTGAAAGTGGTGGTGTGGTAACGTCTTTGGGGAGAATAAGAAGTGTTGAGACCGAGTAAAGTTCATCAGGTCACGGGGACTCAAAGGAGTCATCGTGATCGGGTCGAGAGGATGATCTCTTGGAAGCCCCCGGGTAGTGGAGTGTTACGTGACGATGCAGGGTGTTGGTGTAGTGGTTTTGCTTTGAACATTGGGAGATGTACGGCTCCACTTGCGGAGTTGTGAAGCATGGGAGAAGAAGGTGATGCAGTTAGAGTTGGAAGTGGATTCGGAGTTGGTGGTCGGGTTGCTTGAGAAAGGGATTAATGAATCTCATCCGTTATCTTTCCTGGTACGGTTGTGCCATGGCTTTTTATCGAAGAACTGGATGGTCCGTGTTGTACACGTGTATTGGAAAGCCAATCGTCTTGCTGATGGGTTGGCGAACAGTGCTTTTTCTTTACCTTTAGGATTGCATTCCTTTAATTTTATTCCGTCTGCGTAAGAACCGATTCGGTGGGAGGACAAGATTGGGGTCACATACCCAAGACTTGTTCCTTGGCCGTAGTTTGTACTTGTTACTTTTAATAAATACGAGAGGCTTTGTCTCCCGTTTCTCAAAAAAAAAATAAGAAAGAAATTTCTTCTTTACAAAATTAAAAAGTAACTAAAGCAGAAGAATTCATCTGAAGTATATTAGTTTTTCTTATATTTTTAGTTTTTCTTTTCAGTTACTCTATTTCAGTAACCAATCACACCCATAGCTATAACATGTACGGTGGAAAATTATGAAGCAGGGTGCAAGATAAGCTATTCACATCGATTCATTCGTGACTGTTATAATCATATTCTCAAACATATTTTATGCGATACGAGATCTCTGCATCTAGGAGATATGATACAAAACATATAACATAATTCAACTCCGCCAAAAAGTAAAAATAATATAAAATTTTAACAGAAACATGTCATTAGTCAAACAATGATTGTCACAATAAAATTTAGAACACTTTTTCAAGTAAAATATATTTTAGAATGAAATATATATTTAATTGGTCGAATAATGATTGTTGGGAATAAATACAAAACAAAAGGACATAATACCACAAAACATCGTTCTACGAGACACAATGTTAGTTATTCAATAAAAAATTTTGTTTAAATTATGTCATCATAAAATACATTTTTTTTTATCAACCAAATGTTAAATCAGAAAATCTCTAAATTGGTTGTCCAACTTAGAGAATTGGTGCTTACAAATAAAAATTCAAAACCACGAGAATAAGCAGAACGGACCAAACAATCTGCTTGTAAATTAACTGACCAGGATATCTTAGATAAAGAAAAATTAGACAGTTAATCTTCTAAGCTCCGGACCTTGACTCACAGAGTTGAAAACGCGGACCAGTCTTCTGGATTCATGATGATGTCCACCAGATCCAAATTGTTAGTCTCAAACTACATTTTAGTCATTATAAATTTTACTTTTTACATTTTAGTTTTACATTTTTTTTGCATGATGAAGTTTTATAAACAATCCAAAAGTAAAAATTAATTCAGTGGTTAAATGTATGCGATTACATTTTTGAAAAGAGGTACCCTCCAAAGCTAGACCTAGATGGGAAGTGTGTTCAGTAGTTTGTTGGCTAAGTGGGCAGTGTGCAAGTGGGTGAGCAATTGAGCAGTTGAGCAGTTAAGGAGCTAAGAGGTTCCACCAATTGGATACGACTGTTCAGAATGCGCCAGTTCGCTCAAACGTGTCTTGTTGCCCCCAACGCTTTTAAATATAGGGTTTGGAGCGCATTTTCAAAAAACTTTCACTTTGGGAAAAATTCCAGAAAACACTAAGGCAAAAAGAACTTGAAAGAGAGAGAAATCGAGAGATATCGGCGAAGACTCAGATGGCACACTGGAGTTTTTCACAGAGGCTTAACCGTGTGGAAGAAGAATCGCGGAGACAAGTGCTTTCTTCATTCAGCGTGGCTAAGGTTAGCTAGACCCTAGTCTCTTGTCCAGATCTTAGTTGTCGGTGATTCGATTAAGCCCAAGGATCTGGCTAAGTCTTTCTCCATAATTGGCTTGAGAGTCGCGATTGAACTTTATGTTGTGTTTAAGTGATCGATGATCGCACAAAGGGGATAACCCTTGTAAATTGCATGACTTGGGCGGATCCAAAGACTTGGACTTTAGGAAAATCCGCGGGTTAGCCTGAGTCTTAGGGAAAATGGTGAATCCCCTAAGTGTGGACCTTGCGTTAGCGGGGATCCTCGGGTCCAAATCTTGGGTTTATCCTAAGCATCTAGATAGGTATAAGAGCATATGTATCATAGCCTAGCGGGTTAACCGCGCTACTAAATAAATTGTAGAATACTTATGTCCTTTTGGATTTGTTATGATCGAATACTTGTAATAGCCTAAGTTGCAAACTCATAAGTGTATAAATTCCTTTCTAAAAATTAATAAGATCCGAATTTATTGCTGGACTCTAAGCTTATCGATTTATGCATAGTAAATCTCATAGCTAAACCTCAAAAACGGATTACTTAAGATCCTATAATTGACTAAGTGACTCGAGCGGAAATTGAAACAACCCGACCCAATTTTTTTTTTTCAATTCCGAATTAATTATTCTAATAAATATTTAATTCTCAAATTCAATTAAATCAACAATCAATCAATAACTAGCGGAAACTATAACAATCAACTAAACTGGAATAAAACCAATAACTCCTAAAATCAATCAAATAACCAAGTAAACCAATTCTACAATTCTTGAACATCCATCAACCTAACCAGCAGTTCTAGACTCAATTAAAATTTAAACATTAAACCAAGACCCTAGATTATCCTCCTCTTCGTTGCCATGATTCCACGATCACATTTTTTCTTTACCTGCATCACATGGAAAAACGAGATGTGTGAGTATTATCACAACTACTCAGTGAGACGGTCATTACATATATGACTATACCCACAGGTTAATAAAACATCATGATACCAAGTAAAACAACCAACACCAAATAACAACCAACAAAAATCAAACACGATAGTGTATGGTGTCGATCGACACTAACAAAATGTTCCTGTCGTTCGACGTTCATATGTATGGTATATTTTTATAAACGTAAGTGTACATAACTACATATGTAATATTTTAATGTACATGTATATAGATATACGTGTACATGTATATCATTTTTTCATGTACATTTTTCTAGTATAGTTATAATTATATGTATGTGTATATGTACATTTAAATATGTACATTTATTGAGAAAAAAAAAAAAAAAAAAAATATATATATATATATATATATATACATGTATTCATAAGTACGGTACATACACTACAAGAAAACAGCGTTTTTACGACTACATTTGGCGACTAAATATGTAGTCGTAAATTTGGCGACTAATTAGATATTGATAAGCGACTATGTTACGTCTACACATATTTAGTCGTATATTAGTCGGCAAATTTACGACTACATAAAGTAGTCGTAAATTAGTCGCTAAATTGGCGACTAATTTATGACTAAAACGGGAGTCTGGTGGCGAGTCGTAACATAGTCGCTAAATGGGCGACTAATATGCGACTGCAACGGCTAGTCGTAAAACAGTCGTAAAACAGTCGCAACGTATGAAAAACACATGGTTTTCATGTTGGGTCGGTAGTTGTACCTGTTTTTGGCGACTACGTGAATTAGTCGCTATGTAGTCGCCAATTTGAGCCTATAAATATTCGTCCATCTCTTATCTTCCCCATCATCAGATCTTCTTCTTTCAAAAAAAAAAAAAAAACGTTTTGAAAAATAAAATGTCGGGCAATTCGAATTATTGTAATTCTCGATAGTGGATGTACAAGAGATTTGATGATGCTACTGGAAATTTTTCAGAAGAGTTCCAATTGGGGGTGGAACAGTTCATAACATTTGCTAATAGCCAGCCCCTAGCACAGGATAATCTTGGTAAGTTTTACTGTCCTTGTAATGTTTGCACAAACGAAGTATTTCTCCCGGGGAAAAAAATTTGGAATCATCTATTTAGCAAAGGATTTATGCCAGATTATTATGTTTGGTATAATCATGGTGAAGAAGTGAATATGAATTTAGGAACGAGTCACAATGCTTCGACGTATGTAGATAGGGGTGAAGAAGTAGGTACTGTAGGAGAAGATAGATATGTGGATATGGTGAATGATGCATTTCGGGTAAATGTGAATTTTGGTGATAACTATCATCAGGATGTTAATTGTCAGGATGTTAATTATCAAGATGTTAATTATCAGGATGTTAGTTATCAGGCTGTAGAAGAACCGGTATATAACCATTCAAAAAAATTCTACGACTTGTTAGATAGTGCAAAAAATCCATTATATGATGGTTGTCATGAAGGTCACTCGCAGTTATCCTTAGCTGCTCGAGTCATGCAAAATAAGGCTGAATATAATATGAGTGAAAAATTAGTGGATTCGGTATGCGGAATACTGACAGATTATTTACCAGAAGGAAACCAGTATACTGGTTCACATTACGAGACAGAAAAACTGATGCGCAATTTAGGCCTCCCATATCATACAATTGATGTTTGTATTAACAATTGTATGCTCTTCTAGAAAGAAGACGAGAAGGAAGATACATGTCTCTTTTGTGGTGCACAAAGATGGAAGCCTAAGAACCCCCGACGCAGAACGAAAGTACCATATAGTCGTATGTGGTATCTACCCATTGCTGATAGATTGAAGAGAATGTATCAAAGCCACAAGATTGCAGCGGCAATGAGATGGCATGCCGAGCACCAAGCAAAAGAGGGAGAAATGAGTCATCCTTCTGATGCGGCGGAGTGGAGATATTTTAAAGATCAAAATCCCCTATTTGCTGAAGAACCCCGTAACGTATAT
Organism: Draba incana; assembly: GCA_963576765.1. Taxonomy (NCBI): domain Eukaryota; kingdom Viridiplantae; phylum Streptophyta; class Magnoliopsida; order Brassicales; family Brassicaceae; genus Draba; species Draba incana. The sequence goes on along the minus strand of OY755212.1, from coordinate 20,644,783 downwards.
CTTGGATTATGTATTGATGGGTTCAATCCATTTGGCATGACTCGCAATCATTCGTTGTGGCCTGTGATCTTAACTCCATACAATCTACCCCCTGGTATGTGCATGAATGAAGAGTACTTGTTTCTTACAATTTTGAATTCAGGGCCAAATCATCCGCGAGCTAGTCTTGATGTCTTTCTCCAACCACTTATTGCGGAGTTAAAGGAGTTGTGGTCTACTGGAGTTGATGTGTACGATGTGTCCTTGAAGCAAAATTTTAATCTAAAAGCAGTGCTTATATGGACGATAAGCGACTTTCCAGCGTATGGCATGTTATCAGGATGGACAACCCATGGTAAAATGTCTTGTCCAGTTTGCATGGAAGATACAAAGTCTTTTTATCTACCGAATAGAAAAAAGACGTGTTGGTTTGATTGTCATCGAAGATTTCTTCCTCATGGTCATCCAATGAGAAGGAATAAAAAAGACTTCCGAAAGGGAAAAGATGCGTCAAGAGAGTATCCACCTCAGTCTTTGACCGGTGAGCATGTTTATTGCGAACGATTGAATGGTGTAAATCCTCCTAAAACTAAGGATGTGGGTGGAAATGGTCACGACAAGAAGATGCCTGGCTATGGAAAGGAACATAACTGGCACAAAAAAGTATATTTTGGGAGCTGCCGTACTGGAGGGACCTTAATCTCCGACATTGTATTGATGTGATACATACGGAGAAGAACTTTTTTGATAACATCATGAATACTCTTATGAGTGTGAAGGGTAAATCAAAAGACAAAATCATGTCAAGAAAGGATATTCAACAGTTCTGCTCTCGGCCACATTTACATATTAGTGGGGGTCAAGCTCCTTTCCCAGCCTACACATTGACAGAAGCAGGAAAGACAAGTTTATTGGAATGTGTGAAATATGCGGTTAAATTCCCAGATGGTTATTCGTCAGATTTAACAACTTGTGCTGATTTGGTGAACAGAAAGTTTTCAGGCATGAAGAGTCATGATTGCCATGTTTTTATGGAGCGGCTACTTCCATTTATCTTTGCAGAACTCCTAGACCGGAACGTCCACCTTGCTTTATCAGGTAAGAGTTATTTAAGATATGCAACACGTAATATGATTCTAGTCTTTTTATAGTGATTAAGTTGATGCGGTTACAATATTTATATTGTAGGGGTTGGAGCCTTTTTTCGGGACTTATGTTCGAGAACTTTGCATACAAGCCGCCTTCAAATTGTAAAACAGAACATAGTGTTAATTCTATGCAATTTGGAAAAGATCTTTCCACCGTCATTTTTTGATGTGATGGAGCACTTGCCTATACATCTCCCCTACGAAGCTGAATTAGGTGGCCCTGTCCCATATAGGTGGATGTATCCTTTTGAAAGATTTTTCAAAAAGTTGAAAGGAAAAGCAAAGAACAAAAGGTATGCGTCAGGATCAATTGTTGAATCATATATCAATGACGAGATTGCATATTTCACAGAACACTACTTTGTCGATAGTATACAAACAAAATCAAGGTAAATGTTAATATACTAATCATTTTTACTAAAAGTAAGGCAATTTATTATTTTCATTTACATTACGTACTTAACATTCATTTGGTCAGGTTAACAAGATTTGATGAAGGTGAAATTCCTGTATATCATGTCTCTGGAGTACTTTCTATATTTACTCAAGTCGGCCGCCCAAGTGGGGAAACGCGTGAAGTATGGCTTTCAAATAGAGACTATGAATGTGCACATTCATATGTTTTACGAAATTGTGACTATTTTCAGCCAATTGAAAGGTATATAAGCTGCCATCTCTCAACTTAATTATGCTTTTATATAAGCTCTCATATATATATTTGTTGGTTTGGTTATATATATAGTATGTTCGAGGAATACATTTTGGCCAAATATACAGGACTTACTGAAAAAGAACTCTCCGCCAAAAGGGCTGACGAATATCATGAATGGGTTAAAGCGTATGTAAGTGAAAAATATGTTCATATCTATGTTAATTCTATATCTTATTATTCTATATTTTGATATAGTAAAAGCTTATGCAGGTTACTTACTGGAATGCCACAAATCCATTTCCTACTTGGGTTCAAGAGATAGTGCAAGGACCTTTGAACAAGGTCAAAACATGGCCAATGTATTTTACAAGAGGCTATTTATTTCTTACGTAAAATCACGGCTCTGGAGGAAAGACATGTAACTATGGGATATGTGTTAAAGGTGAAAATTACACGGATGCGTCTGATACAGCAGACTTCTATGGGACCTTAACTGATATCATAGAACTTCAATATGAGGGGATGGTCAATTTGAGAATCACACTTTTTAAGTGTCAGTGGTATGACCCTGTTATCGGTAGAGGCACTCGGAGGAGCAATGGTGGCGTTGTAGATGTTCTTTCAACGAGACAATACAATAAAGACGAACCATTTATTCTAGGTACGTATAAATAGTTTGTACTTATTTACATATATATATATATATATATAATTATACACATATGTCATCATTTATTAACTTCTACATGTTTATATTGCAAAAAAGCCTCTCAAGCAGGTCAAGTTTGTTATATTCCGTACCCATACATAGAGAAACCGAAGAAAGCATGGCTCAATGTTGTCAAAGTCAATCCCAGGAAAAACATTGAAGTAGGATATGCGACGAATCAACCGGCGCTTTTGCAAACAGAAAATGATGATGGTGTATTAGTGACTACAATTGAAGATCTCGAACTCGAAAATGTGGGAGAGGGAGTAGATACAATAAATTTGGATTATGATGTCGGAGATGCAGAACCAGAGGATGAATTCCGGTGTAATTTATCGTCTTCGGATGATGAATTACAAGAGGATCCACAAATTCCGGTGTAATTATTTAGTTTGAATGATTACAATTTTTAAGTTCCAATTTGTCAATTAAGTAAGTAAAATTATTTAAGTAAGTGAAATTTGCATATGATTAAATTAATTAAGTAAGTTAAATTAAATTAATTAATTAATTAAGTAAGTTCATATGATTAAACTTGTTATTTTGGATTCCCCCCAAAATATTCACCAAAAATTTCACCGAAAATTTGAACTCCTTCCAAATTTATGGGCCCCCACTTACTTCCAGCCTTTGTTAGAAGAACAAAAATCTGATTTCCTCCTCTCTCTCTCCCTTCTCGATTCGTCTTTCTCTTTCTCCAAAAACCCTAGATCCAACAAATCTCTTTGATCTTCGATCTTCTTACTCTCTGTTTTAATCTTTCATCTCAATCTCTACAAATCTCTTTCATTTTCTCATTTCAATCTATCTTATTACTCCTCTACAAACCCTAAACACACACGATTCAACGCCTCCTTCGATCTCCTTCTTTGATTCTTCTTCTTCTTCTTCATCGATCTCCTTCAACTTCTTCGATTCTTCTGCTATTCAACCGAAAATGGCCGGAACAAAGACCCGAGGACGAAAGAGAGCAGCCCTTCCCAATGTTTCTCAGAGAGCCGCCGCACCGAAAAGACCTAACTCTCTACCTCCTCAGTACAATTTTACGCCGCCGGCTCCAATTCCTCCGATGCACTCACCCCAAGAGCCAGTCCGTCCTTTACCCCAACCTTCAACTCCCGGAGCACCACATTTCCGGGACTTTCCCCCGCCACATACGCTTTTCCAGAGCTCCTCTAATCACCAACGTGACCACCATGAAAGTCAAGAAGTTCAAAACAATCTCCAAGTCCAACCGACCCAGCCATCTTCTCATGAGAACTCTCAGGCGGCGCATAGTCATCCATCTTCTCAAGGGAACAACTTCGAGGAGGATGACGAAGATGTGGTGCCAGTCCTTCAGGAGGACTCACTCAGGGAGCTAAATGCTTTGTTGAGGATGCCAGGACGTGAGACATTTGTCACGGTTCTCTCTCCAACACCTACGCCAAATACGCAATGGTATGACTCTTCTTCTTCAGCTTTATACATTTCACTGTTCCTCTTTTGCTTGTTTTGGAGAAGCTAGGGTAAGATTAGGGGTTCTTTATGTACATTTGGAATCTGAATTTGGCTTAGATTTACGATTTGAAGAGTAGTGGCTCGTTTCAACCCGAATTTTTGTGGGATTTTGTATTCTCAAGTGTGAATTTTAGATAGTAACTGTTTCGGGAAGATTTGAGAATTTGATGAAATGCAACAAATAGAGTTCCTGGAAAATTTGGTATGGAATATTATGTGATGTGATCCTTACAGAGATGTTTGTTGCTCTGAATTCATTTGATTGATAGATGATTATTCAGGGTCTAAGTTGTTTTGTTGATACTTTTATGGTTTTGTTGTTTTGTTGCCTTGTAACTGTATGATTAGCTGATTGCCTTGTATCGATAGGTCTTTGTTTACTTGATCATTGAGACTGAAATTGAATTATCTCTTAAAGAGATATATGTATTGATCCAGTCATTGTTTACTTGATTTTGATGCAGTGCAATTTTTTCTCCACTTGCAGGTTTACTCGTGATGTTAAATCACGCCTGGTTAGAAAGATAACTAAAGTTTAAAAAAACAAATTCAATGGTCCCTTCTATAGCTGGTCATGTGTGCCTCAGGCTAAGAAAGAAGTATTATTCCTCGAGTTCGCGGTAAATTTTTCTGTCCTCCAGCCTTCTTAACATATAGCTTACTCTCTTTGTTTTGTAGAAAACCCACACTTGGGATCCCTTGATAACAGGGACAGTTCAGCAACATTTTGAAACTATTGCCGCACGGCGATTGAAAAACATGGTAAGCGACGTGAGGACTATTCGACAACGCCCTAAATGGATCAAGAAAACACTCTGGGAAAAGATGGTTGCCTACTGGAATACTGATGAAGCACAAGAAAGGAGTCTCACTAATTCCAAATGTCGTATGTCTGACCGTAATGGTCTCGGTCCTCACATTCACGTATCAGGGCCGACTTCTTTTGAAGAAAGAAAAGGAAAAATGGTAAGTCCTGTAAGATTTCATTTCTCTATTTTGTTTACTTTAATTTTTTCATAATCCTTGTTTATTTTGTAACATTGTAGGAACAAGAATTGGGAAGACCAGTTAATATTGGTGAGGTTTTCGTGAAAACGCATACAAATGCAGATGGTACATTTGTTGATCGGAAGGCGGAGGTTATCGCTCAGACTTATGAGAAGAACTTGGAAGACAAGTTGGTTGAGCTCCAGAAAGAGCCTTCATGTGTTTCAGACGGTACTTCACGACCTCGGGAGTTCACAACAGATGAATGTAATGCCATATTTCTTCAAGTTAAGTAGCATATCTTCAGTTTATATAGTCTTTTAATAAGAATTAGTCATGCTCTTTATTTACTGTTTTTGTTTTGTTTTGGCAGGCCACTCAGAAGGATTCACGAGGCATTCCTTATGGAATTGGAAGCATCAACCTTGACGATGCTGTAACTCCCAACCAACCAGGAGACGCTTCAACGTTTGTGACATTGGAAGAGAAACTGAAGGAGGCTCAACGTCTAATCGAGCAGCAAGCTCTGGAAAGTGCAAAGTGCGAAGAAGAGCATTCCAAAGTGGTTGCTGAGCATAAGGGCAAGCTGAAGAACTTCTCCTTGGTGGAAGAGTATCTGCGCACAACTGATCCCGCATTTCTGGATTTTTTGGCGACTCGTTCAACTGAAGAAACCGAAACAAGGCCTCTCTCAACCTCTCCAACAATGGCTCGTCCTTCAACTCCACATGCTTCTGCTTCTTAGGTTACTTATCCATCCCTCTCCACTTCTTAAGTATCATGAACTAGTATCAATGTGTGTGTACAAACTCTTTCTTTTATTTTCTGTAAAGACTTGTAAGAATGGTAATTCTATGTAAGCTTTACTCTTTTGTGTTTATATTTTCAGTGGTATGAGCTTTGTTTTACTTCCATTAGCATTGTATTTATTTATGTCGAAATTAGAAACAAAAACAAAATGCAGGCAGGGAAGAATTGGATAGCACACATTCTGCAAAATATTAGTCGCCAAGTTGTCGTAGTGTAGTCATTAAATAATCGTAATATAGTCGCAACGTAGTCGCTTAATTTTACGACTATTTTATGACTGCACCACGATTCTCATTTGTTCATGCGAATTAATCGTAACTGTGTCGTAAGATAGTCGTATTATTTAGCGACTATTTTGCTTCTAATATTTACGACTACATAAAATAGTCGTAAATTAGTAGCCAAAATGCCGACTACTTTACAACTAATGTATTCACCGACTATCGATTTGGTACTACACTCTGTAGTCGTAAAATAGTCGTAATTCTTGATTTAGGGACAACATTGCTACTAATGTTGCAGTCGTAAAAACGTTGTTTTCTTGTAGTGATACCTATATGCATACAAGCAAATATATAGTATTTTAATGTAAAAGTATATATGTATACGTGTATGTGTACATATAAACATATAAATATGTATGTACATGTGTTTATATATATAATATATATCTATATGTGTTTGTATATATACCATTTTTAATCACGTACACATATGTACATATGTACTATGCCTCTGATTTGCTCAACCACTGTTAGGAAATCTCCCCCACGACAATCGTGTTGACTAAAACCGTATTGATAACCCAGATGCTCAACTTAAAAGTTGGAGCAGAGAGACATCCCTTGGATAGAAAGTAATCAGAGCTTATGAGGAAGCTCGGAAGTCTGGGTAACTAGAGAATAATTTAGAGAAACATTTTAGAGAGATAAACTAGAGAGAGGTTTTTATCGAAATTATGAGGTAAATTTTACAATGGGGGTACACACATATTTATAGGAGGGAGAATGGAGCGCTGACATAAGCGCTTACATCACATTCCACATTATTGAGCGCTGACATAAGCGCTTACATCACACTTATATCATTATAATTAAACACACTTAAACATAATTAAACACGCTTATTATATAATGAAGTAATAGTAGTTACTTCATTTTTTACTTTATTTAGTGTTCCATCTCGAACATGATGATGTGCTTCTCGCAGCAACCGGGTTGATCTCCTGGGCATTTGTATTTCACTTCTGGCTCCTCGTAGTTTGCGAAGTCTTCGAAATCGTCCTGAGTACTGACATCAATGTTGATTTTCTTCCCGATTTCATCGATATTCATGTCATCATCAGGAGGTTGAGAATCTTCGAAGTAATTTCCCGTAGCGTACACAGATATTGGGACATTCTTGATTGCTTGAAGGGTTTGAGCCATGCTTTGTTGTTTTTCCATGAAATACCGCAGGTCTTCATCGAGGCTCATCTGATAGTCTACAGAGTAGTACGTCATGTTTGGGTTGAACGGGATTGGAAACGTTTGTCTTGTATTGTTGAGGCAAAACGCATGTGTCTTAAAGTCTTCATATGGCTTGTTATCATGGATGTTGAAATCTAGGCGAATCCCTCTTTGATAATCATTGTGGTGAATGAGCGTGGGCAGTGCATGAAGTTTGTCGGATTTGTTATTGACTTGGATAGGTCGATGGAAGAAGTATAATGTATGAGGGTTGAAGAACGGATTAAGATTCCTTTGGCTTCCTTGTTCCTTCAGATTTTTGAATGGCAAGTTTGTTACTTTAGCTGATCTTCTCAGTCTACCGGTCCAGCTGGATAGTGGTGCGAACCCTGTTAAGAAGGTTGAGAAACATTCTCTTTTGCCTTGTTGAGCATTGATGTGTTGATATAACCATGCTATGTCGAACACAATGCCGATGGTGTAGGCCGAGCAAAGGTACCAGAGGAAACACATAACTTCTTCTGGCATGTTTGAATTCTCAATCCTGTAAATGTGAGCGAAAGGGTATTCCGGGTGAATTCCCATAGGTGCGATTTAACGACAATTGATGTCGTTCTTTTAAAGGATGATGGACTAATAACGGAAGGCCTTCTGAAGAAGGTGCTCGTGTAGAATCTTCCTTTTGATTAGTTGATGGGCGTCTTTTGGCATGTTAGCTTCAAAATCGAAGTAGCCATCTTCTAATTTGGATGAGCTTGCCATCATGTGGATTTCTTTGAATGGATTTCTGCTGAGCATACCTGCGAGAGTGTTTTTCTGACCCTTTAAATAGAAGGACTCAAAGTCGTACTTCGTGAACCATTCGCTCCATCGAAGTAGTTGTTGGTGTGGGACCGTCTTCTGCTTGAATTGTAACATCTTCAGGAAAGAAGACATATCCATTTTTATGCGAAATTTATGTCCTATCAGATGGAACTCGAACCTCTCGATTGCCTTTTTGACTGCCAGTATTTCTTTGAACGTGGAGTGATAATACATTTCCGAATCTTTAAAGCGTCCACTTTTGTATCCGCAGATTAGACATTTGCCATTTATTTCTTAGAATAAAATTGCTCCCCAATATTTGTCACTTGCGTCAGTCTGGAGAATACGTGTCCCCGAGGAGGGAATCTGTAAAGGTGGTAGCTTTTGTATTTTTAGCTTTAGCCTTTTTACTGCTTCTGTTTGTCGTTTCGTCTATTCTGGTGGGTTTTTCGTCAGCATTTTCTGGAGTGGTCTTGTCGCTTACATAATTGATTACCTCGAGGAATTGCTGACCTTATCGTTTTGTGAGATTTTCATCCGGAAAATCGAGAAGCGCTGTAGCTAGATGGGATTGTGGCGTTATCTATCCGTTTGCTATATGCATTCCGAGGAAATCGATGTTTGGGTGGGCTATGATCATCTTTCGGGCCGAAAGCATTATTCCATACTCTTTGAGTATACTTTGAAATTGCTTGAGAGACTGAATGTGTTCCTTTTCATTTGAAGAGAATAAAAGGCTACCATCGATATATATCAATGCCGTGTGGATGATGGGCTTGAATATCCGCAGCATTGCTTGCTGGAATAGTGATGGCGCAGTTTTGAGGCCGAAAGGTAGTATGCTCCATTACAGTGGCGATTTGGTAGACAAAAGGCTGTCTTGTATATTTCTTCAGGTTGTACTCCAAGTTGCCAAAAACCTGATTTGAGATCAAACTTCGAAAATATGGTGGCCCCTTGGAGATGTTGTAGGAGAGCCTTCTTGTTTGGCAGAGGGAACTTGATATCTTGGAGATATTGGTTTCATGGTTTGTAGTCAATGACTAGTATGAGCTTTCCTCTTGCTTGTTCTGCTCGGTTATTGACATTAAACGCTTTGCATGCCCATGGTGAATTTGTTGATGCGACGATTCCTTGTTGCACTAGTTGATCACATTCTTCGTTTGCTTGTTGCAAAAGCGTAGGAGGCATTCCTGCATGACTTGCTTTCGTTGGAGATGTGTGAAGATTTTCTTTGAAGGGAAGTGACACAAAGAACTCCGGATTTAGTCATAGTGGATTATCGCATTTCTTGAGAAAATCCGTATGTGAATCTGCACAAGAGATTAATGTAATCTTTTCTTTGATTTTGTTGAACTCTTGAGATATCGTTTCTTCTATAGCGTATAGGCGGTGTATCGTCGTGAAGGCCTTGCAGCTGTTTTTCCATTTTATTCCTCGTGGTTCAATTGAAATGCCGATTGTTTTCTTCAATGTTTGGTATATATCCCATCCTAATATCAAGTCTTTTCCAGGTGAAGAGGGTCCCAACACTTCAGTTGTAACTTGACATCCTGGGAAGAGCTCTATAGTTATTTGTTTTGACTTGATCTTGAACGATAAAGAGCCAGAGTTTGCAACCCTAAATTCTTGTTGGTATGGTAACCACATGGATGCCGGAAGAATTTTGGGGTTCAATATCGATGAATAGGCACCAGTATCAATAAATGCGATGACATGAACCGGGTCTTCCTTTTGTGATTGATCAAAGATGGTAACCGGCAGGTGTGGTGTTTGAAACTTCTCTTGTAAAGAGGATCTTTCTTTTTTCTCCTTTTTCGGCGGATCTCGTCGTCTTCTTCATGTCTCAGCATGTCTAGCAGATGAAGGAGACTATGAGTCTGACGACGAGATCCGCCGAAGAAGGAGAAAAAAGAAAGATCCTCTTTACAAGAGATATATTGAAGGCGATCCTACTGTAGGGCCTTTAGGAGATGACAGAGGAAAATACGACTTCATAGTCGAATACTCCTCAAGAAAGGAAGAACCATCATTAATGATGATGCAATCCACAGATTTTCCTCTACCAGAAGACTTTACCAAAGATGGAATCGCTCATAGCCCGAAAATACTCTCCAGAGCTATAAACTATGCCGGACCTGACCAGCTAAGCGAAGGAGAAAAGGTCCTCAATTGGCAAACGGAGAATGCGATAGCCCAAAATCAACTTTTGACATCCATAAGTCATCAAGTTGATCAGCTCACAAATAACAACGACAAAAGATTGAGTTTTTTTACAAAGCTCAATTATCGAAATACATGAAAGGCTTGGTAATCTGCATCAAGAAATGATGACAATGGCGCAACACATGATGGTTAACACATCCACTTTCCGAAACAAACAAGCCGAGACGGCTAGCCTCAAAAATCAACTAAAAGATCTCCAGAGGAGTTTGGAAAGCATAGTTCAAAACCGAAAGCGACCAGATTCATATATTGATCCACTCGGAAGTATGTCATCAATGCCAACATATCAAGAATCATATTCCCCAGGATTTCTCTTAGGATATCAAGAACCAAGGAAGATGGCCCCAATTCTGGGATTTTTATCTCATAACGAGGTATTTACATCCCGCTATAGCACTTCATCGACTATCTTCACAACAAAACCGACTCGATCAAAACCTAGAAAACAAAAGAATTCTGAATTTCAGGGCAATCCTTCCAAGAGACCGACTCTTACCTCGTCTTCGAGCCACGAGTCTGTTGATTATGAAAAGAAAAAATCAGAAGCTATTGGAATAATCAAATTTTCGATGACCAGCCTGCTCGATACTCTGGGCAAAACTTCTCATGAAGTAACAACGTCTAACCAAGCTCAAGTCACTTTGCCACAGCAGATCGCAACAATTAAACACTTCTCTGATACAAGCTCCGAAAGCTATGATGAGAACGAAATCAGGTCAGAGGTAGAATCCCTACTAAAACAATTCGTCATCGGTGAAGGATCGTCTACTCCAAAAAGAGAACCAGAATTTGAAGATGAACCTGTCTCAAGTGATGAAGAGATGAATCAAGCACCCCCTCAACATCACCATATACCGCCAAGACAATTCTCTTCCAAGATTAATACATTCACGTTTGACGATATTCCTTTTGAGAAATGGAATGATCGGATTGACGAATTTCATGCATGGATGAATTCAGATGTCTTAACCTCACCAAAGGAAATGGTCATACGACAATTTACAGCAAGGTTATCTGGAGCACTCAGAGAATGGTGGAACTCCCTCGGTCAATATCGACATCTGCAAGCCTATCAGTCTGAAATTCCGATAATACTTGGAGAAATCCATAAAGAATTCATCGGTACACCCACCCATCTAAGGGAGAAATTACAAGAAGAATACTTCATGGCAAAATGTTGCTCACTTAATAAAAAGGATCTGGCAAAATACTTTGAAAGGCAGACGCGAAGATACTATGCTCTCAACGGTCTTAACAACCCAAGCTTAAAGCACGTATATCTTTCGTCTATTGACGACTACCTCAGTCAACAAACCAAAGTGTACATCAGAGATCAAGGAAAAAACATTGAAGAGATTTCTATTGGCCAAATTCAACAATACGTCTTTAGAACACTCGACAAACTCTGCAAACAAAAGGAGTTTTGGACGGAATTCATGGATAAGTCGAAGCATCTATCAAAGGTTTGCGCCAGGCCAGATCTATCGATAAAATGTTCGAAGTCCAAGAAGACTTGCTCGTGCGATTCTCGAAAACATCGAAGGTCTAAAAGACCATTCGATAAGAGCTTCAACAAATTCCGACGTAAACGATTCTTCAGAAAGAAGCGCACCTTCGAAAAAACAACCAAATGCTTCTTATGTCGCAAGGAAGGACATTACGCAAAGAATTGTCCAAACAAAATCAAAAAAGAGATTACATTAATCTCTTGTGCAGATTCACATACGGATTTTCTCAAGAAATGCGACAATCCACGATGGCTAAATCCGGAGTTCTTTGTGTTACTTCCCTTCAAAGAAAATGTTCACACAACTCCAACGAAAGCAAGTCATGCATGAATGCCTCCTACGCTTTTGCAACAAGCAAACGAAGAATGTGATCAACTAGTGCAACAAGGAATTGTCGCATCAACAAATTCACCATGGGCATGCAAAGCGTTTTATGTCAATAACCGAGCGAAACAAGCAAGAGGAAAGCCCAGACAAGCAAGAGGTAATATATACTATCGAAATTATATATAATATATATAATATATCAAATATATAATCACAATAAATAAGTCATCTCCTCCATTTAATGCCCATATGAAACATGAACCCACGTCATTTCAGCGCCTTTTTTTACCCCACTTGTACCATTTTCTCTTTCCAAATACAGCTAAAAACCTACTGGTCACAATTTTATTAGAAAGTGTCAAATGGACACCGAAATCACTAAAGTGTTAAAAACACATATGGTTTTCTAGAAAATGTTATTTTAGCCAATTTTCTTAATTAAAAAATATAAAAGAGGTATAATTCAAAATTTTCCCTAAATATATTGGAGCGGAATTGTTAGGAATATGTATATTTTCCATTGTGATGACTCCAAATATTTGTATTTCCTTTTTAGATTAGCTCAAACTCTTGTATAAATACATGACCTTAGAGTCTCAATAATACACACACAAATTCTCTTATACTCAATTTGACATGGTATCAAAGCAAAAATACTAAACAAAACCCTAATTTTTTTTAAGACCTCGCCACCGCATATTACCCTCGTGAGATTCGATTCTTCTTCTTCTTTTTCTTCCATACGATATTCATCATTCACTTTCTCTAAACCTTCATCATGACTCAAACAGACACTACTCCTCCTTCATCATCCTCCATCTCGGAAAACATGATCAAAACAATATCTTCTTTTGATCTCTCTTCTAATGATAATCCGGGCGCGGTAATCTCCAGCCCTCTCCTCAATGGAACTGATTATGATGATTGGTCTATCAATCTTTGTATGGCATTCAGATCACGAAAGAAATTTGGTTTCATTGATGGGACCATTCCCAAACCAGCGGCCGGTTCCTGAAATCTTGTAGATTGGGTCGCTATAAATCACCTTCTTGTTGGTTGGATCAAAGCAACCATTGAACCTCGTCTTAACTCCTCCATCTCCAACCGAGAAGTTGCCAAAGATCTTTGGGACATCATCAAAAAGAGATTCTCTCTCAAAAGTGGAGCTCGTCGTCAACAGCTTCGGAACGCCCTCGTGTCTTGTAAGCAAAACGGGACCACAATCGATGACTACTTCGGTCGTTTAACAAAAAATTGGGATAGCATCGCTGAGTGCACCCCGATCAAACGGTATACTTGTAACAAGTGTGAATGTGATCTCACATCTTCACAAGATGCTGAACTTGATGCTTAACGTGTTCATGATTTTTTGGCCAGACTTGATGACTTTATTCATGGAGCTGTCCGTTCTCAGATATGTGCCAGGACTCCTCAACCTGATCTCGATAATTTTTTATCAAATCCTTGTCCAAAACAAAACTTTAAACAACAATGCCCTATCCATAACGGAAAACCTTGTCATGAGCTTTGTTGCACAATGATATGCTGCTCTTTTCAACAAATTTGATCCATCTTTTGTTCCTAGAAGCAAAGATCCTAATCGTCATTGTACTGCGTGTGGACGCACCGGTCATGAAGCTACTTCATACTTCAAGGTTGTCGGCTAACCTGAATGGTGGGGAGAACGACCACGTTCCAAACCAGTTTCGCGAATTCCAACGATCAAAGAGAAAGAAGCTAAGGTCGAGTCTCCACTTCCCAAAAAGCCTAAAATGAAGAAATTGGCGGCGAAATGAGAGCGACCTACAAAAGAGGCGAACCCGGTCCAGAAGCCACCTTCGTCTAGAAAACGAGTCGACCTGATCTTTGGAAAACTAAGCATATACGACGGCTCGATGAAATCAGTCCTGACCCCGCTACTAGCTCTGAAGAAGTTTGTCAGCCCTTGGATGAAGATACCGTACGCCATTAAGGTTCTAGGTAACCCAGCCCCGGCTAAGCGAGTAGACTTCATTTGTGCAGAGACTCGATAAACTTGATTAAAGCTAATCAGAGCAGGGCCAACACAACTCATATACCCCCAATTGCACTCTGGGCAGTAGACCACCAAATTGCTTTCGCAGAAAGGGAAACGACACACCTAGACAAGCCACATGATGATGCTCTAGTTATCTAACTAGAGATATGCGGCTGTCTTGTTTCAAGAGTAATGATAGATACTGGCACCTTAGTTGACATGCTATTCTATGATGCCTACAAGAAAATGGGTCGAAATGATTCTGACCAGTAAGACCAAGGAAGACCGCTAACTGGTTTCTCAGGAGAAACCTGAATCAAGCTAAATCTTCACGTGGCTCAATTCCGCTTCATCGAGCGGTCAATCTCATCAATACACAATATGATAATCATATAAACATCAGTCAATAATCAAAGAAATTATGCAATCAAAACATCAATTCCATCAAGAATAATCGTACAAAATACTAACATTCAATTATCCATAACCACGATCGCGCACTCACCATAGCCTTAGGGAATGGGAGATTAATCAACAACATAACCAGCACAAATCACGGCATCAACAAGACTAAAAGTTACTGGTTATCCTTCTCTATCACCTAATACTCACTAACATGGTTTTCCTTAAACCAAATTAGAATTTTCTGAAAAATAAAACCGACGCGCTAACTTTAAAACAACACTGAGGACGAAGCCTACCTCATAATCTCAATCGGAAACAAGCCCCGAAAACTAGACAAGAAGAGCTTTTGAACGACATATAGATCGTCGCCTAATTCCTTCTGGAGACCCGATTCTGCACAGACCTCACTCACAAAAACAATGATAACTCTTAGCATACACAGCCGATTGACAAAGCGTTTTGCCTCACGACAAGCTAAGAGAAAGGAAAACTGATTTGATCATCCGATCCTCTTCTCTAACACAAGGCAACAAAACTGCCTCATTCTCACAATCAACTCTCTTTCTCAAGATCACATTTTTCTCTCCCAATTCTCAAACTCTCTCACATTTTTTTATCCCAAAACGCGGCCACAAGAATGACAAAGCCTTATATATAAGTCCTAGGGTTTACTTAAACCAAACCGTCATAAAACATACAATTAAATCGAACTGAAACCAGCACATAAACATTGGTGTCAATCGACACACCTCATAGTGTACAAGAAAATGGGTCTAAATGATTTTGACCTGTAAGACCAAGGAACACCGCTAACTGCTTTTGCGGGAGAAACGACCTACTCCATGGGAATGGTCCGACTCCCTCTAGTAGCAGAAGGAGTCCACAAATTTGTGGATTTTGTTGTAGTAGATCGTCTAGCTCAATTAAACGTAAGACTTGGGCGGCCATGGTTATACACCATGAAAGTCGTACCTTTAACACATCACCAACGCGTTAAATTCCCAACTCCCAGTTGAATAACAAAGATCAAAGGAAACCAAAAGATATTCAAGATCTGCTACCCTAACGTGCACAAGCTGCTGGAAAAATCCACCAAATAGAAATTACAGAAACAGGAGGAGCAAAACCTACGTTAGCTCACTGAGCATAACAACCCTTAATTGATTAAACCTCGACAGGTTTTTGTCACCCAGGTCTGCATTGACGAAGCTCAGCCCGATTAGTGTTGGGATCAGAGCTAACTTCCTAGAACTGATCAAGAATGAGCTAGTTGACTTCCTAAAAAAGAACGTCAACTCCTTCGCATGGACCACCTCTGACATGAAAGGAATCAGCATCGACGTTACATCTCATGAGCTAAATGTCGATCCTACGCAAATTAGACCCAGAGCGAGCTAAAGCTATTAATGACAAAGTAGAGCACCTACTTAAAGTTGGATCAATCAGGGAGGTCAAATACCTAGGCTGGTTGGCTAACCTTGTAGTGGTGAAGAAGAAAAATGGAGAGTGGAGGGTATGCATTGACTTTACAGATAAACAAGTCATGCCCAAAAGACAACTTTTTACTTCATACATCAACCGCCTGGTTGAAGCAACAACTGGTCACCAGCTGCTATCCTTCATGGATGCCTTCTCCAGTTACAATCAGATCCTAATGAATCTTGGTGACCAAGAAAAGACTACATTTATAACGGATCGAGGAACCTATTGCTATAACGTTATGCCCTTTTGATTAAAGAATGCAGGAGCTACCTATCAACGACTAGTCAATATAATGTTTGCCCAGTAGCTCGGCAAAAGCATGGAAATTTACATCGCTAATATGCTGGTCAAATCAGTAGAACAAAAAGACCACGTTGCCCACCTCAAGGACTGTTTCGGAATCCTTAACCAGTACAGGGTAAAGCTGAACCTCTCTAAGAGTTTCTTCGGAGTGCCATTAGGAGAATTCTTAGGTTACCTGGTCACGGAACGAGGGATAGAAGCTAATCCCAAGCAAATCATGACATTTCTAGAAATGGCATCTCCTAAGTCAACTAGGGAGATGGAGAGAATAATTGGACGGATAGTAGCGCTGAACCGCTTCATATCCAGATCCACAGAGAAATGTATCCCATTTTTATCAATTTTTGAAAGGCAACAAGAGATTCAACTGGGACGCTAGTTGCGAGGAAGATTTTAAACAGTTAAAGGCTTACCTCAGCCAACCTCCGATATTTGCAAAACCAGTTGAAGGAGAACCCTTATACCTTCACATTGTAGTATTGGCAGCTGCTTTAAGTGGAGTACTGGTCCGAGAAGAGCAAAATGAGGTGAAACCAATATTCTACATAAGTAAATCATTGGTAGATGCAGAGACCAAGTACCCAGCCATGGAAAAACTCGCATTGGCAGTAGACATCTCAGCTAGAAAGCTGAGACCATACTTCCAATCACATGCGATCGTGGTGATGACCTCTCATCCCATAAGGACAATCCTACACAATCGTAACCAATCCAGAAGTCTAGCAAAAGAGGCTACTGAGCTCAGCGAATACGACATTGAGAATCGCACCAAAGGCCAAGTCCTAGCTGATTTCGTAATCGAGCTAGCACCATAGGCAATCAACATACATAAGCTTGGAAGGATGTGGATGCTCAACATTGACGGTGCCTCTTCCAAGCAAGGATCCGGAGTCGGAGTAAAACTAACCTCCTCAGCCGGAGAAGTATTGGAAAAATCTTTCCGACTATGATTCCAAGCTTCAAACAATGAAGCAGAATATGAAGCCCTCCTAGTCGAACTGAAACTAGCTCTTGAGATCAGGACAACAGATTTAAGTGCATTCTGCGACTCTCAGCTGGTCACTAGCCAGTTCCATGATGAATGCGAGGCCAAAGAAGACTGAATGTACGCATACCTGAAGATCAACCACGAGTTGGCCAAACAATTTGATAAATTCGAGCTGACCCAAATACCTCGAGGTGAAAACACTTCCACGGATGCCCTAGCAGCCTTAGCATCAACCTCGAATCCTTGGTCAAAAAAATAATCCCGGTGGAAGGGATAGAAAAACCAAGTATCGACATGGTCCTAAAAGCAACGATGAACGCCATGATAACTAGACAGATGGCCAGAAAGTCGCAATCCGATCCAAGCTCCTAAGATGAAATGAGTCAGGAGCGAGCTAAACAACCAAGGGATACGGACAAATTGGATGAAACATCACAAGATGAGCTCGACCCTGAAGAATTGAGCAACTCACAAGAAGCAGAAGTAGCCGACTCCCATAGGGCCCTTGAACGCCCTGACTAGAGGATCCCAATCTTAGAGTACATCATCTACGAAACATCCCCGCTTAACAGAAATAAAGGTTGAAAAGTCAGAACTAAGAGCGCACACTTCTGCATCATCGACGGGAAATTGTACCAGACTGCACAGCGTTCGCATCTAAGTTAAAAAAATGTCAAAGATATGCACTGATCGTGCATCAACCACCAGAGCTATTATCCTCCATATCTAGCCCATACCCGTTAATGCGATGGTCAATGGACATAATCGGACCCATGGTTAGGTCCGGACCAAAGCAGCTCGAATACGTACTGGTTGTGATCGACTATTTTACCAAATAGATAAAAGTAACAGCTTATAACCAAATCCATTCAGAGCAAGTCAATAACTTTATATGGTAAAACATCACATGCCGCTACAGACAACCATAAGAGATAGAAACTGATAACGGCACGTTGTTGACCTCGTCCATATTTAGGAATTTCTGCCGCAAATGGCGGATCAGGTAGACATATTCAACTCCAAGATACCCATAAAGGAACTGCCAAGCTAAAGCAGCCAACAAAACCTTGCTTGACAACCTAAAAAACGTTTTAATTCAAAGAAGCAAAGATGGAGCGAAGAGCTACTGGGAGTGCTCTGGGCATTGCGCATCACTCCCAAAAAAGCCAACTCCAAGACACCTTTCCCTCAAGCTTACGGAACAGAAGCAATGGTCCCTGCTGAAACAGCGGTACCAAGTCTCCGGAGGGCAATATGCCTCTCAAACGATGAGCTCAACGAGAAGATAGTTTGAGATGCCCTAGACGTAATAGATGGGCGTTGTGACCTCACCACCGCAAGAATACAAAACTACAAGCAAGCCGCAACTAGATAATACAAATCTAGAGTCAAGATCTGATGATTCTAAGAAGGCAAACTAGTCCTCCAGAAAGTACAACAAAACATAATAGAGCCTGGTGTCAAAAAGCTAGGGATCAATTGGGAAGGTCCATACCGCGTCACCGCCGTAGTACGCCATGGCGTCTGCAAGCTAGCAAAATTCTAGAGCTGGAAACCACAAGGAGGGCATGGAATACCATGAACCTCAAAAAATTCCATCACTAACTTCCCCATCCAATAACTAAACTACGTAATGGCTTGATCCCTCCACATGGTACGTATAGGTAGCTCGCCCCTCGAGTTCTGCCACCCCAAACATACTCAGCTAACTTGGCCCAACTACCATACAGCTGACCCACAATGAAATCAAATCGTTGCAATCAAAGTCGATCCCCAGAATGGATCCATAAACACTATGATAGAACCCTGGCCGGCTTGGATCAAGAGCCGCATAAACCCGAGGAGCAGCTTGAACCCGTGGAGGTTCTCAAGAACGCTAAGGACTTGCAAATTCCGAGTAAACCCTTGATGAGGTCAAGAAAGAAGAAACTTAACCAAGCCATCTCTTTGCTTATGGTTAAGACCACCGGCCAACTTCACTCGAACGCTTATCAAACCGCGTTGGTTGTGATTCAAGCCGAGGAAGGATGATAATGGGAGGTGTGCGGACTTGTACTCTTTTTCCCTCCTTTCGGTTTTGTCCATTTGGGTTTTCCGAAAGAGTTTTTAATGAGGCAAGAACACACACTTTTTCATAAGCCTCATTATCATATTTAGGCTATTTTTTGGACTTTTAGAAGCCCAACAAAGGCCCATCACTTTTTTATGAGATCTTGGAGTCAAAATTTATCATTTCCTATGTGTTTTGCATGCATTTTCCATTTATTAGTCAAACCTTTAATTATGTTGTTTTTCCAAGAGAGTGTGCATGTACACTTCTCTTTTCCTATATAAGTGGCTTGCCACTTCTCATTTCAATCATCAAACATTTTAAATCATAAGTCTTTCTTAAACTCGTTTGATCATCCTCTTGAACCCGAAATTTGGTTTTTCATCCCATTTCACTCAAGAGCCGAAAGTCTAAGGATCTCTTCACATCCCTTGGAAGTTTCACAACAATCCCCCTCTTGTTCATTGTGTTTGGATCTTTATCCTTCACAAAGGGCAAGCTTTGTAGTCTTAGAGATCGTTCAAATCTCTCGGAAGTACGCATCGATCCATTTATTCCTTCATTCTTCACATTCAAACCGATCATCTTCCCTTTCAAAATTCATCCATCATCATCATTCCGCATCCTTAAAACTATTCAAAGAGATCTTCGGGCATAGATCCTCACGAGGAGTCTATCAAGTGGTATCAGAGCTACTTTGAACAAAGTTTTATCTTTCTAAAACTCATTTCTAGATTTTCCAGATTTCGGATCTGTCTTGCAAACATTTTCATAAATCACTAGTTTGTTCAAAAATTGTGAATTTAACTGTTTCGGAACCTAGAAAGAGTGTACTTAATTTTAAAAATAATTTGGGAATTTTTGAACGTGTTTTCATAATTTATTTTGACCGATCTAATCACTGTATCAGAACTGTCTGTGTATCTTCTAGATCTATATTTGTTTAGATCTTTCAAGAATCCCTTTACTCGCTAGTTCTCTTTGTTAATCCAGGTACAATGGTGAGTTCTGAGGAAGAATCATCCGCTTCTAGTGCGAGGAAAAATAAAAAGTTGTTGGATTCATTTACGACTATCATGGCGACAATGCTCGATGAAAAGCTTGGTGCTTTACAACTAAATCGAGTCGTTCCTAAACTTATTCCGAATCAGCATCAAGAGCTTACTACAAAGCCTCCTGACCACACACTCAAATCAACTCGGAGCAGCCCACATAAAACCTCTCACACTCCCAAATCTAAGGTTCATTTGTTTTCTGACATTCAACGTGCTTATGAACTTCAACTCTATGCTTTTTCAGGAAAAAGAAACTATCTAGAGTGGGAATGAAACATGGACGATTGGTTTTACTACAAGTGCATAAGCAAGGACAAAATGATGTCTTGTCCAATTGGCCAGCTCAGAGGAGATGCTTATAAATGGTGGTGTCAAGAAGTTGATGATCGCTGGTACTATAAGGAGCCTACTATCACCTCATGGAGAAAGCTTAAGGAAATTTTGAGGAACAAGTATGCACCCAACAGTTCAGTGTCAAAAGAACCAAACCAGCCTTCACCAGTCCATCAAAAGAAGAAAGACAATGTTCAAAGCAGCACGAAAACGAAAGAGCAACTAGAGAACGAGCTACTTGAGCTTCTCAATTCTTATAGCAAATCCGTAAAAGCTAAGTGTGCTCTTCCTTCTATATCCGTGAAAGCTAAGTCTGCTCTTCCTTTAAAATCTGTTAAAGATAAGTGTGATTTTCCAAAAAAATCTGGTTTTGTGCTTGAAAGCAATCAAGCTTGTGAAAAACTAACCATTCTCAAACCGGTGCAGCCGAGTAGTATTGATTCTTTTTCACAGGTTATTGAAGAAAAATCACTAGAAGAAACACCAAGGAGTTTGCCATTGATTTCTAACTTGGAGCAGTCGATCCACCTTGTCGCGGAACCAATCCTTGAGTCATTTCCTTGTGTCTACCCAAAAAAGCACTGTAAGGAAATTGATTTGGTTAAAACAGAGCCTAATTTACTTATGATGATTTCTGCTCAAGATGAAAAACGTTTTGGTTTGGAAAATGTGAAAGAACTTCGTGTTTCGAATTCTTCTTTTGATAAAATGATTTCAACTTTTGAAACACTAACACCTGAAAAGTTCTTTAAGCGAAATGGTTTATCATTTGAAGAATTTTGTGAATTTCAACCTTCTTTGAGAATTTCTTTGTTTAACAATAATTTTGAGTTGATTAAAACTAAGGCAGAGTTTGTTATGGTTAGAAATTTCTCTAAGTTAACGAAAAATGTTTTGAAACCATTTGATGAAATTTGCAAACCAGCATTAAACGATCCTATAGTTTATGATCACACAGATATGAATCACTTGTCTTTGTCAAAAGAGCCAAATGCAGGTTTTAAAGGAGTCTTGAAACACATGGGAAGTATGGAAAAGAGAGAAAAAGACAAACGATTCAAGGCACCTGATCAAGATCTAAGTACTGAGAAGAGAGAGGAAGACAATCGGTTTAAACCACCTGATTTGGACCAAGATAAACATCAAGACATCAATAGCTTCATGTTGATCAAAGAAGCGCCTCCTGATGCAAAGCCGAGCCAAAAAAAATTTAAAGGTATGGCCTTAATCCTTTATGAATACGTTTCTTACTTGGTTCTTTATTTTGCAGATGATTCGGATTTGAGGTCAAATCCTTTTGAAGAGAGAGGGAATGATAGAACCCTGGCCGGCTTGGATCAAGAGACTAAGGAACCGGACGAGCCGCATGAACCCGAGGAGCAGCTTGAACCCGTGGAGGTTCTCAAGAACGCTAAGGACTTGGAAATTCTGAGTAAACCCTTGATGAGGTCAATAAAGAAGAAACTTAACCAAGCCATCTCTTTGCTTATGGTTAAGACCACCGGCCAACTTCACTCGAACGCTTATCAACCCGCGTTGGTTGTGATTCAAGCCGAGGAAGGATGATAATGGGAGGTGTGCGGACTTGTACTCTTTTTCCCTCCTTTCGGTTTTGTCCCTTTGGGTTTTCTGAAAGAGGTTTTTAATGAGGCAAGAACACACACTTTTTCATAAGCCTCATTATCATATTTAGGCTAATTTTTGAACTTTTAGGAGCCCAACAAAGGCCCATCACGTTTTTATGAGATCTTGGAGTCAAAATTCATCATTTCCTATGTGTTTTGCATGCATTTTCCATTTATTAGTCAAACCTTTAAGTTTGTTGTTTTTCCAAGAGAGTGTGCATGTACACTTCTCTTTTCCTATATAAGTGGCTTGCCACTTCTCATTTCAACCATCAAACATTTTAAATCATAAGTCTTTCTTAAACTCGTTTGATCATCCTCTTGAACCCAAAATTTGGATCTTCATCCCATTTCACTCAAGAGCCAAAAGTCTAAGGATCTCTTCACATCCCTTGGAAGTTTCACATAAATCCCCCTCTTGTTCATCGTGTTTGGATCTTTATCCTTCACAAAGGGTAAGCTTTGTAGTCTTAGAGATTGTTCAAATCTCTCGGAAGTACGCATCAATCCATTTATTCCTTCATTCTTCACATTCAAACCGATCATCTTCCCTTTCAAAATTCATCCATCATCATCATTTCGCATCCTTAAAACCTTTCAAAGAGATCTTCGGGCATAGATCCTCACGAGGAGTCTATCACACTACTTCCAAAACTTCGATACAATCAAGCGTCGGCTGATCTAAAAACATTTTGCATTGCTACAACGAATCTCAAAGCCTATAGTTCGAGCAATCATATTTCACCAATTCGGGAATAAAATCCCGATCATAGCAGCTAGGTTGAAGTCATGGCGACATCGTCACTTCAGCCCAAACAAAGTAAGTCTAAGTCATAAAAAATACTTAACATAAAAAAGCCCACCCGGGCAACAAACATAGTTTTTACAAAAAAAAGGACTTAAAAAGAGATAAAAGTTTAAGGGCAATTATCCGCCCGACTACGAGCTGGTCCTCCCTCCAGAGCAGCTGGAGACTCTCTAGCACAGGCAGCAGAGCTCTTGGCTACGGCTTCCTTCAGAATATCCTTGCGAACCTTCTTACGCTCTTGAAGATCTACCACCTCGGCCTCGATCGATGTTTCCCAACTGTTCTCCTCCGAAACAGCCCCAACTGAGCTTTGACCGCGTCCATCTCACCCCTAGCTCGGATCACTTCCTCCTTCTTAGCTACCCTCGATAATACAACGGATATTGCATCCTGTTCGCAAGGACTATTGAACTGACGAGCTATCTCAACCTCATATGCAACCATTCTCGCCATGTTAGCCATAAGAATCTCATTTTTTCTGAAGATGGCCCACGAGATCCTCTGACGCCCTAGCAAAGTTTACAAAATGCTCCTCCTGCCGCATACCCATAGCCTTCAGTATGCGGATCATCGCAGCTTCGCCTCGCCGAGCCATCTGCAGCTCGGCAATGAAGGCACTTTGCTTATTAGACAGGTTGGCCAAGGCATTAATATTGGATTGACGAGGAGCGGAGCTAAGTTTTTTTTCTTCTTTGGCCATGAGAGAAAGAATGGCACTAGCAATCTACCAACATAAGGCAACCACCACATAGAGAGTCAATAAAACTACTTCATAAAAAAAAACAAGGGAAGTAAGTTTCAAGAGAAAGGATGACTTACATCTCTCAAGGCCGTTGCCAACGCGGTATAGCCATCCTGAAGGAAGGGGTCCTCAGCCACATGAAGCACACATTCTGCTGAACCAAAACTGTGGAGCCAAGAGATCAAAGCCGACTGTCCAGCAACCAGTGCAATAACCACATCTAGCTAAGGAGATCTGCCCCGAGAATGGATATGAGCTCTCTCAAACGTAGCCGCTGGAGGGGGAGATGGTTTAATAGTAGTGGTCACCAGCCCCTCCTCAGGAGGATTAGGTACCTCGGCCACCATCACCGATAAACTGACCGTAGCGCAGCAAGGAGAATTGGACAAGAGCTGGATATCTCCTTCTCTATATCCGCCCTACAAAGGGTTCAGCTCCTCAGGCCCTTCCCCCGTCAATTCCACTCTAGCCCATTTAGAAGAATTAGGCTAGGGATGAGAAGAATCTTCACCAGCGGGAACTATCATTGGCATTCCCTCCTCAACAGGTCTCTTCACTAGCGGGAACTATTATTGGCATTCCCTCCTTAACAGGTCTCTTCACCAGCATAGTATGTGACCAGGTACGACGGGCCATCAAAGGAATAGCAAGAATATAAATCTCGACGGGATGCACATTGGCTCCAACCGCTTGCACATATAGAGGAAGAGGTAATAGAAGATTCCCCGTAGCCGGCTAGGTACCTTTGGAGCAACGGGGTCCGCTAGCGCCAGTTATTGCTGCCTCAAGTCGTGACGAATGTACGCCATCTTGATCTCGTAATGGTCGAAAGAAGAACAATGTACCCTCTCCCTGCGAAGCCGCTGCAGGCGGTAGCCATGCTGGTTCTAGATTGGCCTGAGAATCAAACGAGCATTACAAATAAAAAAAGGTTAAATGCAAACCTGCCGAACATTAACAGTGGAAGGAAACACTTACGAGGTGACTCGGCAAAAACCTTCGGAATTTTGTTAAATTCCTCCACTGAAGATACCGATGCCGCATTAAATTTTTAAAAGAAGAACTTTTATGCCAATCAGTGTCTTCCAGGGTTATGTTCGTAACAACCCCCATGAAAGGACAAGGAACAAGGTATATTTTACCCCACGGAGCAGGATAGCCGTAATTGCAGGCCAAGTATAGCTCGCAAAATGTCTTGGGGGTTAGATCCATCTCGTCTTCATAGCTCTTGACATATATGTTGATGGCATGATGCAGGAAATTAGGAGCCATTTGGGGAAAAGCGATGGCAAAGGTCTTGAGAAGACGGATAAGAAAGGGGGGATGGGAAGCGACATGCCGTAGGTCTGGAAGTACGCCAGGTATACAACACAGAAGACCTCCTTGATCGTCTCTAGATTATCAAGCCAAGATGGTATTCGGAGCTCTACGGAAGAAGGCACCAAGCCGTCATCCTGAAGAGCAACAAGCTCTTCATGCATGATTGTTGATTGTTCGTAAGGACCTTAGTATATTTCTCTTGATTCGTAGCCATGATCAATGTCGAGAGAAAAGATCTGTAAAGAACTAAAGAGGAGAGAATCAAAGGTTTTTTTGTGGAGAAGAAAGTTTAACTAATGAAGAGAGAAGGTGAAAAACTTATTTTCAAGATAAAAATACCTTTGAGTGGTGGATCCTACGGGGAGTTCAATCGCAGCAGCACCGCACACGATTTCTGCTTACTTCTATGTGATTTGACCTTTGCAATTCTAGCCGCTGGATTTAAAAAGGTAAATTTCCAGAGACGCACGATCTAAGGATTCGGAGAAAATCGTCATGATTTCACATAGGGAAACACCCTTTAAGTCTTAAGCATATCAGGAGAAGTAAGTGCCCACTAATTCTTATCATTAAGTAATTAATGGGCTGGGGACAACTATTGGAGCTGGATTTCACCAGATGAAATCCGGCCCACTAAGCTTAAGATATAATCAAACTAGATTATATTCGTTATTGGGCCTAAGGCCAAAAACTGCGCTGACATTTAGAGAAAGACCAGCATTGCTAGCATTGCTAGGCCTGAGTAATCGATTCCTTTTCCGCGGAGCTGAAGACCCTTTTGACCAAGCAACTTAGCGAGGATGACCAAGTCAGCACCGCTCAATGGTTTATGAAGAGATCCCAATATTTTCGGAGGACGCATCAGAACGTGCCCGAGATCTCCGGCGACGAGGAGGGATTCACGGAGCTGAATCGTTCATATCAAAGGAGTATAAATAACTAGGTTTAGAGCCGAAATGGCTAACTTTTTCCCTATATTTTTCACTCAATCACAATTTAGCTCATCACACACTTGTTCAAGCTATAGTTCTTTGTATACTTGATCGAAATCAATATAAGTCTATTTTCCGTTATTTTGGTCTCGATCTTAGTTAGATCTATAGACATTTCTTAAGACTTTCCCGAATTCACATATAAATTTTTAGTGCGGAATCTAGCTTCCACAGTTCATAAAATTACAGTATATATAAAACATCTCTTTTGGCACAAATCCCTAACTTATATGTCTTTATTATATTCACTATGATTTCCTAAAAAATGTTTGTTCATATTTTTATTGGATGAAACACATTTGTAAAAAAATTATTGATTCTACTAAGATACATGCATCATCTCAACAAAGATGTTGGATGTATCTTTTTTATTATTATTAGAACCTTGAATCGTAGTGATAGAATAATTGATGCTTTATTGTATTTTTTTTTTGTCTCATTCTTTTTCTTGTTTGCTATGTTTTTTTAAAAAATCAATATAATAAAATATGCAATAATTTCTACCTTAGAAAAATAAGATAATACCAAAATTTGATGTTTATAGTAAGTAATTATACAGGTTAGAAGACTAAGCATTTGTAGTAAATCATTAGACATATACAATAATCTCAACAAAGATGTTGGAATGTATCTATTTCATTTATGAAGATAATTTGATGTTAATTATTTACTTTAAATTAATATTACAATCACACTTTATATTAAATAATCAGTTCAGAAATTACAAAATAAGGGGGCAAATGTCAAAATTAAAAAACAATTATGAAATTGTAAATAAAAAAATGATACGTTGCAGCTTTTCAAAACTTCACCTTTTAGAAACCTTAAAATATTATATAAATATATTGGTACTCTATCCTAATTTTGTTTCTCTCGAAATCATGTGTTTTAGAAAATTTCCACAATAAATGTGACAGTTATATTTGAGAATAAATTGATTGGATGGTATTAGAACAGAGACTCTTAAACCCTAATATCTACTTTTGTTTTGAACGAATAGGTTTATTCATTAGATTAACATAAATATATATACGCAATAGTACATGTGTGGCCTTAATTATACACAAACAAAAATATTCATAAACTCAATATAAACACAAATATACTATGATTATTAGCAAATCTAATACAAACAAAAACTATAATCTATAAACTAACCATTTTCCACATTTTTCTCTCTCTAATCTAAGCAATTTCTTAGTTTTTCTTAGTTTCTTTGTTTTTAGATTATAAACTAAGCAATTTCTTAGTTTTTAGATTATAGTTTTTGTTTTGGTTGACTGTTTTGATTTTCTTCGAGTATAATCTATAAACTAACCATTTTCCACATTTGTGTTGGCTGGTTTGATTTGCTTCGAGTTCAATATTGTGGCTTCCGCTTGGCTTTTAGAGGAGGTAGTACGGTCGACTGATTGTGTTGGAGCTTGGTCCCTCTTGCCAGCTTCGGGGATAGGTCTTGGGAGAGTTGAAGAGTGATATCATTTTCTTGTGACTAATGTAGCCGTCTAACTGCTGATTACTAGATTGAGGATCAAGCCTCGTCTCTTTGGTTTGAAGGACAACCATTGCTTCGTTTAGTTTTGTTCGCTCCCTAGGTTTTAGGTCCTTGATTCGGGCTACCGGATGAATGTGCTTCTATTCGCTGTGTCAAAGTCCCTTCATCGCTCAAGTCGCTTCCATTTTCATGCAACTTGTTTCCTTGCTCCCATGAAGAGTTCAATATCTATCGCTATTTATTCGGTTGTAGTTACTTTGCTTTTAAACCTTGAGTAAATATCGATTACTATTTGAGTCCATGTTTTTTTAGTTTTTTTGCTGTGGATTCAATTCTTAGGCTTTACATTTTTTAAAAACTATGTAATTCATAAACTTCATTTTCTAAATGATATTTATATTCTTAGCAAAAAAAAATTGTAATAGAAACAAAAATACAGCTGAGGAAAATAAAAATAGCTGTTTATCGTATAACATGATGTATAAATATTAAATAACTACGTAGGCTGAATCTAAAACTTTGAAAAATAATAATTTTAAACAAGGAAAAGAAGGTGACACACTTATTAATATCAGGATGTCTAACGAGTCACGACACAAGCCTAAATCTAAAGACTTTATGTCAATTTCTCATATTATTAGTTTTTTTGTTTGTTATTGAGATTCTTTCTCAAATTATTAGTTACATAAATAATATACTTGGAAAAAAAAAGAATGCAGATGTTGTATAATTGACATTTGATATTGAAAGATTCGAAATGATATCTTATTATATAAAAGAGAAGCCGGTCAACGAGAGAGCGACACGTAAGCAAAATTGTAACTTGGGAGATTGTGACAAGTGTCTAATATTGATCGAGATGATGACATATGTGAAATATTAAAATTAATTAAGAAAGAATAAAATTACAAATGGAAAAATAACAAAACAAAAATTAGTTAACTAAGCAATTAGTACAAAGTAAAATTTCTAATAGTGTTAACTAATTAGAATAACAAAACAAATTCTAATATATTCTAAACTAATGAAGGAAAAGGAACTTTATAATAGTAAAACTAACTAAAAAATCTACCGAAAAATTGAGAGAATATAAAGTTTTTGATCTGTAAGGAAATTGTATAAAAGGAAACTTATACAAAAGAATAACAATATATTTACTATTAAAACAATTTTAAATGTATTATGAGATTATTAATATAATTTAATTTAACTCTACATTATTTAAATTTTTATATGATTTTTCCTAAAACTAATATATATGGATTATGGATAAGAAAATAATATATGATTAAGAATATAAATTGAATTATGTTTACACATATTTTAGGATCCATTGTGATGAATTAGAATATGAAAATGAGGATAAAAATTAATATCTAATGATTTGAGATCCCTATGTAAATAATTTTTATTCCATTACTAAGTAAATATTGGTAGTGTGTGGGATGGTGTACAAATTGGTATATTGCATTTGCATGTTGATCTTTAGTAGTATCAATGATAGATGTCTTGCTTTTAATTTTTAAGTTAATTACTATTTTTAAATAAGATCTCACAAATCTGTAAGGTATCTAGAGAATCTATAACGAGGAAAAGAGAATGAAGAAAACGTTTTGTCACTTAAGTTTTCTACGAAAGAAGAAGCCGCTCTGTTACTTTCAATTTTGTAAAATAAGATATTTTTATTTTTCTAATATATTTAAGAAGAAGGTGTTGCCAAAGCCTGGCGATCCTTATGTGGTGTATACAGACGCTTCTGGAGTTGATTTTGGTTATGTGTTGATGCAGCAAGGTAAGGTGATTACGTATGCTTTGAGGCAGTTGAGGAAGCATGAGGGCAACTACCATATCCATGATCTTGAGTTATTTGTTGTAGCTTTGGCTTTAAATATTTGGAGATCTTACTTTATGGTCGAAAAGTTCAGGTTTCACAAATTATAAGAATCTAAAGCATATTTTTACTCAGCCAGAGCTTAATTTGAGGCACATGCGCTGGACAGAATTGGTGGCAGATTATGATGAGGAGATACTTCACCATCCTAGCAAAGCTAACCTGGTTACGGATGCTTTGAGTCGGAGGCTAGTTGAGTGTGATTAGTACAGTGAGGTTGTGTGCTATTTCACAGGAACCATTAAGGTTAGAGGTAGCTAATCAAGCAGATCTTCTGAGCAGGATCCGAGTACCTCTGGAGAAGGATGAGGTGTTGGTTGATGCTTCTAAAGTTACACGTTCTGAGTATTTGGTCTCTGCTAATGGGACTATTCTTGTGCATGGGTGGGTTTATGTGCCCAAGGATGAGAGTTTGAGGCATGAGAATCTGAGGGAGGCTCATGCGAGCATGTTTTCTATTCATCTTGTAGCGACTAAGATGTACCAAGATCTGAAACAATATTATCCCTAGGTTGGGATGTAGAAGGACATCACTAATTGGGTTGCAGCCTACGAAGTGTGCCTGTTAGTGAAGGTTGAGCATCAGGTTCTGAGCGAGTTAGTGCAGAGTTTACCCATTCCGGAGTGGAAGTGGGATATGATTACAATGGATTTTATGGTAGGATTGCCAGTTTCTCGAACTTTTGGTGCGATTTGGGTGATTGTTGACCGTCTGACGAAGTCAGCACATTTTCTAGCTATTAGGTAGACCGATGGAGCAGCGGTGTTGGCTAAGAAATATGTGAAGTAGATAGTGAGGCTGCATCGAGTGTCGGTAAGTATTATGTCTGACAGGGATCTGAAGTTCACTTCAGAGTTTTGGAGAGCTTTTCAGGCTGAGATAAGCACTAAGGTGCATATAAGTACTGCCTATCATCCTCAGACGGATGGACAATCTGAGAGGACGATTCAGACACTTGAGGATTTGATGAGGATGTGTGTACTAGATTGGGGTGGTCATTGGGTGGATTACTTGAACTTGGTGGAGTTTGCTTATAATAATAGCTATCAGGCGAGTATTGGTATGGTTCCTTATGAGGCATTGTATGGGAGGCCATGTTGTACACCTTTATGATGGACCCAAGTGGGGAAGAGGAGCATTTATGGTGCATACTTTGTTTAGCAAACTCTAGAGAAGATCCGTGTTCTGAAGCAGAACATGAAGGGAGGTTCAGGATCGGCAGAAGAGTTATGATGATAAGAGGAGGAAGATATTGGAGTTTGAGGTGGGAATTAGAGTGTATCTCAAGATGGCTATGTTGTGGGGTCCTAACAGATCCATTTCAGTGACTAAGTTGAGTCCGAGGTATATGGGTCCGTTCAAGATTGTGGAGCGTGTGGGACCGGAAGCATATCGTTTAGAGTTGCCAAAGATTATGCAGGCATTTCATAAAGTCTTTCATGTGTCGATGCTGAAGAAGTATTTGCATAAGTCTGAAGAGATATTGGCTAAGATTCCTACACACTTCAGCATAACATGACACTATAGGCGAGATCGATGAGGGTTCTCGAGAAGAGGGTCAAGGTATTTTGTCGGAAGAAGATACCGGTTATAAGAGTTGTGTGGGACTGTGATGCTGTAGAGGAGGAGACTTGAGAACCAGAGGCAAAGTTGAAGGCAAGGTTCAAGAAATGGTTTCAGAAGCAGATCGAGGATGTAACGATTCCCAGCTTCAGAGTTAGCAGATTTTGCTATGTTGTTTTTGATTATGTATTTTGTTTGAGGATGTAACGATTATTACATTTTGAGATGTATAAGATGAGTATTTCTTATGGTTTGACTTGTGTTGTCATGAAATTAAATGTTTTTACAAGTTTAAAAATAGAAGTTTAATGAGGAAATAGAACTTGTCTATTTTCTAAAATACTTTAGTAAAACACCCTGAGTAACTGGGTTGTTTAGAAATGACATGAGGAATTGTCATGGATGAGATGATTTTCCGGTGACATTGTAATGTTGTATTAAGACCAAGGGAAGTAGTTCTAGTCAAGAGATGCTTATAAATGTAAAGAATTGATTATTCTAGGGGATGAGAATTTCTTCGAATAACTTAATGGGAGATGAGAATGTCTCCTGAAAGGATGAGGACTTCCCTTATTATTTATGAAGAAATGAGGATTTCTCTTGAGGGGATGAGGATTTCCCCTGCATACTGATAGATCAACGGACTGTGGTCATGAGGGTGTGAGTGGTATGGTGCAGCGATAGTTCAAAGGATGTGTTCTTCAAAGTGTAATGGGTGTGGTTATGAGTTGGGAGCAATTAATGTCTAAACGTAACTATAAGCATATAATTATATGTGAACCTCAGAGGTCGGGAGTGTTGATCTCAAATGGTGCTGGCCGGTTTGGTTAGGAGTGTGGACCATGGCGTACGGTATTGCGAGATTCGGATACAAATCCGGGTTAGTGAGGGAGAGTTGTAACACCCGTGAACCAAAAAAACAAGATTTTGTTGGGGTGTCGATTGACACCAAGCAGGCGTGTCGATCGACGCCAACATTTTTGGACCAACCGGGTTAATTCTAAACCATCTGGTTTAGTTGGTTTGGGTTTGAGAAACCCTAGGTCTCTTTTAAACCTCAAACAGTCTCCTTTCTCTACAGAAAAGAGTTTTGTTGATTCCCAGAGAGAAAGAATAGAGAGATTGTGGCTTGTATTGATATGAGTGAGGCTTAAAGAGCAAGAGATCGGGTTTTTGGGTGATTCCAAGTGAAAGAAAAGGAGATCAGTAACCTTAGGCATGTGGAGGAGCCACTGATCTGTGCAAATTCCCATCCTTGTCGAGAATTCAATCCAAATCAAAGGCGAGTGCGTGACCATTGTTTATCTTAGCATGATAGAATGTTCTAATGCGCTAATTGTGTGTTAGGATTGAATTGGGAATTGGATTAGAGATTTCCTTGTGTATTTCTTGCTGTTTTTGTGTGTTTGATGTTGTTATATTTACAGGCGATCGATTTCGATCCAGAAAGAATCGAACCAAGTGAGGATAGGTTCGATTCTCAAGGTTCTACGAGCAGTGTCGACCGACATCACTAGCGGGTGTCAATCGACACTAGCAGCGTCACGTGACGATCGACACCAGGAGCGAGTGTCGCTCGACACCAGGTCGATGTCAATCGACACAAGACCTGTTGAATGCTTAATGTGTTTGGTTTGTTTAGTAGCTTGAATTGTTTGGTGTCTTGGCATTTTATCTGGTTTGTGTGTATA
Organism: Draba incana; assembly: GCA_963576765.1. Taxonomy (NCBI): domain Eukaryota; kingdom Viridiplantae; phylum Streptophyta; class Magnoliopsida; order Brassicales; family Brassicaceae; genus Draba; species Draba incana. The sequence continues at coordinate 20,611,924 of OY755212.1, read as the reverse complement.
CCCGGTAAATGGGAGGACCGTCTCACTGAGTATTTATGATAATACTTACGCATCTATTTTTCTATGTGGTGCTAGTAAAAGCAAGGTGTGACCGTGGAATCATGGCAATGAAGAGGAGGATGATCTAAGGTCTCGGTTGTTATGTTGTTTTATTGATTTTCTTTGTTAAGATGTTAGCTATGGTTTGTTGAGGTTTAGAATTGATGGTTAAGTTGTTGGTTTACATTTGGTATTGTGGAACCTCGGTTATTTGATTGGTTTAAAATATTATTTGGTTTAATTGTTGGTTTGATTAATTTATATTATTCCGCTGGTTATTTGATGATTTTGCTTGGTTTGGGAGTTAATTATTTATGTGGTTTTTTTTTAATCTGATTTTTATTTTTTTTAAAACGAATCAAATTGTTTCAATATTAGGAAGAACAACGTGTAAAAACACTATCCTAAAATCTCAAGTATATTTCTATGATGAACAAAATTATAGTAGATGTGGACGACAATATATCAAAATTTGATGACAAAATGTTTCTAATACATAAATTTAATAGAAAGTGAAATCATTTTAACTTTTTCAAATGGCTAATAGATAGGAGAATAGTAACATATGAAAAAATTAATACGAAAATGAAAAACAAAATGACCTTACATAAGGTTTTGAAATTTGTTAATTGTTTAGAAAGAAAAAATATATTCAAACTCATGAGAAAAAAATTTGGTAATGAATATGTTGTGCATTGGCTAATTATCATGGTGATAACATATCAATTATTTTTATTAAAAAAATTACAGAATACAGTAGATAGAACCTCGAATAAAAAAATGTAATGAAAAACTATTCTTTGAATCAAAACAATTTATCATTTATTTTTATTGATGAGGTAAAAAATATTTGTTAGTGACATCTTTTGAAAAATAGAGGGAATGTTTACATTCAGACATACATTTTTTTCGAAACTTATATTGCCAAGAGATACTTTAACTTTTGGGTATACTTTTTTCCTTATCTGAAAGTTTTAATCCCCAAAAGGTCTCTTCTTTTGCTTCTACCCATCAGCCCATTACTTACGCGTTATAATCATGACGGTCCATCTTATAAACAATAGTTGAAGATCAATGGTTCTCAATTTTTCTCGTTACCTAGTTTTCATTAAAAAAAAAGGCTAGATTAATACAATACAAAAGCAAAATCTCTCTCTCTCTCTCTCTCGATCATTAACGACCTTTCCATTGTTCTCAATGAACAAAAAATCTGAAACCAAATCACTCTTCTCCAATTTCATATAAGAGATAACAATCTACTCTTCCTCGCCTAAATTTTGTATCTCTCTGTGATATTGTCGATCAAACCCCACAACAGTCCAAGACGATAGATCTGTCGTGCTAAAGATTCATTGAAATAGGTAGCTACTCATTGCTCCGATCTGAGATACAACTAGCAATCCAATTTGCTTCACCAAAGCTTCTGCACGAGAATATGATAAAGAAACGGGTTCATCTTTTCTCCCATGGGAATCGCAAATCGGAGTTCTATTCTATTCGATTTTGTCAATCACCAACGAGAATATGTTTTATTCAATGGAGATAGGGATAGCACGGCCGGGATAACACCATGTTCTTCTTTTAGTTTTGTAAACGATTGATTAACTTTGATCTCATATATTGATGCTAATTTTGTTTAATATGACGAGAAGTGGAGAAGACAAAAACTCTTTTCGTATCAATATTGACCATTGTGTATGTCCAAATGTAATCACAAAACCGTGACTAGTCGAGCCGTAACCATTGTATATGTCCAACTGTAACCACAAAACCTTGACCATCTTAACAATTCCGACTTTAAAACCAGACATTACAAGATTCCGAGAAGCAACAGTTCTAAAGCTCCAAGAACTCCGGTCACCACATATGAGAACGTCGTTCAATATAGGAACAATTCGTGGCCGTATGATCTTCACTTTTTATCGATGAGTGACCTAATTGCAAATATTAGCTTCGTCGTACATTAATCTACTCTCTCTCATTTCTTCTTCTTTTTCCTTTTCACTTGTCTTTAATTGTTGGGATTTTGTCATGGATGAGCTACCGGAGCTCTTGAAGGTGATAAACTCGTCAGTCTTAGCGATCAACAACTTGTCGATTTCTATCACGATCGAGAGACTTTGTTTATCTTTTTCCCCCAATTAAGCTTTTAGTTGCTTTTGGTTGTTTTTGTTGATTGCCAATGATTAAGATGTTGATTTGGGCTATGAGATCTCAACCTTCAGCTTTTACCCCAATGAATATGAAGACTAGATAGTGAATTTTGAGCATATATTTTTTATTAAATCGGGTTAATTTAGCCATGGTGGACTCATCTTTGTCTCTTCAGTCCTTCGATGATTCAGTGTAACGTCATATATGTAACACCCAATTTTTTTTTTACTAACAATTCTACTGCGGAAATTAACATAAACAATTATACCAATAAAAATAATCCAACAATAAATATATCCTTTAAACCATTTAATTCAAACACCAAAATTCAGGAATGAAGAATAAATTATCTAGCAACCTAACCAACTGGTTCGCTAGACTAAATATTAAAACCTAAACCCTATCATCCTCTTCTCTCGGCCTCGATTCCACGATCACACTTTTCCTTTACCTGCAACTCAAAAGGAAAAACAGAGTTGCGTGAGTATTATCATAAATACTCAGTGGAACAGTCATCCCGCCAATAGGAAAAACATAAAAATACGAATATCAATTTACTACGAGATTAAATATCGACTAAACCAATTTCCAGATTAAATTACCAATTCATCTTAATTAACATTTTCTTTTTAGATTAATTAACAACTCAGATTAATTAAAATAAACACACAAAAATTACACAAACAGACTGTCGAGTGTGGATCGACACACCACCCTGGTGTCGATCGACACGGGACCAAGTCGATGTCATCTCTGTGCGAGGTGTCGATCGACACAGCCCGCAGGCGTCGATCGACACGTCGTACCAGAACCCGAACCCAAGCCAAATCCTCACACGGCTCGTCCCGATTCCTCGTGGGTTGACACAGCGACCACACCATACGAAATCACACAACAAACAACCACAAAAACAAGGATTTTATACAAATAACGATCAATGATAAACACACAATGCCTAATATCCGATTTTACGCTTTTCCTAGCAATCACGCACTCACCTTTGAGTATTGAAGCGGATTGACTAAGGAATGAACACCAAATGACTGACCATAGCCACCAAATCACTGATTCCTCGCCGGAACTGCAAAGATAAAAGCCACGAATCTCCACGCGCGATCACCGGAACAAACGAACAGCGAATCCTCGAGAACACAAGCGAATTCTACTTGAAAACCTTTCTTTCCTCAACTTTTTCTCTCTGAAAAACCCCTGCCTTCGACGGCTCACGCGAACAGAGATTATAAGGACGAGCTTAGGGTTTTCCTTAACCCAAACCACAATAAACCGAATCAGAAATTGAAACCCTAAGTCTGATTTTAAAATCATGTCGATCGACAGACACACCCTGTGTCGATCGACAGGGACCACGCTGCCCAATACCTTTGCAAGGCAAACACCCGTGTCGATCGACAGACACCCATTCCTATCGATCGACAGGCATCCAGAAACCCATTTTGGATCACGGGCGTTACAATTCTCCCCCACTGTCAATGGATTCGTCCTCGAATCCCGACAAAACCGTCTACTAATGATTCCAAACCCGACCCAACCCGGTCAACTATCCGAGATCAAACCCGATCTCCGAGGCTCTCGTTCAGTCTCATGTTTATACGCCCGTTTTCATACATCTATTACTCTTAACTCATTCCGCACCACTCTCACTCGCAGGACACATCCCTTAAGCTATCGATGTCACACCACTCACACTCTCGGGATGCATCCCTCGAGCTATCGGTGTCTCGCACCCCTCTCACTCGCAGGACGCATCCTTTGAGCTATCGGTGCCTCGTGCCCCTTCCACTCTCAGGACGCATCCTTCGAGCTCCGGGTACACAGGGAAAGCTACACAATCCCTAGAGAGAACACATCCTCTCAAAACAAAATGAATGAGTTGATCGGGACCGCAACCCCTAGAGTAATAAATTCTAAAACACTGATAAACATCTATCGACTAACAGCTTCTCGCGGTCAAACTCGATACTCCCTAACCCGGAATATCACCATAACACATATAAGAAAGACTTATCTTATAAAATAAATTAAATAAGAACAACTCCATCTTATAAATCTCGAAAAGGTATAATCGTTACAACACAACGAAAAATACAACGATACCAAGCATCAACATGCTAAACAGACTAACTGGAACCACAAAGAGAAATAAAGCTCACGCCACGACCTGCTTGTCGAACCACTTCCTGAACTTTAACTTCATTTTCGTCTCGGGCTCCCAAGTCTCCTCCTTAAAACCAGCGCAATCCCACAGAATCCGCAACAAATGAATCTTCTTCCGACGCAGCACCTTGACTCTCCTCTCGAGAATCCTCATAGGCATTGCCGAAATCGTCAAATCAGGCTGAAGATCCGCAGGAATCTCAAGCACTAGCTCCTCCGACTCATGCAGGCACTTCCTCAACATTGACACATGGAAAACCTTATGAAATGCCTTCATGACCGGTGGTAACTCAAGCCGATACGCCACCGGCCCAACTCGCTTCACTACTGGAAATGGACCCATAAACCACGGACTTGTTCTCTGCTATGGCTCGGTTAGGACACCTCAACATAGCCATCTTGAGATACACACGATCTCCCACTGCAAACTCAAGCTCTCGCCGCCACTTATCCGCATAACTCCTTTGCCGATCCTGAGCTTCCTTTATGTTCAGTCTCACAACCTAGACCTTTTCCGTCGTTTCCTGAACATAAGTAGCTCCATGCATACTCCACTCCCCCACTTGGGTCCAGCATAGGGGTGTCCTGCATGGCCTCCCACACAAAGCCTTGAAAGGAGCCATACCAATACTCGCCTGGAAACTGTTATTATAAGCAAACTCCACTAAGCTCAAATGACCAGCCCAGTGACCACCCTAATCCAAAACACACATCCTCAGCAAATCCTCCATAGTCTGAATAGTCATCTCTGACTGCCCATCAGTTTGCGGATGATAAGTTGTACTCATATGCACCTTAGTGCCCATCTCTGCCTGAAACGCTCTCCAAAACTTAGATGCAAACCTCGGATCTCGGTCTGACACAATGCTGGCTGGCACTCCATGCAGCCTCACAATCTCCTGCACAAATTTCTTAGCCAAAACAGTCGCGCCGTCTGTGTTCTTGATGGCCAGAAAATGTGTTGACTTAGTCAACCCATCAACAATCACCCAAATAGCATCGTGCGTCCGCGAAACAAGCAATCCCACAACAAAGTCCATCGTGATCCTATCCCTCTTCCACTCCGAAATGGGTAAACTCTGCAGAAGACCACAAGGAACCTTGTGCTCAGCTTTAACCTGCGAACACGTGTTGCACTTGGAGACATAAGCCGCCACATCTCTCTTCATCCCGACCCAGTGATAATACCGCTTGAGATCATGATACATCTTAGTCGCCCCCGGATGAATCGAGAACTTACTAGAATGAGCCTCCCGCAGAATCTCCTGCCTCAACTCCTCAACCTTGGGTACATAAACCCTACCGCGAACAAGAATCGCCCCACTCGAGGAGACCTGATACTCAGAACCCGCCGCGGTCGACGCAGCCACTAAACCAGAATCACTTGCCTGAGCCGCAAGAATCCTACTCAACAGATCCGCCTGATCAACCGCCTCTAAACCCAAAGGCTCCTCTGACATGGCACATAAACGCAATGTGCTAATCTCGCTAACAAGCGATTCAATATCATGCTCTCGCGCTGAATCTGCCCGACGACGACTCAAGGCATCCGCTACCTGGTTCACCTTACTAGGATGATAGACTATATCAAGCTCATAATCTGCTAACAACTCAACCCAGCGCCTTTGACTCACATTCAGCAACGGCTGAGTGAAAATGTGCTGCAGATTCTTATGATCGGTAAAGATCTGAACCTTCCCACCATACAGATAGGATCTCTAAATTTTCAATGCAAACACTACTGCACCCAACTCTAGATCATGCGTAGGGTAATTACGCTATGCGCCCCTCAGCTGCCTCGAAGCATACGCAATCACTCTACCCTCCTGCATCAACACGCAACCCAAAACAATCCCGGAAGCATCTGTGTACACAACATACGGCTTACCCGGTTTGGGCAACGCCAAAACCGGTGTACTCATCAACATCTCCTTAAGCCTCGAACAGCTCTCCTCGCACTCCTGGGACCAAACAAACGGAACATCCTTCCCGGTCAACTTCGTCATCGACTAAGCCATACTCGCAAATCCTTTGACGAACCTTTGATAATATCCTGCTAAACCCAGAAAACTCCTGATCTTGGTAGCATTAGTCGGTCTAGGCCAATCTCGAATAGACTCTATCTTAGCCAGATCCACAGAAACTCCCTCTGCAGAGACAATGTGACCAAAGAATCCCATCTCCCGCTGCCAAAAACTGCACTTGCTCAACTTAGCATAAAGCTTCTACTCCCGAAGCTTCTCCAGAACCAACCGCAAATGAACCTCATGCTCCTCAGAACTCTTAGAGTAAACCAAGATATCGTCGATAAAGATAATCACGAAGACATCTAGGTACTCCTGGAACACGCCGTTCATCAACCGCATAAACGCTGCTGGCGTATTCGTCAAACCAAACGGCATAACCACAAACTTGAATGACCATACCGTGTCCTGAAAGCAGTGTTCCGAACATCCACCTCGTCGATCAGAATCTGATGGTATCCTGAAGCCAAGTCAATCTTGGAGAACCAAGTAGCACCCCTCAACTGATCTAGCAACTCATCAATCCTCGGGAGAGGGTACTTGTTCTTCACAGTGACCTGGTTAAGTCTCTGGTAATCGATGCATAACCAAAAACTACCATCCTTCTTTTTCACAAACAACACCGGCGCTCCCCACGGTGAAGTACTCGGACGGATAAAACCCTTACTGGTCAAATCCTCCAACTGACTCTTCAGCTTAGCTAACTCGGCCGGAGCCATCCTGTAAGGTGCCTTGGAAATAGGCTCTGTCCCGGGCTCTAACTCAATCGTAAACGGATCAGACCGCGATGGCGGCAATCCCTGCAACGACTGAAATACATCCTCAAACTCCCGGACAACCTGAATCTCGCTCACCGCAACCTTACCAACGGACTCTGGCATAGAAATCGTCGCCAAATACGCCTCGCATCCTCGCTCCAACATCTGCACTGCCTGAACCGCAGAAATCACTAGGCTTCCAGAAGTCGGTCTTACTCCCTGAAATGTCAACTTCTGTGGCCCACGCTCGAAGGACATTCTGCCTCGGTAACAATCCAGATGGACTCTATAATGAGACAACCAATCCATCCCCAGGATAACGTCATACAGCTCCACCGGACTGATCACCAAGTCTGCTGGCATAGACTGCCCCACAATCTGAACATCAACTGCTCTAGCAGGGCCCGAAGTAGCCAGGAAACCACCTCCAGCTACCTTGACCAACCCTGAACGCTCACCCGCGCTGTTACGGATGCCACTGCTCTCGGCATGCTCCGAGGTAATAAAGCAGTTCGATGCTCCAGAATCAAAAAGCACTTGGGACTAAAAACCTCCCACTAACAAGGTCCCTACACAATTCATATGCGTTGAGAACCCTACTAGACTATCACAAGCAAAAAGCGGAAACAAACAACAATTCACCAACCTAAAGAATTTACGAGGTCTGAGTCCAGAATTTTACCTGTGATCGAAGCGACACTATGCTGTCCCTGCCCCACCTTTCCCGGGGTATAGACTCGCGGCGGTGGCCCAATCTGACCCAACGGCTACACTGCCGCCAACTGCGCCACTGGCTGAACTGGAGAAAGAGTCATCCGCTGCGGCTTAGGACACATCAGCCTGATATGCCCGGGCTCCCGGCAGTTATAACAGACTCTCACATCTGCCTACCGCGGCTGCTGCTGCTGCTGACCACCCTTCCCAGGTCAACTCGACAACTGATGCTCCAAACTGGCGCATCCAAAACACGCTCCGCCCCTCGAACCCTGGTTGGGCCTGGAAAAGCCATCCCATTTCCATTTCTGCCCCTCCGCAGGCTTGCCGCCTTTGCCGGGACCAGAACCGGAACCACCCAGCAACTGCTGTTGCCTTGACTGAACAGGGGGAACAATTAACACTGGAACCACCGCGGCTGCCTGCCCTCTCAGATCCTCCTCGATCCCCGCAGCAACCTCTACCAGCTTCGCCCTGGAGGCGTACTCAATCACTCTGCACCTGGTCTGCAAATCTGGTTGCAGTCCCCTCAGGAACCTCTGGACCTGCGTCCGCTGATCTACTATGCCGCCCGCATATGCCAGCAAACGCCCAAACTCAGCGTCGTACTCACGCACGGTACGATCTCCCTGAACCAGATCCATAAATCTTGATGCGAGACGATCTAATGCCTCCTGAGGAAAATATTTGGCGTTGAACTCAGCCACAAATTCTCCCCAGGTCCATACTGCACCAGGCCTCCTGGCCTCAATATCTCTCCACCAAGCGTGCGCATCACCACCCAGATAGTGGATCACCAGCTCTACCCGATACTCCTCAGGGCAACGAATCGAACAAGAATTTGCGCTCTATGCGCATACGCCACTCATCGGCCTCCTCGGGACTGACACCACCCGAAAAGAAATTTGTACTCATCTGCCGCATCTGACTCACCATCTCCAGGTAAGACGGACGCACCTCTGCAACCGCAGCCCTCTGCTGTACCTCCGCCACGGGCCGAACCACTGGAGCTTGAACCGGAGCCGCCACCGAAAAACGCCCCAGTAACTCTGTCAGAATACCCTCCATGCGATCCATACGATCCTGAGCTGGAACGGCACCCACACCCGGGCCCGCTCCTCTACCAGCTATCCCGGCGCCTCTCATGGTACCCACAACACTCACGCTAGCACTGGTCTCGCTCATAGAACCCGTATGATGCGTAGGAGCCCCTGACGCATGCGTAGCACTCGAAGACGACTCAACCATTGGTCCACGATCACGACGACCTCTGCCACGACCTCTACCACGACCTCTACCTCCGGCGTCCATCTCTCTGCAACACTCACAGAACAAGACTATAAGCTACAAGAAGTCACAAACAAAACACAAAACTTACCGTGGAATCATTTTAAAAGGCCGAAGAGGATGATACTAAGACTCTCTTAAATCGATTAAACACACAAATCAATTTAAACACATAGTCTAAGACATCCAAATTCAATTGTCCTAAAACCGTGTAGTCTCTGATACCAAAATGTAACACCCAATTTTTTTTTTTTTTTACTAACAATTCTACTGCGGAAATTAACATAAACAATTATACCAATAAAAATAATCCAACAATAAATATCTCCTTTAAACCATTTAATTCAAACACCAAAATTCAGGAATGAAGAATAAATTATCTAGCAACCTAACCAACTGGTTCGCTAGACTAAACATTAAAACCTAAACCCTATCATCCTCTTCTCTCGGCCTCGATTCTACGATCACACTTTTCCTTTACCTGCAACTCAAAGGGAAAAACAGAGTTGCGTGAGTATTATCATAAATACTCAGTGGAGCGGTCATCCCGCCAATAGGAAAAACATAAAAATACGAATATCAATTTACTACGAGATTAAATATCGACTAAACCAATTTCCAGATTAAATTACCAATTTAGCTTAATTAACATTTTCTTTTTAGATTAATTAACAACTCAGATTAATTAAAATAAACACACAAAAATTACACAAACAGACTGTCGAGTGTGGATCGACACACCACCCTGGTGTCGATCGACACGGGACAAAGTCGATGTCATCTCTGTGCGAGGTGTCGATCGACACAGCCCGCAGGCGTCGATCGACACGTCGTACCAGAACCCGAACCCGAGCCAAATCCTCACACGGCTCGTCCCGATTCCTCGTGGGTTGACACAGCGACCACACCATACGAAATCACACAGCAAACAACCACAAAAACAAGGATTTTATACAAATAACGATCAATGATAAACACACAATGCCTAATATCCGATTTTACGCTTTTCCTAGCAATCACGCACTCACCTTTGAGTATTGAAGCGGATTGACTAAGGAATGAACACCAAATGACTGACCATAGCCACCAAATCACTGATTCCTCGCCGGAACTGCAAAGATAAAAGCCACGAATCTCCACACGCGATTACCGGAACAAACGAACAGCGAATCCTCGAGAACACAAGCGATTTCTACTTGAAAACCTTTCTTTCCTCAACTTTTTCTCTCTGAAAAAACCCCTGCCTTCGACGGCTCACGCGAACAGAGATTATAAGGACGAGCTTAGGGTTTTCCTTAACCCAAACCACAATAAACCGAATCAGAAATTGAAACCCTAAGTCTGATTTTAAAATCGTGTCGATCGACAGACACACCCTGTGTCGATCGACAGGGACCTCGCTGCCCAATACCTTCGCAAGGCAAACACCCATGTCGATCGACAGACACCCATTCCTATCGATCGACAGGCATCCAGAAACCCATTTTTGATCACGGGCGTTACAATATATGTGCATTATGTATAAACGCAATCATTTCTCTATACTTTATTAAGCATCAAAATAGTTTTCTCTCTTTTATTGGACATTCTTTATTTTCCGTATTCTTATCTCAAATTTGGTAAGCTCTTCAAGTTTACGGGTTTGTTTATTTTCAATTGCTTTCCTGTTTGCTCTTCCTATATTCCAAAATTTTTATCTTCATTAGCACGGATAACATTTTGTGGACAATGTTAGCATGGACGACATCTCGTACCAAAATTTCTCTTTTTCAATTGTCTTCCTCATCGTGGATGTGTTATTTTGGTTGAATCATTATGAACATATGATTAGATGTTAATCCGTGGACGAGTTACAATGTACAAAATCAACAAATTATCCATATTGTTCAATACAAATTCTTCTTATAACAAGGAAGATTCACACTCCAAACAAGCAAAAGATGCAGAAGCTCCAATGAAGCTTTGGGCTAACACCAGTTCGTCAAATGGTTTCATCTTCCTCGGTTTCCATATAACCACTGTATAAGCATCCTTCTCCTCCGGCGCAAACTCTGCCTTGTAGCTCACATCCCATCTAATCACCCTTAATTTCCATACAATCTCAGATTTCTAAGCCAACAAAACACTTAACAGAGTCAAGATAAGCATCATGACTCGCAGACGTTGGTGCCATCTTTCAACTTTTTCATGTTATGAAAATTGAATACTACCGTATATGTTAAAAGGTATACACTAACCTCATAGATTATGATCTCAGCAATTAGCTTTGTTCCTGTTAAGCCCTCGGAGGTTGCATCATCCAAAGAGAAGTTTAGATTACTATCGCAAGTTTTGATCATCCAAGGATTTACACACAATCATCCGTATTGTACACAAACTTGCTCGGGTGATATGTATCTACAATCCACCATTTTAAACAGATTTTAGAGGTGAAATAAAAATGGGTTAAAATAAACAAAACAAAGCGAAATCAAAGAAAATATTTCGGAACTTACGACCTCATAATCAAGCAGCTCTGTTATTGCCTCGTCGATCACCACTTCATATTGCTCTTGCCATCTCTGGTAAAGACAAAAATTTGATTATATGAGTCGATGCGGCAGAGAAAGCAAATTTCATCTTCTTTCTGGGAACGAGATTTACAGAATTTTAGTACAAAATTATTCACAACTTGGGTTCAATCTGATATCTGAAACACAATAACGATTCTGATATATTTACGCTTCTTTTATATAAAAAAACCACTACAATAAGTTATAACAAGCTTCTCAGGTTACCCGAAGGTCCGCTTCCATCGCAAACGCCATCGCCATCACAAATAACCATTTTCACCAATGGAATCAAACAGAATCAACCTCCCTCTCAGCCGGAAATGGTCCTTCTATCACTCCCAATTGCCGCAGACAGAGAAAACAAAAGTAAAGTAGATCTAGGGTTTTTACAATGTTGCAGTAAAATATATTTAATGTTGTCTAATAACTACCCCAAAGACTAACTAAAAATCTGTTTACTAAATAACCCAAAATAGAGTCACTGCCAACTTTTATGAGTATGAAATGTCAGCTAACATTTTTTATATCATGTGAGTAACATTTTTATATGATGTGATTCCATTAACTTTTTATTAACTTTTTGTTTATGTGATAAAAAATCATCATTGTATTTAAAACCTTTAATATATGATAATAAGGACGAGACACATAAGAGTGAGCCAGTACCTAAACTAACAGTAAATTGATGTGTAAAAGAAAGAACCCACAAAACAAAATTAGCAGCAACAATATAGTAAACAATCCACGCAAAGCGAAGATCAATTTCTAATCAGCAACAATAAACTGCGTTACAGATGCGTTACAATTTAGGTGGGGGTGCTTAAAGCATTCGTATGTTTTGTTTTAAAAAGCTGATTTATATCATTTACAGTTTTCTTAAGACTTCAAAGTTTGTAAGACATGAAAAGATGGGCCAAAATATGATAAATATTGTAACATCCCAAACCGAAATATGGAATTTCGGTAAGGGTGTCGATCGACACCAGGGGTAGTGTCGATCGACACCAATATTACAAAACCGTTTTTTGGTTCGATTTTTATTGCGGTTTGGGGAAGAAAAACTCTAAGCTCGTGTTTATATTATGAGCAGTCGCGTTTTTGATCAGAGGAGGCAGAATAAAACGTGAGAAAGAGAGATTTTTGAGAATCCTTAGAGTTTGGGGGATTTGTGATTCTTAGGGGAGGTTTTGATGAGGTTTGAGCGGTAGAGTCGTTTGTTCCTCGTGGTGCGATCGTGTCAGCAATTTTCCAGTGTAAATCAGAGACGTTCCAGCCTCGGTGAGACTGCATTCTTCGTGTTCTTCGCCGTTTTGGTTTTAAATCGCAAAAATGAGTGCGTGATCGCGAGTTTTCATTAGATTAGCGAATTTTCCTTGATGTTTGTGTGATTCTCGTGGTTTGAGTGAATTTCGTGGATGGTTTGATGTTGGTGGATGTTGTTTCTCGTGTGTTATGATCGCTGTTGTGAATCGTGTTGATTCCGAGTCGAGTCGCGAGAGGATAGACTCGGCTCTGGTTTTTGTAATGAGGTGTCGATCGACGCCTAGAGGCTATGTCGATCGACACCACCTTTTAAAATGATACTCGTTGTTAGCGAGTGACGATCGACACCATGGTCAGGTGTCGATCGACACCTGGTTATAAGATTATGGAATTTTGTGAATTATTGTGTAACTGTTAATTAATTGAATGATAATGTGGTTAAAAATTGTGAAGTTATGTATTAATATGATATTTGTTATTCTATGTTGAACCTGTTGGCGGGATGACCGCTCCACTGAGTATTTATGATAATACTCACGCAACTCCCGGTTTCTTTTTGAGTTGCAGGTAAACGAAAAATGTGATCGCGGAATCTAGGCGTAAGAAGGTTATGTGTTGTTGTTGTTAGTCTAGTAAACCAGATGTCTTAGGTTGCTAGAGTTTTTATTTGAGTATTCCTGAATTTGGTATTTGAATTACTTTGAAATATTGATTTATGGAATTATTAGATTATTCTGTTGATTTAATTGGTTATGTTTTCCGCAGTAGAAATGTTTAATTTTTTTTTATAAAAAAAAAGCTTGGTTGTTTCACATATGAAGCTGAAACCTTTCCTTTCTTCTAACATTTAGGAATTTTCTCTATGGTTTCCACTGTATCAAGATCCCCCATAAATTATATATACGTATATCAGTCAATCATTAGTAGATTGATGATGATAATCCTATATATATATTAATTGAGGAGACATTAAAAGTTCAAAATCCTATGTGTCACTCAAAGAGGCTTTTAGGAGATATTAAAACTTAAAAATCCTTGGTGTCATCCAATGAGAGTTTTAGAGGATATTATCATCCTATTAAAATTTTTTAAAAAAAACACATTTTTAAACTAATAAACTTTCCTAAAATTTCGTCTAGATTTTCCTATAACATTCTGAAATATATAGTTTCTAAACTTTAAATATTTACAACAAAAATATCTATATAAGGTAATGAATATTGTGTTTAATTAACTAAACAAAATATTTGACTCTCCTATTAATTCTAAAAACATGATAATTATTATTTTTATTTGTTGATCAATTAAAGAGAAATAGATAATAATAGGATTTAAATTTATTTCATAAAATTATTTCCTCAATTTATATGTTGGTCGTATGTATTTTATGTTAATCAAAATATATAAATTAATAAACTAAAATATATAATCCCGCGTTTGACGCGGATCCACATCTAGTTTTATAATAAAATAGAATAACTTGGAATGCTTCTACTTCGGACACCTGGATAACGTGCATCAATATAACTCACAAAAATATGTTTTGTTATCAGTGTAAGTTTCCTTTCATACGTTATGCGGGCAAATACATAAATAATTGAGGTATTTTTAAAATACCATATTTTTAATGATTTGAGAATTGAGATATCTCTTCCTAAATTGAGATATCTTTTCTTAAACGTTTAATAACTATTTTAAAATTATTTATATGTTTAAATCTCTTAAAGATTCAATGTATATCTGGAACACAAATTTAGAGTTAGAGAGAGAGAGGCAGTGTTGATAAAAGAGGGGCAGTTTGAGAAACTGTTTGATTGGGGGAGGTTGAAGAAGCGTGTGACCGAAAACTTTTGAGCTTATGATTACTTAAAATGAATTTTAGTTTATTTATTTGTGCCGCCGCAATGTTATTGGACTCAGGCTTAGTTTCTTTTACGAGAAAAAAACAAAAAATAGAACAAATGAATAATATTAGTGGTCAATTTTAGTTTTCAGGGTTTCTATCAATATCGTATGGATTGATTTTTTTTTTCTTTTCTAATGATCTTTGTCAGAAGGACTTTTCATTTTAGCCAAATAATTGCACCATGTATTATGTATATCCTCTTCATGTGCATAATTCTAACAAATTATATTGAAATTGAAGTTATAATTAAGATTACCCGAAGTTGAATATGCGATCTACTCAAAATATCGTACTAGATGCATGCATTAATCGAAAACTTATATCCTTAATAAATAAATTTTAGGTTATATTGCTAACAATAGTTGTGTGTGTTAAGCTAGATATGTTAAAACAAAAGTTACATCGAAAAAAAATTAGGACTATGAAATAATATTTAAAGGATATAAGTGAATCTATTCATTACCAATTTGAGTTAGAACTCATGATTTTTGGCAAACTATGATATATGTTTTTCAGTAAAAGAAAAGAGAATACTGATGAATGACTTCGATAGTCATTAAACATTTTTGGCCACAGAGGTGAATCTCCCCAATAAGACATCCATTATGCAAAGTACAAAATTACTTCTTCTTTTTTTGTAGCCATCCATTATGCGAAGTTCAGGAATATAGACCTATAATTTCCTTGAATATTTGATCAAAAGAAAAAAAAAATACAAATTTCTTGTATCATATAGTATTAATTGATTAATTCTACGAAATCAACACTTTTTTAATAAACCTACTTATTAGATGTATACAATGGCGAATCTAGGTAAGCCAAGGGATGGACACTTGTCCCCTACGAAATTTAGAAATTCTTTGTAATTCTTTAAAATTTGATTTATCTCTTGCTAAAAATAAAATTATGCCCCTGTGATATATTGCTTTGCCCTCCAATTTTTTTTTGTCTGCATTCGCCTCTGGATGTATATGACAGTTGCATATCAATGATTGGCTTATTATGTTTTTCTAATAAACCATATATACAAAGATGAAACTTATATAACTCATTAGAAATGAAACTACGTGGATGGCTAAGGTCCATGCATCGATAGGCCTAAGCATCTAATTGAAACACTAGGGCTAGCCCTGGCTATTAGCTAATGGGTCCGATTGGTAACCGAGCTTTTAAGCTGTAAGTTGGAGCGGTAAGCTGTATAAATAAAGATTTAAGTTATAGTTGTACAAAAAACAAAGCGGTACAAATATTATTCCGATTGGTAACCGAAAGCGGTACAAAATAGTAATTCATATTAAATAAATAAGAAATATATTTACAAATATAAATCATATAGTTAATAAGTTAATATAAAAAAATTACATATTTACAAATTGTGACAATTTTTGTTTTAGAGAATATTTGATGAAATGAATTTTATGAACTAAATTTAAATAATAATAGTATCAATTAAAATTAAAAAATGCAAAATAATATAGACATTAAGGTAAACACAAAATTTAAAAGTAACTGAAATATAAAAATAAATAAACAAAATTAACCACGCTCTTCCCACTAAGATTTTGCTATTTCATCACGGAAAATGGCCATGTATGCTCCACTTGTAGATGTTTCCACCTCATATTTACATTTTCTTCTTGTTGTCCATGAGCATTTTCATTTTCTACAGCTGTGTTTGCGTCAAAATCATCATCGTAATGTATGACCGTCGAATAAAGTTATGAAGTCTCATTGTAACGAAAACCAATCTTTTTGCGTTTCTAGGTTGTATCTTGGTAATTCTTTCACGACCCTCCACTTTTTTTTCCATATTCCGAAGGTTCTTTCTATAACAGAGCAGAGGGATGCATGCTATTTGTTAAACAACTCATGTTATTTTTTGGAGGTGGACCATTGTCAAATTGCCGTAAATGATATCTAACCTCTTCTTGTTGGTTTCCTCGGTAAGGAGCTAAATATTCTTTTTTTATTTGCATAACCAGTCGACGAGATAGTATTTCCCTGTAGGAAGTCTCGGAAACCGTTGGCTGTTTTGTTACGCTATGGATAGAACTCTGGAACCATGAACTGAAATATTAAAACTTCAATCAAAGAAAAAATAAAAGTTTAACTTATATTAAGCAAAATATTATATGCAAAACAAGATTACTTTAATTATAGTGAACTGTTAACACAAAAGTTTAGATATGTAGAGATTTTTGTAGTGGTGTGTGTTGTTTTTCAAAAGAACGAACTAACTTGTGTAGAAATTTTGAAGTTTAGTCTATTTATAACCAATTTTCATCACTTAAATATATATACATATATATATATGTTCAAATTTAATTAAATTTACAAAAATAAGAAATCTATCCAACCAACCATATCACATATTTTTTTCACTTTTATATATCTTTTTATCTTAACCTTATCTTCCACAATAGTACAAACAACTTTAAGTTAAAAAAAAACAATAATAAATATAAAATAGTAAACAGCTTTTACAAACAACTTTATAGATTGTAATATTTGTACAATTTTTGTTTTTGACCGGTACAGATTTGAGAAAACTTATTTTGATTGGTAGAAGCTGAAACTTATATAATTAAAAGAGGTGGTACAAGTCTACCAATCAAACCCAATATGATGATACACACCCAGTACTGTATCTATATAATTTGTACTATTTTATGTATCTATATATTTGTATTTGTATTTGTGTGTGTCTTTCCCCTAAGTCCGGTATAGCCTTTGAAAGCTGAAAGCTATGGACCAACCGAAGAGAGGTAAAGAAGAAGAAGAAATCTAATAAAGTTAAAAGAAAAAAATGAGACATAACTTCTTAAATTATTTTCGCTTTTCGAACTTCAACCTCGTGGGACCTGTTTTAAAACTTTTTTCCAATTTTCATTTTAAACCTTTTTCTAATTAAGAAATTTACTCAATCTACTGGAGCCCGCAGGTTACATTTATCAATATGTACAATAATTTTTTGTCTGTGTTTGAGTCTGAGCTCTGTTTCGATCTGTGTCTGTAAGATTTTAAACGCAAAAGAAAAGGGAAAATTGCATTAAAGAAAATATAAAGGGAATTTTACCAAAATTGCCATAATTTCCAAAATCCTTTCCAAATCTACCAGAACACTAAAAACCTTTTATTTCTATATCAAATTTTTTCCAAAATTCTGAATTTGATCTTACTTTAAACCACAAAAAATATCTCTTTCTCTCATACATTCCTTGCATCTTCATCTTCTCTCTCTCTCTCTCTCTCTCTCTCTCTCTCTCTCTCTCTCTCTCCCTCTCTCTCTCACAAACAGAGCAGTGAAGAAAGTGAAAATGGCGACGAAGATGGTATCGGATACGACGACGGAAATTGACAGCAATGGATAAAAACGGTTACAGAACAGAGACTATAGACAAAAACGAAGACGATGGTGGATGACAATAGATCTAATGACGACGACGGTGGACGAAATATGAATCTGGTGATGATGACAGTGGACCAAAATGGACTCAACGACTGATCTGGTGACAGTGACGACAACGGTGGACGATAACGAAATCGGCGATGGTAGACAAAACCAGAATCGACGGCGACTTGGTGACGGTGACGGTGAATGGTGAACATAAATAACGGCGGATGATAGTGGATTAAATACATAACAGTGGTAGATAAAATAACAATAATATATCATAAGTTGTAGTCAGAGCAAATTATTCTTTTTATCTTTTGTGGTATGAAATTAGTAAAGTGTTTTTAGATTATGTCAAATTTGAAAAGAAATTGCATTGATTATGGCAATTTTGATAAAATTCCCAAATATATATACAAAAACAACATGTAAGAGGAACTCCATTCCTTAAGAAACTCTTTTATTATATTCATAATAATGATATAATTTAATTATTTATTTAGAATTTAAATTATAAAGCAAAACATAACCAATTATATTGATCTATGTGTTAAATATGTATCTTAAAAAAGTGTTCGATGTCTCAAACAAGAACCATCCCCTCCTCTCTCTCTCTTACTTTTTTTTTATTTTTAAATTTTTTTTTTATTGTTTTGAGACTTGGTGAGATACTACTAGAGAACATGCTTTAAAGGCATCTCAACCTCCATTTCAAATCTCACTCTAAAAACAAGTTTAGACTAAAATCCTCTTTAATCCCACTTTAAATCCCACTCTAGAATAGAGTAAATTACCTTTTTACTCTTAAAACAACCGGTACTTTTTATCTTCTTAATTAATTAGTCCGAGTTAATATTCTCATAAATATTAATTCTCTATGACCAAATTCAACAAACACAATGCGGAAACTCTCATAAAATAAATTCAATAAATAATAAACCAATTCCATAAACCAATATCTAACTAGCAATCCAACAAAACCAATCAAATAACTCTAACAACCTAAACACCAGGTTCTACTAGAACTAAACATAACTATAAATCCCAATCATCCTCTTCCTAAAACCTTGATTCTGGGATCATCAATTTCTTTTACCTGCAACACATGGAACAAAGAGTTTAGTGAATATTTAATAAATACTTAGTAAGACGGTGATCTTGTCAACCGGCTAAGTACATTTAAACCAATAACTAATCATGATCACACAACAACCAATATCAAAAATCATTAAACGCCAAAACGATTTTACACAGTTTTCTATACTGGTGTCAATCGACACTAACGTTACAAAGGTGTCGATCGACACTAACGTTACAAAGGTGTCGATCGACACTATCTTTAGGTGTCGATGGACACTTCAGTTGCAAAAAACGCAGAACCAGCCTTTCCTCTCATGGCTTATTCTCGCGATCTCCAGAAATCGTACATGCACAAACTCAAATTTACAATCCACAGAAACACGATCCAATCACTCAATTCATCACAAATTACCACAATCATCACAAACAATCACCATAACTAGCTAATTGCCTCGATGAACATATGATCGAGCACTCACGTTGACCTAGGAATGAAATTGGATCGAGACAGCGAAAAACAATGAAGAACACAAAAATTCAGACCCCTACAAAGCTGGAAATTCGTCGAAACAATCAACACCACAAAGAACGATCGATTGTAACGCTCACAAACCTCGAAAACCTTTATCTATGAACCCAAACATTCAAAACCACTAGGAATCACTCCCTTTTGATATCTAGCACATTTTTCAGAGTAAAAACGTGAATGCACGGGGCACACACGGCCTAAATATTTGAGCTTAGGGTTTCCTCAATCCCCAAACCGACAAAAACTGAAATTAAAATAACCAAAACCAGTTAATAAACATTGGTGTCGATCGACACACACCCTTACCATATTACCCTATTTGGTTTTGGGGTGTTACAACTCTCCCCCAATAATCCGAATTCGTCCTTAAATCCCGAGAAACTGTCTATCAACAAAGACCAAAACCCTGACCCAAACCCAAACCAGTCAATACCACCCAAGATCATCACACTCGATCTCCGAGGTTATCGTCCAGTCTCATGTTTATACGCTCGTTTCTAGATATTTATTACTTTTAACTTATTACACACCCCTCCCACTCGCAGGAATACATCATTTAAGCTATCGGTGCCTTGTACCCCATACACTCTCGGGAACAAATTCTTTGAGCTCCGAGTACACATGGGAACTAATCATCCCCTCGAGAGAACTAATCATCCCTCAATACTCATACTGAAAACTAATCATCCCAAATGGGCGTACAAGAGAACTAATCATCTCCTCTGGAGAACTAATCATCTCCACTGGAGAACTAATCATCTAAAAAAATGAATGAGTTAATCGGAGCCAACATAACCCCTAGATTAATAAATTCTAAAACGTCCCAAATATCTATCGACTAGAACTACCTCATGTGGCTAAACACGATATTCCCTAACCCGGAATATCATTTCGAACATGACCAACCACTAGTCACACATAAAATATCGCATATAAGTACCAATCACCATATAACACACAAATAAATAAGGTAAATTATATCTTATAAATTTCTAAAATGTATAATAGTTAGCAACAACTTGCTAAACATCCAAAACTGGAACCACAAAGATAAGTATAGCTCACACCGTGACCTGCTTGTCGAACCACTTCCTGAACTTTAATTTCATATTTGCCTCCGGCTCCCAAGTCTCCTCCTCCGTACCAGCACAATCCCACAAAACTGGCAACAGTGGAATCTTCTTCCGACGCATCTCCTTGACTCTCCTCTCGAGAATCCTCAAAGGCCTCGCTGCCGACGTCAAATCAGGCTGAAAATCCTCAGGAATCTTAGCCACCAACATCTCCAAAGTATGCAAATACTTCCTCAACATCGACACATGAAATACCTAATGAAATGCCTTAATAATCGTAGGTAACTCTAACTGATAAGCCCCCGGTCCAACTCTCTCCACTACCAGGAACAAACCCATAAATCTCAGACTCAGCTTGTTCTCCCAAATAGATCGGTTAGGACCTTGCTATATGGCCATCTTGAGATACACTCTATCTCCGACCGCGAACTCCAACTCTCTTCTCCTCTTATCGACATAACTCCTCTGCCGATCCTGAGCCTCCTTCATGTTTAGCTTCAAGAAACAATCTTCTCCGTTGCTCCAGAACAAAACTCGCCCCAAATATGCTCTCCTCCCCCACTTAGGTCCAATATAGAGGTGTCTTACAAGGCCTCCCATACAACGCCTCATAAGGAGCCATCCCAATACTCGCCTAAAAACTGTTGTTATACGCATACTCAGCCAGGCACAAGTGATCAACCCAATGACCACCCCAATCTAGAACACACATCCGCAGTAAATCCTCTAAGGTCTAAATAGTCCTCTATAACTGCCTATTAGTCTGCGGATGATAAGCAGTACTCATATGCACCTTATCAGCCTGAAAAGCTCTCAAAAACTTAGACGCAAACTTAGGATCCCGGTCTAACACAATACATATGCCACTCCATGCAGCCTCAGTATCTCCTCCACATATTTTGTAACTAAAACCACAGCTCCATCGGTGTTCTTAATGGCTAGAAAATATGCCGACTTGGTCAGAAGGTCCACAATCACCCAAATAGCATCATAGGTCCTCAAGTTAGGTAATCCAACCACAAAATACATAATGATCATATCTCACTTCTACTCTGGAATGGGTAAGCTCTACAACTTACTTCCCGGAACCTGATGTTCTACCTTCACTAACTGGCACGCATTACACTTCGCGACCCAGTCAGCTACATCTCTTTTTATCACAACCAAGTGATAGTACCGTTTGAGATCACGATACATCTTAGTCACTCCCAGATGAATCGAGAACTTGCTCGCATTAGGCTCACTCAAAATCTCATGCCTCAACGACTCATCCTTAGGCACAAAAACTCGCCCTTGCAAAAGAATTGTCCCATTTGAAGAGACCTGATACCCAGAACCTACACTCATCAATGCATCAATCAAAACCTGATCACTCTCCTGAGTAACTCAGATCCTACTCAGAAGATCCACCTGATTAGTTGCCTCCAATCCCAACGGCTCCTGCAAAATAGCACAAAAACGCAAAATGCTAATCTCGCTCACTAATGCCTCAACATTCTGCTCCTGAGCCGAATCTACTCTCCGGCGACTCAGGGCATCTGCCACCAGGTTAGCCTTACCCTGATGGTAAACGATATCTAGATCGTAATCTGCCAGCAACTAAACCCAACACCTCTGTCTCACATTCAACAATGGCTGAGTGAAAATATGCTGCAAATTCTTATGATCCATAAAAATCTGCACCTTCCCGCCATACAGGTAGGATCTCCAAATCTTCAGAGCGAATACTGTAAATCCCAACTCTAAATCATGAGCAGCATAATTGCGTTCAGCACCCCCATAAAATGCCTTGAATCATACGCAATCACCTTGCCCTCCTGCATCAACACACATCCCAAACCAAACTTAGAAGCATCGGTGTACACTGCATAAGGATTACCCGGCTAAGGCAACGCCAATACTGGTGTACTCATCAACATCTCCTTTATATTTGCAAAGTTGTCCTTGCACTCCTGAGACCAAATAAACGGGACATCCTTCCCGGTCAACTACTTCATCGACTGAGCCATATTCGCAAAGCCCTTGACAAATCTCCGATAATATCATGCCAAACCTAGGAAACTCCTGATCTCCGTAGTATTAGATAATCTAAGCCAATTTTTGATCGCCTCGATCTTAACTGGATCTATAGAAACTTCGTCTACATAAACAATGAGGCCAAGAAAACCCATCTCTTGCTGCTAAAAGCTGCACTTACTCAACTTTGCAAAAATATTCTGCTCCTGAAGCTTTTCCAGAACCAACCTCATGTGTACCTCATGACTCCTCAAATATACCAAAATTTCGTCGATAAAGATAATCACAAAGACATCTAAGTACTCCTGGAATACGCCATTCATCAACCTCATGAACATTGCTAGCGCATTTGTCAAACCGAAAGGCATCACTACAAACTCAAAGTGCCCATATCTTGTCATGAATGTTGTCTTATGAACATCCACCTCATCAATCGGAATCTGGTGGTATCCTGACGCCAAGTCTATCTTGGAGAACCAAGTAGCACCCCTCAACTGACCCAACAACTCATCAATCCTCGGGAGAGGGTACTTGTTCTTCATAGTAATTCGGTTAAGTCCACTATAATCGATGCATAACCGGAAACTCCCATCCTTCTTCTTTACAAACAACACCCCCCCCCCCCCCCCCCCCCGGTAAAGTACTCGGATGAATAAATCCCTTACTCGCCAAATCCTCTAGCTGCTTTTTCAGCTCTGCTAACTTTGCTGGATGCATCCTGTAAGGTGCCTTAGATATAGGCGCTGTCCCAGACTCTAACTCAATCGTGAAAGAATCAGACCGAGACGGCGGTAATCCCTTCAACGACTGAAAAACATCCTCGAAGTTCCAAATAACCCGAATGCCTCCAAACTCCAGTATCAAAATCGTCGCTAGATAAGCCTCACAATCTCGCGCTATCATCTGCTTCGCCTGAACTATCGAGATAACCAGACTTCCAGAAGTAGGTCTTATGCCCTGAAACACTAACCTCCCTCCCTCGCGCTCAAACACAACTCTACCTCGATAACAATTGAGGTGGACTTTGTAGGGCACCATCCAATCGATCCTGAGAATGATGTCATACAACTCCAATGGGCTGATCATTAAAACTCCTGGCATAGATTCCCAAGTAATCTGCACATTTACGCCTTGAGCTCATCCAAAATTAGCCAGGAATCTTCATCCAGCCACTTTGTCTAAACCAGAAAGCTTGCTAGCGCTGCTCCGGATGCCACTGCTCTCGGCACACTTTAGAGTGATGAATCAATTAAATGCTCCCGAATCAAATAAAATATGGGACTCACAACCTCCCACTAACAAGGTCCCTACACAATTCAAATGTGTTGGGAACCCTAACAATTATATCACAGAAAGATAATAGACATAAACATAATTCAACAACTAAAGAATTTACAAAGGCTAAGTCTAGAATTTTACTTATGATCTGCCCGGCGCCATGCTGACCAGCCTCTGCCGCCGTGTAAACACGCGGCACTGCTGCTATCTGAGCAACCTGTTGCACTGCCGCAACCTGAGACACAGGTTGTGCTGCCACTGGATGAACCGCTACCACATCCATTTGTAGTAACTTAGGAAACATTGGCCTGATATGCCCCAACTCTCTACAGTGAAAGCATACTCTCGAATCATGCTGCTGCTGTTCGCCCTTCCGGGGGCAACTCGACAAACAATGCTCTAAACTCCCGCAATCATAACACCTTCAGCCACGCAGGCTCGATCCAGAAGCATCATCTCACTTCCTCTTCTAAACCTGCGCAGGCTTACCGCCCTTACCGAAACCATAACTATTATGTTGCTGTTGACTCCTCGGCTGAATAGCAGGCACAATCGCTGCCGGAACCACATCAGCTACCTGACCCTTCAGGACCTCCTCGATAGCCGTTGTAACCTCGACAATCTCGCTCTCAAAGAAAACTCAAATACTCTACACCGCGTCCTCAAATCAGCCTGAAGTCCCCTCAAGAACCTCTTAACCCTTGCGTGTTTGTCCTCTATGCCACGATCAACATACATAAGCAGCCTACTGAACTCTGCATTGTACTCACGCATAGTCCTGTCTCCCTGGACTAGCTCTACGAACATTGTCCCGAGACAATCTAAAGCCTTCAGAGGAAAGTACTTAGCATTGAACTTAGGAAAGTACCAGGCCTCGTGGCCACAATGCTTCTCCACCACAAATGCGCATCACTACTCAGGCAATGAATAACCAACTTCACCGGATAATCTTAAGGACATCTAATCGACCGGAAGTTGCGCTCCACACGCATATGCCACTCATCAGCCTCCTCAGGCCCAACACCGCCTGAAAAGAAAGCTGTACTCAAACTTCGCATCTGACCCATCATCTCCAGATAGGTTGGATGCAACTCAGCAACCGCAGCCTTCGGCTGCACCTTCGCCACTGGAGGCACCATTGGGGCCTGCACCAGAGCCACTGTCGGAAATCGCTCCAGCAACTGCATCAACATACCCTCAAGATAATCCACTTAATCTTGAGCTGGAGCAACACCTACACCTGGGCCTGCTCCCCCACCAGCTAACCCGGCACCCCTCCCGGCACCTACAGTTCCTACATTGGCACTCGCGCTGGTCTCACTCACAGATCCCTCATGATGCGTCTCAGAATCTGACACCTTTGTCGCACTCAGTGCCGCACTCTCGGAAGACCCAATCACTTGTCCCCAACCTCTAGCTCCGGTATCCATATCTCTGTACTACCACATAGCAGAGGAATAAGAACTAGAAGTCAAAATCAACAAATAAAACTTACAGCGAAATATCTTTAAAGGCCTAAAGAGGATAGTCTAAGACTAATAAATTTACTAACTACTCATAATCAATTTAAATCACATAGTCTCAGCTCATACAACATACTGCCCTAAAACCGTAAGGGCTCCGATACCAAAATGCAACAACCATCTCTTTTTTTTTTCTTCTTAATTAATCAGTCAAAATTAATATTCCTATAAATTTTAATTTTCTACGACCAATTCAACAAACACAATGCAAAAACTCTCATAAAATAAATTCAATAAATAATAAACAATTCCATAAACCAATATTAAACTAGCAATCCAACAAAACCAATCAAATAACTCTAGCAACCTAAACACCAGGTTCTACTAGAACTAAACATAACAATAAATCCTAATCATCCTCTTCCTAAAACTTTGATTTAACGATCATCCATTTCTTTTAAGTGCAACAGATGGAACAAATAGTTGTGTAAATATTTAATAAATACTTAGTGAGACGGTCATCTCATCAATAAGCTAAGTACATTTAAACCAATAACTAATCATGATCACACAACAACCAATATTAAAAATCATTAAACGCAAAACAATTTTTACACAGTTTTCTATGATGGTGTCGATCGACACTCAACTTGTGTTGATCGACACTAACGTTACAAAGGTGTTGATCGACACTAACTCTAATTATCGATCGACACTTCGGTCGTAGAAAATGCATAACCAGCCTCTCCTCTCATGGCTTGTTCTCGCGATCTCTAGAAACCGAACCTACAAAAACTCACATTTACAATCCACAGAAACAAGATTCTAACACGATCCAATCACTAATTTCATCACAAATCAACCCAGTCATCACAAACTATCACCATAACTAGCTAATGGCCTCGATAAGCCTACGATCACGCATTCTCCTTGGAGGAATGAAATTGGATCGAGACAGCGAAGAACACCGAAGAACACAAAAATTCAGACCCCTACAAGGCTGGAAATTCGTTGAAACGATCAACACCACGAAGAACGATCGATTCTAACGCTCACAAACCTCGAAAAGCTTTATCTATGAACCCAAACACTCAAAATCACCAGGCATCACTCGCTTTTGATCTCTAGCACGTTTTTCAGCCTAAAAACATGACTGCTCGACGCATACACGACCTAAATACTTGAGCTTAGGGTTTCTTCAATCCCCAAACCGAAAAAACCAAAATTAAAATCGAACCAAAACCAGTTCTGAAACATTGGTGTCGATCGACACACTTACCACCCTATTTGGTTTCGGGGTGTTACAACTCTACATGTAGAGTAAACCCATTTCTCACTCTATTTTAAAGTTGAACATTTTTATTTATAAAAGTGCCTTTAAATAATGTATTTTTGTTATTAGTTTGTTAATTTTTGACAAAAGGATTAATAGCCCTTTAACAAAATTATAAAAGGGTAATCAAACTCCACATTAAAAAAAAAACCTTTAACCAACACAATTAAAATACAAAAAAATATTTAAAATACTATTAAATTTATTAATGAAAAATACTAAAATTAAGATAAATAGCATAAAATAAATATAATTCAAAATAAATTAAGAGGCAATTGCAAAACTACCACTCTTGAATTATTTTTTACAAACATGCTATTATTGAATTATTTTTTTACATGCCACTTATAAGTGCGCTGAAAACCTTTTATCTCAAAATTCTTAATTAGGTCTGGGCAATCGGATATACGGTTCGGTTTTGGATTTGTTCCATTTGGTTCTGGGTATTTTGGATATTGGGGTTTCATATCCACATAGAAACCGTTAGAGTTTCGGATATGTATCACATCGGTATCGGGTTGGTTTTAAGTTAATTAGTAGTACTAGTTGAAATTGACCTTTGGACTGTGGTTTCATCTTAAATAAATCTAAAAAGATATTACCTTTCTTGAAAATAACACAAGACTTAAGAGAAAAAATACGAACAAGTCTTAAAATAGTAGATAATGAAACAAGTTCAAAGTTCAAACTTCATAATGCAAATAATCTGAAATAGTAGTTCGAACTCAAAGATTCAAAATACGAAAATATAGGAAATTATACGAAAATGGTAAGAAATGGTACGCATACTGAGTCAATCTTGTTCTCTGACTCGTACCTTAAGGTCCTTACAAGTTGAATTCAGGTTCAAACTCTTCATAAAAAATAAAAAATAAAAGCATGTTAGAATCAATACTGTGAAGCAGAACTGTTAGAGTGTTCAAATGAAAGAAAATTACATCTCATAAGATCATCTTCCAACTTACAATCCGCAAGCAATTGTTCAATTGTTGGCAATCCTTTTTCATTGAAATGAATCTCACCCTTAAGCCATTGTTCAGGGCACATCAACACTTCGATCATGTAGTGCAATAAACAACTTATATACGGGTCTAATAAAAAAATTTAACCTAAACATAAATGAACCTTTAACCCAAAAACATTGTTCAGTGCACATCAACACTTCGATCATGTATCTCAATCTTAAAAAAAGTTTTGATCCCTAATAAACCTTAATCCCAAAAATAAAATCCTAATATAACATAGTTAACCTAAACATAAATGATTTTAAATTTTGAAAATAATGATAGTGACATTTTTTAAAAAAGTCATGTAAAAAGTGATATTTCTTGAAATTTCTCATAAATTAATGACTTAATAATTTAAATCATCAAAATTATCCAAATAAAGAATATATTATTTTCTTAGATTATTTTTTTTTCTATTGTGTAATGTAATTTTATTTACGTTACTCCCAGGGGCGGCTCACTAATATATTAGGCCCTGTGCAAAATAAAAAAAAATTGGCCCTTTTTTGTAAAGTTTTAAAAAAATTGGGCCCTTTTTGCCCAAAGTTTTAAGAAATTTGAGCAATTTTTACAAAGTTTTAAGAAATTTGGGTCCTAAAATACAAAGGAAAAAAAAAATTGCGGGCCCCGGGCAAAAGCTCCACCTGCTCCTGTCCATCGCCGGCCCTGGTTACTCCAATCAAAAAAGAAAACATAATTAATTTATTTTAACTACCAGCCAACGGTGAATTGACCTTAGTCTAGTAGCAGAATGTAAGCCTATTGAGAGCAGTCACCATCACACCCGGGATCGAGTCACTCTGCCTACTTAATATATGAATTAAGTTAATGGGCCGGCCAGGCTCAATGTTGAAAAAAAAAATACTACCAACTAGTCCTGGGCATTCGGGTATTCGGGTCGGGTACAGGTTCGGGTCCAATCGGGTACAGGTTCCTTCGGGTCTAAGCAAAATGTACCCATACAGGTACTTGTAAGATTTCGGTTCTGTACAGGTTCGGGTACAGGTTCCTCCAAACAGAACCTGTAAATACAACTAATATGAAGAACAAACTCATGCACACGCTGCAAAACTACGATTTCTTTAAATCAAATCAGAATCGAACCAAAACAGTGAAACAAGGGAATATAATTGAAGCAGTGAAACAAAGGGATTGAACCGAAGCAATTAGACAGAATCGAACACAATCAATGAGGAATTGAATCGAAGAAAGATTAGCAGAAGAATCATAAATAGATGATTACCCTGGATCGAATTCGAGACTTATGTGACCGAGGATGAGTGGAATTTGGAATTTTCAGTTTGGATTTTAGGGTTCTTCGTCGCGAGAGTGTGTTTTGTTCACGTCGAGATCGAGATTGAGTAAACGGAACCAGAAACAACCACTAAAACCTAAAAATATTAACATTAACTGACTTATGTTCGGGTACGTTCGGGTCCTCGTTCGGGTACAGGTTCCTACCCGGACCCGAACCTGTACCCACTGGTATTCCAAAATCATACCCAACAGGTTAGACCTTTATATTCAGTACAGGTTTCAGTTCGGTTCCTACAGGTTCGGGTAAATGTGCCCAGGCCTACTACCAACCATTCAACCAACGGAATGACGCACGAATCTTAAATACACAAGGAAACACAATTAACTAAACACATTAATAACTTTATTACACGATTATGCATGACATACCGCAGTGTCCGGATCCATCCGAAATCCCTTAAAAGAATTGATAAACTATAAATAAATTGGCGACTAAGAAGTGTTACTAAACTAGGTTATCTTATACGATCAAGGAGAGAGAAAACAATGAGTCAAAGATCTTGAAAATCAAGCATATTCCTTAGTTGAAAGTAATGAAGATACCGTTACGAAAGGTTTGTACACAAAAGAAAATTAATTACACTGATGAGTAATTACTAATTACAAAAAGAAGAAAGAAAATAAATACCCTTAATCTAGAGGTTTCGGATAATCGATTATGTGGACTCACTAGACCTGCCATTGACGCTTCTTCGTAACTTCATCAATCATCTCTCTGACCAATAAAATAACCATCTCGAGACACATTGATGTGTGCAACACAAGGATCTCTACACGCTTCGAAAATATTCCACGTTATAAAGTGGGCCTCGTACAAGTGGACCAGGCCCAATAATTTTATAATGTCACATAAATGATACGGCCAAGACAAAAACATACACCTGATTGTTTTATCCCAAGATCAGTATTTATGGCACATTTAGTTGGAAAGTATCCCAATAGACATTTCTTCTTATTTTCCGATAATACCTCTAAGCGATGAAAAAAAAATTAAATAATAATTTTAATTTTTTTTTTTAAATATGTAAATTACAAACATGTCATGAATAGAGTTTTTTGTGAAAATATTTTTTTAAAAAAATTAAAATGCATATTGTATAATGATTTTAGTTTTTTTTTCTACCGATAGTAGAATACAGTAGAATTTAGATTCTGCCAATTTAACATAAATCTACCATGTGTAGAACATGTGTTCTACTACATAGTCAACGTTCTACTATTTCGTAGAATCCCGTAGAATTTCTATTCTACTAAATGTAAAGTTTCTACCACTGGCAGATTTCAAATTCTACTATTTTCAATAAACTGTACCACATGTAGAAGACCATTTCTATCAACAGTTCTACCAGTTTGTCTTTCAACTACCAAATCGTAGAATCTTTTTCCTTCGAAATTAGTGATTATTTCCTAAAATTTAGGAATAAATATTTAGTTGCCTAAAATGAAAAGATTTACAAATTTAAAAAGAATTATTACTAATTCCGAAATTAAAATTTTAAAATATTTAGTTCCCTAATATAAAACGAATAAAAATATTTACATTTATAAATATTTGTAAATTACGAAATAAATAGAATTGTTAATAATTTATTTATTTTACCGGTTCTTTTAGTGTAAATTAAATGAAATTCAGAAGTTGTAGGTCTTTTTGTATAAACAGATATGGTTTGTAAAAATCCTCTATAAATATTCAAAAGTTCTATTTGATCGGGGAAAACTCAAAAGTTCTTCATTGTAACCGAGCTAGTAGCTTATTCTACCTTGAACTAGTCTTCTTTAATATCTGTCAGGTTGACTCAACCAGAAGGTAAACATGATGTATCATCCGGGCTTTGGTGTAAATCGAGACAAAACAAATTCATTCTCTCATAAAAAACTAAGTTCTTTATTGTATTTATTTTGGTCATGAACTGCCTTGTTACTCATGAGTAAACTTGGAGAATATAGTTTTTCTTTTGTTCTCCTAGAAAGAACCTCATTTTACCCTCATAAGGAGATTTTCCATTAGATTTACTCCATATATATCTCAAATCTATGGACTCAAATCTTTGAAAACAAAAGCTATCCTCTACATACATGTACCACTGTGGAATCATTTTAGAAACTAGGTAGAGGCAAAAGTCTCTCACTGCTCTTAGAATATCCAGTTGACTTATTTTTTACCTTTGAGCCTACTTCTTGATTCTTTAGTCCCGTTAAACCTCCTCTTAATTCATAGGCTCTAAACTCATTTTTCTTGATGATTTCACCACTTGATCTTTAGACAAACATTTAATAAACAGATCCGCTAGGTTATCACTCGAGTTAACGTAGTCTACAGTGATTATACCAGTTGAAATGAAGTGTCTAATGGTTTTATGTGATCTTCTTATATGAAAAGAAATACCATTATACAAATTACTTAGAGCTCGGGTTATAGGCGATTAGTTATCACAGTGTACGCGTAATGGCGACACTGATTTATCCCATATAGGAATATGTTTTCTGAAAGTGTAAAGTTTCATGGTCGATGATGGGAGTAAATTTTTACAATATTTAAATACAATCTAAACTGCAAGTGCACAATCAATCAATTGTAGTACTGATAGAATAAAAGAAAACTAAAAGAAAATCCTAGACTAAACCCTTCTCTTAAACCTATAGGCGACACGATCAGTCCTCGGAAATAGCGCCAAAAACTTGATGGGGTGTAAGTTTTACCCTAATTTAAAACAATGTAGACCGCAAGTGCGCAAGCAAGCAATCATAGTACTTAGGGATCAAATCCACTGGGAATGATGGTTACACTATAGGCTTGTCGGAGTCAAGCTAAGCAAGGACAAATAAGGATTGTTTTAAGGGGTTTTAAGTGACTAATTTCAATATTCAAACGATGTGATCAATAAAACAAGCGTTGGGTTTCATGGTTTTTTCTATGGTTCATGGATTAAACTATTCAGGAATCAGGAACATAGATCTAGTTAAGTATGTAATCTAGTCGTAAATTAATCATAATTCTCTCATATCAATGATTAAACATGTCTAACAATCTATATCATTCACGTTATGAAGATTAAATCGAAACATGTCTCATAAGTCAATATATTGCTTATCTAACACTTGTTCATATGAATTAAATCGAGTTGTTCACAAGATGAGATCGATATATAATGAAGGTACCAGATTCGTGTAAACGAGCTCGATCTCTATCAAACAAGTAGGGTTTTAGATTTATGGGCAAAACAATAATAAAAGCTTAAGAAAAGATCAAGAATATTTTTAATAAAGTTTATTATTCCAGAGAGTTACGGATCCCCCCTGAAGAAATAAGTTACATACTTATACTAAAACGATCGGAGAGAACAAACCCTAGAAATGCATGGAAAGTATCTTAACTACGAAGATTTACACAATATTCTCATATATTATCTACTTATCTACAAGTATTCTGAGGTCGGAAATCTCATTTGGATTGGGCTTTTAATCTTCATAATGGGCTTTCCTGGTTGATTGAGGCCCACCTTGCTTCCTCTAGATGGATATTCGGGTCGGTTTAATCTTAAGTCGGGTCTGTGTAAAGGGTGCCAAACCCGGTACCGACCCCCCCTCCCCCTCCCCCCCCCTCCCTTGCGGAGTTCAATCTCTGATGACGTCGAAGGTGGGACAAAGCGTGTTGAAGAAATTGATTTGACTTAGGATTGAATCGCCACGTCTGTTCAATTGTTCCACGTGGCTTGCATCCAACCGTCGCACTTGAAAGGAAATGAATGGACACGACGGTTTTTAATGCGGAACCGCTATGCTCATTTAAATCAAAGAGTCAATATGATCTTGATATACCTATTATTTTACCTATTTTACTATATATTTTAAAGCATTTTTTTAAGTATTTTAATAAGGTTTTACACCAAATAGGTAGTTTTCCTCGTATTTGTAGTTCCAAAGTGTTAACAGGGAAAATCATCAAAATAGAGCAAAAAGAGCTTAAAGAGGTGTATTTTAAGCTACAGAAAGTTTAAAGAGCCAAAGACTTAGTCCAAACCACGAAATTCTCAAGATATTAAAATTTTGCCGATTTGGACAGAAGCGATGAGTCCAAAGTTTTGCTACGGACGGACAACCAAATCAACTTGGATTTTGAATAACGATAGCTACATTTAAAGCTCTTTGCGTCAGCTTTCTAATGAAGTTATAATTATCTTATTTAGAGCTTTGAGATATACGATATGGTGGATATACTGAAGACATGTCAAACTGCCTCGAAGATGAAGAAGGTGCATAATGAAGTCAAACGTTGATGGACCTTAGGGCCGATGTTCCTGACCATTCTTAGCCCAAATTGGAGTCTTATAAAAGCCCATTTCAAGCCTTGTAGAGGAGGTCGGTTGGAGTGATGAGGATTTGGAAGTTTTGGCCAAAAAGACCATTTTGCCCATAAAGAACCCTAGGAGACCTTAGCACTATAAATACTTGTTTTTAGCCTCGTGTTTAGGGTGTGCCAAAATTTACAAACACTTTTTACCCATATAGAACATCAGCCACGTCTCCCTTGGAGGATTGATCATAGATCTTGTTTTAGGAGCTTTGGTGGATGATCTCGCTTTGTACTTCGCTATAGAGAAGAATCTTCTTATCCCTACTCTCTTAATAAAGTTTATCATCATGTTTTCTTCTATCTCTTGTTTTTTTCGTGCACCATGTCCGAGTAATTCACTTGTTAGGTTTTAGGTTTTCAATGAGTTTCATAATTTGATAATTGATTGATGATTGTTTAGGGATAAAAATATAATCTTCATCTTTACTTGTACTCTATGCATAATTGCTTTACCGCACATTTAATGATTTGATATTAGGTTGATATAGATTCCAAAAGCTTTTATATTAACCGGAACTAGTATTTGACGAGTCAAGCGTCTTAACATTCTAAAAGTTTAGGTAAGGAGTTCGGTGAACAATATCATTACCCATACTTTTCTTGCATATTTTCACCTTGTAATAACCACGCAAAAGCCGAGTCTATTAGGGTAATGAAATATAGTAGACGAAGCCACGAAAGTGGAATGACTATACCTTCGTGTTATGAGTTCTAGATGATGCGGTATATCCTAAGGTCCCTAGATTAAATCAATCATTATTGTTGCATGATTCTCTGTGATTTCCTAAGTCCTAACGCTTTTCTCTTACCGATTTTAGTTTATCTAATATTTGCATCCGTGTTAATTCACAATCACCCAAAACGACAAACATATTTTGTTCTAGCTTTATTTTATTCATTACGTTTCGTAGTGTGGTTAACAACTTCTCATGGAATTCGATCCCTTATCTATACTAATTGTGATTGTTGTGCACTTGCAGGAAGTTGGATTTAGTGGTAAAACTTAACCCCACCATCAGATCCACTTCCATCAAATAAATGCACTGGCGTCACACGTGGCATTCATAACCGCCATTTTTGGCGAATTCCGAAAGAGACGCTTGAATTTCCTTTTTCTCTTTCCGAATTAGGTTATAAATAACTCATGCTAGATCTTCCTTCTTTCTCCCACAATGCATTTTTCTCATCAAACCCTAATTCTTTTCTTTGTTTCTTGACGAGTCTTTCCCTTAGATCATACCATGGAGAACAACAACCATCGGGGGTTCAGGAAGAAAAAGTATGAAATCAATCTCGTCCAGGTTTTGGCTCATCAAATAGGCGAATCATCTGATTCTCCAGCGGTGCCCTTTTTGATGTCGGACCCTTCAACATATCCTTCGCTGATCAAGACAATCGTCAAGATCCCGAAGGACGCTACCAATCTTGAGGATATGGTGCTACCTTTACAATATAAAACGGTTGCCGTGAACACCTTCGAGGTTTAATATTACCCTTTCTTGTTTTTTCTTCAGTTGATAAACTCGGTCAACCATCTCGTTAGTTTATATGAGGCCGAGGTTGGGAACGCGACGTCCTTCAAGTTGAACTCTGACCTAGATGCCCTAGCTAATTCGAAGAGCCCAGCAAGAGAAGTCATTTGCCTGATCAGGGCTCTTTCCGAGACAAAATCACGTCTCAAGGTGGAGCGTGCTAACGTCGCATCCCTTAAAAGGCATCTAGCCGTGGTTGGAAAAGAACAAGAAAGGCTTTGGTATTCGTGTCAATCGTGGAGGAAATTGGCTAATATCAGAGAAGGCTATGCACAAGCATGTAGACTTCTTGGCCAATTGCACATACGAACTGGAGCTCTCGATTGGTCGATGGCATCGTCATGATCACTATGTGACCCAAATGTGTGAAGCCATTGGTTCCGTTACCTGCCTTGACAAGCTAGAGAAACTTGGATTCGATATTCCTGGCACATTGCACTCTTGATACACCAAGGTCAGGGATAAGAACAGAGAGCAGGAAGAAGAGTTCGACTTTGACCCACCGAGCTCACTTTCTTCGATGTCACTTCTAACCATCGAAGAGCTGTTAGACAAAGCTCGGAGGAACAAATCCAATGAGAAAGCGAGAGCAGCTCCGAGGAGACATATCTCTTAGGGCATCTTCAATTTTTCCAAAGTTGTTGCTGTGATTGCTTCCTCGACGACTCACCAGGAATCAACTATTGTTGCTGCTGCTAGGGCACCTTGTTCACGATTCTTGTTTTTCCTTTACTAAGAATTTTTTTTGTTTTGAGATTTTCACATGCAATCCGAGTATTTTGACATTTATTAATAAACAAATATTTTTATACGACATTTGCTCTTTCTGCTAATTTTTCTCTAAGGTCGGGATCGAAAGTCCCAATGAGTGCGTAGAAATGTACGGACTTACCTCGTTTTCTCTAAGTCATTGAAAAGTATGCAATCTGAGTCGGCGTATGGTTACTTTAATGATCTTAGAATTTGTGCGGAACTGAGGCCGGCTTTGGTTGTATGGGTTTAATACCACTATACTTATGGAAAGTATGTATGGGAGATTGAATCCCTGGCCAGGGTACCAATGTGAAAAGCTTTCACATTAGTTGTGAATATGGACGACGTGGTCGCGCCAATATTATTTTAGAAGTTTATAGAATACTTGTTTTTGCGATTCTAGTAGTCCAATTTTGGATTTTATGTATAGTGACTGAATGTACCAAGTAAAAATATAATTTTATATTTTTATTAATATCGCAATTGTGCCCTTATGAGGGGCTGCCTAAGTACCCTCTCTTCCAAGAGAAGGATCAAGTCGCTCGTAGTTCAAATACAAGAATGAAGAAGGCATAAATGCCAAAAAAAAATTTCTTTTTTGCCGAGCTAGTACTTGTACTTTTAAAAGTTCTATGCGTTCCACGAATTGTTCATCTTCTTGCCGTTCATTTCAAGCAGCTCATAAACTCATGGTTTGACGACTTTTGACATCTGATAGGGTCCTTCCCACTTTTCTCCTAGTTTCCATGTGTTATCTTCCTTTTTAGTAGCGTAAGTTTTCCGTAATACGACGTCGCCTACCTCGAAGAACCGGTTGCGGACCCTCTTGTTGTAATACTTAGCGGCTGCTGATAATTTGTATTCGTAGCAAAGACTGGGCTCGCCTTTCTTCCAGCTCGTCCAGTCGATCCACATCATCGTTGACGTACTGGTTTTGAGTCATAAGAACATGGTGTAAGATTCCATCAAGTTCGAACTTGTCGAACACATCACCCACCAAGTTTGGACTGTTATTCGTTATGATCCCGTAGAGTATCCCATGTCGGCATATGATGTTTGTCCAAATGAAATCATTTACATCAGTTTTTTTGATGGTCACAAAGGCCTCGGCTTCGACACATTTCATGAAATAGTCGGTCATTACTACGATATGCTTTTTCTCTTTTGAGGTGTGGAGTGGTCCCACGGTATCCATTGCCCACCGCATTAATGGATAGGAGATGGTAGCAGATGAATATTCCTGTGTTAGGGCCATCTTCATCGGAGCGTGGCGTTGACATGCCTTACACTTGTCTGCGAACTCTTGACAAGCTGCCATCATGGTCGGCCAAAAGAACCCTAGTTTGCTCAGCTTAAGTGCTAAAGTATGACCTCTAGAATGGTTGCCTCCGTCACCGTCGTGTGTGTTAGCCAGTAATTTGTAGATTTCATCTCTGGCAATGCATTGCATCATTACTCTTGATGCACTCCACCGATATAATTGATCTTTGCAGATGTTGTAATGAGCGCATCGAGCTCGTAGTCGTCAAGCCTTCCATTTATTCTACAGGCAGTCTCCTTCCTTTTTGTATGCGATAATATCTTCCCTTCAATCTTTTTCAGGAACTTCTTCGGCTTAGGCCGAAGGCTCGTCGGATGGTTCTGAATTGTCGACCATCATGACCGCTAACTGTACCGAGGCCGAGTCAATGCTCGAGATCGGTATACTATCTACGCGGATAACTCGCCTGATATCTGACTTAGCGGCCAATGCTACTAGAGCATACGTCGTTGAAGCAAGGTGCAAGTTCTTTTACTACCTGGAGATAAGCATTCATTTTAGCGTCCTTGGTTTCGTATTTTCCATTGAATTGACTAGCCACCAACTGAGAATCGTAATTTACTTTCAGGCGGTTTGATCAAACCACCTCGGCGAGTTGAAGACATGCAATCAAGGCTTCATACTCTGCCACGTTGTTGGATGCTTTGAAATTCAATCGAAATGATTGTTCAATGATCTCACCCATTGGGGATTCTAATCATAATCCTACACCGGACCTTTGACGTGAGGAAGAGCCATCGACATGAAGGGTCCAAAATCCTTCTTTGCTGGTTATCTCGATGCTCTTCCATTTATGGAGTTCAGATACGAAGTCCGCTAGGACCTGAGATTTGACGCTCTGGCTTCCCTTGTAGATTATATCGTATTTTCTCAACTCGATCGCCCACTTGATTAGACATCTGGACTTCTATAGTGTACGATTGGAAATTAGGACGTAGTGTCCAGTTTTTCCATCTTTGTATACCTTGTCTCCGCGCTTCTTAGGGCTTTGCTGACGTAGAAGATTGGTCTTTGATCTCCCTGATCTGCTGTCACTAAGACCCCACCGATAGCGAGGTGGACACAGCGATGTAGAGGTACAATACTTTGCCCTCTTCTGGTTTTGCCAAAATGGGTGGTTTGGTAAGATACTTCTTTATATCGGAGAAAGCTTGCTCACAGTCCCCATTCCACTCGAATGTCTTATTAGCTCGGAGCAACTTATAGAATGGTAAACTCATGTCTGTTGACCGCGATATAAAATGATTAAGAGTAGGAATTCGTCTGGTTAAGTTTTGAACTTCCTTCCGAGTCCGAGGGGATGGTAAGTTCATAACGTTAGCGATTTGTTTTAGATTTGCTTTGATGTCGTGCTCCATTACCAGGTATCCGAAGAATTTTCCCAAAGCGACTTCGAAGGTGCACTTTGCCGCGTTCAGCTTCATGAAGTAGAGATTGAGCGTGTCAAAGCACTTGCTAAGATGTCCGATGTGGTCTTTGGCGTTTGCTGATTTCACGAGCATATCGTCGATATAGACTTCCATAGATTGACTGAGTTGGTCAGTGAACATCCGGTTTACTAAGCGGTTATAAGTTGCGCCGCGTTCTTGAGGCCAAACGGCATGACCTTGGAGCAGTAGATACCTTTGTCCGTGATAAAGATCGTTTTCTCTCTATTGTCTGGGTGCATCATTGTTTGATTATACCCGGAGAAAAGCATGCATATAGGACATCAGTTCGTTCCCAGCAGTAGCCTCAACCAATCTATCAATATGGGGTAGAGGAAAACTATCCTTTGGGTAGGCCTTGTTTATGTTAGTGAAATCGACGCAAACTCTCCATTTTCCATTCTTATTTTTTACCACGACGGGGTTGGCAAGCCAGTCAGGGTAATTACCTTGGTTATTGATCCTGGTCCGAGCAACCTTTCCACCTCATCGTTGACTGTCCTGGATCGTTCTGGTCCTAACTTCCTTCATTTTTGCTTGATCGGTCAATGAGACGGGTCGATGTTGAGCTTGTGGCAAATAATCTTGGGATCGATTCCTTTTATATCCTTCACTGACCACGTGAAGGTTGAGACGTTTCCTAGGAGCCAGTTTACTAGCTTGTCCCGTATGAGGTCGATGAGGTTGGTACCAATCCCTATACATCAATCTAGTTTCTCGAGGTCGAGTATAACCTGCGTGACCTTTTTCCAGTGAGCACCTTCTTGGCTTCCATTGGCGGTTGTTTCTCCATTTCCTCCGCTTGGTCCGATATCTGGAGGGCCAACACCGCTCGGCTCGTCTGTTTCCTTTTTTAAAGGAAACAGTTGCTTGCTTCAACGTGGCTACCCCGAATTGTGTGTGTCCCCCTGTCAGTTGGTAGTTTCAACCATTGGTGATAGGGAGAAGCCATGACTTTCATGATAGAAAGCCAAAATGTTCCAAGGATAATGTTGTACACCAAGGAGGTATCGATTACTACGATCTCGATCACTCGTGTAATATTCGAAACGCGAACTGGGAGTTTGATATTCCTGATGTGGTAGTTGACTGGTTGGCGAATCCGATAAGAGGTTGAAGATTCCATCGTAGTCTATTCCCTTCTATCTCCATTTCGTGGAGGGTGCTTTTGTAAATGAGAATTGTTGAGCTCCTTGTGTCAACCAACATCCGGTTGAAAGTACCGGGTTCGTGTAAACGAGCTCGGTCTCTATCAAACAAGTAGTTTGAACCTGGACGTGATAGTTACACCATCTTCTTGAATGTTAGCCCTTAACAGTAACACTTCCATCTCCTTGTAGTACTCTTCCACCGTTTTAGTTCCTTGAACCAGATTTCTTAAATTTCGATGTAGCTCCCAGTGATAGTGACTTGGCACAAATCTCTTCCTCATGACGCTCTTCAATTGATTCCAAGTCTCTATGGGATAATCATTAGCTCTTCTCCTAGTAGTCACAAGTTGATCCCAGCAGCTCAAAGCATAATCGTAGAACTCAGTGGATGCCACCTTAACCTTATTATGCTCTGTGTATTCTCGGCAAACAAACGCTAGCTCAATCTTCTTCTCCCACTCCAAGTACGCATCCAAATTGTTGGTTCCATGGCAAGGCGGAATGTTAATTTTTTAACCTCCAAAGTTATCCTTAAGTGGTGCTCTCTCTCTTTCACGCCTATATCTCCTTCAACAATTGTGAGATGAGGATTGGTTGTAGTAACTACGAGAAACCTCTTGATCAAAAGAGTTCTTGGTATTTTCCTTAGGTTCCTCACGATTTGGCTATGAAGTTTTTTTG
Source organism: Draba incana (assembly GCA_963576765.1). Lineage (NCBI taxonomy): Eukaryota > Viridiplantae > Streptophyta > Magnoliopsida > Brassicales > Brassicaceae > Draba > Draba incana. Next base: position 20,571,343 of record OY755212.1, on the reverse strand, counting down.
AGACCATGAGCTTCAAAATGTTCATCCATCAATTTAGCCGTCTTAGCCGTAAGAGTAGCTGTGAGTGCTTCAATCAACAATTTATGTGGTTCACTACTTGTGTCATCTCCATCTTCAGTCCCCATTGTTCCTGAAATCACAAGGATTCTTATAGTTCACGATCTGATCTACAAGTATTTATCAAAAATCATGCGAAACAGATAAGTGATCAGCCTTAAATTGATACTTGAAAGTAAATGCAAAGACAAAAGAAATTTGAAAGGATGGATACAACCTGACGAAGTAGCTTTGATACCACTTGATATGATCCTACACAAGATGTCAGCCTAGGGAGTCACTTCATTGGTTGATTTGGATCAGAATACAAGGGCTCCTTTGATTGTTGCTGCGGATAGATAATGAAGGGTTGATTATGGGTTTGTGAATGCTTTGTATCAAAACAGAATGGATGCAGTGGATGATTGATATATAAGTTATTTTGTGATTGATGATCACAACCGATGAATCGAGAGATACTTTCAAGGGTGATGGAGAAACTCTTGAACTACGAGCCTACTCCAGCTTTGGATAAAACGCACCAAAGTAAGAACAAGATATTGGATTTTACTCCAATTAGATCAAACAGATTGTAAGGGGTTTTTGATAAAAGTTTGATGATCTTATTCATGGCAAAATCAGAATACATATAGAGAAGGAGAAGACTTAAAATACGTTCATAATAAAAGCCCACATCAAGAGCATATAGAAAAATGAATTTCAAATCATTAACTCATTATTTGACTCAGAATTTGAATTTAAAAGAGAACACTCAAAACTGAGCCTTATTAATTTTGTTATCAATGGGCCAGAATAAAAGTGTGTGAACAATTCTCATTAAAAACCTTGTCTAGAAAACCCAATGGGAAAAACTAGACCAAGGGAAAGAGAGCACAAGTCACATACCTCCCATTGGTAACCCTTAGTTAGCTTAAATCACAACCAAAGTAGTTGGATTAGCTAAAATACTAAGGTTGCTTTCAGCCTAACTTAGCAATGTGCTAATGGCTTGCTTTAACTTCTTGGTTTTGGACCTTGTGATGGGTCCAATAGGTAACTCCAAAGCTCTTTGCACATCCTCAAGTTCAAGCTGCTCCTTAGCTCCTAGTTCAAGTTAAAGCTGCTAGTCCATTATCATATCATCGACGCATCAAGGCTTCAAGTATATCTGCTTTTGGATTTGAATTAGGTCGATGTTGGGGCTGTGGAGGCTGGAACGGTTGCTCTTGATGATGATTCACATGTCCATATGTCTCCTAAGGTAGTTGTTGATACAAGTTTGGATTGTACCAATTGTTGTAAGGAAATGGCGTTTGATGGAATTCATGAGGCAATGGGATGTAATCTCCACTAGACTCTTGATGTGTTGAACTCGCCATTCTCCTAGGGTTTTGTTTGTGATGTTCCATTGATGAATCTCGGAAACACACTTAAATAAGAAACAAAAAACAAAAATTAGCAAAAAACAGAAAAGAGGAAAAAGGTAAAATAAAAACTTAGACTTATTCTTTATCAAAAATCTGTAAGTAAGCGAACTAAGTTCCCGACAACGGCGCCAAAAACTTGATACTCCCTAAAAGAGTATGCATAGAGTTTTAATAATTTATAAACCCTAATCTACATGTGCATAGCTGACAATTGTAGTACTTAGAGGTCGATCCACATGAGACTATGTTGTTTCGTTACAAACTTATATGATGCAGAATAAGCTAAAAGAATATATATTTTGTTTTGGGGTTTTAGATGAAACAAATGCAATAAGATAAATAAAGGGATAGATAAATCAAAACACACAAGAAAAAAGAAATCTAAAGAACATATGCAACCTATAAGACACGATTTTAAAGAGGTAAACTAGTGTTCTATAACTCAAATCACGGAGGTAGAATCTTTCTACTTTTGTGGCTCAGATCCCTATGTTTTCTACCCTAATAGATTCAACTTTTGATGGTTATTACAAGGTGAACTCACACAGAAAGATTGAGATTCAATTGTTCACTAAACTCCTTAACTAACCTTTCGAATTGTTAAAACGCCTAGCATATCAAATATTTGATCCGGCGATATAAAAGCTTTTGGAGAATATATCAACCTTAGATCGATCACTAGTTAGCTACGCTAGATCAAGCTTTATGCATAAATAGAGATAGAAAATCAATTTAGAACCAAACTCAATAAAAAGTGTAAGATATGCAACATAGAACTTTTAGAATAACTTTAAATCTAACATACAACTATTCCAACTTGTTATTGAACATGTAGCAGCTAGGATAGATGATAAAACATAGTGAATTCATGACTCCATAGAAGGGCTAGGATGATTCTTCTCTTAGAATGAAGATTGAGAAGATACCAATCCTTCATCGCTCTGTAACAAGACTTATTAATGAAGAACAATGAGAGAAACGAAATACATGATTTCATTAATAATTTGTGTGATGCCTAGGGCTGCTTCCTCTCTCAAATGAGGCTAAAATCAAATATATATAGTGTTACAAGTGGTTCCAGGTCGGCAAACTTCTAGGGTTTCACTTTGGGCGAAAACATCTTTTTGGTTGAAACTGCTCCAAACATTGGACACAGACACCAGAAAAAATCACGTGTCCGGTGTCTAGGACAAAAGTGTTCCTTCTGTACAGCACCGGACATAGACACCGGACTACGAGTCCGATCGGTGTTTAGGTCGATTCTGCGCTTGCTTCATTTTCGAGGCAGTTTAACATATCTTCAGTAGATCAAGTATATCTTCCAAACCATAAATTTAAATGATGTAATTCTAACTCCATTAAAAAAATGACTCAAAGGGCTATCTACACATGAAAATTCACCTCATTCCAAGTATATTTGATCATCCGTCTATGACTAACCTTCAGACGTATATCTTCTGTCCAACTTAAAAAAATGTGATAACTTGAAGATTTGAGACTTGGATTGGCTCATTTGACTTTGATGAGTTGTTGTAGAGTGTAGAATACTTTTTTTGCTCCTTTTCGCATCCTTTTTGATGATTTAACCTATATGACTCTTGAAAACTACATATACTAGAAAAATACGTCTTTCGATAGAAAAACTTATTAAATAGCATATAAAATATATGAAAATGGATAGTATAAGTGGTAAAATATGAGCTATATCAACAAGCAATGTTTCTACTTCCAAATTGTTATAGTCTTTAATACCTCTACATTCTCAAACAATAGCTGAAGTATTTCACACAATACATTTGCCCCGTATGGTCAGCCCTAAGTAAAGATGGCTATCCCAATATGTTACCCTAACAACATCTATAGCTATAAGGTAGCCGTCTCAGAAAAAATACACACATAAGATTATCCGTTAATTGTGGAAGGCTCATATACGAAATTGAGATGTATCTCCTTCCTCTAAACCCCAGATCGTATAATACCAAGTATGAGTATGTTTGAACCCATCCAGCGCTTCTTAAACTGATCTTACGAATAAAGCTATTGTCGGGTTAACTAAAGATCGATCGAGCAACATTTACATTAACTCGACACAAAGCTGTCTGGGTAAAACTTACCCTAATGGTACGTTTAAACCTGCAAACAAGCAAACTAGCGGGTAATAATTTTTCTCTCGATCGAAGTCCTAATATTAGTCATACTTAACTATATAATGAGTCTCCATGGTAACCGTAAAGTTACGTGGGCCATGATCCAACCGGATGCTCTATCACTACGCTTATTGTGGGGGTCGGATTCCACCCCTACGAAATCGATGTAACGACAAGAACGGTTCTACAAAGACATGAAGAAATCATGAGCAAGCTTGTAAAAGCCTAGTCTAAAGTTAGGCCCATAATAATATTAAGCGCATATATAAAAATAGACTTATAATAATATGGGCATAAAAGCTATTAGATTGTTTAATGGGACATGCCTAAATCTATTACTTAACCTAGATTAGAAAAGCTATATATAGCTCATTGTATTCACCCAAAAAGATGATGATAATTTTCTCAGAACAATAAAACAAGTCTTAGCATCTTTCTGCATTGTGATTGACTCAGAAGTCTCATATTTCCTCTTAAACCCTTACAAATTCAATTGTGCGAGTTTCGACTCCTACACCTATGGCTAAGCGTACAGTTATCCTTATAGCCTTGTGCTATTTTTGAATTGAGGTTGTATTGATCTCTTATCAAGACCTTCCAATCTGCGGACAGCTGCTTTCTAGGTTAGCAATGATGAGAACGCTAAGCCTAGACTACCTTTCTTAACCTTAAACAAGATGTATCGAGGCATCCTCGAGGCCATACCAATAGCATCTCCAAATCCTTCTACTGAGACAACCCTGAGGCCATACTAGTATACTATACACATGAAAACTTCACGTACCGGACCATTGTATCGTGTACGTACGGACCACTGTCTGTCATCGTACCAAAGACGACCACTATCTGTTCCATCGCATGATGTACGTACGGACCACTGTTCGACCATTATAAGCATACATCCGGATCCCATCCGTACGTATCACTAACGTATTGGTTCAAGCCCACGTCTGGTTCTCTTAACAAGATCGAATTTCTCTTGAACCCAACTCTAAAATACCCTTAACAATACTACTAAAACACTATATGAAAGCTATAATGGAGAAAAGAAGAAAGGAATATGTTAAGTACGGATTGCGCCTTACTTTGGCTTTGAACCGCTCTCCTAGGGACTTGGGGCGCTGAGTTCCCTCTCAAGCTCCTCTTTATTTTCTAGCTCGTAAGCATTTATCTTTGGCTCTAGCGTGAGAATGATTTTTGGTGTGTAGAACAATGAGCGCTTTTTGCTCACTATATATACTACACCAAATACACTAGCCCGTACACTTTCCTTATTTTTCTCCATCTCCATTCTTTATGGGCCAAGCCCGTACATCTTCTTCTTTTTCTTTCTCAAAGTCGGCATCACCTCTTTTATTATCTAGGTTTTTCTTTTTCAAATATGGAAGGGCCCATTTACCTTTCGCTTGCCTTTAAATAGGTTTCCATCTTTAGTTATCCATTTTGGCCTCAGTTTATAAAAACCGCAGAATTTTCCCAATATTCTCCTAAGTAGCTAAATAAACCTAATCCATTAACATGGGATGTTACACTAAACCCTTCTCTTCAACCTATAGGCGATGCGATCAGTCCCCGGCAACGGCGCCAAAAACTTGATGGGGTCTAAGTTTTACCTTAATTTAAAACAATGTACACCGCAAGTGCACAATCAAGCAATCTTAGCTTTTATGGATCGAATCCACTGAGGCTGTAAATAGTATTTGCCGTGTACTGTGAATGCGTGAACCGTGAATAGTATCAACCGTGAATAGTGTATACCATATAGACTGATGGTTACACTATAGGATTGTGGGAGTTAAGTTAAAGTAGGACAAATAAGAATTGTTTTTAGGGTTTTTAAGAAACTAATTTCAATATTCAAACAATGTGATCAATAAACAAGCTTTGAGTTTGATGAAATTCTTTAGGGTTCATGGATTAAACTATTTAAGAATCAGGAACATAGATCTAGTTAAGTAATCTAGTCGTAAATAAATATCAATGATTAAACATGTCTAACAACCTAACTCATTCACGTTATGAAGATGAAAGGGAAACATGCCACATAAGTCGATATATAACTTATCTAACAATTGTCCATATCAATTAAATCGAGTTATTCACAAGATGAGATCGATATATAACATAATATTATTAAATTTTCGATCAAAGCAACAACGGATAAAGTATGACCAACCCCAAATCCTATTCAATTCCTATTTGTCAAGCCATGAAATCCCCTTTGAAAACCTCTAATCCCAATAAAAAATATACTCAAACATGATAGCAAAGACCAAAGCAATAGCAAAAGAATACATTATTAGTGGTACCATATTTAGCACCCGTTACCATGACTTGACCCTGGTGTGAACCGATCCGGATATCCTCCCAAAACCAAGGAGATAGGCCAAACTGCCATTCTAGGCCCATTATGAGAACTAAAGGCCGAAGCTAGCTCAGTCCACTGACCTGAAGATACTTGGATAATAAGTGGAGATGAACTAGAATATAGAGTAAATCTCGAGATTTAGAATATTTTACATACATTTCTAGAGTTTATGTGATCGACTCAAGAGAGTATAAATATGTAGCACATTTCACCTAAAAGGGGATCCGCTACTCCATTGAATACAATACACCATTGGAAACATGTTTCTTTGTTCTTAAGATTTTTGATTGTTCTTTCCTAAAACCTAAAGTCCCACCTGTTTGGAGGAAGCCGAGGTTGCTAAACCGATAAGGTTTATTTATGCAAGCTTTAAATTTATATTTCTAGATAAACTTCAAGTGCACATGCAAACGCAGTAGTATTTAGGGGTCCAACCACTGAGGACTGGAAAGATGATACGCTACGAATTTATGAGATGCAAATTAAGCTAAGTCAAAATATTTGGTTTTTGGATTGGAAAATAAAGAAAGTAAAATTAAAGGTAAATCAATAAGTGAAAAGTGTTAGGACTTAGGAAATTCGCAAAGAATCAAGCAACAATAACGATTGATTTATTCTAGGGATTTAAAATATACCGAATCATCTAGAACTCATAACACGAAGGTATAGTCTTTCCACTTACGTGGCTCCGACCACAATGTTCATTCTCCCTAATAGACTTAACTTTCGATGGTTATTAAAAGGCAAAAACATGCAATAAAAGTTCAAGTTACGATATTGTTCACCGGCCTTAACTATCCTTTCGAATTGTTAAGACGCTGGCTCATTGATATATCATGGTTTTTAGCCATGATATAAGTTCGTTTTCTAGAGTCTTTTGGTGTTTTTGAGTCTTTATTGTTTTTCTTAGGTACTTGGACGTTTAGAGCATTATTGGTGTTTATTGGAGCATTTTGGAGTGTTGTGGAACGAGCAGTCAAAGACACAAGTTTGGAGTTGAAATTCAGCAAGTCTGTCGATCGACAGAGGGGTTGTTGATCGACATGCAGAAATCAAGTGTGTCGAACGACACACTTACCATGTCGCTCGACACGACCAAAACTTCGACCAAAATATCAAATTTGGAAGATTTTCGGTTCTGCCCCAAAAGTTTCATATGGTTCTTCGTTTCCAAACTGGTTTCGATCTTTGTATCAATTCTCTATCTTTTCAATAAAGTATTATTCAGAAATCATGTTTGCAATAATCACCATGTTTGAGTAGTTAACTAGTTAGGTTTTAGGGTTTTCAAAGGATGATGAAAAGTTGTTAGGATTTATTTGCATCATATTTATTTTGTAAAACTCTATCCTAGGCCTCTTAAGATCAATGGGTCGTAACCCGATCCATTAAGCAATCCCAAGGCCCATTAGCACTAAACCCAATGAAAGCCCATGAGGAAAAGCCTAGACCTAATGTGCATCTCACCTTCACTCTATAAATCGAGATGTCTAGGTTTGGGGAGAGAACAAGGTCATGCCTGCGGCGAAGCCCTACCAGAATCTCTCTAGAGCCGCCATCGGAGAGATGATACAACCACCGTCATGTCCGTGAAGCCACAACCGCATCTTGAATGAATAAAGACAGTTCTATCCCATTTTTGTGGAGGAGAAAAATAGACATGAAGATCGGATTGAGGCGGAGTGAAACATCGTTGGTAAGTGCTCCTCTCTCTGGTCTTAATGTGAGCGAAATACGTTTGTTAATCGGATATGTATTCTAAGAGATATGGCCATTTTCCCGAGATGCTTAGGTGCAGAATCGGATCTGCGAGTAGTGCACTTCGAGGAAACCCTAATCGGGTCCGGTTTGGGTTTATCAGGTTGGATCTGGTTTGGGTCAAGTGGATCTGGGTCGGATCATGTGAACCGGATCGGTTAACAAGGTTGAACCGGTTTAGCTAACTAGGTTAGTTTGGACCTGTTTAGCTAACCGGGCTGTGTGGATCAGTTTGTTTAGCCGGTTTGGTTCGACTCGGTTTAGCCGATCTATTTCCTTTTATAAGTATAAGTAATTTGTATCAGAGTCTTAGATAGTTATTCTTGTGTGGTTTCAGCACAGTGCGAGCTGAGCCAAAGGTAGGACCAGCTAGGGCAGATCATTCCATTATAGGAACTGGATTATTGAGGTGAGGATCATGACTTGTAATCCCTATGGTACATATATGTTATCTTGAATATGAGTGGTTTAGAATGATGCTAGAGTACATAATGATACTGCTAGAACCGGGTTCCTAGTTGCTTGCTTGAGCATGTAGAAATGATAGGTCGAATGGTTTATCATGATATTGGTTGTCGGGTTACTGGATGGAATGGACTGTAACCTGTGATATATATGAGACGTACATATTTAGAGGTGAGGACCTCGACTCATGAGTATATAACCTAGAAGAGGTTTAGGGTTGTCCTGGATGCAGATACCCTTTGAGGTGAGGACCTTAGTGTGTTGACTGTATATGAATCTTGTGCAAATGGTAGGACTAGCTGCGTGGTATTATTCTTATGATAGCTTGGGCTTTGATGTTCCTATTCTTGCTTGTGTATATGTTCTTGTTGGATTATGTGGCGTTAGCCCACCCTCACTGAGTAATCCTCCCCTGAATTACTCACCAATCTCTCTCTTATTTTATCTTAAAAGTATAGTTGTTGTGCTTTATGAGTCAGGTCAGGTCAGAATACCTGGTGTGGAGAAATACCTAGGATAGTGATATTATAAATGGTATCAGAGCGGGTCGCCACTCCATTTCTGACCTGGAGGCCAAACTATTCGAAAACTATATATATTACACCTATTTTTGAAGTATATCAAAAACCGTTTTCAAATCTTTTGGATGGGGTCTGTGGATGAATAAACCAAACGCACCGACTTAAGATGACCCGATCTAGTGTCTTAGTATAAGTGGATAGATTAGAATAGAGTTCTTATGTGTTCGTTCTATTTCTCTCTCTTTTCTATCTCAAGTTCGAGGGAGGTTCACTAAGAAGACACATGGAGTTTCAATCTCATCAACCGCTTTGAGGAAGCAATACCAGAAGAGCAGACAAGGAGGCATTGATAACGATCTCCATTAGCAAGGAATCTTAACACCATGGAGGAGGTGATAAAACACATCAAACATGGTGAGGAAGAATCCAAAATGACGGCGAAAGTTCTAATGAGCTATAAGAAGATTCTGCGAGGCTACTTGTTCCGGCGATGGCGAATCCAAGGAAAAAAAGAAGTCTTCAAGACGTTTTGGAGATACAACAACAAGGAGCTTCAAGCAGTTCACGATGGCGTGGATGAGAGCTTCAGGTGACTTATGGCATGATCAACAATGTTCTCTATATCGATCTTCATGAGGTGTGTGCACGCAGTGGTGATTACTACAGTTGGGGACCAAGCAATTGTTTGATATCGACTAGGACTAAGAGTGTTTACGATAGCGTGGACGGTTATCGAGGATGGGTTTTGGTAGAACTGATTCCACGATAGGGCTAATGTTTTGATTATTCTTCTTTTTCCTCATTGACTTGGAAAACGGTCCTTCGTTTTCTATAGTTTGGTTTTGGTTTTCATTTCTAGGTATTTTATGGAAAGCGGTCTCCGTTTTCTCGCTTCGGGGTCTCGACATCCTAACCTGGTAGGGGTTTCTTTTGATCTTAGTCATTATTAATAGGATTTAGTATTTTAATTGATTGGTGAGTGTTCATTGTTTATTACCGCTTCACTTCTAGGTTGCTAGTAACAAGTTATTACCGCTCACAAATGTTAGGTTGTTTGTAATGGCTAGTTACCGTTTTCGATTGTTAGGTTGAAAACGATACATTCATACCTTTGCATTGCATAAAATGGTCATAATGCATTAGAATTACTTGTAGCGATTACATCAAGTAATCTTGGTGATGAAAAAGGGGACTTGGTTCCTCGGTCGTTAAACTTTGTTACCACGAGTAGCACATTTTGGCCAGCAGACCACGCTACCTAGTGTAGTATTCCGGTGTTCGAAAAGGAATCTTTCAGAAGTTTAAAAGGTGTTCACCGGAGGAAGTTCAGAGCTTCAAAGATTGTAGCTAGTCGACTGTACTCTTAGTGTTGCTATCTTGTCTCAGTGGGGACCTTCAGAGTCATTGATGTTAATAGGGAGTTGCTAGTCACTTCCACTCGGAGCTTTTGTGTAAAGGTGGGAATGAAGAATCATTTCGTCCTCAGAATGGAAGGATAAAGATACTTTCGGGAGTTCATGGAGATTTTAAAGTGCATGGGTCTTCGCCGGAGACGGCAAGATTCTAAAGTGCTCGGGATTCGAGTGGGATATTCATGGATTCTAGGAAAGTGTCACTAAGCCCGAGGCATTTCTGCAAGACAGAGTGGTTCATCATTGGAGGATCCCAGTCTTCATCTAAGCGTATCATCGTTGAGTTTCAAAGTTGGGTCATCAGAAGCGATCGTCAAGCAGCATGATTGTTTCGGGAGCCACCAATGCTGGTATCGGCGGAGACGGTGATCCAGTGGTGGTTGTAAAAACGTGGCGAATGTTTTGTTGACAGAAGTAACCCATAACACGTATGTTAGAAAGCGGTCATTTCTTTCAGGGTGGTGTTAAGACCTTTTTGGAGAAGTTGTAACAAATCTCGATATCGGAAAGATACATGTAGACTACTACACCAGCTCGGAAACGAAGAAGTGGGGTGTTAGCCTTCCTAAAAAGCGGTAGTAAGAGAAGGCTAGCTAAGTTGTTGGTGCATCGGTATAGGGAGTCAAACACTTCCATGTGTAAGCATCCAGTTCGGGCGCCAGCAAATAAGGGATGATAGGATGCATGTTCATATGACAGATGTTCTTCCAAGGCTACTGGGAATTTGATGGTAGTAACATCTTGGGGTGTAAAGGAATCCACTCGAGTTTCAGATCGACAAAGGATAGAATATCTCTGAACATAGATGTTACGACCACAATGATAACTAAGCATGGTCTTCAGGTTGACTTCATTATTGCTAATCAAAATGCACAGGATTCCTTTGGTGTTGATTGGTTTAAGGAAAAAAGGGCGCTCAAGAAACTGAGGGTTCAAGTCAGCTCCTAGAACCAGGAGTTCGGAACCAGTGGCTTGAGAGACAAGTCATGTAGAGAACAGATGATGAATTGAAGGACATGAACTCCAGAAGGAGACAAGAGATGCGCGACGGAGAAGTTATAGTGTACGACTACTTCAAAAGAAAGTATGCGCCTAGAAGGATGATGGAGGATCATCATGGGGTAAGAAGGATGATGGAGGATCATCATGGGTAAGAAAGATGATGGTAAGAAGGAGAAAGGTAAGCAGAATGATACTAGTGGTGGATCAAGCTGGGGTAAACATAATGATTCTGTTAGTGGATCTACTTGAGGTAAGCAGAGCGATGGTGTTGGGGATCGAGCTATTCCAAAGAGGGCGACAGAAGCTCTAAACTGTGAAAGATCAGAGTAGTAATATCATGGTTTAATGGCTCGTGATGATTGCCCACTGCGCAACCGAAGTGCCATGGGATGAGATGATCTTGAGTGACCTCGAAGGAGGATTAGACTTCTCGAGCGAGTGGGGCTCTTGAGATTCTTCATTTTCAAAATGTCACAAGAGGGGACGCATGTCTGTCTTGGCATCAGGTAGAGGGCTGTATGTGTTCTCCCTCGTCGAAATTGAGGTGTGCAGTTGCAGCATCAAAAGAGCCATGAGTCGGTTCAACGACTAGAATTATTGCTTTGAGGGTGTATTATCATTAAAAACCAGGTACGCTCGTAGAAGCATAAAGGGGAGCAGTGCTTTGCAGTTACTTCTACCACTACAGTGTTGTAGTAGGCGGGATACCTCTCTTCTGTTTGAGCAAAAGGTGTTGATTGGGGAGTACTTGCCCAGTATTCTTCGGGGCATACTTTTCAGAACTAGCCAGAAAGGGACCTTTGGAGAAGGTTACTATTGTTGGGGGAAAACTCATTGTAGCTCGGTAGTATTCAACTAATACCTCTGTATTGGGATTAAGTATTACCACTTGTACAAGAAGTATGGGACCCTCCGGGAAGCTATACCGTCGACGGCAGTGTTTGTTCAAAAAGTTGTCAAAAGTTAAGGAGGAAACTCAGAGGATATATGAGAGTTATCCAACAAACTCATTAGCAAAGAGGATACGGTTGTAGGTGGTATCGTGGTTCGAGAGACTAATGTGTTTGTTTTGAAAGCTTCAGTACTCCAAAATTGATTCCGACCACGGAAAACATGGCATGTGGTGTATTGGGGAAACAGGTTCGGTGATTCTCATCAGTGCCTTTCAGGGAAGTGTCATCCATGTAGCATTGTCAGAAAAGGTGCTCAGAGTAGTAAAAATCGACCGAAAGTTGGATACCGGTAAAAGAACATCGGTGACGAGTTCTCAGGACATCAACTTTCTTTGGCCATGCATAGGCAAGAATCTGAAATATCACAGGAAGCTGTAAGGGGATTAGTCAACCCTTGTGCAAGGTTACAGCTAAGCAAGAATGCTTGCTCGTATGTCATGTGCGGCCGTTGGGTAAGAGTCACAATGGCAGCAGGCCGGCAGCCGGGGAATTACAGTAATTCCACTGTTAGTAGGTAGGATACCCAAGGGGGGGGGGGGGGGGGGGTTAACCCAAAACATAGTCTGGTTAGATGACAGAGAAAGGTATCCAGCATGAGATTAGGAATGGACCGATTATCGCAGTGGAAGCGTGGTACTATTGGGATTGCATCATATTTATTTTGTAAAACCCTATTCTAGGCCTCTTAAGATCAATGGGCCGTAACCCGGTCCATTAAGCAATCCCAAGGGCCATTAGCACTAAACCCAATGAAAGCCCATGAGGAAAAGCCTAAACGTAATGTGCATCTTTCCTTCACTCAATAAATAAATATGTCTAGGTTTGGAGAGAGATTAAGGTCATGGCTGCGGCGAAGCCCTGCCTGAATCCCTCTAGAGCCGCCATCAGAGAGATGATGCACCCACCGTCTTGTCCGTAAAGCCACAACCGCATCTAGAAAGAATAAAGGCAGTTTTGTACCATTTTCTTGGAGGAGAGAAACGAACAGGAAGATCGAATTAGAGTGGAGTGAAACTTCGGTGGTAACTGGTCCTCTCTCTGGTCTTGATGTGAGCGAAATCCATTTGTTAATCGGATATGTATTCTAAGAGATATGGTTGTTTTCCCGAGATGCATAGGTGCAAAATCGGATCTGCAAGTAGTGCACTTCGAGGGCGTTTTCCCGTCGAACCAAGAAGAGCCAAGAGTCTATCTGCATATCATTTGAAATCCCCGGATGTAAGCTTTCTAGATTGGGTCTCAGATTGAAATTAATAGGTAAGCTCCGATCTTAGTTTGCTTGTGAAGTTGGCTGGTTAGTTCTTGTTTTCGGAAACCCTAATCCGGTTTAGGGGAAACCCTAATCGGGTCCGGTTTGGGTTAATCGGGTTGGATACGGTTTGGTTTAGGTAGATCCGGGTCAGATAATCTAAACTGGTTTGGTTAACCGGGTTGAACCAGTTCGGTTTGGACCGGTTTAGCTAACTGGGCCGTGTGGATCAGTTTGTTTAGCCGGTTTTGTTCGACTCGGTTTAGCCGGTCTGTTTCCTTTTATAAGTATAAGTAATGTGTATCGGAGTCTTAGATAGTCATTCTTGTGTGGTTTCTGCACGGTTCGAGCTGAGTCAGAGGTAGGATCAGCTAGGGCAGATTATTCCATTCCAGGAGCTGGATTATTGAGGTGAGGAACATGACTTGTAATCGTTATGGTACATATATGCTATCTTGAATATGAGTGGTTTAGACTGATGCTAGAGTACAAAATGATACTGCTAGAACCCGGTTCCTAGTTGCTTGCTTGAGCATGTAGAAATGATAGGTCGAATGGTTTATCGTGATATTGGTTGTTGGGTTGCTTGTTGGAATGGACTGTAACATGTGATATATATGTTACGTACATATATAGAGGTGAGGACCTCGACTCATGAGTATATAACATAGAAAAGGTTTAGGGTTGTCCTGGATGCGGATACCCTTTGAGGTGAGGACCTCAGTGTGTTGGTATATGAATCTTGTGCAAATGGTAGGACTTGCTGAGTGGTATTATTCTTATGATATGATAGCTTGGGCTTTGTTGTTCCTATTCTTGCTTGTGTATACGTTCTTGATGGATTGTGTGGCATTAGCCCAGCCTCACTGAGTACTTCTCCCATGAATTACTCACCCCTCTCTCTCTTATTTTTTCTTACAGGTATAGTTGTTGTGCTTTATGAGTCGGGTCGAGTCGGAATAGCCGGTGCGGAGAAATACCCGGGATAGGGATATAACATATTTGTTCACCTTGATTACATTAACTCTGATTTAAGACTGATCACCTTAGATTAGATATCATAGGTTGTTTAATAGATGCGACATCATTATTAGATTACTAGAACAAAATCATCGCAAAGAGAGTTGGCTTTGGATTTTTGTGAACAAATCGAACCTGAATTTAATGCTAGTTTAAATTTACACATATGGAGTATATCGTGGTGTAAGGGATCCCTAAGTGAATCTATTGAGGTGTATCTATTGAGGTGTCAGATCCTCAACTATATATATATATATATATGTGGTGAAAGTGCGGGTTGCACTAAAGGCGGCATAAGCCAACTGATGGTGTGGTTCGGTTAGGATCTAGCTACGCACTTATTATTCTATATAATGGTTATGGGCTTTATTTTTTTATATGATTTGCTTGTGATTATGTTCTTGATGGATTGTGTGGCGTTAGCCCACCCTCACTGAGTAATTTTTCTCCAAATTACTCACCCCTCTCTACTATTTGTCTTACATGTATAAACGATATTCATTGATAAGTCGGGTTGGATCGGAATAGTCGGTGCAGATAAATACCACGGGATGGGGATATTACAAGAAGTTTGTCATGAAGAGGAACAAAATTGTAAAAAAGACAAGGAAGTCCACGAATCTGAATCATGGCTTGAAGAAGCCATGGAAAAATCATGGGACGACAAAACTGAAACTAAAATCATTTTAGGAGAAACTGATAAGTTTGACGAAGAATCTTGGAACAACAAGGCTAAACCAAGAAATATCTTTGGTGATGAAATAGAGATTGGAGAGGAGGAACTAGAAGTGAAGTACATCTTTATTTCAGGTTCTAAGCAAGGACCAGAAGCTTATCTATGGTGAGAGAAGGATATGGAGTATCGGTTTTGGTCCCACAACATTCCAAAGGAGAAGAGACTAACCTACGCCATTGACTCACTTGTTGGAGAAGCTTCTACATGGTGGATACACGAAGAAGCTCTAGCCTACTAAAATAATCTAGTCACTACTTCGGGTGATCTTAAGTACCGTATGTACAAGGAGTTTGTATAGAAGTCCCACAATCGCAACTACACCCCCAAGAGGCTTATGTTCCAATCAACTACAAAAAGTTGGATGTCAACACAAAAACTGTAGTGTATGCTTGAGAACAAGCACACTTGTTGCTATGGGCCGATAAAAGTGATTTCAAACACTTTAAGAAAGTAAAAGGAGGCTAATCAAACAATTTAAGCAACGATGGTTCAACAAAAGCCAAATCAATACCATTGTTTGAACCGCAAGACAAACCAACACAATGTAAGTCCTCTGTTTCTAAAAATCCCTTAGAGCTGACTTGTTACAAGTGTACGAACATTGGTCATATTGCAAAAGATTGTCCAAGAAAGAAGACAACAACTTGTGAAATGGAATCACAAGTACAACCTCTATATACCATCACGGAACAAGGGGGTTAAGATACTAATTTTTCTTCGTCACATAAAATGGTGGAGTCGACAACAACAAATGATAAGATACTAATTTTTCTTCGTCAGATCTTCTGTTTGACACACCACCCACCAGAAACAATAATGTTGACACAAGCAATCCTATTGCAAGAAGAACCACCAGACCAGTCATCAAATCAACAAACTGTATTGATTCCAAAAGATACACTCACGGATGATCCAAGTCAAGTAAGTAACACATTACTTCAATTTGTTTCTAATGATTCGAATGGTGTTTTGGAACATGTTAAGCCCTAACGAGTGTGAGAATTCATTGAATAAAGCTAGGGAACCAATTTCTAGTCTTATACTGCAAGTTAAAGTGAGACAAGAAATTGCTACACTTCAAAAAAAGGAAATGGCCATAAATGATTCACCTGCTTATGATGACACAATGACTTCCTTACCACACTTATTTGTTGTCAAAAGTATTGAGAACATTTCAGGTGATAAGGATATCATAACGAGTCAGGAAAAAGTTTTAACAATGGGGAAAGGGTTTTTAGAATAGAATCATACCATGGGAAACAACTTAGATCAAAAACCAACACAAGGAGACTCCAAAGATTTGAAGCACAGATCAACCAACTAGAGCATGTGAGAGGAATCCTCATGCCTTTTCGGATCAAGGAAGAACTACCAGATGCGCCATTACGCCTCCAACAAAGTAATTTGCAAACCAAAAAACGAGATCAAGCAGTTTTGAGGATAAAATTTTTTGAAGAGAGAGAGTATGATGTGATCATCAAACCAGTAGCTGAGACAACTCCATCAAATGTGCAACACAAGCCACATAGGACTCGACATGGACAAAATGGAATTTCTTGGAGCATACCGAATGAACCACGAAGATTCAAAACATAAAACCACTTGCAAATCATTCCCAACTCACCTACAGAAAGCCACCACTTTGAATCAACCCAATCAAACTTTCAATGAAGGAGACATTCAGTTTTCAAATCGAGTGTTTCTGTACATACTCAATTTGGATATATGTGTATTATTTGGAGGAGACATACCGAACCAAATGGAATTAAGTGACAACCCAACTTGTTCTGTAATCTTGATTCAAAATAGAAACAAAAACAATTGGATTCATGTCAATCCTTGTTCAGACGTAAAAGTTATTCAACTTTTAAATCAAAGGATTCCAGACTTTCCGTGTTTGGGATTCTTCAATCATATATTTGTCGTCCCAGAAGGTATCTACTACAACTAAGGCCTCTTAGTAACACCTCATGTTTTATTCTTAGCCATTGGATAATGTCGATTCAATCTTATTCATTCATACCCCAAGACTTTCCTTACATGGTGCCGAAAGCATTAATAGACAAGGACCAACGAGTATATTCTGATTTGGTGCATATCACGAGATTTGATAGTAGATTATCAACCCATGGAATCATCCAGAAGGTGTCAAGATACAAGATCCCACGAATTTCTTTACATGGCCAAACCAATCCTCTCCAACGGCTACATTGCTTAAATGCATATTATTTGTTCCATAATAGTTTTAGTATTGCTTTCTTATGTACTGAGCAACTATATAAGCTCTTATATTCTTTCATTGTAAATCACCAATCTTTTAGAAATCAATAAGTATTATTCAGTTTACAAAGTCGTCTTTGTGTTCTTGTTCATTAGAGTTCATAGGTGGATTCCTTGTTCTCTAGTGTTCCTGTCTATAGAATTTGAGTGTGGATTCACTTGTGTTCTATTGACTTGCAATTCTATATTGTTTGAAAGACTCAAACAATTCTGGCCTCTACCAAGGGAGCTATCATAAGCCAAGTGTATGATCCGATTGCGGTCCCTGGTAAGTGGCTCAATCGATCATCATTAAATCATTAAACCAGAGCTATGGTAAGATAAACAATCGAGTAAGGATGACCTAAGTTAAAGTACACTTGATCATAAGTTCCGGTAAGCGGAAACTAGCTTACCGTAAGGTAGAATGAGAATTGACCCAAGTAACTTTGTGGTTACCCGCATGGACTCATCATATGATTAAGCATAAATAAAGAAAGGGCATCGATAGAGAGAAATTTCATTACTCGCTAGTTCGCTTGTTTGCCGGGTGTAACGTACTATTAGGGTAAGTTGTTACCCAGACAAGTTTGATTTGTGCGATTGTAAATGTTGTTCGATTAATCCTTAGTCAACCCGACAATTGGTCTATCTGTGAGGTCATTTTGAGAAGCGCTAGAGAGGTTCTAGCAAACTCTTACTTGGCCGCATACAACTTGGGGTTAGAGGAAAGACCTAAAACAAATACAATCTAGTTCATGCTTTCCACAATTTACGAATAGTTTTATGTGTGAATTTCCTGCAGGGATGGCTACCGTATGGCTATAGATGTTGTCATGGATAACGTTATGGGATAACCATGCTTACCTAAGGCCGACCATACATGGTAAAGATATTGTGTGAAATGATTCAGTTTTTGTTGGAGAACCTAAAGGTATTAAAGACTAGGGTTATTTGAAAGTAGAATTATTGCTTGTGAACCATAGGAAAGAGTCTAGAGTGGAATACATACTAAAACGTCAGGATAGTCGGTTCACAAAGGCACCAAAATCATATGTTGCAAAAGGTGTATGTATAGGCATACGTTCCACCTTGTTTTTGTTTTTACCTAGGGGTACAAAGGCCTAACTTTACCAATACGTCTTGTTATAAGAGTTGGTTGAGCTATAAAGGTTGTGGTTCGGCCGAAAGGTTGGGCGAGAGGTTTCGGGTAACCTAGGAAAGGATCAGGGAGCTTAGGTTTACTCGAGTATGTGGAATTGTATATGGGATAAGCGTTGCTTAGAACGAAAATAAGAATGAGAATGAGGCGAATGTCACTTAAGAAGTCGCGAGAGACACATGGTACTAGGGCATTATGTGGGAGTTATAGTGGTTAAGGGTAGTGTTACTGAGTATTCAATTTTCACCACTTACCAGATGGACAGGAAAGGTGACTAGGAGGTGGACCACCGGATGGCAAGGGTGGAGCGGCAGGCAATGGTGAAGACTTTCCCAAAAAAGTGTAGTATAATACCTAAATACGTTGTAACTTACCAAACATTGTAAAGGAAATTTTAGCAATGAAATGATATGTAAGTTGACTAATATTTTGTTATTGACTTCTAATCAAAATTACGGTCATTACATAAATCCGAAAATATTTGGTGAATATACTCCAAAAAAGAAGATTTTCTGAGTTTTTGGAATTGGTGGCCGGCAGATCACCTCCTGTGATCGATCAGTTGCCTTAATAAATCATTCCTGCTGTGAAACAGATACTTAACAACCGATCAATTATGGTGTCAATCGATCGGTTGTCCCCTTCACATCTTGTGTTTGCTTTTGCATCAAGACTGCACAATTTGTCTTTAGTAATTTAGGTATATATTGAGATCTAACTGTCTGATTTCCATGATCGAATATTCATCGTGAAGCGCAGATCCTCCTATATCTTGTATTATAATTTGAACTTGATCCAACGGTGGAAACATCTTCATCTGAGGTGAAAAATCTGACGGCTCAACTCTGTCATGTCTTAAAAATACTTGTTTTCACTCCTTTTGGCCCAAAATGCTCCAAATACTGTTGGGGTCGGTTTACACCCCTCAAGATCAACGGTTCATATTCTAATTTTTTACACGAAACCAGGCTTTAAGTGTTTATATGGACAACACCCTAAGTTTTCCTGCAGGAAACCCCTATGTCTTCCTACATGAAAAATCCCTAAGTCTCATCGCAGTTGCAATCAACGACGTTGTTGCAAATACAACGGTGAAATGTTCCAGCGATGAAGTGTTTCTATAATGGGCCGAAGTCTACTAATTTGGTTAATGGACCGAAGTCTATTGGGCCGAAGCCTTGACATAAGAAGATTCTAGAAAGCGACGTTGTTCACCGAGTAAGCCGCATAGAAGAATAGAAATCGCCGAAGATTTAGGGAAACTTTCCATTATCGTTTAGAAGAGGACTTAACCGACCTAGGGTGCTATATAAACATTTGTACATTCCTTGAGAGAGGGATCGACAACTTATTACACTAAATGGCAATAAAGCTTTTCTTTACATAAACCACAACCACCGTTCGTAGTTTTAACCTAGAAATCTCTTCTCCCTTCAAAACCATTGAGAAATCTAATTGTTCGAATATCGACTACCACAATTTGGCACCGACTAAGGGGAACATAGATTTTATGACTCAAAAGCTTACGAACTATTGATCTAATGATGATTGCAAGCAAAGATGAGCAACACATCGCCAAGCAACAATAAGTCACCGAAGAGTAGCGCAATGCCGAGCAGCAATGTGAATCACTGAACAACAATGCATCTCTAATCAGCAACGTCGCGACGATCAACATTGTCCTGATGAAACCACTGATGGGTCTGGGAACAAGGAGGTTGAAACAAGGGTTGAAAATAGCGAAACAACGATTGTTTCCGATACTCCAGCAATGGCACCTATAGCGGTTACCCCTGAATTCTTGAGCGGCATGAAAACAATGCTAGAAATGCTGCTCAAGAGGATGTCGGACCAAGAGAAGATCAACAAGGAACTACGAGTCTTCGCAACGATAAACCATGGTCGCAGAAGGGAAGATCTCATCTTCCGACGACCTATTGGACGAGTCAACCCAACAATTTTAGACTTTACAACTCCGGTCAACGTGGCAAGAATTCGAAGCCTTTTCTCTGATACACCGCGCGTAGAGCAAAATGCGATCATGCCACCCGCGACTATATAACCTAAGCAACCACGACAACGGTGATTAACTTATAGAATATGGGAGTCGGACGTGCTCAAGAAAACATACTTGCTCGCAGAACGGCAGCTACGCAAATCAACACTACCACCGGGCAAGACGAATAAAAAGACCCCCTATGGTCGAAACACTATAAATTAGAAGAGGATCGCATAGCGCTAATCAAGGCTCAAAGAGACGAGATGGCTGCAATAAGGGCTGACATGGCGCAAACAGCGGAGGAGATAGGAGATTTCCACTCCCAAATCCACAAAGCAACCAGCCATAGTTTACAGAGGATCGCGAAGAAGAAAGCGTCGTGCCAACCTGCCATCCTACCGTCTCTGTTTGCAATGATGATGAATTCCTAGAGAGATGTATAGAGATCGGCGTGAACCTGGACAAGGACGTCAAGAACGTCATCATCTTGTTTCTCATGGAAAAAAATCAACACGTTTGTGTTGGGAATGTCCTGAAATCACACTTGTATTCACTCTAGAGATAGTTGTACTGTCGAGATTTGACATTCATATGATACTAGGTGGTCATGACGTTTTGCTAGAAGCCGCTGATGATCTATGAGTTATGAACTCATTGCTAGTATTATATGATCCTACAGGGTCACACACCTAAGCAAACTGGATTTACTTTATGTGGGAATGATCATTAATGTAATGATCAAATGATGTGTATTTGATACACATAAGAATCATGTTTTAGAGGATGTGTCAATCGACACTATAGAGTGGTGTCGATCGACATGTGTATTTGATACACATTATAATCGTGGTTTAAAGAAGGTGTCGATCGACACCACTGAGTAGTGTCGATCGACACGGGCCAATAATCGAAATAGAGATTTCGGTTTAATGACTTAATTTGAGCCGGTTTATTTACTGGTTTATTAGGTTTTTGGCTCGTGCCTATATATAGGATATGAGGCACGAAAACCTGATAAGCCTTAAGTCCATAGCCGCCTCTGAAACGCAGGATTCCCTAAGAGATCCGATTCCAGGTACTAGCATCCCTGCGGAGTCCAGTTTGTGTGCGTGTGGACTATCAGTAGAGGCGCAGCACTTGATGCGCTAAAGATCTCGAATCCCTGTTCTAATTCCGCTGCAAAACTCCAGGTATATTCGAGATCCGTTCTTTTAGTTTCATCGTTTACAAACCCTAGATCCTAGGGAAAGGAATTGCAGCTAGGTTGATTAATAGAGATTAATCCGGTTAAAACCTGTGCAAATCCTAGAGTCGTATCAGAGCCTTAGGGTTTAACATTGAATCACTAGAGCGTTATTGAATTAGAGAATTCAGATTGATACATATGATGTATAGCATGCTTGCTAGATCTTAATTTTCTCTGAAATCGTTTTGTTGAAAATTGTTCCCGAGGTGATCGACACAACCATTGTGTCGATCGACACGACCTTAAGAAAGGACAATCGGTTCAATTGGATTGAATCGATTGGATTAACCGAGACGATCGTGTCGATTGACACAACTGTTGTGTCGATCGACATAACCTTGCAAAAGGGATAATCGGTTCAATTGGATTGAATCGGTTATCTCACTTGGTTACAAATCAATTAAACCAGCTATCGGTTAATTGCGATTTGGTTATTGATCCGGTTCAATTGGATTGACCGGTTATCACAAAAATTGATTTGGTTTGGCTCGTGTCGATCGACACAAATGTTATGTCGATCGACAGAGTGCAATTATCAACCCGGTTCAATTGGATTGACCGGTTATTGAAAATTAAAATTGGCTCTGTCGGTTATCGAAACCGGTTCAATTGGATTGATCGGTTGTCAAAGAACGGTTCCAGAGAGGTGAGTGTCGATCGACACTAATGTAGTGTCGATCGACAGCCTATAAAGATTGAAGGTTAGTGAACCTGAAATCAAATAACCGAACCAGATTTAATTAGATTGGGTTCCTAAATGCATATTTGATATGTGTTGGGATTAAAAGTTAAGTTCCTCAACTAAATATCAAGTGTTCTGGATGTCTTCCCGATCTTGTCAGCTGTCAAGACTCGTTTCATTGCGTGATATGCTTGCAGTGCAAGGTGTCCGCAGTGACATGAGTAAGGCAGTAGGTAATTGTGTTGATGGGCTTGCAGTGCATGGCATCAACTGTTACACGACTGAAGAGATTGGTTTACTTGAATGGGCTATCAGAAGTTCTGGGCTCATAGACATCAGATAGACTAAACATAAGATGTTTTATCCACAACCAAGAGTCATATTGGATATGATTAGCAAAGTGTTGCTTACCTATATAGCTAAGATTTGAGTGACAGCCAGTGGCTCGCTCGGGTTTTGGTGAAATATGGATCTTGGATCATTATATTCATTTGAGGAAACATTGTTTTGAATATAATGCGAGTTTTCTTAATTGTTAAGATTTCTCATTTCCTGAATATCATAACTGAATTTTTGCTTTTCTTAATGCAGTTATGTCTAATCAGAACTCTTTCTCATTGAGATACGTCCTTGAGAAGGACAAGTTAAATGGATCCAACTTCCTTGATTGGTATCGGAACTTGAGAATCGTTCTCAAGCAGGAGAGAAAGGACTACGTCCTTGAGAAAGTTCTCCCTGAGAAACTAAGATCCAATGCTTCACATGCAGTATATGATGCTTGGAATAAGCATTACTATGATGTGGTCGATGTGCGTTGTCTGATGTTGGCTACCATGAACTCTGACTTGCAGAAGCAATGTGAGAACGTGGCGTCGCCCATCGAGATGATCACTAGCCTGAAAGCAATGTTTCAGGAGCAGACTCGAACTGAGAGATACCAGACGGTTAAATCTCTAGTTGAGTGCAAGCTACCAAAGGATGCTCCAGTGAGTCCTCATGTCATAAAGATGATGAGTTATATTGATAACCAGAGGAAACTGGATTGTCCCATTAGCCAAGAGTTGGCTACTGACATCATTCTGCAGTCACTGCCGTCGAGCTATGATAAGTTCATCAAGAACTACATCAAGAATGGCTTGACAAAAACGTTGACTGAGCTGCATGACATGCTCAAGACAGCTGAGCTCAATATCAAGAAGGGCAAAAGGTTTGAGAAACCTAGTAAAGACAAGGGTGAGAGAAAGGCCATCCAGATTGTGAATCAGGATAAGCCCGAGTTTCTCACTCAATCCAAGTCTGACCCATCTGATGATGATATATGCAGCTATTGTGGGGAGCCAAGGCATTGGATGAGAAAATGCAAGAAATACATGGAAGATACTATGGAAATAATGAAGATGTATGAGACTTCTTCTTCAGGTATTTATGTTATTTCAAGTTCTATCTTAAGGGGTATTAGATACCGGTTGTGGTGCTCATATTTATTGAAATATGCAGGGCCTAAGCAACAATAGAACGTTGAAGAAGGGACAAGTGGATATGCTCAACAGGAATGAAGCAAGGGTTGCTGCATTAGCTATAGGAAGTTTCCATCTGTAGTCGCCTTCAGACTTGGTTTTAGAAACTAAATAATTGCTATTATGTACCTGCTATGAGCAGAAATGTCATTTCAATTTCCTGTATGATTTTGAATGATTTTATTTTGATAAAAGACAAATGTTGCTCTTTTGATCTTAATAATATGTTCTATGGTAGCACCCCATTAGAGAATGGGTTTTATGTCTTAAACCAATCTATGCCTGTCTATAACATAAACATCAAACGGTTCTCTAGCATTGTCATTTTGGGCCACATCGGATTCTGAAGCTCCATAGTGATGGGCTTCTGGACTCACTTGATTGTGAATCATGTGAGAAATGTGAATCCTACTGTTGGACAAAATGACTAAGGCCCATTTTATCAAACTAAATGAAAGGGCAAAGAACTATTGGGCCTTATACATACAGATGTGTGCGGCCCGATGGGCACCAGTGCTAGAGGAAATTATCAGTACTTTGTTGATGACTTCAGTAGGCATGGCTATGTTTATCTAATAAGTCACAAGTTGGAATCCTTTGAAAAGTTCAAGGAGTTCCAGAATGAAGTACATAATCAAATTGGCAAAAGTATTAGAGCTCTTCGATCAGATCGCGGAGGAGAATGCTTCTTCGATCAGATCGCGGAGGAGAATACTTAAGTCAAGAGTTAAGTGATCTTCTGAGAGAGTGTGGAAATTGTTTCACAGCTCACCGGACCTTATTGGATATGGTTCGATCAATGATGAGTCACAAAGATCTTCCATTATCATTATCTCTTTTAGGAATACACTCTAGAAATGTCTGAGTTTACACTAAATAGGGTTCCATCAAAATCAATTGCAAAGACACCACATGAGATGTGGACTGGAAATGTTCCAATTTGTCTTTCCTGAAAATTTGGGATTGTGAGGATTATGTAAAATTTCATATCTGATAAGCTCGCACCCAAATCCGATAGATGCTACTTCATTGGTTGTCCTAAGGAAACCAAGGCATACTACTTCTACAAAAGTTCTGAAAACAAAGTGTTTGTTGCTAAGAACTATGTTTTCTTGAGAGAGATTGTCTTTCCAAGAAGAACAGTGGGAGTGAAGTACAACTCGAAGATGTTCGAGAGTCACAGGAGATTGCTCAACCTGTTAAGGAAGAGCAGTAGCTGGATCTACAAAGAGTTGTAGAACCTACACCTGTGGTGCCTGAAGTTTGCAGATCCGAAAGGATTCGTAATGATCACGAGAAATAAGGATTTCTCGCGACTGATTGTCATGACTTGTTGATCATTGACAATGACGAGCCTGCAAATTTTGAAGAAGCAGTGTTGGGCCCGGACTCCGATAAGTGGCTTGGAGCCGCTAGATCCGAAATGGGAATATCCAAATATTCAAAGCTTGGCTTGTGGCTAAAGGTTTCAAGCAAATTCATGGTATGACTATGAAGAAACCTATTCCCCAGCGCTATGCTTAAATTAATTTGGATTATCCTAGCAACTGCCATTTATCATGGTGATGAGATTTGGCAGATGGATGTGAAAACAGTTTTCCGTGATGGAATTCTGGAAAAGGGTGTGTACGTGACACAACCTGAGGTTTCACAGATCCTAGTAAAGCTGGGAAAGAATACAAGCTTCATCGATCCATTTATGGATCGAAGCAATCATTACGGAGTTAAAGTTTTCGTTCTGATGAAGCGGTCAAAAGGTTTGACTTCATCAAGAATGAAAAAGGAACCGTGTGTTTACAAGATGACTAGTGGGAGTGTAGTTGCATTTCTCATTATGTATGTAGATGACATACTTATTCTCGGAAATGACGTTTCGTTGCTTTAGTTTTTAGAGACTTGGCTCGGAAGTTATTTTTCAATGAAAGGCATGGGAGAAGCCGCGTGAATTCTTAGAATAAAAATCTATAGAGATAGATTGGGTAGGCTAATTGGATCGTGTCAAGATGCTTATGGTGATAAGGTCTTGGACAGGTTCAGTATACATGATTCCAAGAAGGGCCTCATACCAATGTCTCATGACATTAATCTTAGCAAGATGCAGTGTCTCTAGACACTGGCTGAGCAAGAACATTGAAGTAGGATTCCCAGGCTTATGCAGTGGAATCTATCATGAATGCCATGACCTGCACTCGTCCAGATATTGCTTGTGTTTTAATCAAGACGAGTAGATACCAATATGATCCATGTGAAAGTCACTGGACAGTTACCAAGAATATTCTCAAGTATTTGAGAAATACTAAGGATAAGAGCTTGGTGAACTAAGGAAGTAATGATTTTGTTGAGAATGGTTAGACGGACAAAGACGATTTCCGGTCGGAACCTGGTTATGTCTTGTGTCTATACTGTGGTGCGGTTTGTTGGAAAGGGTTCCAAGCAGAGCATCGCAGCCTGCGGTTTGTTGGAAAGGGTTCCAAGCAGAGCGCCGCAGCCTCTCCCATGACCTAAGCATGAGTTTCACCCTCTTGCTGTAGGTATTGGATATATTAAGATGTGATCTTGATTCTAGTGGGAGTTGTAATGGATTTAGTTATGTTATGATATTCATGTGGACATACTTTGGTTATGTCATAATGAAATTGTTTCATGTATTATTTGATTATTGGATAATTGAATAATAATCCCAAAGTAATTTATGGCATTCTTATAGGTCATCAAGTTGAGGACTTAATCATGAAACCCTATAAGTGATAAATGACATAGATTATATTTGTCCCTGGTCAAGGTTGTTAAAGTGGGACACTGACAACCGCGTGAGACTGGTATGTGAGGTGACTGATGACTAAGTTTCATGGAGTCATTAATAAGAGTATTAAAGTCAATCACATAGATATGTGTTAGAGAAAACAGGATCGGACATGGCCCGCTAATGAGAACTCTACAGGATAGTTATATAAGTGTCATAAGAGATTCTCATTACGACTATAGAGTATAGTCCTTAGACCTGAGTTCATCATGATTTCTTGCATATGAATTGGTCCGCTTTGACTTTGTCAAACGTTATCCGTAACATGTGACTATAAAGGCATTGATTGGGCGTATCATGAAGTGTGTGAAGTAACAGGGATGGAACAAGATGGGATTTGTCCCTCCTATATAACAGGAGATAAATATCTCAGGGCCCATCGAAGATTTGATACTGAGAAATGCGTGGCCGCGCTCAAACGAGGTGATTGTCAGTCGTTTGTTTTTTAATCAGTATAAATCGGAGTTCGATGAACATGATATTGGCTGTAATAAGGATGACACGGTTCTTGCCTTATGCCATATCAAGATATAGAGACGAAGGGATTATGGGAATTGTTGATTCCAGTACAAGTGGGAGATTGTTGGAAATGTCCTGAAATCACACTTGTATTCACTCTAGAGATAGTTGTACTGTCGAGATTTGACATTCATATGATACTAGGTGGTCATGACGTTTTGCTAGAAGCCGCTGATGATCTATGAGTTATGAACTCATTGCTAGTATTATATGATCCTACAGGGTCACACACCTAAGCAAACTGGATTTACTTTATGTGGGAATGATCATTAATGTAATGATCAAATGATGTGTATTTGATACACATAAGAATCATGTTTTAGAGTATGTGTCGATCGACACTATAGAGTGGTGTCGATCGACATGTGTATTTGATACACATTATAATCGTGGTTTAAAGAAGGTGTCGATCGACACCACTGAGTAGTGTCGATCGACACGGGCCAATAATCGAAATAGGGATTTCGGTTTAATGACTTAATTTGAGCCGGTTTATTTACTGGTCAATTAGGTTTTTGGCTTGTGCCTATATATAGGATATGAGGCACGAAAACCTGATAAGCCTTAAGTCCATAGCCGCCTCTGAAACGCAGGATTCCCTAAGAGATCCGATTCCAGGTACTAGCATCCCTGCGGATTCCAGTTTGTGTGCGTGTGGACTATCAGTAGAGGCGCAACACTTGATGCGCTAAAGATCTCGAATCCCTGTTCTAATTCTGCTGCAAAACTCCAGGTATATTCGAGATCCATTTTTTTAGTTTCATCGTTTACAAACCCTAGATCCTAGGCAAAGGAATTGCAGCTAGGTTGATTAATAGAGATTAATCCCGTTAAAACCTGTGCAAATCCTACAGTTTGCTTGGACAGTCGAGGACATGCCTAGAATCGACATCAACATCGCGTCTCACGAACCCAGCATAGATCCAACCTTTAAGCAAGTAAAGTAGAAGAGATAAAAACTTGGCTCTGAAAGGGCATAGGTTGTCAATGATGAAGTCGAAAGACTTCTACGTGTGGGTTCTATCAGATTATCTTGTGAATCCAGTCGTCGTGAAGAAGAAGAACAGCAAAAGGAGAGTTTGCATCGACTTCATTGATCTAAACAAAGCGTGTCCAAAAGACAGCTTTTCGCTACCTCACATTGATCGCCTAGTAGAAGCAACTGCAGGTTACAAGCTACTAACAATTATGGATGCATATTCTAGCTATAACCAAATCATAATGAACCCCGATTACCGCGAGAAGACAGCATTCATCAAAAACGCTGGCGCTACGTATCAACACTTGGTGAATCAGATGTTCGCAAGTCAACGCAGAGTTCTGATATGAGACAAACGCGATGAGCAGAAGCCGATCTTTTATGTTAGCAAGATGCTCACCGGTGCGGAAACACAGTATCCTGCAATGGAGAAGCTCGCATAGTCTGTTGTAATGTCTACACAAAAGCTCTGACCGTACTTCCAATTTCATACCATATTGGTGCTCAACACTTTCCCATTGAGATACGTCCTCCATAGTCCTAGACAGTCAGGGCGACTTGTTAAGTGGGCTATAGAGCTGAGCGAATATGACATCGGCTACCGTGGAAGAAGCTACGCCAAATCTCAAGTCGTGACCAATTTCTTGATTGAACTCCCTCGAGCAGATACAGTCACAGAAGAGCCTTTTTGTTTTGGCAGCTTCACATTGACGACTCTTCCTCAAAAAATAGCTCTGGAATCGACATTTGGTTGACATCTCCAATACGCGAAATACTCGAGCAGTCCTTTCGTTTGGGTTTTCGAGCATCTAACAATGAAGCAGTGTACAAAGCCCTTATGGCTAGAATCAGACTTGTTCAAGGACTCAAGATCACCAAAGTCAACGCGTTTTGTGATCCGTTGATTCATCCGAGGCAATGGACCTCGATATTTATAAAAGCACGAGCCAGTTCCCACAGAGGACTTACAAGCACCTCGTGCGCAGTTTACCGTTACAACACCCGATGACGCCATCGCAGATGGCAATGCACAACAAAAATTTGAATACAGCTGTGACAAATGTTGTTTAGACAGTATTCACGTATACCTCTACGACCGTGTCTTGCCCAAAGACAAATGGGCGGCTCGCAAACTTTGTTCTCAAGTTGCTCGCTTTATTCTACTTGATGGTAACGTCTACAAATGGCAGTTTTCTGGACCTTTACGTAGTTGTGTCCAAGGTGAAGATGCAAGACAAGTCATGCAGGAAGTTCACAGTGGTTCGTGTAGAAATCACTCTAGTGGGCGAGCATTGGCGATCAAAATCAAGCGTCACGGTAATTACTGGCCAACCAGGATCAAAGATTCTGAGATTATGGAGCTTTTTATAGCATTGAGGAATGAAGAGCCGAAGTTTAAAAGTTGGAATTGAAAATCATATTTGGTGTCGATTGACACTCGTTCATCACATGAAAAATACCAAGTTTGAAGATTTGCCTTTTTGCCCGGAAGTTCCAGAAGTTTACAATTTTGTTCTAAGTCGGTTTTGGAACCTTATTTATAGCTATTCGAAGCCATTGTTTAGTTTTATGCTTTATTTTTATTGAGTCTTAAGAGATATTGAGAATTCTTAGAACCTTTTGTTATCTCTTTTATGCAATCTATAATATTCATGATATTTGCTTTATTCATAATGTCTGAGTAGATTCTTTGTTAGGTTTAGGGTTTTCAAAGGTGATTGATGAATTTCTAGGTTGAATTAAATTGTTAGGATAAAATCATTAGAGTTCTTCATCTGGATTTGTGTTTATTGCTTATTCTAGCTTCATGACCTAGAATCTGATCTTAGGTTAATTGGTAGACACGAAAGTGTGATTAATTGCATGAACTAATATTAGATGAGCAAAATTCCTATCTGATGTGGTGTAACTTTTACCACTTAACCAACTTCTTGCAATTGCACATCAATCACAATTAGTATAGATAAGGGATCAAATTCCACGAGGACTTGTTAACCACACTACCAATTGTAATGACCAAAATAATGCTAGATCAAAATATGTTTGTCGTTTGGGTGATTGTGAATTAACACGGATGCAAATATTAAATAAAACTGAAATCAATAAGAGAAAAGTGTTAGGACTTAGAAAATCGCAGAGAATCATGCAACAATAATGATTGATTTAATCTATGGACCTTAGGATATACCGCACCATCCAGAACTCATAAAACAAATGTATAGTCTTTCCTCTTTCGTGGCTCCAACCACTTTATTCATTCACCCTAATAGACTCAACTTTCGATGGTTATTACAAGGCGAAAATATACAATAAAAGTTCAAGTTATGATATTGTTCACTGAACTCCTTAACTAAACTTTCGATTGTTAAGACGCTTGGCTCATCAAATACTAGTTTAGGTAATATAAAAGCTTTTGGAATCTATATTAACCTAGGATCAAATCGACAAATGCGCGGTAAAGCAATTATGCATAGATTACAAGTAAAAATGAAGATTTTATTATTATCCCTAAACAATCATCAACCAATTATCGAATTACGAAACTCATTGAAAACCTAAAACCTAACAAGTAGATTACACAGAGATGGTGCACGAAAAACAGTAAGGGATAGATGAAAACATGATGATAAACTTTATTAAAAGAGTAGAGATAAGAAGATTCTTCTCTATAGTGAAGTACAAAGCGAGATCATCCACCAAAAAGCGAGATCTATGATCAGTTTCTCCAAAGGAGACGTGGCTGCTCTTCTGTATGAGTAAAAAGTGTTTTTAAATTTTGGCACACCCTAAACAAGAGGCTAAACCCTAAACCTAATAAAGTTAAACTTTGGGTAAAAACGTCTTTTCGGTCGAAACGTCCTAATCTTCATCACATCAACCGACCTCCCCTCCAAGGCTCATGATGGGATTTAATAAAACTCAAAATTGGGCTGAGAATGGTCACTAACATCGGTCATAAAGACCATCAACGTTTGATTTCATTCTGCACCTTCTTCATCTTCGAGGCAGTTTGACATGTCTTCCATAAATCGAGTGTAACTTCCTGCTCACAACTCGAAATAAGATAAATCCAACTTCATTAGAAAGCTGACTCTAAGTCCTTGAAATGTAGCAAATTATCATAAGAATCCAAGTTGATTTGATCATCCGTCTGCAGCAAAACTTCAGACTCTTAGCTTGTGTCCAACTTGGTAAATTGTGATATCTTGAGAAATTCTTGTCTTAGACTAAGTCTTTGGCTCTTTAAACTTGTTGTAGCTTAGAATACACCTCTTTAAGCTCTTTTGCTCATTTTTGATGATTTTCCATGTTAAGACTCTAAAACTTTAAATACGAGGAAAAACTACCTTTTTGGTGTACAACCTTATAAAAAAAATTATAAAATGCTTTAAATTGATAGTTAAATAGGTAAAATATGAGGTATATCACTATCAGCAAAGAAATTTAGTTTAGGGTTTTGTGAACAATTAAACCTAATCTTAATGCTTGTTTGAATTGATAGGATTCGCAACGAAAGTTGGCTTTCTAGGGTTTAGACATATATAATCTTTGCAGCAAAAGGTGATTGGTTTTAAATTAGTGTTTCTAGTTCGAGAACAATACTTAATAAATCCAAATTAATTGTCTAGATCGGCAATTCGGATTCATCTAAGATTTCCATACGCCTAGCTTTTGTTTCATTGATCTTACAATTCAATTTCATTGCTTTTTAGTTTACTTGCTTTACATTCATATTATTCTGCTTAACACAATTCAAACATTCAAATCTATTGTGTTAATCTGATTCCCTGTGAATTTCGATACCCTAAGTACTGCATTCGATCTCCTAATTTGAGAGAGTAATTCTAGAAAAATTTGAGCATATCAAACTTTGGCTTCGTTGTCGGGGAGTCAATACCATTTAGATATTTATTATTAGAATGTTGTCTAAGATTTTCTTTTTGTTTTGCTTACTAAACTAGCTTTTATCTTTTTTGTTTCAGGTGCATGTTTAATCGCGGCACTAGAAGCAATCAAGAGCAAGAGTTGGTTAACTACAATCTTCAGGAACTAGCACATTTGAATTGCGACAACAAACGAGCAGTCAGAGAAGCTAGGATGGCTGCTAGATATGTACTCGTCCTGGTTTCGGGAGGTGATGAAATTATGTGTGATCCAGTAGGAGTCATGTACAATGGAGATAGACAAAGGATCGATGACGATGGTAATGTGATCGTCGAGGAACGTGCACTTCAGGAAGACATGGCGCGCGACAGAGAAGTTGTCGATCGACGTGAGGAAAACGTGGGTGTTAATCGACACCCAGCTGGTGTCAATCGACACCAGTACCAGAACCGACTAGCTTTGTTGAGGAACAACGCGAATGTCTAGCATGGTTGCACCTTGGAAGAGTACAATAGACCTGATCAGTTCTATTTGAATCGACCTGTGATTCGTCCACCTACATTCTAGAGGAACGACTTCGAGCTGAAGCCTGCATACTTCAACCTTGTGGCTTAGCATCCTTTCCATGGACTTCCTCATGAGCATCCGATGGACCACATCGAAAAGTTTGAGGATTTAGCATCCAGCCTCAAGGTCAATGGTGTCTCCAGCGACTAACTCTTCTACAAGCTTTTTTCTTACTCTCTTAGTGGGGATGTATCTTACTGGCTTAAGCAGCATAACCCGGGATCGCTAACTACTTAGGATGACACCAAGAATGCTTTCCTCAACAATTTCTTTGATGATGTGAGGTCTAAGGAGCCAAGGACCGACTAAAGCATTTATGGCTTCATGGGCGCGATTCAAATCTTATCAAAGAGATTGTCCTCATCATGGCTTTAGCGATATTCAGTTACTTGGTATCTTTTTCAGAGGAGTGGATTGGAGGTATCATATGGCTTCATGGGAACTTCAACACTAATTATCCAAAAATGTGCACGTGCTGATCGAGAACTTAGCTTGTAGCAATAGTACCAAGAATACAGACTTCGAGAAACTTGGTGGGAAGATGGATGGAAGTCAGATCGCTGAGGTGTAGGCTAAGTTTTATTTTGTGCATAACCTTCTAATGAGGAAGAAGTCGGTTCAGTTTGCTCAAGAGGTAGAGACTTATGAACCAGAAAAGAATGACGAGGAGGATGTGAACTACATCAATAGGACTGGATTTCAGAGATTTGGGAATCAACAAGCATATATATCCTCTTACCGAAAGATGTTTCAGTGCAACAACTACACTTGGAACTATGGTTCTTCTTCTTACTAGAAGCCTCCTAAACAAGATAATGAGATGAAGTTTATGCTTGAGCAGCTTCTAGAGGGACAACAAATGATAGTGAGCTTCAATGGGAAGATGGATGCTATATATTAGGATTTGAATGGGAAATTCGAAGCTTTGAACACTCATGTCAAGAAGCTAGATGTTGGTTGCCCAAACTGCTCGATCTATCAAGACGGAAGAAGGGTTTCTTCCAGGAAAGACAGATATCAACCCCAAGCTCTCTTGCAATCCACAACCGCGACCGCCCAGACCCATGAAACTAAAAAAAGAGGAGTTCTCTACCAACTGAGCTATATCCCTGAGCCAAGTGGAGCATGTTTGGTGAGGATTGAAGGTGATTTTCGATCTGCAACAACAGTGTCGATCGATACAAAGGACGAGTGTCGATCGACACATGCAGAAAATCATGAATTTAGAATTCAAGAAGCAGTGTCGATCTACACTGAGGGAGAGTGTCGATTGACACCCGAAGAAAAATCAACCCAGACTTCGACACAAAAGGCTGGTCTCGATCGATACCTTGCCAGTGTCGATGACACCCAGTGCAGACGAGTCCAGATTTTGCGAAGGCTTTGGTTAATACAGAGGAAAGAGTTTACATCGATAAAATCCCATTCCCCCAAGCTAGAAAACTAAGGAAGAGGTGGAAGAAGCTAGGATCAAAGCGATGATAGACACGCTTATGGTTGAGATGTCTCTAGTAGATGCGGTTAAGCTTTAACCAGCATTGAGAAGATATGTCAAGCGAATGATTCTCAATGGCATGAATCCTGAGGAAAGAGCGTTGCTTACCAGAGACATCAGCACAATTCTCTTGAACACAGCCCCAGTCTCAAAGAAGAAGAAGAAGGTGATGGTCTCTGAAGAAGTTAGTGCGATGATTCAGAGTAGAATTCCAGTGAAGCTACCGGATCAAATGAACTTTGTGCTTGATTGCTCAATCTCGACATGGAAGTTTCCTCATTTTCTTTGTGATTTAGGATCGGGTATTAATTTGATGCCACTCTCTGTTATAGCTAGACTTGGAATGACTAATTTCAAGCCAACTAGGTTTTCTCTTATTCTAGCTAATCGATCCAAGAGAATCCCAAAAGGTGTCTTAGAGGATGTTCCAATTAAGATTGACGACTGCGTGATTCCCACAGACTTTGTGGTTTTGGAATATGATGAAGAACCTTAAGATGCTCTTATTCTAGTAGAATCATTCTTAGCTACAGTTGGTGCTACAATCGATGTGAGGAAAGGGAAGATAAAGTTTGATCTAGGTGATGTTGTCATGGATTTCAACATGGACAAGACAAGGAGAAAATCCACCATTGATGGACAGACCTTTTATGTGGAAACTTCAATGGATGAAGAGCTAACCAAGAAAGATTCAGGAGACATTACTACTAGGAATGTCGACAATCAAGTTGCTCAAGAGATATTGGCTGAGAAACCTCCAATAAAGCAAAGGTATACACTTCCTAAACATTATTCAAAATCTCCTGATTCCATCAATAAGAATTTAAAAGGTGAAAAATTTGTTTCGCACTTATGCAAGCAACGAGATTCTCGTAGAAGGCTTGGTGATTTTTTTATTGTTTTAGAGGAAAAAGAAGTGTCTTACCCAAGGAGTATAAATAAGAGGTCAATCATGTCAAAGTGAAATTCAAAAAGTCCTCACAACCTTTCTCCAAGTTCAGAATTATCATTCCTTTAGAGTTGAGGGAGAAAGGAGAACTAGTTGTTCAGGAGATGAAGCAGAATATGATGAAGCTTTTTCCTGGTATTATTCCATGTAAGCGTAAGGGAGGCATAATGCTCCTCGCAGATCCACCAGATGCCTGAGCCTCGACACAGTCAAGCTAATGACTGAAAACAAGCACTAAGTTGGAGGAAACCCACTGGTAAGTATATTTATTTCAATTTATTTTATTTTGTTTACTAACGTTTGGTTTTAGTTTTAAGTGTTTCAGGGTTTGCTTCAAAAAAAAATCGTGATGGAACCTTGGATCGACTAATCTGATCGATCGGTGCAGATTCATGGATGTCGATCGACACCCTTGACAGTGTCGATCGACACCATGCCGAGGTAACAATTTCCTTCGTTTTTCAATTTGTTCAAATTTTTTTTCTTTCTTTTACCCACTTCAGGTTTATTAACACCGGGGACAATGTTGTTTTAGTATGGGGAGGTGATTGCTAACATTGTTTTCTATTTTGAGTTTTTATTGAGTCAGTCCAGTTTAATCATTTTATTCGAGTCAAAGTCCTCCTATACTTGCTTTGAATAGCACTCAAAGAACCATTACCAATGCAAGTTGGTTAGTTTTACTAGGTGGGTAACTATTTGTAGATCAGTCTAACGGAGTGAGTTCAGACTTCTGGAGAACGCCATAAAGTAAATTGCTAACTCGCCCTTAATGAAATTTAATTTCTTGTCTTAGGGCTTGGTAATCGCGGGACTAGATTCCTATTTCAGCACTAGCAAAGTGAGGATAGCTCCCTTTGGTTTTCCCTTAACAGAGTAAAAAAATGATGAGAACAAAGTCTTCGATATAAAAGTGTAAAGATACTTGTGACCCAGTCTCCTCACAAGAAACAACATTAGCGAGGCCTCATGACCCGGTCTGCTAACAAGACACAACAGTATTGAGCGCTATTCAAAGACTACATAGTGATCCTCATGACCATGTCTCCTACAATAGAACAATAGTAATGAGTTAAATCCTATGAAACCATGCAAATGAACAGAATAAACTAAGGGAAACAAAAAAGGGAGCAGTGGAGAAAAGTGTTTAAGGAAGGGTAAGAATCTATAAGTCATGTGATAGATATTTCCTCGATGAGACCGCACCTAAATAAATGAAAGGGGTTTGCAACAGAAAGTCTGAGTTTCTCTAAGGGGTTTAGAATCAATCTAGAGGACTGCTAAGCTTCTAGGGACACATCGAGGTACTACCGGATTGACTATGCGGTATGTGGATCCAAAAGGAGTGATTACATCTGTTTTGCTTAGGGACAAGCTTGGGGAGTTGATATATCATGATTTTTACCGGTTTTCGGCCATGATATAAGTCATTTTATTAGTGTATATTTGGTGTTTTGCGTATGTTTTAGAGTTTTTTCAGGTGTTTGGTTGTTTGGAGCAAAATGTGAGATTATGGAGCTTTTTCGAGTATTGAAGAAAAAAGAGCCGAAGTTTCAAAGTTGGAGTTGTAAATCAGACTCGGTGTCGATTGACAGCACCTTTGGTGTCGATTGACACCCGTTCGTCACAAGAAAAATACCAAGTTTGAAGATTTGTTGTTTTGGCCCGGAAGTTCCAGAAGTTTACAATTTTGTTCTAAGTCAGTTTTGGAACCTTATTTATAGTTTTCCGCAACCATTGTTTAGTTTTATGCTTTATTTTTATAG
Organism: Draba incana; assembly: GCA_963576765.1. Classification (NCBI taxonomy): domain Eukaryota; kingdom Viridiplantae; phylum Streptophyta; class Magnoliopsida; order Brassicales; family Brassicaceae; genus Draba; species Draba incana. The sequence continues at coordinate 20,534,421 of OY755212.1, read as the reverse complement.
AATCTTAAGAGATATTGAGAATTCTTATAACCTTTTGTTATCTTTTTTTATGCAATCTATAACATTCATGATGTTTGCTTCATTCATCAAGTCTGAGTAGATTCCTTGTTTGGTTTAGGGTTTTCAAAGGTGATTGATGAATTGGTAGGTTGAATTAAATTGTTAGGATAAAATCATTAGAGTTCTTCACCTGAATTTGTGTTTATTGCTTATTCTAGCTTCATGACCTAGAATCTGATCTTAGGTTAATTGGTAGACACGGAAGTGTGATTAATTGCCTAAACTAATATCAGATGAGCAAAATTTCTATTTGCAAAGAAATTTGGTTTAGGGTTTTGTGAACAATTGAACCTAATCTTAATGCTTGTTTGAATTAATAGGATTCGGAACAAAAGTTGGCTTTCTAGGGTTTAGACATAGATAATCTCTGCAGCGAAAGCTGATTTGTTTTATATTAGTTTTTCCATTTTGAGAAAAATACTTAATAAATCATAATAATCTGTCTAGATCTGCAATTCGGATTTACTTGAGATTTCTCTACGCATACCTTTAATTTATTGATCTTACAATCCAATTTCACTGCTTTCTGATTTACTTGCTTTACATTCATATTATTCTGCGTAGCTTAATTAAAACCTTTAAATCTATTGTGTTAATCTGATTCGTTATGGATTTTGATACTCTAAGTACTACATTCGATCTCTTAATAAGAGAGAGTAGCTCTAGGAAAATTTAGGCATATCAATACGCCTCAACAAGTCTACTCCACGATGTTCTCAAGGTAACGGTCAAGCAGAAGCAATCAACAAGACAATCCTTGACGGTCTGAAGAAGCGCCTCGACGCTAAGAAAAGCAAATGCGCAGATGACTGGACGGTGTCCTCTGGTCAGGCCGTACTACTCCGCGACGAGCAACAGGTAAAAAGTCATTCCCCTTTGTTTACAGAACTGTATATGTCATCCCTTCGTAGGTTCAGTTCCCAGGAATTCGGCGTCGTTTGCTCCCTGGCCAAGGGGGACTTAACCATCTCTTAGTGCTCGACGAGCTCGATGTCGTCAATAAAAGGCGTGACGAGACACTGATTCGAATTACCAACTATCAGAACGCTACAGCAAGGTACTTCAACTCTCATGTAAGAGCTCGTACATTCTATGAAGGCGACCTAGTCCTCCGTGAAGTTTTCCAGAATACCGTTGAGCGCAATGTTGGGAAGCTCAGTGCTAACTGGGAAGGACCTTACAAAATCACGAAAATAGTTTGTCATGGCGTCTACAAACTAGTACACATGGACGGCATTCGAATACTACGTTCCTGGAATGCGCGGCATTTGAAGAAGTACTCTCACTAAGGTACCTTCATTGAACTACATGTGGCTTGATCCCTGCAAAGGGTAGGTAGGCAGCTCATTTTCGGACGAGCTTGTTTTTGGACGAGTTGAGCTGCCCCACTCGTATACTCCCACTACTTCATTAACCAAAAATAGAATATCTGGAGTCATCTCCTTATTATCATAAACATCCTTCACGAATTATTCTATGTCTTCGCTACAAAGCTCAATCACATCCTTTACGGATTCACAACAGTCTTAACTACAATTGTCGCTGCTAGCCATAGTGACGCATACACTTAAAGTATTTTTCAGAACTGACTACTACATCCTCATACGTATTCAAAGCGCGCGATGATCATCAATGGAGCAAGTATTTTGTGGTAAAACACTTGTAAACCAAAGATGTTCATCTTAAAACCCAATACACATATAACGTTGGTAAGAACGTGGTCATCTCAGGAGCGAGAATGTTAATGGAAACATCGTCGTAAACCTTCGTGATCATCAGAAAACCCAATACAAAGTAAAGGAAAGTAAACATTAGAGAAAAAAAATTTGTAAACCAATTTACTTAAAAGAAATATCGATCAAAACAAAGACATATCAAAAGCCGCATAAATCATCATCCCGAATCATCGTCTGAAACAAGGTTAAAATCCTAAAAAGCAAAGAAAAAAGCTTTCCAAACACTAAATCATTTGTTATAGCGATGGAAACAAAAGAACACACGTAGGTGTTAAAGTCTAAATCATAAAACAAAAGCAAAGCAAAAGAGATAGCCTATACATCGGTCTTCTTCATTCCATCATCGACAATCGCCTTCTCAGGCTCGATTACGACAGTCGTCTCATCACCAGCGGTCATAGCAACCTCGCAAGTCTCCTCGACTTCACCATCTTCGAGATGATCGTCGGTCTTCTCTGCTACAACGTCGACGATCCCCTCGATTAATGCATCTGGAGTCTCTTTCTCTAACGGATCGTCCTCCGACGAACCCGATGAATCAGAAGACTCCTCTCAATCGACAACCTTGACACCTGAAAATTTTAATATTAGTACCTACGTCTTCATCAAATTATCGTACTAAACATAAGTATTTTAAAAGACTTACTAGGGTGTGACATCGGTGGAAGATGCAATGCCTTATCCAAATCAGCAAGAAGCGCATTAAACACCTTCTGTGCACCTGCAATATCCTCCGCATGTTTGCTAAGATTCTCGATTTCGGCGGGTAGCTGAGGGGAATAATCTCCCTGAAGTAACTTAACAAGTTGTTGATGCTTTCCTAAAATAGGAGATGCAAAAGAGTTTTAAATTTATAAACCTTAATCTGCAAGTGCACAGTTGACAATTGTAGTACTTAGGGGTCGATCCACAGGAGACTATGTTGTTACGCTATAAATCTATATGATGCAGAATAAGCTAAGAGAAAATATATTTGGGTTTTGGGGTTTTTAATGAAACAAAGCAAAGCAATAATATAAAGGGATAGATAAATCAAAACATGCAAGATAAAAGCAATTAAAAGGAACTAATGCAACATGAACTACACGGTTTTAAAAGAGATGCAACTAGTGTTCTAGAACTCAAATCACTATGGTAGAATCATTCCACTTTCTTGCACTTTGGTGGCTCCGAAACCTATAACTCAAACCCTAATAGACTCGGCTTTCGCGTAGTTATTACAAGGTGAATTACGCTGTAAGATTGAGATTCGATTATTCATTAAACTCCTTAACTAACCTTTCGAATTGTTAAGACGCATAACCTATTAAATACTAGATCCGATAGGTACAAAAGCTTTTGGAATCGGCACCAATCTAATGTCGGTCACTAGGTAGCTAATCTAGATCGCGCCTTGAGTATGAATAAAGATAGAGAATCAATCTAGAAACAAGCTCAATAAAGATGTAAAAGATGCAACAAAAGAACTTTAAGATAACTTTATATCAAACATACAACTACTCTACATGTTATGAAACATGGATCAACTAGAGAAGTTGATAAAACAGTAGATTCGTGCTAAGTAAGGGCTCGACATAGGTTGAACTCGAAGCACAAAGCTTGAGAAGAACACCATGGCCTTCATCGCTCTTTTACAAAGGATAAAGATGAAGATCTAAAGAGAATAACGAAAAAACATGTTTATTATTGATTTGTGGTGCCTAGGGCTGCTATCCTTCCCTCAAGAGGCTAAAAGGAAGTATATGTAGGTGTAGGAAGAGTTTCTCGGTCGGCAAAGGCTCTAAGGTTTCAGTTCGGGCAAAAACGTCTTTCTGTCGATAAGTGCGCAGAAGTGACCACGGCACCGTACGGTGGCACCGCTCACATGGATTGGTCCGGGGTCTGTCTCAAAATCATCTCCTTGAGCTTAGCTTCAGTTAAATGAGCCGGCCCATGGGTTTGTTTGGTGCTTAGGCCCATCTTGGACTTGATTCTTCTTATAGTCAGAATGACATATCTTCAGTAAAACTTGAATAACTTCCACACTACAACTCCATTTGATATAATTCCAACTCCGTTGTAAATCTGACTCAAAGGGCTATCTCCGTATGAAATTTTATTGCCGTCAAAGTTGATTTGGTCTTCCTTCTGAGGTGATCTTTTGGAGACATACGTTATGTCCAACTTGGGAAATAGTGAAACCTTGGACTTTGAGAGCTTGGATTGGCTTCCTTGACTTTGAAAAGTTGTTGTAGGATGAAGAATACTCATTTTTCTTCTTTTTACTCCCTTTTTGATAATTTGACCTATATGACTCTTAAAAACCAAATCTACGAGAAAACTACCTCTTTTGATATAAAAACTTATTAAATAGTATATAAAATAGATATAAATAGAAAGGAAAAGTGCTAAAATACCGGGTATATCAGCTGCAAGTTTGCTTCACACTGTGTTAACTCAACCTTATCCTCTTGTGGTTTTCCACCGATCTCTTTAACCAACTCTCTAGCCCGAGCAAGTCGCTCATGAAAATCAGTAATCAACTCGCGTTGAGTGGCGAGGACAGCCTCGTCGGTCTTCACTTTCTGAAGATCGGTCGCTTTCTTCAATAGTTCCTTTAGGCTCGCGATCTTGGCCTGATCCTTTTTGCGTTTGGATTTGAGTGACGAAGAGAGCCCTAGGACTTGGCTATGAGTCTTCTGGAGCTCATCGGATTGTCTCTTCAATTCAGTAAGAGCAAGCTGAGTCTCGAGTGCTTTGTTCCTCGCAGATGCAGTGTTATACTTTTCTTGCTTCAATGCGGTATCATACTTAGCAGTCATGCTGTTCATAAAGCCGACAAACTGCATGACAAATTCTTGAAGTAAACACATAAGAAAGGAGGAAGAAACATTGAAGATCAATTAACACCAAAAGAATGAAATCTTTGTACCATGGAGAAATCATAAGACATCTTCATATATATGTAGCTCCCAACAAGATCCATCGGTGAAAGACGCTCTTCGGGCAGAACTCGGCGAGCTGCAATGCCACAACGGAAGCGTCATCACGAACCTCGTTGTCAATGAAGGAGGATGGAGACGTCGTAACAGCAACTGGAGTGACGCGCTTTTGTTTCTTAGTGCCATCATCAACGACCTTCTCTTTGGCTTTTTGTGCCACAGTTCCTTTCCTCTTACGGGTACTCTTCCTTTTTCCTTGATCCTTTTCTTTTTCTTTATGAGGAACAATAGTCGAATTCAGAGGACGAAGCCCTATCACAACATTGTTGGGCGCCCGAGATTTTCGAATCACGCTTGGCTCGGTCACCGGAGGTGGAATCAGAGAAGAGACCATCCTCTCTACTTTTTTTGCCACTTCAGTCACAGTTTTCTCCTTAGCTTCTGATGTGGTCATCACCATGAACGACTTTACAAAGGTGAAGAACAAACCAAACCAGATGGAATCTCAAGACCAATTGAAGAGCTTTGTTGCGGAACCAACAAGAGAACCACCTTGGTTTCAATTAAAGAAACATTACAGAGGCAAAACCAGACCGAGAGAAGATTCAAAATCGAACCGAAACAAACCAAAGCACAACAACACTCAACGGGTCTTAAACGTTATATAAAGAAAGAGGAGTTTCTACACAATCTGGTCAATCTCATGTCAATGATGTGAAGTCCCCACATGATATAGAAGTTTTCCAAGAGTCAACACCTTCTAAAATGAGTTTCTATTAACCCATATCCCAAGGTTATCATACTTACCATAAGTGGCCTGATCCATACTTATTTGCCTAACGGCTATAATAAGATCACATGGAAGAGAAACACGTGCACTTACCTTAAGGAGCTCATCATATCTCCCTTGATCAAGTCAACCAACATCTTCACCCATTTATTTCTTATTTTCCTATTTTTCTATTTTCCTTATTTTGCATGTATTTGAACGTTAGCTTTATGTGTCAAGAGTATATAAACTCTGTCTGACTTTGCACTTATTTTTATTTTCACCACTTTTTTCATAATAAATTGAATTATTCAGCAAGCTTTTGAGTCTTGTGTTATTGTTACCAGTTTTCGATTTCTTTTAGCTTCGTGTGGATTTCCCTCAGCTAGATGAATTCGTGAGAGTCTTAAACACTTGCAAGAAGAGCCCTTGTGTTTCTGATTCTAAAACCGTGAGCCTAGGTTACATCACAAGCCTTGGATCATTCCATCTCTACCGTCACTCACCACTTCCGCATCGTTCAAGCTATTTAACTCTGAATATCATGTGTTTATAAGTTTTGGGAGATCCAATCTTATATCATTCGGTCAAGGCTTTAAACTTAGTGACAGCTTTGTCACAAGCTGTTAGTTTTCCCGACATCTCTGATGAACTGGATGAGAAAGATGGCTCGAAAGACTGTGTTTTAAAATATTTTATAGCACGTTCGATTCGTTGATGAGTAAAGTCTCAAACCCACGAACACTTTCGAGCGGTAAGTAACTTGCAAAGGTCACCTACGTTAACAAAACCTCCGAGATGAAAGTACCAAGCTGCAAAACGAGACAAACAAGAAAGCAAAGGTTAGCATTATCAAAAAATATCCAAGAATGAAAAGCTGAAAACGCGATTGTGCAACTACCGAGTCTCCCCCATTCCGATTTCACTAAGGAGATACCCGCCGAACCAACCGCTGCCTCTAAAATTGGACCATAGAAGAAGTGATCCTCGAAGTCGTCATCCTTCCTCGGGAATTCATCAATCATTTTTCTACCGACTCTGTTCGAAATACTATGCTTTAACTCGTCTTTCTTACCGCGTTTTTGAAACTCTAACAAGCTAGTTAGTTGATCGACATCAACAATGTGTCTGCACTCGAGTCCTCGGACAAAGATATCAATCATATGTCGAAGTCCTCTCGGGTTGACTTAGCAAGAGCAAGGTTGAATCTCTCCAAGTACAGAAGAATGAATTCCGGAATCGGAAACCACGACAAACAATGTTGAAAGAAATTCTCGTATAAAGTGAAGTGATTGGACGGAGGACAATTAGCTCTGTCACTCGAAGAAGGAACCACTAATGTAACATCATCCGGGATCCCGCAACGGATTCTCAATTTCCTCAAACTCTCTGCGGTCGAAAGAGTTGAACCTATAGGGTTAGGACGAACCTTCTTCGGCGGTTTCTTAGGAGTATTCGCCTTCATCAATCGTTCAAGCTCTCGTATGTAAGTCATGGGATTGTGGAACCACTCTTTCGACTTTTACACCTTGATTATCAAGCGGCATCCATGAATAAGTTTTCTTCTTCGGCGAAATCCTTGAATCAACATTAATCGGAGAAGACATTGCGACAATTCCATTGCGAAACCACGAATAAGAAGACTCGTATGACATCGGTGAATTTGATAAAAAATCATGACAACCCGACGACCCGACATCATTCTCTGACGACGACTTCGGCATCGGCTTTGGTTTCGGAGGAAGAACAATGGTTCTCCGAAAAACTCATTTCACAAGCTTCCTCAATAATTTTTGGATCTAAATCAATGAAATCTCTACAAACAACTAGGAAATCCTACACCAACAATCAACCGATCTACACTAGAAATTCTCGAAGATCGAATCAATGTTCTTCACAATAACCGAAGATCCTCAAGAACACGAAGAATGAATTCGTCGGAAATGTAAAACCACCATGAAGCAATGGAGGAGACACGGTGGAGAGAGAAAAGAAAAGAAAAGAAAAAAAAAACTAAGCTAAAGTTTGAAAGAAAAAAGAGAGAATGGGGAGAAAAAAATTTACCTCTTTGAAGATCTTTGTGAAAAAATGACAAGAGTGAAGAGTGATTTCTTCTCAAATACTTTTGTATAGAAGGAGGAGATATTAGGTTAAATGAAGATGAATCCTCTCATCTTCTCTGGCGGCATCAAATCGCAAAAAAATTAGTCAGATAGATTATATTCTTCGGTGTTAGTAGACAGAAGCAACAGCATTTGTAATCCTAAAAATCATACCGCTACAAAACCGTCACACTCCAAGACGTTGAAAGATTATCAAACAAAATAATCTTTAAACCGTCACACTACGTCATCTGAGAATATTCGTGAGATGGCGCATTAGATTACCGCGATCAGCACTACCAGAAATGCTCTGAGCATCTAAAGCAGTGAGATTCTTTTCAAGTTGAGCTTCTCTCTTCCAAAGGCTAGCAAGGACGTGTTTTTTTTTTTTTTTTTTTTGTCAACTAGATTATATTAGCCCATTAAAGAGCAAGAAACCAAAGTACAATGAAGCATAGAGGCCCAAAAAGCCTACTAAATGTATCAAGATCAGAGCAATTAAAGATAAGACACATAAATATAAATTTTATATTTATCTCCTCCATAGCACGTGTCCAACATTCAGCAAGCTTCCAGAAAACACCTTCACCACCGGCATTGATACCTCTTCACAATCAACTCTTCTCCTCCGGTGAAGACAACCATTGAAAATCTTCACCGATGGCCAAGATTCCTTCCGGTCAAATCTCCTAACACCCCAATGCTTCCATTAAGTACCTTGATTTTGACCTTTTGCATGAACCGCCAGAAGAAAATATGAGATTCACAACCATTCACCAGAGATTTAAAACCCGAAATTTTACGATTTATCATCTAAGAATAATTTTAAGAGAAAATTATGAAAATAGGCTAAAATAAAATTGAAATTAAGAACATAATCCACCGTTTTTTAAATTAAGAAAATAGTCTTATAATGACATTCTATCCCTATTTTAAGTAAACAACAAAACGTCATAATTTCCGACATTCGTTCGACCACGGTGAATTTAGGCTTTAGACATTCGTTCATCTCTTCCTTTGATTATTCATGTGTTATCCTCCAATGTCTCGAAAACCCAACAACACAAATCGTCTCCTTTATCAATCTTCCTTAAGACCCACCAGTCTCGAGCTTTTCTGATTTTGTCTCGGGGATTGAAAAAGAAGAGCGAGATGATGATTCGTCCGAGTAACATCTGTAACGTTACAGCTTCCGTTTCCACGGCAGAGGAAGCTTCAAAGATTGTACTTGAACCCATCAGAAAAATCTCCGGCCTGATTAAGTTACATGCTCCAAATCCACCTAATCGTCTCTCGCTCTTACCCCTTACTACTTTTCCACCAAGAGTTACAAGAACAAAAGCTCTTATGTGACTGAATACTACTAGCTAATATTTGCATACTATTTGCGCACAACTTCGAATAACATTGTTTACCGTCCAAATGCCTTACATTGTGGAGGAGAGTGAGAATTTGTGTGATTACTTGTTCTTGAAGGGTAAAGACTCTCTCCAAATAAGAAACATAAGATCCCAATAAATCTCACAAAAACTAAATTTCCACAAACCAAACTGCTAGATTATCCGACTGAAAGTGAATCATCAAGAAACTAAATATATATGATCACTAAAAAGAGAGTTTCCAACAAAAATCAGACAAATGGTCATAAAATTAAGCTATTCCATATAAGAAGACTACTATTTGATAAAGAACACACGAAGCAAATATGACTTCCAGACTCAGATTATACTATAACATAAAGCTAAAAACTTTTCTCGGGAATCAAAGAGCAAGATCTTCAATGGAACTAGAAATAAAGCTCACAAGTATATTGCCTTTACCAACACCAGAATCTCCAATCATCTTAAAAGACAGATCATATCAACTTTGTCCACAAGAAGATCCCATTTTTCTATAACAAAATCAAACAGATTTGCTTGATCTCTCAAATTTTTCTAAATCTGTTATTCAAAAACATAACTAAGAAAGAAGAAAGAAGCACACGAGAGATCAAATCAAATCATAAGATCTCCAATCTCCAATCAACAAGATCTTAAACGACAGATTATATCCACTTTGCCCAGAAGAAGATCCCATTCATCAAAACAGATTTGCTTAATCTCTTCACTCAAATCCAGTGAAATCTTTGATCAACTCCAACGCCGATCAGACGATATTTGATCAACGACGAATCAATATCATTATCAAAAAAGAAGAAGAAGATATTTATCTATTTTAAATTAGGGAAATTAGCACAGATAATACTTATTGCACTAATAATTAAGGATCTAATATGACCTAAATTATAATTAGGTAAATAACATAGAGCATATCTAGAATGACCATTTTAACCTTATTCAGTTACATGATAAATAGTCTACTATATTTTGATCTCATAGCTGACTATTCGCAGATAAATATTAAAGAAAAAGATGAATAGTTGACTATACATTTATAAGTAATCGACTATAATCATAGTGAATTAATCACAAAATGAACTATATAACTAGAATATCAAACACTATTTTACATAGACAATGTTTTATATAGTCATCTATGTTTTGATATGATAGTTGGCTATTCGCACTTAAATATTTATAAAAAAAAACTGAATAGTTGACTATGCATGAATAAATAGTCAACCATAATCATAATAAATTAGTCATAGAGTGAACTATATTACAACTAAGAATAGCAAATACTCATTTACATAACCAATGTGTTACATAGTCAACTATTATAATGTGAACTGATAGCCAACTATCTATACTTAAATCAGATCATTAAGGTTATTTTGGTCAATTTGTTTTAAGTGGATGTTACTTACCCAAATTCTATTTATAACATGTTATATACCTAATTAAAGCCTCCCAAACTATTATACACATAATTAATCCTTTAAATTATTATGTTATATATAAGATCGAAAATTCTAATTTGTTTTGTTTATTTAAAATAGGGGTAGAAATGTCATCATATGACTATTTTCTTAATTTAAAAATCGGTAGACTATTTTCTTAATTTCAGTTTTATTTTAGCCTATTTTCATAATTTTCCCTAATTTTAAAATGTTTGGGTCGGGCTAGGTTTAAGAAGTTTATTGGGCTTAAAGAAATAGCTATAGGCCCATCTTTATTTTCTCTCTCTGCATCTCTTACATGTTTTACTGGGTCATGAAATCGATTCGGCACCTTTTGATTTTGGGAATGTGACAAAAATTCAATCTGGGGATGTCGATTTTCTGACTTTCTGTCTGATTTCTTTTCTTGTTCCGGCGATTCAACTCTTCTTCCACGCCCTAACTTCACGGCATTGGATGGTTTTTTTTCTCACGAAGAGAAAAGAAAGAGAGAGCGAGGCGATTCATTGGTTGACTTGTGTTTCGATCTCAGATGGGGATTCTATGCAGAAGCTGAATTAATTTTGTGAAACAGAGAGGCCTTCCTTGGTGGGTTTCTTCGGAAATTTAGGATTCTTGAATGGACTTGAAAATGGATAATGTAATTGGTGGCAAGTTTAAGCTTGGTCGGAAGATCGGTGGTGGCTCTTTCGGAGAGCTTTTTCTAGGTTAAATTTGCTTCTTATTAATCATTTCTCCGTGATCCAGCCTTTATTTTGAATTGAATCTGTTTCTTGAAATTTATAAATTTTCAGGCGTAAGTGTGCAAACCGGAGAAGAAGTCGCTGTTAAGCTGGTATTGTTTCAAATCTGTCTCTCTTTTTTTTTCTCATCAGTCTACATGTGATTTAAGATGTCATTTCTAGGTTTCTTACTTGACATTTGATGTTCTTGGTATTCTTTTCGTTTGTGGATTCTTAGATTGATGGGAAGAGTGACAAACTTGAATCTTTTTCACATCTTTTCGAAAATTTGGAAATTGAATAATATTTGTTACTTGAACATTTTACAATCTTTTGTTAATTGAATAATATTTGTTACTTGAACATTTTACAATCTTTTGCCTTGATACTTTCTTTAACAAATATATCTAATGTTCGGTTTACCTTTGAAGGAGCCTGCGAAATCTAAGCATCCCCAACTTCATTATGAGTCAAAGATTTACATGCTTCTACAAGGAGGAAGTAAGTTTACAGCTCTCAGATGAGTTTGCTGGTCAAAATAAGTTTAATTGTGGAAAATACCTTATTCAATGAATTTGTTTTCTGTGGTGAAGCTGGCATCCCCAGCCTCAAGTGGTTTGGGGTTCAGGGAGACTACAATGCGATGGTCATTGATCTGCTTGGGCCAAGTTTGGAAGACTTGTTCAACTATTGTAATAGGCGCCTCACTTTGAAGGCAGTTTTGATGCTCGCAGATCAGCTGGTGAGTATTTCAAAGTGCTGCTTTCGCTTTGTCGAGCCAGAAGAAATAAATCACCTAAAATGTTTGCTGATCGTTGTAGATTAGCAGAGTTGAATATATGCATTCAAGGGGGTTTCTTCACCGCGACATAAAACCAGACAATTTCTTGATGGGACTTGGTCGCAAAGCAAACCAGGTACTTTTTCTTGCCCACTTTCTGTCTTGTTGATTGTTATGCACTAACCAGTGATTTCCATAGAGAAATTTCTGTTAGATTCCATCTTCTTTCTCTTTGGTATAAATACTGCTTTTACTTTCTTTCGAACTACTTTTTTCCCATTCAGATTTCCTACAGTGTAAGAGACAGCATCTCTTAGGTGTATATTACTAAATGCTGAAATCATGTCTTGGATAATATGTATCTAGGTGTATATCATTGATTTTGGCCTGGCAAAGAAGTATCGGGATCTCCAAACACATAGGCACATCCCCTACAGGTGATTTTTGGAGCATTCATTTTGTTTGTACTAAATGCTTGGAGATACTTATGTTATTTTCATTACAGAGAAAACAAGAACCTCACAGGCACAGCTCGATATGCTAGCGTCAACACTCACCTTGGAGTCGGTAAGAAATTCATAGAACCGCTTGAGATGTGCTCCAAACTTTTCTAAAATGTGTGCCTGTTTGCGTATTTGTTGGCAGAGCAAAGTCGGAGGGATGATCTGGAGTCTCTTGGTTATGTGCTCATGTATTTCCTGAGAGGAAGGTTGTGCATACTTATCCTTTTTTTGTCTGATTAAATCGTTGCACATGCTTGTTCTGGTCTGATTTTTCTGGGTACAGCCTCCCTTGGCAGGGACTAAAAGCTGGCACAAAGAAGCAGAAGTATGACAGAATTAGTGAGAAGAAAGTTTCAACTCCTATAGAGGTATGGTGAAGACATAAGTATGGCTTAGATACCCTTTGATGTAGTTCGATCAGCTATCTCACAGGTTAACTGTTCTACCATACTTGTAACAGGTCTTGTGCAAGTCACATCCACCCGAATTTGTATCATACTTTCAATACTGCAGGTCTTTGCGATTCGAAGACAAACCAGACTACTCATATCTTAAGAGGCTATTCCGAGACTTGTTTATCCGTGAAGGTTTGCTTTTTCGGAGTCTATGTATGCTAAGATTTTTATTGCATATAAGTAGGATATTTCGATTCTTTTTGATACCCATGTAATGTTCCATTCTTTTGATCACAAATCGATTAATGGTATCAGGTTATCAGTTTGACTATGTATTCGACTGGACTGCATTGAAACACCCTCAGAGTAGTTCCAGTTCCCGTTCCAGTTCCCACGGAAGGGTGAGTACACTTGTGCTAAATTTTTCTATCGATTGTTTTATACTCGCACTCTGATTCCCTATTACTCTCTTCTTCAGCATCGTACTGGTAAACCAGGGATGGGCCCAGGACCCTCTGCTGAAAAACCTGAGAGGATTTCAGGTAACCATCTTCTCTTTTCCTAGTTAAGAAACATATAACTACTGACTGTATATGCTCAACTAAAACGTGGTCTGTATCTGATTTTCTTAAAACCCGGATGTTCCTTTCTTGCAGTTGGGAAGGAAATCCGTGACAGATTCTCAGGTGCGGTTGAAGCATTCGCGAGAAGGAATGCTACGGGAATCAGTCCCCATCAGAACCATACCAGACATCGAACTCTCGACGAGGTTCCTGCACTGATGAAACCTGCTGTGGTAAATGCAAACACACGAATTGCTTTAATGATGCAAACACACGAATTGCTTTAATGCTATTATCTCATGTTGTCTAACAGTAGGATTAGTCTTCCTTGTTCTTGATATTTACTTGTCTTTTGGGTCTGTCAGAATATGATATCTGAGAAAGGGAGAAACACTTCGAGATACGGTAGTGCTTCGAGGAGAGTGATTGCATCAGGGAGTAGACCGAGCTCATCAGGTGATCATGGGGACAGCCGCGGCTCGAGCCGTGTGGCCTCAAGCGGTAACGGAAACCGTCCATCCGTCTTTCATAGAACTCAAGGGATTGCTGCTGTGAGTGGATATGAGCCAAAGATGGCCTCTAGAACTCAAGGCACAGCTGCTGTGACTGGGTACGACAAGACTGCCTCAGCATTTAACCGCAACCGAGTGGCTGCGTCAAGGACCGCACGTGACGAGGCTCTTAGAAGCTTTGAGCTTCTTTCGATCCGCAAATGAAGCTTTGAATCGGATCTTTTCTTTATATTGGATTCTTCTTCACAGATGTTGTTTGGTGTACCACTCAAGGTTTCCACGAAATTCCCATATTCCTCCTGTATTATGTTCTCTGGATTTTGTATTAATTTTTTACCTTCTTGTTTTATTGTAATCACAAATCGCTACAAGAATTTGAGCTTAATTTTGCATATTCTGTTCGTTTTCGTGTTGTGTTTTATTATTTCTTTTTTTTTATATATAATTGTATCCTTCAAGTTTAGGAAAGGGAAAAATGCAAAAAAAAAAACTCAAGAATCTTTGATTCGACAAAAAAACTCTAACAAAAAAATGTAGTGAAAATTAAAATCCAATCTTGTAATTTGACGCAAATTAAATTCCAGTTTTTTAATATAAAGCAAATTAAACCCTAACGACAAATATTGTTAAAACATTAGTAGAATTAGAGGCTGTATGGCAATTTAGGAGAAAGAGAGACTAGCAACTTATAATTCAGCTCAACAACAATGTATGTTTAAGGATCTATCATAGATTTGAGTATATGATAGGATTTTGTATTCAATTCTTTCAGTTACAATATATAGCTTTGTGGTTTTTTAAATCCTGATTTTGTATGGATTTTAAAGTTTTTCTAGTTTGAATATAAATGGATTTGTTGATAATATTTGTTTAATGAATGTAAACATCTAAATTAGACCATTAAACTTTTAAATCTATTAATGATTTAACAGAATTTGTTGTTAGGGTTTAATTTATGTCAAATTAAAAGGTTGGGGTTTAATTTGCTTCAAATAAAAAAGTTAGAGTTTAAATATCACCACATTTTTTGTTGGGATTTTTTCGTCGAATCAAAGATTCTTTGGAGTTTTTTTTTTTTTTTTGCATTTTTCCGTTTAGGAAATATAGAAGCACCAAATTGAACATTAAAGTAGTTTGATTTCTTTAATGTTTTTTTTTTTTGTTAAAGGGTTTCTTTAATGTTTCAGTCTTGAGTTAGACTACGACAAAGAGGTTAATATGATTTCACAAATTTCTTGGTTAAAATTATAAAAAACTACATATGTATAATCCATAAATAAAATATTGGGCTCACAAATATAAAAAAATGAACATAAATTTTCTTCAAACACATAGATAGCACAAGTTTGCAACTTAGTTAAGACCGAACTTTAAGAGGAGTTGTAGGAAACAAACACTCTTGACGTTACAATTTACATATACTAGGTGTTTGTAATAAATTGTTTAACATATTTGGATTCATTTTCCTTGAATTTTTTTTAGGACGGATGTATTTGTTGGTTTTTATTGATATTTGACTAATTTATATCCATATATACGTTGAATTGTTTGTTTTGGACTTCTCAAGATTTCATAATGATTTATATGTTTTGATTTTGTATTTGTTTAGAATATGTTTTATAGATTTATTTGGTTTAGTTTAGTTCAATTTATGTAGTGTTGTTAGAGATATTATTTGTTGTTTTTGATAAAATAAGAATTATTGACTGAACTTCTGTTATCCGACAAAGATTTTAATTTAGGCTTTGTGGTAAATTGTACAAAAAAATTATGTATCTTTATGGTTTTGTTGTTTTCTTATACGACCGTTTGTCAAATTTTGTTGGTTTCAATGGTATTTCATTCATTTTTATTTGTGTATTTTTTAAATGGATTAATTTCATTATGATTTGATAATGAACATTTAGTTTTATAGATTTGTTTTGGTAATCTGGAACTCGTTTAATTGTTTAACTAAAGTTTGTGTTAGTATCGTATATTTTCTAAGTAATTTTTTTAAAAAAAATATTTGTGGAGGTTTTCAAAATATTTTCGTTTCATGTATGTTACAGAGTAGAGAACACAAATATTATTTTCATAAATTTGATAGTTTTATAATCCTTTTAGTTTTGGAACTTTAAGATCTGATATGATTAAGTAACTAAAGGTCAGAAATATTAAGGTATCAATTTTAGATAATTTTTCTTTATGATTAAGTCTAAGTAGGCATTATTAACCATAATATCATTCTTTATCCCGAGCAAGAAACAATTGATTTTTCGTAGTTGAAATTAAGTTTTTTTCCATCATAAATTCGGAAGAAAACATGTGTACTTGTGGGTTTTCTTCCTTTTGTTTCGATCTAGAACGACAACAACTTTCATTCCACCAATGTATGATGGAAGGAAATAACAGAATCAATTAAAGAAAATAATAGAATGAATTATAAATTTATTAAATGTATCACACATTCGCAACACAACTTTGTTTGTGTTTGTGATTTGTGGCCTAATATTTCTTTAAAAATGCTAACAACAAAAATTTGTTATTTAGAACTTAAAGAAATAAAAAAGACGAACACTGCCACTTCCAGTTATACTTAAAGAAACTTTGTTACACTTTCAAAAATTTGTTATGTGGGATGAGAATTGGGACGATGATTTTAGTATACATTTCCTCCGAGCCATAGTTATTTAGTTTATTAACACTATTTCATCAGAAGATGTTGTAGAAAAGAATGAATATGTACCACAATGACATTCTTTGTCGATTAGGCTAAGTTTACTTGTAACCTCTACAGATGGGGACTTCCATGGAAATTGACGCTCATCGAATACACTCTAAACTCCTTCAACATGAAAAACAACAACTCCTTTGCGACTTTTTTTGCAAATCTGCTATCATCTTTGAATAGACGGTTCTATCGTTTGCAAGTAGATAGCAATCGTTTTAGATTTGTAGCTGGAACGTGACAAAGTATTTCTTCTACTAAATCTCTTGGAAGTTTTCTGAATATCGTCATTGTGATCTCTTCTTAAGGAAAATTTATGCACTCCTAGTGGCTTTACAATCTCTTGTTTGGACTATTACCATCTCATTAGGTAGGTAATGCATTGTGCTTGGGGTGACAAAAATTCTTTCCAATCCCTTAAATATGATTTACAAATTAAAAATCGTTCATAAATATACAAAGACTGTTATTTTCTTATTCAAACCAACATATCGACAATCACCTATCTAAATAAGAGAAAAGGAACCTGAGACGTTCTTCTTGGACTCTGACTCCATGATCTTCAAGGCAATAGGCATTGAAGGCATCTTTCTCTCAGGATTTCTACTTATTCTACTCTTAATTTTTCCATGCAACAAGAATTTCACAAGCCTCTCTGATCAATTTATCTGCGAAAAAGCTATGCGATTTGAAGCTTCAAATGGAGCTATGTCTAACCTTTAATCTAAAGTGGTGAAGTTCACTTTCAAATAAACCATGTTTTTTCTTGAGCTGTTAAGGTGCCTCTTGAGCAGTTTCAGGGTTTATGGTTGTAATATCTTCTTCTATTACACGTGCTGCATGAGGAAAATTTGAGTCCACAAAAAGATGTTTAGACCGCATCACGTTAACATTCAATTATGGTGGTTCAGATCAGAGCTTATTACACTGGAAAACTATGATATTCCTCTTACCTTCAGGATGCTGGTGCAGAAACCTAATAGATTTTGAGCAACCTACATTCTACCATGTTCAGTTTCCTTCAGTTTTGTACTTAACTAATGCATCTTGTCAATGTTTGAATGTTGGTTCAAGGAAGTTCTTCTTTGGCACGAGAATTATTCACATCAGCTCGTCATAACTTCAGATTAAGCTCATAAAGCTGAAGTTTTAACACGTTGTTTCTTCATGTTGCATATGATGAGAGGAAAAAAGGTAATCAGTAGTAGAATAATGGAAAACTGAAAAAGTAGACAGAAAACTATTGTAGAGATTCCTTCATATCTTGATTCTAGTATGATCACGAGTTCTCCACTCAGGGTTTTGCTACGACGATAGCTTATTCACTTCTCCTTCAAGTTCCATTAATTTTCTTTTATTACTAAGATTCTCCTTCTGTTAAAAGTCAAAAAATTGAAGGCTACCTTAAATACCTTTTCTCGAATGCATAGGCATGTGAACTGCATACGAATCACCCTGAAACCATTCAGGAAATGGATCGCACCATACTCCATTGAGGTGATGTATAACAAAGGCTCCATTTGACTAACATTTTCTCGAATCGGCAGAAATGAAAAATATTTTTCTCGTGAATCTGAACTATTATATTGTAGCATGTGTGCTATCTTCAGTATTTGCTGACTATCCAAGAATGACTGTGAGAAAAAAGGCGGAAGAATGAAAAAGGCCATTGACTGAATATAGTTCAATAAAAATACTTGGGAGAAAAAAGTATGAGATCACAATAAAGACCATATGGATGCCAAACGTTTTAATACAACATATAGATAAACATTATCTACTACTGTAGTTACCTCTTTTTGCCACGTTGCAACTACAGTTTCAAGCTCCTCAATTAATGGTCTTCCAGGAGGAAGTTCTTCATCCTTCTCAGATCTCATTTGTTGTGCAATTCACAACCCTCTGCACCTGAAAGGAGAGTCAGAACCCTGAGGCTTTCTGGAACCTTTACTCAGCGAAGAATCCTATGCCAGAAACATGGAATTCTAGCTTTACTTGCTCAACCATTGCCTCCGATTCCTTGAATAGTTTGGACTGGATCAGTCTAAGTGATTCCAGTATTTTGGGAAATTATAGAAGCTTGCTGATCAATAAGGAACTATCTTTACCTTATGCATGTATTCTTGAGCCTGAGCCTTTGCATGCAAGTTCAATTCCGAGATATGCACACTGAGTTGAGTAATCTGTTGCAGGGTAAACATACATATAGCATCAGATTTATTGAGACTTGTCTGAAGAATCCATCACTGTTCAAATAACATATAAAAGTTACCTTTTCATTTCCGCATCAGCATTTCTAGTACTTTCCATTTGCTTTCGTGTGGTATGAAGCTCAATCTCTAACTCCTCCCTTTGCAGACGCTGCCTTTCAGCTTCACCTTAGATAAAGTTAACCTATTGAAGTACTCCTCCATCAGAAAAGTGAACACAATGATTAAAAATAACTATTACATATTAGAGAATGATTAGTTCTAACCTTGTTTTCAAGTACATTGATAGTATACTCAAGTTTCTCAACTGATCCATCTAATAGCCTCACTTCTTCTTCTCTGATCGGCATATATCTTTCTTGATTCAGCAATCTGTGAGTAGAGGAGAAACAAATTTTCGTAAGCATTGCAAAGTGGTATCGTCCGTCTAACAGTGCGAGATGGAAACTAACAACCTTGAGAACTATGATCTCATATCAGCAAAGCATCACTACAAGAAAACAGATAATCTGTAATGGATTTTTGTGACAGTTTTTTTCGTCACAAAAGATTGCGACGGAAGTAGGACGAAATTGTGACGGATTTGTGACGAAAATGAAAAACGTATCAAAATCGTCGCAAATTTGTGACGGAAAACTTCTGTCGTAAAAGCGTCACAAATTTGCGATGGAGTTGTGACTAATTTAATGAACGTCACACTTTTTGCGACGCATTAGCGACAGTAAACTATTCGTTACAAATTTGCGACTCTTGTGTGACTCATTTGTGACGCTTTTCTGGGTTTCAAGTAGCGTCACTAAAGAGTCACAAAAGCGTAACATATTTGTGACTCTTTTGCTACTGATTAACTACGCCCAGTTGAATTTTGGTGTTTTAAAATGTGTATTCAAGTACTAGGATTATATACAAACATATATTATTCATGTGTGGACCAAAAATTTTACATCTAACTGTTAAATCTTCTATTTCCAAAAAAAAATTATAATGTTCATATCAATCATATGTGTTATATAAAGTATAAGTGTTATTACTTTGTAATCTTTGTAAAAATATAAAATTTTGATAAATGGGCATTTGAAGTTCAAATTACCTAATTATAATCATTCACATGGTTCATAAGTTCATAGAAAACTTATTTTAAACCCATAAACTTACCAATTTTCCATTTAAATGTTTAGGGTTTAGGGTTTCAAGGTATGTATAAACTTAGCGTTACAAATGCGTTACAAATTTTCGACTCTTGTATGACTTATTTGTGACGCTTTTCTGGGTTTCAAGTAGCGTCACTAAAGAGTCACAAAAGTGTTGCAAATTTGTGACTCTTTTGCTACCGATTAGCTACACCCAGTTGAATTTTGGTGTTTCAAATGTGTATTCAAGTACTAGGATTATATACATACATATATTATGCATGTGTGGACTAAAAATTTTACATCTAATTGTTAAATCTTCTATTTCCAAAAAAAAAATTATAATGTTCATATCAATCATATAAGTGTTATATAAAGTATAAGTGTTATTACTTTGTAATCTTTGTAAAAATATAAATTTTTGATAAATGGATATTTGAAGTTCAAATTACCTAATTATAATCATTCACATGGTTCATAAGTTCATAAAAAACTTATTTTAAACCCATAAACTTACCAATTTTCCATTTAAATGTTTAGGGTTTCAAAGTGTGTATACACTTAGCGTCACAAATGCGTTACAAATTTGCGACTCTTTTGTGACTCATTTGTGACGTTTTTCTGGGTTTCAAGTAGCGTCACTAAAGAGTCACAAAAACGTAACATATTTGTGACTCTTTTGCTATTGATTAGCTACGCCCAGTTGAATTTTGGTGTTTCAAAGTATGTATACACTTAGCGTCACAAATGCGTTA
The DNA here is from genome assembly GCA_963576765.1 of Draba incana. NCBI lineage: Eukaryota > Viridiplantae > Streptophyta > Magnoliopsida > Brassicales > Brassicaceae > Draba > Draba incana. The sequence continues at coordinate 20,513,713 of OY755212.1, read as the reverse complement.
CAAATTTGTGACTCTTTTGTTACCTAACTGTGACGCTTTGTGTTTTGGGTTTCAAAATAATTGGGCCCTCACATTTTCCCTCTAAAATATTAAAATGCGACTCTTTCGAGACGGTTTGGTAAAATAAGGGTCGAAACCACATTCCCAATTCATTTGGTCTGAAAATTACATAGATTTTTGTTTGTATTCATAATAGAAAATCTATCAATACTAATCTATTAAAAATTATAAAATTAGTAAACAAGTGAATAATTCATAAATAAAAACATAATGCATCATAAGCTAAAAGTTAAATACTAAACCCTAATTTTAAAGTATAACCTCGAAAAGTAACCATTAAACCCTTATAAGATTTTTTTTCTCGTCAAACCCTTATAAGATTTATAATTTGAAAATAACAATCAGTAAAAAATAAAAAGTTTAAATATGTAAAACATTATTTATATTAAATTAAATACACTGATTTTTAAAATGCATTAAAAACATAAACAATACACTTGAGAAGATGAGAGCCAATAAAAAAGGATCACTAGGATCGCTGACGTGGCAAAAATGACAGATCTCGTCCGTCCGTTCACGTTTCAGTCTCATCTCCTTCTTCCCTTTCTTCAGATCTGTTTCCTCTCCTTGTTCCCCTTCTTCCCAGCTTTGATTTCGTGAAAATAACCCAATCATCTTTTTGTTTGTTCTGATCCCAATATCTGTTCTTTGTTTGCAATTCGATTTTGTCTCTCTTTTTTGATCTAGTTTCTCGTTGTGTGACGCGATTTTCTCTCCAAGAAATCGATTACTTGAAATCAGGGGCAATCTGAGATTGTGGTTGCAAAACCCTGAAAGTAAACGTCACAAAGTGAAGAAAAACGGCAGCGGAAGGCGTAGAAGGAACCCACGAACCGTCGAAGAGATCTTCAAGGATTTTAATGGTCGTCGTTCTGGGTTTCTTGAAGCTCTCTCCGTAGGTAGATACAATCTCGTTTTCTCTTTAAATTTTCTAAGTTTCTTAAAACCTTTGGCTTCTTATTTACGTAATTTCTTCTTTTGTTTTACCCAGATGTTGACAAGTTCTACTCTTTATGCGATCCGGGTAAGTTAAATTCGGATCTGTATTAAAGTTTCAATGGAGAAGCTTCAGAATTAGATACTCTTTTGCTTTATGTTCAATTGTTTTTTGAGAAATTTAGTCTTTTTCGATGAATTGGGGATTTTTGTTTGTTTTTGTGTTGTTAGAAATGGATAATCTGTGTTTGTACGGACATCTGAATGGGACATGGGAAGTGAATCTACCAGCAGAGGAAGTGCCTCCTGAGCTAGCTCTTGGAATCAATTTCGCAAGAGATGGTATGCAACGTAAAGATTGGCTCTCTTTAGTTGTTGTAGACAGTGATTGTTGGTTGCTCTCTGTTTCTTACTACTTTGGTGCTCGGCTTAATCGTAATGAGAGGTATGTTACATCCTCTTTTTTACTTTACATATTGTTTCTTGCTTGATTTGGGAAGTTGGTGTGTATTGTTGATAATAATCAAGAGAAAAACGGTCTCAGTTGATCAAATAGAATAGTAATCACCGTTCTATATGTTCTTAGAACAATCCTAATGTAGCTATCATGGATTTGATAATCAGGTTAATATGGTTGGTGCTAGAAATAATCAGGTTACTTGTGCTTGTGATAAGTTGCAACTACTATAGTCTTGTTTATGACAGTGGATACTCTGTTTGATATATTTTGTGAGTGTGCCGAGCTGAATCCAGAACCAATTGAAGGTAACATAATAGGATATGTATCCATTGATTCATAGATCTGGTTTTAGAGATTCAACTCCTATCGATCGAAAAGCTTGCCTAAAAATATCTTCACGTTTTTGATATTCTCGACGTTTGGTTTGATTTGTGTTTTAGATTTTGTTAGTAATATATTCTAATCGTTTAAATCAGTCTTATCTAATTCTCTGTTTCTCTGTTTGCAGAGATTTTGTAGGAGACAATTAAAAGTTCGTCAAAATGGTAAGCATTCTGATTTCTTTACGTTTTTACCTCTATAATGGTACTTGGTTTCTGCAGCCGAAGCTAAATACATGTTTCTTGTGAAATGGCAGGTGAAGTTCACAGCTGATGAGCTTCGTAGGATTATGGACTACAAACACAACATCCGTAATATGTCTGTTATTGCCCATGTCGACCATGGTACTCCCTTCAGCTCTTTCTTTCTGTTTTATTCTAGTTCAGTTGTGAAGTTAATTGTGTGATCATAATGTTCTTTCTTTTGGGATGGTCTTACTGCTATTGGAATTTTGTTGAGAATCTTGCATATTTATTGCATGTTCTTCTTTATTATTCTGATCAGTTTTGACATAAGCATGTTATAAATTATTTCTTTAATTCAGCATTAGTCATTTGTTAATGCAATTTTTGAATCCGTAGCCATTTATATTTTTGTTTCATCGTAACTCTCAGAAGAAGAAGAAGAAGAAAACGAACATAAACAATGCTTCACAACAATGTCCAAAGATCTTGGCGTGTCTCTCGACATTTTGTTGACGATATTGAAGAAGTTTTAAAGATTGAAATCGAAGAGTGTGGAGAATTTACAAATGTAAATGCAAGAGTTGTAATATCTTATTTTCTTAGTTATGTACTTTGAATTGTAATATAGGTTTTTAAATGGTTTCATATAATATAATAAAATATGACATTTTTCTATTTAATATGTTAATTTATTCAAAAACAATATCCTAATAAATTGTAATTTAAATACTATCAATAAAAATAAAAATGCTAATTGTATTGATATTAATTAATCTGTCACAAATTTGTGACATTTTTGTGATGAATTAAGAGCAATTGAATCTTTCAAAAGCGTCACAAATTCGTTGCAATTGTGACGAAGCTTACCGTCACAATAGTGTCGCTAATTTGTGATGGAATATAGGAGTCACAATTTCGTAACAAATATATGACGCTTTTTTATCGTCTCTGAAGCGTCACAAATTTGTGACGCTTAAGGTTTGTCTCTCAACTGTCGCAAATTTGTGACGCTTTTTTTTTTCGTCTCCAAAGCGTCACAAATTTGTGACGAATGTGCGACGGTTTAGATTTGCGACGGTTTTTTAGCGACGCTTTTTTTTCGTCACAAAAGCGTCGCAAACACCTGTTTTGTGACGCTTTTGGGCGTCACAACTTTCGTGTTTTCTTGTAGTGCATTCAATTATATTATATGTCACTTGAACGCATCAAAGAAACTCAAGCTCTCATCTCTAATGCTTTTCGACATTCTCTTACTGCCTAGAAGTGGTGATGGTAAGTGTTTTCGATTTTTATGTAGTCCACTATGAATTTGATTTTTATATAGTCCACTATCAATCCTATTTTTATGTAGTCGACTCATTATGAACTCAATCTTGTTCTGTTAAGGCACAGAGAAATCAAATTCCTTTATCTGTGTATTTGTATTTGTGGTTGATCATGGTTTTGTCATTTTGTTTCAGTTAAGACAACTTATTCCCACATTCATATGATCAAAGATTTGGATGTCTTTCTACAACATCCATGGGGAAGAGATTTTTTCGCGTTGGTAATCAAGAGCATAAAGGATAGGAAAGAAGGTGGTGTTTGTCAAAAATCAATGGCGATTCAAGGGTTCATACACGGTTTGCAGCTCGTAGCACAAGCGTGTATACCCAAGATTATCCCGTTTGCAACGACTTAAGCAAACAATCTAAAAAAAGAAATTCTTCCCCTCTCCGAATCAGAAGATGATTCTGACAATGAAGCCGAGAAACCTCTACAAATCACCATGAGATTGATCAAGACGCTAGACAAAGAACGCACAATAAGAAATTTGTATATTTCTCATTAAATTACAAAACACTAATTATTTTATAGCTTTTTCACTTCAGTGACATGTTTTTATGTTTTAGGTGAACGTTGCATATAGTCTACCTCTCGATGGTACTGATGGAGATGAATTCACGTGGTCTAACGAGTTTATTGATAAACAAGTTTCGCACATGCTAGAGCTTTTTAAGAATAATAAAAAGTTCACTATAGCTTCTTGGTCTGGCGGAATTGATGCAACATATGTAAGTGACGTAGTAAAAGAGGAGAATGTCAATGTGGGAAGGAGAAACCCCAAGGGTGATGCAGAAGCAGTGCGTCCGTGCATAAATATTAAAGGAAAGGGGAAAAAAGTAAAGAATGACAAGGGACAAGCATTAGACCATACAAGTGATCTTACTATGACAATGGTCCAAGATGTTATTGATAGCTCAGTAAGTAATTAACATATTATTGGTCTTATGTTTTCAACTAAATTGTCTTTTACACTCATACGTGACTAGTACTTACAACTATTTTACGTATTGAAGCATCGTACTGTAACAATATGCAGGATACCCTAAAACATTTTGAGGCCAAATTCACTGGTTTATTGAAATCACAAAGTGCGGCTATTAAGAAGGATTTGAAGAATATGTCTATCAAGATAGATGCTATCTCCCGTCAGGTTGATGTTATTAAGTCGCATCAACATGGCGACAATGGAGCAAACGCCGCCAAAGATTCAGAACATACTCAAACTGAAGTGCCAATGGCGGCTAACAACCATGGAGGTTTGACGAACCAGTACGCACGAAAGGTAATCTCACCATTAGGGGACTATTGTAGTAGACTTTATGCATATGCGTAGTTTACTATTATAGTTACCAATATCTTAAATTATATAGTCAAGTATCAAGATCTCTATTCACTGTTGAACTGTTCTAGTGTAGCTTAATCCCTTTACTAATATTTTTATATGAGGATCTTTGTACTAGGAACATGTGAACATGGAGCACCTACAACCCCCACATTCTCTTTAGGACTTACGCATGATGGAGTTCCATCAATGAGACCAGCAGTAGAAGAAACATCTGATTTCATCGGCGATCATCTAATACAAAACTTTGTTACGAAACAAAGAACAAAACGAAAGTTGCCACCAGTCTTGCAAAACATCTCCATTCATACCGCCAAACAACCAAAACCAAACTCAATGGCATCTCATAGCCGTGACCTCGTCCCCAAAGTAAATGAATCACATTTCAAGATGCTTCTTAAGTCGATAGAAAGTGTCCGGTTAGTTTATCAAACTAATTCCACATTTAAGAAAATATATTACATGGATAGTTGATTTTTTAAAATTCTTATTTGTGTTCCAGCTCTTTGAATGTTAGTGATATATCATAGTTTTTACCGGTTTTCGACCATGATATAAGTCTTTATATTAGAGTTTTTCTAGTGTTTTGTGTAACATCCGCGAATCAAAAAGTGGGATTTTTGGTGTTCGTGTCGAGCGACACAGTGAGTGTGTCGATCGATACGACTGTCCGTGAAGTGTCGATCGACACATGTGGTGTGTCGCTCGACATGTACAATTATGGGTAGAACCGAATTATGTTTTAATTGCGGTTTTTTTGCTCGGTTTAAGGGTGGAAACCCTAGGGCTTTTCTTATAAACTCGTGCAGTTCATTCGTGGCCGAGTTTTAAGGGAAAAGAAGTCAGAAATTGTGAGAATTGAGAGAATTGAGTGATTTTAGAGTTTGGTGATTTGGTTCATTAGAAAGGGTTTCGTCTGTGTGGAGATCATCGTTCCATCGTGTTCATCGTAGGGAGGATCGGATCAGTGACATTTTGGCCTCGTAGAGGCTGCGTTCTTCATGCTCTTCGTGTCTTAATCCGTTTTCCTGGTTTCCTAGGCTAAGGTGATTTCGCGACCACGGTTTCTAGGCGATGATGGAATTGATTGATACGTTTTTTTGTGACTGTTATTGTTGTGTAAATTGTGCATTGGTGATTGTTGTGGATGTTATGGTTAATATGTTATGCGGTTTTGATGCAGGGAAGCGGCTCGAGCTTATCGGATTCGAGCCATGGGAGGAGAGGCTCGTTTCTGACGAACTGTGAGGTTGTGTCGATCAACACGTGTGGTGTATCGATCAACACGAGTAATTGATCTGTGTTGATTAACACGTGTGGTGTGTCGCTTGACACGAGCTATTAAGTCGTGTCGAGCGACACCTTATGTTTTAGAGTCTTTTCAGGTTCTTAGACGTTTGGAGCATAATTGTTGTTTACTAGAGATTTTAGAGCATTGCGAAATGAAGAGTCGAAATTTGAAGTGAAGAATCGAATTTCAGATTTGGTGCGCAGAAGCCCAATTATAAAATTCGAAGATTTCCGTTTTGACCGATAAGTTCCAGATGTTTACTTTTATGCTTTATGACAGTTTAGGAACCATTTATATATGTATTCACAGCGATTGTTTAGGCTTACGCTTTATTTTATCTACTTGTAAGAGATATTTGTAATTAATAAGATGTTTGCTTTTTTGAATATGTTTGAGTAGTTCGCTTGTTAGGATTAGAGTTATTCAAGGGTGTCTGATGAATTGCTAGATTCAATTTAATTGTTAGGATAAAATATTTAGAAGTTCTTCATCTTGACTTGTGTTTATTGCTTATTCTAGTTTAGCTACCGAGAATCTGATCTTAGGTTAATTGATTGACACGACAATGTTATTAATTGCTTGAACTAGTCTTTGATGAGCAAAATTCCTTTTCGCAAAGAAATTTGGTTTAGGATTTTGTGAACAATTGAACCCGATATTAATGCTTGTTTAGATTTATAGGATTCACAACGACAATTGGCTTTCTATGATATAGACATAGATAATCTCTGCAGCGACAACTGATTGATTTTATATTCGTGTTTTAAGTTCATGAACTGTGCTTAATAATCCTTATCTTTTATTTATATCTTCAATTCAGATTCACCTTAGATTTCCCTGCACCTAGCGTTTGTTTTTATAGATATACAACCGTTATCACTGCTTGCCTCTATTTACTTGTCTTTACATTCATATCATCTTTCTTAGCATAATTCGAGCATATTAATCTATTGTGTTCCCTTATTCTCTCTGGATTTCGATACCTAAAGTACTGCAATTTTATCTCTTAATTTGAGAGAGTAGCTCTAGGTTAAATTTGAGCATAATGAAATTTTGGCGCTGTTGCCGGGGAATCTAAACCATTAGATTTTTTTTATTAGGATTTTTTTCTTTTATTTGTTTACTAAACTAGCTTTTAACTTTGTGTTTTCAGGTACATGTTTAATCGCTCTACCAGAAGCAACAAAGATAAAGAGCTTGTTGAACACGATCTTCAAAAATTAGCACGTTTAGCACGTGAACAGAAGAGCAGTCAAAATTATGTGAACACGATCTCACAAATTGGTAAGGAATGGGAAACCATAGGAAGCATTTCGTGAACATCGTCTCTAGGAGGTATATGTATCTGAGAGGGCAATCCTAGGGTCTTTCACTAGGAAGAAGAATGCGAAATTCAAGTTCCGAAGACATGGCACAATGTTGCTGCATATCCTCGAGAGTCTTATCAGTAACGATTGAGTCGTGAACGCCATAGATTATGAGCTAATCTGCAACGACAGCCTCGTCTGGAACCCTAATCAACGCATTACTAGCTTGGTCATCAATTTCAAGGAGAGGTCGGCCAGAGGTTTCACGAGGAGTAAAGAAATCTTCATAAATCAGAGATATTGGGGTCGCCCCGGGGATCCTCTAGTCTGACGATGACCCACCAAGTTCATGAAGAGTTCTAGGGGGTACGTAAGAATCTACAAGGACCTCGTCAATGGTCCTTCGATCTCGGATGAATTAGAAGAGGATCCATCAATGGAAGACATTATGTAATATGAAGGAATGTGATTTCCAGATGCAAAGAGAAATTATGCATGAAAGGAACAGATCTGAAAAAGAGAGAGAGAGAGGAGAATACATTTCTTACTTTTGGCAAGAGACTAAAAAGGGAGTGGAGGAGTTTAGTAATATTTATATCCAAGACGAATATTGAGGGTAATGATTAAAACCCTAAGCCGCGGGCGTGAGTGAACCGAGGCGCCTTTTTGCTGTCCTTTCAAACTGTACAGTCAGAATTGTGCTACGTGGCATAATCAAATGGATGTGTCATTTCAAACCTAAGTCAAATCAGCTTCTTTAACACGCATCGTCCGACTTGTGATATCATAGTCAATGGCTAACTCGGGAGGGGGAATAAATGGTGGTACCAGGTTTAGCACCCGTTACCATGACCCGTCCCTGGATCGAAACGATCCAAATATCCATCCAAAAGTGGCGAGATGGGCCGAAAGGAGCTTTGGAGGCCCATTATGAAGATTAGAGGCCAAATGTACTTCAACCACCGACCTCGGAGTGATTGGAGAATAAGTCGATAATATATGAAAATATTATGTAAATCTTCATAGTTAGGATACTTTTCATGCATTTCTATGATTTATTCCAGAAATCTCGGTTAGTATAAAATATGTAACTTATTTCATAGGGAAAGTGATCCACATCTCTCTTGAGCAAGGAACGTTATTGGAAACAATCCTCATTTCTTCTTAAGCTTTTCTATTGTTTTGCCCTAAAAACTTAAATCCCACATGTTTGAAGGAGGCCGAGGTCGTTTGCACGAACCCGATACTTTCAAATAATAAATAACTAGAATATGACTCGCGCGATGCTCGATTTTTGTTTTAAAATTTTATTAGATTTAGAGACAAACAATATGCTTTATCTTATTATTTATGTTTGACAAAAACAACCAATTCTTTGTAAACAAAAAATAATAATTGACTTGAAATTAAATTAGTTGCTTTTCTTATCTATATTGCATAAACATTAAAATATAAAATGATTTTCAACTATTTCAATATTGATGGTTACTATTTGAAAGTAAATATATTTGTTTGCAATTTTGTTAACTACATAAATTTTACAACTGAATAAATTATGTTATCTAAATAACTGGTTAAAATTATATAGTAAAATAATTATTTATTATACAACCTCTTTCTACATTCTGATTTCTTATCATCCTTTTTTCTTCTTAATTTTTTTTTTGTAATCACATATTTAAGAGATCATTTCACAACTAATCCACTTCTTTTGGTCAAATGCAAAACTAATCCACTTTTTGTTCCTCTTTACTATTCACCACTTTCTCACAAATCTCTCCTTCTCTTTTTCTCATATTCACGAAAATGTCATTATCTTTTCTTTATTTCTTTTTTTTTTCAAAATTAGAAACTTACCAAAAGACTAAAACACCAAAAAACAACAACTTGTTTATGAAAATGTCATCTTCTTCAATTTTTCAAACCACCATGAACAACCCAATTCAAGCTCTAAATGCTACATCAACCAATTTTTGTTACGTAAATGCATAATATGTGAGCACATAACTTTAACATCTTCAATTTTTCTCTCCAATTTCATCCAAAAATCTCGAATTTTTGTTTTTACATAATTTTCACTCATAACTTCATGTTTTCTCGTAATTCTTCCTAATTAAATGGTTGGGGTTATTTTTCGGTGAAATTGATAGTTTTGGTGGTTTAAGAATGTGAAGACGAAGTCGAACGAGTGAAAAATGTAACGATTTTATAATTTTTCGAAAATTTCAGATCTGGTTCGTAAATATAGACTGCATTTGAAGTCTACAAGTCAACTTAGAGCTAGATTTGCATTTGACTATTATTTTTTAAAAAGTTAAAGTAGACTGCATTTTAAGTTTACACACTCTTCTTTGACAACAATAAAAAATATTGTAGACTTCGTGCGCAGGCAGCGGAAAAATCAGGTCACTATTGTAGACTTCATTTGTAGTCTACTTTGAAAAGTGAGGTTAGTTTTGTGTTTGACCAATCTTTCGAAATATTGACCCGAAAATACATATCTTTTGTAGACTTCATTTCCAGTCTACTTTTAAAAATAGACTGGAAATGAACTCTACAAAAAAAAGTACAGATTTTTTGGTCAACACTAAATATAACCTACATTTTATGTAGACTTCATTTGCAGTCTACTTTAAAAGTCAACAAAAAGTCAAATATAAAAGTAACTTGTTTTTTTTTGCATAGACTGCAAATGAAGTCTACTTTTTTATGTAGTCTACAAATGAATTCTACTTTCTTATGTAGACTGCAAATGAAGTCTACTTTTGAACAGTAGAAATATTTGATCAAATGCAAAACTAACATGCACAATTATGTAGACTGCAAATGAAGTCTACACCAAAAAGTCAACGTTTTGGTCAAATACAAAAGTAACATTTGTAGACTGCAAATGAAGTCTACTACACTTGTAGACTTCATTTGCAGTCCACATACCGATTTGCCTTGATTGCAAAAGTAACCCTTTGTAGACTTCATTTGAAAATTGCATTTGAAGTCTACTCTATGTAGACTGCATTGGAAGTTTGCAGTTGAAGTCTACAAATGTGATAGTTTTTTAAAATGCATTTTTGACATATTTACAATGTATTTTTCTGATTTTTTTGTTCTCACATGTTTGTTAGTTGTATATCTACCCCATGTAAGAGTTGGTCATGTTTATGACAAATATTTTTGGGGCAAACTTATTTTCTTGATTTGGTGACTAGTTAGCTCATATTGAGTAGACTGCATATGAAGTCTACTTAAAGTGCATTTTTTTGACATATTTACAATGTATTTTTTTGATTTTTTTGTTCTCACATGTTTTTAGTTGTATATCTACCCCCAGTAAGAGTTGATCATGTTTAAGACAAATATTTATGGGGCAAACTTATTTTCTTGATTTGGTGACTAGTTAGCTCATATTGAGTAGACTGCATTGGAAGTCTGCTTAAAGTAGACTTCATTTAAAGTCTACAAATGTGATAGTTTTTTAAAATGCATTTTTTTGATTTTTTTGTTATCACATGTTTGTTAGTTGTATATCTACCCTTTGTAAGAGTTGGTCATGTTTAAGACAATATTGATGGGGCAAACTTGTTTTCTTAATTTAGTGACTAATTAGCTCATATTGAGTAGACTCTATTTGAAGTCTGTTTTCCGATTTGTACTAATGCATATCCTTGTTTGTATTTTCCAGATGATTGTTCAGTTTCCTGTTGTTTATAGAGGTTGGATTATGGAAGATGGTATTTGGCGTTTTGAGGTTGACAATCGAAAAGGCGGGAGAATGTTTTTTTTTAGTGATGGTTTAAACATGAGGAACTTGTTGAAATGGTACATGATGATTATGACATTGATAAAAAAAATCAGAGGTGGTGGAGCTCACTTATTCACTTCCTCCATCAATGTTGCAACAGATGGCTCGAGATACGCCTCTTATGCACGTTAAAAATGATAGACAAGTCCAAAGTTTGATTGAGCTAAGTAGAACACATGTATTATGTTTTTATGTGTCGAGTCGGCCCGTGGTGCATAGTGGAGTTGCCGATGTTGATTGTAAGAATGCTGGTAATGATGAAGATGTGGTAGAATCCGAGGATTAGGATGAGGATAATGATGTTGGAGTTAAGATTGAAGATGAGGTTGGAGATGATGTTATAGACGAGGCATTTGGTGGTGTGGATGGTGTTAAAGAAGAAGATGAACCTGATAGTGACGACGACTACAGTGAGTATAGAAAAGTGAAAGACGAGGATGAAGAAGATACATCTTTTGCTGTCAATGCATAATTTTGGCGTTAGAGGTAGTTCAAATCCAACATAGTCTGATAACATATTTGTGTAACATAGTTTTAGTATAAAGGATGAGCTACTTAAGGAATTACAATTAACGCTTTGATGTAAGATTTAGTTTCAAGGTGTATAGGTCTACGACTACGCTTTTTATGGCAAAATGTCATGTGAAAGGGTGCGAGTGGAAGGTAAGAGCAAGTTTAAAGAACGAAGCAAACCGGTTTTGGGTGACAAAGTATGTGAACATTCATACGTATTCCACGGCAGATCGAGTGACTCACCGTTAACACTCCACTCCGAAATACATTGGTCATCTATTTATAGAGCGAGTTGGAATCATTAACGGAATTACCCCATAGCACATCAAAGATTCAATGAAAAAGATATTTGGGAATGACTTTAGATTACACTACCGCAGATAGAGCTCTTAAATATGCACAAATATTGGTTAGGGGGTCACCGGAAGATGGATATCGGCTTCTTCCATCATACTTGCTTCACATCGCGAAAGCTTATCCGGGGACAATGACCGGTCTTGAAATGGATGCTACAAATTGATTTAAATATCAATTCATAGCATTCAGAGCTTCAATAGCCGGATTTAAGTATCTCTGACGAGTAATTGTTGTTGATGGGACACATTTGAGTGGGAAATACGAAGGGAAGTTGTTAGTGGCAGCTGCACAAGACGCTAATTTTCAAATATTTCCTTTGGCCTTTGGGGTTGTCGATAGTGAGAATAATGAGTCGTGGGAATGATTTTTCAAGAAATTGCATTTATGTATATCAGATGGGTACCCGTTGGTCATAGTTTCGGATAGACATTTGTCTATTATCAATACATGCGCGAAGGTTTTCCCATGGGCAACACGTAGTATATGTTATTACCATCTCTAGTGTAACATTGCCCGGATTTTTGGTAGATTAGACCTAATGTACTTGGTCAAAAGTACTGCGTATGCATATACGGAAAAAGCTTAAGATCGATACATGGACGCGCTACGCACAGCATCACCGGCCATTGCAAAATACTTGGAAGACGCGAATCTAAAACTTTGGTCAAGAGTACACTGTGAGGGACTTAGGTACAACATCAAAACTAACAACATTGCCGAATCGATCAATGCAGCGCTTAAGGTAGCACGAGGATTTCCCGTAGCATACCTTCTTGATTTTATTAGAATCAAGCTTGGAAGATGGTTTTATAAAAGACGAGACGATGCTTCCAAGCTAACCACACGCTTTAGTCGGAGAGTTGAATACTTGTTGGTAATTCGTGACCATTACGCGGGTCCAATGACAGTGGAACGGATAGACGATTACCAGTTCATTGTAAAGGGAGGAACACGAAATTATCTTGTTGACTTGCTTCACAAGAAATGTTCTTATGGTATTTTTCAAATCGAAAGGATACCATGCTCACATGTTATTGCAGCTTCGATAATGACTAGTACAGATGTGGCTACGACGCTTTGTCCATCATACGGTAGGAAGTATTTGTATTCGGCATACCACCAAAACATTTTCCCCAAAAACGATGCGTTACCGTTTTCTGAGGTACCATGTTTACCTCCCGAGGTGCAGCCTAAAAAAGGTAGGAAGAAGAAGTCTAGGTGGCAATCTTACCTAGAAATGTCAAGGAGGAAAGGAACAAAACCGCGCAAGCTTCACAACCCCTACAAGTGTTCAAACTGCCATCAAACGGGTCATACACGTCCGCATTGCCCGAGTTAAGGTATTTTTTATGTTGTTCGATTGTGTACTTCAAACAAGACTATGTTCACTACTTTTTAGACTTCTGTAGACTTCAGTTGTAGACTTCAGGTGTAGACTTATGTGGTAGACGTCTTTAAGAGACACCTTATCTACTAAACTTCTGTGTTTGTTACTACCATCTTTACTTGTGCAGAAGCTGAAGTTATTACATTTTTAAACTAAACTTTTGATCATGGTCAACTGTGCCCGAGTTTTCTTGGAAAAAAAAATTAGAACTTGTGCCCGAATCTATGTTCAACCTAGGTGATATAAGGTAGCTCAAAATTTGTGTTTAAAAAAATTATTAGTTGTTTCTGTTTAAATTCGAACCAGGCCCAAATCTAGTAATCTTGTGTGTGTATTTTGGATATGTTTTTACTAAAAGGTAAAAGATGATCATTATCATTACCAAAAGCGAAACATTCTGAAGTAGACGTCTACAAGAGAAATCTACCATAATAGTCTACAATAGAAGTCTACAATGTTTAACAAACATTAGATCAGTAGTTAATAACCTATCTTTACAAAAGTACTAACGTATCCCGAGAAGCTAAGGATATGGGTTTGTCTTACATCTACAAAAAATATGCAAGAATCCTTAATAGTTTTTAACGGGATAAAGAAGATATGGATTACTGAACCGAAGTACTATCTCGCCTTGTAGAGGTCCAATTGATCCCAATTTTGATTTTCTGTGCCATCTTGCCTTGTCTCGTCGTATATCTCGGCCGCAAACTTGTCCCTAGCTGCCTTGATATCAAAGTCATTTATCACGCTAAATGGAAGACCCAGAGCATGACATTCAATGAACTTCAAACAAAATACTCCACAACTTGAACTGTCCTTCTGTTGTGGCACTTTCTAGCGCTCGATCGTAAAAGGTTTTCGATCCCACAAGGGCCTTTCCTTCCCTGGACAAGTCTCCCGAATAAGATAAGGCACCATTACGGCTAGAAGCTCCACTAAGGCTTTCATTTCTTTGACAGGGGTAAGAATCTCATAACTGTCCAACACAATAATCTTATGCTTTGGAATTGAAATCCACAGAGCAATTTAATGACTCTTTCTGACATTCATTGGCATGTACATATCATCCACTTGCTGCCCCCATATCTTATTTGATCTGCAATATGATGGTTCTTCACCTGTGTAGTAATCCGCGGCTCCACCAGGTAACAACTTACCAGACCCATCAAGATTTGCCTCGAAGGATTTAAAAATTTTGTATTTATCGGTCCACAACATGGGTAAGAGTGTATCAATGAAACATATTTTGTCGCTCATATACCACTCTGGATGGTTGTGGAAACGTAGCCTAAGTAGTTTTATTGCAGCATCCATATGCTGAAACAAGAAAAAACAACAAATGTAACAAATTAAGTTTGTACTGTCAAGTGATGTCTACGACGGATGTCTACACAGTAGGTCTACAAAGAAAGTCTACAGAGAAAGTCTTCCAGGAATTGGAGATACTTACAAAGTCCTTGGGTCATTTAGTTGGTTTTTTCCACAGATGGAACCAATGGGCACGGGTTTGAGGCACCAGCTCTTCTCCTTCCCTATATACAACACTATCATAAGTGAAATTTCAAATTGTGAATAATGGAAGTCATATTAGAAAGAGAGAAAAATACTTACGGTTCACCTCTTAACAAATCCTCTACCGCCTGCACCTTTTTCTGATCAACAAAAGCAAAAGGATCATATCCTTTGCCTGTTGGAATGATGCATGGAACTTCATTTTGAATGATATTATGTGCAGTTTTATCCCCTTTGTATGGCGTTCTCTGTGAGCCAGCAAGATTCCTCTTCCTTTGCACCTTACTCCTTGCCATAACCAAAGCCGCATCATTCTTTTCAATTTGTCTATTTTTCTGTTTCTCCAACAGGTCTTCGTTTGGCGTCTCAACAACCTGAACACTTGCCTCAGCCCCATTGACACTCTCACTTATCAAATCACTCTCACCTTGAAGTTCCTGAATCTCTACGGCATGGTTGTTCTGAAACTTACTCTGAAAGTAATGGAGGAAGAAAGTTAAAAAAAAAATTAGAGTGTAAGCAAATTATATGTAGAATTAAACAAGTATTATATTATAGCATAGTCTTTCAACAACAACCAATCCGTAATGTATGTAAGAACAACCTAAAAAAAAAGCAGAGTGATTCTTCGATCAAGTTTTGAATGACTTTCTAGTCAGATCGTTCCTGTCCGCGCAGGTGTGTCCGCACCCCCCTGAGTGGACTCGAAGTAACCAATCTAGAAGAAGTAGACCCCTCATTCTATTTAGCGAGCAGCTTAAACAGTACAAAAACAATCATACAGTCTGAGAAAACAACAACAAATTCTTTTAGATGCCATTAACAACATCACTTAGGCTTCTTGTCTATCCTTGCTATCCTCTGGCTAAATCGTGTGGGAGATTAGGGTTTGTTACTAACCCCAACATCAGGAGCATCAGGTTGTTGTGCATTCGGAGGAGGATCTGCCTCTGTCATTGGCTTATCAGTCTGTACCCCTCCCTCAACATCAACATTAGATCTCACCTGCTCATTCCTTCCCTTTTTAGCAGCATAGTTGGACCTCTAAGAGCAGCGACCCTTTCAGTTAACTGGTCCAACTTGTCATCCCACCTATTGAAATCATCATCTATCTTGTTGCTCAACTTGGTGAAGGATGCATCAATAAGGCCTTGTAAGGTCTTCAATAGCGATATTGGGTCTTCTCCATCACCACTTGCACCCTCATCAAGCTTTCTTTTTTGGCTTGTTCCTCCAGATTTCATAGGCTGACGTTCTGATTTCATTCTGACAGCCTTAGACTTAACAGGACCTGGTTAACACATCAAATTCAAGTGAGATTTTTGAATACATATTGTAAATGAAGTCTACATTGAAGACTGGAAATGAAGTCTATAATGAAGACTGAAAATGAAGTCTACAAAGAATACTGAAAATGAAGTCTACATTTTAACCATCGAATATCATGACACATTACCTGACTCAACTTTCGCCGGCCAGTGACATGGCTGCCACTTCTAGTTGTCATCGTACAGAGCATGGAGAACATTGGTGATCAGTGGATCTTCAATGTCATCGTCCCACCTTGGGAACATTTGACTGATATCCTTTCTTACGAAATGTATAACATTGGTCTAAATAAAAAAACATGGTTAGTTGAAACTGTTAAGTAGACAGATAAACATATAATAATTAACAAGGTGAGAATCATGATGATACATGTTTCATCATATTCTATTTGTAATTCTTGCGAGATGTGGTAGATCATTTGTACATCAGCATAATTGGCTTTGGGTTTAGAGGATCGTATATCAGCTGGCCAAACTCATATGCAAAATCAGGCAAAGCATAGTACACCCACAATTGGAGAACTTGAATAAACCCTTCAATGTAGTATGACTTCTTGTTCAGCTCTGCCTTCTTAACACCCATCATGAGATTCTTGAAAGCTAGTCTTCCATGGGGAAAGCTTAGAAAAGCATCTTCATTCGCCTAACCATCTGAAGGGAGATTTTTGTTGAACCTCTTTTGGCTTCAACATAGGCAGCATAGATGGCAAGATAACACAGCCTCATACGGTCCTCTCGAGACCATTCGCCACAAACATTAAGAACAACTACTAAATCATCAAGAAAAGGAGCTTGATCAACACTCAGTCCAAGGAGGTTCTAGAAAGCATCCATGTCTTCCGTAATCGGTACATCAGGTTGCCCAAGATCTTCAACATAATCACAATTCAAACAGGTGATATGTTCAAACTCATAGAGAGAAAATCTTATCGGGTTAACACCAACGAGACTCCATATCTTATGTTCCTTCTCGCATTTGAGCTACCTGTTTAACACCAGCCTAGATGCCCAACCAAAATTCTGTTCATATAACCTCTGGAATAATCCCAGGGACGACTTTCTGATAACGTCCAATTCATCTGGAAAGAAAACGCCAAGAGCCGTCATAGCATTCATGACTTTCGTATAACCGTTATAGTAGCCAATGCTCTTATCCGGTTTGGGTTCAAAACCTCTGGTATAAAAACGTCGCGGGAATTCTGATGTACTCATTCTGACCTATCTGTAGATCAAATAACAACTATTCCACAAACAGTAATGTAAATTACAAGTCTGAATAAGTAGTCTGCAAAAGATGTATACATTTGAAACAAGTATTCCGCAAAAAATGTCTACATTTTAAGTCTAACCTATATTTTTCCAAATAAGTCAAATAGTTAAGGGATCGAATCGTCAGATAGAAAAATTATGAAACGCAGGTTAAAATTAGGGTAAATTTGGTTAGTAGCCAAGAGAATAATTATAATCAAAAAAGTAACAAAAGACCTAGATTTAATGGTAGAACTGTGTCACATATAGTGGTTTTGATTAGATTAAGATATTTTTTTTTCATGTCTATATGGCCTAATTTCCCTTAAAATTAGTATACAAAAAATGAAACGACAAGATCTGAAAAGTTAAATAAACGACAAGGAAAATCGAGATTTTAAATCATTTTGACCCAAAGGAGACCAGATCTCGAATCCAAAAAACATAAGAGGAAAGACATTATTTCTTAGAGGAAGAGATTGCGGTAACATTGAGAACAAATCTAAAAACATTGAGACCCGATCTCGAATCGAAGAGATTACAGAGATAAAGAGAATTAATTACCTTTGAATAGGAAACTGTGGAATGGCACTAACAACTTTGGCGACGGTGGAAGTCTACTCTGGAAGTTTACTTCGGCGGCGTTCGTTTGAATCGTCGATAGAGAGAATAGGGTTATTAGAACTTCTTTCCAAACTAAACGAGAATTTTAATCCTTGGGTTTATATACGTAGGTTAAAATAAGCGCTTAAGTAGACTATTAGATTAAAATAAGCGGTTATTTGACGGTTCGACAATAGTAAACATTAGACGGTTAATGAAACCCTAAACTCTACGTAGACTACAAATGAAGTCTACAAACTAAAGTAGACTGCAAATGAAGTTTACATACTAAAGTAGATTGCAAATGAAGTCTACATACTAAAGTAGACTCCAAATGAAGTCTACAACCATAACCATAATTTCTTTATTTCTTCGACTTTTGATTGATTTCTTGAACTTTTGATTAAGATTACTCGTTTCTTGTATTTTAATACTTTTATTTTAAAAATTGTAATACCACGGTTCATTTATCTTTTTTTCTTAAACATTTCAAAAGTTATTAATTAGTAGTCTACTGTCCAGGTCTACTATAGAAATCTACAATCCGAGTGGATGTGTCACTGTTACCTGACCGCTTTTTCTTAAACGTTTCAAAAGTTATTAATTAGTAGTCACTTGTGTTCTTTAATTTTTTTGAAATTCGGGTGACGTCTCTTCGTCTCTACAACAAAAGACACGCCTCTTCATATTTATATATACGTATTTCCGTCTCTCCATCTCTACATCTTCCTTCATCCTCGTCTCTTTGTCTCTACATCTCTATATTCGTATACTTCTTTCAAACTTTCCCAACAATGGATCGGATTATGCAAAGGAAGATTCGAGTTCGCGGGGATATGAAGGAGTTGAAGAAAGAATACCCTATGATGAGGATCATCGACGAAAGTAAGTATTCATGGATGAATTATTTATGATTTTAAGAAAGACTACCCTAATATGTTCTTCAATGATACAGATTACCATGTGGAGGTTCCTATCGATGGACCACCGGAGACTCCATATGATGGAGGGGTTTTTTGGATTACCTACAGATAGCCAATGGATTTTCCGTTTTCGCCGCCACATGTGGTTTTCAAAACAAAAATCTACCACCCCAATGTCAGTGCGGCATGAGCCATTGACCATGACATGTTAAGAGCCATGCGATGGTCTCCTGCGCTCCGCCCGTCCATGGTTTTGAAGGAAATTCTCGACCTCATGGCTTCACCAAACTTGGTTGATCCTCTATCGGCACACGTAGCAGATATTTACCAAAATAACAAGGCCAAGTTCGAGGAAACTGCACGAAGTTGGACGGAAGAGTATGCAATAGAGTGCGGTGGTGGTTTAGAAGAGACGAGTAAAAGATCCAATGTGTTTTTCTTGTTTTTGAAAATATTTTTGTTTTTTTATTTTTTCATGCACCTGCTTGTTTGATTTCTTTGGTCAATTGCTTATCCTAGTAAAGACTTACTTGGTAATGTTGGAGAGATTAAAATAATCCGGTTAGGTTAAAATTTCTAATTCATGTAGACTGCAAATGAAGTCTTCAAAACTAATGTAAACTTCAATTGAAGTCTACAACTCTAAAGTAGACTTCAAATGAAGTCTACAATCCGAAACCCTAATTTGATTATTTTTAATGGATTATTCAAATCCGTAAATAAAATTTTGTATCAAACATTCAAACATGTAATATATTCACAATTTATCAATTTTATGCAAGGCTTATATTTTTAAACGTTTTAATATAGGAATTATAAACCATAAATCAAACCCTACATTACAACTACACTACATTACTCTAAACCTTAAACTATATATATGAATACCAAAACATAAACCCACTACAAGCATAAACTCATACAACTTATATGCATCCAATTACAATAACTACTCGCTTAAATAGCTAACTAAATTGTGATGGAGTAGAACCTTATGGTATTCATGTATACTCTACTATAGAACATGTTACTCACTCATTCATTCATTTACAATGCAATTTGTCTTTTTCTATAATTTCATTCAAATTTGTGAAATTTTATTTTTCATACTTCACAAATGATTACTTTTTAGTTTTGAACAAGAAAGTTTTACAAAAGTATTTTTTTCAATTTATAAATTTAAATATCATATATAATTACAATGCAGACTTCTATTCCAGTCTACTACATAGAGTTCTATAAAATGAGAAAAAGTTTACAACACGTGTAAAAGTTATGGTGTAAGCAGCCATTAAATGTTCTGATTTTAAGTTATACAGTTTAAATCGTACTGTTTACACCTGCCAAATTTGTTTCCCAGATGAAGTGTCAACATACATGACATGACATGAGACATCAATTCGGAGTTATTTTGGCATTTAATTTTGTTGTAGACTTCATTTGAAGACTTCAAATCTTACTTCGTAGACTTCAAATGTTGTCTACTTTGGGAAACTGCTGTTGACGCGTATAGCACGGGGCAAATTAGGTTGGATCTGTTAGCCTAAAACGACATTGTTTTGCGATTTGGGGAATAAATTGAGTGTCGAACTTTAGGGTTCTTATTTTGTTCCATCTTTTCCAATTTCAAAGAGAGAAGAATTTGGTGAAAATCGGCGACACAACTATGAATGACGGAGAAAAAATGATTCCGACTCACTGTAGATGTGGTGAACGTGTAAAACTGTTCACTTCAAGGACGTCGACGAACTCAGGGAGACTATTTCATGCTTGTCCAAATGGTGATGGGGTAATGAATTTTGGTTTGAGAACGTTGTTTTATGTTGTAGAAAAATCAGTTTCACTTGTTCAAATGAACGGATAAATCTATGCTTGAAGAAATTGAAGAAATGAAACCAAAGTTTGGTGATCTTGAAAGAAATTCATTGAGTTTAGAGAAGGGTTTAGTAGTTTCAGAATCAACCATGGAAAATCTGACAATGAAGTAAAATACTTGTGAAGTTTTGATAAGAAATTTTAAGAAGGAGCTAGATGGTGTTCAAAAGGAAATTATAGATTGTAAGATGCAGCTTAAAAGTTTAAAGAATATGGTTGTGTTTATTGTGGCAATTATCGTTTTGTACAAGTTTGCTATCTAGATTGGAAGATGCAACTAAGGGTTTGTTGGTTCGTTGTTTGTTGTGTAATTGTAGATGTTGTTTGGAATCGAAAATAGATAAAACACTTGAATACATAAAACACTTGAATCCAAAATACATAAAACATTTCAATCCAAAATATATCATATCCGCAGCATAATTATACTAAAATCAGCAAAATGCATCTCTTAACCCCACGTCGGATCCACCTAAAACAGAGACCAAAACCAGAATAGGAACACATATATGACAAACCACAAAGAGGATAAAGATCAGAGGCATTGTTCCGTATATTACAATCCTAATTTCAATATTATACATCATTAATGGATAAGAGAAACTATGAACTTGTCCACCAAACATTAAAGCAACTCATCAGACATACTATAATTAAACACACCATCACAAGGTCCTTAACGTTGATGCCTCTGCAACGCTTCTTCACAAGAACCTTTAGACGAGTTAACTCCATCTCTGTTTTCTGAAGGTTACACCAAACCGTCTCCACATTTGACCAAGCACCACAACCACAATCTGTTATGGCGTGCCGTTGGTTAAATGTTAAATGACGAATTAAAGATGTCTGCTCGTCAACCACCAACCTCATCTCTTCAAATTCTTTCATAATAGCCTCATCCCACCACTTCAATATATGAAAACACCATCCTATAGAAAGACATAAGATATAATCCAACACAAGATAATACTAAAACGTCAATCACAAACAAAACCAACAAATTTGGATTTAAACGACGATAAGACAAACCGTACGACATGATTTTCACATCCATAGAATCTCCGACCCGGATTATCTATTGAAGTTGAGGTTTTTAGAACTGCCACCGAACCACACTTACACAACATGGGAAATCCAGAAATTTGTGCTGCTCTACGCCGGACAGTTGAACTCACACTCCTTGTGGAAATACTAGACGGTTGTGTGTAGCTATATTGCCCCACACCTTATTACATAATACATTAAGACCTAAGTACCATATAATGAAAAAACACAGACACAATAAATAGTACACGTCTAGTGAATTCAGCAAGTGAAGTCTACGTTGCAAACTTCTTTTTACAATTTCAGCATAACACTATCAAGAATAACGAAACAAAAACAAAACACACAAATCTTAATTGTGGTTGAAGGAAGTGTGACTCAGATCTGTTACAATGAATGCACCTAAGATTTGAAAAAAATATATCAACAGATCTGAAATAGATGTAATGGGTCAGCTCTAAAATAGATGTAAATAGACATATGTAAAACAAATTCGAAGATGAAAATGAAAAAATTGCCAGTCAGATCTGAAATCTTACCAGTATGGAAAAATAGATGGAAGGAAGTGTGACTCAGATCTGTAACAATGAATGCACCTAAGATCTTAGGAAAATATGTCAACAGATGAATGGGTCAGATCTTAAAAGGATTGTAATGGGTCAGATCTGAAATAGATATAGACATATGTAAAACAAATATGAAGATAAAAATGAAAAAATTGCCAATCAGATCTGAAACCTTACCTGTTGAGAGAAAATAAATATGTTAACGACGGTGTGCCGGATCTGCATATACCACATATAAAAAGGAGAACATATGAAGACGAAAAGACAAAGAATGAAAGAACGATAAGAGATAAGAGATAAGAATAGTTACATGACTTACAACTACAAAAACTAGGTGAATGAGACAGGCGGCGGTGGTTAACGACGACTAATGATGAAGATCTTCGACAAGAAAGGATTAAAAAACCGCTGTTGGAGAGAGAGAGTGTGGTTGCAGTTATTTTTCACAAAATTAGGGTTGGATGCCAGTTAACTTGTTATATATAGAGGATTAAATTATCTGGTTATGTTAAAATTTTTGGTTAATATAGACTGCATATGAAGTCTACAATCCAAAACCCTATACTCTAAAACAAACCCCTAAATTCTATGTAGACTGCATATGAAGTCTACATATTAAAGTAGACTTCATTTGCAGTCTACATATCAAAGTAGACTGCAAATGAAGTCTACTATCTGAAACCCTAAATTGATTATTTTCAAATGGATTACTCAAGTGCTTATATAAAAACTTGTATCAAACATTCAAACATGTAATATATTCACAATATAACACTTTTTGCAAGTTTTACATTTTAAATGTAGAAATTATAAACCGTAAATCAAAACCTACTTTACAACTTCTAATATGTTGTTTACTCTCAACCTTAAACTATATATATGAATCCCAAAATATAAACCAATTACAATCATAACCTCATATAACTTATATGTATCAAGTTACAATAACTGTAACATCCCGAAACCAAAATATGGAATTTGGCCAGGGTGTCGATCGACACCAATGTTTTTGGTCAAAATCGGTTTGATTTAAAATCATCCGGTTTGTTTTGTGGTTTAGCAACGCAACCCTAGGCCGGGTTATTTATAGTTCCAGCCGCAATTACACGATTTTTCAGAGAATTTTGAGAGAAAGAAGTCGTGATTCGAGTATTCGAAAGAGAATCGAAAGGTTTGTGATCCGTTCTTTGTTGGTTTCACTAGGAGTTTTCGTGGGATCATTAAGGGTTCGTTTGTGGGGTATTGTGGGCGATTTCTCGGTGATTTCCTACCAGTTTCGTCGCTGATTTGTCGCTGTTCAATTCCTCTTTCCTTTTCAATTCGCGTAATCGAGGTGAGTGCGTGATCATGGATATGGGATTAGGTTATTAGGAACTTCGGATGAATGATTGTGATGATTGGATTGTTTCTGTGATTATTTCTGTGTGAACTGTGTGATTGAAATCGTGATGATCTCGTGCAATGAAACGAAACTCGAGTCGTGTGAGGATTTGACTCGGTTCAGGTTTTCTGCATGAGGTGTCGATCGACACCTAGTGGTAGTGTTGATCGACACCACTGATATATTTCCACGAGGATTGTGTTCCTGAATGTAGTGTCGATCGACACCAAGTGGGTGTGTCGATCGACACCACTTATTTTTAAATGCTGTTTTTGGTCATTTTTGTGGATTGTTGCTTGATCGCGTAGAATTGATAATCTATTTTCCCTTACTATGTATCCAGTAGACGGGATGACCGCTCCACTAAGTATTTATTAAATACTTACACAACTCTGTTTTTCCTTTTGAGTTACATGTAACAGAAATGCGTGATCGCGGAATCAAGGCCAGAGAAGAGGATGATAGGGTGTTAGTTTATTTATTCTGCTTCTAGTGAACCTGGTTTTTAGGTTGCTAGTACTATTTGAATTCTGGAAATGGTTTGTTGAATTTGATATTTTGGTTTATTAATTTATGGAATTATTTTATGAGAACTTCCGCGAATTGTTGAGTAACTGTAGAGAATTAAATATTTATGGGAATATCAATTCGGCTATTAAATATATAAAAAAAAAGTGTTGGTTGTTTCAATTTGGTATCAGAGCCTAGACGTTTTTAGGACTTGGAAATTGGTTGAATTGAGACTATGTGTCTAATTGTTTATTGGTGGTTAGATAATTAGTAGTCTTAGATCATCCTCTTCGGCCTTTAAAGAGATTCTGCGGTAAGTTGTGTTTTATTTGTTTGTGATTTCTCGTTTTCTCATGTTTTCCTGTCCTGTGTGGTAGATGGATACTGGAGCGAGAGGTCGTGGCATAGGTCGTGGTAGAGGCCGTGGCCGTGGTTGTAGCCAAGTACCAGAGTCGTCTAGCAGTGTGGCTGCATCCCAGACACATCAG
The DNA here is from genome assembly GCA_963576765.1 of Draba incana. Classification (NCBI taxonomy): domain Eukaryota; kingdom Viridiplantae; phylum Streptophyta; class Magnoliopsida; order Brassicales; family Brassicaceae; genus Draba; species Draba incana. The sequence goes on along the minus strand of OY755212.1, from coordinate 20,488,891 downwards.
GTGGAGACTGCGAGTGAGAACAGTGCCAGAGTGGCTGTTAGTACCGGGAGGGGTGCTCGTGGTGGTGTTGTAGGAGCCAGAATGGGCGTCGGGAGAGGTGCTGGTGTTGGAGTGGGCCCGGGTGGGGGTGCTGCTCTAGCTCAGGGTCCAGCAGGACCTCCGGTGGTGGAGGTACAGCAGAGGGTTGTAGAGGTTGAACAGCTGAGGGCTGTGGTTGTTGAACATCCTCCCTATCTCGTGATGATGGGACAAATGCAGAAGATTGGTACGCCTTTCTTCACTGGCAGAGTTGGGCCAGAGGGGGCCGATGAGTGGCGCTTGCGAGTGGAGCACAATTTTTCGATCGATTCGATGTCCTACAGAGTATCGAGTAGAGGTTGTTGTGCACTATTTGAGCAAGGATACGCATAGTTGGTGGAGATCGACTGAGACCCAGAGGACTGTGTGGACTTGGGATGAGTTTGTGGGCGAGTTCAACGTCAAGTTCTTCCCTCGGGAGGCTTTGGATCGCCTGCAGATGAGATTTATGGAGCTGATCCAGGGAGCGAGTTCAGTGCGGGAGTTTGATACCGAGTTCAGCAGACTTCTGGTTTATGCTAGCCGTAGCAGGGATAACGAGCGGATCCTTATGCAGAGATTCTTGCAGGGATTTTGTCTTAGTATTAGGACCCAGTGTCGTGGTTCTATGTACGCCTCGAGGGCAAAGCTGGTGGAGCTTGCTGCTTCCATAGAGGAGGATCAGCGTGAGCTGGCTGGTTCAGTGGTTGTTCCACCCATGGTGGTTCCATCTGTAGCTGCTCCTGCTGTTCAACCGAGGAGACAGCAGCAGCAGCAGCATTCTCGGATTTTTGGTTCTGGCAAAGGCGGCAAGCCTGCACAGGGTCAGAAGAGGAGGTTCGATGAGGTTTCAGGAGGCGGCTAGAGTGGTCGTGGATGTTTTGGATGCGGGACCACTGAGCATCGCGCGGCGAGCTGTCCCAAGAGGGAGGCATCTCGGGATGCCAAGGTGTGTTTCCATTGCAAGGAGCCAGGGCATATCAAGCCAATGTGTCCCAAGCTTCATCAGATGGCAGTGGCGGCCGTTCAGCCGGTAACAGTTCAGCCGGTAGCAGCTCAGCCTGGGGCTCAGTTGGCAGCAGTGCAGCCTTTGGGCTAGATCGGGCTAGCACCGCATGTTTATGGGTCGGCGGATACAGGGCAGCAGGGCAACGCACAGATTATAGGTCTAATTTTAGACTTTAACCTTGTAAATTCTTAGTGGTTGAATTTTGTTTTTGTTCTTCTATTTCTGCATGTGGTGGTAGTTGCTAGGGTTCTCAACGAATCTGAATTGTGTAGGGACCTTATTAATGGGAAGTTTCGAGTCCCATGTTCTTTTTGATTCTGGAGCATTGAACTGTTTCATTACTCCAGAGCATGCGAAGCGTAGCGGCATTCGCAGCAGTGATGGTGAGCTTTCGGGTCTGGTTAAAGTGGCGGGATGTGGATTTCTGGCTACTTCCGGCCGAGCTAGAGCAGTGGATGTTCAAATTGCTGGGGAGTGTATGCCAGCAGATTTGGTCATCAGCCCGGTGGAGCTGTACGATGTTATCCTAGGGATGAATTGGTTGTCTTTCTACAGGGTCCATCTAGAATGTCATCGAGGCAGAGTGGTCTTCGAGCGGGATGCAGGGAAGTTAGTGTTTCAGGGAGTGAGACCTACTTCCGGAAGTCTGGTAATCTCGGCTATTCAAGCAGAGCAGATGATAGCGCGGGATTGCGAGGCTTATTTGGCTGTTATTTCGATGCCAGAGTCTAGTGGTGAGGTTGCTATCGGGAAAATCCGAGTTGTTTGAGACTTTGTGGATGTTTTTCAGTCGCTGCATGAATTACTGCCTTCGCTGTCAAATCCTTTTACGATTGAGTTAGAGCCCGGGACAGCTCCGATTTCTAAGGCTCCTTACAAGATAGCTCCAACAGAGTTGGCAGAGCTGAAGAAGCAGCTGGAGGATTTATTGAGTAAGGGTTTTGTGCAACCGAGTGTTTTGCCGTGGGGACCGCCGGTTTTGTTTGTGAAGAAAAAAGATGGTAGTTTTTGTTCGTGTATCGATTATCGAGGTCTGAACCGGGTCACTGTGAAGAACAAGTAGCCTCTCATAAGAATTGATGAGATTTTGGATCAGCTGAGTGGTGCTACTTGGTTCTCCAAGATAGACTTGGCGTCAGGTTATCATCAGATCTCGATAGACGAGGCTGATATTCGTAAGACAGCGTTCAGGACGAGATACGGGCATTTCGAGTTTGTAGTCATGCCTTTTAGTTTGACGAATGCGCCGGCAGCTATCATGAGATTGATGAACGACGTGTTCAAGGAGTATCTGGACGTGTTCGTTATAATCTTTATTGACGACGTCCTGGTGTATTCGAGGAGTCCCGAGGAGCACAATACTCATCTGATATTGGATTTGGAGAAGCTTTGGGAGCAGAAGCTGTATGCTAAGTTGAGTAAGTATAGTTTTTGGCATAGGTAGATGGGATTCCTTGGACATTTCGTGTCTGCAGAGGGTGTTTTTGTAGATCTGGCAAAGATAGAGGCTATCAGGGATTGGCCTAGACCGAGTAGTGCTACCAAGATCAAGAGTTTCTTAGGTTTAGCAGGTTATTACTTGAGATTCGTCAAGGGTTTTGCGAGTATGGCGCAACCGATGACAAAGTTAACCGGGAAGGATATTCCAATTTTGTGGTCGCCGAAGTGCAAGGAGAGCTTTGGGAGGCTCAAGGAGATGTTGACTAGTACGCCGGTACTGGCATTACCCGAGCCGGGGAAGCCTTATACCGTGTACACTAATCCTTCAAGAGTTGGTCTGGGTTGTGTTCTAATGCAAGTGGGTAAGGTTATCGCGTATGCTTCAAGGCAATGGTAGGATAGCGAGTGTAACCGCCCTACGCATGATCTTGAGTTGGGAGCGGTGGTGTTCGCTCTGAAGATTTGGAGATCATACCTTTATGGTGGGAATGTGTAGATCTTTACGGACCATAAGAATATGCGGCATTTATTCACTCAGCCGTTGCTGAATATGAGACAGAGGCGTTGGGTTGAGTTTTTGGCGGATTATGAGCTGGAGGTCCTTTACCATTCAGGTAAGGCTAACCAGGTGGCTGATGCTCTATGTCGGAGGAAAGTTGATTCGATTCGGGAGTAGTAGGTTGAGGCCTTAGTGGGCGAGATTAGTACCTTGCGGTTATGTGTTATTTTGCTGGAGCCTTTGGGATTAGAGGCTGTGGATTAGGCAAGCCTTTTGAGTAGGATTCGAGTAGCTCGGAAGAGCGATCAGGTTTTGGTTGAGGCGTAAAGGGCCAAGGGTGCTGAGTATCATCTCTCTTCGACTGGGACTATCCTGGTTCACGGGCGGGTTTGTGTGCCCAAGGACGAGATTTTGAGGCAGGAGATTCTGCGAGAGGCTCATGCGAGCAAGTTCTCTATTCATCCGGGTGCGACCACGATGTACCATGATCTTAAGCAATATTATCATTGGGTCAGGATGAAGAGAGATGTAGCTGACTGGGTCGCAAAGTGCGATACGTGCCAGTTAGTGAAGGCAGAGCATCAGGTTCCGGGAGGGAAGTTGCAAAGTTTACCCATTCCTGAGTGGAAGTGGGATATGATCACTATGGATTTTCTAGCCATAAAGAAGACCGATGGAGCTGCGGTTTTGGCAAAGAATTTTGTGCGAGAGATTGTGAGGCTGCATGGGGCTCTAGCCAGTATTATGTCAGACCAAGATCCTAAGTCGTCTGAGTTTTGGGGAGTTTTTCAGACAGGGATGGGCACTAGAGTGCATATGAGTACGACGTATCATCCACAGACCGATGGTCAGTCGGAGAGGATTATTCAGACCTTGGAGGATCTGCTCAGGATGTGTGTACTGGATTGGGGTGGTCACTGGTTTGATCATCTATGCCTGGCTGAGTTTGCGTATAACAACAGCTTTCAGGCAAGCATTAGCAAGGCTCCTTATGAGGCGCTTTATGGGAGGACGTCCAGGACACCATTATGCTGGACCGAAGTGGGGGAGAGGAGCATTCTGGGTGTGAGTTTCGTTCAGGAAACGATGGAGAAGATCCGTGTTCTGAAGCTGAAAATGAAAGAGGCTCAAGATCGGAAAAGGAGTTATGCCGATAAGCGGCAGAGAGAGCTTTAATTCGCAGTGGGCGATCGTGTGTATCTCAAGATGGCTATGTTGAGGGGTCCTAACAAGCCCATAGCTAAGTACGCATTTTATGGGACCGTTCCGGTGGTGGAGCGAGTTGGACCGGTGGCATACCGGTTACAGTTATCTCCGATCATGAAGGCATTCCACAAGGTGTTTCATGTGTCTATGCTGAGGAAGTGCGTCCATGAGTCTGAGGAGTTGGTGGCTAAGATCCCGGAGGATCTGCAGCCAGATTTGACAGTTTTGGCTGTTCCTGTGAGGATCCTCGAGAGGAGAGAGAAAGTTTTGCGCCGGAAGAGGATACCATTGCTGAGGGTCGGTATAGAGGATGAGACGTGGGAGCCAGAGGCCAAGATGAAGTTGAAGTTCAGGAAGTGGTTCGACAAGCAGGTCGCAGCATGAGCTTACTGTTATCTTTGTGGTTCCGGTTTTGTTTAGCTGGTGGGCTATTGTTGTTTTTGGTTCATGTATTTTTCATTTTCGTTGTAACGATATACATTTTTCTGGAATTTATAAGATGGAGTTTCCTTATTTATTTCCAGTATTATTATAAGATAACTGGTTCTTATAAGCGTGTTTGGTTGACCAGTATGGGTCGTGTCTTGGGAGATATTTCGGGTGGGAAATATTGAGTTTGGCCATGTGGGGCAGATCAAGTCATAGATGTTTATAGACGTTCTAGAACGTATTACACTAGGGACAGTGGCGTTCCCGAATAGCTCATTACAGTAGGTCTTCGGTGTTCTACCTGTGATGGTGGGTCTCAGTGTAGAACATGGTTATATGTACCCGGGATGGTGGTTCCTCGGTGCAATATTGTGGGATGCTTATTTATCTGGGACAGGTGGATCTCAGTATAAATATCGGGAGACAGGTAGGTCTCTTGAAGGGAGTAAAGTTCCCTGCATTTCTTTGGAGTGAGTGGCCTCCACAGACATATTTTAGACAGGTGGATATCAATATAAGTCTAACGGGAAAGGTGGATTCCCGGTATACCATGAGTGGCTGGTATGATTGTTGTTAAGGATGCGTCATGAGAGCAAGGTAATGAGTTAGGAGTAATAGATGTTTGGGAAAACGTGTGTATAGACATAGGATTAGATACGAGTACTAGGGTCGGGTGAGGATCCCTGTTGTTTTTGACCAAGTGGGGTCAAGTTTTCAGTCTTGGATGGACAGTTTGCGGGATTTGAGGTCGAATCCTGATTAGTGGGGGAGAGTTGTAACATCCCGAAACCAAAATATGGATTTTGGTCAGGGGTGTCGATCGACACCAATGTTTTCGGTCAAAATCGGTTTGATTTAAAATCATCCGGTTTGTTGCGCGGTATGGGAACGCAGCTCTAGGCCGGGTTATTTATAGTTCCAGCCGCAGTTGCACGATTTTTTAGAGAATTTTGAGAGAAAGAAGTCGTGATTCGAATATTCGAGCAAGAATCGAAAGGTTTGTGATCCGTTCTTCATCGGTTTCACTAAGAGTTTTCGTGGGATCCTTTAGGGTTCGTTTGTGGGGTATTGTGGGCGATTTCTCGGTGATTTCCTACGAGTTTGGTCACTGTTTCGTCGTTGTTCAATTCCTCTTTCCTTTTCAATCCGCGTAATAGAGGTGAGTGCGTGATCATGGATATGGGATTAGGTTATTAGGAATTTCGGATGAATGAGTGTGATGATTGGATTGTTTCTGTGATTATTTCTGTGTGAACTATGTGATGGAAATCGTGATGATCTCGTGCGATGAAACGAAACTCGAGTCATGTGAGGATTTGACTCGGTTCAAGTTTTCTGCGAGAGGTGTCGATCGACACCACTGATATATTTCCACGAGGATTGTGTTCCTGAATGTAGTGTCGATCGACACCAAGTGGGTATGTCGATCGACACCACTTATTTTTAAATGCTGTTTTTGTCATTTTTGTGGATTATTGCTTGATCGCGTAGAATTGATAATCTATTTTCCCTTACTATGTATCCGGTAGACGGGATGACCGCTCCACTAAGTATTTATTAAATACTTACGCAACTCTGTTTTTCCTTTTGAGTTGCAGGTAACAGAAATGAGTGATCGCAGAATCAAGGCCAGAGAAGAGGATGATAGGGTGTTAGTTTATTTATTCTGCTTTTAGTGAACCTGGTTTTTAGGTTGCTAGTATTATTTGAATTCTGGAAATGGTTTGTTGAATTTGATATTTTGGTTTATTAATTTATTGAATTATTTTATGAGAACTTCCGCGAATTGTTGAGTAGCTGTAGAGAATTAAAAATTTATGGGAATAGTAATTCGGCTATTAAATATCTTTCATGTTCATGTAGTATTTTTTTCTCACCTGAGAATATATTGATAATAGAGGAACCAACACAAACATACAACAATATAGGACTAAACACTACAAGCAACAACTGAACCTAAAAACACCTAACCTTAACAATCTGAACAACAACAATTCAATCACCTAAACTTAAAACAAGAATCTTCTATACTGATCCAAATCTACCTCATTGATTAAAGATATAGCCTGAAGCTTCGGCAAGAAAGAAGTTGTAACATCCCCAAACCGAAAAAGTGCAATTCGGTAAGGGTGTTGATCGACACCAGGTTAATTGGTCGGTTTGGGTTTTGAATTTTAAACACGATTGGCTCGGTTTAAGGGCGTTAACCCTAGGGCTTGTATTTATAAGTCTTTAGCAGACTTGTGGCCGCATTTTAGAGGAGAAAAACGCAGAGAATCCCTGAGTTTGAAAGTTGGTGGATCATTCGCGAATCGTTCATTTCCTCGAGTGTTCTTCGTCGTTCGTTCTCGGGATCATTCGTGGCGTGTTTGTAGGTGTTTACGGTGTGAACCAGAGGTTATTCCTAGGCTGTAGAGTATGTCTTATCGTGTCCTCCGCGGTTTTGATCCTAAAACGCAAAGGTGAGTGCGTGATCGTTTAGGGAATACTAGAATTTGAGGGTGGTTGAATGATGGATTGATTGATTGATTGTTTTGGCGTGTTATTGATCGTTTTGTTACTGTTTTGCGCATAAATCGTATGGAATTATGTTGGTATTGGTTAGTGCTGAGACAGAGACGAGCCGCGTGAGGATAGGCTCGAGTTCTGGTTTAAGGAACAGAGTGTCGATCGACGCCTAGAGGTTGTGTTGATCGACACCCTGTAAAGATGATGATACTCGTTTTTGCCGAGTGTCGATCAACACCCGTTATTTAATTGGTGAATTTTGTGATAAAATATTGTGACCCGAAACTGTTTAATGCAATTAATCTGGAAATTGGAACTTAAGCATTAAACTGTGTGTTTTATTGATATTTGTGTTTATGTGTTTCCTATTGGCGGGATGACCGCTCCACTGAGTATTTATGATAATACTCACGCAACTCCCAATTTCCTTTTGAGTTGCAGGTAAAAGGAAAATGTGATCGCGGGATCGAGGCAGAAGAAGAGGATGATAGGGTTTTGTGTCGTTTTTGTTAGTCTAGTAAATCATATGTTTTAGGTTGCTAGATGATTTATATATTCATTCCTGAATCTGGTATTTGAATTTAGTATTTGAGTTATTTTGGAATCTTGTTTATTTTATTTAAATTTTACGGAGTTATTGAAGTATTTTATTTGGAGTTAATTAATTTATGAGTTCCGTAGTAGAAATTATTAGGTTTTTTTTATAAAAAAAAACCTAGTTGTTTCATTTTGGTATCAGAGCCTAGACGGTTTTAGCACAATGGAAATTTGATATCTGAGACTATGTGTTTAAATTGATTTTGTGTGCTTAGTCAATTTAATAGAGTCTTAGTATCATTCTCTTCAGCCTTTTAAAATGATTACGCGGTAAGTCTATGTTGATTGATTGTGACTTCTTGTAGCTTATTTCCCGGTTCTGTGTGTGTACAGAGAGATGGACGCCAGAGCTAGAGGTCGTGGACGGGGTAGAGGTCGGGGCAGAGGTCGTGGTTGTGGACCAGTGGTTGAGGCATCTTCGAATGCTTCGCTTGCATCAGAGACTCCTACGCATCAGGTAGGATCTGAGGGCGAGGCCAGTGGTAACGCTAGTGAGAGTGTTGTGGGCGTCCGTAGGGGCGCCGGTATGGCTGGCAGAGGAGCGGGCTCAGGTGTGGGTGCGGTTCCAGCTCAGGATCGCTGGGAATGTATGGAAGGCTTTATGGCGCAGTTGTTGGAGCGGTTTCCGGCGGTAGTTCCGGTTCAGGCTCCAGTGGCAGAGGTGCGTCCGTCTTACCTGGAGATGGTGAGTCAGATGCGTCAGATGAGTACGGTATTCTTTTTGGGTGGTGTTAGCTCTGAGGATGCGGATGAGTGGCGTATGCGCGTAGAGCACAATTTTCGCTTGGTTCGTTGCCCTGATGAGTACCGAGTAGAGTTGGTGATCCACTATCTGAGTGGTGGAGAGATATTGAGGCCAGGAGGCCTGGTGCAGTGTGGACCTGGGAGGAATTTGTAGCGGAGTTCAAAGCCAAATATTTTCCTCAGGGGGCTCTAGATCGTCTCGCGACGAGATTTGTTGATTTGGTTCTGATAGACTCCTCCCAAGGAACACACTCACGGTATAGGGTAGCACGGGATAAACTTTGTAAACGATAGAATCGCTTCAAATGATGGGGATCGAATGGTCTCACAAGGGGTGCGGAAAAGCCCTTGATATTCCACTTTGCTACTTTCGGATATGACTCACCAAAAATAGACAAAGGTTTTCGATTGATATTACTCACAATCGAGATTTGATCTAGAAAGAAAAGAGATGATTGATTTTCAAAAGCTAGATGAATTGATAATGAGAAGTGTCAAGCCACTTATATAGTAAAAGAGAAGTGTACATGCACACTCTCTTGGAAATAAAAACATAATTAATGGTTTGACTAATAAATGAAAATTGCATGCAAAACACATAGGAAGTGATGAACTTTGACTCCAAGATCTTCATTTTCGTCACTTTAGTTGGAAAGGAAATGAGGTGATGATTTTGGGCTCTTCTTGGACTTGCAGCATGCTCAAAATGGGCTGGACTTGATAGATAACATCTTGGACTTCTCTTGGGCTTAGATCAACACATTGGATTTATTGTGAAGTGAAATATTGCCTCGTTAAAAACCTTGCTTCGAAAAACCGATTGGGACAAAACCGAAACGAAGGAAAAGAGCACAATACTTCACTTGAGCCAATGGTCGATCTACTTGGGCCTGATATCAAAAACCGGTGAGGTTTGATTCAACTTCTACTTCCTGACCCAAGTACCCCGGATGGTACAACTTCCCTAAGACCAAAGTGAATTTCTTGGCCTTAGCGCCTATCTTCAAGTGAAATATTGATCGGTTAGCAACCGATCGAGATCTTTCCTCGAGCTTTCCAACTGGTTCAAGCAATGCTCCTAGCTCCGGTTCAAGCTGCCTATCCAGGATCATATCATCCTCCCCCAGTTGGAAAGGATTTGACCTCAAATCCGAAAAATCTTGCAAACAGATCTTGTAGGCATTGATCTGTTCTTTGACTCGGAGTTGACAGTCTCCTCTTAGCATCGGTTTGGAATTCTTTTGGGATGGAAAGCGTTTCTCCTTCATGCGAATCCAAAACCGGTGACCAGGTTTAAAGATCACGTTGCTATCTTTTGTATATCCTGTGCACTTTCAAAAACTCGAAACAAAAAGTTATAGGTGCAAAATACATACTTAGTCGGACCAACAAATAGTTTCTTACTTAGATCATCTAAAATAAATTTTAACGGTTCAGCATGATCATCTAAGTGTTTTCTAAAAATCAGAACATTATCATAGTAAACAATTTCTCCAAAGAAATATTCAGCAAGTTGTGAAGCATTAGCATTTTTAGAGAATTTATCAAAATTTATTAGCACATTATTTTTATCAAATATAAATCCTCCATGCCTAAAGAACTTTTTACGCTTTAATTCTTCACAAAACATAAACACATTTCTAAAATTATCCTCTGAATCATAGAACACCTTAATGTGTTTAAATTCCAGCAACTTAGATTTAGGATCAAAAGGAAATTCATACCTTTGAATTGTTGCATTAGGCACAACAATTTCCTTACCTTTGATGTCACAAGCAATCGTTTCAATGGTTGCTCCTTGCAAGCACTTCTTGTAGGTTTTACAAATGATCCGTGCTGGGATCTGAATCGGTTCATTCTTTTTGGCTTCCTTGTGGGAAATTTGTTGTTGCTCAGCTCTCATCCGTTGCAAGTAGTTTGACGATTGGTGCTCAGAAGAAAAGGATCGATCGCTCGGCATGAAGATCGATTGGTTGTCTTGATTCATGTCCATAGAATTATCTTCTTCAGCCGCATATTCCCCATAGTCGTCATAGATAGGCGGTGTGTCAAATTCCTTTTTGTGATCGGAATAGCCTTGACAATCAAAGACCGAATCTTTGTTCTTTTCCCAATCAAGGAAGACATCGGGATCGTTCTCTCGGGCTCTTTTTCCAGCTCTTTGTTGCCTTTCGGGTGTGCGGACCTCTAATGCAGCCATACGGTCACGCATCTCATGCAACAACTCGGTGATAGCATCGACCTTTTGAACCATACCGTCGACCTTTCGATTCATGGCGGTCTCTCGCTCTTCCCTTGACCGTGAGGACGTGTATGCACTCTCGTCCATCATTGGTATCTGAAATTAAAGCAAACCGAATCACCAGCAACAAGTCCTTGGAAAATAATGGAGTTGGTTCAAACAGAAATTTTTAAAAAAAATTTATGAACACGATTTGAATACGAATGGACAGATTTGATGCAGTGAAATGATCGGTTCAAATAAAAATAGTAAAACACGTTCAAAAATTCTCAAATTATTTTTAAAATGAACTACGCTTGTTCTAGGTTCCAAAACAATTGAATTCGCAATTTTAGGATGAACCAATTATTTATGAAAAAGTTTTGAAAACAGATCTGAAATCTGGAAAATTCAGAAACGAGTTTAAAATGGAACGATGATGAAATGAAATGAAGAGAGAATGGAACGAAGACTACCCAGGTTGTGGAGTGGTGCTCTGATACCAGATGATAGACTCCTCCCAAGGAACACACTCACGGTATAGGGTAGAATGGGATAAACTTTGCAAACGATAGAATCGCTTCAAAGGATGGGGATCGAATGGTCTCACAAGGGGTGCGGAAAAGCCTTTGATATTCCACTTTGCTACTTTCGGATATGACTTACCAAAAATAGACAAAGGTTTTCGGTTGATATTACTCACAATCGAGATTTGATCTAGAAACAAAAGAGATGATTGATTTTCAAAAGCTAGATGAATTGATAATGAGAAGTGGCAAGCCACTTATATAGTAAAAGAGAAGTGTACATGCACACTCTCTTGGAAATAAAAACATAATTAATGGTTTGACTAATAAAGGAAAATTGCATTCAAAACACATAGGAAGTGATGAACTTTGACTCCAAGATCTTCATTTTCGTCACTTTAGTTGGAAAGGAAATGAGGTGATGATTTTGGGCTCTTCTTGGACTTGCAGCATGCTCAAAATGGGCTGGACTTGATAGATAACATCTTGGACTTTTCTTGGGCTTAGATCAACACATTGGATTTATTGTGAAGTGAAATATTGCCTCGTTAAAAACCTTACTTCGGAAAACCCATTGGGACAAAACCGAAATGAAGGAAAAGAGCACAATACTTCACTTGAGCCAATGGTCGATCTACTTGGGCCTGATATCAAAAACCGGTGAGGTTTGATTCAACTTCTATGTCCTGACCCAAGTACCCCGGATGGTACAACTTCCCTAAGACCAAAGTGAATTTCTTGGCCTTAGCGCCTATCTTCAAGTGAAATATTGATCGGTTAGCAACCGATCGAGATCTTTCCTCGAGCTTTCCAACTGGTTCAAGCAATGCTCCTAGCTCCGGTTCAAGCTGCCTATCCAGGATCATATCAGGTTCAGGGAGGTCGTTCAGTGCGCGAGCACGACGCTAAGTTTGGTTGGTTACTGGCTTATGTAGGCGTAGGAGTGGTCGATCAGCAGACGCAGGTCCAGAGGTTCCTGAGGGGACGGCAACCAGATTTGCGGACCAGATGCAGAGTGACTGAGTACGCCTCGAGGGCGAAGCAGGTAAAGATTGCTGCCGGGATCGAGGAGGACCTGAGGAGTCAAGCTGTGGCAGTGGTTCCAGTGGCAGCTGCTCCAGCGGTCTAGCCGCGGAGGCAGCATCAGCAGGAGAGTTCTGGCTCTGGCAAAGGCGGTAAGCCTACGCAGGGTCAGAAGAGGAGGTAGGATGACACTTCTAGGACGAGTTCAGGTAGTCACGGCACTCATGGGTGTTTTGGATGCGGGAGTTCAGAGTATCGTGTGACGAACTGTCTTAAGTTTTTCGGGGAGGCTAAGGTTTGCTTCCATTGCAGAGAGTCGGGGCATATCAGGCCGATGTGTCCTAAGTTGAAGTCGTTGGCGCTTGGAGTGGCTCTATGAGGATATTCTAGGCTGGGAATATCGAGATTATACCATGTGAGGTAGCTCTAATCAGAGGAGATGTGAGTTTTCCTGTATACTTATTTGGGAAGTGAGTTACCGGAATAAGTAGCGAGGAATGTGAGATCTCTTGCGGGGATGTTAGTTCCCCATATACCGTTAGCTCGAGGGATGCGTCCCGAGAATGAGAGCGGTATGTTTCTTGTGGGGATTAGACGGAGCCTCTGAGATCAGGGGAGGATCTCGTGTGGTATTGGCCAAGTCAGGTCAGGATTTTAGTCCATGTTGGACGGTTATAAGAATCGAGTGGGGATCTCGAGTAGTTTGTGATAGACGGTTCAGTAGGCTCGAGCTATGATTTGAAGTATTGCCGGTCAGGCTAGGTCTTGGATTGAGTTCTGGTAACAGATGTAGCACTCGTAAAATCCAAATCTGGACTTACGGGTGGTTGTACATGTTCTTGTTTGATTGTTGTACGATCGATCGCCGGACCTAGTTTGGATAAGGAATGTTACATAGTAAGTTCCAGGCGAATCTAGGCAAGTAATGAGCATTGCGAGTTGTGGTTAAGCTTTTCGGTTTGACAAATGCGCATGCGGTATGCACGAGATTATTACAACGGGATCAAGGAATATCGGGACGTGTTCGTTATCATACTCAGCGTTTATATCTTGGATTATTCGAGGAATCGTGAGGAGCGTGAAGTTCATTCCGTTTGGTTCTGGAAAGGCTCGAGAGCAGAAGCTGTATGCGGAGTCGAGCAAGTGCTGTCATGAGGAGCGCCGGTTTTGGTTGCAAGAAGGCAGAGTAGAGTATCTGGAGGTTTAAGGTTCATCGTCATAGATGGCAAACCAATATTTGAGGAGTTTTTGGTCTCTTGCGTTATCATCATATCCAAACAAGGGGAGCAAATATTCGGAGGATAGTGTGCAGAACAAGCAACGAGCATTTCTATTATCGGGAGGTTATCTGGGTTATCAAAAGGAGCGGAGTTCACGAGGCTGGGGAATGGCGTATTTCAAGAGTACTTAGATGTCTTGGTGATTCTGGTCATCGACGATGTTTAGATGTACTCGAGAAGTCCTAAGTGTTAGGCAGTGTAACAGAGGTTGGTACTGGAATAAAAGCGTTGCTTTTCGAGTAAGAGTAAGTTGTGGCACGCAGGGAGTATTGGTTTAGTGGTGTGATTCAAAGATTATGCATGGGCCTTCAGGAAAGTCAGTTGTGTCAGCCAACTGTTCGGTAGGAGCAGTGTTGTGAGGTCGAAGTATTAATGTCGGGTCAATATCATGGAAAGTATTCCTAGTTCCAGATGCTTGAATACGTATGTGTAGATTATTCTAAGGAAGTATTTTTCCTATATCGAGCCAGAGCTTGAGGGAGACGTCCTGAGAGTAAAGTGGCATCGGCATCGTTACCTCGAAGGAGATGTCCTGAGAGTGTGATGATGACGATATAATTATGAGTAATCAATATCTGACAGTGGCATAAAAATGAAATGGGATACGGACCTTTAAGATATTTTTTTCGTTCGGTTCCGCTGATTTGGGATTAGTAGATGCAGCGTCTTTGGTTGTGCATGTTCTTATTTGATTGTTGCGCAATCGATCGATCCAATTCTGGGTCTACAGTTGGCCGTGCATGTTCTTGTTTGATTGTTGTGCGATCAGTTGGGCAGACCTAGGCAGGATTAGTAAATGTTGCATTTGTATATTCCGAGTCAGGAGTTGTGCGTATTTAAGCTGTTTAGAGTAGATTTAGGTTTTTATTGATGATGTTGGTAGGCGTTTTATAATTTATTACGAAGGACTAATTATCTGGAGACGGTGGTTTTTTCTGTATACATACTGCGAGACGGTAGTTCTCTCCAGGAGACGGTGGTTTTCCTGCGTACTGATACTGGGACGGTGGTTTCCTTTATGGTATTAAAAGCCTATATTGGGATGGTGTTTTTCTCTAGAGTGCTGAGAGACGGTAGTTCTCTCGAAGGGACGGTATTTTCCCTAGAGTGTGTGTATGTGTGGAAGAGTTAAAACGTAATAAATTTCTGAAAACGTGTGTATAGAGTGGGTTGGTTATGGACTTTTGGGATTATGTGAGAATCCCAAGTGGTATTTGCCGGTGCGGGCCAGAGTGGAGTCTAGTGTAGACTTGTGTTTTAGGATTCGAGGTCGAATTCAGTTTAGTGGGCGAGAATTGTAACATCCCCAAACCAAAAAAGTGCACTTCGGTAAGGGTGTCGATCGACACCAAGGGGCAGTGTCGATCAACAACAGGTTAATTGGTCGGTTCGGGTTTTGATTTTTAAACACGGTTGGCTCGGTTTAAGGGCGTTAACCCTAGGGCTCATATTTATAAGTCTCTAGCAGACTTGTGGCCGCATTTTAGAGGAGAAAAATGCAGAGAATCCCTAAGTTTCAGAGTTGGTGGATCATTCACGAATCGTTCATTTTCTTGAGTGTTCTTCGTCGTTCGTTCTCGGGATCATTCGTGGCGTGTTTGTGGGTGTTTTTGGTGTGAACCAGAGGCTATTCCTAGGCGGTACAGTCTGTGTTTTCGTGTCCTCCGCCGTTTCGATCTTAAAATGCAAAGGTGAGTGCGTGATTGTTTAAGGAATACTAGAATTTGAGTGTAGTTGAATGATGGATTGATTGATTGATTGTTTTGGCATGTTATTGATCATTTTGTTACTGTTTTGCGTGTAAATCGTATTGAATTGTGTTGGTATTGGTTAGTGCTGAGACCGAGACGAGCTGCGTGAGGATAGGCTCGAGTTCTGGTTTAAGGAACAGAGTGTCGATCGACGCCTAGAGGCTATGTCGATCGACACCCTGTGAAGATGGTGATACTCGTTTTTGCCGAGTGTCGATCGACACCATGGTGGTGTGTCGATCGACACCCGTTATTTAATTAGTGAATTTTGTGATAAAATATTGTGACCCGAAACTGTTTAATGCAATTAATCTGGAAATTGGAACTTAAGAATTAAACTGTGTGTTTTATTGATATCTGTGTTTATGTGTTTCCTATTGGCAGGATGACCGCTCCACTGAGTATTTTTGATAATACTCACGCAACTCCAGGTTTCCTTTTGAGTTGCAGGTAAAGGGAAAATGTGATCGCGGGATCGAGGCAGAAGAAGAGGATGATAGGGTTTTGTGTCGTTGTTGTTAGTCTAGTAAATCGGATGTTTTAGGTTGCTAGATGATTTATATATTCATTCCTGAATCTGGTGTTTGAATTTAGTATTTGAGTTATTTTGGAATCTTGTTTATTTTATTTAAATTTTACGGAGTTATTGAAGTATTTTATTTGGAGTTAATTAATTTATGAGTTCCGCAGTAGAAATTATTAGGTTTAAAAATAAAATAAAAACTAGTTGTTTCAGAAGTACACCATATACTTCAAACAATCTTCTAAAGGCGACGGGCAAGAACCAAATGTGTACCATGGCTGAATTAAAACCCACAGATAGATAAGATCCACATAAAAATTACAAGTAGGAACAAGGAGCAAACGATCCCTGTGACACCCCGGTTTCAGGACATATGTGCAATATAGGGTATATGCAGAGAGGCTTAAAAGAATTGATTTGGCTACCTATATCACAAAAGTGCACTTATCTTTTTGGTCACATGTCTTGAGAGAACTCCAGAGTTAAGCGTGCTTGAGGTGGGTGACTGTCGGGGAGTGTGGGCCCACGGGCCGAGAGTGGACGTGGAGCCAATGGATAGGGCGGTCGGGGGGGGTGTTATAAGTGGTATCAAAGCAAACCCTGGCAACTGTGTGAGTCAGATTGTCGGGGGAATGATCTTGGTATACGCAACGATGACGTTGCGATCTATTAGTTGGGGTAATTGTGACACCCCAGTTTCAGGGCATATGTGGTATATGCAGAGAGGCTTAAAAGAATTGATTTGGCTACCCATATCACCAAAGTGCACTTATCTTTTCGGTCACAAGTCTTGAGAGACCTCCATAGTTAAGCGTGCTTGGAGTAGTTTCAAGATGAGTGACCTACCAGGAAGTCATTTCCAGTATAGTGTGAGTGAGGTCAAAACACGGGGAAAGATCGCGTGGTGATTTGCCGGACTAACGCATCGACCGTCTGGGAGTGTGGGCCCATGGGCCGAGAGTGGACGTAGAGCTCATGGATAGGGCGGTCGGAGCGTTATAATCCCTAAACTAGCTGAGACCCCTAACTAGAACAACTTCATACACGGATCCGTATAGAGACTAAGCGACGAGCTATTGAGAAGAAACCTGGAAGGTAAGACGAAGCACCAAAGACCAGAGCACACCCAGAAAATGGTTAGAGAGACTAAAAATATACAGTACGTAAAACAAGAGACCGGAGAGGAGAGAACCCTTAGAGAGCGAAAGTCTCGGCATAGTCAAGCACATCCGAGAGAAACCAAGGTAATGAAACACCAAAGTCGCATCAAAGTAGAGTCGGAATAAACGGAGCCACCACCGAGCTTTGAGTAAATCGACCATTTAAACTAACCTTGAATCACCGTCATTAAGTGTACCAGAGGAGAGACAAGAGGGCGGAGACACCTAGAGCAACGACAAAGAAAAACTACCTCCGACGAACCAGATCTACATCTCTAAACGAAGATCTCATCTTAACACATCTGGAACTGGTAGCCGAAAGGAAGAAGAATTAAAAAAACTCATATTATTTGTCTTTAAATATAATATGTTTATGCTGTATAGATAAATTAAATTATTTGTCTTTAAATATGTTAAAATTGTAAAAGAAACAAGTTTGGAAAGTTTGTAAAAAATATTGGGTAATGGGCTATCTGCATTTGGTCTCAATGTTCTTCCTAATCGGAGTATGAACAAAGAAATACAATAATATGAATATTAAAGAATTCGTTATATAAATGTGACAATTAATTATATAAAAAAATAGATAACACATGTTATTTTCTCATAGTTTTTGATTTGTGTAAACCTTAATATATTATATAGATATTACGACGACAGAAAATAGAAAGACGTATGAAATGTTTGACTAAATATAATACGTTTGATCTCATTAGAGATTTCAATATTGATGTAACAAGTTTGACATTTTTTAATTCACTATTATTCATTATCATTTTATAGATCTAAATTTCAAACTACAAAAATAATTTTAAATTTAATGTTTTAACCAAAAAGGAAAAAAAGAAATTAGTGTAATCAAAATTACAGTGTGTGTGGTGGATTTTAACATAGTTGCTTAACAAAGTTGCTTAGGGCATTTCCATCGATAATATTTCAACTAGAGACTTTATTTAAAAATAAACCAATACAAAAAAAGAAAGGGTTATTTAGCTAGATATACAAGGGTTGCTTAAAACAGTTGTCATACGGCCAATTTTCATAAGTTCTATTCCCTCCGTTTCTTTTTGTTTGATGTTCTAGAATTTTCACATTTATTAAGAAAACACATTAATTTTTAGTTATAAATGTCTTGTTTTTTGTACTAAACAATTTTCTATAACTTTAGCCCAATAGTAATCCAATAAAACCAATTAATGTGTTTTGAAATTTACAATTCATCATTATTTTTTCATTAAAAATGCATTGAGAATGTAAAAAATCAATCTTTTAGAAATATTTTTTTCCTAGAACATCACTTAAAAGAGAACGGAGGGAATATTGTTTTACAGTGTAAATTCCCAAAAAATAAAAAAAAAATGGGAGAGAGAAAGTGAAGAATCTTTCAAACAAGAGATGGTGCTTATGGTTTTGAAAACCCCATTTACCACTTGCCTTCAATATATTGGTTGATTGTATTTTAAATAATTTACAAATTAAATAAATAATAAAATTATATTGAAATATTAAATGAGAAATCCAAAAAGTGTCTTACAAATGGAGATGCTCTTAATATATAAAAAACTATCATTTTTACTGAACCAAAGGTGTTCTGAGCTTTATCAGCCGAAACTTAGGCTATTGTAAGAGCCTTCAAGAAGGTTCGTGAGAAAGGTTTGGAGTGCTGTAACTCACAAGTTTTAATTAACTTGTTGAGAAAGAAAGAATCAAATTCCGAGATTCACAACCTACTCTTCGAGATTAGTATCGAGATTAGTATGTTAGTTTCTCAATTTAGAAAGATATCTTTCTCTTTTGTTTTACGAGAAACCAATGTGTAATGATTCGCTAGTTAAACGAGTTTTATTGGCTTATACTTTGTCGATGGTTTAGATTTAATAATATAAATTCATCGTTTTGACCAAAGAAAAAAAAGGAATGTGAAAAAAGAGAACTGAGCCCTTTTGGTATTACTTGGTCAGAGAAGAAAGACGAGTCTTAAATAAAAAGTCAAGAAATAGAAAAAGAAATAAATAGAAAGTATCAAAACCTCTAAATTTGGGAGAGAGAAGAAAAAAGAAAAAAATGGAGAGAGAGGTTGGTGAAGAAAAAGGTTTTGGAGATGTCAAATTCCAAACACAAAGACAAATCAAATTCAAACACAAAGATATCTTTTATCATCACCATTAATTAAGGCTTCGAATGATAACCATAAAATAAGCGGTGCGGAACAAATAAATGGATAGTGCAGTACGGTTTAAATGCGGTTTACATGAGATAAGCGGATTATTCAAAATAAGCAATAGGGAACAAATAAAACATAAGTTGAATGGTGATTATAATAAGTGCGGTGCGGATAATATAATCATCAAAGTTTAACTATTTTTTAAATATTTTGGATAACAAAAAAAATTTCCAAGTAAAATTTAATTTATCTATATAACTTAGCTAACACTCATAAAAATTTTCAAAATTTTTCCAAAATTTAAAATATATAAATTTATGAACCGCACTTGAAAGCCACATAAAACACTAAAGGGGATGTATTGGATGTGGTATTTCAGGGGATTTGGTGGTGTTTTTAAAATCTTCTATTATTCAACCAGTGATTTTAAAATCCGTTTCCAAATCCTGTGTTATTGAACATGGAATTTATGTCAAATACAACAAAATAATATACAATCCCGTATTATTCAACCTGTGATTTGTTAAACTCATATCAAATCCCCTGTTATTCAAAATTCAACAATATTTTCTAAAAAAAGGATTTCAAGTGATTTAAGATTCATTTTTAGTTATAAACTAGGCTTAAGATTTGAACAAACATAAAAAAAAATAAAAAAATCTCCACCACGGCAACCATAACTCTCCGTACCATCTCAAAACATAAAAAAAGAAATACATTTGTTTGCATTCAATCCTTATTCACTTTTTTCTCTTATTGATCTAGGGTTCTTCACCTCCACCACGGTGAGTGTTCTTCTTATTAGGATTTCTCTATTAATTAGCGATTATATTTCTATAATTATATTATTCATGAGTTTGTGTTTCTATATTTTGAAATAATATTCATAGTAAAAATTACTTAGTTTTATCTTTTGCTCGTTTTTTCCTGTTTTTAAAGTTATTTTCCTTGGGTTTTAGATTACTTTGTTTTGTTGGGTGTTAGATATTGTTCTATAGTTCTCTTTTTTTTTTGTTTCTAGTTTATATGAATTACAACGAAGTAAAACTAGAAATGATGTGAGAAGAAAAATAATCTCTTGAATATGAAAGTATTATGAATAAGAGGAATACCAAATCACTACAAATCCCCTCAAAAATAAAAGTAAATCCATCTAAATCCCACACTAAATCACACAAAAGGATTTGCTAATTTTTAATTATTTAAAACTCAAAATCACAACAAATCCTCAAAATCAACCTAAATCCCATCAAATCACAAATTTCATCAAATTTATTAAAATATCACATCCAATACACGTCCTAAGGCTTTGATTGGGAAGACTGAAATGCGGTGCGGTTTATGTTTACAAGCGTGGGTCCCATTATGTAGTCTCCAATCAACAAGTTTGTTCAAGTGCGGGACGTATGTCTAATAAAATAATGAAACAACATAATGGCACACCTGCGGATCAGTTTTACAAAGAAAAGTAATGATCCGCACAATGTAGTCCACAAACTTCAATTAGGATGCGTATCTGAGTTTTAAAGTGCGGTATTTTAATTTTTTAAGGAAAAAATTCATAAAAAAATTGAGAAAATTTTATGATGGTTAATTGTATAGAGTAATAATATATTATTTGAAAAACAAATATTTTTGGTTATTTGAAATATCAAAAAACATTAATCAAATTTTTTTTGCACCGCATGTTACTTTTTTCACCAATCAAAACATTGTTTCGTTCAGCTTTTTTTACACAAACCGCACTTGTTCCGCAATCCGCACAATCCGCAGTTAAATCATACCGCCCTGCACATTTTTCTTATCCGCTCCGCTCAATTTTGTGTTACCATTCGAAGCATAAATAACGTGTGTATTACTTAACCGCACTTAAGTTTTCAATTTTTATAATTTTTTTAATAAAAACGGCCCGCACTTTGCAAAATTTTGTTGATTGGTAATATAATTGTTGGGCCTAAAACTCTGAACTTTAGTGGGGATCCACAAGCAGAAAAGAAAGGAGACTCCGTGATCTTCTGTTTCACCAACACCAGGATAATCATTACTAAAAAGGATTCTTCAAGCTCACCATTTTCAAGCATCACGACAATAATAATAACATGGAAGAAGATAAAAGAGCGCATCATCCTCTGTTGAGATCGATGAAGAGCGAGGGAAGCTATAGCCATGGCTTCTCACACTCTCAGATTCAATCTCTCTCCGCCATCTCTCAAACTCTCCTCCCGACCCATGATTCCTTCCACGCTTCTCAACCACCATTCACTGACCAGGTTCTCTTCCCCTTTATCCTCTGTTTCTAGTCTTGAATGACCCGAATCTAAAAGTCAAATCTTTATAGGTGGCGGAAATGATAGCGAAAAACGGAAAAGGAGAAGCAGTGAAAGTTTTGAGAATCATATTGATGCTTTTATCATTCAGATTTGGAACTTTGTTGCTTTGTGGGTCTCTCTGTCTTGATAAGAAGTGGCCTTTTGTTCTTAATTTCTCTCAACTCTCATTGGATAAAAGAGAAGAGATTCTGAGGAAGTGGTCGAAACAGAATGGCTTCTTTCTTCCTTTTCGGATCACTTTTTTCCTGCAGGGTTGAGCCCGTGGATTTCAGGAGCAGACCTTAAGGAACGGATGATGAAGTACGGAAGAACAGCTCATCTTTTCGCTCTGGTTCGGGACAGCGGCTCGGGCATGGTTATGAAGGAAAAGGAGATTACATACAGGACTAGCAAGAAAGATAGGGAGAATCTAAGGGTGGGTCTTAGACAGGCTTTTGAGGGTATTGGTTGCAGCTGGTGCAGTCGAAGTCGGAACATTTAGGTACACTACTAAACCCGCAAACATTCCGTATATTAAATCTAAGTGAAAACGGTATGGTGATTGCTCTGTCTGACTTACATGGAATATTGTTGAGTAATGTTTATTTTACGATTTGATTAAACAGGAGCGATGGACAGAGGATAAAATGTGAGGGGATAAGCAAAGAAGTTATGGAAGAGTTTCTAGACGGAGTTGATGCGATTGGCGGAGTAAGCACAAATGGTGAGCTTTGGACGACCTATTTCTCGGCTCACCAGATGGGTAGTTGCAGGATGGGAGTGAGCGAGGAGGAAGGAGCGTTAGATGAGAACGGTGAGAGCTGGGAAGCCGAGGGACTGTTTGTATGTGATGGAAGTGTATTGCCTTCAGCTGTTGGGGTAAACCCAATGATTACCATTCAGTCTACTGCTTACTGCATCTCCACAAGGATCCTTCAATCGTTGCGAAAGCAAGGAACAATATAGAGAAACTCAAAGAAACAACGGAAAGCTTTTAGATTCTAATTGGTGTTCTTGATGAATAAATGATTTGGCTTTGTATATACTTTATTATGGTTTTAGAATCTTTGTGTACCTAAGGCAGGATTTGACCTCTTCTCTTTATACAAATCCAAATCTGAGAAATGGAAAATTCTATGATTCTTCTCTCATTAAGCTCTTCTCTTTATTTTCCTTAGTTAGTGACATAAATGTTAAGTTAACTTAACATACGAAAGGAAATCTGACTAGAGTTTATATATATATATATATATATGGGAAAATTGGATTAAAAGATCTTCTAAATTTAAATCTGTCCATTTACACCTTTACTTATATTGCCAAAATTTGTCACAATTACCCATTTAATATAAATAATTAGTTTTTTCAAATTTTTTTTTTCAAACATGTAACAAATGAAATAATAAGACTTTTTATCAAAGATGAAAATTTTAATCTGTAGCCAATAGATTAAAATTTGGATTTCTAAATTCAATATATTTTGTACAGAATGTACATTCTGCTATCTATACATGATCCTAAAAAGTTTAGAAAATGTAATCTACCGATTGTACTTGTTCTGCAACTTTTAGAATTTATATTTTTAACTTTGCTCTTTGTTCTAAAAATTTAGAACAACGCACATTCTAAACGATTTAGAACAAAATAACAAAATATCAGAATACGTCATCTGGACATTGGTCTATGTTCTTAAAAATTTAGAGAAACACTAATATCCTAAAAGTTTTAGAATCAAATTTCAGAATACGTAATCTTTACTTTGCTCTATGTTCTACAAAAAGTAGAATATGTATTCTTCAATTTGTTCTATGTTCTGAAAAATTAAGAATAACAATTCTAAAATTAATTTTCAAATTCCAAAAATTTAAGAAATCAAATATTTCAGTTAAGGAAATCAAATATTCAGTTATATTAGATTCTGCATAATAAGGAAATAAAATTTAAAATCTTTTGAAAATATTTGTATATTCCAAAAATATTTATATATTGCGAAAATATTTATATTTTACGAAAATAAGATTTTCTGAAAATTAATATTTATATTATAAATCTTAAAAAGTTTCAGTTAATGTTATTAACAATTAAATGAATTTTCAGAATAAAATTAAAATAAATCCGAAAATTTTATTATAAAATAAAATGAAAATAAAATTTGAAAAACAATTTTCATATCCTACAGTTAAGAATATAAAAGTAAATCCGAAATTAACAAATCTGAAATAAATAAAAGTAAATGAATTTTCAGAATAAAATTAATATAAATCCGAAATTATTAAATAAAATCAGAATTAAATATGAAAATCATTTTTCAAATCCTACAATTAAGAAAAAATCTTATATTTTGGAAACAATTAATAAATTTAACGGTATTAGAAGATTTTAATTCCAACTAAAGTGTATGTCACTAATCTAAAAAAATAAAGGTGTAGATCACCAAATCCAAAAATTTTTGGTCTAAAAATCCAATTTTCCCTATATATATGTCCTTATTATTCACATACAAACGGGTGCATACAAACTATATAATTGTCTAGACCTAGACGAAGAATGCAAAACATAAATCAAAAGCTGTGTTGTAAGGAACAAAACAAAACAATATGAATGATTGGGTCAAAACCGGCGTCATTGTCCCCATCATCTTATTGGTGGTCTTTGTAGCGTGCTGGTGGAAATTGGTTGGGAAGTACTTCCAAAAAAAGCCAGTGATTACTTCGGAGGTTTAAGGTAAATTCAATAGTTTCTCTTATGAAGATTAGTCATTATCAAATAATTTACGATTGTTACAATTTTTCTTCTTCTCTTTTTTTTTTTTTTATAGGTTTCAGAGTTACGGAAACCATGATCTTGAAGAAACAACTTAAAAGTCTAGCTATCTTATTGATTTTTGTTTTGTTTTAATGATTCTTTTTTCTTATGCTATGGGATACTGAAAGAAATATTTTTTTTTATCTTAAATTAAAGAAAATACTCTCTTTCTTCTTTGGTTTGTGGCCTAGAAGAATAACATACACTAAACGTAAAAACAGAAAGATAGACAACAAAAACCATTACTTGGGAATACTATAATTGTATAAGAACATACAACAAGAAGGTTAAGTCCAAAGCCTTGGATGTTATTAAGCCCTCTAGACACATAAACATCTTTGGTAACCCAATAACAAATTCATCAACCTCACGTTACCTCTTCACCAGTTATCTCCATAGCTCTGTTCTTCCCTCTCGGTTTCAAAACCTAATAATCTAAAGTTGAAAGATTTGGTTGAATAACTCTTTTTTTTTTTAATTTCTTTGTCCAAACATACCACATGTTCAATTTATAACATCTACCGTTGCAAACTAACAGAACGGGGTTATGTTAGCCTTGTCGATCCATGAAGGTCTCTTTGCTTTATAGTAGAAATGCGCAATCACATGGACCAATTCATCGGCCGTGCGGAAGTCTGCATCAAATTCAACAACCCAGTAAGATCATGTATTGCAAGAAGGATAAAAGCAATAGCAACATATCTCTCCTCACCTTTCTCCCTGTACAGAATCCGGTTTCCCCGTAAAAAGAGAATCTGTGGACATTCCTTAGCCTTAAGAGCATATGCTAAATCTGTTTCAATGTTCAGGTCAATCTTAACCGCCTGTTTCATCAAAACATGGTGATCCTTGGTTAACATAGATGCAGCTACATTCAAAAGAGTTTTTGACACAGAGATAAAACTGCAAACTAGACAAGGCTTTCCAACGTACCCGTGGAGGTAATCGATCTTTCGCATTCCAATAAACTTTGATTGCTTTCTCAAGCTCCTTCAACGTTTTCCAGTTATCACTTGCCCTGTAAACACTCAGACATTCAATGAACATTCCAAAGGTGGTAAATTCAAGTACCAATGTACATTTTGTCCCCATTACAATTTGATGAACATAGACTCAATCCTAATGTTTGATAAAAAGTTTCAATAGGAAGAAGCCAAAGATTCAAAGTTTGAACAGTTTTCTCCTATGCACACCAGGTGTTTGTGAAAATTCGTACCTTTTGTATCGCTCAAATACGAGAACGACAAGCGGGCTAGGATGAAATGCAAAGCTCTCCCACTCCAAACAATTGATCTCCTTAACCCAACTATCATCAATCTCCCCTTCCCAATCGATCTCAGCCCCGTCTTCACTGACCACGTTTTTGATCGGATGTGTATCAAAATACTCAGAAGCTCTAATTCCCCATCCAACATCCGTATCTAGAGGCCAATCGGTATCTTCCTCTTCCACCACCATCTCTTCTTCTTCCTCTTCGTTTTCGCCCTTGATGAATTCCGCCTTGTCCTTATTCTCGAAAACCTCCGGATTCTGCTCTCGTATGGTGGAGAAAGTGCGCTCGAGGGAGTTTCTCACGAAATCTTCCACAGCGTCCGCTTCACTCCTCTGTCCTCGTTTCGATTTACGCGGGACGGTGGTCGGAAACTTGTCCTTCTCAGATCCACCACTCGTCGTGGCTTCTTTCTTCTTCTGGCGAGTTTGATTTTTGGGTTTGAGATCGGATTCAGGGCCATCAGACGAAACAGCAGCGAAGCATAACGGAGGTTTCACGCTCCGGGACGGAAAACCCGATCGTGAAGTGCGATGCACATCGGAATTTAAGCCGGTGGGAAGAAATGAAGATCGTGGCGCGGAGCAAGTTACAGGTAGGCAATTCATCTCTCTCCTTGCCCAAATTCAAAAGAAATTGGCTTTTCTTTCGTCTTGTAAAAAAGACGATAACGAGGTTTGCCAAATGAATAGCTTAATACGATGTCATTACCAACTATAAAGTATCCGGATATAGTAACTCAATTGTAGATACAATAAAATTAGGTGGATGGACTGCACAGTGTCCGAGTATGAATTTTTTAGATATATTTTCTTAGCATCGAGGTAAATACTCTTTCTCGATCAGGAGAAAAGCCTACAGCGGTATATCCGAAAGCGCGTCCTCAAAATTCCCCCAAAGAAAATAAAAGTCTTAAGTCCTAGGGGACCAATAAAGAACCAAAGTTTGAATGAAGGTAACGTTCACTCTTCAAGATTTTTCTACCCGCTTCATGAAACAATGAACATTTAAAAAAATAATAAAGAAATAATCCGAGTTAATATTCCCATAAATACTAACCCTCTACGGCTATTTCAACAATTGCGGAAGTTCTCAAAAAATAATCCAATGATTAAACCAATAATCATTCAACAAAACAATACCCATAAATTCTATATCCAAAAGAAACTCTAGCAACCTAAACACCAGGTTCACTAGAACTAAACAAAGCAATAAAACAATCCTATCATCCTCTCATATGACAATCCTATAATACAATCAAAGAACACCGTCCTAGTGTACCTTGGAAGCAGATTGTCTGGATAAGAGAGGAATCCTGAAGCATAGCTTCCTCACTTGGTTATTCATACTTCATCGCTGCCCTACTCGTGATAGACTTCTAAATTGGGGCTTAAATATGGATCCGCTTTGTCTCCTTTGTAACTTGGAGTGTAAGAACCGCGATTATCTTTTCTTTGGCTGCAACTTCTCATGGAAAATCTGGAGAAAAATTAGTCATAGGTGCCAAATACAACCTGTTAGGAATTGGAATGATTGCATTCTAGCTTTGCAAAACATTGCATGCTTTAAGGAGAAAATGATAGTTACCTTGATCGCTTGGCAATGACCATCTATTTACTTTTTGGGAGAGAGAAATTGTTGACTTCACTGGAATCACTACAAATCTGCAGATTCAATCATCTCCACCATTGACAGTATCGTCTGAAACATTGCCTCTAGTATCCGAGAATCAAATACTTCCTTAGCCTCTCTTATGTAACAACTTTTGTTCTCGACCAGTACCACCTGATTCCATAGAGTTGCTCTGATTTCCTTTCAAAATCTTCTACTTGCTTCGATAAACCTTGCCGTCTGTTGATCAAAGAACCACTCGTCTTGACCCTTCACTTCTTGGTTTATTAGGGCATCCGCATTGGTGACACTCTCATGAGTGTCTAAAAAATTTTTAGAATTAAATATATTAAATTTAATTTCTATAGAATTAAACTGTCATGAGGTCCTATATAAGACCACCATTTTCTGTTTTTAGACAATCAAAGTTCCTAAAATTTAATATATTTAATTCTAAAAAGTTTTTAAACACTCATGACAGTGTCACCAATGCGGATGCCCTTAGGTTCCTTCTATATTGAGTCTTATTAATGGGGTATGTAATTGGTTTAGATATCGAATGGGATAATTCTATAACACTAAGGCTTGGGCTAGGCATGTAATTTCTTTCTTTCTTCTCAAATTTAATTTGAAAAAATTTAGCAAAAAAATAAAATATGGGGAACATTGTCATGTTATAATCACACATGTTCATGCTATTACAAATATGGAAGATGATTTTTTCTTCTGTTTCATGAAATCTCAA
The DNA here is from genome assembly GCA_963576765.1 of Draba incana. NCBI lineage: Eukaryota > Viridiplantae > Streptophyta > Magnoliopsida > Brassicales > Brassicaceae > Draba > Draba incana. Next base: position 20,461,013 of record OY755212.1, on the reverse strand, counting down.
ATTAAGCTAAACTTCTTTGTAAAATTAATTACTCGAAATGTCAAAATCTTCACTTTGACATCATCAACTCTGACTGTTCTCAAATCGTTGATTGACTAAACAATGCGAGACATTTCTAATTTTCTCTTCAAAAAGCAATATATGTCAATCTCAATCTCTCCTTGAATTTTATTTTGGTTGTATCTCACATACGTTATTAAAAATCCTCTATCTTTCTTGGGTTATATTATTAGGTGATTATGTAAGACAACTAATTAGGGACTATATTAATTTGTAGTAGGCTCTTTTGGTATCAAATCTTAACATTAAAACCCAAAAAAGTAATTATTTACTCGATTTCTATCCTTATAATGTCCAACTATTTTCCACCTAATAATCTACCTAACAAAATTCAGTACTTCCTCTGTTAGAAGTGTCCATCGATAAGCATAAAGTCTACTATATTCAAAATACATAAATGTACTTTATCAACATTTATTTCTTAACGTCAATTGTAGACTATATGTTTGAAACAAATAATAAAAAAAAAAATCTACAAAAATTACAGCAAAAAGCAAGAACTAACTGATTTATAGGAGTAATGATATCTAATTGTATTTTCTTGTTGCCATTTCAAACTTTCTATGCTACTTTTGTTCATATTCTTCACTAACATTTTTGGTGACCACTAACTATTGACACAAAAAAAATACAGCGAAGTAATTAATGAAAACCAAAAACGGGGGACCCGCATTAGGACATTTTCAACACGCGGAAATGAGAAAAATCAAAAGAAAAATATAAAAAGGTAATAAAAGTCTTTTGAGTAAATAATTTTTAAGTTTTTAACTCTCTCTCCTCTCGTGTTCCAAAGCTTCGAAAATATTCCATCTGCTGTTTTTATTCGCCTGCACTCATTATTCCTCTTACTCTTGACAATATTTTCGTTATTTTCAATTTTCAATTTTGGTTTTGGGGATTATTTACTGAAGAAGAAAGAAAACACCAAACAAAGAGGCACATAAGTCAGTCACACCGATGCAGAAAGCGACAAAGACAAAAGGCGGAGAGAAAGTAAAAGGTTGAAAAAAACAATAAACATGACATTTTTCTCTTAATTTCTTCAATTGTTTGCTTTGAATCCGAATAACTCTCGAGGCGGCCATGGCTGTCGGCTTCCTTTTTTTCTCGGATTACTCTTCTTTCCCGCAAAATCAAAGGTCTCTTCTTTCCCTTTTCTTTCTTGATCGTCTTTGCTACTTCAATTGGGTATGCGATTCGATCTAATTTAGGGGTTTTCAGTTGTTGTATTGTCGATTTCACGCTTTTCGGGTACAGAACCCCCAAATTCCTCGCGGGATTTGAGTTTTGGGCTAGGAATTGGATCATCAAGATTCCGTGATTTGTTTTTCTTTTTCCTGTTTCTGTTATGTTTGATCCAATAATCTCTATCTCCTTGAAGTTTTGATCTAATACGTCTTTTTTCTTTTGAGAAGCTATGAAGAAGAACGAGACTAGGCGCGAGAAGTTGCATTTACGCAGACTAAGACAGAGTTTAAGCAAGATTAGAATGAAGTGTTTGTGTTCTGGTGAACAAATGAGACTCAGAGAGGAAGAAGACAAGCAATCCGAGAATGGAGTAGGCAGAGACTACAATGTAAGCTCAGCTTTATCAGCTGCAGAGAGTGAGAATGCCAAGAAACTAGATAATGGCAACATCGAAGAAGCCGAGTTATCTCTGCGTGAGACCAGTTCATTGAACTACGAGGTTTGATTTTGTCGCTTTTGCTGATCGAATAGAAAGCCGAGTCATATGTGTTATATTCTTCTTGTTTCAGGAGGCGAGAGCGCTTTTGGGAAGAATTGAGTATCAGAAAGGCAATCTAGAGGCGGCATTGCGAGTCTTTGAAGGGATAGATGTCAACGGGATCACAATAAAGATGAAAACCGCTCTAACCGCAAAAGAAGAAAGAAAACATAGAAGACGGTCTAAAAGCGGCCTTGCTCCTCCGCCTCCCATGTCTAAACATGCCGTTAGTTTGATTTTCGAAGCCATTTTTCTCAAATCCAAATCTCTCCAGCGTCTCGGAAGATTCCAAGGTACTAACCAACTTTTTTGTATTTTGCTCGTATTTCGTCTTTTATTAATGGAAATATCCGGTTATTCATCTTGCAGAAGCTGCGCAGTCCTGCAGAGTTATTCTTGATATAGTCGAGGCTTCTTTATCGGAAGGTGCATCGGAAAATGTGACTGGTGATATTAAGCTGCAGGAGACGTTGACGAAAGCAGTGGAGCTGCTTCCACAGCTGTGGAAACTTGCTGATTCGCCGCGTGATGTTATTTTGTCGTATAGACGAGCGCTACTCCATCACTGGAAACTCGATCCAGAAACCACGGCGAGAATCCTGAAAGAGTATGCCGTGTTTCTCCTCTATTCCGGGGAAGAAGCAGTGCCGCCTAACCTGCGTTCTCAAACCGAGGGCTCCTTCATTCCGAGGAACAATGTAGAAGAAGCTATTCTTCTTCTCATGTTACTTCTCAGGAAAATTAATCTGAAAAGAATTACGTGGGACGCGGCCATCTTGGACCATCTCTCGTTTGCTCTTACAGTCGCAGGGGATCTAACCGCGCTGGCTAAGCAACTTGAAGAGCTTAGTCCCGAAATCTTGGATCAGAGAGAACTTTATTACATTCTGTCTCTGTGTTACCACGGCGCAGGAGAAAGTCTTGTCGCGCTCGGTTTACTAAGGAAGCTATTCTCAGATCGGGAGGATCCAAACCGGATATTGGGTTTGCTGATGGCTTCCAAGATATGCGGAGAGAGATCAGGTCTCGCTGAGGAAGGGTTAGATTAAGCCCGCAGAGCAATCGAAAACTTGGGGAGTGAATGCAGTCAATTAGACGGAGCAGTACGTCTTGTTTTAGGGATTACGCTCACGGAAAGCTCGAGAACGGCGGTTACTGAGACCGAGCGGATGGCTAGGCAATCCGAGGGAATCCAGGCACTGGAATCTGCGGATATGACAGACCCGAGAGTTGTGCACCGTCTTGCGTTAGAGAATGCAGAGCAGAGGAAGCTGGATTCCGCGTTAGCATACGCTAAACAGGCGTTGAAACTTGGAGCAGAGTCGGATCTTGAAGTATGGTTGCTTTTGGCTCGGGTTTTATCTGCGCAGAAGCGGTTTTCAGACGCTGAGACCATCGTGGATGCGGCGCTTAATGAAACAGGGAAATGGGAACAGGGGAAGCTGTTGTGTTTGAAGGCAAAACTTGGTTTAGCTAAAGGAGAAGTGAAGGATGCGATTAAGACTTACACACAACTTCTCGCACTCCTTCAGGTTCAGAGCAAAAGCTTCAATTCTGCAAAGAATCTGCCAAAGGTAACTTTTTCGTATGTTTCCCCTCTAAATTTTTCCAGATGCGAAGAATTAGACCCTGAAACAGATGTGTTCATTACAGGGATATGTAGAGGGATTGAGTCTGGAACTTGGGACGTGGCACGATCTAGCTCATGTCTACATAAACCTCTCGCAATGGCGTGATGCAGAGACATGTCTCTCGAGATCAAGACTCATCGCACCTTACGCTCCTGCCCGATACCACACTGAAGGTAATACGCCTTCTTGAGATTTATACCTTGCGTAAAAAAAAATAGAAATGTTCCAAGGTTTTAATTTTGAACTGGCAGGTGTACTGTACAAGAGACAGGGCCAATTAGAAGAAGCGATGGAGGCGTTCACAACCGCTCTAGGCATCAATCCGTTGCATGTCCCAAGCCTAATATCCAAGGCTGAGATTCTACTGGAGCTCGGGAACCGATCAAGTACAGCAGTTGTAAGAAGCTTTCTAATGGAGGCTCTAAGGATTGATAGGCTGAACCACTCGGCTTGGTATAATCTTGGAAAGATGTTCAAAGCCGAAGGATCCGTGTCCTCGATGCAAGAAGCTGCCGAGTGTTTTCAAGCCGCCGTAATACTGGAGGAAACAACGCCAATGGAGCCATTCAGATGATTTTTTTGGTTATGATTTCTTTGTCTATTCTTTTGTGTTTGTTTTCTTATATAGATGAATATAAGATATAAAGATGTATGTGTGGTACCTCATTTGATGTCAAGTTTATAAACATTCTGTAATAATTGAAAGAAAATTAGTAAAATAGGTTTTGGTGAGGTTAATATTCTAGAAACATTAAAATTTTGTAAACTAATGATGAGTTGAGCATTTTGATTACATTCAAAAGGTGAAGATTCTCTCAAAACTAAACTCTTTATTTTTTGTTTAGGTTTCTTCTTTGAGGAACTACACAGCAGAGTTGAGAGAGTCTTCCACCTGAAAAATAGTTAAACAGTAGAGAGAGATGTCCAGAAGAAGCTCTAGAGAACAAGAGCTCTCTCTCACTGTTTTAACTCTGAAGCAAAACACCAATTCTTAGCAATTATCGGTTTTGGGGCGTTTTGGCTGCGGAGATTCTGGCTCCTCCTGGCATTTTCTGGTTTCTTCTGCTTCGAGCTCCTTTGAATCAGCAGTTTTCTTGTCTTCTTGTTTGGATTTGGCTGCGGAATCCGATGTTGAGGCTGTTCCTTTGGCGAGACCGGAGTTTTGTTTCTCAAACATCATTTGCAGATACTTGCCTTGTTCTTCTATCCGGAGCTGCAGGTTTCTTTGAATCTGCAGGTACAGAAGAAGATTGTAACCATTTTCATCCAGGCTTAAAAACCAATCTAAAGGTAATGCCTTTATGAATATCGAGATACATACCTCGAGCTGCTCATGGAGTTGCTTCTGTACTTCCATCTGAAGTCGCAGAGCCTCTGTAATACCTATCCCGCTGTAGTATATATATGTGTAAAAGGTGAGAAACTGTTAAAAATGGTGTAGTACTTGTGATGTTACCAGACAAAGAATCCTTATTACCCTTTCAAATCAAGACAAGTTATATGTTCAAGAGGTGTCAACTTCTTCTCTGGCAAACCTGTAGTGATCCAATAAACTAATTTTGAACTCAACTCTTCCAGAGAAATCGTCAAAGAAATAAAGAAAAGGACTCGGTATATACCACATTCTGATGGTTCAGGCCTATATCTAGCCGTCCTATATTTCTGCAGTTGATAAACAAAAACAACATTTTTGTCAACTGACAATTCTATGCATTTAGCAACAGGATTCTTTAGCAAGATTAACAAGAACCTGCAAATGGCTTTTGACATGATAAATAGTCAAGCCTTCAACTTTCATAATCTTTAGCACACCTTTAGGAGTAGCTCCTGTGTAAAACCCGAGTTTATCAACTTTCCATATGGCTATACAAAGTTTATGGAAGGCAAAGAGACACAAATGCTCACTTTCACTGCCACCAAGACTGTTGACAGCCTCAACAAATGCCTCGTGAAGCTCTGGCGTCCAACGCATACGCGCCTTGCCTGTTCCGTTATTACTGTTTGAAGACGTTGTGCTGACAGGTCGCAATTCCACAGACGGAGAAGGTTGAGGCTGAACACTCTGAGGTTGTGTGATTTGCAGTGCTTTCTGATCCTAAAACAGTGTTAAAAACATGAGAACGCGGAATCAAAAGAAAAAGTAGAGAAATTTTAACAACCTTTGAATCTGAATTGGAACTGGTTTCGAGCAAGAGATCATTCCAGTTAGTAATCTGAATTGAATCTGATAGTAAAGGATCTTCATCAGTAATCAAGTGATCAGCCCATTCTTGCCAGTCACTTCGTTTCTGAATGTCATCAAACGCCTCGGCAATGCCACCGTCCTCCACAATCTGGCTGTTGTTGTTCTGAATGGCCGCCGGGTGGTTTTCGGGAAAATCAAGAAACCCTCCTGGTAACGAAGAATCATGGCACCAAGTACTATCGTTGTTACTGCTGCTTTCCGTGAAGTGTTTCTCGTGAGAAACCATAGATGAGTAATGGAGATTGGTTGAGAAACCCGACGATGACGAAGAACATATATGTCCAACTGCTCCATTGTTACTAGAGGAAAGCAAATGGTAGGATTGTCCTAACGGCTTCGACATTAATTGAACGTCTTCTGCTACTGAAGTGTTTGGTGTAGATGGAATCGAAGAAGTGCGAACGAGGTTACTGAGCTCTCTCTGAACCGGACGAGCCTCCATTGTTGTCCTGCCAAAACAAAAATCATCATTCACAAGTCTGAATCTGTAAAGACATCATTTTTGAGCTTGAGAATAAGACTCAAAACCTTGGACTTGTATGTTCTTGAAGATTCTAGTGGGTGCACCCCAAGTCGAATCATCAACTCTTGCATCTGATACAAGAAATATTATAGATCGATTTAATGTGAAATCAAGCACTTTTTCCTGTAAAATAGTAATCACCAAAACCTAAAAGACAAGCACATCGAAGCACGCGAAAACCTCAGATGTGATCTGTAAATATCTCTATATATATAGACAGAACATAACAACAGCATCAGATTGAAGCATGTGAGAGCATATATGTTTTTTCACTGTCTGAAATAATTTGCAAATTTGTCAAACGAAATGTAGTGAGAAAAATGGGAAAATCAGCAGAGAAGGAATCGATATGAGAGAGACGAAGAAATAAATTAACTCAAGCATCTGAGAATCAACGACAAAGCAAAAACACATCATCCAACCAAATATCAAATACAAAAAAAAAAAAAAAAAAAGCCAATCGAATCCGAATCAACCAATCATGAATGTTTGTTTTCTCGAGAAAAGCAAAGAAATCTGCAACTATGCTCGAAAGATATATTTACCAAACGCGAAGAATCGAAAACTCACCTAGAAGTTCATGGAAAACTTTCGGACATAGGAAATGGAATCGAATCCAAGAAAAATAATCTAATAAATTTCCCCAGTAGAGGGAAAAAAATCGGAGAATCGTCTTCTCCTCAAGAGAAAGTTGATTTTTTTTTTTTTGGGCTCTTGTAATTTTTCTTCTTCGTTTTCATCTACGATGTTGAAAGTGGTGGCTCTCTTGACAAGGGGATCAGCAGTCGTCTCTTCACGCGCCTTGAATTAGCGCGTGAGATTACTCGCTTATATGGGACCCACTGAATATCCCCTCACGTGGAGGATGTTTATTGGATAATTGAGCTTGGGTTTTATCGGCTTCTCTTAGTTTGGAATTTTGGATTTGTTTGTCCGTTAAGGTTTTTCTTCGACGGTTTTTGTGTCTCGTCCAATGGAGACGAGTTTCAAACACCCAAACCGCCATGGATCTGTCTCTATAAAATCCCTTCTTCTCTCCTTCTTCTCTTCTCCTCACCAACAAACTCTCACCATGGGAGACAACTTTCGGCGCCGTGTCCAAGATCTGAATCTCGGCGTTGAAGATGAACCGGTGTCTTTACCGGACTCGATTTGTTCTCAAGCGGTTTCATCAAACCGCTTCTCTGTTGTTGGCGTTCTCGTTAATCCCCGGCGTCAACACTTGCGCACGCTTATTGGCCATATGCCCAGGCTTTGGGGACTCGGTAACAATTTGATTGGTCGTATCACCGGTCCTTCTAATTTCCAATTCGTGTTTCAATCGGAAGAGGCTATGCATCTCACTCTCCGTCGTGGACTGTGGTATTTCAACGAATGGATGCTTATTCTTCAACCATGGTCTCCTAATTTCTCTGAAGAAAGTCTAAAATTCATTCTTTTTTGGATTCAGATCCGAGGCATTCCTGCGCAATACTTGGCTCGAGTCACCATTGACTTAATTGGGTGAAAACTAGGTCCGGTATTGGCGATCGATTTTGATGAAACTACTACCAAAGTGGATTTTGTTAGGGTTCAGATCAATTGGAACATTGATAACCCTCTTCGATTTCAACGACAATTCAACTTTGGAGCAGAGAACGTCATGATCAAATTCTGGTATGAAAGATTGAGGAACTTCTGTTCTATATGTGGTTTACTCTCTCATGATGCAAAGGAGTGTCCTGCGGCTATAATCGATGAGGCCATGGTCCATGATGTTCCGAATCAGAATGATGGTGATGCTTTCGGCGCTCCATCAAACTATCGTCATGTTGTTCCAATCAATCTTATGGATTTCGATACCATGTCTCCTGGTCTTCCTACACCGACGCCAAAACCTCCGGTGTTACCGGATCATGACTTGGCTATTGAAACTGCAAGGTATATGCAAGCGAAGTTCGCTAAAGGAAAGTTTACTGAAGATGAGTTCATGGAAGTTTTCGCAGAATACACAAAGCAGGAAGAGAACCCTGGGTTCAATAAACGCAAACGTGATGAAGAGGCCCCTATTTTCACTCAACAACACAATGAAGCAAATAGGATGGTCATGAGTCCTGTTTCTAAGAAGCATAGTCCTGGAGATTCGAGTGGTTCGTACTCATACACTTCTCCACTTAAAGGAGGTGCGGGGGGCCCGGTACCCCCACTGTCGCCATGAAGATCGTCTCCTGGAATTGTCGAGGCCTCGGTCCTGAGGGGTCATCGACCGAAAAAAAGCTAGTTAAACTATGTAAAACTCATAAACCTGATATTTTATTTTTAGTTGAAAATATGCATAGGTGTGATATTCTAAGGGATTTGTGTGTGTATCTTAAGTTTGATCAAGTAGTTTCGGTTCCTCCTTTAGGGAGAAGTGGTGGTTTGGCTCTTCTTTGGAAGAAGGATGTAGATATAATAAAGCACTCTACCTCTGTAAGAATGATTGATGTTTCTGTGAATCACAATGGAATGTCTTTCTATTTGTCTTGTGTTTATGGTCATCCCAATCAGTCCTTGCGTTCTGGTTTATGGAACACTATTGAACATCTTAAACAAACCCGTTCTAGACCATGGCTTTTAATCGGAGATTTTAATGAAATCCTTTCCAACGATGAAAAACTAGGTGGCTTAGAAAGAGATGAAAGTAGTTTTGATGCATTTCGAAAACTATATAGTGTTTGTGACTTCTCTGATCTCAAGTCTAAAGGAAATAAGTTTTCTTGGTTGGGAAAAAGATATAAGCACACTATACAGTGTTGTTTGGATAGAAATGTGGTCAACTCTCAATGGCTTGCAACCTTTCCAGCCTCTTATGCTGAATTTTTGATACTCGATAACACTTCTGATCATCGACCAATAGTTACAACTATTGCGTATACACAAAACACAGTAAAGAAATGCTTTCGATTTGATAGACGTCTACTCCAAATCAAGGAATTTAAACAGTATGTAGCAAAGGGATGGAATGCACGTTTTCTCCGTGATAATGCAAATATTACAGAGAAAATACGAGAGTGCCAACGAGAGATGGCTAAGTGTCGAAGAAAATCAAAATTAAACTCCGCCAAACGCATCGACGAACTAGAAACTAATTTGGAATCCCTTTCATCGTCAAGCTCTAGTTATGAATATGTCACTTCTATACAACGCGATTTATCACAAGCATATCAGGATGAAGAGGAGTATTGGCATCAAAAAAGTCGTGTGACTTGGGTTTCTGAAGGTGACCGGAACACACCTTTCTTTCAAGCTCTTACCAAAACTTGTTATTCGCATAATCGAATCGTCTCAGTCCAAGATGAGTTGGGTGCACAATTCTTCGGTGACTCTCAAATTGGTACTCATGCCGAGACCTTTTTCAAACAAGTTTGTGCAAGTAATCAAGCCATAATTCAAGATGAATTCTTTAATGAGATTACACCAACTGTTAACAACTCTATGAACTCTACCCTCATCAAACCCGTTACTGAAATCGAAATCAAAGAGGCATTGGATTCCATAGGAGCGGATCGTGCACCCGGTCCTGATGGTCTTACTGCACGTTTTTATCAAGAATGTTGGGATATTTGTTGGTCCAGATGTGATTCGCGAAGTCACAGCTTACATTGAGTCGGGTCACATCAAATCGGGAATTAATAACACTTATATTTGTATGATTCCAAAAGTTGAACAACCTGTTACTTTATCTGATTATCGACATATTGGATTGTGCAATGTTTTGTACAAGATCATCTCAAAAATATTGGTTAATCGCCTTAAAACGATTTTAAACGATATTGTTTCTGAAGCGCAAGCTGCCTTTATCCCGGGACGGATCATTACGGATAATATTTTAATCGCTCATGAACTCTTACACTCACTAAAATCCCGCAAACGAGTTTCCCAAACTTATATGTCCGTCAAAACTGATATCACAAAAGCATATGATCGGGTTGAATGGAATTTCTTGGAAGCTATATTACGCGCCTTCGGGTTTGGTGAAATTTGGATAAAATGGATTATGAATACTGTGACGACTGTTGAATACTCGGTACTCATCAAGGACGAATATTATCGCAACGTGGTCTCCGCCAAGGTGACCCTTTATCACCATACCTATATATTCTTTGTGTTGATGTGTTGAGTCATATGATTACTTCCGCTGCGACTAAGGGGAAGATCAGGGGTATACGGATTGGAAATGGCGTCCCTCCTATTACCCATCTACTCTTTGCCGATGACTCTCTTTTCTTTTTTCAAGCAAATAATCGGAATTGCAAAGCCTTAAAAGAAGTTTTTCGGGTTTATGAACTTTGGTCAGGACAAAAGATCAATCAATCAAAATCCATGATAACTTTTGGCGACAAGATACCTGGGGATCTTAAAGAATGGCTTAAACTAATCCTAGGCATCTCTAAACAGGGAGGCGGGGGAAAATACTTGGGTTTACCTCAGTTTGGTCGAAAGAAAAAAGAAATGTTTGAGTACATCATTGATCGTGTACGGCAGCGAACAAATTCTTGGAGTGCAAAGTTTTTATCATAGGCCGGCAAAGAAGTTCTCATTAAATCAGTTGCATTATCGATGCCAATTTTTTCTATGTCTTGTTTTAAACTTCCTGGCCATATAACGGATGAAATCACCACATTGTTAATGCGTTTTTGGTGGGAAAAACATGATAAAAGTAAAGGTATACCGTGGGTAGCCTGGAAAAAAATGCCATTGTCAAAGAAACATGGGGGTTTAGGCTTTAGGGACTTAACTACCTTCAATGACGCCCTCCTCGCAAAACAGGCGTGGAGACTTATTCGCAATCCTCATACCCTATTTGCACGACTCATGAAGGCTCGTTACTACAAAGATTCTACGCTTCTAGAGGCTACACCTAAGAAACACCAATCATATGGTTGGGGATCCATCCTTCAAGGATTGGAACTAGTTAAGAAAGGAGTTCGTCACGTCATAGGTAATGGAACCACGACTCACATTTATCAACATAATTGGCTTCCAGACCAACCTCCACGACCGGCCAAATACATTACTGGCAATCAAAATCTTCTTGTTTCCGAGTTAATTTTCAGTACTCATAACTCTCAACGGTGGAATGACGACATGATTCATCAACTATTACATCCAGACGACCACCAAGAGCTTAAAAAATTATATATTCCACAAATACCAACAAACGACCGTCTTTTTGGAATTATGACAACACGGGTGAGTATACGGTTAAAAGCGGATATTGGTTCGCTTTCAATAACTCACTTACTGCATCACAACTCCTAGTTGTTCCCCATGGTGATCCGGGCCTCAAGGCTAAGATATGGAAGCTGGATATCATGCCGAAATTAAAACATTTCCTCTGGCGTCTACTTTCTAAAGCACTTCCCACAACAACGCGCTTATCTACGCGTGGCATAACTGTTGACCCACTCTGTTCCCGGTGTGGGCTCGCACCATCTCTTTTTCACATGTCATACCTCCACAATGATTTGGCGATTAAGTAAAGTCCCATGGAATCCCATTATTTCTCAGGACGATAACTATGAATCTAATATTGCAGCCATTTTCGAATTTCAACATAACCAAGGGATTTCTACTTTTCACAAACTCTTACCTTTTTGGATTTTGTGGCGAATTTGAAAATCACGCTGTAATCTTATTTTCCACAAACATAAGGTCATTCCGTTGCATGTTGTTCAACTAGCTAATGTTGAGGTTTCAACTTGGATAAATGCAACCCACAATCACGACACAGTTCCCACACCACTCACGAGTCTTTCTTCCCGGTCATCTTCATCTTCGACTCCCCCTGCTTGGCGTCGCCCCGTACATACACCTTTCAAGTGCAATTTTGATGCAGCTTTTAATCCCATTTCCCACCAATCGACAGCGGGATGGATCGTTAGGAACTATCATGGCGTACCCCTCTTTTGGGGATCAACATATTAGGGTTCCTCAGCATCACCATTGGAGGCAGAAGCAAAGGCCCTCCTTAAAGCTATGGAATCTGTGCGATCACATGGCTTTATTGATGTTACTTTTGAAGGAGATAATAAACTACTCATTGACATGATACATGGAAATTATAAACACTTCATCCTCGCCAACTTATTTTCCGATCTCTTCTATTGGCGTATGATGTTTCGCCATTGTATTTTTCTCCATATAAGTCGTTTATCTAATGTTCCCGCCCATCTCTTGGCTCAAGTCGGTCCACCAAATTTAGTTTCCTTTTCTTCTTGTTTGTATCTACCTGATTGGTTGTATCCATCTTTGTACAAGGACTATGTCCTCTCTTTTTATGATTAATAAAATTTTATATTGCCGAAAAAAAAAAGTTAAATATTTACGTCAAAAAAAAAAAAATTAAATATTTTAGTCTCTTAAGGCCATTGCAGCCCAAAATCTTAGACCTTTGGTGTCCAATAAGAATAGAGATGAATAGATGATTACAATGAGTTAATTTCAATCCATTTTATGTTTTTTTTCGGTTGAAATGTGATATTTATTTATCAACAAAAAATAGTGTTTTTCAAACCGATTAGAAAAACAACCAGTGATCAATTTAGTAATTTGGAAAGCAATTCAAGGACCATAAGGTCGAAATAGGAGAAAAAACAGAGGTTTTGAAATTTTATTCGGTGAAGCTAGAAATCGAATTCCATCTGGCTAGGCTATCTTAGTCAATGTTGTCGGTGCCGTTTAGGGCGATTAGTCGGTTTTGAATCTCCTTTTGGATTGTCCGTGCCGTGAAAAAAAACGAGTGATGAGGCTGCAGGTGAATTCTTCCATTTCGTTGTCTCCAAATCCAATAGATAGTAGCTTGATAAGCCATACGTAAGAGGACATTATCGATTTGTGTAAGTCGGTTTCGAAGCAAGGAACGCACTGTTCTTGTCCAGTCAGGAGTGATTCGAGTACCCAAAAGCTTAATACTAATCATCGTCCAAATTATGTAGGAGTAACGGCAAGCGAGAAAGAGATGATCTCTTGTTTCATTGATTTCACCACATAGAGTGCATGGTTGTTGAATTCCCCATTGTCTCATACGATCTCCCATGGAGAGCCGGTTGAGAAATGCTATCCATGTTATGAACGCTTGTCGCGGTATGGCTTGAGCAAACCAAACTAAATGATGCCATTCCTCTTTCGGCCTTTGAGTCCGAACTTGATTCCAAGTACGGTTTGAGACAAATTTACCTTCAAAACAATCTGATTTTTGTTTCCATAACACACGATCATTCCCGGCAATCGAATCAGGAAAAGTGTATTGATGAATAAGTTGAATCATGTTCTGCAAATGTAATATGCGGGTCCGACGAATGGACCATCCGTTACCAATAACAACGCTCGAGACTGATGCATACCTATTAATACCCAATATCCTCGTTCCCACTTCCCCAAAGTTGTCAATTTTAAAGGACCAATACCCAACCAATTATCAAACCAGAAATGAGTAGTAGCACCATCTCTAACCTCACTTTTAAGGAAAGTAGCAGCTAGTGGCTGGAGTTTAAGGATCTTTTTCAACATCCACGAGCCTCTTGTTGTTTACACCGAGATATCCCAAAAAGAAGAGTTATGAAGTAAGTAGTGACGTGTCCAAGCAACCCAAAGGGATCCTGCATTACTAAATAATCTCCAAATTAGTTTCAAAGTAAACACCTTAGATGAATCCTCCAACTTGCGGATATCCAATCCTCCCTCTTGTTTCGGAAAACATAGATCACTCCACGCCACTTTGGCTTTTGTAGTCGTGTGAGGAGAATCGGACCAAAGAAAAGCAGAGCACATACTTTCAATCACCTCAAAGCATCTCTTTGGTAAGCTAAATGCAGAGCACCAAAAGTTTGTCACACTCGTTATGACTGATTTAATTAGTTGAAGCCGGCCTGCATAGGAGAGGGATTTGCTCGACCAGGAGATGAACCGCGATCGTATCTTGTCAATTAATGGCTCGTAATCAACTCTAGACATGCTCTTAGTATTTAAAGGAAGACCCAAATAATGAATTGGGAGCTGATCTATCGGAATCCCATAAGCCGTGGCCGTCTCTTGAAGAGCATGTGATGTTCGTCCAGCCATATAGAGAGAAGATTTACCCGTATTTATTGCTAATCCAGATTCCTTTTCAAACTCCTTTAAGATATTGATTATCCCTTGAAGAGACTTAGATGTTCCATCGGTAAACACAATTAAATCATCAGCAAAACTCAAGTGTGTAAGCTCCAATTCTTTACATTTCGGATGATAAGCAATTTTTCCTTCTTGTGCTGCTTTATTGAGCATATGCGATAATCCATTTTATGTTTACATTTCAGGGATTGTATGTAATCCACTGGCTTAGATTCTATATTTCATCAAACTATTTCATCAATGTTTAATAGTAGTACAAATGATTTCCTTCGTACAAGGCAATGGCCCTAGCTACAAGTTTACAAATGATTGTTTTTTATGTCAACAAGGCTACAAATAATTACATTTGCACGTCCACACAACAAAACCAAACAAAAAAAAATTAAAATGGAATCAGTGAGGCTCTAATTACCTTCCAATTTACTGTTTTGTTGTGTCCACAATTTGGCGTATCTTCCTGATTTCTCTAATAACACTTGGTGAGTCCCTTTTTCCACCACTTTCCCTTTCTCCATAACTATGATCTCATCACATTGCATAGCAGTGGTCAGCCTGTGTGCAATGAAAACGCAAGTCCTGTTACTCGCTAGCGACCTAAGCGTTTTCATAATCTCTGCCTCGGTTTTATTGTCTAGCGCGCTCGTTGCTTCGTCACACAACAGAATCTCTGGAGATTTCAGAAACGCACGAGCTAGTGCCACTCTTTGTTTCTCTCCACCACTCAATTTCAACCCTCTTTCCCCAACCGAAGTCAAATATTTCTCCGGAAAATTCATTATCGTTTCGTGAATCGCAGCACGCCGAGCTGCATCGGACACTTGTTCCTCTGTTGCTGATAGGTTTCCATAGTGAATGTTGTGAAATATTGTGTCGTTGAAAAGCACCTGCCATCATTACCCAATAGTGAATCAAATGTGTGATCGGTATAAATGATACTAGAGTTAGTTATATTATTATGATTATGCGCCTGATACAACAATGAGATTGTTAAATTTATGAAGACAAGACAAGCATATAATCTTAAATTAACTTTGTTTACCAAACAAGACCCAAAGTTATAACCATAAGCAAATATAGTAGTGACTACTCTGCGAACCGGTTTAGATTAATAACAAACTAAAGTTAAGTGAAATATGCCAACTTACAGTATCTTGAGGGACAACTCCAATTGAGCTTCGAAGACTATCTAGTCTCACTTCTTTTATATCTTGACCATCAATCGTTACATTTCCAGAATCTGTATCAAAGAATCTGAATATCATTCTAAGAATCGTCGATTTCCCGCTTCCGCTACTACCAACAATGGCCACACTTTTCCCTGCAGGTACCACAAACGAAACCCCATCTAAAATCTTTCTCTCAGGCAGGTAACTAAAATGTACATTCTCAAACCGTATGCTTCCGCCTTTCAGAACAAGACGAGGCAGCTTTGCATCACCGTCTCCATCTCTGATATCCGATCTCTCCTCGAGCAACTGGAACATTGCTTTCATGTCAACAAGACTCTGAACGGTTTCGCGGTAAACACTACCGAGAAAATAAAGAGGAAGAGACAATTGAAAAAGAAGACCATTCACCATAACCAAATCACCAACTGTCATCTCACCATTCATGATCTTCTGAGAACACAACACCATTGCAGTTGACAAAGCTGCACTGAAAATAACACTCTGTCCAAAATCTAAAAACGCAAGGCTTTTCTGCGTTTTCAACGCAGCATCTTGGTACGTTTCGAGTAAGTCATCGTACTTTCTCGCTTCGTAATCTTCATTGTTGAAAAACTTAACGGTTTCGTAGTTTATAAGAGAATCAATAGATCTTGAACTAGCATTGTTATCAGCTTCGTTCATAGCTTTACGAAACTTTGTTCTCCATTGTGTCACAGTCAATGTGAAAGCAATGTATGATCCAACGGAAAGAAAAGTAATCAAGGCGAAAACAGATCCGAAATTGTAAGCTAAAATAGCAGAGACTAAAGATATCTCAAGAATGGTAGGAACAAGATTGAAAACCAAAGCGGAGAGGATGGTGTTAATCGCTCTGCTTCCACGATCGATGACTCGGTTCAAAGCGCCGGTTTCTCGATTCAGATGGTAACGAAGATCGAGACCGTGTAAATGCGAGAGCACTTTACGAGAGAGGGATCGAATGGTACGGAGAGCAACTTTGGAGAAAAGAGCAGTACGAAGCTCGTTGAAAGCGGAAGATCCAGATTTAGCGATTCCGTAGGCAATGAGGAGTGAAGAAGGAGTAGCGAATGAGGCAACGAGGTACGGATTTGAAGCAGCGAATTGTGAAGATGAAGAGAGCCAATCTATGGATAATTTGAAGAGGAAAGGGACTTGAACATTTAAAGCTTTTGCTCCGATGAGACAGGCTAATGCAGTGATGACTCTGAACCGGAGCTCTGGGTTGTCTTTCATCCAAAGATAGCTTGAGATCGTGCGGAGGATTTTCTCAGACGAAATAGGATTGGTGGATTTTGAGGAGAAGAACACGACCCGTGCGTTGACTTTGGAACTATTTGGAGATTGGGATGGATCGAAGAGGAATGCATTGATTGCTACTGGAGATTTACGAATTGGGTTTCGTTTGGTAAAATTGGCTAAAGCGTGATGATAATGTTGTTGATTAGAGCGAAGACTGTAAGGAAGAGAAGCGCGAGACAGGAGAAGTCGAGAACCCCTCAACATCGCTTCTTGTCCGAATGGATCACATACAGTTTTGGTCTCGTTCTCTTCTTTTTTTGTCTCTCTGAACTGGCGAATCTATTGCTGAATTCAGTTTCGAACCAGAAGAAGAAATCTACTCGGAACCAACGGGTACCGGTTTACTTGCGGTTTTCATTTAGATTATGAAATTAGCATTGCTTCTTTAGGATATCAATCTCAGAGATAACCAGTCCGTCCCGGCTTATTTGTGGTTTTCAATTAGATTATGAAATTCGCATTGCTTATTCAATCTCAAAGATAACCGGTCCCGGTCTACATGCGGTTTTCAGTTAAATTACGAAATCAACAAAGCTATTTTTATCTCGGAGATAACCGGACAGGTTAACTCTTTCGATTGCTACGTGGCTAGTGAATAGAGAATCGGATACGGTGGTGCACACCGCAGAGAATCTCATACTACCCTCCCATTGAGAATGTAGGACCCACAGAGACAACTAACACTTTCAAAAATTTCAACTCTCTCTTTCTCTCTTTGCATTTAATTTAAATTAATTGGACGGTTTAATTGGAAAGTAAAGAAGCAACGGTCGGTTGTGTCTTCCCTCCAGACGACAGGGTTTTTATTCGGACACCACTAAAAATGGACAGCTAAACTCTCTAGTCTCTTTATTAATTAAAATTCAGTTTTAATTACGTGATTAAAGATTGAGATTGCCACTTGATTAAATTAAAATAATGATTTCTGTATTAGTGATGATACATTAGCTTTCAACCGGAACTAATCACCACCGTCCGATTTTGAAAGATGGACCAAAGGACGTGGGCACGAGTCCCCCCTCTGTTCATGTGGGCCCCATGTAACCCTCTATTTAGCCGTCCGATTGGATCCCATGAAGTTGACATGTGAGCCCCCACTTTTACTTATTTTCCTTTAATTTTACAAGATTGGACTTTTTTTTGTAAGGATATGTATGCACACTTTTTAAAATTTTCATTGATTCTTTTCTTTTCCAGCCTTTTTCTAATCTACTGCTGTTTCTAGTAGTCTCACGGATACAACCGTTTAGATATTGTTTTCTTTTAAATCTATCTGATCGTATATCAGATTTTGGAGTCAGTACCAACTAAACACATCTGAACATTAATACAATGGTGTACTACTTACCGCATTCTTTTTTTTTGTAATCACCGATGAGGAAAGTTCATCTCGTTATTGATTACTAGTTGTCCGTTAGAAGTGTAGTGTATGTAAGTTATCTATTGTAAAATTTGTGATGTAACCGTGTGGACATAATTGTTCATTATGAAATCGTTTTTCCCCAAAGTATTTACCATGATTTCCTATTTAGTAGTTATTTTGAGTGTGATAAAAACGAAAATAAAATTATTATAGTTTATATAATATGATAGTTACATAATAATTTATATTCTTACATAATTTGGATTACATCATTTTCATTAATTTTTTGTATTGTCCGATAAATCGATTTGTATCATAGAATAGAAGATCGTTGGCAAAAAAAGACAGTAAAGCGATATATTCCAATGAACCTTTGATGTTTAAGTCAAAAATGTTAAAAACAAAAATTAGTATGCAATTGTTTTTAGAATTTGGCATTTTGTTATTTTGGTAGATATTAGGGTTATAAGTTAGATCATTATATTTTTCTAATCATTGTGAATTTGTGATGTATAAAGGTGATATTTACTACTCCCTTCGTTTCATATTAGTTGTCGTTTTGATAAAATGTATCTGAAATGTATCTGGATGTGTTTTGAGTTAAATACATTCAAATACTAACCATATACATTTCTCAAAACGACAACTAATATGAAACGGAGGGAGTAATTTTTTAAAAGTAGATTTTTACACCGGATCAATACATTATAAGACGGATAAGTTATAGAGGACAATGAATATTATTGCTTAATGTCACAACATACATCCATATATATATATATATATATATAAGGAAGAAGAAGGAGATCTATACATAATATGAACTATAAGATAATACCTTTAGATACAATATTATCTCTACACGCTCCCGCAAGATTAACAACCAGAGGAAAGGCCAATCTTGGATGAGTTAGGTTTAAGCAAAGAACATGAGACATGTTTCTTCAAGGCGTTAGCGACCTGATCCCCCGATGAAACATATGACACACGAAGAGTTCTAGAGTGTACTAGTTCTCGTATGAATTGATGGTCCAAGGGCACATGCTTCATAAGCGAATGAAAAACTGGATTAGCACTCAGAACTGTGGTGCCAATGTTATCACAATAAATAAGAGGATGCGTAGTTGACTTGATACCAAGTTCCCTAAGTAGAGAAGCCACCCAAAATAGCAAAGGTCTTGTCTGCTACAACCCATTACGCCACCTCAGTAGAAGAACGTGTTATCGTCTTCTGTTTCTTTGATGACCAAGCAACATGATGTGAACAAGGACAAATGATATATGCCCCCATGGAGGTATATTCATCGCGATTCTAACTAGATCAGCATCAGAGAAAGCATGTAAAACAATAACATTGTCCCATTTCATAAAATTACCACGATCATGAGTGCCTGCAAGAAACTTAAAAACTTGGTTGACACCTTGCCAATGAATGTATGTTGGACAATGCATAAACTTTGAAAGCTTGTTGAAGGCAAATGCAATGTTAGGGTGTGTAAAATACAAATATTCCAGGCTACTGACAATCCTTATGTATTCAGGTCTATCAGGAAGAGGTCTATCGAAGGAAATTTGAAGACGATCGTTAGCCATCATAGGAGATGATGCATGTTTAGCCGTAGCCTTGTTAGTTCGATGCACACGATCCATTATGTACTTTCATTAGTTTAGCAGCAACCCAACATTTGATCTTGTTGCCTATACGCCAAAAAAAAAATAGATTAGTTCATCAATGTCTTTCAATGACAATCGTTGGCTTAGCAACTCAATAAAAGCTTGAACTTTTGTAGAATAATTTCCAGTGACAATGATGTCATCAACATAGACAAAAGTGTATATAATGGTAGAATCAGAGTGGAACACAAAGAGTGAAGCGTCTACAAGTGAATTTACAAAACCATATTATACTAAGAAGTTGCGAAGTTCGAAATACCATGCGCTTGGCACTTGTGATATGCTCAAATTTAACCCTGAGCTACTCTCTCAAATTAAGAGATCGCGTGCAGTACTTAGAGTATTGAATCCACAATAATCAGGGAACACAATAGATTTATAAATTCAAATTAAGCTAAGCAGAATATTATGAATGTAAAACAATTGCAGAAACAGTAAACAGTGATGATTGATAAGCTTTAAAAACTATAAGAGACAAACACTAGGCCTTAGGAAATTCGCAGGAATGATTACAAATTGAAGAATAAACTTACTATCGAGATATTTATGAAGTGCAATTCTAGAACTCGAAACACTAATGTAAAATAAATCAACTTTCGTTGCAGATATTATCTATGTTTAAACCCTAGAAAGCCAACTGTCGTTGCGAATTCAGATTAATTTAAACAAGCATTAAATTCAGGTTTGATTTGTTCACAAAGATCATAAACCAAAATTCTTTGCGGATAGTTTGTTTGCCCACCTATGATTTGGTTCTAGTAATCTAATAATGATGTCGCATCTATTAAACAACCTATGATATATAATTTAGGACTAAATCAGAATTAATGCAATTAAGGTGAAAAATAAAATATGATGCAAATCCCAATAATAAATAAATCCTAATAACTCTTCATTATCTTTCGAAAACTCTAAAACCTAACTAGAAAACTACTCAGACATGAATGAAGCAAACATCATATATAATATAAATATCTTTTAAGGTTCAATAAAATAAAGCCTAAGCCTAAACAATGGCTGCGAAAAAACTATAAATAGAGTCTCAAACCCGACATTGAACAATTATGTAAACTTCTGGGCAAAAAATGACATTTTATCAAAACTTGACTTTACCTTGTACGAACAAGGTGTCGTTCGACACCCAGATATGGTGTCGATCGAAACCAAGTCTAAATTCCGATTCATCACATGAAACTTCGACTCTTCCATCCACAATGCTCCATAATGCTCCAGATTCTTCACATTCTGCTCCAAATGTCCAAGTACCTGTAAAGACTCTAAAACATATGTAAAACATTGGAAAGACTCTATAAAACAGATTTATATCATGGTCGAAAAACGGTAAAAACCATGATATATCAACTTGCTTTAAGCCATATAGCGTTTTGTGTAGGTTGCAAACATAATGAGACTTTTCTTTGTCTACAAAACCAATAGTTGTTCCATAACACATCTTCTTCTAAATGACCTTGCATAAATGCATTATTGACATCGAGTTGTCAATATATACCAATCTCGAGATACAACCACACAAAGAACAATAAGCATAGTCAATTTCTTGACAACGAGGCTGAATGTATCATGGAAATCAATTCCAGACCTTTGGTTAAATCCTTTAGCAACTAGTCTAGACTTGAATCGCTCAACCAAACCATCAGGATATCGCTTTGTCTGGAAAACCCACTCGTTACCGAAGAGATTATAGGCTAGCGACAGTGGAACAAGATCCCAAGTGCAATTTTCAATCTAGGAATTAGATTCACTTGAAAATGAGTTTTGCCAGCGTATCTCTTTCATTTCTTGAGTGACATTTGCAGGTTCATCGTCAGATTCACGAGTGGTGATAGCAACCAAAGACATATTTTTCAATGCCTTTTTGATTATGTTGTTTGAACGTTTTTGAATCTAATCTCAACTAACACGAGCAGGTTGCAACAATGTAGTTGCTAAAGCTTATGAAAGAGATGAGCTCAAGGTCTACGATGATTCCTGCAATGCTAGAGCATTGGTGATGCAGCAGCATAACTAGCTTAGACGTCAAGTAATGTATTTTACAGTCTTAGAATATTTAGATTTTTTACTTATTTTAATATTTATTTATTTATAATTTAAATAAACATTATTAGGGTTAAGGCTCATCTTAGGGTTAAGCTTGGCTTATTTATAGCCTCTTTTATTCATCTTTGTAAGACAGTTTTTTGGAAATAATAATCTAAGAGTTTTCTCTTCTCCCTTGTGTTGATTCGATTAACTTTGTCAAAACAGGAAGTCGGTCTCAAGAGATTCTTCGAATCCCTTGATTGAGCGAGAAGGTCTCTAGAGGTTTCTTTAAATCCCTAGATTGAGCTTCGTTATCAAACCCTACGCTGCGCCAGGTTGGTATCAGAGCAAAAACAAATCCCTTACCATGGCCAGACCTCGCCGCGATGCACCACCAACAGAAGTCGAGCTCACGCGTCAAACTCTTACTCGTCTTCAAGAACAGATACAACAACTCACGGTGGCTATGCAAGCAATTGTTGTTCAACACAACCCTCTTCAGCATAACGCTGCCAATGATAACGATGATGAGCATGACGATGATCACAACAGCGTGGACAATCCGTTTGCTGGTCAGATACAAAACCCTGAAGGCCTCCCCAGATTTGATGAACGATGGGAACAAGGATTCAAGTCTGAAATTCTTGAGTTCCATGGTGGTTCAACAGCAGAGGAGCTTCTCGATTGGATTGTAACCGTCGAAGAGATCCTTGAATTCAAGCGGGTTCCTTTAGATCATTGTGTTCCGGTCATTGCTATGCGTTTTCGAAACAGAGCCGCTGCTTGGTGGACTCAATTAAAGATGACTCGAGCTCGCGCCGGAAAAGCCAAGATTCTGTCTTGGGATAAATTGAAGAAACACTTGCGCAAAACGTTCCTCCCATTCAATTATGATCATATGATGTTTCAACGTTTGCAAAATTTGAGACAGGGTACTCGCACCGTGGAAGAGTATTCTACTGAATTTTTTCAGTTATTGACTCGCATTGATATTCGAGACTCCGAACAGCAACTCGTAGCACGTTTTGTTGGTGGGTTACGACAACAGATTCAACACACGTTGAATTTGTTCTATCCGTTGTCCATCTCTGAAGCACATCAACAAGCTTTGACCATTGAAGCTCAGATAAAAGGTAACTTTTCATCGTGGAGTTCTTCACCCCCCACACGAGCTTCTTTAGAGTCGAAAAATTCTCCATCTGTAACAGAGACGATGGCTCTGAAACCTGATACAACCATTATTCCCATTGACTCCCAACGTACTAATAAGCCCACATCGATTCGTTGCTTTTCTTGCGGTGAACTTGGACATCGACAATCTGCTTGTCCTACTCGGAACCGTCGTGGCTTACTTCTTGATACTACTGGTCGTGATGTAGAAATTGAATTTGATGAAGATGAGACAGAGGTGATCGAGGAATTGGACGCAGACATGGGTACTTTGTTGATGTTACGACGATCATGTTTGGCACCTCGTCTTCAAGCTGAGTTTCCGAAACGGAACGCACTCTTCCGTTCACGTTGTACCATTGGGGGTAAAGTATGTAACTTTATCATTGACCCCGGTAGCTGTGAGAACGTGATCGCAGCGGACGCAGTGAAGAAATTAGAGCTCCAAGATGAAGAACACCCTTCTCCTTATAAGCTTGCATGGATACAACAAGGCAGTGAAGTTTATGTGACGAGACGTGCTCTCGTCTCTTTTTCAGTCGGCGAAGCATATAAAGACATATTTTTCAATGCCTTTTTGATTATGTTGTTTGAACGTTTTTGAATCTAATCTCAACTAACACGAGCAGGTTGCAACAATGTAGTTGCTAAAGCTTATGAAAGAGATGAGCTCAAGGTCTGCGATGATTCCTGCAATGCTATAGCATTGGTGATGCAGCAGCATAACTAGCTTGGACGTCAAGTAATGTATTTTACAGTCTTAGAATATTTAGATTTTTTACTTATTTTAATATTTATTTATTTATAATTTAAATAAACATTATTAGGGTTAAGGCTCATCTTAGGGTTAAGCTTGGCTTATTTATAGCCTCTTTTATTCATCTTTGTAAGACAGTTTTTTGGAAATAATAATCTAAGAGTTTTCTCTTCTCCCTTGTGTTGATTCGATTAACTTCGTCAAAACAGGAAGTCGGTCTCAAGAGATTCTTCGAATCCCTTGATTGAGCGAGAAGGTCTCTAGAGGTTTCTTTAAATCCCTAGATTGAGGTTCGTTATCAAACCCTACGCTGCGCCAATTGGATTCTCCAATCAGAGTAGAATAATTAGGTAAATTAGTTTCAGATTGTAATAAATTCAAACCTCTCGGTTGTACCGACATCGAATAGGAGAGTGATTGCATCAAGATTGTGGTGACTTGCGGGCACCAAGCTTGAATATGAGGATCACTTAAGGTGGGGACAATGAAAGATATTTAAGAAAAAAGCCTCTTTCGACAAATAAAAAATGAAGAAAGTCTCTTTCGGATGTGTGAGGTGGACTTGTAAGATGAGAAGCTACATTAGATGTGAAGAATTTCTTTCAAAGCCACAAATTCTCCATGATTGTCAGAGTGAAAAGAAATCTATTTGTGTTGAAATTGGTTTTCAACAAGCGTCTTCCAACGAACTAGATTATCTCGAACCTTTGATTTGCGTCGCAATGGATAAACTAAACATATTGAATGAAATGATCCAAAAATATAACATAATATTTATACCCATCAATGAAATAAATTTGGGGAAATCCATACATCATAATAAACAAGTTCAAATTGTATAAAGAGATGAAGATATGGAGAAAGACAATTTATGGCTTTTATTAATTAAATAATTTGAGCAATAAAACAAAGTTGAATATTTAGAATCAGAAAGCAACTAAAGAGAAATAGTAGCATGATGTCGTAATCTTGATTGCCAGATGAAGAGATGACGTTTTATTAATGCAAGAAAAAGAAGGGTACTAGAATAATCTCGATGTGGCCATTCATAACTTTCGTCTTTATTATCCATGGGGAAAAAGTCCACGGATACCCAATGGTCAGGGGATAGTAGTTTAACCGAAAAACGATTTTGAGCAATACTTAGGCTATGTAGAGCATTATTCATCTGAAAGTTACATGTAGGGGAAGGAAGAATAGAGGAATCCATGTTTGAAATCTCAAGTTCTATTCCATTTTCAATTGCCACATCGTCTCCACCTATATATCCATTTTCAGTTGCCACATCGTCTTCACCTATGTAAGAGAACTGAAATGATATATTAGCTATATCATATGTGAGATGATGCAAGGCTCTTAAATCTATAAACCAGGACGAATTGTTAGGTTGTTGCATCGTCATGTTGTACGCATGAGGAGATCCTTAAGAAAAGCCTCTTGATTGGCCATGAAAGTTGCTGATATGCATCAAATTCTACTATTTTTTACAATGTTTTTGCTGGTTTTTTTTAATAAAGAACAACTTGGTTATGGTATTTAATTGCCACTTCTATTGTTTTCTTGAGTTTGAAAGGGTTTACATGAATTTGGGGCATTTCAGGTCAAAAAGGAGATACTTTTCAAGGAAGGACATGTTCAGAACATCAGATGTTCCCATCATTAGATTAGGCAAAAAATTTAAAACACGAGAGAAGAAGATCTTAGCTTTAAATATTATATTCGATCATGGAAATATGACGATTAGATCTCAAGATGCATTCGATGAGAAGGAAGATGATTAACCCAACGCCACCACGACCGAGCGGTTCCTAGTCCTTGTGTTTCATGGAAAAACTTCTATCAAAATGACCAATCGATCACAGGAGGTGACCGATCGATCGTCACATCTGAAGAAAGAGAATAACTTTCCTTTTTGGAGAATATCACTCAAATCTTTTGGGATTTACCCTAGCCTACTTCTACACCTATATAAAGAGAAGAGAGGCCACAAAATCATAACACAACTTCATATTCACACATAGCCGCCTCGCTCTCTACAAACTCATAGGTCATAACCACCGTTCAAAGCTCTAGAAGACAACACAAAGCCAAGGAGGAGTTTCCATAGACTTTTTCATTTCAAGTTTGTTTGGGATACGTTTGCTCATCTTTGTATCACGTAGAGATGATTTCCAAACCCATTTCTTATATGAAATATCTTTATTCAATTCTTTATATGGTTTCGTTCTTCACGATTGTTCATGGGTCTATAAATAGGAGATTGTCCATGTTTAGGATTTAGTAAAGTCTTCATCTATACTTTTGATTAATGCATATTCCTTGTTTGTGAGAGTTGATTTGTGATTGAATTTATATTGATCTCTACGAGCACATCACTTGATAATTAATTTGAGCTAATGTTTAGATAAGCTTGGAGTCTTAACCGAGAGTTGAGTTAATGATCTAGGTTAACATATCGAATCTTGATCGCTTATGCATATCTATCTTTCTAATTGCATACAAAAGTTGAGTAGTTAGTTTTATATGATACATTAATCTTCACTGCGTGAGTCGGTTAATTATATTACTAAATGCATTCGAGTTAGGAAAATAAATTGCTAGATTACCTGTATAAACTCCTAAATAAATTGGCATGTGAACCTTGAGATTCCCTAAGCCCAATGTTTGTCCTTATTGATTACGAATGTAAAAGTTACCGAATTGAAATTATTCACAACCAAGACCACCTCATCTGTCTTAGCTTGATGATTTTTCCGCAAACCTCTAGAGTACCATCAATCTCTGTGGATTTGATCCCTAGGTATTGCAATTAATTGACTGTGTATTTGTAGTTTGGGTTGTTACATTTAGGATACAATTTTATTGCCTATCAGTTGTGTGGAGCATCATTGTTTTATGAAACAATACGGAACATAGGACAATGTTTTACACCATGTCCTTTTGTCATACAAGCTTGAGATTTTCCAAGATATGGATGAGAGAATCGTTGGTCATTCCCTTGTTGCTGATTAAAAGACAAGATTCCAAAGTTATGTTTATTGTTGTTGGAGCGCCAATTTTGAGTTAGTTGTTGAGCATGATTTGGCATGATCAGAAATTATTGTGGGAATGAAATGAGCGCGTTGAACGCAAGTTCCTGATTGATGAGCTTCCCGTGCAACTCATAGAAAAAATCAGTATTTCACGACTAAGGATTATTTCAATTAGTGACATGTAGACATCACTAAGACCTTCAAGTACAAAATTTGTGAAGTCTTCTGGATCAACCAGACTTCCAAGAAAATCTGATCATTTGCATATACTTTCAATGGTTTTTTGTTTCTTTGACAAAGTGCTTCAGCTGGCTTTTCAATTGTTTGATGTGGCCCCATGACAGTTTGGCATATGTTTGGGCTAGTGTGTTCCAAGCTTCAAGATAAGAAGTCGCAATAGCGATGAACGGTTGATTAACAAGTTCAACTGAGCCTATGATGGCGGTGTAGAGGTTTCAAGAACTCTCAAAATATATTTTTAATATAGAATAAAAATAGAAAAAATCAGGATCCCTTTTTATGAGGTAGATAGAGTATTTATAGACTTTTACGTGCCCGGGTTTGGATAATAGGTACACAACTCTTCACTCGCTCCGGGTTTGGGTCTTCGGGTCTGGATAGGTACTCTGCACTTGAGTACTTATCTTTGGCTCTACTGACTCTAGGTAGGCCACTTGTCTGACTTTTCAATCTGTCATGCTACGTTCTGACTTCTTGTACTATTGGCAGTGTCTGCTCTTCCGGATTAGGCGTCGGGGTACTTTCAAAGTCAACTTGCTTATGCATAATTATCTGTGGCCAAACAAAATTAATTAGTCTTTACTGTTTTTCTCTTTTTGCATCAAAATTGATATTTTTGTGAAAAAAAAAAAGAACACTAAAAAAAGTGTGGGAAGTAAAAAGGGACAAATCCCACCCGTCGTGTCTTCTTGTTCATCCTTTGTTTCCCTTTTTCTAAAATTATCTTTCTCACTGTTTTTGGTTTACTTAAAGTCTCAAACTTTGCTTCAAATTCAACCCATCTCCCTTCTGCAGTTTCTCTCTTCCCCAAAGAATCAAATCTCCATCCCCAACAAATCAAAGCCTCTCTCACCAATTCTCAGACTTATTGGTTCGGTCGAAATTCTAATGGAAGGCGGTTCCGCTTCGACTTTGTCAAACGACGAAAATCTGGTCGTGTCATGCGAGGATTCTTCTTCTCCGGCAGAAAATGAGCTCGAGCTCGGTCTTACGTTGAGCCTTGGTCCAAAAGGGTATCGAGATTGTAGGGTTGATGATTCTTCTTCTTCTTCGTCATCATCTTCTTCCTTAAGCAGAGCTAGCGTAATTGCTGGGGTCAAGAGAACAGCTGATTCCATGGCCGCTACTAGTGGGTCAGATTCTCCTCTCTCTCTTTTTCTCTATGATGATCATTAAGAATCTTAACCATTCCAATTCTGAAGAAGCCTTTACAATTTACATTGATCATGGTTTATTACTTTATTTGGGGATTGTCAATAGAATCATAAAAAAAAAAACTTGATTTTTGGTTTGATGGGATTGATCAGACATAATGTTCATTTGATCATTGTTATGAGGAAAAATTCGACCTTTATTAACTTTGAATGTGTCTAGTGATCTTACAGAAATTGCTTTTTATCATTATATCTGCTAATTGCATCTTACCATCATTTTCCATAGATAAAAAATCTCTTTCTGCTCGGATGCTCTTGCTATTGTTCCGATTACAAGCTTTCAAGTGTTTAAATCAATCCTTTTTGTGTGTTAAGCTTTTGAAACTTTGAAAAATTGCAGGCAAGTTGTGGGATGGCCACCAATAAGGACTTACAGGATGAATAGTATGGTTAACCAAGCAAAGGCATTATTGGTCACTGAAGATCCTAACTCGGAGCTACGTCAAGAAGTAAACAGGAATGGAACCGATGCAACAAAGTTGAGAAATACCATGTTTGTGAAGGTGACTATGGATGGGACTC
The DNA here is from genome assembly GCA_963576765.1 of Draba incana. Taxonomy (NCBI): domain Eukaryota; kingdom Viridiplantae; phylum Streptophyta; class Magnoliopsida; order Brassicales; family Brassicaceae; genus Draba; species Draba incana. The sequence continues at coordinate 20,432,191 of OY755212.1, read as the reverse complement.
CAATTGGAAGGAAAATCGACCTGAATGCGCATAAATGCTATGAATCATTGTCAAATACTCTCGAAGAAATGTTTCTGAAACCCAAAACAGGTGCGTTTTTCAAACCTCGTGGCCATTTTCAAATCTCGAGATTGAGATTGGAATGATGATCTTTTCTGTAAGCAGGTTCAAGCACACGAGAAACCCACGGTCACACGGAAACACATCTCAAGATACTACCAGATGGTTCTTCTGGATTAGTACTAACATACGAAGACAAGGAAGGAGATTGGATGCTTGTTGGCGATGTTCCGTGGGGGTATGTATGTATAATATACTTGTTTCGTATGTGAACTCCGACTTCAAAATCCTAAACCTGAGTTTTACTTGTGTCCAGAATGTTTCTCGGTTCCGTGAGAAGGCTCCGGATAATGAGAACATCAGAGGCTACTGGCGCTGGTACGTTTACGGATTTAATCAAATCTCGATGCCTTATACTTAATTATTTTGTATGTCATTGTGACCGCGTTTGTGTAATCCTTGCTTTTACAGCTCAAATGATCTTATGAAGCAAATACTACTCAACGACAACCCTTTATGTTTGAAAACAACAATAAGAAAGATCACAGATCAATGAGAAGACAAAAACAATGTAAGAAGCAGTCTTCTTCTTCTTCCTCTTTATACAGTTTTTCGGCTCTGCCATTTTTTTAGTTAGTTATATGTTCTCTTTGTGAATCACACTTGAAAAAGCTATACCAAAACCCTGTTTCTGCACACAAAACGTTTCAGAGCAATGCACAAAGTTAATACGATCTGTAAAAGCAAAAGAAAAGTTATTCTACATGGGAAAATCAAATCAAATCAAATGGATAAAGATCTCTCTCTCTCTCTCTTCTACATACAGAACACGAATCGAACAAATAAGTTTTGTTTCGGCGTTTTTGCTTATTTCTCTCATCCATTTACAGGTGAAGTAGTAAAAACCGATGTCTGTTTCTCGGCCAAGCTACGGCTAGTGTTTTCTTCATTAGTATTGCTTTTCCTCCTCGGTTTAGCTTCTCCGAGCATCGATATCACGTCTCTCATTGATGGTCTGTCTTTAGGTAGCTTCGTGGTGCAAAGTAGCGCGATTTGTAGCACCAAAAGCATCTCTTCTTGAACATATCTGCAGTTTCCGACGTTAGGATCTAACGCTTCTTCTAGTGATATGTTGTCTCTTATCTTGTTTCTAACCCATTCAACAATGTCTACTGATTCTCCGAACTCAGGCTCCAATGGTCTTCTTCCCGTTAAAAGCTCCAACAATACGACTCCGTAACTGTATATATCGATCTTCTCGTCTACCTTCAATGTGTATCCATACTCTGCAAAAATGCAAATGATTAAAAAAAAAATCGAACTTGGTTTAGATTAAACCGGTTTTGTAATTTGCGCACTTACCGGGAGCTATGTAGCCGTAAGAACCGGCGACCATTGAAACGGTTTCTTTCTTTCTAGCCATCATTCTCGCGAGTCCGAAGTCGGCGATTCTGGCGTCGAGATTCGCGTCGAGCAAGATATTGTTTGATTTGATGTCTCTGTGAATCACCGGAGGATGACAATCGTGGTGGAGGTAAGCGAGACCGTGAGCTACACCTAAAGCGATGTTATAACGCGAGACCCAGTCGACGAGAAGCCTCCCGGCGGCGTTTTTGCCGTGAATGGCGTCGCCGAGGTTTCCGTTAAGCATGAATTCGTATACGATCATCATGTTTTTGTCGTTGTATAGAAACCCTAAGAGCCTCACGATGTTCCTGTGCCTCAATTTCCCCAGGAGATTTACTTCTCCGACGAAATCCCCGGTGGTTCCGTCCTCGATATCGGCGGCGGATCTCCAGAGCTTCTTCACGGCGAGTACTGTGTTGGATCGTGACATTTCCGCTTTGTATACGATTCCGGTAGCTCCCATTCCGATCATGTTTGATTCTCTTATGCAGGATAAGATATCGGAAGCTTTAAACCCTAGCCTGTGAAACGCCATTAGTCTCCAAGGCCATTCGCCTTTGCTTGCCGTCTCGTTTGAATACCATCTCTTGTACAGAGTCGTCGCAACGATGGTGAGAATCCCTAAGGCTAGAACCGATGCGATCCCGATCAACCATCCGGCGACGATTCGTTTCCCGTGGAAACTCCTGTGACCTTGGAATTTGTTACACGGAGGAAGAACGCCGCCGCAGAGACCGGAATTGCCCCTGAGATCATCTGGATTTATGGTTCTGAGAAATCCGTTGATAGGGACTGGACCTGTGAGTTTGTTGTAGGAGACGTTGAGGAGTTCTAGCGCCGGTGATGTTCCGATGCTATCTGGAAGTAGGCCGGTTAGGGAATTATTGGATAGGTCGAGCACGGCCAATGCGGACATGGTCGTGATCTGTCTAGGGATCTCGCCGGTGAGTTGATTGTTTCTCAGGTTGAGGCTTACGAGCTTCTCGCATGAAGCAATGCTGGATGGGATAGTGCCTTTGAGACTGTTTGATGAGAGATCGAGGCTCGAGAGTGAAGGACAATCCTGAAACTGGTCAGGAATTTCGCCCGAGATCAAGTTCTCGGCGACTAGAAACGCTTGTAGGTTATGAATGGAGAGGATCGTGGGAGGGAGAGACGAGCGGATTTGGTTTCTTGAGAAATCAATGAAAGAAAGTGAAACCGAATCAGATAAATCTCCGGGGATCCCTCCGCTGAGACGATTACCGGCTAGTTCGAGTCTCTGTAGCTTCTCGAGCTTGCCGAATCCGATAGGAATGGAACCGTTTAAGAGATTGTTGTGCATTCTGACACGAACTAGCGATTGGCAAGCGGAGAGAGTCGGTGGAATCTGACCGGAGAAGGTGTTGTTGAACAAAATGAGCTTGGTTAGATTTCCCTTGCTGCATAGGGTTGAAGGAATCTCGCCGGAGAAGGAATTGGAAGAAACGTCAAGCCATTGTAACTGAGAATTCCTCCCGAGATCGCTTGGCAACTCTCCCGAGAATGTGTTGTTCCAGAGCTCGAGGACTTGTAGCTGATCAAGGTTGCTCATCTCTGGGGGAATGGAGCCGGAGAGTTTGTTTCGCATCAGGTTCAGTAGCTGAAGGTTCTTGAGCTCCGTTATCTCCACTGGAATCTCGCCGGAGAAAGAGTTATCGGAGAGATCAAGAACCTTTAGGGTGGTAATGTTTCCGATCTCTGGTGGGATTTTGCCGGTCAAGTTGTTCTGGTACAAGAGAAGCGTCTCGAGTGACTGGAGCTTCCCGAGCTCTGACGGAATCTGACCACTGAGCTTGCCGATGGCCAAATCAAGGTACTTGAGGCTCTTCATGTTCCCAAACTGCGGTGGAATTGGACCTTGGAATTCGTTGTAACCAAGAATGGCGGTTTCGAGTGAAAGAAGCTCGCCGAGAACGCTTGGTAACTCGCCGGTGAGATTGTTTCCGGATAATCCGAGAAACCTCAGCCTCTGGAGATTCTTGAATGTATTTGGAAGTGACCCTTGAAAGAAATTCCCTCGAAGATCAAGAACTTCTAAAGAGACCAATTTCCCTAAATCCTCCGTGAGATTTCCAGTGAGATTGTTACCTGAAGCATTGAGATGAACTAGCCCAATTGATTCATTACCAAGTAGAAAAAGATTCCCTGAGAATGAATTCTGGCTGATATCTATAGATTTCAACGGAGGGATCGATTTCGGAAGCAGCGAGTCGAATCCGTTGCATGAGATGTTAAACGAGACAAGGCTTCTCAGCTGGTTGATCGAATCAGAGATTTTGCCTGTAAGATTCATTCCCGACAGGTCCAGCTTCTCAACATTGCCGTCAGAGTTGCACGAAACACCGGTCCAGTTACAGTGATCTTCGCTTTCTGAAAGCTTCCAATCTTTAAGAAAGTTGAGCGGATCGATAAGAGTTGATTTCACCGAGAGCAAAACGGAGAGCTCATTGACATTGTCGATGGAAGCTGAAACAGAGGAAGTAGAACCAATGTAACAGTAAAATAGGAAGAGAACCACAATCTTCATCTTCTTCCTCTGTCTTAGCAGCTTCCACTGAAACTTTGGCTCCTTAGTTCATTACCAAGAACAAGACAAGTGAACATGCAAGGAGGTTTGAGGAGGAAGAAGAGTAGAGAATAAGAAGAAACTCAGTAAGTGTGTTTATATATCTATAGAATATAGATACATAGATATATAAATGGATCTTGGTTTTATGTGGATCTGGTGATCAAAGGATATGTTGGGTTAATAATGTTCTAAAAAAAATTAATAACAAGATCTTGGAGTTATTTGAGAAATTTCTTAAGACATAGAACATGTGAAGAGAGAATGTGTTTTTTTTTTTTTTACAATTACAACTAATCCAAAAATATGTTCGGTGTTTTAGAAAAATTTAAAAGTCAACTAGAATTTGCTGTATAGTAAGTTGTGAATGTGCCCATAGATGGCTTAAGCTTAATCTTATAATATATTATATACATACACTTTGTGTGTACCATAGATAGCTTATGCTTAACTTCATTCTAATTCAGCTTTTGTAGAATGTCTTTATTCATTTCCTCAACTTTTTCATTTTGGGTCTTTTAATGCTTGCCTTCTAAGGAAAAAGGTCATCAAAAATACTGATTTAAACATAGCATAGATTCTTTCACATTACGAATACATATATATATATATATGATTTAAACATAGCATAGATTCTTTCACATTACGAATATATATATATATATATATATATGTGTGTGTGTGTGTGTGTGTGTGTGTTGTGTAGTTTATGTATAGATGTAGCAGTAGCCACCGAGGTGAACATTCGAGCATCCGAATGGGTGAGATGCACATGTGAATGATGAAGATGAATAGATGATCCCATTAACTTTTGCTCTACATATTTAATTTCAGATAGGTCCAAATAATTACATTTAATAATTAATTTAGCAATAATGAAGATGATCCCACGATCGATCTCACGTTTTCTTCTTTACCCTTTTGAAATTTGGTAAAAGTTTCTTTCGACTTGTTTGTTAGTTAATAAAATTAATTTCGAACCCACTTCATCACCATTATATGCAACTACATACTTCTTTTATTCAATCAAGAGTTGCCATGATGCAGCATAATATATATATGAATATTGTAATGTTATACCACTGTAGAGACTGCAGGTTTGTTGCTATACCTTCGTTTGCATGATTGAGTAGATAAGAATCTTTCCATGTTACAGGTTGTAATAAATATGTCAGTGTAAATATATGTATATAATAATAAAACATCGAGAAGTTTAAAAAAATAATAATAATAAAACATCAAATAACCGGATATAAAAAATAAAACAACTAATAGTTGGATTTGATTATCAGTAATTAACTTATTTTACTGTGATCTATCTTATTGACCCCTTCTTTACAATATTTGTTCAATATCCATTCAAATAAATTGTTGAAATGTATCAGTAGATGATTGCCCCTAATTAAAGGGTGATTTCATAAAATTTTCTGCCTAATGTCTTAAAAAGTATGCATAGACATACAACCAAAGAGTGAGTGCCTTTAAGGTAAAGAACATAAAAAAAATGAACACGGAATAAAACTCTTTATATAGAGTAGAGTGCCCAATTATATTATAGCATAAGCAAAGAAAAAAAATTGTTTACCAGTTTTCAACTTTTGATATCACAAATTTGAATAACCGTAACAAACTTAACAGAGCTAGAAGATGTTTATAAGAAAATCAAACCAAAAATCTATATATGAATTGGTAAAATTTTTAGATAAAGTCTAGAGATACATAGTTCGAGTGGTTTTTGGGACAAAATTATTACATGGTATGGTTTCGGACATGGAGTATTACGGACTTCGACCCTTAACCTTATGATAATTCAAAAAAAAAAAAAAAGTAAATTACAAATATACGTAGAAAATGGCAGAGAAATGCACACGCATATTCATCAAAATCAATTATTGTAATACTCTAACAATTACCCACTCCTCTTACTGATTTCATGTTTCCATACTTACTTATTACAATAAACATAAAAAATGTTGCTTCACATGCACTCATGTGGCCTGGTCTTTTATAGAGATGATTTCTTTCTTATTATTTGTACGTAGTTTTAGAAAAACATTCCGATCCATAGTTAAATTCATTTCTTCATTTGCTTATCCTTTCGATCGTTGGATAATTCACTAAATGATTAATTGATTATCATAATTGGCATAATACATTTCTAGTTTTGAAAAATGAAACTCTAATATCTTTTAAATCTTAGAAAATAGAAAGAAAAAAAAAAAACTGGTGCACACAGGCCCGTGCCTATGGTGCAACCAAAAAGACAATGGCCTTAGGGCTCCAAAGATTACATATATTTTAGGGGCCCCAAATTTTCTATTGATCAATCATAGTCTGGTGGTTGTTTAAATATTTCACTTAGACCATGTTTGTCCCAACCCAAGTTCGAATATTGACTTCCTTCTTTCTCCACTTTTCTTATTTGTTTCTTTTTAAGTTTTATTCTTTGGTTATTAACCTTAAGATTCAAAAATTGATTTGTAAAGCAGATGTTTGAATCGTGATTTTGTTTCTAATTCTTTTATTAATTGATTGTTTTTACACACTGGTGCTCTGTTAGCCTTATTATATTGATGTTTTATGTTTATTTAGTGCTCATAATATATTAATATGACTAATCTTTTAATGTATTTTACGTTTCTTTTGGTTTACAAAAAAAAAATCAGATGTATCGTGGAGTACATATATGGAAAGACGAGTAAAGAAAAATTAGAAGCATCAAATATATCGCAAACAAATGCATTGCAGTGAAAATGAGTATCATGAACCAGTGAATTTATGGTGGATATACCGGGAAAATGATGTGATTGATTTCTTTTTTTGGTTATATTGAGACGGGCATATATTTTAAACTCGCCTCAGGAAAGTCTGGGCACGGCACTAGGTGCACACAAAAAATATTAGAGTATAATAATCAACCTCAAAATACGAATATTGGATGGTAATTAATGTGAGATATATAGATTATGAACACTAACCAAAGAGAACGGTTCAAGGATTAATGGGGTGCATGTGGATCAGCAAGTTAACCACTTACTTAAATATTAGTAAAATTTGTATTATTAGAGGGAGAGAGAGAGAGAAGAAACCTAATCCCACAAAAAGGACATAAAACTCTTTTCAAATGGTGGTTTATGGGTTATACAAATATAAATTTCGAATTATAAAAACATTTTAAATAGTAAGTTTTTGCATGCTGACGAATCGTCACATGGCCATGAGATTCGTTATGGCATCACAGACTTGTTGAGTCCAGCTTTTTCCCTTACGATCTGCAGGCATGTGCCACGTGTGTTTCATGAGATCACTTACTCTAGCTAAAAAAAAAGTCTTAAGTCAACGTAAAGCCAAAATGGGCTTTGAAATATTGGGCCTAAAGTTTACAAAAGCCCACAATGAGACGATGACGGTATCCATTGAAAGGAACGGCTTTGGTGGTGACACGTCACGATTCTCCCGCCACCACACCAGAGAGCTTTGTTTTCTTCTCCTTCCTCCTCTGTGTTCTTGTCTAATCTCCTCGCGCACTCAGACACCACGGAAATGGCGGCTTGTTTTCGCTCCATAGCTTCTCTCACTCATTCTCCACGGGATGTTTCACGCTCTGGTACTGTTTCGTCTCTTTCGTAATTTCTTTTGCCTTTTGAGTTGTTGAATCTTCGTATTGCATGTAGATTGATTGAAAATATCGTTTAAGTTTCGATTGAATGCTGATTCCGAACCTGTAACGAGCAATGATCTTTCGTAAAATCGATTATGTGAAACGAATTAGTAGAGAATGCGAAGCCAATTGAGAAACTTTAGGTAGTAACTTATTGTGTAATCTGATCATAGACATGTGTTGTGGATAATTGGGGATTAGGGTTCATGTCGGAGAAAAAGATTAGATTTTTACATATTCGGTAACAATTGTGTAATTGATTCCTGTTTTTGTTTGTTTGTTGGGTAGGCATTGTCTTTTCTTCATGCGCTGTTCTTCCCATCACACACTCCTCCTCCTTCACTGGCTCACCCGTCACCCTCCCCCGGGTCCAACCCGCCTCCCGAACAACTCTAAGACCGCGAAAGCTCGTCCCAATCACGATGATGGTAAAGCCGACGCTCCAATTCATCCAAGGGACGGATGAGATGACGATTCCTGACGTCAAGCTGACTCGGTCAAGAGACGGAAGTAACGGAATGGCACTCTTCTCTTTTGACCAGCCATCGGTCTTTGACTCGAGTGGTGAGGTCGGGGAGATAACGGGTTTGTACATGATTGACGAGGAAGGTGTGATTCAGTCGACGGATGTGAACGCGAGATTCGTGAATGGGAAACCGGAAGGGATTGTGGCGAAGCACGTGATGCGCACTCCGAAAGAATGGGACAGATTCATGAGGTTTATGGAACGGTACTCAGACCAGAACGGCTTGCAGTTTGTTAAGAAGCAATGAGTGGGACTTTTCTATGCCCAAAAGTGTCTTATCTCTTTTACATTTCCATTTCCATTTTTCACTCTTTTCATTTATAATCTTTTACTCTCCTATAGGTTTTGTTTCATCTTTACTTGAGTTTCCAACTCTTCGATGCTACTTCCATTAGAGTTCGTTTACTTATGATTGTTTTTCTGATTAATTTTGAGTTTGATTTAGGTAAATCCATAAATTAACACAATTCCATTTTGAAACCGTGTTTGTGATTCGAATCACGAGTGTGCATTCTATGACTTAACCGGAATGAGAAATAAACAAATTCAATGACCGGATTGAAGCATAACCGGTTTAATTCAATGGCTATACTTTTTGTAAACCAAAAGATGCTATTTATGACCAAGAGTTTATGACGGAGAGAGAGACGCATCAAAGCATCGTTCCTCTGATAATGAATCAAAAATGGCATCAACGACGTTATTCTTCTCTTACTTGGCCGTTCTATTGCCGTTAACGCCGTCAATTTCCACCGGAATCTCTCGAATCGACGTGCTCGGCTGGATTTGCAACAACGGCACCGTCGTCTCCGACGTGGAGGCTTACCGGAGATCTTATCAGGTTAATCTCGACGCGATCCGACACGACATGAGGAAGGTGAAGTTTGCGATTCATGAACACGGCGATCCTCCTCAGAAGATGTACGTTTTGGCTCAGTGTGTTAGCGATCTCTCACCGGACGAATGCAATCTCTGTTGGACACGCGCCTCCGATCTCCTCTCTCAATGTTTACCGGCCACCGGTGGACGGATTTACCTCGACGGTTGTTTCGTTAGGGCTGATAATTACAGCTTCTATCACGAGCCTCTTACTCACCAAGACACCAAGGTTTCGTCCTTTGATTTTTCCTGTGATTAGATAGTTAGGTTTTTTGATTGACTAATAGAGTTAGGATTTAGTGTGGATTTTGATGAAGATTGATACGATTCAGGTTTGGAAAGATGGGCCTAGTGGGCCTTAAGCTCGTATTATCCTTATTTACATTTTAAAGCTACTCTAATTACTATATATGTAAGGAAAACAATACAGAAAAGATTATCAAAGAAATATCAAAACAATTATGTTTCTCTACTTCGTTCTTCTTCTTCTTTCTCCTCTCTTCTTCCTCTGATCTTTTCTCCTTCTTCCTTAAACCTCTCTGATTCTTCTTCTATTCCTCTATTTCTCTTCTCATCTTAATTCTAATTCTCCTTGATAGGTTTCGAACCTATCTAATGGTGCTTTCATTGAGAGAAACGATGGCTTCGCTACCTAGTGGAGCTATTGATTCGGATCTGAGCATAGGCTCACATGAACTCGAGTCACGAAGAGCAGATTATCTGTTGCCATCAATTTCTTTGGAACAGAGGTTAGATCAACGTGAAATGGTCTTATTGCGGATGGAGGAAGCTTTCGACAAACTTCTTCAGTATTTGGGTCCAGGCGAAGGACTTGATACAAATCCACCTTGTCCTCAACCTCTTGTTGAAGAGCACCAGAAGACGCATGGTCTTCCACCGAGACCAGAAGAACTAAGGCTGACCAGAAACCTTGAAATTCCGTTGGGGAATTTCGTCGAGCAGGTGGTGGGCCAAAAACAGAAAATTTTGATGGTGGATTCTTCGACAGAAAATCCAAAAATGGAGTTGCAAGATGATGATTTTAGATTCATGCAGACTCAAGATCGTTTTGAGCTGGTGGTCGCTCGTAATCAGAACACGGATTCGGATCCTCATCTAGCAAGGAAAAATCTGGGAGTTAGAAAGGACTAGATCTTACGCAAACTTGTAAGAACTATGGAATGTTTCATGGTTCAATCTTTGGAAATCGTTTAGAAAATCGAATGGTAGAGACAACCAAAGCAAGAAGATCGGTGGTTGATACAGGTATGAAACGCGAGTCTCATCTTTTTGTTTATGGAAATCAGCCATCAGAACCAAATCATGTTGTGCAAGAGATCTCCGCTCTAGAATCATGTGGTGTTAGAGATTCAACTAAGGAAGAAATTCGTGGTGCGAGTCTAGAGGAAACAGTCGAAGGTGCAGCAACGGATTCAGGTCTGGAGATTACCTTTCGGGAGAAAATGTTACCACCACAACTTCAGGTAACAAGTACTAAATTGGAACCAGGTCTTCAATTTCACAAGGAAGCTCTGGTTTTTGCTAAGGATTCTCAATGTGGTAATGGTTTGGTTGAGTTGTTTGTTCATCCAGAAGAGAGGTTACAAGCTGCCCAGGTGACAGAAATGGATGAATTGTATGCGTGGGATCCAGGGCAAGTTAAAATCTCCTTGAAACTCCAACGGATCAGTCAAGCCAAAGAGAAGGGTCAAGTTTGTAGGAGTGAGAAACAAACCAGTATCTTGTCTCAGAATTCTTGGATTGGCTGTGTGTGGGATCCTGGAGGATTCTCATCTTTGGAAGCTCAAGAGAGCTGGTTAGGAACTTCTTTTTATGGATGTAAGAAGGTAATGGGGCTGATAGTTGACCAATGCTTAGGGGTACCAAGGTTACCTAACTTTCTTGGAATGGTTGATGATATTGTGCTTATCATGTTCCGAGATTATGCTAGCTGCAACCGTCCTTTCGATCCAGGAGGAGCTAATTGTGTTTGGGAGTTTCTAGTGGTTCTAGCATCAAATGTGTGTTTGAGTGTTGAATTGCAAAGGCTGGTGGAATGGTTAAAGGTTCACTTTAGTGGAAATATGAGTCAAGAATACGTGAGAGCAAAATCAGAAGAGGTAGTTTTCTTACATGAGTTTCCTGCTATCATCCACCTTGAGGACAAGGGGTGTTCTTCGGAGGCGAGTAATAGTAGTCCTAGTGAACTGATCTATGACAATGAAAAGAGGAAACTATGGAATGTTAGAGATGGTGATAAGCAGGTTAAGAACAGTTTCTTAGTAGATGTTAAGCTCTTGTTAGTTCTAGCTACGGAGAAACATATGGTGGCGATATTATGCTGGGCTACATGGAGTACCAAGGGAGACTGCTTAAGGGGTTCCAAGAGAGATTATATGAGACTGTATGCGATAACTTCGTATGTTGAAAAGGCTTTAAAGGAGCTGATGCGAAAAGAGGTGAATCACAACCTTGCAGACAAGGCTGATTTTTCAAGGAAAGGGAGGATAAGAAGTCATTCCACAAGCCTGGAGTGTGTTAGTGCGGATACAGTTAATGGAGGCATTTACTTAGCATTGACAATGGATACAGTTAATGAGGGTGTTCAAGACAAAACTGTAATCTCTTCTATTGAAATGTGCAAACACCAAATGGAAACAACAAATATGAAACAAAGTCTGGGAAATTGTTGTGGTGGTTATCCCTTGGAGCTCGTGAAAAGAAGAGAAGCTAGTTGTGAAGCTCTCAAGGAAGCTAATGTTGACACGCTCACAGGGGAGTATTCTAAGAATTCCTTGACTTCTTTATTCATCTTTGAGATGTTTGGTTCTCCTAGACCACCGGATCAATCATTCGGCGAAGCAGTTACTATTGAGCGTTCGAGGATAGTTGATGCAAGCGAAACTGAAGTTCAAGTCTATGGATCTACGTGTGGGCATGAGGTGACTTGTGCTGTTAATCCGGTAACAGCAAGCAACTTAACTGAGAACAAAGAGATGGGCTTTTTGTTCAAAGGGTGTGACAACAAGGACTGTCAAGGCAGAAAATTTAAATCATTTATTCAAGATGGTCTTGACATTATCTTGGTTCCTTACAACATCACCAAGATCAGCCATGATCTTAAAGAATTGGTGAGAAGTTTGAGTTCTATCACCCAAATGGAAGCTGCAACCAAAGGATTTTGGTGTAACATGCGGCCTGAAGATCAATTTGAGATCCCTCTGCTTAAAGCCTTCATTTCCGAAGTGTTCCATTCACCAACACCCCCGGAATTGTTATCTTGTGAAGTGCGTTCCGAGTTTGAAACCGCGATGGATGTAGGTGGATGGAGAAATCTCAAACGATTTGATGATCCTCTGTGGTTTAACAATCCAACGACGCTAAGGAGAAAGGTGGAGACTATTGGACTTTCAACGTCGATATATCTTAAAGGGATTCTCAAGACAAATGAATTATCTTCACTAAAGAGACAGGTACTTTCCTTCCACCTTGAGGACAAGGTGCTTCTCATGGAGGGAGTATTGATACGATTCAGGTTTGGAAAGATGGGCCTAGTGGGCCTTAAGCTCGTATTATCCTTATTTACATTTTAAAGCTACTCTAATTACTATATATGTAAGGAAAACAATACAGAAAAGATTATCAAAGAAATATCAAAACAATTATGTTTCTCTACTTCGTTCTTCTTCTTCTTTCACCTCTCTTCTTCCTCTGATCTCTTCTCCTTCTTCCTTAAACCTCTCTGATTCTTCTTCTATTCCTCTATTTCTCTTCTCATCTTAATTCTAATTCTTCTTGATAGGTTTCGAACCTATCAAAGATCAACTTGATTAGGCTAACACTACAAGAAAACAGGGCAGAAGTGACTACGGTTTGTGACTGCGAAAGTAGTCACTAATATTTGCGACGCTTTTGCGACTAAATTGAGACTATTTTGCGACGCCCAAAAAAAGCGTCGCAAAGTAGTCGCTAATTTGCGACGCCAAAACCTAGTCGTAAGAGCGTCGCTAATTTGTGACTACATTGCGACGCCGGTACCCAAGTTTTGGGTTAGTCACAAATCAGTCACTTATTCGCGACTAATTTATGACCACACCATGGCGTCGCAAATTAGCGACTACTTTGCGACGCACAAGGAGTCACAAATTAGCGACGCCACGTTTGTAGTCACAAAAGCGTCGCTATGTTTATGCCGGCAGAAAAAGACAAATCGACAACCATGTCGGCAAAAACAAAACAGAAAAACACATGTTTAATAATGTTGGTACCGAACTAAGTGATATTTATCTTATGGTAGTGGCAAATGAGTGGCTAAAGCGACACTAATTTGCGACGCCGGTATTGGCGTCACAAAGTAGAGGCAGACGGTTCTGCCTATAAATACCACACACCCTCGTTTCATTCATTCACTCATCTCTCTCATTTAATCATCTCTCTCTCATTACATATTTGGGCAGAAAAAAAATTGTGGGTAGAAAAAAAAAATTATGGAGGAAAAAAATACAAAAAACTTTGAAAAAAATGTGGCCTTATTCATCGCGTTCCTGGATGTACAATCGGTTTAATCCAGCTACCAACAATCTTTCCGATGATTTCGTGGCGGGGGTCGAACAATTCATAGCGTTTGCAGCGTCCCAAGACTTTGCTCTTGGTAGTGGAGGTAAAATATACTGTCCTTGTGCTAACTGTAAAAACAGGCATAGACCAAAACCCGTTAATACTGTATCGAACCATTTGCTTAGTAATGGCTTTATGGAAGGATATTACGTTTGGTCGGAACACGGGGAAGATTATAATGTTGCTGGTGTAGGTAGTAGTAGTAATTATGAAAATGTCGAGTTTAGTACTGGTAATGAGCAGTTTAGTACGGGTAATGAAGAGATGAATTACGATGGTAATAATGTTTACGCTGGGATGGTTCATGATGCATTTCATGGTTCTACACCAACGAATGACTATCAACATGAACATGATCAAACTGGAAATGATTATGTTTATGAAGAACCTACGGGCGACGCGAAAAACTTCTACCAGATGTTAAACGCTGCTAATACACCATTGTATGATGGTTGTCGAGAAGGCCATTCGCAACTATCATTAGCGACTCGACAAATGAGCATCAAATCAGACCATAATTTGGCAGAAGTTTGTATGGACTCATGGTCGGATGCATTTTCAGAGTATTTACCTCAGCCTAATCAAGCAACCAGATCATACTACGAGACAAAAGCATTGATACGGAAGCTAGGGTTGCCGGTGAAGAAGTACCATGTATGCGAAGATAATTGCATGCTTTTATGGAAAGAAGACGCGTCGTTGGTATATTGCAAGTTTTGTGGGAAACCAAGGTATATGCCTGATACCGGAGGGCGAAAAAGAGTGCCAATTAGTAAAATGTAGTATCTTCCTATCGGTGACAGGCTGAAGAGATTGTACTTGTCAGAAAAGACTGCAGCGGCAATGAGATGGCATGCTGAGCACGAGTCACAAGACGGAGTTATGTGTCACCCATCTAATGCGGCGGAGTGGAAAATTTTTGATCAACTCCATCCCGATTTTGCGGGGGAAACACGAAACGTTCGGCTTGGATTATGTACAGACGGTTTCAATCCTTTCGGTACGTCAAAGAATCATTCGTTGTGGCCTGTGATCTTGACCCCCTACAACTTACCTCCAGAGATGTGTATGAATGAAGAGTATTTGTTTTTGACGGTATTGAACTCCGGACCTAATCATCCATGTGGGAGTCTTGATATTTTTCTTCAACCACTGATCGAGGAGCTAAAAGATTTGTGGAATGATGGAGTCGAAGCGTTTGATGTGTCATTAAAGCAAAACTTCAACCTCAAAGCTGTTTTGTTGTGGACGATTAGTGACTTTCCAGCATATGCTATGTTGTCAGGATGGACGACACATGGAAAACTAGCATGTCCCATATGCAAAGAAGATACAAATTCTTTCTACTTGCAAGCTGGTCGGAAGACTTGTTGGTTTGATTGTCATAGAAGATTTTTACCGCATGATCACCAGTTAAGAAGGAACAAAGTTAATTTCCGAAAAGGACGTATATCGTTGACGGGTGAACAAATATATCGGAGTATACAAAACAGCAGAGCAAAGAGATGAAGAGGTCACCTGAATCGTTGACGGGTGAACAAATATATCGGAGTATACAAAACAGCAGAGCAAAGAGATGAAGAGGTCACATCGAAAAGAGATGAAGAATTTCATTCATGGATGCGCGAATATGTAAGTATTCCTATTATTTAATTGTCAAGTTTACATAATTTAATAATATTTTACTATGTAGGTGGAAGCGGTAAAACACAAATACAATTTTCCAATGTGGGTTCACGATATAGTAGAAGGTCCTGAGAATAAGGTGAAATCGTGGCCTATGTATTTTACAAGGGGGTATGTGTTTCACACGCATGACCACGGAGCACACAAGAAAACAATGAATTACGGGGTTTGTATTCGAGGACAAAATTATTCAGACGCCTCTGATGAAGATGATTTCTATGGAACTGTTGAACAAATTATCGAACTCACATATCCCGGAATCTTGAATTTGAAGATCATCCTTTTTTACTGTCAATGGTATGATCCTACGCTCGGTAAAGGGACCCGAAAGAGCGAGGTTGGCGTTGTCGATGTTCTTTCATCTCGCAAATATCCACTCCTCCCTAACTCCTCTTAGACTCTCTCTCTCTCTTTTAATAACCCTTTTTGCTACTCATATGGTTGTCTTTTGTACATTGGTTTTTAGTATTACTTTAGTGCTTGTTTTGCCGTATAGTAATGCAATTCAAGTTATTTTGTTATTAGCACCATTGGACAATTGAAAGAAACACAAACAAACAACAATTAGTACTAAAAATGTGACTGCAAAGTAACTGGATAAGCTTTTAATTTCTGACAAATAAGACAAAGGCGTCGCAAATTAGAGGCAATTTAGTTGCAAATTAGCAACGGATTAGGGACTGAAGTCATGATCAAACAGAAAATGTAGTCACTAATAAGTGGCTAAACTACGACGACCATTTTTCGTTGCAAATTACCGACGACACAAAGCGTCACTACTTAGTCGCTATTTTGCGACTGAAAAGGGTAGACACTTATCAGTCTACATAGTAAAAGGATAAATTTGTATCCACCTGAATCGTTGACGGGTGAACAAATATATCGGAGTATACAAAACAGCAGAGCAAAGAGATGAAGAGGTCACAGCGAAAAGAGATGAAGAATTTCATTCATGGATGCGCGAATATGTAAGTATTCCTATTATTTAATTGTCAAGTTTACATAATTTAATAATATTTTAATATGTAGGTGGAAGCGGTAAAACACAAATACAATTTTCCAATGTGGGTTCACGATATAGTAGAAGGTCCTGAGAATAAGGTGAAATCGTGGCCTATGTATTTTACAAGGGGGTATGTGTTTCACACGCATGACCACGGAGCACACAAGAAAACAATGAATTACGGGGTTTGTATTCGAGGACAAAATTATTCAGACGCCTCTGATGAAGATGATTTCTATGGAACTGTTGAACAAATTATCGAACTCACATATCCCGGAATCTTGAATTTGAAGATCATCCTTTTTTACTGTCAATGGTATGATCCTACGCTCGGTAAAGGGACCCGAAAGAGCGAGGTTGGCGTTGTCGATGTTCTTTCATCTCGCAAATATCCACTCCTCCCTAACTCCTCTTAGACTCTCTCTCTCTCTTTTAATAACCCTTTTTGCTACTCATATGGTTGTCTTTTGTACATTGGTTTTTAGTATTACTTTAGTGCTTGTTTTGCCGTATAGTAATGCAATTCAAGTTATTTTGTTATTAGCACCATTGGACAATTGAAAGAAACACAAACAAACAACAATTAGTACTAAAAATGTGACTGCAAAGTAACTGGATAAGCTTTTAATTTCTGACAAATAAGACAAAGGCGTCGCAAATTAGAGGCAATTTAGTTGCAAATTAGCAACGGATTAGTGACTGAAGTCATGATCAAACAGAAAATGTAGTCACTAATAAGTGGCTAAACTACGACGACCATTTTTCGTTGCAAATTACCGACGACACAAAGCGTCACTACTTAGTCGCTATTTTGCGACTGAAAAGGGTAGACACTTATCAGTCTACATAGTAAAAGGATAAATTTGTATCCACCTGAATCGTTGACGGGTGAACAAATATATCGGAGTATACAAAACAGCAGAGCAAAGAGATGAAGAGGTCACAGCGAAAAGAGATGAAGAATTTCATTCATGGATGCGCGAATATGTAAGTATTCCTATTATTTAATTGTCAAGTTTACATAATTTAATAATATTTTACTATGTAGGTGGAAGCGGTAAAACACAAATACAATTTTCCAATGTGGGTTCACGATATAGTAGAAGGTCCTGAGAATAAGGTGAAATCGTGGCCTATGTATTTTACAAGGGGGTATGTGTTTCACACGCATGACCACGGAGCACACAAGAAAACAATGAATTACGGGGTTTGTATTCGAGGACAAAATTATTCAGACGCCTCTGATGAAGATGATTTCTATGGAACTGTTGAACAAATTATCGAACTCACA
Organism: Draba incana; assembly: GCA_963576765.1. NCBI lineage: Eukaryota > Viridiplantae > Streptophyta > Magnoliopsida > Brassicales > Brassicaceae > Draba > Draba incana. The sequence goes on along the minus strand of OY755212.1, from coordinate 20,414,474 downwards.
TATCCCGGAATCTTGAATTTGAAGATCATCCTTTTTTACTGTCAATGGTATGATCCTACGCTCGGTAAAGGGACCCGAAAGAGCGAGGTTGGCGTTGTCGATGTTCTTTCATCTCGCAAATATCCACTCCTCCCTAACTCCTCTTAGACTCTCTCTCTCTCTTTTAATAACCCTTTTTGCTACTCATATGGTTGTCTTTTGTACATTGGTTTTTAGTATTACTTTAGTGCTTGTTTTGCCGTATAGTAATGCAATTCAAGTTATTTTGTTATTAGCACCATTGGACAATTGAAAGAAACACAAACAAACAACAATTAGTACTAAAAATGTGACTGCAAAGTAACTGGATAAGCTTTTAATTTCTGACAAATAAGACAAAGGCGTCGCAAATTAGAGGCAATTTAGTTGCAAATTAGCAACGGATTAGTGACTGAAGTCATGATCAAACAGAAAATGTAGTCACTAATAAGTGGCTAAACTACGACGACCATTTTTCGTTGCAAATTACCGACGACACAAAGCGTCACTACTTAGTCGCTATTTTGCGACTGAAAAGGGTAGACACTTATCAGTCTACATAGTAAAAGGATAAATTTGTATCCACCTGAATCGTTGACGGGTGAACAAATATATCGGAGTATACAAAACAGCAGAGCAAAGAGATGAAGAGGTCACAGCGAAAAGAGATGAAGAATTTCATTCATGGATGCGCGAATATGTAAGTATTCCTATTATTTAATTGTCAAGTTTACATAATTTAATAATATTTTACTATGTAGGTGGAAGCGGTAAAACACAAATACAATTTTCCAATGTGGGTTCACGATATAGTAGAAGGTCCTGAGAATAAGGTGAAATCGTGGCCTATGTATTTTACAAGGGGGTATGTGTTTCACACGCATGACCACGGAGCACACAAGAAAACAATGAATTACGGGGTTTGTATTCGAGGACAAAATTATTCAGACGCCTCTGATGAAGATGATTTCTATGGAACTATTGAACAAATTATCGAACTCACATATCCCGGAATCTTGAATTTGAAGATCATCCTTTTTTACTGTCAATGGTATGATCCTACGCTCGGTAAAGGGACCCGAAAGAGCGAGGTTGGCGTTGTCGATGTTCTTTCATCTCGCAAATATCCACTCCTCCCTAACTCCTCTTAGACTCTCTCTCTCTCTTTTAATAACCCTTTTTGCTACTCATATGGTTGTCTTTTGTACATTGGTTTTTAGTATTACTTTAGTGCTTGTTTTGCCGTATAGTAATGCAATTCAAGTTATTTTGTTATTAGCACCATTGGACAATTGAAAGAAACACAAACAAACAACAATTAGTACTAAAAATGTGACTGCAAAGTAACTGGATAAGCTTTTAATTTCTGACAAATAAGACAAAGGCGTCGCAAATTAGAGGCAATTTAGTGGCAAATTAGCAACGGATTAGTGACTGAAGTCATGATCAAACAGAAAATGTAGTCCCTAATAAGTGGCTAAACTACGACGACCATTTTTCGTTGCAAATTACCGACGACACAAAGCGTCACTACTTAGTCGCTATTTTGCGACTGAAAAGGGTAGACACTTATCAGTCGCCAAACCCGCGTCGCACAAGAGTCGGTATTTTGCCACGCCATGTTAGTGGCAAATCAGTTACTAATTTGCGACTGCCAATTTCGTTACAAACTCGTCGCTATTTTGCGAGTACTATTTCCAGTACCACATTCGTCGCAAATTAGCAACGAAATGTATTGGTCACAACCGAGTCGCTAATTGGTGACGATTTTGCGACGCCCAGAATTAGCGACGAAAGTTTTGCGACGACCTGTTTTCGTCGCAAAGTAGTCACAAATCTCTTTTTAGTGACGAATTAGTGACGCTTTTGGGAGTGGCTAATGGCCTGTTTTCTTGTAGTGTAATGTTTGGACCATTTTTGTAGATATGTGCTATTGACAAGGAATGGAATACAGAGTTCAAAGGCTTAGCGAAGGAAGTGACCGAATCAATTGTAGAGACGGCTCCATACACTCAAGGTTTCTCGGTGGCTCGAAAGGGAAACCGTGATGTAACGGTTTATGGGTTAGGAATATGCTGGCAAACGCTAGACGATGAGTTGTGCAAGTTGTGTTTAGCAGATGGAGCTTTAACGGTATCTAGCTGCTTACCATCCAAAGAAGGCTTTGCCTTGAATGCAGGCTGCTACTTGCGTTACTCTAACTATACGTTCTATAACAAACGTGGATTGCTTTCTATGAGTATGTCTTTTGTGTGTCCTAACTCTTCTTCTTCTTCTTCTTCTTGTGATCAGTCTTTCAGGATCATAAGATTTCTTCTGGTTTTTGTGTGTTAGGTTTAACCAAGGAAAACATTGTGCATATGCTGGTTATTTCTCTGGTGGGTGTCTTGGCTATTGCAGCTGGTTTTTGATGTGGAAAATGCATCTATTTGCGAGCTAGTCAAAAGAAGAAGCTTAAAGGTAATTTCCTTGTTTGGAACTAAGACTATAATATATGTGGGCAAGCGCGGTTAGCTCATAGGAACTAAGACTAAAAGTTTCTTTTGTTTGGACATCTAAGGATAGAGAAGGAGTCAAAGTCTGTACGTAGTAGCTCACACTTGATGTGCTTTAAGCATTCAACTCTTGAAAGAGCAACCAACAACTTTAGTGAGAGTTGCAAGCTTGGTGTTGGGGGATATGGGGAAGTCTTTAAGGTCTTTTTTTCGGCTCTATATACATATCCTTCACTACATTTTACCACTATCTCGATTGAATAAAAAGCCCGTGAATTGTCTTTTTTGATAGGGAACCCTGTCTGATGGTAGAGAAATTGCTATTAAACGGCTGCACATAACAGGAAAGAAGCCACGGGAAGAGATTCATAATGAATTGATGTAATTAGTAGATGCCAACACAAGAACTTGGTCCGCCTCGTAGGCTGCTGCTTCACTAACATGAATAATTTCATTATCTATGAGTTCCTCGCTAATACAAGCCTCGATCACATCTTATTTAGTAATATCCCTTTTCTGAATCGTGCATGATTAAGCAATGATTTTCTAAACTTTTTTTGGTTGGCATGGAAGTGAAGACCCGGAGAAGAAGAAAGAGCTCGACTGGAAGAAGAGGCGGGCAATAATCTTAGGAACAGCAGAAGGTTTGAAGTATCTTCACGAATCTTGCAAGATCATTCACAGAGATATCAAAGCAAGCAACATTCTGTTAGACTTGAAGTACAAACCGAAAATCTCAGATTTTGGATTAGCCAAGTTTTATCCAGAAGGTGGCAAAGACATGATCCCTTCTTCCTCTCCACCACCTTCCATTGCAGGCACGCTGTAAGTTTCTTCAACACAAAAAAAATAACTTAATAGTGGTCTGGTTTAGGGAATTAAAATGGAATTTCCGGTTTTATTTTTCTTTGGCAGAGGATACATGGCTCCTGAGTACATTAGCAAAGGACGACTAAGCAATAAAATCGACGCTTATAGTTTCGGAGTCCTTGTTCTTGAAATGACAAGCGGTTTTCGAAACAATAAATTCCGATCTGATAATTCCCTTGAAACCTTAGTTACTCAAGTCAGTCTCCATATCTTCACATCAACGATTTAACTCCGTAGCTCCATTTACCATTTCTCAATCCTGTTTTCTTGAGAACAGGTTTGGAAATGTTTTGCTTTAGACAAGACGGAGGAGATGATAGACAAAGACTTGGAAGAAGAGACAGATAAGAAAGAAGTGACGAGAGTGATGCAGATTGGTTTGTTGTGCACACAAGAGTCTCCTCAGCTTCGACCAACAATGTCTAAGGTAATACAAATGGTTAACTCTACAGATCTATTATTGCCCACTCCTACTAAACCACCTTTCCTTCATGATTCCATGTAGAAAATCAAATGATTTGTATAAATTCTCACTTTCTTCTTATTGTTAATAAACAAATTATTCGCAAAATGAATGTTGTCACATGATTTTACTAGAATTGTCGAGCAACGAGAGTAGCTTGACCTTGTCGAGGCCGAGATTTTTATTCTTTCAGGCTATGATGGTTACTATTTTTAACAAAACTTGCAAGTTATTTTCTATTTTAGTCATTCATGTCTTTTGGAAGTTGAGTTACTGTTATTTTATTTATTCTAATTTCTTATATGAGTACTTATTGCCTATTCAAATTTGTTTTTTGGTATTTGATATTTTCATTACTCAATTTAAGTATCTACTTATCATCTTACCATGTTTTTATATCTTTTGGTCAGTGACTTAAGAACTGTCCTTACCAATTACCAAAGTCTATATATATATATATATATATATATTTTTTTTTATTGTTTTCGTTTAATTAACTCATTTGACAAATTTTGCTGTATTCTTTGTTTCAAGTTTTGTGTTATCAACGTTACTGAGCAAAAGCCATAGAAAAACAATATCTTGAAATGAAATAATGAGAACTTAAAAATAAGTAATTCAATTAAAATCTATAGTATTGTGTTTTAAAGAACACTAGACATTATAGTAGATAGAAAGTAAAACAATAATTCGACCAAAAAAGAAAGTAAAACAATTAATTTTAAGAAAATAATACACTAAAATACCATAATTTGTGTCAAGAAATATTCAATATAGCTAACAATATATATTTTCAAATAGTAATCATTAATATTCAAAAGTGGTTAAAAATCACTTCATATTTTCATGTTCATATACCATAATTTGTGTCAAGAAATATTCAATATATATATATATATATATATATATTTTTTTTTCATCTGAGAATCTTCTATATATATAAAATTAGTTTTTCTCTCTTCTCATGCATCCACATCATCTTCTACATGTATATTAAATTATATATATGTAACATCCCAAACCAAATTATGGATTTTGGTCAGGGGTGTCGATCGACACCCGGGCAGGGTGTCGATCGACACCAATGTTTTTGGTCGAATCCGGTTTGATTTAAATCATTCGGTTAGTTGCGCGGTTTAGGGACGCAGCCCTAGGTCGGGTTTTATAAAGTCTCAGCCGCAGAAACACGACTTTGGCAGAGAAAAACCAAAGGAAAAAGTGTGTTTTGAGAATCCAAGGGTGAATCGAGAGGATTCGTGATCCGTTCTTCACCGTTCTTCGTTGTTAAGGCTTGTGTGGTTGTTCGGGAGAGTGATCGTGCTGTCTCGGTGATTTTCCTGCGTGTTCATCGCTGTTCGTTCCTGTTTTCCGAAGCGTTCGTGTTCATTCCCTTTTCCGTCGCGAAATCGAGGTGAGTGCGCGACCGTAGGCTCGGATAGGTTAGAATTCGGTTGATTAATGATTAGGATTGTTCGTGGTTGAGCTGGTTGTTGATTGCGTGTGAGTATGATTTTTGCATGATTTCTGTGATGAACTTGTGTGATTTTCGTGTTTTGGATCAAATGTTTTATTCTGTTCTTGGTGGTAGAACAGGGTGTCGATCGACACCTAGAGGTAGTGTCGATCGACACCACGTTGAAAACGATATTAGAATTTTTGAGGTGTCGATCGACACCTAGAGGTAGTGTCGATCGACACCCAGGTGAATCATGTGTGCGTTTTAATTGTTTATTATTCGGTTTTGATTTATCCGTACTTAGCATGTTGACGGGAGGACCGTCTCACTAAGTATTTATTAAATACTTACGCAACTCTGTTTTTCCCTTTGAGTTGCAGGTAACAGAAATGCGTGATCGCGGAATCAAGGCCGGTGAAGAGGATGATAGGATGTTTTATTTGTTCCTATTTAGTCTAGTGAAACCTGGTGTTTGGGTTGCTAGATTTTTATGATTATTTCTGGAACTTAAATACATTTGCTTCTATAAACTTTATTTGCCATTGTTGTATATCAAAGATCCAATTGTAAAGAGTATAATGTTACTCCATACAATCAATCAACCGTGTGGCTGTCAAATTATCCCCTTGAAAAATGATTTGTTGATGTCCTTTAGTCCATGCATATTGGGTAGCCATGAGTAGGGGTGGAATTATTATCTGGGATCCGTGATCAGCTCCAGATCCTCTCTGAAAATCCGGATATCCGAGGGCCGGATCCGGATCCGGATATCCTTATTTTCAAGTCCGGATATCCGAATCTGGATCCGGACCTTTTAAATAAATAAAATATATTTATTTAGTTTATTTTTTTTCAAAATTATACATCATAAAATAAATTTAAAATCATTTTCGTAATATTTTATTTAGTTTTTAATTAAATTATAATAATTTTACAAAAAATTAGTTTTTTTAATTTTTTAAATATTTTTTTAATGTTTTTATGGATCCGGATATCCGCGGGTATGTTACTATTTGGAAAGATATCCGAAAGCCGGATATCCAGATGGCACGGATCCGGATCCGGATAGTAAAGCCACGGATCCGGATCCGGATATCCTCAAAAAGGCCGGATATCCGGATTCGGCCCACCCGTAGCCATGAGTAGAGCTTGCAATTCAACTTCAAGTGACGATCCACAAATACGTCCAACATATCATAATTGCATTTGACAAAACCTGAAGGTGGTCTCTGCCATTGTGTTTCACTAATTCTTTGTTCTCGAATTCCTTTTTTGCTCATTGGATTTGTTGCTAACCATTCTCTTGTTTCTCTCACAGCAGAAGCAATATGTTTTTTCCAAGTTCTATGTTGTCTCTCATATATTAATGTATTTCAGCTCTTCTAAATCCTCCAAAAAATCTACAGAGGGAGTTGTCGTTGAAGGTCTGTGAGATTGGAGTTCTTATTGTTATCCAAAATAGCATAAAATTTATCGCCAAAAGACGAATGTAAATCTAGAAGAATCGGATTTGTAAGATGAGAGCTTCTCCAAATTGCTTGCGAATAGTAACATCGGAAGAACAAATGATCAACAGATTCGTCATTTGCTCAACATCATCGGCATTGACCATCTCTGATAATACCTCTGTGTTTGAGGATTGTTCCTATCGACATTGCTTGAGAAAAGATACGCCAAAGAAAAATTTTATGCTTTGGTGCTGTGCGCATTTTCCAGATGGTCTTTTTGAGTCGTGAGTCCCCCCTTGGAGGCTCTATAAATCGCTGTTCCGAAAGATGAGAGCTCAACCAATAGCCTGATTTAACTGTACAAGTGCTATCTTTCGTGTAATTCCACCCTATAAGATCATTTGTCTGTGAAGGACTTAATTGAATCTTTAAGATTTCTGGAATATCTTCTGGTTGTACCACTTACTTGTGTAAGAAGTTCTTGATTCCACTCCTTAGTACCAGGATAAAACAAATCTTTCACCTTTTGAATATTTGTGTGAACTCCTTCTCGAAGTGTCGGACTTCTTGGTGGATGTGTATCTAACCAAGCTTCATGGAAAACATTTATCTGGTTGCCATCTCCAATAATACATCGCATACCTTGTTGAATCAAATTTCGTCCTTCCAATAGTGATGTCCAAATATAAGATGGCTTATATCCATCTTCAGCTTCAAGTATATTCGTCATTGAAAAATAACGACCTTTGAGAATTTACGCAACCAAGCTCATCATATTTGATAAAATGCGGTATACTTGTTTGCCGAGTAAAGCGAAATTGAAAATTTCTAAATCACGACACCCTAATCCTGCTTATTTCTTTGGTAATCCCATTCGTTTCCAAGAGATCCAATGCATCGATCTTTTTCCTGTACCTTTACTCCACCAATACTCAGCAATGACCTTATCAATTTCATCACAAGTTCCTTTGGGTAGCTTGAAACAATTCATCGTATACACTGGCATAGCTAGAGCAACTATTTTAAGTAAAATATCCTTGCCTGCATCGGAGAGATATCTATGTGACCAGCTCCTTGTTCTTTATTGTACTCTTTCAATGATGTATTGAAAAACCTCTTTCTTCTTCCTTCCTATGTTTTCTGGTAATCCCAAATATTTGCCGCATCCTCCATCATTATGAATATTTAGGATCCTCTGAAGTCGTGTTTTAACAGTACCTTGGAACGAAAAGTAAGAGCCGATTTATTCAAGTTTATCGCTTGACCCGATACTTTTTCGTAAGTGCGTAAAATCCTCATGATTGGTGAACACGATTTTTGATGGGCATGGCAAAAAAAACAATGCATCATCTGCAAAAAGAAGGTGATTGATGGTTGGACCTGTATGGCTGATCTTCATTCCTTTAAGTTGATTTTGATCCATTGCTCTTGTTAATTGATGACTTAGCACTTCTGCGCATTATATAAGAATATATGGCGAGAGTGGATCGCCCTGTCGAATACCACGTCTTGGATTAATCATACCAAAAGGAACTCCATTTACTAATGTTGAGAAGGTAACAGATTCAATACCCATCATTATCTAGGCTATCCATGTGTCATGAACTGCCATTCCAAATGATCATATGCTTTCGAAATATCAGTCTTTACTGTCATATAAGATTTTTCCCAACGCGGTCTATGTTTTAAGGAATGAAGCATCTCGTGAGCGATAATGACATTATCCATGATGTTCTGTCCTGGGATAAAAGTAGCATGTGTTTCCGAAACAATCTCTGGTAGAATAGTCTAGAACCGTCCCACTAGTATCTTTGAGATGATTTTATAACTGACATTGCAAAGGGCAATGGGTCTAAAATCACACACAGCTTTAGGTACCTCTGGTTTTGGTATCAAGCAAAGGTTTGTATAATTCGTAGAACCACCCAATTTGCTTTCTCGGAAAACTGTTTGAATCTCATGAATAACTTCATCTTTTATTTCATCCCAAACTTGTTGATAGAAGGCACCCGTGATACCATCAGGTCCAGGAGCTCTGTCAGGTCCAATATCAAACACTGCACAACGAATCCCGTCTTCAGAAATAGGTTTAGTAAGCTCTGTATTCATTGCATTTGTGACTCGTGGTCTAAATCCTTCAAAGACCTATAAATAATCCTCCATAGATTGTCTTGTGGACTTAAATAGTTGTGTGAAATAATGAGTAGCCGTGTTACCAATTTCAATATCTTCTCTTTGGGTGTTGCCAACCTCATCTTCAATGGCAACTATCCGATTCCTTGCAATTTGCTATTTTCCACAAGCATAAAAAAGAATTGGGTTTTTCGATCTCTATAACGTAGCCATTGATTCTGAATCTTTGCCTGCCAATATTGTTCTTCCTCTTGATAAGAACATTGAAGGTCATGTCGAAGTTGTCGTATCTTTAGTGTAGTAGAGAATCCCAAAGATATTCTCTGATCAATTTGTTGCTTGTGTATGCGCATCGCAAAATTAGTTTGGTTCTTAAACTTCTATTCAGACATTGCTCGCCGAGAAAGTTGAATTGTTGTGCTTAGAAGGATTGTAGAGGCTGTTGATGTATGTTTCCAGCTTCTAAAAAGGTGTTCCTTGAATGCTTCTTTTTGAAACGATCTTTTGTCATACTTGAATTGAACTCTTCTTCTCTCTATTTGATGACACATTTTCATCACCATAAGTCGATGATCAGATTCTCGGAAAGGCAAAAATTCAATTTGTGCCAATGGAAACATTGTTGACCATTCCGGATTAGCCATTGCTCAGTATAAACAACATAAAAGATAATAAATTCCACGTTTACCATACCAAAATAACTTATTTACAATGAACTTGATATCGTGAAGATCACTTGTTGTGATCATTCTCCGAAAATCTCTAAAAGTGTTATCGTCTCTTTGAGGACCACCTTTCTTTTTGTCATTTCTTTGAATTTCATTAAAATCACCCATAAGTAACTAAGTAGCATCTCTATTTGTAGATATCCTTTCCAATCTTTCCCAGAAGTAATTACGTTCACTTCGAATTGGTGACCATATACAAAGGAGTAGTAGAAACTTGTTCCATTGAAATCAACATGACAATCTACAAGGTTTGGGGAGCTAAACAAGATTGAAACTGCAACTACTTTTTTCCAGAAGAGAGCGATTCCACCACTCATATTGTAACGACCGTGAACCGGAATTAGGGATTTTCGGTGGTGTCGATCGACAAACCACCATGGTGTCGATCGACACTGTTGTTGCAGAACCTGATTATGACATTTTTCAGGTGGTGTTGATCAACACCAGTGGTGGGTGTCAATCGACATTGTTGCTGCATAACCGGAATGGTTCGGTTTAATTGCTCGGTTTTGGTGCGGTTTAGGGTTGGAAACCCAAGGTTTATGTTTAAAAGGTTGAGCTACCTTTGTTTTTAGGGTTTTAGATCAGAAAAATTGTGATTGAGAGAGAGAAGAAGGAAATTGTCTTGCTATAGGGGTTCAATCATTGTTTGAGAGGACAGAGCTGACATTTTTCGGTAGAGAGGAGTAACGGACGATCAAAACAGATCCAATCGGTGTAAAATTTTGTAGGTATGTTCTCCACTCACTTTTCTAGCTATAGGAGAAAGCAGATTTTCGTTCCCATTTGTATCTTATGAGTTATGGCTATTTTTACATTAGTGATCTGTGCAATTTTATGTTTCAATCAGTCCTCTGGGGAAGCGGTTTCTCGGTGATTTAGAAGGAGTCAGGTGAGGATCTTTATAATGTTGTAAAGCTCTCTCGGTCTAGTTTTCATATTATTTTTCCGATCTGGATTCTAAGTTGTGAGTTCTAGGTGATAGAGGAAGCGTTCCTCGGTGTTTGCGTGTGAAATTAGAGGTTGCGAGGGTTTCGAGTCGCTAATTTCGTGTCCATATCCTTGTCCTTGGTTTTTTTCAAGGTAAATGATTGTGATCGTGAAATCATGGCTATGAAGAGGAGAATGATCGAGGGACTCGGTTTAAGTGTTTTATTTCCATTGAGTTTAGAACCTGGTTTAGGTTGCTAGAATTATGGGAATTGGATAAATGCTTAGATTATACGATTTATTTTCTTCCACTGATTGATGTTAATTACTTAATAATTAGTAATTGTTTTAAAAAAAAGAAATATTGGGTATTTCAGTTTGGTATAAGAGCCATTACGGTTTTAAGGTGGTTAGTGAATGGATGATTTTTGAGATTGTTGAGTTAAAATTGATTATGAGTAGTTAGTCAATTTTATGAGTTGGAATCTTAGATCATCCCCATCGAGCCTTTAATGAGATTCCACGGTAAGTGCTGTGTGACTTCTGGTTACGAATTCTAGTATCTTAGTATGTGCTTTTGGGAAGTGCTGTGTGTGATGGTTAGAGTTCCGAGAGGTCGAGGTCGAGGCCGAGGTAGAGTTTGTGGCCGCGGTGGCCGAGAACGTGGTCGAGGATGTGTAAGTGAGTCCTTTGAGTGGGTGGCATTGAGTGAGTCGTAGGAGCAAGTGGCTGATTTGCAGATGTATCAGGAGGGATCAGTGGGCAGTGTCAGTGTGACGGTTAGTGATATATGTGCCGGTGGTGGTACCAGAGCAGCTGGTGCGGCAGGAGGCCCAGGTGGGGGTGCTACTATAGGTGGAGCCCATGATCCAAAAGATCGTTTGGCGAAGATGTTAGCTTTGATTTTAGAGCGGTTACCGGGCATAGTACCAGTGCAGGCTCCAGTAGTGACTCCGGTGGTTGAGGAGTATCCGGCTTATCTGGTGATGTTGAACGAGATGGTGAGCATTGGCTCTTTGTCATTCTCGGGTGGAGGGGGATTTGAGGGAGTCGAGGAGTGGAGATTGAGGGTGGAGCATAAGTTTCGCTCTATCAGGTGTCCTGATGAGTACCGGGTGGATCTGGCGGTAAATGTAACATCCGCGAACCAAAATGTCGAGATTTTGGTGTTGTGTCGAGCGACACGTGTTGTGTGTCGATCGACACAAAGAATCGTGGGGTATCGATCGACACTGCGTGTGTGTCGCTTGACACCAAGGTTGTAAAAATCGGTTTAATTAGATTTTTAATCTCGGTTTGGCTCGGTTTAAGGCGTTAGACCTAGGGCTCGTGTTTATATGTTCTTAGGAGGTTTGTGGCCGTGTGTTAGCAGTGAGAAAACACAGAGAAAACCTAAGTGATTGAGAGAGAGTTGAGTTTTCGTGAAGGATTATCGTTGGTTTGTGGTTTTTGATCGTGTCATTGTCGTTTCTCGTGGGAAACTAATCCGATCGTTCGATTCCTGAGTCTAGAGGGTGTGTTCGTGTGTCTTCTTTGTTCTAAATCCGAATCCTTTCATTCCTATTTAGCCAAGGTGAGTTGTGACCGCAGTTTATAGGCGATGAGGATAATTCAGTTGTGTTTCGTGATTGAATTGTGTTGTGGAATCGTGTGATGATGATTGATGTGATTGATGTGGCTTGTATGCTTGCTACTGTCGTGTTTTTACTGCAGGGTTGCGACTCATGTTCACCAGAATCGTGATACGAGAGGATGAACACGATTTTGGTGCAACACAGAGGAGTGTCGTTCGACACCAAGAGGGTGTCGAGCGACTCTCGTGCGGTTGTCATGTCGATCGACAGCCTTCGGGTATCGCTCGACACGAGCACTTATGTAGTGTCGATCGATACCTTGCTAGTGTCGCTCGACACGAGTTGTTCAGTTTTGGAAATTGTTATTTTCGCTCTGTGTTGATTGGTTTTGGATGTTTTGTGATTTGATCGAATATCTAAGCCTGCTTGTTACGCCGGTAGGCGGAATGACCAGCTCACTAAGTATTTGTGAAATACTTACGCAACTCTTATTTCTATGTGTTGTAAGTAAAGGAAAAGTATGATCGCGGAATCGAGGCGTAGGAAGAGGATGATAGGATTTATGTTTTGTTGTTTAGACTAGCGAACCGGTTGTGTTAGGTTGCTAGCTTTGGTTATTCCTGGATTTGATTATTGGGTTTATTTTCTATGGAATATTGAATTTGTTTTATTAAATATTGGTTGTTTATTATTGGATTATTTGATTATGAGTTTTCGCAGTAGAATTGTTTAGTTTTTTTAAAAAAAAGCTTGGTTGTTTCAGTACATTTCTTGGATGGCGATGCACGTCTCTGGTAGAGGGATGTTGAGGCCATGAGGAGGCGGTCAGTGTGAGCTTGGGGAGAATTCTTCGTTGAGTTTAACACCATGTATTTTCCTCAAGAGGCAGTGGATCGGTTAGAAACGCAGTTCTTTGAGCTGGTTCAGGGAGACCGGTCGGTACGCGAGTACGAAGCTGAGTTTGGTAGGCTCGTTGTCTATATGGGTAGAAGCATGGAGGATGAGCATGCGCAGGTGCAGAGGTTCTTGAGAGGACTGAAGCTGGGGTTGAGGATGTTGTGCAGAGTTTCCAAGTTTGCCTCGAGGGCTAAATTGGTTGAGGTTGCTGCATCGATCGAGGAAGACCTGAGAGAGCACATCAAGGATTGAGCTGTGTTTCTTTTATGTTTCCAGTTTCAGATTTTAGCTTTTGCTATGATGTTTTGGATTTTGTATTTTCGTTTGGTGTTGAAACGATTATTACAAATTTGAAATTTATAAGATGAGTTTTTCTTATATCTTTGGTGTGTGGTGTGTTAGTGTTGAGTGTTGTAAAGAGTTTGAAATAGAGGTTTTATAGAGAGTTGGAACTGTCTATTTTTCGAAAGACTCTAGTGAAAGACCCTGTGTGATTGGTATGCTCGAGTTGACCCAAGGATTGGTCATGAGGTGATGATAGATGTTTATAGACGTTTCAAAATTTATTACTTTAGGGGATGAGGATTTCCCTAGATTACTCATTGGGAGATGAGGATTTCTCCACTGGGTTGAGGATTTCCTTTTATACTTATTTGGGATAAGGATTTCCCAGTATAAGTAGTGAGAGATGAGGATTTCTCTGTATACCGATAACTCAAAGGATATGTTCCTGCGAGTGTGAAGGTTGAGGAAATGAGTTAAAAGTAATTACTGTCTGAACGTGGTTATAAGCATGAGACTGGATGTGGGCCTCAAGGATCAGGATAGGTGATCTTGAGTGGTTCTGACTGGGTTGGGCCAGGAGTTGGTCTATGGTAGACGGGTTTGAAGGATTCGAGTTGAGCTCGAGTGGTGCTGGCGAGGTTGGGTCAGAAGTTGATCTGTTGTAGATGGTTTTGAGGGAGTCGAAGGACTCTAGTGGTTACTCTTGGTGTTGGGGTTGTTAGAGGTGACTGGTGGTTTGGTCATGTTTGAGATGATATTCCAGTTTGGGAAAATCGGGTTTGGACCACAAGAGGCAGTTCTAATCGTTGATATTTTTAGGCTTTTGGAATTTATTGCTCTAGGGGCCATGGTGTCCCTGAATAACTCATTTAGTTTGGAGATGACGAGTTCTCCAAGGAGATGAGGATTTCCCTGTATACTTATTTGGGATGAGGATTTACCGGTATAAGTAGTGAGAGATGAAGATTTCTCTTGAGGGGATGAGTATTTCCATGTATATTTATAACTCAAGGGATGTGTTCCTGCGAGTGTGTGGGTTGAAGAGATGAGTCAAGAGTAATAAATGTTTCTAACGTGCGTATTAACACGGTCATAGTGCTTATAAATCGAGGATTAGAGATGAGTTTCAGAGGTCAAGAGAGGATCTCGAGAGGTGTTGTTTTTGTTGGTTTGGTGTTCGGTTATAGTGCAGATGGTATTCCAAACTATGGAATGGCAGGATAGTATCACGAGAGGTAATTCTAGTCAACATGTGTTCATATGTATATGAATTGATCACACTACGGGAAGTGTTTTTCTCCTAATATCTAGAGCTCAAGGGAGACATCCCTAGAGTGGAGTGGAACCAACACTGTTGGCTCAAAAGATGTGTTCCTGAGAGTGAGAGAGTGTCGTGATGAGTATGAGTAATCAATGTCTGATCATGGCATGAGAATGAGACTGGATGTAAACCTTAAAGTTTGGGTGTGTAATTCCGAGGGATACAGCGGCAAGTCGTGAGATTGGGTCTTGGTGACCAGTGTTTGGATTCGAGGACAAAACCATTGTTAGTGGGGGATAATTATAACGACTGTGAACCGGAATTAGGGATTTCCGGTGGTGTCGATCGACACCATGGTGGTTTGTCGATCAACACAAGGTTTGTGAACCTGATTATGGAATTTTTCAGGTGGTGTCGATCGACACCAGTGGTGGGTGTCGATCGACACCAGTGGTGGGTGTCGATCGACACTGTTGCTGCAGAACCGGGTTGGTTCAATTTAATTGCATGGTTTTGGTGCGGTTTAGGGTTGGAAACCCTAGGTTTATGTTTAAAAGGTCGAGCATCCTTTGTTTTTAGGGGTTTGGATCAGAAAAATAATGATTAAGAGAGAGGAGAAGGAGATTGTCTTGCTCTAGGGGTTCAATCATTGTTTGAGAGGACAAAGCTGACCTGTTTCGGTAGAGAGGAGTAACGGACGATCAAAACAGATCCAATCGGTGTGAAAATTTGTAGGTATGTTCTCCACTCACTTATCTAGCTATAGGAGAAAGCGAATTGTCGTTCTGATCTGTATCTTATGAGCTATGACTACTTTTCCGTGTGTGATCTATGCAGTTTTGTGTTTCGATCAGTCTTCTTGGGAAGCGGTTTCTCGGCGATTCAGAAGGAGTCAAGAGAGGATCTTTATATCGTTGGTAAGCTCTCTCAGTCTAGTTTTCAGATTGGTTTTCCTATATGGATTCTGATTTGTGAGTTTTAGGTGATAGAGGATGCGTTTCTCGGTGTTTGCGTGTGAGATCAGAGGCTGCGCGGGTTTTTAGTCGCTGATTTTGTGTCCATATCCTTGTCCTTGGTTTTGTCAAGGTAAATGATTGTGATCTTGGAATCATGGCTATTAAGAGGAGGACGATCTAGGGACTCGGTTTAAGTATTTTATTTCCATTGAGTTTAGAATCTGGTTTAGGTTGCTAGAATTGTGGGAATTGGATAAATGCTTGGATTATTCGGTTTATTGTCTTCCACTGATTGATGTTGATTACTTAATAATTAGTAATTTTAAAAAAAAATATTGGGTGTTTCACATACCACGTGGCGGAACCGTTACAGAATAATCATAACCTAATTCACTACAACAATTACGAACATAGTCATCCTTCTGCTTCGTCTCTAATAGGCATATCATGTCCGGGAGATACATACGTTTGATCTCCTTTAGGCGTCGGACTGTAAGGTCAATGCCTAGACCTCAACAGTTCCAAATAGTTGTTTTCATGTTGAATTCGGTGGTTTAGGACCTACCGTATCCTCATTATTTGTGATGTTGTCGGGAACAGCACCACTTCCTTCTCCCTTCTCACGGAAAACATGTTTGCGTGATTCTGTATCTGCCTCATCATCTTCAAGTTTGCGTTTGCCTCTAGCACGTTCATACGTCACATTTCTTTCCCCATAAGCTCCATAAATTGTTTGCATATCAGTTACCTCTCTTGTTGTCGGGTCAAAAGGGATATCACCAGTTGAATCTGGGATTGTCGGGTAAGGATTGAAGATCTCATTCATCTCCAATTCCTTTCTAAACATGCCTCCCCTGTTTCCTTGAAAGAATTCCTCAGTGTCTTCATGACCATTCTCCTCTGCTTCATGAACATCGTCCATATCCTCATTGTTTTGGGCTTCTTCCTCTTCATCCTCTTCAAGTTGTCGAATCTGGACTCCTCTATTTGGCACCATCTCAACAATGTTATCATTGTCATCATCATCATGTGGAGGCTGGTCTTGATCATCTCCACCGTTTTGAATTAGACAATTGTCAGAGTCAAGGGTAAGCATACCACAGACTTCACAAAAGCCTCTCAGCGTTTCATATCAAAAACATAAAAGCGTGTTTACACCTGGTGTAAACTGGAAATTTCTCTGAAAACGTTGTGGATAGCGCACATCTCAATTGAGCCTGACTCAGACATACTCAACCCTTGCCGATGCCTCTGCATTGTAATCAATGCCCATTAACATCGCCATTGCACGACCAATGTGAGAAACCACATCTTGATTCAGGAACTGCAGAGGGATTCCACGGATTTGATCTAAAATGGAATGAAATTAAGTATCTCAAGATCCATCAAAGGTTGCCAGCGTTGAAGAATACATATGATCATCAAAGGCCCAAGGACCACGACGGAGAACCGTTTCCATTGCTTCTTCTGACTGAAAAATGAATTGAAATCTGCGACGTTCCACAATATGGCCATGAACAAGACCCTCTTGGCCCCAACTCCATGACAGGGATGCTACAATTGAGCAGAGATTCTGACGGCGTGGGATCGTTGGGCGACCCATGATTACAAATCGGTTCTTTGCCACGACCTGATTCACCACATCGATCGGTAGTTGTATCGGTTCGTCGTTTGCACCCAAGTTGATTTCTTGCATTGCTCGGCGGATATTGTCAGCCATTTCTTTTAGAATAAGATAATATCTGAATGGGTATTCAACAATTGAGAGAAATTGTAGATGAAATTGATGGTTGAGGATAAAATTCTCAGATCTCCTTTCATAATTAAATGAGTTTCGATTAACCGGTTCAGATTGTGCATCACGAAATCCACTACAAGAGACCGTGGGGATGTCTTCCGGAGAGTGGTCATGGAGGAAATGAGCTCAACTGTCGGTGGAGAATTCGAAACCGCCGGGAAAGCGGTAAATAACTGTAGAACAAAATGGTTGATAAACGCTTCAAAAGTCGCCATTTAATACTTTAGTTGTAACGTTATGAAAAGAATTTGAAAAGTCCTTATTCATATTATAAATTAAACTTGAAACCTCAAAATTTATACGAATATAATAACAAGTTTAATACATATTATAATATATCAAATAAGTCTTAAAATTATACAAACAAATTGATATATAACTAAATTCATAAAGCCACATATAAGTTCATACGCAAATAAAGTGAAAATAAGAGAATAATAAATTGGAATCTTATTCCAATTACATCAAATAAAGATAAAATAAACTAAATTTAGGTATAATTAAGACAACTATTTTAACTATACATACATAAAGTGGAAATAAGAAAATAAGAAATTATTGTAATTTACATACAAAATAATATGATTTTTATGATTTTTTTTTTAACCCCAAAAATCAAATTTAATTATAAGAGATTAAGAGGAGGAGGAAAAAAAATATCTTAACTATGAACGGGCTTCAGGTGGCTCAAAATTTGGGAATGGAGCTTAATTATCCCAATAGCTACGTCTTACCGGTGGAAGGAAACAAAGGAGGTGAGCCCATTTTCTGGGACAAGAATGTCAAAGTGGAATTTGTAACTCCTCCGACTCTCAACCGTACTGATATGTACATTAGCATGGATACGGATTGGTTTACGTTATCCTATATTTATGGCCATCCGAATCAAAAGGAAAGACATAATATGTGGGGTCGTATGATTGATCAAGCTCAAATGTCTAGCTCTGTTCAGAAACCTTGGATTCTTGTTGGAGATTTGAATGACATAAAATCGAATGATGAGAAGTTAGGAGGCCCTAGTAGAGGAGAAAGCACATTCAATCTTTTTAGAAGATTGTTATTTGAGAATGGTCTTCATGATCTGAAAGTTATAGGGGGAGTATACACTTGGGTTGGTAATAGGCGTACCCACAATGTTAAAACAAGAATTGACAGAGCAGTAGCGAATAGTGAATGGTTAGATGCATATCCTACTGCATATGTCCAACTATTGCCCTGGGGAGCTTCAGATCATAGAGCATTAATGATTCATACTGATTCGGGTAAAAAGAAGTTCTATGGAACTTTCAGATATGATAATCGATGGAGAAATAATAAAGAAGTGAAGAAGGTGATTCAAGATGTTTGGAGTAAGGAATGTTCTCATCTTCCAGCTACTAACTTTAGTCAAGCTTTAGTCTGTTGTAGAGCTGCGTTATCGAAATGGAAGAGGGAGAATAATCAAAATTCTTCAAAGTAGATTTTTGAGCTTAAAAAAGAACTACATGAAGCTTATGAGGAGAAGGATCCAGACTATCAAGCCATTGGATGTCTAAAAAGTAAGTTAGCAAATGCTTATAAGCTTGAAGAAGAGTACTGGAGATCTAAGAGTAGGGTGTTATGGATGCAAGCTGGAGATGGGAATACAAGATATTTTCATGCCAAGGCCAAGCAAAGAAGAAGCTTTAATAGAATAGTCTCTGTTCAGAATGAGGAAGGAAAGGCTATTATTGAAAAGAAGGAAATTAGAGCTGAGTTTGAAAAATATTTCTAGCGGTTGTTTATTTCAAATGGTTCCACGGTTTCTCCAGAGATGCTTGAAGGAGTTCAGTGCACTATAACCCCTGAAATAAACCAAGAGCTTACTAAGCCATTAAGTGAGTAAGAAATATGGAAGATAATTAACATGATGAATCCAGACAAAGCTCCTGGAACTGATGGCATGAATGCTAGATTTTTTAAGTATCATTGGGATGAAATCAAACATCAGGTTATCCTGTATGTAACCTTGTTCTTTGAAGAGGGGTATCTAGAAGAAGAGATGAATCATACCCATATCTGTTTGATACCGAAGACTGAAACACCTAATACGCCTAAGGATTACAGGCCGATTAGTCTGAGCAACATTTCTTACAAGATAATCTCCAAGATATTAGCAGAGAGGTTGAAGCCATGGCTGCATTTGATAATCTCAGAGCAACAATCTGCTTTCATTCCAGGTAGGTAGGTCACGGATAATATTCTATTGGCTCATGAGCTCATGCATTCACTGTATACTAGGAAAGCAACTCATCTTTCTCTAGCCATGAAACTAGATATATCAAAAGCTTTTGATAAGGTGGAATGGAGTTTTCTGGATATCATTATGCAGGAAATGGGTTTCACCTCTACTTGGAGGAAGTGGATTATGACTTATTTCTTCAGTATCATACTCGGTATTAGTAAATGGGTATCCAACAAGGAGATTTAAACCTACTAGAGGTATACAACAGGGAGACCCGATTTCTCCTTATTTGTATTTGATATGTAATGAAGGACTGTCCAAGCTGATTCAAGTTTATCATGGAAAAGGGAAGATACATGGATTTAAAGCATCCCGGAGTGGCCCACCAATAACACACTTGTTATTTGCTGATGACTCATGTGGGGGTCGAAACCAACACAATTAGAATTTGTAAGAGTTCGTGAGGGAATTCGGAGATTTCTATGATAAGCTAGGATTGCAAAGGATTTGAGAAAAAGATGTTGTTTATTGCTCAGAAAAGCTTTGAGTACAAGTTTTCGTATTGAAATTGCGGATCCCCTTAGGGTTGGTACAAAAGAAGTATATATAGCTATGCTAAGTCGATGAGTCGGTTCCCCCTCCTAAGTCTCTTCGGACTCCCCTCTTGCTAAGGTCGGTTCTGAGACGACGGGCTTTCCCTCTTGGACCGGGCTTCAGGCCTTCTTCATACTGATGGAAGGGAGGTCGTGTTAGGCCGAGGACGAGAGATTGCGGCGAGCCTATCTTCGGCCCATGGTACCGAAGCCATGGTCGGCCTACAGTGCCGAAGCCATGATCGATCCATGGCACCGAAGCCACGGTCGGCTTGTGGTACCGAAGCCATGGTCGGTCCGTGGTGCCGAAGCCATGGTCGGCACGCCTGACCCCGATCCACTCATGCGTTGCTTCGGTTCACTTCGCCACTATAGGATCCGCTTTGCAGAAGGACCTAGGCGCCGTTACGTCTTCCTTGCCGAGAGTCCGAAGAGCAACTTCCTTAGTTAATTGCCTTTGGACGTTAATGTCGAGCGGGGTGTAAACCGACCCCAACAGTTAGCCCCCCAGCTCGGTAATATTGGAGACAATAGTGCCGAGCTAGAGATGTTCTAGGTAATAGGCGTTAACGTTTGAAGTCAAGGTGTTTACCTATCTTGCCTTGTAGTAGTAGTAGAGAGTGACTTTATGCAAGAGGTTTTAAGACTCTGTAAACGTTATGGAGATTTTAAGACTTCATGCTTCCTTAGCTGAAGCTACTGCGTTTTTCCGCAAAAAGATTTTTTTTTTTTTTTTTTTTTTTTTTTACTCGAAGATTTTAAGACTCCGTTTTTTCCTATGGAGATTTTAAGACTCCGTGTTGCGATTGCTAATGTCAATGACGTTTCCGGGTAATAGCGAGTCGATTTCCGGAGGGAAGAGTGTTTCGAACGGAGACGGGACCCGTTTGAAAAGAGGAAAATATCTCCTTAAAGAGATAAGGCGTTGACTCGGTCAACCCTACTCTTTTTTTTTTTTTTTACCTTCTTCCTTTCTCCTCCGCCGACCATCACGAAGCTCCGACCGCCAATTCGCACACTTCCCGATCGTGAGCTCCCCCTTCTCCTTGGTGAGTTTTCTTACTCCTCTCTCTAGCCATCTTCTAAATCCCCATGGCTCCCCTTGAAATTCCAAGTTCATAGATCTAAGCTTTTTGATAGAGAACCAAACTTTGCAATGTTGGTTTGATGATTGCTTAGGAGAATCATTGAGCCTTTGGTTGCAATTGATTCCTAGTCTTTGATTGTCTTGGATTTGTATAGATTTTTTTTTGAGAATCCCTCTTGGAAGCTTGTTTGAGAATGGAGCTTGTTCTTGATGAAAAATGCTCAAACTCATTTTTTGATCTTGTTTGTGGGTGATTGTAGGTTGGATTGTGTTATGGATAGGACAAAAATCGGTTTGATGGATCACGACAAAACGGTGATGCCACCGAATCAAACCGATGGTGGTATCGCGTCACCGAGCCGGACCGATGGTGATATCGCGGTATCGAGTCGGACCGACCCTATGGTCGTGGAAACCGAACGGACCGACCGTGCGGTCGCGTCGCTACGCAAGACCGAACTCGCGATCGGGCCTCCCATGCCGACCGAGGATGCGGTCGCATCTCCTCACCGGAGCGAAGACGTGGTCGCACTTCCTCACCAAGCCGACCCCGTGGTCGCACTATCGGGTTGCGCCGAGCCCGTGGTCGCGCTATCAAACCGAACCGACCATGCGGTCGACTCATCCACCCGGACCGACCCCGCGGTTGCTACGTCGGGTGGTGCCGATCGCTCGGTCGCGCCTTCGGGCGGATCCGACCCCGTGACCACTTTGCCGAGCCGAACCGACCGCTTGGTCGTGATGCTATCCTCGGCACCGCTTGGGAATACCGGAACCGGAGTTCGCCTCCGTAGCAAATCCACCGTTCCGCGGCGTCGTTTCGGCAAATCCGATGAGAGTGACGATGACATCTTTGATGGTTTAGCGCGTATTGAGGAGGAGAGGAGGCTTAGTGGTGATGAGGATTTGATGGCCCCTAACGGTGGGATCAGACTTTCTTTTCCCCTCAATGACGAGGACCCAGGGCTCCCAGATGGTGCAGCCGACGTCGCTCTATCGTCGGACTCTTCTTCGCTCAGGTCGATTGCTTCCGATGCTGAGGATGGTGATGATGATACCTCCGCAGAGGTTGAACGACCCGCGGCGGCCAAGAAGAAGAAGGCGCGTCCGGACCCTCTGGGATCCACTTTTTCTGATGATGAGTCGCTGCAGCTTCTTAGAGAGAAGTGCGGGATTTCAGATGAGATCCGGTTCGTTGCCCCCGATCACACTCAGCGAGCTGATGCTCCGCCTCCGGGGTACTTCACTTTGTACGAGAACTTCATCGAACACTGCTTGTTATGGTTCCCGGTGCCCGGCTTTCTTCTTCGCTTCCTAGAGGCGAACGGTGTCTCCCTTGCTCAGATCAACCCCAGAGGGTTGAGGCATGTCATCGGTGTTTACGTGCTGAGTAGGGAGTGCAACGCGGAGATTAGCATCGAGCAGCTGTCCTCTCTGCTGGACTTCAGGCCTCGTGGTCGCGCAGAGGAGCTGAGGTATTGCATCTCTCCGGTTCCGGGTCGTACGCTCATCAATGGCTTCCCGAGCAAGGACGATTACTTCGAGGACCGATTCTTCTTTGTCAAGATTTCAGAGCATAGTGTTGAGGCGGATTGCATTCCCTTCCTCAGGACGAGCTGGGAGAGACGAGGTAACTCTACACTTAGAAAAATTCTCTTTTGTAACGTGTTCATGTCTTGTGTACTAATGTGTAGCTTTGCTTTCGCAGTGAAACCGGCATCCCAGATAGTGAGCCGGAGTGAGGCAGCAGCTATCCACAGCGCCCTGGCCTCTGGAGATGGTGATTGGGTGAAGTCTTTCACCCGTCAGAGGATCCGGAGAGCGCTCTCCATTCGGATCTTCCCAGGGAAGGTCCTTGGACGAGGTACTGCCAGGGTCTCCGCTTTTCAGCGAGCTGAATTGGCGAAGGCGGCGTCGACGAACCTCGCGGTCTCGGCGAGGGCAGGCTCGCAGACGGATGCTCCGTCATCCACGACGCCCAAGACTCCTGCTGCGTCAGCTCAGCGTTCTCGTGTTTCTGACCTCACTTCTGATGAGATTGCTAGGCGGCGTGAGCAACAGCGGAAGAGGGCCCTTAGATCGGAGGGTAAGGCGGGAGGCACTCCTGATGGAGCACCTCCGAAGCGAAAGAAGGTGGGCCCCTCTTCGGCGTTTGTTAGCGACCCGACCAGTGATGGTGCTGCAGCAGCTCGCTCTTTGACTCCTGGTTCTGGTGAGAGGGCTCTTAAGCTGGCGAGAGCCACAGTGGCTGAGGTTTGCTCTCTTTATCTTCCTCTCTTTGTCCTTGTTATTGTTTCTCCACTTATTCCAGCGTTATGTTTGATTTCCTTTGTATGCGCAGCTCTCCACCCAGCTGGATGGCATGGCTTTCTGCTTTGAGGAGGACTCTCGTTCTCGTGACCGTGAGGTTAGCGAAGCCAGGAGGGCCAATGCTGAGCTCGCTGAGAAGGTCCTAGCCCTCGAGGACGATGTCGCTTCCGCAAAGCAGAGGTCGGATGAGTTGAGCGGGAAGTTGTCCAAGGCGTCCTCGCGGCATGCGAAGAACAAGGAGGAGATCACCTCGCTTAAGAGCAAGCTGTTGGAAACCGAGAGTCTTAGGGACGCCCAGATCGAGGAGGCCGTATCTAGGGCCAAAGAGGAGGCAGACCGTAGCTTCGCTAGCCGGACCAGACAGGTTGCCAGGTCGCTCGCTAGGCTTGAGGGGACAGCGAAGGATAACATGCTGGATCTTGCTGAGATCGATGCGAGCTTGGAGCTTATTGAGCGTCTTCGTGGGTCTGATGGAGCGTCTTTGGACGCTGCAGCAGAGCTTTTGGTCGAGAGGAAGATCCCGATCTACGACGCTCGTGATGTGTTTGATGAACTTGTTTCTAGCGTGAGGCAAGCTTTGGAGATCTCAGAGGATGCTGATGTTGCCAATGGAGAGGTGTGACCGATGAGCGTCCGTTGCTCTTTTATTATGACTTAGTCTATTTCTAATCTTTTGTTTTTAATAACTCTTGTTGGACTTGATGATTTTCGGTTGTAGCATTGGATGGTTTGTATCCTTGCTATTATTTTGGAGCCTTGCATTGCGGAGAATGCAAGATGACTTTGCAGCTTTTGCTGATGTTAAACCTTGATGGTTACAGATTCAGGTTTTGCTTTAGATATTGTTGATGTTGTGCCTACAATTAGGAATTCTTTAAGCTGTTTAAGCGTTTCTGTCATGTGTTTGCCAACACCAGCGTTGGGCTAGGTGAACCGAGGGCCATAAGACCCCGTGACTGATCAGAGGTCTGAAGGCTTCTCATTGTGCTTGCTCACGTATGAGGCTCTTGTTGAGACTATGAAAACGCTAATGCGCTCATGCTCTTTATTACCAACGTTGCTGTTGGGTTTTGCAAAATGGTGCTGCTCTTCTAGACACGTCTGTCCGAGAGCAAGTTCACCTTGACTTCGACCAGCGCTTGTCCTGGGTTTCAGAGTGACACGCTCAGGGTATAGGCCGAACGGAGGTCACTAGCAGCTGCATTACCAACGATGTTTACTGGGTTTCTGAGTGGTCAGGTGGGTACATCCGCCCCGTACTGAACACTGGTACTTATATAGCGCGCTTGAATCCGTTGTGGATGTCAGTGTGTTCGCATCTCCGCATTCATTACTGTGGCCAGCAGCAATGAAAGCGGAAAGACTCTGATTTAAGCCATGAGGCTCGTGACTGATAAAGTTGTTCTTATGCCACTGAGGCTGTTGTGGAAGAGCGGAGTACGGGTACCCCACTCCCCCCCTTCGAGACGAAGGAGGCTGCTGACTTTGTCTGAAAGCAGAGGAGATCATAGAGTTCCTCTAACGAGACGGATGAAGCGTAAAATCCCCCTCTGTTGATGGAGGGGGGCAACTGAACCTATCCGAAGATAGGCTGCCTACGTACCCTTTGCAGGGATCAAGTCGCCTCGTAGTTCAAGTAAAGGAGAGAAGACTAATGATAGTACTTCTTCAAATGCCTTGCGTTCCAGGAATGGAGGATTGGAGTCCCGGTCATGGTGGCGAGCTCATAGACACCAGGACGAACAACTGTTGTAACTCTGTATGGGCCTTCCCAGTTGGCTCCGAGCTTGCCAGCGTTGGGTTCCGCTGTGTTCTGGAATACCTCTCGAAGGACTAAGTCACCTGGGTAGAAACTCCTTTCGTTGACCTTGGAATTGTAGTACTTGGAAGCGGCGTTCTGATAGTTGGCGATCCGAATAAGCGCTTGGTCACGTCGTTCATCGAGGAAATCCAACGCGTCAAGGAGCATTGTGCGGTTGATAGGCTCGTGGAGAGGTAGCAACTGACGGCGTACACCAGGCGAACAGACCTCGGACGGGATGACACACTCGGTGCCATAGACAAGGGCGAAAGGGGTTTCGCCTGTTGCTCTGCGGGGAGTGGTGCGGTGGGACCACAATACCCCTTTAAGTTCGTCGGCCCAGCGACCCTTCTTCGCCTCTAAACGCTTCTTAAGGCCATCAAGGATTGTCTTGTTGATAGCTTCCGCTTGCCCATTGCCTTGAGGGTAGCGAGGCGTAGACTTACTAAGCCGGATGTTCCATTTTGAGCAGAACGACTCGAACCGGTTGGATATGAACTGCGAACCATTGTCAGTTACTATCTCGTATGGTACTCCGTGACGGCATATGATGTTCCTCCATACAAAGCTCTCCACTTGAACATCTTTGATGTTAGCATAAGCTTCAGCTTCCACCCACTTCGAGAAGTAATCTGTTAGGACGAGTAAGAACCTCTTCTGCCGTGACGGATGCAATGGTCCAACGATATCCATGGCCCATCTCATGAACGGATAAGGTGAGGTGACGGAGGAGAGCATTGCAGTCGGTTGATGGATTTTCGGAGCGTGCCGCTGGCACTTTTCACATTTGGCTGAGAACTTAGTGCAGTCACCTACTATAGTAGGCCAGAAGTGACCATGTCTCTTGATCTTTATAGCAAGTGCTTTCCCTCCTGAATGATTGCCACAAGAACCACTATGAACCTCTTCCATTATCTGTCTTGCTTTCTCTCCTTCTACACAAGTAAGCATTGGACCAGAGAATCCCCATCTGAAGAGGTTTCCGTCAAGGAGAACATAACGCGCGGCTTACTTTCGTAGTTTGCGAGCAGCCCACTTGCTGCTGGGCAATTTGCCATCGGCGATATATTCTCATATCTCACTTATCCATAGCTTGTCACAGCCATACTCAGATTCTTCAGTGTCAGCGTCCATTGGGATTGCTTCAGTATGATGTGGGCTGTTAGCGTCACGCATGTCAGCGTTTCGGATTTCTGGTTCTTCTGCCATTTCTATATCTTCGTCAGTAGCCCCCACAAGGGCGTCTGCTTGCTTCGCTGCTTGGGAACGTGTCAGGATGGCGAGTGCTGCATCCTTCGTGATGCTAGGGAATTTGATGAACTCAACTGGGATAACTCGCTTTAAAGCTGGATCCTCTGGCGCAGTGGTAGCGGAGGCCAAATTTGCCAATGCGTCAGCATCCATATTCTCACCTCTAGGAATCCTTGTGAAGATAAACTCTTGAAATAAAGCAGCCAAGTCCCTTACTATCTTCAGATAAGCTTCCATTCGGTCGTCTTTTGCGACATACTCGCCGCTGAACTGACTGGTTACGAGTTGTGAATCCGAAAACACGTGAATGTGTTTGATTTGTAGCCCTTGGGCGAGCCTCAGACCGGCGACAAGAGCTTCATACTCTGCCTCGTTGTTAGAAGCTTTAAAACAAAGTCGGAATGATTGCTCAAGGACCTCTCCAGTCGGTGACAGGAGTCGTATCCCAACTCCGGAACCGTTCTTTGAGGACGAACCGTCTACGTATAGCTGCCAAATCCCTGGCGGCACCTCCTTGGAATTGCTATCCTCTGGAAGTTCTATAAGGAAGTCCGCCAGTACTTGAGATTTATTGCACGTCCGCCCTCTATATTCGATGTCGTACTCGCTGAGCTCTACAGCCCACTTGGCCAGCCTACCGGACTGACTTGGGCTGTGTAAGACCGATCGTAGCGGGAAGGTGCTAAGTATAACGATTGAGTGCGATTGGAAGTAAGGCCTTAGTTTCCTTGAGGCCATGAGGATGGCTAATGCCAGCTTCTCCAATTGAGGGTATCTCGTTTCAGCATCTGTGAGTGTCTTGCTCACATAGAAGATAGGCTTCTGCTCGCCTCTTTCCTCACGCACAAGGATGGCACTAACTGCTGTTTCTGAGACAGCGATGTAGAGAAAGAGAGGTTCACCAGTTACTGGCTTAGCAAGGATGGGGGGCGTCGCCAGATACTCCTTCAGTTGCTTGAAGGCGTCTTCACACTTCTCTGACCATTCAAACTGCTTATTGCCTCGTAAAGTGTTGTAGAAAGGCAGACACTTATCAGTGGATCGGGAAATGAACCGATTGAGTGCAGCCACTCTCCCAGTCAGCCTCTGTACTTCGCGTTTATTCTTTGGTGAAGCCATCTGGATCAAGGCCTCGATTTGTTTCGGATTGGCTTCAATACCCCGGCGAGTGACCAGGTATCCAAGGAACTCACCAGAGGTTACAGCAAACCGACACTTCGTTGGGTTGAGCTTCATGTTGTGGAGGTTCAGCTGATTGAAGCATTCTTCTAGGTGGGAAATGTGATCTTCTTCCTCGAGTGACTTAACGAGCATGTCGTCAATATAAACCTCCATGGTCTTTCCCAACTGGTCTTGGAACATTTTGTTCACTAGTCTCTGATACGTTGCACCAGCATTCTTAAGGCCGAAGGGCATTACTTTATAGCAGTAGATACCTCTGTCAGTGATGAAGGCCGTCTTCTCACGATCCTCAGGGTGCATTAGGATTTGATTATAGCCTGAAAAGGCGTCCATGAAGCTAAGCAGTTTATTACCCGCCGTTGCTTCTACTAAGCGATCTATGTGAGGTAAAGGGAAACTGTCCTTCGGGCACGCTTTGTTAAGGTCTGTGAAATCAACACAGACGCGCCACTTCCCATTTTTCTTCTTTACCACAACTGGGTTGGCGAGCCAGTCGGGGTACTTGACCTCGGTTATTGATCCTACTCGCAGAAGCCTTTCGACTTCATCATTCACAGCCTTTGCTCGCTCAGGACCCAACTTCCTTCTTTTCTGCTTGACCGGTTTAAATGTTGGATCTACGTTGAGCTCGTGGCTCGTGACGCTGATGTCTATCCCGGGCATGTCTTCAGCGGCCCAGGCAAAGGTGTTGATGTTCTCCCGGAGAAAAACCACCAACTTTGTTTTGAGCTCCTCATCAAGAGCAGCTCCGATCTCAACGCATCTCTCCGGGTGCTGTTCATCAATGCACACAGAGATCACAGGCTCGCAGGTGGGTCGCTCTTCTTCTTCACGACCCTCTGCAATCTGTAATTGCTATAAGAGGGTGGTTAGGTCCTTCACTTGATCGGACCCGGCCTTCGCTTTCTTCCGTGGCCCTTGTGAGTCCGAGTCGTCTTTCTTTTGGTCGTGAGCTTCTGGATTTGATCCCTTGCTCTCTTCACGGTTGCGCAACTTGTGCTCTGCTAAGAAGCACGTGCGTGAATCCCTTTGACTACCAAAGATCGTGTGAACGCCTTGGCTGGTTGGGAATTTCAAGCAAAGGTGGTATGTCGACGGCACTGCTCGCATCTGACTGAGCCATGGTGTCCCCATAATCAGATTGTAGATGGCAGGATGATCGGACACTGCGAAGTTGACCATCTTCTTAACGCCTCCAGCTTGGACAGGCAGGCGAATCGTTCCCCGTGTCCAGGTTGTTTCACCTGAGAAGCCCGTTACAGGCTTTGGCTGTCCTGTGATGAGGGACTGGTCGATCTTCATCTTCTCGAGTGTTTCCCGGAAGATAACATCCACTGAGCTTCCGGTGTCAATGAGGACTCGAGCGACATTGAAGTCGTAGACAGTCAGGTTGATTACCAACAAGTCGTTGTGCGGATGATCGATGCCTTCAGCATCCACTTCGTCAAAAGTGACGGGATCACTAGCACGCCTTGTTGTTGGAGATGTCGAGATGTTGGCGCAAACCTCAGCGCGCCGTTGATAGGCCTTGATCGCAGCTTCGTTATCGGCACAGTATTGCGATCCTCCCAGGATCACAGAGATAGTACCATGGGTGCTTCCGTTTTCGGGGTTATCTCCACGACGCTGTCGCCTGGGGTTCTCAGTCTGAAGCTCAGTAGCATCTTGAAACTTCTCCTCTGGCTTGAAGTCCGACAGCCTGATGTTACCCTTGAGGGTGCCTTCGGCCAGCCTAGCAGCTAGCTGTCGACCCAACTCTCGGCACCTCGCGGTGGAGTGCCCAGTTGCTTTGTGAAAATCACAATACAACTTCTCATCATACTCCTTCGGGTCTCTTATCCAAGTGAGATTTCCTCTGCCACGTCCCCGACCACGGCCTCGACCTCTGCCGTAGCCGGGTGAATCGATCTGGTAATTGTGAGCTCCGCCTGCTCCCCCTTCAAACTGAACGAAGGCGGGATTACCTCTTTTAGAAGCAGCTGGGGTCAGAACTTGGGAAGGTTCGCCTATCTGCTTCGCTTTACCACCCCTCTTGGCGCGAAGCTCTTCTTCGCTTCGGGCAAAATCAGCTGCACGGTGAAGGGCGTCCTGAATCGTCGTTGGAGGGTTTATGGTGAGCTCTTGCCAAAACGGGGATGGACATCTCACTGCACCCCTCAACGCTTCCAGTGCGGATGTGCTACTGATTCCATCCACCTTAGACAAGGTGTTCTTGAACCTTGTCATAAAAGACCGCAAGCTTTCACCTTCTGCTTGCTTGTTGGTCCACAGGTCCGCATCGTAGATCTTCCGTTCAGCGAAGATGTTATAGTGTTGGACGAACATCTCGGAGAGCTGCTGGAAGGTGTGGATAGAATTCTTCTCCAGCTTGTAAAACCACTGGAGGGCAGGTCCCTTCAAGCTTTCCACGAATAGCTTGCAGTATCCGATGTCCTTCTCGGAATCTCTGAAATTCGCCCTTCCTAGGGCCACCTCAAACTCCATCAGATGATCAGCGGGATCGGAGGTCCCTTCGTAAGTCGGAAGCCTAATCCTTCCCGGGTCAGAAATCCTAGCCCCTGAGATGTTATCTGCGAAGGGGGTGTTCCGTGCCTTCTCCAACACGTAAGCGACCCCGGGAGCCTTCCCAGTGCTCCGATACATCTGCAGCTTAGTCGTCCTTAAATCTGAGACGACATGATCCAACTGGGCCTTCAGGGCGGCGACCTCTTCATCACGGGAACCTCTAGGAGCTCTGCGCTCTCGCTCCCTCCTGCGAAGCTCTGCTATGATTGCATCGCCTTCTGCGGCAGCCGCATCGTGGTCAACTTCAGGGTTGACTCGGGTTCGCCTGCGAGGGGGTTGATCGTCGTCTGACCCCTCCATCACTCGCTCAGGAGTCGGATCGAAATCCCGACGAGGTGGTGGTGGAGGCAGATCCTCCGGATCCGAGCGATCGGTCCGAGGTGGAAGCTCCTCGTGTTGACCCCTCCGAGTAGCTCGCGGTGTATTGAATCTGAGGCGCGTCGGACGGACACGGGACCTTCTGCGCTTCCTCTTCTTGAGTGATTGCAGCTCGCTGGCCGTATCGTCAGTCTTCTTCACCAGAGTCTCAAGCATCTGCTTGATATGTGTGAGGTCAATTGCGGCGTTAGGAGCGGGAGGCACCGTGTTCTCCGTGGAGTTGCTTCTGTCTTCGTCGTGCTGGCGAGACGAAGATCCTTCGTTGCTCATGGTGTTGCTTGACATCGTGATCGTGTCTTGAAAACCCTAACTCTTGAGTGTCAGAAATCTGCAGTGGTTCCCCTTAGTCGGCGCCAAATTGTGGGGGTCGAAACCAACACAATTAGAATTTGTAAGAGTTCGTGAGGGAATTCGGAGATTTCTATGATAAGCTAGGATTGCAAAGGATTTGAGAAAAAGATGTTGTTTATTGCTCAGAAAAGCTTTGAGTACAAGTTTTCGTATTGAAATTGCGGATCCCCTTAGGGTTGGTACAAAAGAAGTATATATAGCTATGCTAAGTCGATGAGTCGGTTCCCCCTCCTAAGTCTCTTCGGACTCCCCTCTTGCTAAGGTCGGTTCTGAGACGACGGGCTTTCCCTCTTGGACCGGGCTTCAGGCCTTCTTCATACTGATGGAAGGGAGGTCGTGTTAGGCCGAGGACGAGAGATTGCGGCGAGCCTATCTTCGGCCCATGGTACCGAAGCCATGGTCGGCCTACAGTGCCGAAGCCATGATCGATCCATGGCACCGAAGCCACGGTCGGCTTGTGGTACCGAAGCCATGGTCGGTCCGTGGTGCCGAAGCCATGGTCGGCACGCCTGACCCCGATCCACTCATGCGTTGCTTCGGTTCACTTCGCCACTATAGGATCCGCTTTGCAGAAGGACCTAGGCGCCGTTACGTCTTCCTTGCCGAGAGTCCGAAGAGCAACTTCCTTAGTTAATTGCCTTTGGACGTTAATGTCGAGCGGGGTGTAAACCGACCCCAACAACTCATTGCTTTTTTGTGGAGCTACTGAAGAGGAGATAAAGAGCATGATGGAAGTGTTGCATATATATCAATTGGATTTTGGTCAGGAGATAAATTACAGTAAATCAGCAATCAGTTTTGTAAAAGGAATGCATCCAGATCAGCAAGATAGTATAAAGGCTATCACTGGAATTAATAAAACTGGAGGTTTTGGGAGGTATTTAGGCTTACTTGAGAGTATAGGAAGGAAGAGATATGATACTTTCTCATACATTGAACAGAGGCTTAAAAATAAGATTGGTAACTGGTATTCTAAGCTACTCTCACAAGCTGGAAAAGAGGTCCTAATTAAGGCTGTTGCTCAGGCTATCCCATCATATATTAAATCATGTTTTATGCTGCCACAGAAGATAGTTAATAGAATGACTTCAACTGTTCGGAATTATTGGTGGTCTTCCAATATCAGTCATAGGAAAATTCCTTGGGTCTCATGGAGAAAGATCACAAACCGGAAGTATAAAGGAGGGATTGGATTAGAGATTTCAGGGACTTTAATGTAGCATTGTTGGCTAAGCAAGGATGGAGAATCATGAGATATCCCCAATCTATGTTGGCTTAAGTTTATAAAGCCAAATACTTTCGCAAAAATACGTTTCTAGAAGCCGAAAGTCATCCTAATTCAAGTTATGCTTGGAAAAACATTATTCAGACCCAAGAACTTCTTCGACAAGGCTTAAGGTGGCTTCTTGGGAATGGGAAAAAGATTCAAGTCTGGAGAGACTCATGGATTCCTTCAAATCCTCCAAAGCCAGCATCAGGTCCAGGTCAAATATCTCACCCTAATCTTACAGTTTCAATGCTGCTAGATAGTTCTGGTTAAAATTGGGATAAGGAAAAGCTAAGAGGGCTAGTGAATGAGAGGGATGTAGAATTAATTCTCCAGCTGAAACCAAGTCTAACTAGAATTAAAGACAGACTAATATGGATTTATTCAAGAGATGGAGAGTATTCTGTCAAATCAGGATATCATGTACAACATAGATCAATGAATATCTAGCTGAATGATGAATACCAGGAGGATCTTAGTGATCAAGGAAACCAAGATGCTCGGAGTTCTGGTGTTGTTGGACAGAATGGAGAAAAGATTTGGGAAGCAATGTGGAAGACTGATGGTCCTCCTAAAATCAAAACATTCTGGTGGAGAGTGGTACATGATAGCTTGCATGTTGCTGTCTCTTTGAATAGAAGGGGATGTAATGTTGATTCAGTCTGTTCAAGATGTGGAGAACATGAAGAAACTCTTAATCATCTTCTTTTTCAATGTAGAGTTTCTAAGGAGATATGGGTTTTGGCCCCAACTCATAGCACATCAAGAAGAGGTTTGAGGAGTAATTCACTGATGCAGAATGTTAATGATTGTCTGTTTGATAATTCAGGGCATAAAAATAAGGATTATTTGTTTGTTTTTATTGAGTGGAGAATATGGAAATGAGGAATGATCTCATATTTGCCAATAAAAGGAACTTTATCCCTAAGGTGATTCAAAAAGCAATTGAGGACTATAAGGAATGGGAGGAGACTAAGGATGGCACAAGAGAGCAGAGCATCGATATAAGAGTAAAATTGTCTTCTAACCCCCCTGAGTGCTTGCATGATGTTTTAAAAGCAGGTAAGGAATACTCTTGTTTGGTTGATGCAGCATGGAAAATCAATCATGAAAATGCAGGAGTTGCTTGGTCTCTATATAAGAGGGATGGTACTCATGTTCTGTGTGGACAAGCCTCTATTGAATCACCATCAACCCCATTAGAAGTTGAAGCTTTGGCAATGCTAATGGCGGTGAAAGAGACCACTAAGTTGGGATATAAATCGGTGTCATTTTTGGGAGATAACAAATCACTTTTACATGGCATATAAACAACCTCAGCAGTAAGGGGAGCAAAGGTTCATGTGCACATGAGTTGATAATCTTAACTAGAGACATTATCAACATTGGCATTGTCATAATGTTGAATTTCTCAAGGTTCAAAGGGATTTTCTTCAAGAGGTTGATAAGTTAGCAAAGTTGGCAAGAGAACAATATGTGACAAAATTGATGCATTTTTAAACTTTACAAGTGTACTTTGTATTTTTAATTTCTAATAATCAAGTTTTTAACTCTACTAATAGTTATGTATTATCAACGTTACTGAGCAAAAGCTATAGAAAAACAATATCTTAAAATGAAATAACGAAAACTTAAAAATAAGTAATTAAATTAAAATATATAGTATTATGTTTTAAATAACACTAGACATTATGATAAATAAAATGTAAAACAATTAGTTTTAAGAAATTTGTACACTAAAATACCATAATTTGTACATAAGAAATATTCAATATATCTAACAAAGTTTTACACAAATATATATATATATATATATATATTTTCTTTTTCAAATAGTAATCATTAATATTCAAAACTGGTTAAAAATCACATCATATTTTCATGGTCATGCAGTTTTATTTTTTTGTCATCTTAGAATATATTGATAATAGAGGAACCAAAACAAACATACAACAATATATGACTAAACACCAGAAGCAACAATTGTATCTAAAAACACCTAACATTAAAAAACCGAACAACAATTGCTCAATCAACTAAACCTAAAACAAGAATCTCCTATAGGGATTCAAATCTACCTCAACGATTAAAGATATAGCTTCAAGCTTCCGCAAGAAGGAAGTACAACATATACTTCAAACAATCTTCCAAAGGCGATGGAAAAGAACCAAATGTGTACCACGCCTGAATTAAAATCCAAAGATAGATAAGATCGCACATAGAACTTAGAAGTAGGAACAAGGAGTGAATGATCCCTAAACCGGCTGAACCAAGACCCCTAACAAGAACCGCTTCATACACGGATCTGGATAGAAACTAAGCGACCAGCTATTGAGAAAAAACCTGCAAGGTAAGACGAAGCACCAAAGACTAGAGCACCCAGAAAACGTTCTAAGAGACTAAAAATATACAATACGTAAAATCAGAGACCGGGAAAGAGAGAAGTCATAGAGAGCAAAAGTCTCGGCATAGCCAAGCACATCCAAGAGCAACAAAGGTAGTGAAACACCAAAGCCGCATCAAAGCAGAGTCGGAGCAAACGGAACCACCACCGATCTTTGAGTAAATCGACAATTCAAACTAACCTTGAATCACCGTCCTTAAGTGTAATAGTGGATAGACGTGAGGGAGGAGACACGTAAAGCAACGACTGAGAAAAGACACCTCCGACAAACAAGATCTACATCTCAAAACGGAGAACTCACCTTAACCTCTGGAATCTGGAACCCGAAATGAAGAAGAGACAAAGACACTCATAATATTTGCCTTTAAAGATAATATATTTATGCAGTATAGATAAATCAAATTATTTGTTAAATATATTAAAATTGTAAAAGAAATGCTAGTATTATATAAAAGAGAAGCCAATCGACGAGAGGTTGAAACGTAAGCAAAATTGTAATTCACGAGATTGTGACATGTGTTTAATATTGATTGATTAGGAAAAAAAAATTAAAAATGGAAAATTAACAAAGTAATTTTTAAGTAACTAATCAAATAGTAAAAAGGAAAATTTATAATAGTCCGAACTAATTAGAATAACAAGAAAATTTCCAATATACTCAAAACTATAGTTCAAACTAATTATTTAAAAAACACTAAGAAAAAAACTGAGAGAATCAAAATCGTAAAAAATAAAGTAGAGAGCATAAAATTTGAAAAACAGTAACTTAGAGATAATACAAATTATAGAAAAACAAAAAAAATATTTGAGAGAATGAAAGAAAAGTACGAATGATAAAAGAAAAGAGGATTTATAAACTGAAAAAATAAAAAAAAATAAGTAGCAAGGTATGAAAATCTAAATTTAAAAGTTTAAGATATACATAACCATTTCAGAGATCATATAAATCTATAAGCATATTTTCTACATAATTATAGAATCACAAAAAAACAAAAATTTCGACTTAAGACAATATATGTACTTTAAATATTTATAAAAAGCAAATTGTAAAAAATGAAAATTATATAAGTTAAAAAGACAATAACAAAATAATTACTATTAAATTAATTTATAGGTATTGTGAGATTATTTACATGAAGTTTATTATATCCTAATTTAATTCTACATTAGTTGAAGAATATATACTCATTATGTGTAAGTATACAATAATTTGGTTTCTTTGTTATTAAGAACATGAATTGAATTACACTTATGTATTTTAGGATCCGTATGAAATGAATTAGAACATGAAAATGTACATAAAAATTGATATCTAATGATTTGAGATGCGTATTTTATTGTATATCGATATATTTTAGTAACTGAAACAACCAAGCTTTTTTTAAAAAAAAAAACTAAACATTTTTACTGTGAAAACTCATAAACCAAATAATCCAATAAAAATAATAAACCAATTATTCAACAAACGAATTCAGTAACCAAATTCAAAACGATAAAACTAGCAACCTAAAACAATCGGTTTGCTAGTTTAAACAACAAAACAATTAAACCCTATCATCCTCTTCCTATGCCTTGATTCCGCAGTCACACTTTTTCTTTACCTGCTTCACATGGAAATAAGAGATGCATAAGTATTTAATAAATACTTAGTGAGACGGTCTTCCCGTCTACAGGCTAAGTACGCATATACTAAACTTCAACAACAATTAATTTAAAACGATAAACGCATGAAAAACATGGGTGTCGATCGACACATCGCACGGTGTTGATCGACGCTTCACAAAAACATGTGTCGATCGACACATCGCACGGTGTCGATCGACGCTTCATCGCACGGTGTTGATCGACGCTTCATTACAAGGGTGTCGATCGACGCTCAACTCGCTGAACAACACGTAAAAACAGAAACAGAATCACGATCAAACGAAGTTTCAACGATTTTATCACGAATCAAACACCATTCCACACGATTCCAACACACACAAAAAAAACAACACAATCGACCATTAATCCATAACATAACCTCCTAAATCAATCG
This sequence comes from Draba incana, assembly GCA_963576765.1. Taxonomy (NCBI): domain Eukaryota; kingdom Viridiplantae; phylum Streptophyta; class Magnoliopsida; order Brassicales; family Brassicaceae; genus Draba; species Draba incana. The sequence continues at coordinate 20,377,732 of OY755212.1, read as the reverse complement.
CTAATTGATTCCTAGTCGCGCACTCACCTTGATTCCGCGATTTGAGAACGAACAGTTAAGAAAACAGGCCACGAAAACAATTCCTTCGCTGGGAATCACCGAGACTCGCAGCAACCACCTTCGTCATGCAAATGAGATCCCTCTACAATTTCCGAAAACCCCTAAATCGCTCGATTCTCTCAAGAACTCGAAAATTCCTCTTCTCCAATCACTTTTCATGTGTTTTTTCTCCGTCCACGATCAACAAATACGGCTGCCTTTTATACAAAACGACCTAGGGCTGCACACAAAAACCGAGCCAAACCGAACGATTAAAAACTTAACCGAAACCGGCCATTAAACTTGGTGTCGATCGACACCCCTTTCCAAAATCAACATTTTGGTTTCGGGATGTTACAATTCTCCCCCACTAATCTGGATTCGACCTCGAATCCTGCATAATTCGTCTATCAATGACCAAAACCTGGCCCAATTGGCCAGTACCACTAGAGATCCTCACCTGATCCCCAAAGGCAAGTTCCTAGACATTTATTACCCTTAACTCATTATCACACACACACTCACTCTCAGGAACACATCCTTCGAGCCTATGCCAACCAGGGAAACCACCGTTCCCTCGAGAGAACCACCGTCTCTCTGTACTTATACTTGAAACCACCATCCCAAATAAGCACATAGGTAAACTACCGTCCCCTAGAGAGAACTACCGTCTCTTAGTACGTACACTGGAAACCACCGTCCCAAGTAAGTACTCTAGAGAACCACCGTCTCCAAATAATGAGATAAGATAAGATGTTAAAAATTTAGAACTCTTTCCTCTACGTTCTTTCTCCCGGTTTAGCAGAGGACCCATCGGTTCAGCACATCATCGGACGGCAGACTAAACAGATGGTTCTTTTCTCTATATTTTGATTTTTTTTTTTTAAATGTGACATTTCTGAAAACTGATATCACATTTTAAAAAAAAAATTATATTTCATGTTTACATATTTTGCCTAACTATAACTCTTTTAATTTTGGAGTTAAATTTGTCTATTGCACGATAATATTTTAGATTTAAATGGACAAACACAAAAAAATAGTCAGCTACACTATTTAATAATAAAATTATATGCAAAAACCTCAAAACCTTTGTTAACTGACCGAAACAAATTGTTTATGTCCAGTAGCCTTATAAATAAACAAATTTCATTCAGATCTTCTATATACTAAAAGAGAATCTATTTTAATATATTTTTGCTTATGTGTCACTTTCACAATTTTTTTTGAATATATATATATATATATATATTTTTTTTTTTTTTAATTTTCTTATTCTCATTACCAATTATATTTATATCCAAATATTACATACTGTTAGTCTAAATCCAATTGTCAAACAACTTTGAATTGCCAAAAACAATTATTTTGAAATTTAATACTAAATCTCATAATTAAGTTTTATATAAGAAGTTATATATGGAAAACAATCAAGCGTCACAAAAATTACATCAACGTAAAATTATTCAAAAAATATTTAAATCAAATCATGGTAATTAGTAATGAGAATATTTGCAATATAGATATTGTATATAATTCTATGGTATCAGAGGATGTACTGTACATTCAGTAGTATCAACTTCCATCCAATTAAAAATAAAGTAAATCTGACCTCAAACAATATAAGAAGAAAGTAAATCAATCTTTTTAGTGGAGTCAAAAGTATCAAAGAAATAGAAAACATAAATAGTCCCCACATTACAAAATGTATTTTTGGGAATAAAAAAATTCATAACTCCGGAAGAAGGACTATGGTTAATGAATTCATTGTGGGAAGAAAAGTCAAAGTAACAACTAGAAGAGTGGGAAAAACTGTAACAGAATGCTAAATTTATGATTTTTTTTGTTTTTTGTTTCCTTAATTAAAATAGATTCTGAAAGATTCAATTATTCAACATTCCCTCAACGGAATCTCGTGATTCTCTCTACCTTCCTCTCTTTATAAACGCTAATCTCTCTCTCTCTCTCTCTCTCTCTATATCGCAACAATGGCGTCGTCTCTCTCTTGCTCCGCTTCCGATCTGATTCCGTTACTCTCCGGCGGAACAAACGCCACCGCCGCCGCAGAATTCATCTGCGGTAGATTCGATACAGTCGCCGGAAAATTCACCGACGCGGCTTACGCGATCGACAACACATACCTTCTCTTCTCCGCTTACCTCGTCTTCTCAATGCAGCTCGGATTCGCCATGCTCTGTGCCGGATCTGTCCGCGCCAAAAACACAATGAACATTATGCTCACGAACGTCATCGACGCAGCCGCCGGAGGTCTCTTCTATTACCTCTTCGGATTCGCGTTCGCCTTCGGAGCTCCGTCGAATGGATTCATCGGCAAACATTTCTTCGGAATGGATGATTTCCCAGCTCCGACTTTCGATTATCCTTATTTCCTCTATCAATGGACTTTCGCCATCGCCGCCGCTGGAATCACCAGTGGTTCAATCGCCGAGAGGACTCAATTCGTCGCTTATTTGGTCTATTCCTCGTTCCTCACCGGACTCGTTTACCCGATCGTATCTCATTGGTTTTGGTCTTCCGATGGTTGGGCTTCTCCGGCTAGATCTGAGAATCTTCTGTTTCAATCAGGTGTCATCGATTTCGCAGGATCCGGCGTTGTTCATATGGTCGGAGGTATCGCTGGTCTTTGGGGAGCTTTAATCGAAGGACCACGAATCGGCCGGTTCGAACATGGAGGTAGACTGGTCACATTACGTGGTCATAGCGCAACGTTGGTGGTTCTCGGAACGTTCCTCCTCTGGTTCGGATGGTACGGATTCAATCCCGGCTCGTTCGCAACCATTTACAAATCTTATGGAGCAACTCCGGGAAGCTCTTTTTATGGCCAATGGAGCGCCGTTGGACGAACCGCGGTTACAACCACATTAGCTGGTTGTTCCGCGGCTTTAACGACTCTGTTTGGGAAAAGACTCATTGATGGGTATTGGAATGTGACTGACGTTTGCAACGGATTGCTCGGCGGATTCGCGGCTATAACAAGCGGCTGCTCGGTCGTTGAACCGTGGGCTGCATGTATATGCGGGTTTGTAGCCGCTTGGGTGCTAATGGGATTCAATAAACTAGCCGAGAAGGTCAAATACGACGATCCTTTAGAAGCGGCTCAGCTTCACGGCGGTTGCGGCGCGTGGGGGATTATTTTCACCGGGCTATTCGCGGATAAAACTTACGTATCAGAGATCTTCGGGGGCGATCCAAACAGACCGTACGGGCTATTGATGGGAGGAGGAGGTAGGTTGCTTGCGGCACACGTCGTTCAGATTCTAGTGATTGCTGGTTGGGTTAGTTTGACAATGGGGACTCTGTTTTTCGTTCTGCATAAGCTGAAACTGTTGAGGATACCGTCGGAGGATGAGGTCGCCGGGATGGATCTGACAAGTCATGGAGGGTTGGCTTATAGATACACAGAAGATGAGATTAAGAATGGGATTATGATTAGGAGAATGGGTGGTGAAGATGATCAAGGACCTGTTTGATTATTTTTGTTTTATAATATTAGCTTTTTTTAGTGTTTGTGTATATTCTTTTGCTTTGCATGGGAATAAAATTATTAGTTTAAGCCTATATAGTTTTTTTGATAACCATCTTTTTTTTTTTTAAGCCTATATAGTTCTAATGTTCAGTTTAATATTTCACAAACATTCATCATGCAAATGAGTTTCGGGGACGGATAGGTTAGAAGCGAGAAACGTCGCTTTAAAATTGTAATCAGATATCCATACGCTTAAAAATTGTTCAACAGATATGGCTAATCCTTTTTGACGGCCATACATAAAGCCTAGTCCTAAACGAAGAAGATGATGTCATCCTTTATATATTCTAGAACTAGGTGAATTACACAAATACGGGGTTTTTAATGTTATAATCCAAAACAAAAGACAATTCTAAAGATATTTTTGTAAATAAGACGAATAGAAAATCGAAAAATGAGAGTTATCGGGGAGTATAATAAGGATATTTATTTAAATATTAAAATTATTAAAAGTTACTTATGATAAAAAGAATTTATTGATATGCAACATAGATAACAACGAAAATATTAATATTAAACTGCAAAACAATTCTTCAATGACAAAAACTTGCAAACTCGGATAATTTATATTATAAAATTATAAAAGTGCATAATATACAATTTTATAAGAATAGAATATTAATCATTTCCAAATATTATACACAAGATACAAATTAGTATTTATCGTATAATATCTATCCATAAAATGTATATTGAAAAATATAGCATTAAAAAATTTAGAATAATTTCAAAAATATAATACATATCACAATATTTGAAAAAACTGAAATAGTATTTATTCCATTGTTTCAAACATACCTCATTAAAAATGCTAGAAAACGGGATTAGCAACCTATCATAATGAAAAATGACATATATGTATTAAATGTAAAAAAACTTTTTATAGTAAGTATAACTTGAATATATCCATACTGTGGCACTATTGTAATTTATCCCAAAAACAACTAATTAAATTTTATTCAATAGTATTTTAGCAATCTTGTAAGATGATTTTTTCTTTTCTGTTTTGCGTTAAAAAAAATATTTCAATAGTCAAAGATTGTAGCTCTTTGTATTTCTCTGGTGATTGTATTTGAGATATATCGTGTATCTGAGATGTATACGCTATCAAAGTTAGTAAAATTAACCAAATTAATCTTCTTTTTTTATACAAAGTATTTACGTGTGGAACTCAGTATATATGTGTGGCTGCATTAGGTACAAACATAAACGAAAAGAATTGACACGAGTGTAATGTGTTGTTTAGCACTGCCATCGGTTATAAACCGATAAAGTAGAATAAATATATGAATTGGTAAACCCCGAAAATATTTCTTAAAATAAACAAAAACTGATAATAACGTAATAACGTGTTTTTGATTGAAACGAAATATAATGATAAAGTCATATCGATGTCAAAAATTCTATGGGTGAGATCTTGGTGGAAGCCTGTAAAATAAGACACGATAATCGTTAGACAACAATGGACATATATCAAAAATTTTAATAAAACATATGGTTTAGAAATATTACCTTTCTTTAAATTCTTGAATGTGCGAACAACACCCATCCAAGATGATTCTAGTTGGATGCGTAGAAACAATAACTCTCCTACCTACAGAATTGAAATAATTAGATATATAGTTTGCAACAAATAACAAATACACAGGCCTATAATTACGTATCATACCTTGGTAATTATGGATCATACCCCACCTAATAACACATATAGGTCTATACTTGCCGCAATTTTTCCAATCGCAGTAAAACTGAAAGGCCATTGATCCACTTAGTTCAATGGTCATAATCTCGTTGCTATAATTATGCAAGTTTAAACATATATATTAGACTACGTTGTTAATCAATTTCGATAATACACGAAAGTAAAAAATTTACCTTGTGTCTCGAATATCAAAGGAAATTCCTTGATAGAGACCATATTCATCGGAATTAGCAATTTCAATAACACCATGATTCCCACCATTGAATTCAATATCCTTGTCGTAACCACGATGAGATTTTACCACATGGTCGTCAAGAACAGTTTCTTCTATGTCTTTCAAAGGAGATCGGAAAACGTAATGATCCCAAATACCAAACGATGACACGTCGACGATTTCGCCGATCAAATCTATGAAATTAAGTTTAACATCAAATACGGATTTTTAATAAATAAAATGAACTAAATACTTACACACTTACCAACTAAATTACGATCACCGTATGATCCACCAAGAACGGATTCATAGTTAACAAAATCACAAAAAACAAAGTTCAAGTGGACAAGCCAAGGCATGTATCTTGGTCCTATTTAAGAAGCTATCTTCCATTTATGAACAAACGGGAGACCCAAATTATCAGAACAATCGATGTAAAATTCAGTTAAATGAAGCCACACATCACGTGAGATTTGCGTTTTAAAAATGGCAAGCGATACACCTTGCATCAATGCATATATTTGTTTCCCCTAGTAACAAAAAATAATCATAATTGTAAGATACATAACACAAAAAACGCAGATAAAAAAAAAAAAAAATTTCTTCCAACTAACCTCTTCATCACATAATAATAAACTTAAAGTTCTTTGACCATTACTCGTTAGCAGAGACCAAATTTGCAGAACCTTGACATAAATATTATAGGTGACTATAGCAGATGCATCATAGAAAGAGGATAATTCTGTTAAACTCAAATAAGAAGGAGACGTGTACATGATAATATAACCTAATAGAATAATGTAACCCGAGACATATTTATAGAGAAATATGTTAAAAAAAATTTTTTACTAAAAGAAATAAGTTATATTTGATATAAGGAATTTTATTTTAACTGATAAATGTAATATTTCATAATTAGATTTTAGCCCAATAAGTAAATTTCATACTGGATTGACCCAAACAGAATTAATCAAACCAATATTCCTTCAAGATTTTAATTAGTAAAAAAATATTCTCATCAATTTTCTTTATCACTATGTTTTAATTACTGAAACAAAAATTACGAAATAAACATCATGGAGAATAAAAGGCAAAACTAATAACAACTCAAATATAATATGAATCAAAACGAACCAATATATATTCCAATTGAAGGATAAAAGAAAAAAAAAAATTATAAGATATGAAACGTTTTCATCTTAAACAACTCTAGTTATCGACTTTGCCATCACCATTTATTTTCATTCATCAGGTCGACGTCTTCATTGATTACCATCATCTATACCTCCAACATCTTCATGCGGATATATTCTAATTAAACAAAACGACAAAAATATCAATTACTATTTTGAAATAATTACTACCAACAACATGATGACAAAAACAAATATATCTCACATTGGAGCTTGCTTAAGTGACTCAGGAATATTAGGGTTGAATACAAAATAGTTTGCTTCAAAATCATTTCCAATAAACCAAACACCTGCATATTATTTAATAGATGTCATATAGCATGTAGTTAAATGAAAATTAAAACAGTTAGTAGTGAACACGTACCTTTGAACTCTTTAATAATCATAAACCGCATAAGACAAAGGATCTTATCATCATTCTCTTTTTTGTATGCATCGAGAAAACGTATACAAAAGTCTCCACACAGAATACATCTCAACGTGAATAACCTTCGTAATATATTCATAATATCGTAAATCCTCGTGTCTTGTCGTTCCAGAGTAAAAAAAAAAACAAAAACACATGCCTTACCTTCCATCCATGAAACGAATACTTAATCTAGGTATAATTCGACCCCGGAAATTTATATGTTGAAGAGGATTAACCTCTACAATAATCCCGAGAACATCTGCAACAATCACTCTCACTAATATTTATACAAATATTTTTCAACCACACAAATTACAGAATATATGTATATGTACATTAACAATAACTAACCGATCAACGCACAAGAATTTTTGGCACCATGAGATATATCAGTAAAATCGGCTAGATAATTCTCAGGTATATCAGAATGGAAATCGGTACACTCTGCAACAGACGTAGTCGAGTAAAAAATTATCTTATAAGGATGATGGTTACTCCGACGATCACCAACATATGGTCTGATATTGAACCGTCTTACGTCACTAATCAAAGAGTTGAGACATTATTCTTGTCAAGCAAACAATCACAAGTTTTTGTGTTTATATCAACCCTCCGTAGACTCACCATCTTCGTATATCTCCACTACTACATGATTAAGTTAATTCAAAAACCAAACGTCTGTATAAACTCCCACCACCATAGGTTACATATTGCACAAACACCAAACTTTTAACAAAAAATAAGAAGATAGTTCGTCTTTCTCCTTTCTAGCAAATATATTGTCACCAGTATACGCAATCAAACACATAAGCCGCGAGGATTGCAAACAAAAAAAAAAAAAAATACAATTTCCATACTCTTACAATCATTAGTAACAACATGAGCTAATATGGGAGCACCTATCCTATTGTCGAGTATAAAGCCGCCTCGAAATTATATATCGAGAAAATAAACAATACATAGATAAAAAAACGGATGACTTAGAGACTAATGGAAATCTCGACCAAAAAAATGAAGACTAACAAAACAATATAAATAAAAAATATTGGCTTACGTTAGCCAAAACATGTATTAGTTAACAGAACAAACTCCGGTTTTCACATAAATAAACCAAAAAAAAAACTACAACTTATGATCAATCAACTTATAATTATTTAGTGTTTTTTAGCAATGTTAAAACCATGTGAGATAACACAAATTAAATGGAAGTACTTGAAGTGTGCGCACCTGTATGCTACTTATCCCAATTGTTAAAAAAAACTAAAGAACATAAACACATAGCATTTAACGTTCGTTAAGAAGTGATGAACAACTCATAAATTATAAAAAGATTATTGAACATGCTAAACCTGATACACTCGACGCAAGACCGCTCCATGTTCCGTGGAGAAACTTTGGGTATATATAAAGGCACCTAAATCATAAACAAAGTTGTAAACTTAACAATTTAAATATGTAACCAAAATTTACATAGTTTTGGTCAACAATTAACTAGACTTACTTCAACATTTTTTTGGATACCTTCTTAAAGCTACGTGAAGACAATTGTACCACTCTAATTCGACCGTTTTCTCATATCCATGAAACATTTTGTATCTTCTTCTCCTCCCTCGTCAACTTATATTTGGTGCAGCCTTCGTAAAAATCTGAGAATCTGAGAATGTATTAAACACTTGGTGTTGGTTCGGTCTAATGATACTATTTATGATGTAAACTATCTTATATATATTAATTGAGGAGACACTAAAAATTCAAAATTCTACGTGTCACTCAAATAGGTCTTTAGGAGATATTAAAAGTTAAAAATCACAAGTGTCATCAAAGAGAGTTTTAAGGGACAAATATCATTCTATTAAAAATTCAAAAAAAACATTTTTAAATTTATAAACATGTCAACAAAAAAAAACATTCATGAAATTTTGCATTCATCACTTTGCTTAACATTCCGAAAAATAACATTTATATCATTTTCCTAAAATCATAACGACTTTTAATTTACACATTCTACGAAATCTACTAATTGCCTGTAGAAGATAACAAATATTGTGGTAATTAATTATACAAAATCTCTAACTTTCCTATTAATTGTAATTGCATTAGAAAAAAATATGATTTGTCGATCAAAGAGAAGTAGATAATGCTCTGCAACATTTTTTTTGCTTTTTTTTTGGTAATACTACAATTTTGTAATTGTACAGTTAAAGATAAAAATCTCGATTTGGTTTGTGCGAACCAACTCAATAAACTTAAAATAATATTTAAATATTTGATTATTTATTCATATTTTAGTCAAAATACATTTAAATGTTATTAACTCGAGTATATATAAATGTTTTGAACATTACACATAAATCATAATACCAAATTAATTTAAACTAAATAAGTGTATACCATATTTATTTAACATTTAATCGATAGATTTTCTCAATTCTTTCATAAAATTATTTTCTCAATTCATTTATTGGTTCTATATTTTACGCAAATCAAAGTATAGAAATAAATAATAAAATTTATAATCCCGCGTTCGACGCGGGTCCAAATCTAGTACATAATAGTAAAAGAAAAATGGAGACCCTAGATGCTTAATTTTATGGCCAATAGGAAGCTACTCAAATTCTAGGTGTTGTCTTTTGAGCGAAAGCCTTTCGTTGGATGATTTATTTGGTATCTGGAAACTTCTGCCTCGGATATTAATAACATCGGAATAGACAATAATCCGACCCATGAATGACCTTTTCTTGAGCTTCATTGATCTTATCTTGTTGTATTGGCTTCCCCACATGTCATAATGTTTGATGAAACTTGAAACTAAACAGTGTGGTTCATGAATTTGGTTTTTCGTTTGCGAAAACCAAAAAAAAAAAAATCACCACACAAATTGTTTCTTAATAAAACTTTTTGAGTTAGAATTTAAGAAAAAATATTCGGAACAAAAAGAAAAATCAGTAAGCCTCGTTACATGTTTTATTGTCAAACTACTTGAGCGTATAAATACATCAAATCTTTGCATTTGGGTTATTAAATCACAACATTTTAAGAATCACGTCCTTTTCTTCTCTCTCTCTCAAGCAATTCAATGGCGGAAGAAAACGTTAGTGTTTAACTTCGTTAATCTCAACAACTTCGGTGAAATCACTTAGGTCATAAAAAATCATCTTAAATGTGTAAGTTGTTATGAGTTCGTTTCTTGTAATGCAAGATTCGTAATGCAATATGACTCATTGATTGATTTATTATATAATCAAAATCTATATACAAAACAAAATTTTCTTGGAATGCAAGACTCGTAACACAATAGGATTTGATTAGTTTGGGAATCATAGAGTCTTGATGCAACTCGTTGTTTCCATCGTCTTTTTGATTTCTCGTTGTTGTTCGTGATCCATATGGTTGCCTTTTAAAAGGCAATTTATATGACTGATCGTTATCAACTATTCACTCCAGTTTTATGTAAAAGATATGGAATAACATCACGGATCTCGGCAACAAAATCATCAATGCGAAGTACAAGTTATCTCTACAAAGAATATTCAAGTGTGTACTCTACAATGTTATTTTCCGTCTAAATTGCGGTTTTTGTTTATTTATTAATTCTCCGTTTTCAATTTTTTAACCACAACATCATATTCAGATGGGAATGATGGGCCGTTTATCAGATAGAGCATCACGATTTTATATGTTACACTTATTCGCAGGACACAATCTTAAGTTGTCCATTTAGTAAGACACTTAGAAACTACAAAGAAAGTTTAGTCGTTACGAAAATTTTCTGTTACATCTATAGAGTGAACAAATATGAAATCACTAAGGGATTGTACTTAAAATTTTCTGTTACAATATCATCCCCAAAACTACATAAAATTTTACAATGTAAATGACACAATTCATGAATACAAATAAAGAGTATTCCGAATTCGGAGGATTGCACTGAGGAAGACCGTAGAACATTGTTGGGTCTTGAAGAGAATGAGGTTCTCTTTTTGATTCCTCAGAACCAAACCAACCACATGCAACATTACTAAATCTGAATCTCATACTAAAACGACCTAAGCTACTAAATTGTAATTTGCATGTCAACTTCTGATTTTGGGAATAAGTAACGACATGAGAGAATAGTCAATATTGAACCCACCATACTTCCACTTATACAAATTTGATAGATCTCCTAGTTTGTTTAATTTGTTCAACTGAAAAACAATAAAGATTGCAAAAAAAAAAAAAAAAAAAAAAACACAAAGATGGCAAAAGTAAAAATCATTAGTCTCATTACGAAAATTAAACACAACTCCAAATAAAACTATTAACTTAAAAAACTCTGCAATTGCTGAGATTAAATAGATTACCTTAAAACGATCTACACAAACGTATATAATTAATTACTAACCGAACTTAACCAAAAGCTTTTTTTTTGTTAAAGGGTTTTCAAATACAAATTTGAAATAACCAAAAGTAATAACCAAAAGCCTATTACTCAGATTAGCTCATGGTTTCTTGCATAGAAATCTTTTTTTGCTTACTCTTTAATCAGTAAACCCTAAGAACATATAATTAAAAGTATGACTCGTATTGCGTCAAAAAGAACTCATTAGTGAAGCAACAAAGCGATTAAACCAAAATCAACATATCATAGATTTATAGTGTAAACCATGAATCCATATGCGATACTGAATACAGAAGCATGCTTGACAAAAAAAAAGAATATTGAAGCATAAGTCCATTAAAGCACCGTAAATATGCCATGACTTTATTAAGCATGAAACATGAGAACTATACCTCGATTGGAAACGGAATCAGATTAATAGCCGAGATTAGATTGGTAAAAAAGGGTTTCCATAGAAAAGATTCGAAAGGGGTAAGCTTAATTACTTGCACAATTTTTTTTTAAATATAAATAAGTAATCCATAAAGTGAACTATTAGTAATACAATTAAAAATATAACACACGTACATCTCTATTAATATACAAAACGGGATTATGTAATCGCCAGTAGCGCAAAACCAAATTTAATGAAAAAGGAAAAATCTCATAAATCTTAATAAACAAACTTTTACCTGGCTTCTACACAAAAATCATCGGTGATATCCAACCAAGAACAACCCATCAGAGCTGGTAGTATGACCAAGCAAACGACATGAAAAACCTAAAACAAAAAATAAGAGCACGTGGAAACAAGAGGACGTTGGATTCACATAAAACCATATTCAGATGAATTGATCGTGTGATTAGCTGAGAATGATTGCGAGCATAACATGTAGGATAACTCAATTCTTATTTAGTAATATGATAAGCATTTTGTGATCATTTTGCTTAGAGGTCATCTTCATAATTTTTTTTTTTCTTTATATATATTTAATCCTTCTATTTTCATTGCCACACATTTATTTTCAACTAATACATATTTGATTACTCTAAATCCACTTACCAAAAACATTTGAATATTCCTAAACTTTACAAAAACAATTATTTTGAAATTTTAGTATTAAATCTTATCATAAAAAATTTAAGGGAAAATTGGATCTTTAGGCCAAATTTTTTTGGATTTGCTGATCTACACCTTTAGTTTTTTAGATTGGTGACATACATTTTAGTTGGAATTAGATTCCTCTAATACCCTTAAATTTATTAATTGTGTGATTTGTTTCTAAAAAATAAGATTTTTTCCTTAATTGTAGGATTTGAAAATTGATTTTCGTATTTAATTATGATTTTATTTAATAATTTCGGATTTATATTCATTTTATTCTGAAAATTCATTTACTTTTATTTATTTGTTAATTACATTAATTGAAATTATATTTTGATTTTAGGAATTGAAATTATATTCTGGTTTTAAAGAAACTATACGTGACACCCCGGTTTCAGGGCATATATGGTATATGCGGTTATGCGGAGATGCTTAAAAAAATTGATTTGGCTACCTATATCACCAAAAGTGCACTTATCTTTTCAGTCACAGGTCTTGAGAGAACTCCAGAGTTAAGCATGCTTGAAATGGAGTAGTTTCAGAATGAGTGACCTACTGAGAAGTCATTTCCAGTACCATGTGAGTGAAGTCAAAACACAGGAAAAGATCGCGTGGTGATTTGCAGGATCAGTAAATATGACTTCCGAGCCTCCCGGACTAACGCACCGACCGTCGGACATGGTGGACCCACGGGCCTGAGAGTGGATGGGAGCCCATAGGAGGGGCGGTCGGGGCGTTACACTATACACATATCAAACTTTCAAAATATACTAGACCAATACACACTCATTCGCTCGGGTTTAACTTATAATTTACTCATGAAAAGAAGACTATAATCTTATGTGAATTTCACAGTTATAAAACTTCGACAATAGTGTTTTTCCCTTCTCACACACGAACCATTTACCTAATAAACAACGCATACCTCTTCCTAAGCCCTCTCGCCGACCGCATCCATTGCAAGAGCTCCATATAACCTGCCGAATTTGCTCTCTCCACCTTCAAAAACACCACATCAGCCTCCATTGTGATACCCCTTATCTTTCCTCAAAATTTACAGCGAATGATCGTCTCCACCAGCTTTTGACACGCCCTAGTGGACAAATTCCTTTTGTCTTTGAAGCCTTTTCTGGTTCCCTTGTATCTCTGCTCTGACTACAATTTTTCCTTCTTTTTTTTTTTATTTTTTTTTTTATTTTTTTTTTTATAATTTCTCCAATTTGGACTTAATAATTTGATGAATAATTGATTTTAAACGATGGTCAGTCATAACATCCATCTATTGTGACTGAGCGAACATTCGGTATGAAGAGCTAAACCTATAAATCAAATGTATATACATATACAAAGGAAAGAAAGAAAAAGAATATTGCCTTCTTCAGGCTATTTGATATTTTGTAAACCAATATGAAGCTTTCCTCAATGGATCACAATCTTTACGCAATATAATTCAAACTACACTTGTTAGGAAAAATCTGAATTTCCAAAAACTACACTTGTTTACGCAATATACTACTGAATGGGCTTTATAAACCAGTAGTAGACATTTCTGATGATGATGGATTGATAGCAGCTACATGATGATAATTTCCACAAATACAGACGAATTTTTATGCTTATTTTTTAAAATATACAAACAAAGCTATTGGATAAGCTTCAATAGCTTAGAGCCCAATATATCATTAACAAATCGGTTAATGACACGATAGACTTAATGAAAATTATCTTTTTCTACTTAGAATAGAAATAGGAAGTTTTATATTCATCATAGGATTAGTAAAGGAAATCTATTGCTAGAAAAGGTTGTTGAGTTGTGACAATTTGAGAACAAGAGAGAGTTGTGTGACGCCAAGTTAGGGCGCGAGACCTAGGGCTCAAAGTGATCGGGGAACGGGGCGTCACAATTAGGAACCTTGATTGAGTAGTGATCAAAGGTTAAGAATTTAGGTGTTTAGTTTTGAGCTGTTTTCTAAACATTAATAAGAGAGTTGTTCTTATAAACCAAGTTCTTCAAACACTTTATTTAGTATCAGAGCAGTAACGATCCTGTAACAGTACGAAGATAATACGAGTGGAGTGTTGTCGTGATCGAGCCATAGAAGACAACACAACACTAACTCGTCTGAAGGAATTTTCGCCTCCATCAATTCAATGCCCTGTACTAAACGCAAAGAATTACACGGCATAGGCCATGAGGATGAAAGTCTTATTGAAGATATACAAGGTGTGGGATACAATCGAACCCGGAACTGAGGACGTTGATAAGAACAATACTGCGATTAGGCTATTGTTTCAAGCAATCCCTTAATCTCTCGTTTTGCAAGTACATGAACAAGAAACTTGAAAAGGAATATGGGAAGCAATCAAGTCACGTAGGTGCGGATTGTGTCAAGGAAGCGAGACTTCAAACCTTAATGTCGGAGTTTGATCGACTTAAGATGAAGGACACCGATAAAATTGATAACTTTGCGGGAAAATTATCGGAGCTAGCATCAAGATCAGCTGCCCTTGGTCAAACTATTGAGAAATCCAAACTCGTAAAGAAGTTTCTCAATAGCTTACCAAGAAGCAAATTCATCCATATCATAGCCTCACTAAAACAAGTTCTAGACTTGAACACAATCAGCTTTGAGGATATCATAGGAAGACTCAAGGCCTATGAAGAGTGGATTCGTGATGAGGAGAATCACAAGAATACACAAGGCGAACTGATGTTTGCAAATTCGGACCAGACCTATTCAGGTTCTCGAGGGAGAGGACGTTGAAGAGGAGGCATATGATACAGAGGTAAAGACAGAGGTAGATTAGATCCAGGACAACGTACAAATCAAACCGATCTAAATCAAACCAAAGAGAAGGATAGATCGAGAGTGATTTGTTTAGATGTGACAAACCTGGTCACTTTGCTTAAGTATGTCCTGAAAGAACACATAAGATACAACAAGCACATAAAGTGGAGACGGAAGAAGCCGACATAGCACTTTATATGCATGAAATTATGTTCTTGAATGAAGAAAAGGTCGTACCAAAGAAGGAGAAGAGGAAGTGTGGCATCTTGATAATGGAGCAAGCAACCACATGACCGGCATCAAGACGTATTTCTCCGAACTCAACGAGAATCTCAAAGGAAAGGTGAAGTTTCGAGATGGTTCGTGTGTTGAAATAGAAGGGAAAGGGTCAATTCTATATCAAAGCAAAACATATGAGCAGACACTTGTTACTGAAGTCTATTATATTCCCCAACTCAAGAGCAACATCCTAAGTTTGGGACAAGCTACGGAAGACGGGTGTGATGTGAGAATGAAACAAGATTACCTAACCCTTCATGATTCGAATAAAAGGCTCTTGGTAAAGGTAATGATATCTCCTAATAGACTTTACAAGACAAATATAAAAATGGTAAAAACGATTTGCTTAGAAGAAAAAGATGAAGAGACTCGAGACGGAGGTGAGCTACCTCAGCACCAACCTCAGCTCCAACCTCGAGAAGGTGGTGAACAAGACTTGGTCGTACGTTGACAAGCCAATTAAAGTTAAAGTTATTGGTCTTAAGTGGATTTTCAAAATCAAGAAGAATGCGGAAAGTACAATCAAGAAGAACAAGGTATGGGAGCTGGATTCCTACAATTAGATTTGTCAAGTTCGCGGAAGAGATGCAAAACTTCTGAGTTAGAAATCAAGAACAAGAATAGAGAAGAAGATATTTTATTAGTTGTGTAGTTGTCAAAGAGAATACAAAGGTTTTTGCTAAGAAATTTGTGATCCCCTCTTAAGGGGATGATAGAACAGTATATATACTAGACTAAGTCGGCTAGGGTTTTTGCATGAGCTTCACTCTTTATTTGGCTAGCCCATCACCTGTTCTGCCCACCTGTGATTCGTCTCAGCTCGATTAAATCGGTTACACCGAATTGGGCCTGTTAAGTTGCAGTCCACTTATATTTAAATCGGTTCATCCGGTTAGCTTCGGTATCACCGATGGTTTAAGGGTCTCCTAACTGGCTGATACAATCTAGACTTTTGGTAGAGCTCTCCCTTGTCCAGACTTAGTCATTTTCTTCTGATAATCTTCAAAAGGGTGGAAATTGACCCCTATAGTTAGCACCCCAGCTCGGAATTATCAGTAATGGTGAAGCCGAGATATTGTTGAAACTTTAAGATCAAACAGAAGAAATTGTTTCGACCATTTTCCCGAGTTTAGGATTCGGGTTTCTGATTTGATCAGTTTGGTTAAAGTGTCTTCCGAGCCGTTAGGTTTAAGGGAAAACCGTAGCGCTGAGGCTCGGCTCGGACATAATTATTTTCAATTTTTTTTTTGAGACGTATTGCGGGAAGTACTGAGCCGTTAACGGTGTTGTCGTTAACATATTTTCTGTTTCGCCGATCTGTGGCTTTTATTTGTGATTTTAACGGCTCGGGCTTTATGAATCATAAGAAATGGTTTGGGCCCTTAATGGATTTGAAATGAGGAAGGAAGGAGAATTAGGGTTTTTGCGGTGCTCGAGGCAAATTTATGGCTCTTCCCTGTATAAATAAGAAGAGATGAAGAATTCTCTTCACAACTTCACTCCAAAATTTTCCAAAGGTACTCTCTCTCTCTTCTTTCTCTCCTTCCTCTTGTGCCTCTTCTCTCTTTTTTTTTTGTTTTGTTATTTTTAAAAAAAATTCTTGATCAGCCTCCGTCGGCCGTGCCGTCGTCGTCTCGCCGAATCTGTGAACCCGAGCTGCGAGCTGTCGTATTGCGACTCTGGTGAAGGCACCATAGCCCAAGCCGCGAGCCACGTTCCGGATCCGAACCGCGAGCCATGGGTCCAACTCTGGATCCAAACCGCGAGCCACGGATCCGCCTATTGGATCTGATCCGTGAACCCGAGCCGCGAGTGGTCGTATTACGACTTCTGAAGTGTGACTTGCGAGTTTGTATAACCCGAGGCACAACCGTCGTCGATTGGGTTGATTTACTAACTGCGAGCCGCGCGATCAAAAACTTCACGCCACTGTGACCCGAGCCGCCATAAACCGAACCGTCATACCGCCTACTGAAACTTGATCCGAGCCTTGGATTTCCGAGCCATGATGAGCGAGACATCAATTGTTCTTCGACCCAATCTGTGAACTTCGAATTCCCGAACCGCGATTTGTCGTGCCGTTGATTGATCTCCGACCCGAGTTAATTTAAGGTGATCCAAACCGTTATCTTGTTTGTGACCTGAAACGTGACTTATTGGTGATGCCGCGGACCCGAGCCTTAATTTATTGTTCGCAATTTGAGTAGCCAATTCGGTAGAGCCGTGTTGAAGAAAGTGTGCCACATTTTTACAAACAAACCACTTTCCCGGGAGATTTTGGAAACGAGCTACGTTGCTTGAAAGCGAACCGTTTTCTTTGAAACAAGCCACGTTTTCTTGTAGACGTACCGTTTTCCAAACTCAAAGTCTTTCAAAAATGAGCCACGCTTTCGCATAAGCAAACCGTTTTAATGAAAAGTGACTTTTCTTCCTTATGTCGACGGATGATTCGAACCGCGGTCATTCTCTCGAGCCAAGATCTTCAAGTGCTTTGTCAAGTATGGGGGAGCCAAATCGTTTAGAAGTTATCGTTCCTTTTCTTCGTGATTCTTCCGCCGAAGGAATTCAATCATTGGGTGAACCATTTTTCTGCAAAAAGCCAAAGAGAAAAAAACGATTTGACCTAATCCTCCAATCTCAAGTCTTTCCACTGATGACACTCTTTTTACTCCAAGGCGACGGTTCAAGATTCCAGAGTCGGTTAAGCTGATGGCACCAAATCCTTATGACCGAGCAGATGAGCCTCCTGAGAGACACATCACTCTTTACAAATCATTCTTCTATCTTTGCTTTCTATGGTTTCCGATCCCCGAGGCTATTCTACTATTTTTATGGGAGCACCGAATTGCGATTGCTCATATCAACCCCCGGGGGATCCGTCACTTGGTTGGGATTCTCGTCCGGAGTTACGAACGCATGATAGAGATTGGAGCCGACCATTTAATGGGCTTTCGCGAAGTTCGGCGTCGCCATCCAAAAGAAGATAGAAAATACTACCTTTCTGTGATAGAGAGATAGCTGAGGAGAGAGAGCGCATGGCTGCTGAGGAGAAAAGGCACCGAGCTACTGAGGAGACGGAGAGTTGATCCGATGAGAGAGGGCGCAAGACTTCTGTGGATAGGAGATTATCTCTGCCTCCACCTCCACCGAGCCGTAGCTCAAGATTCGTGCCTACGAAGTGCTCATCTCTCCCATCCTCGACCGCGGGTGAGGATCTTGTACAAAGGGGTTCGAAACCCACCATTTTAGCTTCTGATGATCGGCCGTTATCTTCTTATCTTGTCGCTCACCATTCGAAGAAGAAGAAAGGCGATGGTGGAAAAGGAAAAGTAGGGACGATCCGCCAACGCCTTACTGATCTCAAGAGAAAAAGAACAGCCGAAGACGGAGTTAGCGATAACCGCGATGGCAACGGTGCGGAGAAACCGCGATGGCAACAGCCGAAGACGAGCGCCAAGTCACACCTAAGCCGATTTTTGGTGTTATCCCACTGATTACGCCCATTACTCCAGGAGCAATATATGACAATGTTGAGGCGTCAACCAGCTTTATGCGCAAGTTCTACACAAGGATGACCGCATGTACATCATGAACAGCTTAACCAAGAGCAAAGCCTATTCGGTGATGATTCTCAAAGGAGCTAAGGTATCGAATTATCCTGACTCTTTAAATTTTTTGGTTGTCCTTTTTTTCGGTTGAGTTGACATTGATGGGTGATCCATTTTTTCTGTGTTCTCTCAGTTCTTTGCTGCGATAAACTGGATGGTTGTGGAGTATGACATGAGTGCCCAAGAGGACCAAGCCCGTATCGTCGAAGCCAAAACATTGGCTAAGGAGACCGAGGATCTTGTTATAGGCGAAAAGAAAGAGATGTCCAAAGTGATTGAGGATTTGAGAGCTGAGCTAGAAACTGCAAAAACCAAGTGTTGGAGTCGGCAAAAACCAAGAATGAGGCGAAGATAGCGGAGCTGACCCATAGTTTGCATGCCGCAAATGAGTTGTTGGAGTCGCAGGTCTCCCAAGCCGTGATTTAGGCCAAACAGGAACTGGAGTAGATGTTTCAAGATAAGATTGCTTGTGCCATGAAGAAAATCGAGCTCCTTAATGGTTCGGTGAAGGAAGACATGTTAGACCTCACTTGCATAGAGGCTAACGTTCAGCTCATCGAAGTCTTTACTGGCGAGAAACCTCCTTCGTTTGCTGAAGAGAGAAAAAGATGGAGTTGCGGTTACTCATGTTTGGGGGTGCATTCGAGCGGTTTGATGAGATGATCTCCACGATTCAGGCCGAGCTGACGATTCCTCCTTTAAAGAAAAACTTGTTTACCGAGATTCACGACAACAAACCGGTCGAGCTTTCGGCAGCGAGAGCCGGTATTCAGAACCTATCCAGTTCGAATTTTGATGTGGTCGTTTCTTCACAGCTTGGCCCTACCGGCGATGCCAGGATCTCTAACAGCTCCGGTTCTGCCACTTTGGCTCTCCCGATTGATGTGAGTGCGCGTGTCGCCGGCAATTTGGCTATACCATTAGTTGCGCAGGATACATGTCACTTTTCTACGTCCTTTCTCTATAAATATTGCTATCCAATTTTGGATAGGTGGTGTTGGTGCTACCGAGGTACCGCATGGCTCGGTTGAGATCATTCTGTCGAGTAAGAAGAACGATGTTCCTGGGATGTCTGGATTTGCACTGTACCCGGATCCGGCCGTGAAGAAGGTTGAAGCCATTGAGGAGCTCGTGGAGAAGAGCGACGCTGAAGCCTTAGGAGAAGGAGATACCGCCTATACTTCTAATCCTGATGTTTTCTTTTTCTGTTTAAGACTTTGTTGCCTTAATTGCTTTTGTTTATTGTTTTTAGACTTTGCTTATATTCAGATGGTTTGTATCCGTTATGACTGTAGTTTTTACCTTGCGTCTGAGAATGATGCGAGATGATTATTATAAAAAGGGCTTTTGGTTTTATAACTTGTGTTATTTGTCTGCAAAAGTTTGAACCATAAATTATTCCGGGTCCGCCAAAAAATGGTTTCTCAAAATACTCGCTGTTTTCGAAGGGTGTCACCGATTTACGACGGTGTTACCGTTTTTGAGTGTTAGTTTGCTAAACTAGACGTTTTGGTTTATGGATGTTCTCCTGCGAGTACTTCTGCTCCAAAAACGACACTTAGATTCATTTCTAACAACATTCTGTTAGATACTGCTCCAAGAAAGAACATTTAGATTTATTTTGTACCAATGTTCTGTTAGTTGGGTTTTTGAGTTGGTCATTTTGGTTTACAGACATGTTCTTGTGAACACATCTGCTCCAAGAATGAACACTTTGATTGATTTCGTACCAGCGTTCTGTTAGCTGGGTTTTTGAGTTGGACATTTTTGTTTACAGACATGTTTCCGTGAACAAAACCTCTCCAAGAATGAACACTTAGATTTATATAGCGCGCTTTTGATCCGCTAGGATGTGGTAGTTTATATCTAGTAAAGATGTTGGAATTCGCCGCTATAGTAGCGGCGAAAATAAACAAAGATGTTTGTGTGGAGTTTGATTTGTGGTAGATCGTAATTATCTAAGTATGAGAAATTGTTAAATAAAAACAAATCATAAGAAATAGATCTTCCATAAATGGTGGGTTTCCGGCTAACCGAAGTAACCATTTACAAAGATGGGAGTATACGAGTATACCCACCCATTCCCCCCTCTTTTGAGGAGGGGGGCAACTAAACCCGTCCAAAAACGAGTTGCCTATGTACCCGTTGCAGGGATCAAGTCGCCCCGTAGTTCATGGCAAGTAACTTAGTAATAGTATTTTTTGAGTTTCCTTGCGTTCCACGAGCGTGGAATCATTTCGCCTTTCATGTTGGCGAGTTCGTAAACGCCTGGGCGGGCCACCTATGTAACTTGTGATAGACTCCTCGTGAGGATCTATGTACGATGATCACTTCGAAGGGTTTTAGAGATGCGGAATGAAGTAAAATGATTATGATCCGAAATGATGGCGATGAACCGATTTGATGGGAGATGAACGGATAGAACATATGGATAGAAGTGTACTTCCAAAAGATATGAAGCATATTTTAGACTACGAGGCTCGATCTAAACTTAGATATTACGCACTAAGAAAAGAAAGAGTTGTAATTGATATGACACACAATTACGGTTTGATCAACAACTTTAAAGAGAGATTTTTGATAAAAAAGGTTGATGATTATTATTGAGGATTTTAGCCCTTATTTATACTAGAGAAGAGAAGCCAAAGGGTTACAAACAACCTCTTGGGAAAATGAAAATAATTAAAGACATGAGTGTGAACAAAGACTCATGAAAAACAACAAAGTATTTAAAGAGTTTTGACTAGAAATTAAAAGAAATAAATAAAAATAAAATGGGCTTAGCCGAAATCATCAAATGGGCTTCCAAAAAGGCCTAATTTATGATAATGGGGCAATGAAATAGTGTGCACACTTGCCTCATTAAAAACCTCTTTCGAAAAACCCAAAAGGGAAAAACCGAAGAGAGGGAAAAAGAGTACAAGTCCGCACACCTCCTATCATCATCCTTCCTCGGCTCGAATCATAACCAACGTGGTTTGATGAGCAACCAAAGGAAGTTGGTCGGTGATCTTAACCATAAGCAAAGAGATGGCTTGGTTAAGTTGTCTTTTCCTTGACCTCGTCATAGGTCCTCTCGGAATTTGCAAGTTAATTGACCTCGTCATAGGTCCTCGGCTACGAGCTTCTCCTCGGCTACATGTTGCTCGTTTAGTTCCTTAGCTCCTTTGTCCAAGCTAGCTAGGGTACTATCAACTTGGTAGGGTCCTTCCCAATGTGCGCCGAGCTTCCCATCGTCAGCTCTGCCGTATTCTGGAAAACTTCGCGAAGGATGAGGTCGCCTTCATAGAAGCGCTGGATCTTAACCTTAGAGTTGTAGTATTTTGCTGCGGCTTGCTGGTACTCTGTCATTTTGATTAATGCCTTATCGCGTCGTGCGTTAATGAGATCCAGTTCATCGAGTATTAGAAAATGGTTAAGTCCTTCTTGTTCAGGGCGAAGCCCGATTATACTTTAGTTATTTAAATTTTGTTTTGTATAATTATAGGTTGTTCGGGTAATTTAGTATAAATATTGTTATACACAGTTCGAGTTTAAATTAATGAATTAATGAATTCTGATTTGATTTTGTTTGAAGTATTTAATATATCATTTGGTGAAAAAATAATCCTACATGAAAATAACAGTAAATTTGAATATAGACAAACAAATCTTAGAAGTTGTATACTAAGGTTGCAAATGGAAGTCATGTTAGAGGGAAAAAAAAGAGTGGAAACGTGGATTCTTCTTTGTTCCCCCATTTTTAACTATTTTATGAAAAACTAGTATTATTATGCCTGGTGCATAGCACCGGGAATCTCGAGTGTTTCTTACAACTGCATAATTCCTTGAAAAATATAAAAAACCGAACCAACATATTATGTTAAAAGTCTTTTATGCCAAATGAACTTTCTACATAAAATTAATTAGTGTATATTGATATAGATTTGCACATGGTCTAGTTATACATATTGCAATACATGGTCTAATTTATGACCCGTACACTATTAAAAAGATATTTATTAATAATTAAATATGCATTTATACATGTTTTAACTTAGTAATTTTTGTTAAAAATTTAAAAATATATTTCAAAATTAAGTAATCATCGCCTTTATAATAAAATGTTTGATTGTCCATAATATACACTTGCATATGATTTATGATTTGTAGAGATTATTGTTGTTTCACTATAAATAGCCTCCTTTCTTTCATATAATCTTATTATATGAATGAATTACAAAATTAAAATACATTTATACAATATAGTCGTAATACATTCTAGATAGAATTAAACTTGGCACATGATTTCTTGTATTTGACAACTCTAGGATTTAAAAATCGCCTCTATGTTTGGCTCTTTCTCTAATAATGAGAAATAAAGTTACATTTTTTTGTTATCGAAGTAGACGATGGTGGTCGGTAAACATGCTAACTTGAAAGCTCTTTTGGCAGTTTGAACAAAGAAATAGTTAATTGCCGCCTCCATAACCTGATTTTTTGACACACGATTAAGTTGCTGCTATAAAGTGCAACTCCAAAGAGAGAAAAAGTTGAGATTAAATCAAATATTACACAATCACTCTAATAATACATGATCGATGCACTTTACAAATATGATCAACGGAGATGCCATCAACATGAGTTAACAACGATTGACCATAAATAAGTTAAAAAAGAACAAAACAATAATGAAGACCGTTGCTAACTATGTTTGACTTGTTATGTTGCTTCCGTAAAACTCAAAAGCCATACTTGATTTGTTTGAACGGTCTTCATACTTGTTATGTTGACTCTACCATGGAAATGTAAGAGAAATTAGTTTCAAAATTAGAGAATATGAGAAAGGGGCAATGAGTAGTACAAACATATAAATCTTTGTGTTGTGATGACATAGTAAAATACAGAGGAAACATGAGGTGTTGTTGTAACTGGGGCAAACAATGGATATAGAAAAGCAATATGTAACTGTGGTGAAGAATCATACCTTTTTGCTGCTATCGTTTCCTCATTTAGTTTTAACCACTAATCTCATCTTCTTGAATTCTCTCATCAACCGCTCCTTTCGATCTCATAACCTTGGGGTCCTCCAAAAACAAATAATTGATTCGAAGAAGAATATGAACTAAAAAAATACAGAAGTCGAAACACGAAGATAAACATGGAATTCGAGAGAGACTAATGAATTACTGATCCTCGCCAAGTAAGACGTCAGAGACAACCGTCGGCGACTCCATGACCATCCTCCGCGTCACAGTCTAGCACTCTTTCTTTCACTTTGATTCTCCCCGGTGAAGAGAACCACCGAGACATGATTCTCCGTGCCGATTGACATTTGACCCAAATACAACATGCTTTCACTCCTCCACACCGCCATTCATTGGAGAATTCAAAAACGATCACTGAAAAGAATTAAAGAGAGAATATTATTCAAAAAGAAGAAATAAAAATCGGGAACGGAGAGAGAGGGACATAGAGAGAAGAAATACAGATTTTAATGAGATACACGGTTTGGAGATGCTCAACGTGATTTGAAGATGGTGAATGAATGAAAGTGGGAAGTTAAAAATGGAGATCGTGGGTTAGAAAGAGGATTAAACGGAACTAAATTTTGTTTTTAAATAAAAATTGTATTTAGCAAAATTGGAAAGACACGTGTCATCTCCAGAATTGCCGACTGACTTCTGTTTTAGTAAGTTAACAATATGCATTCCTCCGAATTTTATGAGGCCCACGTAATTAGTGGAAAAAGGTTGTTTCCTCTAAAAATTGTTACTCTTATTTTAATGAGAGGAATCACGGAAGAATGGATTTTTTGGTTGAAAAATTAATTTATTTATGTTTTAATTAAAAAAATATAAATGATTTCAGGTGTTGTGACGTGAACTGTGCAAGCTTGTTTAGAAAATATTGGAAATGGTCAAAACAATAAATATTTTTCAGTTTTGAATAAAATAAAATATAAACTAACTACAAATAATCAGTTTAATCTTTGATATCTAAAGATTATATTTTGAAAATTTAAAAATTATTTTAAAAAATAAAAGAAAACCGATGGCTACTCCATTTCCTATAAATACTACTGTTGTATCAAACTTTTTTTTTTTGTTAATTTCAATTAAATTTTTTTACTTCTAATAAAAATTTTTATACTTTTAAATTATTTAATTTATTTTAAACCTTTTCTTAATTATTAACTTTAATGTTGAATTATATATATATAATTAAATATATTAAATACTAAATTTATATATTTATCTTTGTTCCCCTAAATCATTACCATTTATTGATTATTTATTGCTCTGCAGTTTATTCATCTATTCCTCTGTGATTTATTCATCTATTCAACTCAATTATAAAATATTCCACTCGTTTTTATTCCACTTATCATTATTCCTCTCATTCAACTCATTCATTTTGTTTACTTCCATTTGCAGCCTAAGTTTGTGCATTATCTAAGATTTTTTTATCTCAAATATGATATATCCCGCTTTAACTAAAATGAAAATTTATCCTGGTGTTAATTATAATCCCTTCTTATTTGATTTGTTGTCAAACAAAAAAACTCATAATTTTCTAATTAGTTTGTCAAGTTAAATTTTACTTTAAATTAATGGGCCTCTAAATTGAAAATTGGGGGCAGGTCGTACCCAAAACCAATCTTGTTATACACATTTAATTATAGATGGACAAAATGATACACATGTAATTTATGTGTATAGCAGTAAAATGGTCCGTCTACGGCCCAATTGGGCCTGTCCACATGTACCATTCGAGTTTATGGGCTGCAACGGTCGGTCCGTTACGGACAATGATCCAAATCAAGACCAAGACCAACAAGGACCATGTCCATATGTGCATGACCATAAAAACCTAATTTATTCTATGTGCATTTCCATTATTTTTGTTATCACTTTGATCAATTCTATAAATCTATAATATGTATGATGGATTAAGACTATATCTTATAATTCAATAAGAAACCCAAAATAACTTGTTAAATTTGTCATTTTCAAGTAGAATATGATTTTTATAAGTCTTATATAGTTCTTTCTAGTTGTAGATCATTTTAATTGGGGTTTAAATTTTCAAAAACATTAAACTAAAACTTTCAACTATTATTGTAAGCTGATAGGCCGTATGACTATTTAATGATCAAGTTGTCAAAATAGTTGTTAAGCTTGGTCCATATATGTAGGATGTTTAAAATGTTTAAAATATCATTTGAACAACACAAATAATAATAATCATGCTTAGCCTGTTTCTCACACCACCAAGTATAAAGTCGATCATGATGAAACAGATCTTCACTCAAAATCTGAAATTAAGCTAGAAACACCATGACTACTCTCTTATGCACTAAGAGAACAAGTAAAAACAGTAAAAACTTCTAAATAAACCTGAACTCGAACTCATCACACTGTCTTTTTCTCTCCATCTTCAGTAAACTGGAACTCATTACCTGTAATATGCAAAACAATGTAGTTAGAACTTTGAACTCATCACCAACAATATGCAAATAAAACGTGGAATTTTTACCAATTTCTTGAAATCTCCTGAACCAATTCCATGCACATATCAAAGCTTGAACATTTTGAGGTAAGAGGCAACTCCTATATTTATTGAGAACACTACTACCTAAGCTAAAGGATGATTTTGACGCCACAACAAGCCATTAACGCTAACCCTTTAAAACGACCTAAATTGTCTTTCCAATAGGCCACCACATCCAAACTTCTAAAGTTAACCATATCCAATAAGGGGTCATCCAAATATGTATCTAACGGTGATTTTTCACTACCACCCATCTTTTGTGAGTAGTAAGTGAAACAACCAAGTTTTTTTTTTTAATTAACCCGAATCAGTATTCCCATAAATACTAACCCTCAACGGTTAATTCAAAAACAACCAAACCAGCGGAAATCCCATCTACCAGTTACATAATAAGGATAATGAATGCCAAAACTACATAATCAACCAACAATTACCACGTTCCAATTACCATAATACGAACAATCAACCAAAAATCTGCACACAACAACTCAGTGTTGATCGACACAACATACACAATTCAACAATTCCACGGGGTGTCGATCGACACTACCACTAGATGTCGATCGACACATTATCCGTGATCACAAACCCAATACGAAACCATGATGGGTGTCGATCGAGACTTCCTCTAGGTGTCGATCGAGGCTTCCTCTAGGTGTCGATCGACACCACGACAGAGAAACCAGAATCGAGCCAAATCTTCTCGTGGCTCGACTCTGTTTCATCGAGGATCAATTTCAATAATAAACAATACGATATACACACGAAATCATACGAAAACAACATAGGGAAAACAATATCAATGACAATTTTGTCACAATCCATCCAAAATCCATAACAAACATTTCTCCATAACCATGATCGCGCACTCACCTCGATTCGACAAAGAAAACGAAAAGGATTGATGAACAAAAGAGAACATCCACGAAAATCACAAATCAAGTACTACGATTCTGATTTTGGTTCACGGATTCTCGAAGAACACCGATGAACACTCGCTCTTTCGATCAATCACCCACAAGAACACCTCTAATCTCTCTCTTATAAACTCTCAAATGTTTTTCTCCTCTTCAAACACTAAAAAAAGCTTAACACATGCGGTTGGTCCCTTATAAAAGTTGACCTAGGGTTCCGCACCCAAACCTACGCAAACCGAACGATTAAAAATCGAACTAAAAACACAACCGAAACACTGGTGTCAATCGACACCCCTACCAAACTTTCCTATTTAGGTTTCGGGATGTTACAGTAAGAATAAAATTCCTAACAATGAGCAGCAAAAAGAGACATTTCTATAAGACAAAAGTAACAAAAACATTCAAAAGACACTCAAAAGACATTTTACTCTTGTATAGTAGTGACCAAGTTAATCACATTTTGGATTTTAACTTGAAAACGCATCCAGTTACACTAACTATCATCAATACATTTACTTATGTTAAAGTCATCATAAATAGTCAATTATATTAGCAGTCGGTCAATACCAATCAGTCATTAAAAGAAAATCATCCACACAATTACTAATGTTACAAAAATTACATTTTGGATCTTACTCATCTTAGACAAACATAAGAGATAATCTATGAAAGCCGAAGGATGCTTCTCTTAAGTTTAGGCTACCAACAATCAAGATATGGCTAAAATATATATCAAGTCTAATGACAAAAGCAGGGATAAAAAATGAAACAACCAAGTTTTTTTTTTTTAACCTAATAATTTCTACTGCGGAGAATAATAAATCATTCAATCAACCAGATTATCCAATAACTCCATAAAATAACCAATCGATATTCCAAAATAATTCAAATAGAACACAAACACCAGATTCATGAATAAATAAATAAATCTAGCAACATATGACAACGGGTTCTCTAGACTAATCAACAACACATGACATCCTATCATCCTCTCGTCCAAGTCATGATCCCACGGTCTCAAACTTTACTTTACCTGCAACATATGGAAATAAGAGTTGCGTAAGTATTTCATAAATACTTAGTGAGCTGGTCATTCCGCCTACTGGCGTAACAAGCAGGCTCATATAACATTGCAACACACATTACAAACCATCTCAACACATAACAACATTAAACAATACGAAAACAACACATTACGGGAAAATACAGACTGCGTGTCGAGCGACACCACACAGGCGTCAATCGACACGACCAAAATCCCGGTGTCGAGCGACACCACACAGGTATCGATCAACACACGACAAAACCTTGTGTCGAGCGACACCCTCCTAGTGTCGATCGACACGGCGCTATAACTGCACCGGAAGTGAGTTCCTCCTCTCTCGACTCAATTCCAGTGATTACAAGCCACAATCCTGCACGACAAACACAACAATCCAAGACATGCATCCACAGCAATAACAACCAAAATCACATCAAATAATCACCAAAAACGCATCAATTTATCCTCATAGCCTAGAAACCAACGGTCACAACCCACCTCGGGTTTAAGAAATGAAAGGAATACGGATTTTGCACGAAAAGGCACACGAAACAGCCCCTTCTAAACCATGAACCCCACTGATCCGAACGAACACACGAAGAACACGAGGAAAAAGGAACATAACGCTTCTAACTCGCTAAGGAGAGGGTTTCAGATTGATTTCTTTGCAACAATCAATCCCAAACACCACAAACTCACAATTCTCTATGAAAATCTCCTCTTTTTCTCTGTTTACGACGGCTCCTCAAACAACACGCAGCCCTAGGCCTATTTATACGATTAACTGGGCCAAAACCACTATTAAAATCTAATTAACCCGGTTCAGAAAAATATAAATGTCGAGCGACACCAAGACTGTGCCGATCGACACCCTCAAAACCTTCATGTCGATCGACACACTCCTTGTGTCGCTCGACACGACCACCAGAATTCACATTTCTGGTTCGCGGATGTTATAATTCTCCCCCACTAAACTGGATTCGTCCTCGAATCCTCACAAAACCATCTATCAAAGACCCAGACATGACCCAAAACCGGTCAATACCACCCGAGATCCTAACATCCGATCTCCGAGGCCCTCGTCTAATCTCATGTTTATACGCCCAATTTCAGACATTTGTCACTCTTAACTCATTCGACACCCCTCCCACTCGCAGGACACATCTTTTGAGCTATCGATGTCATGTGCCCCATCTACTCTCAGGACGCATCCCTTGAGCCCCGAGTGCACAGGGGAACTAATCATCCCCTCGAGAGAACTAATCATCCCACAATACTCATAATGGAAACTAATCATCCCAAAGAGTATACAGGAGAACTAATCATCTCCTTTGAGGAACTAATCATCCTCACTAAAGAACTAATCATCTCCTGACAAAATGAATGAGTTATTCAGAGCCGCAACCCCTAGAGTAATAAATTCTAAAACGTCTATAAACATCTATCGACTAGAACTACCTTTCCGTGGTCAAACTCGATACTCCCTAACCCGGAATATCTCAAAAACAAGACCAATCACAACCCATAAATAAAACATATAAGAACTACTCATCTTATCACCACATCAAAATAAGAAACTCCATCTTATAAATCTCCAAAAAGTATAATCGTTTCAACAAAAATGACAATACAACAAAAGTAACACATGCAAAAACTGAAACTAGGACTACAAAGAGAAATAAAGCTCAAACGGAGACCTGCTTGTCAATACACTTCCTGAACTTTAACTTCATCTTTGCCTTAGGCTCCCAAGTCTCCTCCTTGAAACCCGCGCAAACCCACAAAACTCACAACAAATGAATTTTCTTCCGACGCAACTCCTTGACTCTCCTCTCGAGAATCCACATAGGAACCGCCGGAACCGTCAAATCAGGCTGCAGATCCTCAGGGATCTTAGCCACTAACTCCTCTGATTCATGTAGGCACTTCCTCAACATTAAAACATTGAAAATCTTATGAAATTCCTTCATAGTCGGAGGTAACTCCAGCCGATAAACAACTGGCCCAACCCGCTCCACCACTAGAAACGGACCCATAAACCACAGACTCAGCTTGTTCTCTGCTATGGATCTGTTAAGACCCCTCAACATAGCCATCTTGAGATACACATGATCTCCCACTGCAAACTCAAGCTCTCGCCTCCGCTTATCTGCATAACTCTTTTGCCTATCTTGAGCTTCCTTCATGTCTAGTCTCACAACTCGAACCTTCTCTGTCGTTTCCTAAACATAAGTAGCCCCATGAATCCTCCGCTCCCCCACTTGGGTCCCGCATAGGGGTGTCTTGCATGGCCTCGCAATCTCCTTCACAAATTTCTTAGCCAAAACAGCCACTCCAACTATTTTCCTTGATGGCCAGAAAGTGTGCAGACTTAGTCCACCACTCCACAATCACCCAGATCGCATCGAAGGTCCACGAGTTAGGTAATCTTACCACGAAAACCATCGTGATCTTATCGCACTTCCACTTTAGAATGGGTAACCCTGCAATAAACCACTCGGAACCTTATGCTCAGTCTTAACCATGAACATGTGTTGTACTTCGCAACCCAATCAGCCGCATCTCTCTTCATCCCGACGCAATGATCGTACTGCTTGAGATCATGATACATCTTAGTCGCTCTAGGATGAATCGAGAACTTGCTCGCATGAGCCTCTCGCAGAAATTCCTGCTTAAACTCCTCTACCTTGGGTACATAATTCTGACAGCGAACAAGAATCGTCCCATTCGAAGAGACCGGATACTCAGAACCCTCTGCGATCGATGCAGTAAACAACTCTGATCACTTGCATGAGCCCCGTGAATCCTACTCAAAAGACCTGCCTGATCAGCCGCATGTAAACCCAACGGCTCTTAAGAAATAACACACAACCGCAAAGTGCCAATCTCGCTCACAAGCGACTCGATATCTTGTTCCCGAGCCAAATCTACTCGTCGACGACTCAAAGCATCTGCCACCTGGTTTGCCTTACCAGGATGGTAATCAATATCTAATTGAGAACTACCGGTATCATAAACCAAAATCTGAAATGACCTTCCCAAACTCCGACGACCTCCTTCGGAAACTATCACCTCACATAACCCACCAGTTGACACTTATCACACCATGCGATCCTCTGGCCGGTCTTACCCGGAATCAAACACACGAACTCCGAGATCCACATCTCGTCTTGCACCTATGCCACGATCAGACCTTGATTACTTGTATATATACCGTCATTATCACACTCTTAGGACGTCTCCTTCGAGGTAACGATGTCGATGCCACTCCACTCTTGGAACGTCTCCCTCAAGCTTTGGATCTATATGGGAAAAATGTTTCCTTTAGAGTAAACAACTCATACACGTACAAACACTTGTAACTAGGATTACTTCCCGTGATATTAACCGCCATTACTTACTACAACATAATGTCTCTACTCCAACAAACCCATGGCTAACACAACTGATTTTCCTCAAGATCCATACTTAACCTTCGAATCACACTGCTAATCCTAAGATTATTTGCACAATACAGATACCTATTGCTCTTAACTCTTTCCACTACCTGACACCACAGAACGCATCCTATGGCCCATCAGGATACATACCGCTCGTACTCTTGGAACGCATTCCTCGATTCGATGGTAACTGGGGAACTCACATCCCCGCGAAAGAACTCACATCAATCGCAACAACTGGAGAACTCACATCTCCATAATAAAAGAGTTTTTCGAGACCGTAGTCCCTAGAGCAATAAATACCATACGCCTATAACCTCGGGAATAGTACCGACTTATGAGGTCTGAAACCAACCCCTGAAGTCACCGTGTATACCGCATAAGGCTTAACTAGCTCGGCTACGCTAACCTAGGTGTACTTACAATTCGATCTTTAGTCACATAAATTCATCCCAAACAAGAATGCAGGGAAAACCTTCTCCCTCGGCGAGGTACTGGGTAACTACTCGTACCCAAAAACACAGCAAAACAGAACACAACTCGTCTAGATTCGCCCGGAACTACCCCAATGCAACGTTTCTTACTCCAAACAAGCTCTGCCGGATTAATCGGACAACAATCAAACAAGAACGTGCACAACCAACCGTAGACTAAGAATTGGATTAATCGATCATGCAATAACCAAACAAGTACATGCACGACCACAAGACGCTACATTCGTTACCAGGGTCGTCTGAACCGAGTTTCCAACGCAGGATCAACTCTAGGCTTGACACCCCCCCCCACCCCCCCCCCCCCCCCCCTCTCCAAACATGGACCAAAAATCTTGACACTACTCAGACCACATCAACCGAGATTACCACTCGATTCCAAAAACCGTCTTACAAAAGACTAACCTTTTGGCCCCACTTGGGCAATACCACAAGAGATCCTCACCTGATCCCATAAGCTTACGTCTAATCCTCTCAAGTGAACATACCGCTCGCACTCTCGGGACGCATCCCTCGAGCCAGCGGTATACAGGAGAACTCACATCTCCTCTGATTAGACCGCTTCACGTGGTACAATCTCGATATTCCCCGCCTAGTATATCCTCATAAAAACAACCAACTTTGGTCACCCAATTAAACACATAAGAGCCACGCGTCTTATAAATCATAGGAAAATAAATAAAGAACACCATCTTATAAATTTCCATACAGAAAAATGTTTTCAACACCAACGAAAACTAAAAACCAAAAACAACAACTCCAAAGCTACAACTC
Organism: Draba incana; assembly: GCA_963576765.1. Taxonomy (NCBI): domain Eukaryota; kingdom Viridiplantae; phylum Streptophyta; class Magnoliopsida; order Brassicales; family Brassicaceae; genus Draba; species Draba incana. The sequence goes on along the minus strand of OY755212.1, from coordinate 20,344,290 downwards.
TGAAACTGGAACAAAACCAAAAAGAAAGAACGACCGCTCAATCCTAGACCTGCTCTCCCAGATCCTCAATTGCTGCAAGCACCTCCACTAACTCTGCCCTCGAGACGTACTTGGAAGCTCTGCCAGGCTTCTTCAGCCCCATCCGAAGTCCTGCCATGAACTTGTTAATCTGGGCCCGCTTCTCATCCATGCCACTACTCGCATAGACCACTAGCCTGCTGAACTCAGCATCATACTCAAGAACGGACCAATTACCCTGAACCAGACTCCTTAACTGCAACTCCAACTGCTCTACCACCTCTTGAGGAAAATACCAGGCATTAAACTCGCCCAAGAATTCACCCCAAGTCCACACTGTCCGCCTCCTCCTGGCTTGAACTCCTGTCCACCAGAGATAGGCATCACCATCCAAGAACCCTACCGCCAGATCCACGCGGTACTCCTCAGGACATCTGATAGAACGAAGCCTACGCTCTACCTTCAACCTCCACTCATTGGCTGCCTCTGGTCCCCCTCCACCCGAGAAGGACAAAGGACCCGTGTCATGCATCTCGTTGAACATCACTAGATACTGCTCCCTTGGATTCATCATTGGAGCCTGCACTGGTACCGCAACCGGTAACCGCTCCAAAATCAAAGCTAGAGTCTTCGCCAAATGATCCTCTGGATCCTGAGCTCCGCCTGTAGCATATCCCGAACCTGGGCCTCTGACCGCACCAGCAACTCTGGTACTGCCTCTGGCACGGGCAGTCCTAACCACCACACGGACACTGCTCACTGAATCCTCCTGATACGATGGCAAAACAGCCTCTTGCTCTAACGACTCACTCTGAGTTACCCACTCGAACGACGTAGTCATACAACCACGACCACGACTTCGGCCTCCACGGCCACCAACTTTGCCACCACGATCTCTTGGAACTCTAGCCATCGTACACTACACTTACCAAAAGTACATTCTAGGATACTAGAATTCACAAAATATCGGTCAAACAATCACATACTGTGGAATCTCTTTGAAGGCTCGGAGAGGATGATCTAAGACTCTACAACTCACAGAATTAACTAACTACTCATAGCCAATTCATGCTCCAGTCTCAAATCAACCAATTACTAACAGCCCTAGAACCGTAAGGGCTCTGATACCAAAATGAAACAACCAGACTTTTTTTTTTAATCTAATAATTTCAACTGCGGAGAACATTAAATCATTCAACCAACCAAGATTATCCAATAACTCCATAAAATAAACAATCGATATTCCAAAATAATTCAAATAGAACACAAACACCAGATTCAGAAATAAATAAATAAATCTAGCAACATATGACAACGGGTTCTCTAGACTAATCAACAACACATGACATCCTATCATCCTTTCATCCCAGCCATGATCCCACGATCTTAAACTTTACTTTACCTGCAACACATGGAAATAAGAGTTGCTTAAGTATTTCATAAATACTTAGTGAGCTTGTTATTTCGCTTACTGGCGTAACAAGCAGGCTCAGATAACATTGCAACACACATTACAAACCATCTCAACACATAACAACATTAAACAATACAAAAACAACACATTCCGAGAAAATACAGACTACGTGTCAAGCGACACCACACAGGCGTCGATCGATACGACCAAAAGCCTGGTGTCGAGCGACACCACACAGGTATCGATCGACACATAACAAAACCTTGTGTCGAGCGACACCCTCCTAGTGTCGATCGACATGGCGCTGTAACTGCACCAGAATCGAGTTCCTCCTCTCTCGACTCGATTTCGGTGATTACAAGCCACAATCCTCCATGGCAAATACAACAATCCAAGATATGCATCCACAACAACCATCATAAACAATACCGAAATCACATCAAACAATCACCAAAAACCTCATAGCCTAGAAACCAACGGTCACAACTCACCTCGGGTTTAAGGAATGAAAGGAAAACAGATTTTGTACGAAAATGCACACGAAACAGCCCCTCCTAAACCACGAATCACACTGATCCGAACGAACACACAAAGAACACGAGGAGACAGGAACCTAACGCTTCTAACACGCTAAGGAGAGTGTTTCTGATTGATTTCTTTGCAACAATCAACCCTAAACACCATAAACTCACAATTCTCTCTGAAAATCTCCTTTTTCTCTGTTTACGACGGCTCCTCAAACAGCACGCATCCCTAGGCCTATTTATACGATTAACCAAGCCAAAACCGTGATTAAAATCTAATTAACCCGGTTCAGAAATATATAAGTGTCGAGCGACACCAAGACTGTGTCGCTCGATACCCTCAAAACCTTCGTGTCGATCGACACACTCCTTGTGTCGCTCGACACGACCACCAGAATTCACATTTCTGGTTCGCGGGCATTACAAAAAGGTAAAAACCATCTTACATCGTATCTTGATGGAATATCTTTTCGTGAAACTTGTGAAGTGGTTGCGGTATTGCTACTTCTGGTTCTCTTATAAGCTCCAAAAATCTTAACCGTCTTGCTACGCACATGAGCAACCTTTGACTTGTTAGTGGATGGATCCAAAGTATTGTAATAATAATCCAAAAATGTAAATTTCAATCTTGGATCAAGAACTGCAGCAATTGCAAGTATGTCACTGAATTCTTCCCAATATTTGTCAAATTTTGCACTTATAGCTTCCACCATTTCAAAATTGATCTGATCATCACAATCTTCATGCTCTCTTTGCGAACATTTAATCTTCCACCCTTGCATAAAGTACAAATTTGTGGTGGGATAAGACGAACCAGAAATGAGGTTTATAATTTTAGCAAACAGTGTTAAGAGCTCGCATATCAATTCTGATATTTCCCACTCCAATCAAATGGGAAGCTCTTATAACTCGTATCTACCTCTGCAAGATTACCTAAGACGTCTATAAACATGATTGCTTTATATAACATTATATAAGTAGATTTTCAACGAGTAGAGACGTATAAAACAAGACTTGCATCAGCTTGATACCCAAGTGTCTCCATACAATTTTGAAACATGTTTTTCCTAGACTGAGATGCCTTCACATACTTAACACTATCCCTGATTTTATCAAACTCTCCACCAATCATGGCTAATCTATCTTGCACTATCAAATTAAAGATGTGTGCAAAACATCTAACGTGAAAGAAATCCTCATTGTATACCAAATCTTTTATAACTTTTGCCTTAATATTGCTTGCATGCTATCACTAGCATATGTTTATTGAGAACACCTTCTTCTCTGTTCTCCAATCCTTTAACAACTCCACAAGCTTCATAGCTATTGCAACACCCGTATGCGGAGGCGGAATCCACAAAAAGATATGATATTTGTTTTCAAAATCTATTCCACGTCAATATAATGCGCTGTGAAGCATATATAACCTTATATGGTTATTGCTCGCCAAAGATTAGTGGTTAAACAATTTCTACCCGAGAATTTACTCAAGATATCCTTAAGCTTCTATTTTTTCTTCTCATAAATATTTTAACAATCTGCTGGTGCTGTATTTCTACTCCAAAACTCGATAGAATGATTAGCATACGCAAAAGCCTCTCTTATCCTTTTATACTCAACAAATGAATATGGGAGATTATGTTGAATTAAAGCCACTGCTATCATTTCACGGAATACCATCATATCCAGCTTTTAAATATTATTTCTAAATGTAGTTCTTGGTGTACCTGGACAATTATTCATATGACGATTCATAGTATTAGTTCCATTTCAGCTTAGATTCGGACAATAGAGCTTAGTACAATGCTTGCACGTAACATCAATTTTATCATAAGGACATTTCCTTCCTCATATGAATATTTTCCAACACTTAGCACAAAGTCTACTTGAACTACTTGTAGTGGAAAGTCTTATACCTTTTTTGTTTTCCAGCTATTTCTGAAGTAGCAGTTTCAGAAAGTACCATCTCAATCTCCTGTTCCTCCTTATGATTATCATATGATCATCTCCATGATCCATATCTTCAAGAGCAAAGTTATTTTCTTCATCCATCAAATTCTGAATTTCTAAATTCATCTGGAACATTTAGACAAAGTAAATCAATACAAGTTCATAATCTAACAGCAGTAATCCAAAATATAGATTGAAGTAAACCATTCTATAAGCAAACTGATGATAAAGTATTACAAACTCATAAGACTCTTTGTTTACACGATTTGAAGAAAGACCTCAAAATCAAAAAGCATGATCCATTTCGTTCACAGTTATCAAGCCTTTAAAATTTTGTGACAATTCCTTGGCATTTCAACAAACAAGTTATGTGCAGTAATAAACCAATTTGATTCCTTTTACAAAAGAGATTATATGAGGTATATGAACTCTAATCTCAAAGTTTGAAACACCCAAATGAAAACTCGATATATACATGAATATAATAAAGAAAAGATCTTAAACAAAGTGAGAAATTTGTACCTTCAGTAGAGAATCGATGAACTTGTTTTATCTGATTAAAGCTAAATGTAGAGAATCAAAGAAGTGTTATAAGAGAATCAATGAAGTTTAGGAGAAGAAGAGAAAACCCGATATAATTGTTCTTGTGAAAGAGTTGATTTTTCTCCAATTTGATTTAACCTAGGTTTTAAGGCTTTTAGACTGACCAATGTCCATATAATCTAAGACCATTTTGACCACGAGCAAATTTAGACATGGACCATTTGGACCGTTTTATATACGATCTTGCCCATAATAGTCCAATAACATTATGGACCGGGCTAACCCATGGTTGGATCGGACCATTTGACATCTCTATTTGTGAGTATACTTTTGCTGAAATCATTTATGTGTGTTTATTGTAGATGGATGATTGTATATAAATAATTTCAAAAATAGTTTTTCAAAAATTTAGTGATAATATTATAGATGAATAAGATAATATAGTAGACTAGTTTCTTAAAGGAAATGAAGTGATAAAACTATAAAATCTAGAAAGCCCATCCCATGCAACTACATATGATTTTGTTAAAATGCTACACAATGATTAATGAAAAAACAATAGTCATCTTTGTGTGATAGCTTGGATTCTTAGAAATTATACATGTGTAATTATGTCTCCGCTTTAGAAGAGCTTATCCCAACACTAATAACCGATTTGGTGTTTGAGGTGTATGTGCAACGTTTGTGTTGGGATTATTACGAATGAGAAATGGAGAAGAACTCCGAGATAGAAAGTTTGTTTCTTTGAAGATATTTCTCATTAAGCAAAAATAAAATTTACAAGCAAGTATAGCCAATGTATATATACATTTAACCATCTAGTTAAACCACTAATGTGTACATTAAACGAGAATTATATCTATACAATCCAGTAGTCCCCTTCAAGATGTGTCATATATATGTTATGAAGGCTCATTTTGGATTTGAGATGCTTAAAGTGAGGAAAGAATAATGATTTAGTGAATATTCATGACATGACGAGTCTTGAGAAAAACTTTATTCACTCGTTCACGAACTCAGTGACAGTCATTCTCTATGTGCTTGTGCACTTTTGGAAGGCTGAATTAGTAGTAATGAAAATCACAAATGTACTATCCGAGTAAATAATATGAGCATGAGATTATACTTGTAGATCAACACTACAAGAAAACAGCGCGATTCCTACGGAAATATCCGTCGGAAGTCTGTCGGAATAAGAGTTTTCCGATAGATTTCCGACGGATATGTCTGTCGTTTCTATCTTGTCGGAAATGGAAATTCTGTCGGAAAGCTGTCGGAAATAAAACCGACAGCTTTCCGATGGGTTCCGACTACTAGTAAACCGACAGACTTCCGACGTCATTATTTCCGACATATTTCCGACGGATTTATTTCCGACAGCTTTCCGACGGATAAATTTCCGACGGATTTCCGACGTATTCGTAGAAATAATTAAATATAATAATAAATTAAATAATAATTAATTTAATATAAATTTAAAATTTAAAATTTGAATTATTTAAATTAAAATAAAATTAAAAGTAGAAATTAAAATAAAATTAAAAATAGAAATAAAGTAATATTGTTTTACAAAACGTTAATAATAAAAATCTAAGTGGTGGGCCCCGGCGGAAAATCCGGGTTGCGCCCCAAGTACGCCATCATCCGTTGCATCATCTCCCTGTCCTTGTCCCGCTCGGCTCTCTCCTTCACCCGCTCGGCTTCTAGGACGGCTTGTGCATCTCGTATCTCTTGGACCGTCGTCTTCAAACCTTCAATTTCGACGTCCTTTTCCTTCATCTGGGCTCTCAGGTCGGATGTCTCGCTGTAGTAACAAGAAGACTCCGATGATCCCGCATCGTCGGGAAGACCATAAAGCCGCCCTTTGCTTTGCGGAGCAACCTGCGGAACAAATTAAATTGTAAATGAAAAAGACTTGAAAACTAATTTAAATTTTACATACCTTTAAGACGAATTGGTTGATGATATCGTCCGGGGCTTGGGTGAGGGGAGGGGTTCCTTCGACGTCTGGCTGAGAGAGAATGTACTCCTCTTCCATTCTTTGGACGCTCTCCTGAATCTCCCGAGCTACCTGATCCTGGACAACACCATTCTTGTCGGTGTGTGTCGCTAGCAGAAGTTCCAAGTTGTTGGGATCCCGACCCAACTCCTTAGCCTGCAGTTGTTAGATATTTATTTAATAATATAAATGTATAAAAAAAAAATTTAATAAAAATCAAGACGTTCAATGAAAAACTTACCATATCCCTAGCCTTTGTCTTCTTGCTGGTAGCTCCAAGGTTGTGGGTGGCAGGTCCCTTGCCGTTGCGCTGGCTGTTCCGGTTGCTAGAGTGATATGTAGAGCTCTCCTTGGTCGCCTCTAGTTGCCAATAGGCGATGAACCCGTTCCACAACTCCGCCTTTTCCACCATCTCCTTTGGCACCTGACCGTGTAGCCACTTATCCTTTCACTCGAACACCTTCTTCGAGTAGTGCAGTGCTGCATAAGAGTCGAATTCTCTCCTAACCAGAGCGGTCATGTATGGGTCCCACCTAAATTCTTGCTGCAAATACAAAAATTAAATATAAATAATAATAATTTAAATGAAAGTAAAAATTGTGAAAAAGATGACTTACCGCAAATTGGCGAAACCACATATCTTGATCCTCTAGTGGCATGGCGGTGTACGTCGCATAAGGACGGCTGAGCATAGAGTTTTCCATCTTGTTCAGGGACTTCGAAATCCCGCTGCGAGAATCACCAAACCTACGGGAAAAAATGCAACATTAGTCGCAATTAAATTAAATTTGTTAAAAAAAAACAGAAATGAAACAAAAAACTTACCATCTGTCTCTACCGAGCTGATCTGGATGGAGTCTAGTCAACCTCTCTCGTCCAGGAAGACCCATGAACTCCTCGACGCTAATCTGCGACGGTGCTGTGGTGGCTGCTGGTGTCACCGGCGTCTCTACAGGTATAGACGACGGTGTAGGTGTAGACGTCGAAGTCGAATGAGCTCTACTCACACGACGACGACGATGTTGGCCGCTGCCAGATGCAGTGGCGAAACCACCGTAATCCCTAGATTTATATGATAATATATTTTAAATATCTGAAAAATCTATAATTATAAAAATATAATGGTTTAAAAAAACATTGCTTTAAATTTCCAAAATTCTCAAATTTAAATTTCCAAAATTGTAAAATTTAAAATTCTGTGGTGGAATTTAAAATTTAAATTTCCAAAATTCTAAAATTTAAAATTTAAAGTTTTATAAGGTTTTTAAATAGTGTTATAAGGTTTTTGTAAAGTTTTATAAGGTTTTTAAATAGTTTTATAAGGTTTTTAAATATTTGTATAAGGTTTTGTAAACAATCTTATAAACCTTTTAAAAACTTTCCTAAATCTAATTGTTTAAAATTCTTTAAAATATAGATATAAATTCAAAAATTAAGTCATTATCTTTTAATTTACAATTATTTCGATATTCTAAAATTCTTAAGTAATTGTTACATAATTTAAAATTCTAAAAAATTAAAATTCTAAAATTTTAAATTAATCGTTATAATTGTTTAAAAATTAGTAAAACTTGCTAACAATATTCTAAAAATTTATGGAAAAAATAATTTCCCTAAATCAATTTCCCTCATTTTTCCTAATCATAAATCTAATTTTTCATAACAATTTAAAAACCCTAACAATTTCATAACAATTTAAAAACCCTAACAATTTAGTAAAAATTAGTAAAAATACTAACAATTTACTAACAATTTCATAAAATTAGTAACAATTTCCAAATTTCATTTTATAAAATACTAAAAATTTCCAAACCCTAATCCTAATCCTAAATCTAGCAAAAATCAATTCACAAACTCATTTATATAAAATCTAACCAAAATCAACATGAAATTTGAGGATACTTACAAATGAAAAGGAAGATCCGCCATGGGTAATTCGGCGAGGAGGAGACGGCGGCGAATTCCGGCGAGGAAGAGGGGATTCTCGGTGGCGGCTAAGGGGAGAGGAGGAGGCGGTTGGGGGGGAGTCTCGGAGGAGGAGAGGCTCGGAGGCAGAGAGGATAGGCGGAAGGGCGATTCCGGCGAGGAGGAGGAGATTAATCGGCGAATTCCGGCGAGGAGGAGCGGTGGTGGCGAAGAAGAAGAAGTGATTTCAACCCGTGGAGAAGAAGAAGAAGAAGAGTCGGTTCTGTTATTAAATTAGAATTTCCGACGGAATTAAATCTGTCGGAAATCCGTCGGAAATTCTAATTTAATAATTTTCATTTCGCGGTATTTATTTTTCATTTCGCGGGTTAAATTTGGCACATCCGTCGGAAATCCGTCGGAAATATAAATATATTTTCGACAGATTTCCGACGGAATTGTGGTTTTAGGGTATGGGAAATTTAAGAAATGTTTTTTTGTTGTTTTAGGGTTAAGGAATTGAAGAAATTGAAGAAATGTTTATTAAATTTAAGAAATTTAAGCAATGTTTATTAAATTTAATAAATTTAAGAAATGTTTATTAAATTTAAGAAATGATTTTTTTGGAAATTTAAGCATTGTATATTTTTAAACAATATATAGCAAAATAAGAATTTTAAACCAAAATGCTTATTTTGGAAAAATTGTTAGCATAAGTTTTAAATTCTAAACATTTAGTATTTGGAAGATAAAATACTTGATAATGGTCATTGTTACTTTCAAATTCTAAACATTTAGTATTTTCCGTAAACATCTACTGTTTTGTATATGTAACTGTATGAAAGGCTTTTGGTTGAAATATGAGAAAATGAAAAAACATGTTCGGTATAACATCGAGAATGTTATTTACTCAATTATCTTTCACTTTAGTTGTCAGAATTGTATGCCGAGACTTTGTCTTCTCAAAATTCAGGAATTTGGCCTCAAAACCCTAAATCTGTCGGAAATCAGTCGGAAATATATATATATTTCCGACAGATTTCCGACAGATATATCATTTTTATATAAATAAACTTTTTTAATTTTATCCGTCGGAAATCTGTCGGAAATATATATATATTTCCGACAGATTTCCGACGCAATATTCATATCATGCTAACCTTAAAAGACGACACGTGTTACCCTTACATCTGTCAGAAATCAGTCGGAAATATATATATTTTTCCGACTGATTTCCGACAGATTTAGGGTTTTGAGGCCAAATTCCTGAATTTTGAGAAGACAAAGTCTCGGCATACAATTCTGACAACTAAAGTGAAAGATAATTGAGTAAATAACATTCCCGATGTTATACCGAACATGTTTTTCGATTTTGTCATGTTTCAACCAAAAGCCTTTCATACAGTTACATATACAAAACAGTAGATGTTTATGAAAAATACTAAATGTTTAGAATTTGAAAGTAACAATGACCATTATCAAGTATTTTATCTTCCAAATATTGCTTCAGCCATACTATTAACTTGTAACTACGAAAACGGATCATAAACAAGCTTAAAACCCCAAATCTCTCGGAAATCTGTCGGAAATATATATATATTTCTGACAGATTTCCGACGGATAAAATAAAAAAAGCTTATTTATATAAAAATGATTAACTGTCGGAAATCTGTCGGAAATATATATATGTTTCCGACAGATTTCCGACAGATATATCATTTTTTTTAAAAATATATATATATATATAAATCATTTTATATTAAATATATATATATAAATAAATATACAGATAAGTCGAAATTATATATATATATATATATATATATATCATTTAAAAATATATATATATATATATATAAATTATCCAACTTCTTCGTCATCAAATTCTCCAACTTCTTCTTCTTCATCAGATCCTTCCGAAGGAATTGTGTCTTCGTCTTCATCAAATTCTCCAACTTCTTCTTCTGATTCTGAATGTACGATATTATCACCAAATTCAGTGAAATCAACAAAAAGGTCCACCGCTGAAGAATGATCAACTGGAGCCATCGGAGTAATTCTAGTTGGTTGCATAGCATCTTGCTCAGCAACTCCATATAGTCTCCCTCTTGGATTAATTGGAGTCACTGTAATCCAAGGATCTCCTCGATGTGTCACCCTAGGATAAGAAATGTAGCATACCTGAAACAAACATATTTAGTTTAGGCAATTACAATATCATTATTTATCTATAAGGCACGTATTATAAAATTTTAAAATCAAACCTGGTCTGCCTGTGATGCTAGGATGAATGGGTCATACTTTTGCAGTCTCCTAGAAGAATTTACTGAAGTGACGCCAAATTGGCTCACCTGGACACCTTCTGGATATGACGGATCATACCACTCACACAAGAAAACAATGCACCTCATGCCCAACATTCCTGGATAGCGCACTTGCAATATTTCTTTCAGAATCCCGTAGTAGACTACATCACCACTTGTAGCTGAAATACCGTAATCTGCAGTTGCCCTCGGCCTTTCTTCATGAATCCTAAATGCAAATCCCCTAGTGCAATACCGAGCGTATGAAGTTGCTTCAAAGCTTGGGCCTGAAACTATCTCTTGTAACCATGTCGGAAACCTTTCTCCATTCTTCATTCCTTCAGAAACCTAAGATAATAATTTAGACAAATTAATAAACAAACATTTAATTAAGTAATAATTAATTCAGTAATTTTAAGAAATGTAAGCGTTTTTTTAAAACTTACGTAATATTGCAGCCAATTTGGAAACTCGTTTTCCTTAGATTCTCCAAGTTCGTCTTCTGCCATTTCTGGATAATAGCGACGTATTGATGCAATGTAAATCCTGAAAGCAAACAAAAAATATATAACATATGAAACCTATATATTACTTAGGTATTAAAAACAAGATGTATTTAAATAAGTTCTGTTTTTACCTTTCGTACTCCGCTATCTCCTCACAATTCGTTAGGATATACATATGTAAGTGACTCCACTCTGCTTGTGATAGGAAGCGTCTCTTCCCTCTCCCAATCACTCGGCCAACTTGCGAAAACATCTCAGGGACAATCGCGGCATATGTGACTCTCTCACCTTTATCATCATAACGAGCAGGACGTCTACTCTTCGTACTAACTTCCCGCGGAAAGTAATATTCCGCAAACTGTGATGATTCTTCATTGATACTCTGTGCGACAATAGAACCTTCAACTCGAGCCAAATTTTTGACCTTCTTCTTTAGATGGAACATGTACCGCTCAAAAGGATACATCCAACGAAATTGAACGGGACCACCTAGTTCAGCTTCGCGGGGGAGGTGTAGGGGAAGATGTTCCATAACATCAAAAAAAGACGGCGGAAAGATCTTCTCAAGATTACAAAGGATCACTGGTATATTGGCATCTAAATTGCGGATCCCCTCAACTGTAAGTGTCCTCGTGCATAAATCCCTAAAGAAAGCACCAACTGCTGCAATAGCTTCGTGGACAGTTTGAGGAAGGAGATGGGTAAAAGCAAATGGAAGAAGCCTCTGCATCAGTACATGACAATCATGACTCTTCAGTCCCAAAAACTTTAGGTATCGCGAGTCTACGCAGTTACCCAGATTAGCTGCATATCCATCAGTGAATTTAACTTCGTGTTCAATCCACCGGAAAAATTCTCTTATCTTTTGTATTTGCAATCGGTACGGAGGAAAAGGATATGTACCATCGGGAATACGATCAAGATAAGCACGGTAGCAAATCTTTGAAACATCCATCCTAGACTTCACATTGTCTTTTGTCTTTCCCGGGATGTTTAACACCGTATTCATGATGTTGTCAAAGAAGTTCTTTTCAATATGCATCACATCGAGGTTGTGCCTTAATAAATGATCCTTCCAATACGGCAAATCCCAAAATATACCCTTCTTATGCCAGTTGTGAGCTCCTCCTACACCACAAAGCGGTTCATGCCCATTACCCCCACAATCAGGAGTCCTCTCAGCACCAAAATCTCTCAACTGCTCCAATATAGTACGACCGTCTATCTCATCAATTGGAGCATCAAACACTTGTTTATTTTTCTTAAATAATCTTTTAGACCGACGATAGGGATGGCCGTCCGGTAGAAACCTTCTATGGCAATCAAACCAACATGGCTTTCTTCCATTCCTCAATTGGAAAGCGTCAGTGTTGTCTTGGCAAAACGGGCACGATAATGTTCCATGAGTAGTCCATCCAGATAGCATACCATATGCTGGGAAATCGCTAATAGTCCACATAAGGACCGCACGCATCAGAAAATTCTGCTTCCGTGAAACATCAAATGCTTCGACACCGTGACTCCATAGCATTTGTAACTCATAAATCAATGGCTGGAGGAATACATCAAGTGATCTCTTCGGATGCTCAGGGCCGGGAATAAGAACGGAGAGGAATAAAAACTCTCGACGCATGCACATACCAGGGGGCAAATTATACGGTGTTACGATTACGGGCCACAAAGAATACTGCCTTCCATGCTTCCCAAATGGATTGAAACCATCTGTACTTAACCCGAGGTACACATTTCTTGACTCGTATGCAAAATCCGGATACAACATTTGAAAATGTTTCCACGCTTTTGCATCTGAAGGATGTGTAATCTCTCTATCTTGACGATGCTCTGCATGCCATCTCATTTGTTCTGCCGTTCGCACAGATTGATATAACCTCTTTAACCTCGCTGTCAATGGTAAGTACCACATACGTTTATATGGAATTGGAACTGTCGCACCAGTTTTTTGATACCGCGGTTTACGACAAAATTTACATCTTCTCCGGTCTTCGTCTTCTCTCCAATATAGCATACAGTTGTCGATGCATACATCTATCACCTGATACGGCATACCAAGACCAGCTACAAGTTTCTGTATCTCGTAGTATGATGCAGGTGCCTGATTATCTTCAGGCAAAATATCTTTCACAAAATCTGCTATCGCATCAACACACTCTTCCGCCAAATTGAAGTCTGTCTTAAGGGTCATCAGTCTACTAGCAGTTGATAAAGGGGAATGTCCGTCTCTACACCCATCATATAATGGTTGCTTCCCTGCGTCTAACATATCAAAAAATCTTCTAGCTTCTTCATTTGGTTCTTCTAGTCTATCCTCCCTTATTACGATCGATGGCAAATTCTCTCTAAACGCATCATGAACCATCTCAGCGGTACCTACACCAAAATCTACTTCCGTTCTATGTTCGCTTAAGCTATCCGTTCTATGTTCACCTAAGTTATCCATTCTATGTTCGCCTAAGCTATCCGCAACATATGGTGCACTGCTACTACTAGCACCATCATTATTAGTTTCTCCATGAAAAAACCAAATTTTGTATCCCGGCATAAAACCAACGGTATACAAGTGATGCCAAACTTGTTCTACATTAACATTACGAGAATTGCAACAATTTAAACATGGACATTTTATCACCTTTCGATTCCCGACAACCGCCATGAACTCGCATATACCTCGTGCATAACTTGGATTTAATGTATTCGACTCCGGATCATACATCTCTTCATCCATCCACGATCTATAATATCTAGAAGATGACATCTCACTTTCTTAACGATTTTTTTCTAACAAATATTTGGTTGGAAGTTGTTGTTGTTTTGTGAGTGAATGAAGATGTGTGGAATCATATATATAAATACGCTGACCGTCGGAAATCTGTCGGCAAAGCGTCGGAAAAACAACGGATATAATAAAGGCTAGATAACGGTTATATAACGGCTATTTTTTCCTACAGATTTCCGACAGACTAGTTGGGAGTCTGTCGGAAATCTGTCGGAAATTGATATTTTCCGACGGATTTTCGACAACTGACCGGAATCTCCTCCGGCGTCGGCAACGGCTAGTTACACGGTCCAATAATCCGACCGATTTCCGACGGTCTATGGTCCGTCGGAAATAATTCCGACAGATTTCCGACGGAATTGAAAAATTTCCATTCTGTCGGAAATCGGTCGGATTACCGTCGAAAAATTTCCGTCGGATTTGCGGCTGTTTTCTTGTAGTGCAACTAGAAGTTTGTTCATCCAAGTAATCTCTCTGGATGCCAGGAACAATGCTCTATATTCAGCTTCTGCAGATAAACGAGAAATTGTATCATGTTTCTTGGACCTGCATCAAGAACCAAGAAATGTATAATAACCAGTTGTAGATCAAAGACTGTTAGGACATGAATTAGCAAACCCCTTCAAGTTGAGATCATGATCTGCAGAGTATAACAAACCAAGGCCAATAGTACCTTTAAGGTATTGAAGAACCATGTAGACAGGCTGGAGATGAGAAGTGTGAGGAGCAGATGAATACTGATATAGCTTGTTCACCAAACATGTTAAATCATGTTTTGTGAAAGTGATGTACATCAATCTGCCAACAAAACTCCGATAAATGTCTTTATCAAGAAGCAAATCACCATCAGACATAGACAATGTTAGATTTGAAAACATAAGAGATGAAGTTGGTTTATAGCCAAGCATTCATGTAGAAGTGACTAGTTCCAAAGCATAATTTCTTTGGCAAATAGAAATCCCAGCATCATTTCTTACAATTTGTAAACCCAACAAAAATTCGAGTGGACCAAGAACCCTTAATCTAAAAATGATTGCAAATCTTTAGTCAATCTAGCTGTCACCTCTTCATTTGTGCTAGTTGTAGAAGATGGATTCACACAATTAGATTTGCCGGGTTCGCGGAAGAGTTAGAATGCCTATGGTAAGAAAACACAAAAACATAGATGAAGAAGAAGATGTTTATTAGTTGGAAAGCTGTAAAAAATAATACAAGAGTTTATGATATAAATTCGCCATCCTCTTCAATGAGGGAGATACAATGATATTTATAGTGTTCCATTCTTCACGTCGGCCCATCGACTGTTTGGCCCACCTGTGACTCGGCTCGGCCCATCTATTCTTTGGGCCATTCTACACAAGGCAAGTTAAGCAACGACCCGTAATCTTTGTATCGGATCATCGGGTTCGGTTTATGATCACGGGTGGTTTACGACACCTTAACTCGGGTGGTTGGTCTTGGATGTCAACGGGTGCGCGCCTATGTTCATACTTAGACATTTTCGTCTGTTGATCTTCTAGGGGTGAAAACCAACCCCTACATTTAGCCCCCCAGCTCGGTGTTATCAGTGATGGTGATGCCGAGATATAAGTAATTAAGTCTAAGATCAGACATATGAATTTGGTCCAATAAACCGTCTGAGTTTAAGGTTCGGATCTTTGAATCAAGCAGCTCAATTAACGTATACTCCGAACTGTTTGGTATAATGAAATATCGTAGCATTGTGGTGCGGCTCAGATACACATGATTTATTAATATATATATTTTTAGATGATCGTTTTATTTTTCTGAACGGTTTGTTGCAAAAATTTTGCTTATCAGAATTTAAATAAGTTCCTTTAAAACAAAGATTGGATCAAATCTTGTACACTAAATTTTCAATGTCGTGAAAATTTAAGACATGCAACTAAGTAAATCTTCAAAATTTCGGACATTTCTATTTATTTGTGAGGTTAATCTTCAGAAATTTTTACATTCAAACACGAGGTTGTGCTTCAAAATCACTTTAACAAAAAAAAACACGAGGTTGTGCTTCAAAATTATAAATTAGGTGTAAATATGTAGAAAGATGATTGCATGGGGGGCTTGATTGCAAAGATTATATTATATATACTATAAAAGATGGGTTCAGTCACTGTGAGTGTGACACGTGTCCCTCTTTTGTTTTGAAAAGCAAAAAAAAAAGTTACGAAATTGAGTTTGCAATTCGTGTGTTTTGGCTAGATATTTTGTTCCTTTTCATTTCGTATTTTTTACCATATACTCTGTTTCTTTTCAACAGATGCGTTATGATGGGTTGAAAAGGTTCCAAAGATATATTTTATTACGAATTGAACCATAAATTCATCTCCTTCTAATCAAAAGTTAACCACCTTCTTGCAAAATCACCATTTTCGTCTCTTTTGGCTAAACAACGTGTCTTTTGGATACAATACATTACTTTATTCCACCTTTCCACTCGAATTCAAGCCATCCATTTCCAAAACGTCATTGTATATGATGAATCGTGGATATTAGATTCCTTTTTATATTTATTTCAATGTTAGAAAACCTAGAATGTCGATATAGTAGATGATGGTAACAAATTCCATGCAAAATTCTACGTTGAGATTTTCAGATCTCATACTTCACCAATGATTATGGAGATGGTGATATGCCTGCGAATCCGTGAGGAAACAAAGGCGAGGGCATACAAAAAAAAATCGACAAAGCCAACGATGGAAGTTTGAATTGTTTGAAGCCTTTAATTAGCCCAACAGAATCGATCCAACAATGGTGCTATCATCTTCGGAAGATGATATTTCTTTTCTAGAATAAGTTTCACTAATTTCTCTGTCATTAGTTTGAATTTTGTTGCCGAATATAATAAATCTGCAATCCTTTTTCACTTGAGTTTTGACTTTGAAGTTTCTTCTCGCTATATTACATAATGAGCAAAGAGATCTATTACTGTTCGTATCCAGGTCAAATGTTATGAGATCTTCTTTTGTTTGTATATATGTAAGATGTCTTCAATTAAACTGATTTCTTAATGTTAATTACGTTCTTCTTTCTCTTTGGCAGTGCTAATGGACCATGTTAAATGTTTTGAGTATGGTCATTTATATTTACGAGACCTACCATTATACTTTACGGGTATGTGAATCTATTGCCTTTTGGGTTTTACAAATCTAGGTTTAACTTATTTTTGAGATAACCGAATGCTTTCTTTATTTGAACATGAATATCTTGCGCAACATTCAAGGAATGATATTTAATTACTTGCAAAAAGAACTCGGCGTCAGACCATTTAGATCACTTCGTACGTCGACTTCTTCAAATGTATTAAAATGCATTTTTCTGTTAAAGTATTTAGGGAGTGGATTAATAAACAAAAGTATTCGTATACGAGAAGCGACTGGGGGAATTCTCTTACACCACAAGGCCTAACCTACATGTACAAGATTATAAAACATACGGGCAGGACATGATCATATTTGTGTGACATATATGTATTCTAAAATTTGAATGCTAATTCACCCCAACATTTTGAAGTTAAAAATGGCTTGACTCGAAATTTGGTATCACTCCACTTTTGGTTTTGGTTAACATTTACTTCCACTCATGGTTGGTCCAGAGCATAGGGAAATAAAGTCATTGTGGAGTTGGTGTAAGGATATGCACTCTTTTGCTCAATTTCGTTAAATAATGGAATCAAAAAATTAAAATTGAATTGTCTCAAAACAGAACAATGTAATTTATATGACAATTTGTAAATATCATGTAAATAAAAATTAACATTAGTAATGATGAACTAAACAAAAAAAACAACTAGAAAATTTTATTCATGAATATACACAATATAGTGAATTGTAAACAAGTGTGACTTCAAATTAGTTTTGTATTAAATTATATTTTATTTAATTTAACTAAAGAAAAGTGAATCAAATAAATTCTACACAACATAACCCGCGTATGAGCAGGGCAAAACTCTAGTATGTAAAGTAAGAGACAAAAATCAAAATGGCTACAAAATGACTTCGAGTGTTTATGTCGGTATCTACGAGAACCATTGATTCCCTTATCTAGACAGATACTGTAAATATTTACAACTAGTCAGATTTCGCCATGTGTCGGTCAAATTGGATTCTCAGTCAAACCTTTGACCAGTGGAACCAAAAGACACACATGCACGTCGCTTAATATATGACAAAATATGGGGGACAGTTACCATATCTATATGGGTTAGATGCTCTTTTGTTGACATTAGTTTTATACTATTGTTTTATAATTATCAATCAGCCAAGACAAACATTTGAGTTTATGGCAAAATTATCATATTAAAGGTGTGATTGGTTGGGTTTTAACTTTAGTTTACAATTTTGTTTTAAAAAAAATAACAAAATTTTTGCCAATCATGTGGTAGCTTTCTTTCTAAAACTAAAGTCTTGTTTTTAATTTTTACCTATCATGATGTATTTTTTTTTTCAAAATTACAACCTTAAAAATAATAATTTTTTTTTCTGGCTGTAACTTGTCAAAAACCTAAAATCTTATTTTTTGGGCTGTAAAAATTATTTGGTTGTAGTTGTACAATTTTTTTTATGCAGACTTTTTTGTTGTATATTTAGAAGTTGTAGATGTAACTGTTTTCAATTTTGTTGTATAATAAAACATGATTGGTAAGTATACAATATGTGATGTAGTTTTCAATTTAATTAGTTTATGTAGATAAAAATTGTTAAAATTTGAAACTTTATTGCTACTTTTAACATATAAAATAAATTTAGTTAACATATATTGATACGTAACTAAATTTATTTTCTATGTTTAAAGTAACAATAAATTTCTAAATTATATAATAATTTTTATCTACATAAACTAATTTAACTAAAACTACATCACATATTGTATAATTACCAATAATGTTTTATTTTAGAGTAGTTACATCTAAAAACTTACAGCTACAAACGTACATTTACAACCAAAACACTTACAGCAAAAATTCTACAGCAAAAACTCTACAGCTAAGCCGAACCAATCATCACCTAAATGAGACTTTGAATGTCACGTTAAGAAAATTGTTGGCGTATTATTTTAAATATTATTAGTACTTCAGCTATTATTGTGGATACAGAAACATTTAATTATTTACCTTAGATTCAAAGTAAAACTGTTTTGAAAAAAATAATTAGTTTTCCTTTGTATTTTATATGACGAACTTCTACAATGTAATATGATTTAAATCAGTTTCAACAAAATAAAATATAAAAAATTCTAACTTTTGAATGACAAATCAGTAATCAGTAAAAAAATATTATACTTAAAAATATATTTATATTTATAAATGGGTATATATTTTTGCTATTATCATACCATAATGTATTTATCCCGTCACACACTACATTATTATTATTTGAAACCTAAAATATAATTGTTTGTTTATTTTATCGCCGCAAAATTTACATTATATAATGTTTCATGTTCAACTTTTAAAAATATATCGGTCACACAAAAAATCCAAAATTCAACAAATAACAAGATTAAGTAGTTTCCACGTCTATGCAATTCAAAAAGGGTTAATTATTAGAATAACACTTTTGAGAGATGAAATTAGGTAAGTAACATGTCAAATAATAGAATTAGATAAGTAGCAGAGAGAATTAATTATCAAACGAAATTACCCCTACATAAATTCATAAAAAAATGTAGTTGACTATTTTTGAAACTACATAGTTAACTATCTAGTTAGTTAACAATCTCACACTATTTTGTAACTATCTAAAATATAGTTAACTATTTTTCAAAAAATATGTAATAATTTAAAAACATAGCTGTTTACTCTATCAATTTCATAACATAATTGACTACATAGACATGTTGTTGTAATAGTTACTTATTTAAACAAAAATAATTAACTATGTTGAGAACGCAATTACCTATTATAGTTCGCGTAATGAAAAAATAGCATATATAGTTTACTATTATAAAATTCATAATTAACTATTATAGTGATTTATAGTTACATTTAGGAACATAGTTAACTATTATTCGAAACATAGTTGCCTATTATATTTTCCGAATATAGTTAACTATATCGGTATTAGTCTTTGTTAATTTTCATTAAGGGTAAAAACGGAAAATTAAAATTTCATATTGTTAGTTACTACATTTTGATTTATTGTATGTTAGATAATTAATTTGATGTCAATTAGGTAATATAGGACGCAATTTCTCATTCAAAAAATTAACAAAATTATATAATTTTCAAATCTATATTTTTAACCTAAAATATAATCATCATCACTGGAGTAATCTACTTTTTCTTCTTTAATTTAGGTAGTCATTAGAGATATTTTCTCTTTCTTACTACACCCAATAAATACGTCAAAAGAAAGCCTTAACAACTTACACACTCTCATACTTATCCCATCTTACGTTTCACATATCTCTCTTCTCTATCTTTTTCTTTTTTGAAAATCAAAATTTCTGATTGAAAAGGAAAAGGAGACAATAGTAAATGGCAGATCAAAATCCAAGAATCATCGTCGAGAGAAACCCATCCCAAGCTCGTCTTGATGAACTAAAGTTCAAGTCATGGCCCAAGTAAGATCGATTATCTACTTCTTCTTTTATTGCATAGTGTGTGAGATTGAATTGGCAAATTAGATAATTTCGTAATTTATTGAAATTTTGTTTTCTTTGTTTGTTGGGGAATGAAAAATATGATAGGTGGGGATGTTCACCAGGGAAATATCATTTGAAATATGAAGCAGAAGAGATTTGTTACATTGTGAAGGGTAAAGTTAGGGTTTACCCTAAAACAACATCCTCATCATCACCATCATCGTCCTCATCATCATTGGATGCAGAAATAGAATGGTGTGTGGAATTTGGGGCAGGTGATATTGTCACTTTTCCAAAGGGGCTTTCTTGTACTTGGGATGTTACTTTCTCTGTTGACAAACACTACATTTTCCTCCACCATTAAGTTTTCTTACTCTTTTACTCTTTTCTTTTTGTTCAACACTCTTTTACTCTTTTTATTCTTTATTTTTCCTTCTAACATTTGGATTCGTATTAATTGTTGTATTTTGTGTTTTTTTTTTGCCTATCGCATATTAATAGTTTTCTGAAAATTGGGAAAATCGAATAATTATGAGATAAATCTTTACAATATTGTCTCATTTTCACTCATTCTATTAAAAAAGGTCGGGCATATAAATGTTTAGTTTATTAAAAAAAATGTAGCTTGAAAATAGAGAATTATATATAGTAAAAGTCTATAAATTAATAATATCAAAATAATATTTATTTATAAAAATATAAATTGTATTATTTTTTAATTTAGAGGTGAAAAATATATTGAGTTGTCGATCATTAATTAATTGAATTTCCAATGTATATACTTTTTTTTTGTTACAACTCTAGATTGTATTCATGAGTATGAATATTATAAGTTATACACAAATGTTTCGAAATTCGTAATCTGTAAACGTTGGATTCTATTCAACAAGAGGTGATCTCCTTTATTTGTCTCCTTCTCATTTTTTAGATCCGTTGACCAGTCAACTTTCCATATTCATTTAAGCTTAAGGCAAGGTATCTCATGTTTACATTAATTGCATCGATTTTAAAAGGAAAAACCTATGACATACATATATATATATATCTCCACGAGTTATTTTGCTCTCTCTAGATATCCACCAACTAGAAGTTCCATGTTTATTTTCCCTCCAAATCGAAGTTAAATGTCTAGATGTCCATGAAATTAAAGTTTCATGTTTATTTCTCCACATATCGGTTTTGTGTTTGGTTTACGGTTTTTAAATTGTTGTTTAACCAATAAAAATCTTATTAACCGAATTAAAACGGGATTTTGACCCGATTGTACGTGATTCATAAACCCGGATAACGAGTTTTCCGGATCCAACTCAGTCACGTCGAAACCCACTACTGAGCCATGAGTCAACTCGGTTGACTCGGTTTCGTTGAGATTATACTGGCTCGATTCGTCGTCTTCTTCCCCCAAATTGGCTCAAATGTTGTTTCCTTCTTCGTTTGTTTCTTCATGAAACGAGTCAGATTAGATCCCCAAACCGAATCGATTTGATTCGAATGCCGATGAACATCGACGAGTTTTAAGAACGAGTCGTTCTCTTCTTCGATTAAGCACCGGAGATCTTCTTCCGTTGAATCGGAAGCGATATGAGTAACGACAGAGTACCCATTCCTTGAAGAGCGAATCGATTCGAAAGACGACGAACAGCGACGACATCGCGATTGAGGAGAAATCGACGGTGAGAATGAGGAAGAGGAAGAGTATTAGAGGAAGATTCGAAGAGAAAGACGGTTAAGAAGAGAAGGAGGATGCAGATTGAGATTGTTGATTGGGCTTTTGATAATAGAAGCCGAGAAGATCTGGACCGGAAGAGATTCGCCGTCGTCGGAGAAGACGATGGTGAGTTGTTGTCGACGGCGATTGGAGATGATGGATTTTTGGAGTTGTGATCGGGGAAGAAGACTAAGAGTAAACCAATTCCTCTTCCACTACCATTATTGTTTTTTTTTGATAACCAAAAATAAAAGACTACCATTATTGTTCTTTGTCTCTTTCGCTGATACAAAACACTATATTACAAAAAAAGCAAATTTCTTTTGCGTAATAACAAGATTCTAAAAATGCCATTTCTGATAATTTACCAGCTCAAAGAAGATATCAATGAAACTAACAAAATCCTAGAATTTCATCTTCAATCTTCAATGTTCTTGCTTGGTCTTGGGAAAAAAAATGGAGTAAACTTTTGACACGATTTTGCAGAGGGTTTTTGTTCCTTTTGGAAAGTTTGGCTTTTATTTTTATTTTAAGCAGAGAGGGAAGTGATTGCTCATGGTATCAGTGTGTTTTTGTCACTCAATTTCGTTCAATTTCAAAAATCTAAGATTTAGGGTTCTTAATTTTCAAAATTGGGGATTTTGCCCATTAAAACAAATCTCGGATCTGTCGGGTCGGATTCGGGTTACAGATGGGTCGAATTTATTTCTCAATCGGGTCACGATTCGGTTTACACATGGTTTTACCGGTTTGATGTTGGGTTCTCCCACAAACCAATCAAAATCAGGACGGGTGGAGATATAGACATTTAACTTCGATTTAGTGGGGAAATAAACATAGAACTTCCAGTTGGTGGATATCTGGACAGAGCAAAATAACTCGTGGAGATATATGTGTATGTTATAGTTACGGTGGGAAAATAGACAGTTTTTCCATTTTAAAATCGTATTGTGCAGAATAAATACAACCATTTACTCCCTCCGTTTGTTTTAAATGATTTTTTAGGAGCTAGCTTTGTTCACAAATAAGTGATTTTCTCACTTACCAATGCATAATAATTGACTTTTTAGTATTTTTTGATTTTTTAAATGCTGCAGATTGAACTTTTATTGGTTGAAATGTCTTTGATAAATAAAATGTTTTGAACTTTTATTCTACAAATAAGTGATGTATTGTTTTATTTTAAAAAAACCAAGATAAATTTAGTGATTTTTTAATAGGAGTGTAGAAACCTTAAACATCAGTTAAAAACAAACGGAAGGGGTAGCATTTATCTAACAAACATTATGTCATGAAAAAATAATAATTTATTTAACAAGTGTTAATAAGGTGAATGTTATATTTTAAACATATAACTAGGTGAGTAACATCATATGATTGAAAATTAGGTAAGTAACAAATTGTTGTTCCTTCGGGACAAAAATATTTATGACGCGGATATTATTGAAAATGATTTGGTATGTAGCGAATATCTATCGAAATTTTAGAGGTTCCTTAAAAAAAAATTATTAGAATGATTTATTGCCAATCACTCGGAAGATAGAATAATTTATGACCTCATTTATGATATCTCTTTATAGACTCTTGAGACGATTTTTGGAAAGACATTAATCACGAGTAGTTGAGTATGAACGATGGACCTTTTAGGTATGCGTAGAAGACGACATTGTAACATCCCTATCCTGGGTATTTCTCCGCACAGCCTATTCCGACCCGACCTGACTCGACTCATAAAACACAACAACTATACCTGTAAGACAAAAGAAGAGAGAGGGGTGAGTAATTCAGGGAAGAATTACTTAGTGAGGGTGGGCTAACGCGACACAATCCATCAAGCACATATATACAAGCCATAATATAAGCAAGTAAAGCCAAAATGATATCATAAGTGATAATGCTACACGACTTATCCTATCATTGACACATATTTCCGCCATATTAATATCGCCATAACATCACCTTAATATCACCATAATATCACCGAGGTCCGCCACCTCTTGGGTATCCGCCAACCCTAACCCCACCGCGGGTTTTATACTCATGAGTCGAGGTCCGCCACCTCTTTATATGTACGCCTTACATATATATATTCCACAGGTTACGGTTCATTCCAACCAGTAACCCGACAACCAATATCATGATAAACCATTCAAACTACCATTTCTACATGATCAAACAAGCAACTAGAAACCAGGTTCTCATTCCATATTCTAGCACCAGTCTAAACCACTCATATTCAAGATAGTATATAAGTACCATAGGGATTACAAGTCATGTTCCTCACCTCTTTGATCCAGCTCCTGGAATGGAATGATCTGCCTTAGCTGGTCCTACTTCTGGTTCAGCGCGCACCGTGCTGAAACCACACAAGAATACTATCTAAGACTCTGACACTACATACATAAACTCATATAAGAAAACAGACCGGCTAAACAAACCGATCCAACCCAAACCGGCTGACCAACCCGATCCAAACCGGCCCGGTTAGCTAAACCGGTCCAAACCGACCTGGTTAGCTAAACCGGTTCAACCCTGTTAACCAAACCGATTCACATGACCCGATCCGGATCCTCCTGACCCAAACCGGATCGATTAGGATTTCCCTTAAACCTGATTAGGGTTTCCGAAAACCAGAAATAACCAGCCGACTTCGCAACCAAATTAAGATCGGAGCTTACCTCGGAAATACAATCGGAGACCCAATCTGGAAAGCTGACATCCGGGGCTTTCCAATGATATGCAGATTGACTCTTGGCTCTTCCTGGTTTGACGGGAAAACGCCTTCGAAGTGCACTGCTCGCAGATCCGATTCTGCACCTATGCGTCTCGGGAAAACAGTCATATCTCTCAGAATACATATCCGATTAACAAATGGATTTCGCTCACATCAAGACAAGAGAAAGAAGCACTTACCACCGAAGTTTCACTCTGATCCGATCTCTTCTTCCTGTCCGTTTCTCTCCTCCACGAGAACGGGACATAACTGCCTTATTCCTTGATAACACGCCGGAAGCTTCTCGGATATGGCGGCGGCTACATCATCATCTCCGGCGGCGGCTCTGGAGGGATTCTGGCAGGGCTTTGCCGCAACCACGACCTTGTTCTCTCCCCAAACCTAGACATCTCTATAGGTTTAGGCTTTCCTCATGGGCTTTCTTTGGGTTTGATGTAAATGGACCATAAACTCTTAACGGGTTGGTCTCGGCCCATTTAATGCTTGGGAGGCCTAGGATAGGGTATTACAAACGTGATATTTCCACTTCATGCATACAAAAATGCATGTGTTGATTTAGTTTTGTTTTTTGAATATATATATTTTTTTGGGATCATGGCTAGTTTGAAAATAAAAAAATGTTTTTGACACGACCCGTTCCAGATCACTTTGAGCTCTAGGTCTCGCGACCTAACTTGCAACACAAGAAACACCTGCACACATTGCAAAAGGAAAAAAAAGGGGTAAGCAATTCCGAGAAGAATTACTCAGTGAGGGAGATCAAGTCTGCCCACATGATCCATACTAAACAATAATATAATTAAATAAAACATATATACTAAGCCTAGAAATAATCAAGCAACATTCAACATAAATCTTTCACAATATCAATCACACATTAATCTTTAAACTCATAATCACGCATATCACATATCACATGACTCGATAATATATTCATAATAAAAGACACCTGCCATAGGCCGTCACCTCGAAAGGTCGTACGCCACCTTTGGCTCGTCAGCCGGTTTATGAACTTTAGCGGGATCACCATGTCTTCGCTCTCAGTCCGACTCATACACCGAATACATAATATTTCATATAATAATAAAACATAACCATCATACATCACAACCAAATCTTATCTTTTAGCATTTCATTCAACACTCAACCACTATTCCTAGACAAAGCATACAT
Organism: Draba incana; assembly: GCA_963576765.1. Taxonomy (NCBI): domain Eukaryota; kingdom Viridiplantae; phylum Streptophyta; class Magnoliopsida; order Brassicales; family Brassicaceae; genus Draba; species Draba incana. The sequence continues at coordinate 20,318,113 of OY755212.1, read as the reverse complement.
GCATACTAGACCATATTATTGCATAATATGAATCCACAAATCCCAACCCTCACCTTAGCCACAAAGGTTTCCAAGTTTTTGAACTTGCTCGACTTGATTTCTAATCTCTGAATCTGGTTCTCCTTTGACACTATCTCATCATATGAATCCATAATGTGCCTGCAAAGTGTCAGCTCATTCTGAGCTCGAATACCCGTTCAAACATTGCAACTCAATAACTTTGACGTCAAACAAAACTGCATTAACCATGCTTTAAAAGACGTGAATAACATATGAACTAACCATTCATTTGTCGATCCAACCGTTGATTTCAAATTTCATACTGTCATGAACAACTCCACAAATTACAGCACGATCGGACGTGGTATGATCCTCCAAACAAACCTCCAAAGTGGCTGCCACAAAAATGTTTCGGGGCAGAATGACTGCTACTACCTTGGCTTCATAATTCCGTATACTTCTCAAGCCCAAATCCGTTTTCCTTTCATTGAGAGTTAGATTTATGTGTCTTGAACGCCTTTGCAAATATTCATCGCAATCCGAATTGTTTTGCTTATCCAAACACCTCATCCCACCATACTAGCCGAGTATGAGCGCTGCACAAAACATTACAATTACTCAGTCATATCTCTCATACTACCAGATGGATCACCGAGATTTCCAATGTACAGTTAGGTATAAAGGTAATGAATCACCTTACCAAAATTCAGCTTCAATTATCACTGAAGAACTCGAAACATGAATTCTCCTCCGACTCGTTACAGATTCGAACTGCAAATACTAACTCTAGGCAATTAACCATAATTTTCCTATCACAACTTCAAATGACAATTTGCTTTCTATTTCACGTATACAAGAGATTCCTCATAATTCTTACCACGTTTCAGATTAATCAGAGGATTTCGGATCCTCCATTTCTATTCCCCACCGAAACCGGTCAAATCTACAATTGTATGAAATGAGGACAGATTGCAATGGCCGAAAGGAAAACGCCATAACTTTTGACACAGCCATCGGATTGGAACAATCTTAGACTTTCTGAAAAGCTAAGACTCTGAGCTTTCCACAGATAGTTAGGTCATCACGCCGTTCGTGATGGTTCGTCGGGAAAACACCTAACAAGGCGGCGGCGGCAACTCTGTCTCAAGCACGGCTAGAGTTCACAAGCTGCATATATTTCTGATGACATCTTCTATGCGATAACTCCATTTTATAGAGACATATTTAGAGTTTCTAGTGAGATTAATGAGTTTAATGGGCTTTTTCATTTAGCTCATTTTACATTATCGATCCAATAAAGAATTATGCCCGAAAATTTTAAATTCTCGGGACACGGTCGTGACAATTTTCGTCCTCGAATCCATGACATGCGTTCATTGTGCTCTAGTTCTTAAATAGTTGACATACATTTCTCATTTATTCAACATTTGGGTATGTATGTTTTTCCTTGCATGCCTTTACCATTTCTCCACATACATACATTGCTTAAGCCTTTTTTTTTTTTTTTTAAGCACTAGTATGTCTATGACTTCATAAATTTTATGTCACTCTCAAAACAATAAACTCATTTCCAGAATGTGGATGGAATCGTGGAGAACATACTTGTGGCTGACCTCTTTCGGTACCACCACTTCTCCATCTATGGATTCCCTATTTCGATTCTCTTACAACTTCTGCACCACAAACATCTTTTACTAGCATGTGTCATCATAAGAAGATACCCCAACCATTAAGGCTTTCTAGGAGTTATCAAGCTCTTGTCCATGTCCACTTATAGTTCAATCTTCTCTATTATCCTTCCAATCAGCTGAATTATACTTCCTTTACAACTTTTACATGTGTAGATTTAATTGTCCATGAATGAGAAATTCTTTTCTGTGAACACCAGTAACCACATATATCGTGAAGAAGAGTTCCTTTCTATCCATATCAAGATGATGCTTCCCGAACACCACACAGGAACCCTGTTTCAGTTGAGTTTCACGCCTTCTTGTGTTTTTCAGTAAATATTTCCTCCACTCCAAAAGAAAATCTACATGACTCTCCATCTTAACTTTAAGCAAAACAACAAGTATAGGCAATGTGGTTTACTATCATTAAAACGAGCTTGAAATGGGAAACTTTGCAAATCTTCTCAAGCACTTTTCATCTCAAACATTTTTCGGCTAGATATCCACCATTCTAGAAGAAAAAAAAACACATTTCAAGTGATTCTGAACTTAGCTCCAAATTTACACATTATCCTCAGCATCGAGTCCTTTAAATTTACTCCACGCCTTGGCTCTTATATACATCTTTGCCATCAAACTCTTAATAATGCGTTTGACCACTCAATCGCGTTATTTCGAAAGCAAAGTCTGGATTCTTGCTGTAACGACCGTGAACCGGAATTGTAGAATTTTGGTGGTGTCGATCGACACCAAAGAGAGGTGTCGATCGACACTAGTTATTTGGGTCGTTTTGGTTTGGATTTTTAATTGTGGTTTGGGCTCGGTTTAGGGGTGTTAACCCTAGGGCTTAGTATAAAAGTCTTCCTTGTCGTGTTGTAGCCGTTTTTGGAGAGAAAAGAAAAGGGTTTTGAGAATTAAAGAGAGAAAAGGGTGTTTTTGTGTGTAGAGGTTGAGAGGAAAGAGGAGGCAGTTTCGGCTGCTCTGGTAGAAAGGAAGAACGGACGATCGATTCAAGTCTGATCACCGTGATTTTCATAGGTATGTTCTTCTCTCTCTTAGATAGCTATAGGAGAAAGCCGATTGCCTTTTGTACCCTTAGTTTTTGAGTTATGATCGTTCTCCAGTGAGAGGTCTGTGCAGTTTTGGGATTCGATCAGTCAACTTGGGAAGTGTTTTCCCGGCGTTTGGGAAGGAATCAGGAGGCGATCTTGGTATCGTTAGAAAGCTCTTACAATCTAGTTTCCAGATTAGGTTTCCGATCTTATTTTGGAGGTAAATCCGTTCTCTGCATCATTTTTAGTTCAGCGCGTCGTTTCTAGTTTTGCGAAATCTAATTAGGGTTTGTGAAAAACCCTAGTTGTGTGTCCTAGGTGATAGTGGGAGCGTCTCTCGGAGTTTGCGTGTGAGTACAGTGACTGTGAGGCTGTTGATCTCATGTTCCTGTCCTTTCCTTCTCTGTCTTTCTCTTTATTAAACCAAGGTGAGTGCGTGATCGTGGTTACGAGATTAATTTGTTAGGGATTGAATGATTGAATTGTGGTAATTAGGATTGGATTGTGATGATTATGATTTATATTCATGTTTTTCATGTGATATGTTGTGGTTTGGTTATGATCAGTCTCGTACGATGAAACGGGACCGAGTCTCGAGAGGATTTCGACTCGGTCGAGGTTTCTGCGAGGAGTGACGATCGACACCTAGAGGCAGTGTCGATCGACACCCCCTTTTATAATCGCGAGGATTGGTTTTGGATTAGGAGTGTCGATCGACACCCAGGAAGAGTGTCGATCGTCTCGCTTGATAAATTGTGAGAATTTGCATATTTGTTGATTGTTGCATATTTGTTGAATGTTGTTTGTTCGCGTAGTAATTGGCATTCTATTTCCCTATTTTGTAACCGGTAGGCGGGATGACCACTTCACTGAGTATTTATGATAATACTCACGCAAATATTATTTCCATGTGTTGCAGGTAAAAAGAAAAGTGTGATCGCGGAATCATGGCGTAGGAAGAGGATGATTAGGGTTGAGTGGTTTATCGTTTGGTCTAGCAAATATTGCTGTTTAGGTTGTTAGAATTATCATTCTTGAATATTGTTATTGGTTGGAGTTATTGGTTTATTAATTTGGTTATTTGGACTATTCAGTTTATGGTTATTCCGCAATAGAATAATTTAGGATAAAAAAAAAAGTCTGGTTGTTTCATTTTGGTATCAAAGTCTAGACGGTTTTAGGACAGTTGAATCGTATGTCTGAGACTATGTGTTTAAATTGATTTTTGTGCATTTAGTCAATTTATTAGAGTCTTAAAATCATCCTCTTCGGCCTTTAAAGAGATTCCGCGGTAAGTATTTGTGAATTGGTTGTGACTTCTGTTATGAATTCTAGTATCTTAGTTTGTGCTTTTGAGAAGTGCATTGAGTAATGGCTAGAGTTCCGAGAGGTCAAGGTCAGAGTAGAGTTAGAGGCCGAGGCAAGGGATTTCGAGGTCATGGTCAGGAGCATGTTAGTTCGTCTTTCGAGTGGGTGGCTCAGTATGGGACGCCAGAGCATGTGGCTGATTTGCAGGCGGTTCATGAGGGATCAGCGGGCAGCGTCTCTGTGTTGGTTGGTGCTGCTGGTACCTGTAGGGGTGCTAGAGCGGTTAGTGTTGTAGGAGGCCCAAGTTTGGGTGCTGCTGCAGGTAGAGCCCAGGCTCCAGATCATCGCTTGGCGAAGATGTTAGCCTTGATTTTGGAGCGGTTGCGGATTGCGTTTCCGGTGGAGGCTCTGGTAGTGACTCTAGTGGCAGGGAAGCATCCAGATTTCTATGAGTTGTTGGATCAGATGCATGGCTTGGGGCCCACGTCCTTCTCGGGTGGAGGGGGACCAATGACAGCCAACGAGTGGAGGTTGAGGACAGAGCGAAGGTTTCGTTCTATCAGATGTCCGGATGAGTACTGTGTGGATCTGGCAGTAGAATTTTTGGATGGAGATGCTTAGCTCTGGTGGACTGGTGTCGAGGCCAGGAGGAGACAAACTGTGTGGACTTGGGAAGAATTCTTGGCTGAGTTTAATGCCAGGTACTTTCCTCAGAGTCAGTGGATCAGTTAGAGATGCAATTCAGGGAGCTGGTTGAGGGAGACCGGTTGGTTCGTGAGTATGATGCACTATCCAGCAAGCTAGTTATCTATGCGAGTAGCGGCTTGGATGATGAGCGAGCTCAGATGGGTAAGTTCGCAGGAGGACTTAGGCTTGAGCTGAGGAAGGCTTGGAGAGGCGCCAAGTTCACGTCGAGGGCGGAGCTGGTGGAGGCAGCTGCAATGTTTGAGAAGGACATGGGAGAGTAGGTCCAGGATTGAGCAGGCCTCGGTTTTGTTATTTAGTTTTAGGATTTTTAGCTTTAAGCATTATGTGTTTGGTTTTTGTTTTTCCGTTGGTTGTTGGAAACAATTATGGCAATTGAAATTTATAAGATAAGTTTTGGTTTCTTATATCTTTGGCTTGCGGTGGACTTGGTAATTAATCTGTGGAGTTGTTTGGACCATTCAAAGAATCCTGAGGAGCCTGAAGTTCATTGCGTTTGGTTCTGGAAAGGCTCGAGAGCAGAAGCTGTATGCGGAGTCGAGCAAGTGCTGTCATGAGGAGCGCCGGTTTTGGTCGCAAGAAGGCAGAGTGGAGTATCTGGAGGTTTAAGGTTCATCGTCATGGATGGCAAACCAGTATTTTGAGGAGTTTTTGGTCTCTCACGGCATCATCATATCCAGACAAGGGGAGAAAATATTCGGAGGATAGTGTGCAGAACGAGCAAGGAGCATTTCAGTTTATCAGGAGGTGGTCTGGGTTATCAAAGGAGCAGAGTTCACGAGGATGGGGAATGGCGTATTTCAAGAGTACTTAGATGTCTTGGTGATTCTGGTCATCGACAATGTTTAGATGTACTCAAGAAGTCCTGAGGGTCAGGCAGTGCAGCGGAGGCTGGTACTGGAAAGATTCTGGAATAAAAGCGTTGCTTTTCGAGTAAGAGTAAGTTATGGCGGCGAGAGAAGGTATTTTCTTAGTCACGTAATGTGCGGAAGGAGTTTCAGAGGATCAGTCTAAGCTTGGAATTATGGAAGGTTGGCGGAGGTTGCATAACACCACGCGTGCAGTTGTGTACAAAACGTCTCGTGTGGCTCAAGAGAGGAATCCGAGTTCGCGAGGTGTTTTGAGGCAGTCGGTTCAGTTTCAGGTCTCTTCGAATGGGACATTCATAGGTATAGGCAAGTGTATCGGCCGACGGATGGTTACGCTGAGGCGTCAGGAGTAGATTTGGATCTTGTTGGGCAGTTCATATTTCGATGTTCAATGCTCGGTATTTATTGCTCTAGGGACAACGGTCCCAAATAACTCGTGTGTTTTTTTTAGGAGATGCGAGCGCTCCTGTATGTTGATTTAGGATGTGAGTTTCCAAGATACCGTTGGCTCTAAGGATGCGTCCCGAGAGTGCGAGCGGTATGTTTTCCTGATGGGCCACATGATGCGTCATATGGTGTCAGGTGTAGATTGAGTTAAGAGTAATAAATATATGGGGCGTGCGAGGAGTTTGGATTGGTGATGTGCTTTGAAAGTTGAGGTGTGGATCTTCTGGAAAGTCAGTTGTGTCAGCCAAGTGTTCGGTAGGAGCAGGTTATGATGTCGAAGTGTTAATGTCGGGTCAATATCATGGAAAGTATTCCTAGTTTCCAGATGCTTGTACATGTATGTGTTGATTACTCTAAGGAAGTATTTTCCTATATAGAGCCAGAGCTTAAGGGAGACGTCCTGAGAGTGAAGTGGCATCAACATCATTACCTCGAAGGAGACATCCTGAGAGTGTGATGATGACGGTATAATTTGGGGTTAGCAGATACAGCGTCTTTGGCTGTGCATGTTCTTGTTTGATTGGTGCGCAATCGATCGATCCACTTCTGGGTCTACAGTTGGTCGTGCATGTTCTTGTTTGATTGTTGTGCCATCAGTTGGGCAGACCTAGGCAGGATTAGTAAATGTTGTATTTATATATTCCGAATCAGGAGCCGTGCATATTTAAGCGGTTTAGAGTAGATTTAGGTTCTTATTGATGATATGGGTGGGCGTTTTAGAATTTATTACGGATGACTCATTAGCTGGAGACAGTGGCTTTCCAAAGTATGTATCGTGGACGTGGGTTCCTGTATACATACTGAGAAACGGTGGTTCTCTCCAGGAGATGGTGGTTTTCCTGTGTACTGATACTGGGACGGTGGTTTCCTTTATAGTACTGAGAGCCTATATTGGGACGGTGGTTTCCTCTGTAGTGTTGAGAGACTGTAGTTCTTTTGAAGGGACGGTGTTTTCCCTAGAGTGTGTGTGTGTGTGAGGATGAGTTAAAATGTAATAAATGTCTGAAAACGTGTGTATAGCGTGGGTTGGTTGTGGACTTTTGGGATTATGTGAGAATCCCCAGTGGTATTGGCCGGTGCGGGCCAGAGTGGAGTCTTAGGACTCTGTCTGAAAATGAATTTAATTTAGAATAAAATCATGGCAGCTTCTATTAGAAAGTTTTTTAAAAATAATCATGCCTCTACTTCCTCATCCTGTGCACCAATTAATTCAAGAGAAATTGTGACAAAAATAACCTCATTTGATCAAGATATTTCAAAAAATCATTTACCTAGCATAGATACACCTAGTATATATCAAATTGGAAAATTTGAATTCAGAACTGGATATTCAATAAAAGATCATGAAGAAAGCCTATCTTTAAAAGATGAATTCGAAGAAATACAATTATTAACAAAGATAGCCTTAAACTATTATAAGCAAAGATATAATTATATCCATTTTGGACTTGTTCAAGTAGCTATCAAACCCTTAACCAGAATTGGTATTGATTCCCCAATACTAATGCTACTAAGGGACAAAACCCTATTAAAATTTGAAGATTCGCTCCTCGGAGCAGTTCAGCCTAACTTATGCAACGAGGCAGTTTATTTCAATTGTGCTCCTAATTACCAAGTAAGCCTAAATGATCCAACCATACTAAACACTTTAGTGTTAAATGTTCATCTTCCAGAAATCAAATTCCAACCAGACCGACATGGATATTTATTACTTTATAAAATCTATTTTAAGTTATCAACCTCTGAATTTAATCCAAGATGTCTACTACAAGACAACAAAGGAGAAACTACAATATTAGCAGTTCATAGTAATGATACTCCAACAGCTACATATACACCTAAGCAATTAAACTGGAATGAAATAACCATACCAGATCAATGGAAAATCGATATTACTCAACCACCAAGAAATATTGAACAAAAAAATATTTCACAAATAATAGAACAAAGAGATGGTAAAATATTATTAAAATTTAGATCCTTTAGGGAGCCACCTCCACCAAGGATCAGCGAATATAATTCAAGAGCTTCCTTTTCTGAATACCGTACTAGACAATCTAGTGTTGACTCAGAAACTGAAAACATAAATCAAAATGAAAACCAAGAGCATCAAAATGATAATCAAGATTATCAAAATCATGATAATAACCAAAATCATAACGTTAGGTTTAAAGCTCCTATAGCTACACCAGAAACAAAGCCATTTCCAACATCACCTACTCAATCAGACTTTATAAATGTCATACTAAAGGAATATGAAATTAATAAACAATATATAAAAGAAAATTTTTATTCAAAAGAAAATGAAGAAAAAAGAAATTGGTATTTCAAAACATTTTCTAAACAACAAACTACTGAAATTAGAGAAAAATGGTATGAATGCATGCATTCAAAGCAAATAAATATTCCATTTTTTACATGGTTTGAAATGTATTCAAAAACTCATAACATCAATTATCCATTTAGGACAATTAATACTAGTTCTACTCTGACCCAAACATGGGAAACAGCAGACGGAATTAGAACTAAATCAATTCATCCACCGTTAAGGGACTTAAAAATAGAAACCCATAATAGACAAATAATAGCTATACCTTTTAAAACCGGGGCTAACAAAGAAGATAAGGATCCAGTAAATATGCAAGATGTTAAAGCAATATATCAACAAAACAATTATCAAAGTCAAATATTACATACAATCTCTAAACAAGTAGATCATATAGACAATAGATTGTACAATCAAGAAAACACTAAATCAGACCTTTATAAATCTATGCAACATCCTTTCTCCTCTCTAACAACACCAATATTTAAACCAGCTGATAGACAGGTCAAATTTCCCGAAGGTAAGATTCTAAAGTCAATAGCAATAAGACTTAATAGCCTAGATAAAGAAAAAGGAATCAATATGATAGATGAAAATGATAACGAATCTATACAATCTTCTACACAATCTGAAAATGAAAATCAAGAAATAAATCGAATAAAAAATAGAACAATAAGGTCCAATAAACCGTATTATCCTAGACATACGCATCCAGATTTATTATTTGAGGAAGACCATAAATATTCCCATAATGTATATACTGGAAATGGTATACACGAATGGAATATTGATGGACGATCTGAATATGAAGTAATGAAATTATTACAAGAAATGGGTATGGCAGCCTTAGCCTATAAAGCAACTAATGACGATTATAGCGAAAAACAAGTATGTGTTATGTTAATAACCGGATTTACCGGAGCATTAAAATATTGGTGGGATAACTCTTTAGATAGACATCTTCAAGATTCAATCATAAATCATGTTGAAACCATAAGAACGGAAGATCCAGAAGGTTTCACAGTGGAAACTGAAAAGGAAAATGGTGTAGAAGTATTCATCCACACCATAACAATGCATTTTCTAGGAAATCCTGCAGAAGAATTAGAAAGTAAAAAAATTATATTAACAAACCTAAGATGCCCAACCTTAGGAGATTTTAAATGGTATAAAGATGTTTTTGTAGCAAACATATTTCAACGAACAGATTGTAATCAACCTTTCTGGAAAGAACGGTTTATCTCAGGATTACCAACTTTCTTAGCAGAAAAAATAACCAATAGATTAAAAGAATTAGCGGGTGGACAACCTATACCTTGGTATAACATAACTTATGGTCAATTATTTGCATTCATTAAAAAGGAAGGATTGTCCATATGTCAAGAACAAAAAGATAAAAAACGTAACGATAAATTCAAATTTAAAATATCCATGGGTTCATTCTGTGAACAATATGGTTATGAAAAATTTAATCCGCCATCTAGGATCAAAAGGATAAAATATAGACAACGAAAATCTAATAAATATCACCAAAGAAACGAAAATTATAATAAAAAACCAAATAATCAATATTATTCAAAAAATCAAAAATACTCCAAAAATAAAAAATTCAATTCAAACAAACAAAAAATAGTGTGTTGGAATTGCAAGAGACCCGAACATAGATCCACAGAATGTAAAATGATGAAGAAAATAAATGAGATTTTCCAAGATCAACCTAACATACAAGAAAAATTAACAAAACTTTTAATTTCAGAATCAGAACATTCAGAAGATACTGATAGTAATTACTCAATAAACGAAGTAGAAAATTCAAGTGATTCTTCCGAAGAATCGCAAGAATTATTAGATAATCTATATAATTGTAAAATAATTAATGTCATCACAAAAGAAAGCGATAAACAATTCTTATTAGACATAATAGATAAAATAGATAATCCAGAATTAAAAAAGGAATATTTAATAAAATTAAAAGATATAGTATATCAAGAAAAACAAATATCTACTCCACAACCTTTTAGTCTCAATAAAATATTTGAAAAATACCCAACTCAAAGTTTGTTTAAGCAAGTAACAACAGGAGAACTACAAAATGAAATCAAACAAATCAAAGCACAAATTAAAAAATTACAAGCATCTATAAATCAACAGGAATTAAATCAATTACAAACTAATGCAAGACTTTCTTTAATTGAATCAAAAAATCAAGCATCATCAAGTAATCAAAACCTAGAAAGACATAATAATAATGAAGAACCATAAGAAGATAAAGATTATATTCAAACAATAGAAAAAATCAATTATCAAAAATGGTATGTAACTATCAATTTGCACATAAGCCATGATTTTAAGTTAAGCACAATCGCATTAGTAGATACCGGAGCAGATTTTAACTGCATCCGAGAAGGAATAATACCAACAAAGTATTATGAGAAAACTACTGAACGTCTTAGTGGCGCAGGTGGTGATAGACTCAAAGTACAATATAAATTACCATGCGCAAAAATTTGTAATCAAGGTTATTGTTTTAAACACCAATTTATTTTAGTAAAAAACTTATCACAAGAAGTGATATTAGGAACTCCTTTCATTACTCAAATTTATCCATTCAAAGCAACCGAAATAGGTTTAGTAACTAAAGTAGTAGGAACTAAATTATCTTTTGACTTTTTATCTCCCATGAAAACAAAAGAAATACTAAATCTCCAACAAAATACAATACATAAAACAATAAATTTAATAAAAGGAATACAAAATCATATACAACACTTACAAGAAGAAATAACGTATAAGAAAATAGAAGAACAATTAGCAACACAATATGTAATAGATAAAATAAAAGCTATTGAAAAAGATTTGATCGACCAAGTATGTTCGGATCTACCCAATGCTTTTTGGGAAAGAAAACAACATACTGTCGAACTCCCATATATAAAGGAATTTAGTGAGAAAAATATACCCACTAAAGCACGTCCTATCCAAATGAATAAAGAATTACTAGAAACTTGTAAACAAGAAATAAATGATTTATTAAAAAAGAAACTAATAAGGCCGTCCAAGTCACCTTGGAGTTGTTCAGCCTTTTATGTAAATAATCAAGCAGAAAAAGAACGTGGAGTCCCACGATTAGTTATCAATTACAAACCACTTAACGATGTACTACAATGGATTAGATATCCGATACCCAATAAAAGAGATTTGTTAAAAAGACTTTACAATGCAAAAATATATTCGAAATTTGATATGAAAAGTGGATTTTGGCAAATCCAAATAAAAGAGCAAGACAAATACAAAACGGCATTCACGATACCATTCGGACATTACGAATGGAATGTAATGCCCTTTGGACTTAAAAATGCACCCTCAGAATTTCAAAACATAATGAATGATATATTTAATAATTATACAAAATTTACAATTGTATACATCGATGACGTACTCGTCTATTCAACGTCAATAGATCAACACATTAGTCACATAAATACGTTCCTAAACATAGTCAAAAAACATGGCTTAGTCAGCTAAAAAGATGTCTTTATTTCAAACAAAGATAAGATTTTTAGGACACAATATATATCAAGGAACAATAACACCCATATCACGATCAATAGAATTTGCTAACAAATTTCCCGATGAGATAAGGGATAAAACCCAATTACAAAGATTCTTAGGATGTCTGAACTATGTTTCTGACTTCCTACCTAATCTTCGAAAAACTATTCAACCATTATATCAAAGGCTTCAGAAAAACCCAAAGCCTTGGACTAATCAACATACCCAATTAGTAAAACAAATTAAACAAAACGTCAAAACCTTACCTTGCCTAACCATTCCAAATCCTGAAGCAAATATGATAGTTGAAACAGATGCTTTAGAACTAGGATATGGTGGAATCTTAAAACAACAAATGGGATCTACTCAAGAAACTATAGTTAGATTTCATTCTGGAATCTGGCTAGGGCCACAAAAAAATTATTCAACCGTCAAAAAAGAAGTATTATCCATAGTTAACTGCATATCTAAATTTCAAGATGATTTAATCAATAAAAAATTCTTATTACGAGTAGACTGTAAATCGGCAAAAGAAATTTTGAAAAAAGATGTTAAAAATCTTGTTTCAAAACAAATATTTGCCAGATGGCAAGCCATATTATCTGCATTTGATTTCGATATTCAACATATAAAAGGAGAAAATAATTCTTTGCCAGACTTTCTAACCAGAGAATATTTGCAGGGCAAAAATACGGATAATCAACAACTTATTCAAAATGAGTAACAATCAGAAGAAGAAGCAACCAATGACACCATTGGACTATATCAAGAACCAACCTCATATGCAAGGAAAACCCCTCACTAATCAAAATACCTATTCGGCTCTTGCTGATTTTCCACCTCTATCCTACGCAAAAGCGGTTGATGAAACCCCAGCTTCATCCAGTCAAACACCTATTGAAAAACCCCAAGAACCTACACAAAAATCTACCTATTATGTTAAACCCCAAAAACACCATTGTCAAACAACCCAATATTTTCAACCCATTAAGCTAAAAGAACTTCAAACCTTTACCAACAGAGTCTTTCACGAAGACTGTCTCTATCCAAATGATAACCCTATCAAAAACCGAACCTTTTACGAGTATATTCTAGTAGACTCTAAATCTGCTGAAATTACTCATTATCCAGACAAAACCAACCCTAACAAAATAGCCTATTCAACTTGCAAGATACTCCGTATCCAATCTTTCCAAGATTTAGGTTTTCTTAGCCTACATACAACAAAAAATTTCTCAAGACCCGGATATCATATTCAAGGATACTCTTATATGGATTATCAAAATGCTTTTCTAAGAGCATTATACCTACGACCCTTTGACCATTCTTGGTTCATCTCTTTTGACAATAACTGTCCAAAGACATGTCCAGGATGGTTCTACGAATGGTGGTACTGGTTCGGACCCGCCGACAAAATCTACCCAGAAAGCCTCCTCAAAACATCTTTTCCCTTTTACCAAAAACACTTACCCAAACACTACAATAGCCTTCAATCAAAAATTGCCTTTCATATTGATATGGGTATTCCATGGATTTGTTCCTGGAATTTTAACCTTATCGGTTATATGGGATATGTTCCTGACATGCCCCTCTGTCTTATGAAGGAATACCGTATCAAATGGTGGGACAAGTATAATCTTGACCGCTGTTCCTTAGCCAACATTTCCAACTACTTCAACATTATACACAAAACCCAAACTTTAGTTAAAACCGTTTCTAAACAAGTTCCCCTTCTTACCCCTAGCCAACTAGCCTCCTCAAGCCAATTAATTCGGCAATTTGGCCAACACCCAAGCCCAACTACCCAACACCCAATACCAACACAATCTCAACCTCGTCAACCAAGCCCAAGCAACTCCTCTGAATCTTCCGGTTCTCAGAAGAATAGCAAGAAATCCAAGATTCAAGAAGCATTACTCAACCTGGCTCGAGACCTCGGAACCTTAGATGATGACGAGGATGAAACCATGCCAGCTCCTGATCAAGAGCATCAAGAACATCACGACCCATACGGCGGACCCCTTGCTCAGGATCCCAACGACGACCAGCCAGATCTGTATATATTAGAATAAAAAAAAAAAATTAAAAAAAAAATTCCGATTCACGCACAAAGGCGATGTTCCAGGCCGCAAGTCCTTCTGAAGGCCGTAAGTCCGTTGGCAAGTCACCTCGGTGCAAAGAACGCAAAAAAAAAAAAAAAAAAAAAACCTAATAATATTCTATATAGACTTTAAAATTTTCGATATTATCAATGTATATTCTAGTAGACTCTGTATATTATTATATATTATGTATAATATTGTTCAGCTGTATTTCGCTAAATAACATACAGAGTATATCTGAATAAGATGTACTCGTAGAATACATCAAGATCTTCCAGAAGCCTTAATCCAAGACGGATGACATATGCATGACATCATCAAAGTGTCGGCACCATAGGAATGCGACACGTGGCAACTCTTAGCTCATCAAAGTGTCGGCACCATAAGGATATGACACGTAGCACACAAAGCAAAGTCTCATTCACTCTATAAATACCCAGCTTGGGCATCAGAAGGAGAACACACGCACTCTCCGCACCACTCTCTCACCTCTCTCTAAAAAACTCTCAAATGCCTTTTTGTAATCTTTTCAAGTTTTAAGTTTTTAATTTTCAAAACTTTTGTAACCTTACAAATATCAATAAAAGTTCAAAGATTTAATCAATCGTACGAAGTATTTTTAATTTTACAAAAATAAATAAAATAAGTTACTGTAGCAGTTACTGTAGCAGATATTAAATGGTATCAGAGCCTCACGGCAAGGGGAGAAAATATTCGGAGGATAGTGTGCAGAACGAGCAAGGAGCATTTCAGTTTATCAGGAGGTGGTTTGGGTTATCAAAGGAGCAGAGTTCACGAGGCTGGGGAATGGCGTATTTCAAGAGTACTTAGATGTCTTGGTGATTCTGGTCATCGACAATGTTTAGATGTACTCGAGAAGTCCTGAGGGTCAGGCAGTGCAGCGGAGGCTGGTACTGGAAAGATTCTGGAATAAAAGCGTTGCTTTTCGAGTAAGAGTAAGTTATGGCGGCAAGAGAAGGTATTTTCTTAGTCACGTAATGTGCGGAAGGAGTTTCAGAGGATCAGTCTAAGCTTGGAATTATGGAAGGTTGGCGGAGGTTGCATAACACCACGTGTGCAGGAGTGCACAAAACGTCTCGTGTGGCTCAAGAGAGGAATCCGAGTTCGCGAGGTGTTTTGAGGCAGTCGGTTCAGTTTCAGGTCTCTTCGAATGGGACATTCAGAGGTAAAGGCAAGTGTATCGGCCGACGGATGGTTACGCTGAGGCGTCAGGAGTAGATTTGGATCTTGTTGGGCAGTTCATATTTCGATGTTCAATGCTCGGTATTTATTGCTCTAGGGACAACGGTCCCAAATAACTCGTGTGTTTTTTTTAGGAGATGCGAGCGCTCCTGTATATTGATTTAGGATGTGAGTTTCCAAGATACCGTTGGCTCTAAGGATGCGTCCCGAGAGTGCGAGCGGTATGTTTTCCTGATGGGCCACATGATGCGTCATATGGTGTCAGGTGTAGATTGAGTTAAGAGTAATAAATATATGGGGCGTGCGAGGAGTTTGGATTGGTGATGTGCTTTGAAAGTTAAGGTGTGGATCTTCTGGAAAGTCAATTGTGTCAGCCAAGTGTTCGGTAGGAGCAGGTTATGATGTCGAAGTATTAATGTCGGGTCAATATCATGGAAAGTATTCCTAGTTTCCAGATGCTTGTACACGTATGTGTTGATTACTCTAAGGAAGTATTTTCCTATATAGAGCCAGAGCTTAAGGGAGACGTCCTGAGAGTGAAGTGGCATCGGCATCATTACCTCGAATGAGACGTCCTGCGAGTGTGATGATGACGGTATAATTTGGGGTTAGCAGATGCAGCGTCTTTGGCTGTGCATGTTCTTGTTTGATTGTTGCACAATCGATCGATCCAATTCTGGGTCTACAGTTGGTCGTGCATGTTCTTGTTTGATTGTTGTGCCATCAGTTGGGCAGACCTAGGCAGGATTAGTAAATGTTGTATTTATATATTCCGAATCAGGAGCCGTGCGTATTTAAGCGGTTTAGAGTAGATTTAGGTTCTTATTGATGATATGGGTGGGCGTTTTAGAATTTATTACGGATGACTCATTAGCTGGAGACAGTGGCTTTCCAGAGTATGTATCGTGGACGTGGGTTCATGTATACATACTGAGAAACAGTGGTTCTCTCCAGGAGATGGTGGTTTTCCTGTGTACTGATACTGGGACGGTGGTTTCCTTTATAGTACTGAGAGCCTATATTGGGACGGTGGTTTCCTCTGTAGTGTTGAGAGACTGTAGTTCTTTTGAAGGGACGGTGTTTTCCCTAGAGTGTGTGTGTGTGTGAGGATGAGTTAAAATGTAATAAATGTCTGAAAACGTGTGTATAGCGTGGGTTGGTTGTGGACTTTTTGGATTATGTGAGAATCCCCAGTGGTATTGGCCGGTGCGGGCCAGAGTGGAGTCTTGTGTAGACTTGTGTCTTGGGATTCGAGGATGAATCCATTGTTAGTGGGGTAGAATTGTAACGACCGCGAACCGGAATTGTAGAATTTTGGTGGTGTCGATCGACACCAAGGAGAGGTGTCGATCGACACTAGTGTTTTGGGTCATTTTGGTTTGGATTTTTAATTGTGGTTTGGGCTTGGTTTAGGGGCGTTAACCCTAGGGCTTAGTATAAAAGTCTTCCTTCTAGTGTTGTAGCCATTTTTGGAGAGAAAGAAAAGGGTTTTGAGAATTAAAGAGAGAAAAGGGTGGTTTTGTGTGTAGAGGTTGAGAGGAAAGAGGAGGCAGTTTCGGCTGCTCTGGTAGGAAGGAAGAACGGACGATCGATTCAAGTCTGATCACCGTGATTATTCGTAGGTATGTTCTTATCTCTCATAGCTAGCTATAGGAGAAAGCCGATTGCCTTGTGTACCCGTAGTTTCTGAGTTATGATCGTTCTCCAGTGAGAGGTCTGTGCAGTTTCGGGATTCGATCAGTCAACTTGGGAAGTGTTTTCCCGGCGTTTGGGAAGGAATCAGGAGGCGATCTTGGTATCGTTGGAAAGCTCTTACAATCTAGTTTCCAGATTAGGTTTCCGATCTTATTTTGGAGGTAACTCCATTCTCTGCATCATTTTTAGTTCAGCGCGTCGTTTCTAGTTTCGCGAAATCTAATTAGGGTTTGTGAAAACCCCTAGTTGTGTGTCCTAGGTGATAGTGGGAGCGTCTCTCGGAGTTTGCGTGTGAGTACAGTGACTGCAAGGCTGTTGATCCCGTGTTCCTGTCCTTTCCTTCTCCGTCTTTCTCTTTCTCTCCGAATACATAATATTTCATATAATAATATAACAAAACCAACATACAGCACAACCAAATCTCATCTTTTAACATTTCATTCAACACTCAACCACTATTCCTAGACAAAGCATACATGCATACTAAACCATATTATTGCATAATATGAATCCACAAATCTCAACGCTCACCTTAGCCACAAAGGTTTCCAAGTTTTTGAACTTGCTCGACTTGATTTCCAATCTCTGAATCTGGTTCTCCTTTGGCACTATCTCATCATATGAATCCATAATGTGCCTGAAAAGTTTCAGCTCATTCCGAGCTCGAATTCCCGTTTAAACATTGCAACTCAATAACTTTGACGTCAAACAAAACTGCATTAACCATGCTTTAAAAGACGTGAATAACAGATGAACTAACCATTCATTTGTCGATCCAACCGTTGATTTCAAATTTCATACTGTCATGAACAACTCCACAAAATTACAGCACGATCGCACGTGGTATGATCCTCCAAACAAACCTCCAAAGTGGCTGCCACAAAAATGTTTCGGGGCAGAATGACTGCTACTACCTTGGCTTCATAATTCCGTATACTTCTCAAGCCCAAATCCGTTTTCCTTTCATTGAGAGTTAGATTTATGTGTCTTGAACGCCTTTGCAAATATTCATCGCAATCCGAATTGTTTTGCTTATCCAAACACCTCATCCCACCATACTAGCCGAGTATGAGCGCTGCACAAAACATTACAATTACTCAGTCATATCTCTCATACTACCAGATGGATCACCGAGATTTCCAATGTACAGTTAGGTATAAAGGTAATGAATCACCTTACCAAAATTCAGCTTCAATTATCACTGAAGAACTCGAAACATGAATTCTCCTCCGACTCGTTACAGATTCGAACTGCAAATACTAACTCTAGGCAATTAACCATAATTTTCCTATCACAACTTCAAATGACAATTTGCTTTCTATTTCACGTATACAAGAGATTCCTCATAATTCTTACCACGTTTCAGATTAATCAGAGGATTTCGGATCCTCCATTTCTATTCCCCACCGAAACCGGTCAAATCTACAATTGTATGAAATGAGGACAGATTGCAATGGCCGAAAGGAAAACGCCATAACTTTTGACACAGCCATCGGATTGGAACAATCTTAGACTTTCTGAAAAGCTAAGACTCTGAGCTTTCCACAGATAGTTAGGTCATCACGCCGTTCGTGATGGTTCGTCGGGAAAACACCTAACAAGGCGGCGGCGGCAACTCTGTCTCAAGCACGGCTAGAGTTCACAAGCTGCATATATTTCTGATGACATCTTCTATGCGATAACTCCATTTTATAGAGACATATTTAGAGTTTCTAGTGAGATTAATGAGTTTAATGGGCTTTTTCATTTAGCTCATTTTACATTATCGATCCAATAAAGAATTATGCCCGAAAATTTTAAATTCTCGGGACACGGTCGTGACAGTTTTTCTTCTTGGTTCGAATTGAGCGAATTGGCGAAGCTGCAAGAGCCATTCCTGGTGTTTAAGAATATGAGAAATAATTTTCTAGCGAGGACAACACGAAGGTGGAATTCAGTTTTTTTTTTACTGGCTCCATTGTATTTAATTAATCAATAAATCGTGACAAACCACATTTCATACAAAATGTTATATATGTTAACACAGCAGTTCAAAATTATAAATTTTTGTAAATTAGTTTGAACTTTTGTTAACGGAAAAGTAAAGAAAAATATTCCACATTTTCTCTTCTTTAATTTTGATTGGTGTGTGTAATCAACAGTCAACAAAATTCAGGATAAAAATAGTTTATGTAGAAATATTCTTGTTACGTACATATCATCTTCCTATTAAATGCAAAGTTTTTTTAGTTATAGATGATTAGGTGTTTTGATTTTATTGGTCTATACTAAAATAAATGATGACTTGGAATGATGACATGTCTTAGCATAAAAGATGACATGGCTTAAATTAATAGTTTTCTTAATTAAATTACTGTTATTGTTTAACTAAATGAATTAAAAAGAAAGTCTCAATTCACGTGTAAGAAAAATTATGCACGGATATAAATTAAATTTGTTTGTTTCAAATGTTTGTTTCCAATTTTTTAGGAACCAATTTAATTTGTTACAAAGGATAAAAATTTAACTTACAAAATCTTTTGTTTTTTTGGATTAACTATGTCACTTTCGTTGGCCACAATTAAATATGTTGATGTTGTAAAGGATTGGTATCATTTCTTTTGTCAATGTAACAAGAAACTTAAAAAATATGGCGAAGATTCTCATGAGCTGGATGCAAATCCTATACAATTGTGAAAAATGTAAACACGAGATTTGCATATAAATTATTGGTTTTTCCGATTTTAAAATAATTTCTAAAACAAAACACATAAACAAAATCATCTTAGGAATATTACGTTTTTGGTTTTTCTAGAACCAATAATATATCAATAATAAAATCACAAATATTATCTGATAAAATAAATAGAGGTAATCTACACTCTTCTATTTTTTCATGACTATATCATAATGTCTATCATACCAAAACAAGATTCTCCAGCCGTATTCTTTGTCAATATTTTGACATCGTTTGTAACCAAAAAAATCAAAGCTCAAATCATTGTTTTGTGCAAATCTTTGAAGTCCACGTGAAATTCGATTGAGATAGTATTGGTAGAAAGAGGTTAGTTATTCATATGATAATTGAATTTATTGTAAGTATATAAAAAAAAAAACTCGACCCAAAAAAAACGATGGTGTGTTAAGTAGAAGTTGTAAATATTTTTAAACATTAGAGAAAAATACATTATTCTTGGAATATGATCCTCCTTGCATTTTTACTTGCAAATTCATTAATCAAACTTTTATAGTCGAGTTTTCCAGCCATGCCCCTTTGAATCTATATCATCGCGAAGCCATTTAATCTCTCAAGTGACATTGTTGACCGTAGATAAGACTTTATGAGCTTCAACTTTGAAAAACTTCTCTTTGCAGACACAACTGAAACTGGAACCGTCATCATTATGTGGTATGCAGTCCATGTATTTGGATAACAACTTTCCATCTTTTTCAGATAATCCAATATCTCGACAACCTTCTCAGTCTCTTTAAGTAAACTCCCTTTTAAAATATTTAAATCCAAAAACAATTCATTACCATCAATATCAAAATGATTACCATGCTTGAGAAAGCTTTCAAGGTTGGCACAAGAAACTCTCAACGAATCATCGTTTGCTAACTTCAACTTCTTTAAGTCAAATAAAATCCAAAAGTCTTTTCATAACTTTGAAGCTGGCCGAATCTTGTCTCAAAAGAAACCAAACCTTGATCTACAATTTTGATGATATAGTTGACACTAAAATTTTCTTCATTTGTTAACGTCACATCTTCTCCATCCTTTTCACGTTCTTTATCTTGAAATCATTTTCTTTTTCTCGGACGTTTTGTTTTCACAGAGAATATAAGTTCAATTTCCATCTCAATAGCAATCCGTTTAGCTTTTGCTTTTGCTACTTGAATACCTATTTCTCTAGTCTTTGAAAAAAGCAATATCGATACTGCTAGTTATAATGAGGAAGCAATATCTGAAAGCACAAGATTCAAACTATGACAACAACATGGTGTGTAACTCGCCCTTGGATTAATTTCAAGAAATTTCCTTTGTACTCCTTTATTTTTTTTCTTTCATGTTTGACCCATTATCATAACCTTACTATCTAATGTCATTTACACTCACCCCAAAATAAAGTAGTACATCTTGAAGGGTATTAAAAAGCCCTTCACTGATTTAATCTTTGACTTCCAAGAACGTTAAAAATAATTCTTCAATCTTTGGTGATGGCTCAAAAATATCCATACATCGGATAAGTATAGACATTTGTTCTCGATGACTGATATAGGAGTCGTATCAAGAATAACTGAAAAAATACTTTGCACATTTGATCTACTTTAAAATCATTTGTTAGATCTCATTCCCAAGCATCTCTACCAACTCATTCTAAATTATGTGACTCAGATTATGATAATGAGTTTCATGTTTAGCAATTCTTCTAACATATTCTTTTATTACTTGATTAAAATCTATAAATACGTCAGTCATGCCCAAAAAATTCTCATTACCGTCTTTATACACCTTTTCACTGCTTCCACGAAATGCAATAGTTTTTTCAGCAAGAACCTTTACCAATGGAATTATCATCAACAACACATCCCTCCACTGTTTTTCTCTTTTATAATCTCTTCTTGAATATGCTTATCAATTATCTCACATCTAACTCCATCCACTTAGCCAGACATGTGATATGTTTATGACCTTTTTCATGTCCCTTGAGCATCTTTGAAACATTTCTCCAATATTATGACTCATTAGTTGCCAAAAGATTGCCCTTTTTTCTTGTATGAATAATTTATAGGATAAATAAAAGATTATATCTTTTACCGTGGAGTAAATTAGCCATAATCTATCTTGCTTTTCTCCATAACGTATTTTTCTTGTATAACACGAATGTGAAAAACACCTATCAAGAAAATCTCTTTGAAAATGATAATCAATCAGAGGTCTTGCCATTAGACCCTTTTTAACCAGAAAATCTCTCACTCTATTTTCAATTTTCCCCATTTTCCAAGATCACTGATATCTCCACCACGTATTTCTTATTCCTTATCATTATATATCTTACCAACTTGATCACTCTCATCTCCATTCTCTTCACCAATATTTTTAGTTTGGTCATGTTCTGAACTACCACCTTCTTCACCGCCTCTGTTGATCTCTTTTTGAAACAATCCAACCCGTTTTTTTATATATTCCAAATTAAATATTCCCATAAATATTTAATTTTCAATTTCAATTACCAACAAATCAAACAATAACCAGCGGAAATCATAAAAAATAAGTAAACCAAAATTAAACCAATAACTCTTAAAATACATCAAATAACCAAGTAAACAAGTAATAATTCCAATTTCATAAATCAAAGAATACCATCAGCATAAACCAGCAATTCTAAAATATTAAAAACACATAAAATAATCGAGACCCTAGATCATCCTCCTCTTCATAGCCATGATTCCACGATCACATTACTTTTAACCTGCATTACATAGAAAAATGAGACACTACAAGAAAACAGTCATTTTGTGACTCCAATCAATCACAAAAGTAGCATTTGTGCCACTTTTGTGATGAAATTAAAGAGTGACAATTTTTTCGTCGCTAATTTGGTTCGTCACAAATGTGACCCATATTTGCAACACTTTTGTGACCAGTTGATGGAGTAGCACATTTATGACAACCTATGACGATCTGTAGGCATCACAGATTAGTGACATTAGAGAGAATAAAGAAAGTGTCACGAATTACCAACTGAAGTGTGACACAAGTGTAGTGGCTAATGTGTGACTGCTTTGTGACAGTTTATAGTGTCATTAATTTTTGACTCTTTTATGACTACTTAAAGAAAAGTGGTAGTCTCTAATTAATCACTAAAATGTCACAAAAGAGTGACCAATCTGCTATGTTTATGTGACAGTTTGGATTATATTTTTGTTGGTATTATACTTCGTATTCTACCCAGTATCATACAATGTACTCTAATTCGTATTGTACTCTGTATTCTACTAATAGAAATGTTACATAAACGGAATTCTACATAAAGAAATATAGACTTAAGCAATTAGTTCAAGCAAAATACGGTTCTGAATTCTGAATTTCGAAAATGGTTAACAAAATGTACAAAATAGTTAACCGTTACATAACCGAAACATTAGACAAGAGCAATTAGTTCAAGCATACATAAACAGTTTATGGGGTTGGTGATGTGCATGGTGCAGTGGATGGTGAGGTGGTTGGTGCAGTGGATGGTAAGTTGGTTGGTGTTGTGCCTGGTGTGACGGTTGTTGTGGTGGGTGGATGAGGTTCTTCACTGTTCGGAGAGTTGCGACACGGAGACACGAGCTCTAAAGTAGGAGTAGGTTCATTCATATAAGCTGCGATGCGAGGATTATCGCTCTTCAAGAACGACACGAGCTTTCTCGTTTCAGAGAGCTCAGCTAGAGCACGTTGTTGCTCTGCATCGCGTCGACGGGTTTCATGTTCTTGTGCATCGATCTTCAGGTTTACTGCTTCAAGGTGGTCATGGAGCTGTGCAATTGGATGAGTAGAAGAGCTTGCATAGCTCCCTTGGCTGCTTCCTTGCCCGACCAAGTGGTTGAGTTCACCAAGTCCAAATTGGTTCCCTTTCTGGTCAGTCTTGGTACACTAAAAGAATAAAACAATTACAAGCAACAAATTAATTTAATGAAGCTAAACTACTAAGTTTATAAATATCCTGAACAACTAGGAACTAATTCAATACCGTAGAAAATGATTGAAAACATGAATGTATCATAAAGTAAAAGACATATTATTTACATTGAGAAATATGGCATTTTTTCAATACCACACACCGAACCAATAGCACACACAAAACAATAATCTAAAACATGAATGTATCATAAAGTAAAAGACAAATAATTTACCTTGAGAAATATAGCATTTTTTCATCGACGGTGAGACTGCGGTGAGTAGAACGCTCTAAAGAGTTGTCAGAATTGTCAGGCCCGTCAGTAGGATCCTGAGACATAACCTCTTTGAGGTGTCTCTCATAAGCTTTAGCAACCTCTTGCACTTTGAAGTCAATAAAGGACCCATCTGTGTTGGTGTGTGTACGTAGGAACACTTTCCTGGAAGTGATCGGGCGACCAAACTCCTCCTGTAATTGCACAAAAAGGTATAAGTGTACGCAAGAAAAACAGAGAGAAAGAAGTGAGGAATCAAATTACCGTATCCAAATTGTAAGTGTAACTAGAAGATATTAGAAGAGTTACCATATCAGGCTGGATCCTCAAGAACGACTTCTTACCAGAGCGGTACTTAGCAACTCATAGACCACCACGATCAGAGTTGCAGCATTGAGAAGCAATCACATTCCTCTGCTGGACGTAGGCTCCAGTGCTGGCGTATTTGACCCCACAACGTTTCATTGATCCAGTAAGGCCTTTCAAGACCATTCTTTGCCTGACTAACAATACCTCCCAACCGGTTGGATGCAATTCTGAAGAAATACTGCTTGCCGGTTAGAGTAATACAAATCTCCCAGTTGTACATCCCCTACAAAGAACCTGCGTTAGTAATGTCTTATATGAATGTTAAACATGTAAAGTAAAAGTAGAAAGAGTCAAAACAATTACCGCAAAGGTTCGGAAGAAGAGCTCTGGAACATGGACTGGTGTAACCGTCCAGCTGTAGAAAAGACCGTTGAATTTACGGTGGAGAATTCCACCAATGTTACGGATCAAGGAACCATCGTCTTGCCCAAACCTAAGACGTAAACATAAACAAATACATTAGCACATATATAATCTTATACAAAGATATGAATATGCAACGACAAAAACTAATCACAGACCTAATGACAAAGCTAATCACATATGCAAGCCAAATCACAAACCTAATCAAAATATGCAAACCTAATCACAAATATAATCACATACCCAATAAATCTAAGCTGAGATAACTTACGAGGTGGTCCTGACATTTGGGATAGGATGCTCCGACAAACGCAGCAGCTGCTCGCGGCCAGGAAGATTCATGGGGTTATCCAGGAGGAGTTGATAGTCATCACCTATTGGGTTTGGAACATGAAGTTCATCTTCTGCTTCGAGAAGAAGTTAATCCTTCTGTGTATAGTCAACTTGATCTTCACCTTCATCTTGAAATTGAGGCTCTAGAACCGGTGGAGGAGGAGGACCTCGACGTGCGAGCTGTTGCGGTATGGACGGTTGTGTCTCTCGAAGAAATTGAGACGACAATCTCATTCTAGAAACACTGCCAGAAACATTGTTATGCGAAGAGTTGTGGCTCATCTATGAACCTCCTGCATTCCCACTCGCCCCTCCGACTTGTGAGATGCCTCCTCGTGGTGTCGGTGGAGTACCGTGGCCGTTGACTCAACCAGTGACACCGCCTTTGGGTGAAGATGGTAGTGGCTCGGAGGGACCAACATCGGCTGTGGATCGAGCCGCCTGTTTTCCCTTAAACCCAGTGGAACAACTTCAGAGGGAACAAGGTTGGCTCCACCACCACGTGTGGCTGGTCCAGATCGGCCGTTAGCTCCACGGCCACGAGCACGAGTTACACCTCCAGATGAGACACCTAGTCTTCCACTAGATCCACTAGTAGCAGCATCGGGAGGGTTTCCGATGATGCCTTTAACGTTTCTTTTAGTCATTGCGACGGATTGGAATCGCAAAAGAAAGAGAAAATGAGAAATTCTGAATTAGGGTTTCGGATTTGGTGGCTAAGAAAGCGAATTTCTGAGAGAAGAAAGAGAGATTCAGTGTTTATAGAGATAATATGAGAAGAAACAACAGAGAAGCAGAGAAACCGGATCTGAAATTACGGTTCCGATCTCATAATCGCCGCAAGAGAGATAAAGAGAAAGAAATGTTTGTTTTGTGAAAATAAAATTAGGTTTTCTGCGATTCTCGTGTTTTGTTCAGACGGCGTCGTCACAGATGTGTTACTAAAGAGTCACAAACATGAGGCCCAATTGGCCAAAAGCCCAGTTTTGGCTGATTCGGTCCCAAAAACATTTGTGACACTTTAAATTCTGTGACAAATATGTATTTGATTTATGACACATTTGTGACACCAAACATTGAAACCCTAAACCATAAACATTTTTCACTTATCATATGAGGCATAGATGTTCTCTATAGTTTGAGCATCTATTGGTAAAGTGTATAATTGATTTGTAAGTGTGAATGTTCAATTCCAAACAAAATAATTATAAACAAGTTTAACTTACAAAGATTAAAGATTAAATGGAAAGTGTTATAGTAAAAGAGTTCGTAAGTTGGTTAGTAAAATTTTGTAAACATCAAATTATAATTTTTTGTTGTAAACATAACATAAATCATGCTATTTAAGAATCCTATGAAGAAAACCTAATATTTTGTAACAAATCTTGGTTAGAACTTTGTGTAAAAACTAAAAATTTGAAACAGAGAGTTGCAAATCCGTTGCAAAATTGTAACTAATTAGTCAAAGTGTCACAAAAGTGTTACATATTCGTAACTATAATGTGACAGACGTGTGATGCGTGTATTTGTCACACACGAAACCCCAAACCCTATATGTATATATGGACAAAAATGTGACAGTTTTGCTACTATTTTGTGACGCATGAGTGAAAAAAGGGGGAAAAATTGGTTCCCTCCGCAGGGTTTAGTTAAGAGGTTAAACGCACTAGGCTACAGTTATTATTCTGTATTGTTATACATAAGCTAACATTTATACTAATGACATTTCTAAAAGCTCAACATGAAAAAAATTGGATAATTGAACTTACCACGATTCGAACCCACAACCTTGGGGATGTTGGTTAGACTCTTTTCCATTGTGCTTGTGTTATTATTCAATTTTGTTATACATCTATCAATATATATAGTAATTGACTTTGAAATTTTTAATTAACTTTAAATTCACACATTTAACATTCACAAAATCAAAAATATATTACATACAAATATATTTCCTTAAAATTCACATATAAAACACACAAAATATATATGTAGATAACCAACACTCATTTTTAATAAAAATTAATATCTAATACACACCAAACATATAAACTCTAAATCTCTTCATATTCATTTTCCTCCTCTTTCTTCCTCTTCATCTTCCTCTGATGATGATAAATTACACATAAATTCATCTTCGGGTTCACTGTCTTCAATTTCTAGAGGTATTGGTACGGGTGGACGCCTCACATCGACGAAAATATCAACATCAATTTCACCACTGTCTCTTCCACGCTATTATCCTCTATATGTTGCAAAATGACCAATTCCGTGTCTTTAAACTTCCCTTGTACACGATGCGTCGGATTAACTTTCATCACGGCAAGCCACAATTTCCGAGGTCGTTTAGTACATGGATATGGAAGATAACAAACTTGATCTGCTTAAGATCCTGTAATCAGAATTAACTTTAAGTAAAAGTGTGCAAACATCTATAAATACTAATTCACCGGATCATACCTAAAATAAATGATTCGTAGTTATGATATCTTCCTGATGATAGAACGTCAACGATGCCTCCTACGTGTTTCCGAGTTTATTTTCCAACCGTTGGATCATACCATTGATAATAGAAAACTACAATCTTCAAATCCAGAAATCCGGGATATTGCAGCTCCACGATAGTTTCAATAATCCCATAGAAATCATCCTCTTCAGATGGGTTTGAATAGTTTTGCCCTCGTACACAAACCGCGTACTTCATAATTTTCTTCCTAGCTCCATGTTCTCGTGTATGAAACATATACCCTCTCGTAAAATACATGGGCCACGATTTAACTTTGTTTTCAGGACCTTCCACAATATCTAGCACCCAAGGAGGAAAACTTGTTTCACTTTTCATGTGATTCACCTACATACAGAGTAAGAAAACATGCCAATGTTATTAACATACGGAATGCAAATGCAAATGAAAACGTAAATTCCAGTAATTTATATCAAATACATACGTATTGGCAAACCCATAAATGAAAGTCTGCATCTCTTATTGCCGTCACTTCATCGTCAGATAGGTGGGGGTTTTCATATCGAATTTGTTGCTCCAACATTTTGTATGCAAATTACATGTAAGATAAAGACGAATAAAGTTAAGTATAAAAAATTTAATATAAACTAATGAAATTACCCTTTAAGTTGCCTAAAATAGTCACAATTCCGCAAAACATATGAATGTACGGACATATAGTCTACTTCGCTTAACTACAATGCAATACATTTACCACTTGGACGGCCTACAATAGTAAATATCTATGGAACTTCTACCAGATATATACGGATGCTTCACCTTCATCGTACCGGCTTATCCTGCAATTTCGAATCTATTAGTCAGATGAAACTTAATAAGATCTATTAAGATATGTAGTGAACTTGCCTTCTCCTGCTTGCTGTAGAAATTTGAGGTGGAAAGTAGTGTTGGGAGAAATTAGATATCTCGTCGTTCCTGTACGATTCAACAATTGATGCCACAAGACGAGCTTTGTTCTTCGCTTTGCCTTTAAATGTTTAAAATACCTTTTAAATGAGACATCCACCTATATTGCTCAGGACCACCAAGCTCTGCTTCGTATGGCAGGTGGATAGGCAGGTGCTCCATGACATCAAAGAAAGATGGTGGGAAGATTTTTTCCAAGTTACAGAGAATCATCACAATATTCTCCTTGACAACATTCTCAGTTCTTTAAGTACTTATTGGTATGTGTATTTAACGACTTATTTTCTGGGCAGAGCAAGTTCAGTTGGGATTTAGGGATCACTGAGGTTGTGATGTCTTACTTCATAAGGATTGCAACAAATAGGATGGATGGAATTGTCAGTCAAGTTAGGAACCGTCAATCGAGGGTGAGGCCAATCTGGATAAGGGAGACACTTTGGGAACAAATGTGTGCTTACTGGGACACTCTAGAAGCTAAAGAGAAGAGTGCAACGACTTCCACCTCTCGTCACTCTGATCGTAATGGGTGTGGCCTCCTCACAAGCACAGAGGAGGCCAACATTCTTACTTGACCATTCAACAAGATATGGTAAACTGTTTTCTTCTTTCATTTTATCATTTCTTAATCATACAAACTGCATCTACTAATCTGTCTTATCGTCTGTTACTAGAAGAGAAACTTGGACGACTTGTCTCATGGGCTGAAGTCTTCCTCAAGATCCATACACTCCCAGATGGGAGTTTTATTGATCAAAAAGCTAAGGAGGTTGCAGAGGCTTACGATTGGTTTTATAGGAGGCTGGTGGTGACGTTCCAGAACATTCAGACAACTCTTCTCTGCGGAACCTCTCCATTGAAGAAAAAATAAAATCTTCCTTAAGGTATACTTTTCTTTCTTCTTTTGTCTCAGTTTCAGTTTCATATTCAGCCCCTTGACAATCATTGTTGGTCTTCCTCTTCATTGATTGTTTATATCTCATAATTATTGTCTTTGGCAGTGTACTGAGTTTGATCCCAAGGGAACCCCTTTTGGGGTGAGTCAGCTTGCACAGGAGGAACAGGAAGATCACCTTTGAAGAATCTGGTTCACAAACCTTGGTAGAGGTGCAGGAAGAGCTTAAGAAAGCTAACCAGAGGATTGCAGAACAATATGTGGAGAATTTGTGACGAGATGATGAGCTAAAGGCCAGTCAAAATCGGATCGGTGAACTCGAGAAGAAGATGGACAAGTTCATGCAGACCAAAGAACCAGAACCAGCGCCTGTCTCCAATGCTTCACATATCAATGGGTAATCAGTCATAAATTAATGACTAATTTGCAACTCCATACGATTTGTAAGTGTCACATTCAGTCACTAATTGGTAGCTAATTTACCACTACAAAAGTAGACACATAGAAGTCAAAAATTAATGACTACAACAGTGACACAAATTAGTCACCTATTTACGACTATAGAACAGACACATAAGTGTCACTAATTAGCTACTCTATGAACGACACTAATCAGTCGCTTATTTACAACACCGACCTAGACATAAAATAGTCACCAATTACCCACTACAGTGGAGACACAAAGTAGTCGCACTATACGAACGGATCAAATCAGTCGCTAATTAGTGGCTAATTTGCCTCGCTTCACATTAGTCTCAATGTAGTTGCAAATTACCGACTTAATTTTTCAGTTACAAATCCGTCGCTATTTGGAGACACCATAAATTAGCGACGAAGCTTTTGCGACTACCTATTTTCGTCGTAAAGTAATCGCAAATGACTCTTTTGTGACTTATTTGTGGCTCTTCCGGGAGTCAATAATGGCATGTTTTCTAGTTGTGAGTGTCACATTCCGAAACCAAAATATGGATTTTGGTCAGGGGTGTCGATCGACAGATAGTGTGGGTGTCAATCGACACCAATGTTTTGGGTTGTTTTCGGTTTGAATCAATCGCTCGGTTTTGTCTCGGTTTAGGGTTGGAAACCCTAGGGGTTTACTTAAAAGGATCTTTTATCGTGGATGAGCCTGGTTTTAAGGTTTGGAGATCATAATTTCGTGATTGAGAGAGAGACAGAGAAGAAGGTGATTGTCTTGCTCTAGGTCTCAATCGTTGTTTGAGAGGGCAGAACTGATTAGCGTTGGTAGAGAAGAGGAACGGTCAATCATTTCGTGCCTGATCAGTGTGATTTTTGGTGAGTATGTCCTTCTGTCTCTTAGCTATCAATAGAAAAAATCAGATTGTCATTCCGATTTGTAGATGCTGAGTTATAATCATTTTTCCTTGAGTGGTCTGTGCAGTTTCAGGATTCAATCAGTCATCTTGGAAATCGTTTTTCCAGCGTTTGGGAAGGAATCATGAGACGAGCTAGGTACCGTTGGAAATCAATGTCGGTCTAGTTTTCAGATTAGGTTTCCGATCAGAATTCGGACGTAAGCTCCGATCTCTGTGATTGTTTTAATCCAGTGCATTGTTCTGATTTCTGGAAATCTGAATTAGGGTTTTGGGGAAACCCTAGTTGTGTGTTCTAGGTAATTGAGGAAGTGTTCCTCGGTGTTTTCAGGTGAGATCATAGGCTGCGAGGTCGCTGATTTCGTGTCCATATCCTTGTCATTGATTTTGTCAAGGTGAGTGCGTGATCGTGGTTATGGATAACCGTTTGTGAGGGATGTTAAATGAATTGAGAAATTGATATTTTTTTGTTTTTTCTCGGTTTTTTCCGTATGATTTCGTGTTTAGATCGTACTGTTTACTGTTGGGAATGATCGTCGTTGAAACGAATCGAGCCGTGTGAGGATTTGGCTCGATCCTGGTTTTTGGTTCGAGGTGTGGATCGACACCTAGTGGTAGTGTCGATCGACACCCTGTGAATTTGTTGATTCCGTGTTTGTTGTGTCGATCAACACCGAGATGGTGTGTCGATCGACACTGAGTTGCTTTGTGCAGATTACGTGTAATTGTTCTTATTTTGGTAAGTTGGAAATTGTGATTGTTGGTTGATTGCGTAGTTTTGGCATTCGTTTATCCTTATTATATAACCGGTAGACGGGATGACCGCTTCACTGAGTATTTGTGATAACTCACGCAACTCTTATTTCCATGTGTTGCAGGTAAAGGAAAAGTGTGATCGCGGAATCATGGCATTAGGAGGAGGATGATAGGATTTTTATGTTTATGCTTATTCTAGTAGAACCGGTGTTAGGTTGCTAGAATTATTTTATTTGGAATTCTGGAATTGAACTTAGTCAAATTGGTTATTGAGTTAAGTGGTTATTGGATTTGAATGTTTTATTGAGTTGTTGTTTTTTCGCTGTTTGTTGGTATTTGCTGAATTAGCCGTTGAGAATTAATAATTATGGGATTATTAATTTAGGATAATTAATATATAAAAAAAGTGTTGGTTGTTTCATTGAGGGAAGGTTTGACTTGCCTGGATTTGGGATCCGATCAAAGGCAGAGAAAATAAAACGAAGATGAGTCAATGAGTCTAGGATTTTTGCTCAACTAGCTAGGTCTATCGTGCTGATAACATGTTATAGAATATAAAAAGAGAATGAGAATTGTTGATGATCTATTCCATAGAGAACTAAGAGTATATATAGCATATAATGACTTGGAGAGGAAAAAGAATTTGAGGAGGAAGAAAAATTTTGAGAGCCAGTCTATTACCATATATGGACATCCACAATAAATGAGTTTATAATACCGCCAACTTACTTTTAGGTCAAATATGGAATAGTTTCTTAAACTTTTAGGTCAAATAATCCATATTTTGAATTATGTGGTCAAAAAATCTAAAGCAATAAATAAAGCTTTTGAAATCTGTTATAATTTTTATTTTAATAATCGTTCTTTGAATCGTTGATTGACGGACGACAAAAAAAAAATATATATATATTCATTGATTGACAATCATACAGTTAATTTATTGATTATCAAGGTATGAAATATCTTCAATTATTTGATTTTGGTTTATAATATATAATAATGTCTATGTTACTCAACTATTATTTTTTTAGCTACGTTATTAACTCTTTTAATTTTAAAAAAAAATGAAGGTAAGATATGATTTTGGAGCTATGAAAAAAAAACAAGAAGAAAAGAGATGAAGCATTGACAAAATCTCTATCCGGTTCTATGTTCAAATATCTGAAAAAACGAAAACCTCTTGTTGATAAGGTTGTTAGGATAGATGGTGAACATTGTGAGACTTCTAAGCAAGGAGAAGAGGATAGAATTATAATCGAACGTATGAGCAAAAATAAAAGAAGTGAATTATATTAGGGTTGAGAACGAAGATAAAGATGTTAATCAGAATGCAAAAGGTGTGTATTTCAAAGAACATAATTATGTTGTGGATAATTTGGATCCTGCAAAATTGAAAAAAAAATTGATCAGAGATTGAGTGATTTTTTGGTTGATAAGGGTCATTTAACATGACAAGTTCATGATTATTATTTTCCTAAAAACCGCAGAAGTAGACTGATTTTTCATAAGCATTATACAAGACGTATAAGATGATTATTTCTTATGGTTTGACTTGTGTTGTCATGAAATTAAATGTTTTTACGGGTCTAAAAATAGAATTTTTATGAGGAAGTAGAATTTGTCTATTTTCTGGAAGGTTTTAGTAAAACATCCTGAGTGACTGGGTTGTTAGAAATAACATGAGGAATTTTCATGGATAATTTTTCGGTGACATTTTGATGTCGTATTAGGAACACGGGAGGTAGTTGTAGTCAAGAGATGCTTAAAAACGTTAAGAATTGATTGCTCTAGGGGATGATGATTTCCCCGAATAACTTATTGGGAGATGAGGATTTATCCGGAAGGGATGAGGATTTCCCTGCTTATTATTTACGGAGATACGAGGATTTCTCTTGAGGAGATGAGGATCTCCCCTCTATACCGATAGCTCGACGGACTGTGGTCCTTCGGATGTGAGTGGTATGGTGCACCGATAGCTCAAAAGATATGTTCTGAGAGTGTGAGGGGTGTGGTTATGAGTTGGGAGCAATTAATATCTAAACGTAACTATAAGCATAGGACTATATGTGAACCTCAGAGGTCGAAAGTGTTGATCTCAAGTGGTGCTGGCCAGTTTGGTCAGCAATGTGGACCGTGGCGAATGGTATTCCGAGATTCGGGGACTAATCCAGGTTAGTAGGGGAGAGTTATAACGCCCGTAAACGAAAAACCAAGATTTTTGGTGGGGTGTCGATCGACACCAAGCAGGGGTGTCGATCGGCGCCATTATTTTTGGACCGACCGGGTTAATTCTAAATCGTCTAGTTTAGTTGGTTTGGGTTTGGAAAACCCTAGGTCCCTTTTAAAAAGCTCGACCAGCCCTTTTTCTTTGTAGAAAAGAGTTTTGTTGATTCCCAAAGATAAAGAAAAGAGAGATTGTGGCTTGTGGTGGGTTGAGTGAGGCTTAAGGAGCAAGAGGTCGGGTTTTTGGGTGATTCCAAGTGAAAGAGAAGGAAATCACTAACCTTGGGCGTGTGGAGGAGTCACTGATCTGTAGAAATTATCATCCTTGTCCAGATTTCAATCCAAATCAAAGGTGAGTGCAAGACCATGGCTTATATGAGCCTGATAGAATGTTCTGATGCGTTAATTGTGTGTTAGGATTGAATTGGGAATTAGATTAGAGATTTCCTTATGTGTTTCTTGTTGTCTTTGTGTGTTTGGTGCTGTTATTTTGGCAGGTGATCGATTTGGATCCTTAAAGAATCAAACCAAGAGAGGATAGGTTCGATTCTAAGGGTTCTGCGAGCAGTGTCGATCGAGACTCGCTCCTAGTGTCGATCGACACCCGCCTGGTGTCGATCGACAAAGGAGTTGTTGAATGTTTAATGTGTTTGGTTTGTTAGTTGCTTGAATTGTTTGGTGTCTTGGCATTTTATTTGTTTGTGTGTATAGCTGGCAATACAATAATTCAATGAATTAGCTACCGATTATTCTGTAGCAATAAGACATAATCCGTCGCGAAAACTAGTCAGGCGACAGATAGAATTCGTTGCCTCAGCCCCGACGTTATTGTTGATCTGTCGCCAATTTGCAACAGATTAGCAAGAGCAAAACCCATATCCAATAGCACCAATGACTACGACTTCTTCCGTTGCTCATTAGCAACAGTTTAGCAAAAAAAATTCCGTACCTATGTAACTAAAGTTTCTTTTATTTTTTCAATAGCAATTAAATTATGTAATTAATTATAATTACATTATTATTGTTTTGTTAGCAATTAGTTTTTCAATAAATATAATTACAAGATTAAAAATAATAGAATCAGTATTACAAAGGTGGACATATTTTTAATATAATTATATTATGTACAGAGGAATAACTCTAAATTAAGGGTCATAAAACTTGCAAGCCAAATCAGAGCATCAAGCCAAGAATGAATGGAGACACAATCTCTTCCTCATCGTTCTTCTCACAGCTCACTTGCTTCTGTCTCCACCTTTGGAGCCTACATTAACACATTCTAGAAACCAAATCATCAGAAAATGAATCAATACTTCCATACATATTTGTTAGAAAATGTAATGTGATGTCTTACCCTTTTTATCTCTGTCTCTGAGACGCGAATCATATGTGGAGGAAGCTCCTCCTTCTCCTTGACCTAACACATGATTTAAGGCCAAATAAATGAACCGGAAAACACAATGTGGGATAACGAAACTGTAAACACGGAGAAGTCTTACCATCGATGCACCTAGTAATCATTCGGTTACCTTCTTGTCCCTCCATAGCAACACCCTAGTAAAAATGACTTAAAATGGAATCTCTAAATCAATATACATCTTAGTAATGTTAATTCAGTTTAAAAATTGAGGAATCTATAATGCATTTTATTCATAAACATGAGCTGAATTCACAACTGCTAATATTAGCTAATTTTTGCAACACCAAATTGCAAAATTCAAGTACTCAAAATTGGACTGAAATAGGACTAAAGTATCAATTTTTTTCTAACCATCTTAACCAATTTTTAAGCATCATTTCGTGAAATCAATCTCAGATCTTGACAGATCTATGATTCGAAACATCTACTAAACCAGATTAAACAAGAAAATCGAATCTTTACCACAGTAAACAACATTACACCAAAAATTAACCAAAACCCATCAATCTCACAACGAAATCACAAGCAATAACCTAAAGACGATGAATCAAGAAGAAGATTAACTTACAGTGAGGTCACAAGTGATGTTTGAGAGCTCTTCTTTGGCTTTCTTTGAGATCCATGAGCCTCCGACTTCAAAGCTCGTCACTTTCGTTAACGCCTTCTCCATATTTCTTCTTTTCTTTCTCTCTGATGCTCTCAGAGAACTAAAGACAAAAAGAAGAAAGCTTTAAAGTGGACAGAGCAGAGTGAAAGCGACGAGTGACTTGTTCGAAGAAATATGGAACGAGTTCGTCATCGTTGACGGCTTGCCGAGGATGATGCTGGTGATATCGCCGTTTCTCTTTGTTAGATAGAGAAAATTTAAGAGGTGGAGACCGAGACGAAAATTAAAGAGGAGATTTAGATCTGAAAAGGAGAGAGCAAGAGAGAGAGGACTCGGATCTGAGGAGGAGGGGAGAGAAGGGCGTGAGGCTCAAATGCCACTAACTACAAAAAAATGATCTTGTGTACCATTTATTAATCTGAGTGCCATTTTATAAATTAAACTAGGTAAAGACCCGCGCCGAGCGCGGGATAAATATTTTAACAGGTTATTTGATAAAATTTATATTCTAGCAACTATAACTTGATTGTTATAAACAAACCAAAATTGTTTATTACAAAAGTTGAGTTTAGAACATGATATTCAACTAACTCTTATAATTTGATAACAAATATTATTTAATTTGGCACCAAAAATGATGTTAAAAGATACATAGAATCGAAAATATTAATTAAATAAGGTGATAATTATAGCACAGTGATATGCACTATCACCCTCGTAATTAAAAGACATGATGTTGATAAAATTTGATAGTGGTGTTATTCTATCAAACTCAAGCCTTCACTACTTTGTATAAGGAGATTCTAGACACCTTATTTTATGCGCAACAACAATTAGCTTAAACTTGAGTTTTTTTTTTCAATGGAACCATTTGTTTTTTGAGTAAGTGTTTTATGGATCTTGCATGCTTTCTTTTATTTGTTACACACAAACAAAACATGTGTTCGTAAGAAATAATAGTATCAAAATCATACTATATAATCTTAGCATAATTTATTAAAAATTGTAAAACTGGTTTGTATATACACATTTTTATATTTAGAGATATACTAAATAAGAATATATCTTACTAAATAATTTCTTAGAGGATTGACAACGCTTAACAACAGTTGTCAAAACCAATGGTATGTTCAATCATGTTGACTTGAAATCAAAATTCAAAATGCTCGAAGCATAAGAATCTTGATAAATTTTAAATATAAACTAATAATAAATAAGTAGTTCGGATTCAATCATTAAGCAAAGTTGGTAATGAACTTATAAAACCGTAGTGACATATCGGCGATAACCGGTTTAAAGAAAATGCAGAGACCATAAGTAAAGGATTCAAGTCATTGTGACCTTTCATTTCTCAATATGTAGCAATAAGATCTCCACATTACGTCACTTCATAGAAAAACTTGATCGATGAGCTTCCAATTACTTATTTTCTCGTTCTTATCTCTACATAAAATATTTGGAATAATTCTCCGATTCACCCCTAGGGGTGAATCTTCTCATTCACCCTTTTTTATTAGCTAATCAAAATTAAGTTGTGGGTCATCAATCTAATTAATTTAATTAAATCATTTACTACGTACCTAAATTGAATTAATTATAGGGACCAAAATAAATAATTATTGAAGTTTAACACTAAATTATTCAAATCAAATATTTTAAAATTTAAAATTAAACCCTAAACCTCAATCTAAACCCTACCCCTAAACTATACCCTAATTTGGGAATAGTTAACCCAAACCCAAAAATTAAATGAAATTTCAGCATTCAAAATCAAACCCTAAACCCAAACCCAAACCCTACCCCTAAAACTATACCCTAATTTGGAATTGTTAACCCAAACCAAAAAATTTTAACTACAAATCTATTAGAAATTAATTTTTGTATTTGTAGTATTTTTAAAATAGATTGATGGCCCACAACTTAATTTTGATTGGCTAATAAAAAGGGGATAAATGAGAGGATTCACCGTAGGGGGTGAACCCTAGAATGTTTCAAATATTTAAAAGGCATGGGCTCATAATTGTTGAAATTTTCAACAATGAATTTTCTTAATATGAGTTATCTTTTATTTTGGTAGAGTGTATGATAATGTTTTTAGTTCAAAAATGTTTTTCACCCTAAACCCTAAACCCAAACCCAAACCCTACCCCCTAAAACTATACCCTAATTTGGAATTGTTAACCCAAACCAACCAATTATAAAGAATGGCTGGGTCACCCGAACGTTATGGACGATTGTTCATAATGAATGACAATTTTGTTTACAAATTGTGCTTATACGCCTCTTTGTCCTCTACATATTCTGTTAAGTTGAAAATATGCAACTGCGAGACATTCCTAATTAAATATGTTGTTACACTAATTGTTCACCAATAAGTAATATTTGTTAAAGCAATGTATCTTATTTATACTATGTTATATTTTCTCTCTATTAAAAAATGGAAGGATTGCATTAACACAAACAATAAATTAAAAAAATACATCATCGTCAAATATCCTATAGAAAATTTTATTTAAAACATACATATTTGATTTTTTCACATATTGAACCACTTATTCATTATTATCATTATTACAATTTACATATTCTTCTATCAAATCCAAGTCTCTCTCACTCCGTAAAATGTCACTTTAGGCGCTTTAATTTATGCTCAATAATTATTGTCAAACTCGAGTCTTTCTCTTTACAATCGATTTTGTTTTCAAACATACGCGACCATTCAAGTGATTTAGATGATCATGAGAGGCCAAATAGTAAGAAACTATTGTCAAACCTCGCCATTTTTTTAATTAGTTGTCCTCCCAGTTGAGAATAAATATTATCTACTCTTGCAACTTCTCTCGTTGTTTTTTGATATTTCACAACTAATTCGTCACATATCACATGCAAAACAGAGGAAAAAAACAATTCAAAAGATTATATCAAAAATATTTCTTAAACTCATTCTTAAGTCTACCAATCTCTAACTAATTACTCTTGGATTTTAACAAAATTTTCTCACTCACTTAAGGCTTTTTTCCATATAAATCTCGTCACTCTTCTTTTACTCTCACAAAAACTCTTACATTTTTTTGTCAATTTTTGTCTTATGCTCTTCCTTTCCCAAATTTTAAGTTTCTTTGTTTTATGCAAAATTTAATTTCTCCGGTACCATAATCTTTTAATGACAAATCATGCTTGCAAATCTTGCTTTTATGTTTCTTTATTCTTAAAATATTGTATTTGTCTTTTCATTTCTCTCTTCTTATTCTCCTTCATCACCCTCTTTGTTCTTCCTTTACAAAATCTCTCTTCGTTCTTCTTTTTCTTCTCATTCTCTTTACCTTAATAAGAGTCAGAAGAAATTTTATTTAGAAAATCAATATTGAACTTAACAAAAAAAAAAAGAATTAATATAAATTATCCATATAATAATAGACATATAATAATTATCTAATATATGGTAACTTTTTTATTTTTTATCAACACAATAAAAGAATATCCTATAATTTCCGGAATTAGTCTATATACTTGAACCTAATTTTTTTCCATTACGAATTATATGCTTTGAGACGTTTTATCTTTTTATCAATTTTTGCTCTATATCGAGCTTAGCCATTTTCTACAAAATCTTATCGTGAGTGTTAATTATTTTGTGCAGGGATAATCGATTTAAAACTTATCGCGAGTGCCTCATAAATTATGAAAAAATTATTTTTATTATGAAGAATTCATATAGTAATTATCTGGTGCTATACATAGATATGAAATTCTATAGTTACCTTGCGCAGGAAACCACCAGTTATGCTAAGAAATCAACAAACGCGGAAGATTAAAAAAAACAAAACTAAATCATCTTAACCAATCACTCCAAGGTTACTCAAAGTAAGCAGAAAGACATTCTCAAGCATGAATTATATACTGATGCAAACAAAAGTTAAAAAGAACTGGTACAATCTATAATCATTAAATATTAGGTTAATTAACTTCCATTAATTTTAGATTAGTTATAGACATTTTGAAATTAAACAATATATACTTGTCTTTAATATGAAATGTATTAAAATACCAAATAAAAAACCATATTGGTGTGTTCATATGAACTGTAACCGAACGTTATATAATGTTCCACATGAACTTCTCTTCCTTATGAGAAGCCATAACCACCACCTGCACCTAAGAATATTTAAAATATGTGCTAATGTATTGAGACATTGTAATCCAACGCTATATATGGAATAAGAAATTAACTTGCAGGGGAAGCAAGAACATGAACATTGGCAGATTATTTTGGTTAATCCAATTCCAAACATGCACTTAAAACAAAAGCAAAAATCGTAAAATTAACAAAACCACTCTTTGTGTCTTTTTGCTTCTACAAAAATAATGACAAAAATGAAGAAATCACACCTTGTAGATCGGAGTGTAAATATGCGAAACTTAAAAAACATAAGAGCACAAATTATATCAATAACAGAACTAATAAAAACAAATAGATGACCAAAAGCGAAGAAATTATAGGATTAAAGAAAACTAATCGATATGAAAAATAAAGAATAACATATATGAAGCAAATTTATGAATAAAACATGAAGCTAACGATTTGTTATAATATAGATCAATCGACTGATAAAAAGAACATAAAACAAAAATTAAACCAGTAATCAATTAAAAACAAATATAACAAAAATAATAAGATTCAAAAAAAGAATAAAAAAATAAAATATTACATACCTCGTTAAATGAAGAACCAATACACAAAAAGCCCTACAAAACATATATAAACACAAATTGTATCATTGACAAACAAATATACGATCAAAAGATATAAATTATACTTTGAATATTTGAAGCAAAGTCAAAAAAAAAATTAAGAGGAAGTTAAACGATCAATAAAAAGTCAATATACTAATAAACAAAACTCCAAAAAAGAGAGAGAAAACATAAAATAACTTCTTACTCGTAATATAAATTCGTTACTTTATCCGGCCGCTTGAATATGAACGAAAAGATCTACACAAAAAGATTTAAAATCAGCACGTAAATATACATATATTTTACAAACTATTGTAATAGATAGGAGAATAAAAAACATACCGGATACCATGATGAATCCGAAAAATAAAACAAAACGAACATTAAACAATAACAAAAATAATTAGCAATCATCGTTAATATTATAAACAATTAAATTATAAATTATGATGCATATGCAAAGAGCTTATCAAACAATTAAATTATAAATTATGATGCATATGGAAACCATTAAAATCCGTAGTTAAGAGGGAAAAAACTATTGTAAAACT
This sequence comes from Draba incana, assembly GCA_963576765.1. Lineage (NCBI taxonomy): Eukaryota > Viridiplantae > Streptophyta > Magnoliopsida > Brassicales > Brassicaceae > Draba > Draba incana. The sequence goes on along the minus strand of OY755212.1, from coordinate 20,277,257 downwards.
GCATAATTAAACACGGAAATTGTGTAGAACGAAACTCGATGACATAAAAAATTCTAAACGTAATATATGAGGCATGAGAAATTATGAGAACGTCAGCCCTTAAAAATAAATTGTGATTTGCAATAGATTGAGGAACCATATATATATATATATATAAAATTCTAGGGCTTCACTTGTTCGAGAATATTCCATATATACCAATTGTATATTAAATTAGGTTCATAATATGGGATCAATTATTTTTTGTTTGCTTTTTGTTTTGCTATTTATTATCTAACTTGCGTTTAGAAAATGGTGTAATAGAAAAGAAAATACAATTTTGAATATATATAATAAGATATATATATATATATATATATAAGATGAATAACGAAATTTATTTAATTAATAACTTTATTAAAAGATACCAATAACTAATTATTCCTTATAATAAAATCTATTGTTATCCAACATGGATAATAATTAAAATAGAAATATAAAACCAAAAAATAAAAATAAAAAAAGAGAATGAGAATTAAGTTATGCCAATAGGTCACGTGCAAGAGATACAATCCTATCATACTCGTGAGAATCGAGAAGTCTTCTTAGAGGGGCTAATAGACTACTTATTGGCATGAACAATTGCATAACCATACTCATCCGGATCTTCGACGACTCCGAATGCAATACATGCACACTTATACGTCGGGTACACAATTCCGCGTACCGTACAAATGTCTTGGAAACACGTTGGCCCTTTAATATGGAGATAATAACACCAAAAATTTACATTTAAGAAACATCAGAATATATAGTTTGTTTCTAACGTCTCTGAATTTCTTCTACTTTCAACCACAAATAGCTTTAATCAAATATGCAACTATTTTATCGAGCCAAACCACGTACCATAGTTTTTACCTCGACATATTCATTATGCAAATACCAAGAAAAATCAAATTAGTCACAAATCATCAAATATATAAAACGGATAAATATTATTTGAGACCCAATGTACCAAAGTAAAACCATATTATTTGGCGTAAACTATGTGGATCCTAACTCTTCTTTTTACACTCTAAAGGTTTGATCCGTTCCATTTTATTTCCTCAAATGAACCCGTAAACTCTTTGATCAATTAATATGGTATCACAATCTCATCCGCATCATAACCATTTACGAACACTACAAGAAAACAGCTAATCTGTGACGCTCAATGGCGTCACAAAAGCGTTGCAAAACAGGTGTTTGCGACGCTTTTGTGACGAAAAAAACGTCGCTAAAAAACCGTCACACATTCGTCACAAATTTGTGACGCTTTAGAGACGAATAAAAAAGCGTCACAAATTTGCGACGGTTTTGAGACGAACCTAAAGCATCATAGATCTGCTGCGACGGTTTAGTGACGATAAAGAAGCGTCATATATTTGTTACGAAATTGTGACTCTTATTCCGTCATAAATTAGTGACACTATTGTGAGAGTAAAATTCGTCACAATTGCGATGAATTTGTGACGCTTTTAAAGGATTCTATTGTTCTTAATTCTTCACAAAAGTGTCACAAATTTGTGACACATTAATAAATATGACCTTTTATATATTCACAATATTTTGTTTTTGAACCAGATTTAAGAATTGAAATTGTACAAAATTAAAAAGAAATGAAAGCTAATTGAAACATTAATCCAAAGAAAGTTAAATGAAAGCTAAATGAAAGCAATTTTGTTTTCAAAGAAAATTCACAAAACAAAAGAAAGCCACTCGGTGGCTGTAAACTGATCAAGACATTCCTCCAATGGCACCGCATCTCCATGAATTTCCACATATTTTCATATTGGTCAGAAACATTATTGCAAACAGTACACTGAACCTGAATAGTTCAAAAATGCAGCAAATCAGGGAAAATCTAATGCTACATGACAGTCACATATGATATACTGAGATAAGGTAATATCACCTGTGATAGTAGGAGTCCCCCAAATATATAGTGAATAAGTTTCTTGAGAGCGAGGAGGAACCAGTTTTTCTCCACCGTATTCGTCGAGTTAAACAAACTGCATCATATCAATCGCATACCTGAAGAATGCGAATTCTAGTTCCATCAGTTGGGAGATTCATAGACAACACCAGTAGGAATTAGCTATATTTATGAGTAATAATAGATACTGACCTCATGAATTCATGAGCATCCTCTTGTCTACCATACCCAAGAGTTCCACCAATATTAGTTAACCGAGAAACTATGTTCATTGGTGAAAAAGGGAACCGACTTTGACTCGCCCTCTCAACATGTGTTTGAAATTCACAGAAGAAACACCAGTCATTCCGCATACCTATCAAACAAAACACAGAATCAAAGCTAAAGTGCACATAGAAAACCAAAAGACTCTTAAGGCATCAATACTGAAAAAAGAAAGAAAGAAAAAGACATTTACATTCTCTCTTGTGGACTTTCTCTAGCAGGTATGCAACAAGAGGACGAGTCCAAGAAAGGCATTGTAGGATCACATTCGCGTAACAACTGAAAGAAGATTCGAGAAAATCATACCGAAGGAAGAAAAATATGAAACTCAACTAAATTCAACACTAGAAACCAGATGAACACAAACCTGTTTCCTCAATTCATGAGACCACATGGAGCCAAATCCGGATTGTCCCAGTTAAAGTAATTAACAAATCCATCATATGGGAAAAGAACCTGCACAAGGATGTAAAACAAAAGTACAAGTAAGACACAATACATCTCTTCGCTTGAGGCTATTATTGTTGTATCCTCGATCCGGAACTAGACCAATCTTCGATCGACTACGAAAACCAACACCACTATCCAAAACTACAAACTCCTAGTTCCTGAAAAAAATAGAGAAAAAGATAAAGTCTTGAGTATACTTTGATTTCAACTAGCCAATGCAGAGAGACACACGCACACACTAAGGACAAAAGAATAAAATTTAGCTATTTTTAAGAAACGTTATCATTCATAAACAAAGGTAACTCCAAGATTGATGTTGTGATACTTGAAATTGAGTACTCGTCTCCTGGTCGAGCAATGCTACCTTGTATCGTGCACAGAGGAGTTCTCAATCCACATTGCTCTAACTGATTCCATCACAAATACAAAAAAAAATCAAATAATCAGACCAAAGCCATAACTAATTCCATAACGAACTCAATTTAGCAAAATGATGACCTGAACATGAAGAGCATACCTCTTATCAGGAGAGAAAGTATGATTAAGGCAAAGAACATGAGTGCCATCTTTGTCAACGGCGAAGCGAACCCCGACGCCGAGCGGCCAACCGTCGTGGGCCAAGGTGGAGAGAGTTCCGACGGAGGAAAGCTCCATGATACTCCTCGAAACCTCCGCCGGAAACGGCTTTTGGTAGTCGCCGTCAACGGTGAGTGCGAAGCCGTGGAAACGGAACATCGGAGGGAAATTGGACGAGATGGGTCTCGTTTAAGAGTGATGAATTCGCGATTCTCGGTGGGTTTTCCGAAATTCCGAGATGGAAGAAGATTGAGAACGAAGGATTGGGTTTGTGAGTCATTGAGAGGAAGGGTTTGATTGACACTTAGGGTTTTCTTATTTAATCAAAGAAAGAAGGCTTGGTTTGGTTACAGAGGAAGACGATGGGTTATTCAGACGAAGAAGAAGAATGAATCGGAGAAGAAGAGAAGATTGAATCGGAGAAGAAGAAGATTGAATCGGAGAAGTGTTAGGTTTGGCCGCATGTGAGAGAGAAAGGGATTCACGGGTTTGGTATAAATGAGACTTAGGGTTTTCTTATGTTCAATTTTATCTTAAAATAATTTGAGAGGGAAAATTTGGAGGCTCAAATTTTGGTGGGAGTCCAATTATTTTGAAACCCAAAACACAAAAGCGTCACACTTTCATCACAATATCGTCACAAATTTGTTACGCATTTGTGACGCTAAGTGTATACACAACTTGAAACCTTAAACCCTAAACATTTCAATGTATTTTTGGTAAGTTTATGGGTTGAAAATAAGTTTTCTATGATCTTAGAACCATTTGAATGATTATATTTAGGTAATTTGAACCTCAAACGTCCATTTATCAAAAAATAAAAATTTTACAAAGATTACAAAGTAAAATCACTTATACTTTATATAACACTTATACGATTGATATGAACATTATAATATTTTTTTGGAAATAGAAGATTTAACAATTAGATGTAAAATTTTTAGTCCACACATGAATAATATATGTTTGTATATAATCATAGTACTTGAATACACATTTGAAACACCAAAATTCAATTGGGCGTAGCTAATCTGTAGCAAAAGAGTCACAAATATGTTACGTTTTTGTGACTCTTTAGTGACGCTACTTCAAAACCCAGAAAAGCGTCACAAATGAGTCACAAAAGAGTCGCAAATTTGTTACGAATTTGTGACGCTAAATGTATACACAACTTGAAACCCTAAACCCTAAACATTTCAATGTATTTTTGGTAAGTTTATGGGTTGAAAATAAGTTTTCTATGATCTTAGAACCATTTGAATGATTATATTTAGGTAATTTAAACTTCAAACGTCCATTTATCAAAAAATAAAAATTTTACAAAGATTACAAAGTAATAACACTTATACTTTATATAACGCTTATATGATTGATATGAACATTATAATTTTTTTTTTGGAAATAGAAGATTTAACAATTAGATGTAAAATTTGTAGTCCACACATGAATAATATATGTTTGTATATAATCATAGTACTTGAATACACATTTGAAACACCAAAATTCAACTGAGCGTAGCTAATCAGTAGCAAAAGAGTCACAAATATGTTACGTTTTTGTGACGCTACTTGAACCCAGAAAAGCGTCACACAAGAGTCGCAAATTAGTTACGAATAGTTTACCGTCGCTAATGCGTCGCAAAAAGTGTGACGTTCTTTAAAATAGTCACAACTCCGTCGTAAATTTGTGACGCTTTTACGACAGAAGTTTTTCGTCACAAATTTGTGACGATTTTGATACGTTTTTCATTTTCGTCACAAATCCGTCACAGTTTCTACCCACTTCGGTCACAATCTTTTGTGATGAAAAAAACTGTCACAAAAATCCGTCACAGATTAATAGTTTTCTTGTAGTGGAAAAATAAATTTTTATTATTTATCCTCCATCTCTTGATAAGTCGAAAAATGATACATTGATAATAACATGGCACATATCAATGGGCTTTTAAATTCTTGGAAATTACACATGATGCTGAGAGAGAATAAAAACTCACCACGAAATTTAGCTTATCACACAAACTATTAGTTCTTCCACTGACTTGCCCACGACGGAAAATAAAATTATGCAATGCAAAATTATGCAATGCAAAATTATGCAAGGGCGTGGGTCCATTGCACTCATCTGATCTCATATTAAAACAACAAAAGCGCAAATTATTAAACAAATATAAAAAGCCAGAGGAATAGATTAAGAAATATGAAGAATTGGCATCAAATGAGATCACATAGTATACAAAAAAAAGAAATTAGAGAACAAAAATCATTAGCCAACCATAAACAAAACATATCAAATAAAAGTATAAAACAAAACAAAGATGCGAACAAAGGATCAAAGACTATTCAAACATAAATATTGAAAATAAATAAATGTGAGCAAATCTACAATATAGGCGATGAAGACGACAAAGTGACAAATTTTGTAAATAAAAAAACCTCGATAACAAAGATGCGAGATATTTGGGTTTTTGTTGATGTACGTGGCAAAGATCCTCACAATAGCAAAGATGAAACCTGCGGCAAAAAGAAGTGAGAAAAATATATCAGAATCGATGGAAACAAAAAAAAAACAATAAATGAAAAAAGCACATCGTGAATTTAGGGTTAAAAGAGATAGTGAATAATATTATACTAACACAAACGGAAAAAGAAAACACACAAATATATGTTCATAGGAGGTCTTCACTCCTTAACGAATATGACAGAAAATATATAACCATGACCTAATTTTAAAGAAAATACAAAAATTAGCATAAAACAATAAAATATAAATATAAATATACGGACATGTAACACACACAATAAGAAAGATAATAATGAATGAAAATAAACCAACTGAAAGGTTAAATTAAACATACCAATCGACAAAAAAAAAAAACAATCGATAAGTAGGTCTTTCATAGCTAAACAAACATGAACTAAATATCAATAAAAAGAACGAACATGAACTATTTTAAAGAAATAAACTATTAGTTACCGTATTATATTGGCCATAAAACACGTACCCATGACGAATCTAGAAGTAGTAAGCACAAAAAATACAATAGTATGAACAATATAGGATGCACATAGTAAATTGAAGAAAGAAAAGTAATATTACATTTAATCTGTAAAGCTACGAATCAATAAATAATTTTTAAAAACATATATCAGCAACAATATAAGTCGAAAGAGCGAGCTTTGAAAAAATGATGCGAGATTGAAAATAGTACACACAAAAAAAGAGAGACTCAGACGTATAGAAGTATATATATAGTATAAAATATTAGGGTGTTGATAAAACGGAAAAATGTAAATAAGTTATAGATATTAGCAAATCTTAGATCCTAACCAATCTTAATGGAAAGATAACATATATTTAAAACATATGTAGATAGTAAAGAATATATAAGGAATAAGGAATATTTGAATATTTGAATAATTTCAAAAAAAAAAAAAGAAGGAATATTTGAATATACGATAAACAGAAATTATTAGATATAAAATGTAGTTATGGAAATAGAAGTTGACGGTATGGGCTGTTACAATATAAATAATTTAGAAAAGAAAAGAAAAGAAATATCAGCAACAATATAACTCGAAAGAGCTAGCTTTAGAAAAAGGATGCGAAACTTAAAATAGTTAACACAAAGAAAGAGAAACTCAGACATAGGATAGAACGACAGAACACACATATATATTGCAAAGAATATTAGGGTTACAAGGTGCAACACCAAAAAAAAGAATATTAGGGTTACACATAAATCACGATAACTACCAAATATCAAAATATAAAATCTCGGAAAAATATATAGATAATTATGGAAGATTTCAATACACGTTAGCATCATAACTTATATATATAAATAGTATATATAGTAAAATAAATAATCTAATAGGTACATGCAATGGAAGACGACAATGTCAGATCACCATCAAAACACGAACGAAGCCGAATATAACCTATGAAACAAAATATATAATGTACAAATTTATTTAAGGATTAACATATAAATAATATAAATTTTATATTGGAAAGATTTACCGATATACGCTTGTAAATAGGTATATGGTTTCGTACCACAAATCACATAATGCTATAGACATATGAGATAATGAAGAAAACAAATATAAAAAATATAAAAAAAGTAAAAATATAGTGAGATAATGAAGAAAACAAATATAAAAAAATTACTTGCTCACATAGAACATAAGAAGGATAGGTCATACGGCAGACATATGCAATTGCGTGAAAGCTTCGGATCCAAAACGATGTCGGTCGTCTCTTAACCGGTCAAGAGATTCAAACCGGGTTTTGTATAAAATACCAAAACCAGTTATTTTCGGTGTGATCGAGGTATATACCATTTTTTTTTTATCAACAACTTAAATTACTTAAACTCCAACAGAGGAGGAATCGTTTACAAAGGCAGAAACTTCATTCAACATTACAATAAACACAACAGAAGCAAATAAGCATAGGATAATCAAAGTCATTATACTTAGGCGACTAATATCGTAGAGGAGTCCTCGAATCTCGACAACATTGAGCCTAAACACTGAAATGGCTTCGTCGGAGGTTGAGATCACATAAAGCGAACTACCATCCTTGAAAACGACTGCACTAAATAGTGTCGAGCCTTTATAAGTTACAGAGAGCGAATCATCTGTATTAAACTCTTCCTCTCCAAGAACTGACCACGCGTCACAGTGGCAGTGGTTCTCAATCCAAGGAACAAGGGAAACTAACTTTGATCTCAAATCAAAGTTGATAAACATGGATCGCATCCTGCACAAGAGACAACTACACCACACCAACAACCAATGCATATCACCTAGACTCAGAAGGCTAGGATCCGTTTTCGACCATGGTGAGCAATTACAGTATCTAATCCTACCCAATCTGTTCAAAGAACCAAGCATAATGTCATACCCATCCATCCATAAGATCGATAGAGCGTATGAGTATGGATTTGGTACACAGTTTAACAATGTTTCATTCACATTCATCAGTATGGTCGATGAAGAGTATGAAAGCATGTAATGATTCACTGGAGGAGGGTTTAGTCTCGTCGAGTGATGATATGAAACACACTTAACAGATATGAAACACACTTAACAGATATGAGGCAGTGAGGGAGCTTTACCTTCATCATAAAGATTTTCGCTGAAGACACAACTTCCGGTGAAGCTAATGGAATAACGATATCAGGCCAGCTCCGGAAACATGGCCCATCGGAGTCGAAGCTTCGAACGGAGAAGCTCTGAATATACAGCCAAGATGGGAACTTCATCTTCATGATTTGTGCCGGAGACTCATCAACCGGTGAATCTGTTGTAAGTATGGGATGAAGCCAGATGGATCTCTCCAGGCTCGAATTGAAGGATAGAGATTTTAACGAGCCTTGAAACAAGCACAAACCAAAAAGAACCGACGGCGAGAGGCTGAGATCGACGGGAACACATCTCACCGGCCACCGAATCTGGTTCCCAAATCTTGATACCGTCCTTGAGCACAAGAAGAAAGAGACAGCAGAGGTGGTGACTGAGAAAGATGAATCAACCCAACCAAAGAACACCGGTGGCAGTTTGCACAAAGAAAACCCGAGACGAGGATTCAGATCCCGGTCGGTACACAAGCTAACGCTAGAAACATGAAGTCAAAGAAGGAAGAGAGTCATGAGAGGGATCCTTTTCTGGCGGCGGTGAGAGACACCGCTCACCGGAAAAGAAGATCAGATTTTGGTGAGGTCGGCTATTAGGGTAAAGGTTGGGAGAAAAGCGCTGTCTGGAAAGTAGGTATATACCATTGTATGGCAAAATTATGATATGAACCTTATGTCATGATTTATGAACCTGCAAATACAACAAAAAAAAGGGACCAACAAAGAAGCAATTAGTACTATCGTGATCACCAACAAAATAGTCGGTTATAAACAACGCAATAATAAAAGCAAAAGATACGATATAATAGAAAACCTAGGAGCATGTGAATGAAAAATAAAATAAAAAAATTATGAGAGCTTCAAGGGCTTACATGAACGTTTGTCAAAGAAAACACAAATCATCTTTCTAGCAAAATACACATAACATCAACAAAAAGCAAAACGAAAAGCAATTGAATCATACTTTATAGGTAGCCCAGCTCCATCCAGATCCACAATGTCCTATATAAAATACATAAAGAACATTAAAAACGTGTAAAATAAATATAGTTTAAGAAAATCTAAAACTGCTCAAACTTGTGTAAAGTAAAGGTGATTGTAGATGACAAATATATCTAGATAACATGATTTACATACCCAGATCAATAGCCGATCAAGCAAAAACCAATTGAGAGTCACCTAAATAACAGACCGAGGCATATTAAATGGTTGACTGAATAAAAACATTATGTAAACACAAAGAAAACAGTAAACGAAAGGTAATAGAGAATTATATTAGAAAGATGTATCCGGAAACAAATAAAACATATGTACAAACAAAAGAGAGATGAATAGACAGAATAAGAATTTACACAAAGATGCATACACTGAAAAAGTACGGAATGAATCGACTCACATAATAAATCAAGCCGAGACCTGAATATAGCGAAGAAGAATTAAAGAATATTATAAAGATGAAGCAAATAATACCTATACAAAAAGCAGAAAACCAAAAGAAACGTTAGGTTAGAAACACGTTAGGGCAAGACTAAGAGATATTCATGTACAACAGAGAAAAGAATAGAAAAAACTATCAAACCTAAACATGAGACAAAAACGAAAATTACAATTACAATATGGGATCACAAAACCACATCCACATATATATATACTATAATATATTAGGTTTTTGACATAACGAATAATTAAAAAAAGTTATAGATATCAACGAATCTTAGATTCAAATCAACCATAATGGGAAATATAACATAATTTAAGTACGATAATTATTGCTAGAATATTTGATACAGAATAAAATAATAATAGAAGATTGCTATTAATTTTCGTGTATATTCGAAGATATATATCCTTCTAAAACATATGGGCCAAAACGAAGTTAATACAAATCAAATAATAATTAGGCCCAAATACACAAAAATAAATCTGTCAAATTGATATAATGATAATCTCAAGCCCACGATCAAAGATAGACCCACATACACGCGAAACATAAATCGACGATCGAGATCTAATCCCACGAAATCACAGGACAAAGCTGAGTATAAATGGAATTCAAGAAATTCCATCTACGCTATAACGTTTAAGACTTCATCTTTGGAGGAGATAACTTATTCATTGTTACTAGATAAGATCTACAAGAAGATTGTGTTAGATGAAACTACGATGAAGCTAAAATTGAGTTACATTCCGGTAGTAGTTAATCCTCAGAGAGAGTCATCAATTTTAGATGACGAAGACGTTTTTGTTTATCTAACGACATTGGATAAATCGCTACTTAGATCAGTTTTACATGTGGAGGTAATCAAAGATTTGTAATTAAATCATACGGGCGAGCAAATTTCAAGAGCAGAGCAAGGAAGTTCATTATGTATGAATTACGTGGAGCCGATATCAATTGGCAGAGGTGATGATGTTTTTAATCATGGTTTGGACGGTATGCATGAAAATGTTGAACTTCCACGTCTTATAGAAGAAAGTCAGTATGTTGAAGAATGGGAAGACGGTACGGGTCTTGAATTAGGCCAAGAATTTAGTTCTAAGGAGGCAGTGCAAGATTTGTTTGATAGAGCTTCACATAAAAAATGTTTTGGGGTCGCTACTGTTAAGTCGGATACGAAGCGACTTATGCTACGATGTCGTCAAGCGAAAAAAGGCTGTAAATGGTATGTACGAGTTGCGAAAATTAAGACATCAAATTATTGGGGTGTTAGAGTGTACAGGAAAATGCATACATGTTCTCGAGCTGTTACGAGTACAAGTAGTTATAAAAAGAAAGGCACGCCACGACTAGTAGCATCTATTTTGCATGAAGACTATCCAGGTCAATTCGATACCCCATCTCTTAAAAATATCATGAGTATTGTTCAAGGTAGACTTGGTGTGCGACCGTCCTACTCTACCGCCTTGAGAGGGAAAAAACTAGCTATTAATGATGTGTGTGGCAGTCCTGAAAAAGGTTATAAGATGTTGTATTCTTATTTGTACATGTTGAGGAAGGTCAATCCTGGTACAATAACAAGTGTGAAGTTGGATGCAGAGAAAAAGTTCAAGTACTTATTCATCCCTTTAGGCGCAAGCATTGAAGGGTTTAAAGCAATGAGGAAAGTAATAGTTGTGGACGCAACATTTCTTAAGACTGTATATGGTGGTATGCTTGTTTTTGCCACTGCTCAGGATCTTAACCGTCACCATTACCCCATTGCGTTTGGTATAATTGACAATGAAAAGGATGCTAGTTGGAAGTGGTTTTTCGAAACGCTGAAAACCGTTATACCGGATGGTCCTGAATTGGTTTTTATGAGTGACAGACATGCAAGCATCATAAAGGCAGTATCTGAGGTGTACCCGAGCTCCCATCATGGACATTGTATATGGCATTTGTCTCAAAACGTGAGAGGGAAAGTTCATAACGTCAACAAAGATGTAGTTACGATGAAATTCAGGGAGTGTGCTCATATTTATACTGAAAGTGAGTTCGAAAGAGAGTATAGTGATTTTAAAAGTAGGTTTCCTAAAGTCGTTGAGTATTTGGATAAGAGTATAGAGGTGGATAAATGGGCAAGATACTATTTTGAGGAGAAAAGTACAACATCGACACGAGCAACTCCGCAGAATTTTTGAACAGTGTGTTTAAGAAAGCAAGGAAGGACGCCCTATTACCAATGATTGATGCAATTCTTGACAAATTTTCCGAATGGTTTAATAGGCATAGGAATGAATCTGCTTCTGCATCGAACACAAAGGAAGTGGTGCCTTATGTGGAGAACGAATTGCACACACGATGTCCAATTGCAACGCTCTTAATTGTGACAGAGCTAAACAACTTTCGGCTCGAATACAGCGTTATTGGACTCGACGGGAAGACTTATTTGGTGGACTTGTTAAGGAAAACTTGTTGCAGATGTTTTGATATAGATAAATATCCTTGTGTCCATGCAATAGCCGCGGATATCCAAATCTATGATCTCTGCTCGAAATATTACTTGATTGAGACGTGGACTTTGGCATATTATAGGACGATTTATCTAGTGCCGCATGAATCTAAGTGGAGTATTCCTGATGATATACAAGATTTGTTTGCCTTACCACCGAATTACACCAAAAAACCTGGAAAAAATCAAGAACAGCGGTTCCCATCCACCGGAGAACGTCGCCAAAAGAAGAGTAACAAGTCAGTGGCTAACATAAATTTGGAGAGCTGGTTGCAGAGCGAAAGTAGCAGAGAAGCTTAATTTGTGTCTGTAGTTTTATTGTTGTTGGATTTGTCCTACTAAATTAAACAAGATTGAACTAAAAGCAGTTTTATAATTTTTTCACAATTATGTCTGTACTTGACGAGTTTGTACTGTAGTACAACGTGATTCAACTATTAACTACTACTTAGTAAAAAAAGAAACAAATATAATAGTCAACAGTTACGAAAAACTATAAACAAACCAACACTTAAGAACTCAAAACACATATTAAATTTATGGACAACATGAATTCATCATTTTTCTTATACATCTTAATGTGTTCACATCAAACACACCTTATAAAGAAGTCTTTGTTGATACTAATTTGTACCAAAACACAAATTAATTCAACTCCACTCGTCTAGCTACTACCTCACACTCACACCAGTGCTAAGCTATAATAGTTGTCTTCAGAAGCACCGCCGTTTTATAGTTCTAATTTTCCAAAAAAAATTTCTAACATGTGTCATTTTCAAGCTCAGTAAAGCACATGTATACAATACCTTCTTCTTCTTCGTCCCCATCATCTGAGGGCCCATCATTTGAGTTTATCTCTTCCGGAGGGGTAGTATGATTTTTTTCTGGACTGATTTGAAGAAGATCAACTAATTTTTTAATGAAATTCACGGTTGAACAAAAAGAGATATCGAAGAAATCAAGCCGCCGAAAACGACGGAGGAGGAGGAGGAAAGGGCGGAGGGGAAGAGAAACAAAGAGGATTGTGAACAACGGGTCTGAACAGAATCTTCGATCGATTTGTTGATTGTGAAGAGAAACGAAGAGGAAAGAAGAGTCTCAGAGGTGTAATTATTTGGGGATAAGTGTGGGTTTGGTGGGTATCGGATTCGGGTGGGTATTAGTGTGGTTGGGTTGGTAATTTTAGAGAGGATCAAAATCTTATATGCCATAATCTCCAAAAACCAAATCACAAAGCCATGATGAAACCCGAAATGCCACAATGTCCTCTTTTTCTTATCTTGTACCATTAAGAGAGTTGTGAAATTACCAAAAAACCTAAAAACCTGAATTAAAAAATTAAAAACAAAAACATAAAAAATCAACCAATCAGAGAGCTCGAATCTTATTATTCTTCTCCGACCAAATACATCGGAAACGCACCCTCCATTGAAGCTCAAGCTCGGATTCTACCTCCATTCCAACTCGTTGAAGCTTAATTAAAGTGAGTTCTCTTAATGGTTGCTCTAATCGAAGTAGTTTGTTAGTTATTTAACAAATTTTTGGTAGGTCGAATGAGAAATGAAAATACCCAAATTGATGTGCTTGAATTTGATTTTGATTTCTATGCATGCTCATTGTTCTATTGTAATTGGGTCGATTAGAAATTTGCATTGGTAAGTAATGTGATGAGAAAGTATTTGAATCGTAGTGTCAATCGTAGAAAACAAAATCTGGGGCTCGAATTGAAAGATGCACATTGAACACTGGGTATAACTGGGAACACTAGGTATTACTATGAACATTAAGTATTATAGTGAACACTGGGTATTACTAGGAATACTGGGTAATACTATTACTATGAACACTGAAATACTTGGAACAACTGGTTTTCATGATGGTATAACTGATTTAGTTTCAGTAGGTTTAATGACGTTTTATGATTTTTTTTCAGGATACAATGAGCACAACTCTCTATTTTGATTATGGAGGACATTATGTGAAGAACAGAGATGGGTATGAATGGATTTCAAGCGAAGAGAAAATGTATCCACTATTGTCAAGAAATTTTCCGCGGAGGAAATTAGTTATTCGATGTTATTGGATGGTATATGCAAGAAAGTTGGGATTGATTTAGCAAGTACAAAGCTTAAGCTGAGTTTCATAGCAGTGGACACAACACCTTTGAGACAAGTATATATATGCGATGATGATGATGTTTATGTGTATCTAATGTTAAATGATACAAATAATCGTAGAAGTGTATTGCATATGGAGGTTGAAAAAAATCAGTTGGGGAAAGGTGTATCCTCAAGAAGAAAAGAGTTGGAAAAGGCTAAGGTTGTAGTTTCAAGAGGAGACCAAGGTAGTTCGGTTGGGTTGAATTACGAGAAAAGTGATATTCCTTCCGAGGATATTCCTTGTAATGCTCTTACTCATTATGAACCTAATAAAGATTGGGAGAGTAATGAGAATGAAGGGGACAGTGGTGAGGGGAATGAGACTGAAAGCAGTGGTTCGGATGAGGGTTAGATAGGATTGGAGAGGAAGAAGAACAAAATCAATTGAATCATGTTGTTGAAGAAGAAGAAAATCTGTTTTATGAGCCTCCATTTGAAGAAGAAATAAATCAATCGAACAAAAGGATGGGAAGATCAAATTGATTTGGAGGTTGGTACAGAGTTCAACAACAAGAAGGAAGTGAAATTGTTTATGGAGAAAAGTGCACATAAAGCATCTTTTGCCTTCTACACAAAGAAAAGCGATAAAAACGAGATATATGCTCAAATGTCGTCTTTGGAAGAAAGGGTGTCAATGGTACTTTCATGCTGCAAAGATTAATAGATCTACTATGTTTCGTGTTGCGGTTTAGAACAACATTCACACATTCTCTTGGGCTACTGCAAGTGAAAGCAACGAGTGTAGAAACAGAGCAACACAAGGATTAGTCGCTAGTTTTTTGAAAGAAGATTATTCATGATTATTGCAAACGCCAACACCTAAAGCTTTGATGGGTTTGGTACAAAGAAAGTATGGCGTGCCACCATCATATTCTACTTGTTGGAGGGAAAAGAATGAAGCTATTAACGCGGTGCGTGGTGATCCAGTTGAAGGATACAAGAGGTTGTACTCTTATTTGCATATGTTAGAGAAGGTGAACTGTGGCACAAAAACAGAAGTGGTGTTAGATGACTAAGGAAGGTTCCATTTTCTATTTATCGCATTAGGAGCTTGCATAGAAGGGTTTAATTCCTCAATGAGAAAAATTCTCATTGTCGATGCAACTTTTCTTAAGGCTGGATATGGTGGTGTACTATTGATTGCTACAGCTCAAGATCCGAATCGACACACTTATCCGGTTGCATTTGTTGTAGTGGATAGTAAAAATAATTTAAGTTGGCAATGGTTTTTTGAAACACTGAAGACAATTATACCGGACAGTCTTGATCTTGTTTTTGTGAGTGACAGAAATTACAGCCTCATAAAGGCTGTAGAAGTGGTGTACAAGGATGCTTTGCATGGGTTTTGTATCTATCATTTGTCCCAAAATGTGAAAATGCAAGTTGCCACAAACAGAGATATAGTTGCAGAGACGTTTCGAGAAGTTGCTCAGATTTATTCAGTTCTTGAGTTCGAGAGAAGGTACCATGATTTTAGGACAAGATATCCTAAAACAGGAGTGTATCTAGATGATAGTATAGCGGTTGAAAAATGGGTGAAGTGATACTTTCCCAGAGCAAGGTACAACATTGATACAACGAATTCAGTTGAATCTCTTAACGTTGTGCTTGAGCAAGCAAGACATTACAATTTGCTACCCATGATAGATGCGATTGTGGGAAAGATTTCCGAATGGTTCAACAAACATAGAAAGGAGACCGTTGGTTACGATAAGAGGTTAGTGCCCACCGTGGATGACGAATTGCACAAGAGATGTGCGGAGGCGTATTTTTTGGTTGCGACCGAGCTAGACTCATTGAGGCTTGAATATAGTGTTGTTGGAAAAGATGGCAAATTGTATACGGTCAACTTGCGAAGCAAAAGTTGTACTTGTAAGACCTTTGATATTGACAAATATCCTTGTGTCCATGCATTGTCCGCACGTAACGCACTCATGATGCAAGAATCGAGGACGGGGAGCTTTGAGATACATGATTTGTGTGATGAAAAGTACAAGGTTGAATATTGGAAATCGGCCTATGAGAAGACCATTTATCTTGTCCCGCATCATTCTGATTGGCTAGTTCCACCACACATAGAAGAAATGTGCGTTTTACCTCTGGAATACAAAAACAGAAGGGGAAGAAGACGAGTGCGAAGATTTCCATCACAAGGAGAACCCCATCCAAAAACACAGAAGAAGAAAGATAAGATGTCTAACCTTGAGAGCCAAGAAGGTACCCAACTGAATACCCCAAAAGGAAGACCTAAAAGGACACGTAAAGGGACTCCTAAAGGAGGTCCTAAAGGAACTCCTCATGGGACTCCTCAAGGGACTCCTCAAGGGACTTCTCAAGGGACTTCTAAAAGGACTTTAAAATTGACCCCTAGAAGGAATATGAGCTCTAGTAGTGTGGAACATGGTGGCTCAAGTTTTCTGCCATAAATGTTATGTATTTTTTTTCTTACATTCTGCTGGACAACTAAGAACTACTGCTTCTTGTATTTGTACTACTAAGTACTATGTTATATGTGTGTTTTATAATTTGGTTTTCATTTAAAATATTCATTGTAAATTGTGTTTGAAGTTTGGTAATATATTTATATGCATTTTAAATAACTAAAATAAATTTTTTAGAATTAATCGTATTTTAATTGCATTTTTAATAATTAATCTTAAAATTTTTTAAAAAAAATATTAAGTAATCAAAATTTATAAATAAAAAGAGTTACCATTGTAATTGATATTTATCTTACCCTAAATTAAATTAAAAAAAAAAATAGAAAACAAGTTTTATCAATTATAACACAAAACTTGTTTATCTTCCATAAACCACCATACACTTATAAGTTGAGTTTCATAGTGTTAGCTACCAAAAGATGCAAATCTTCATAGAAAATTTGTTATTGGACATATTATTTCATAGAAACCTTGGAAATGTGGCACAAATCCCAAAAATAAACTGGACAACTAAATTATGTTCTACTAAAACCATGTACAACTACGAAAATAGCAAAAACCATAAACTGACAACTATGAACAACATCGTAATACTCTGGAACTAGGGATTACTATGGGGAAAAAAGACGGCGCACGTGTATGGCACATGTTTTTTGTTTTTTTTTTCTTTACCTTTTATAACATGTGTTTTTCCTTTTGTTTTTTTTCAAAATTTTGGAATCGTGGCAATGAAGAGGAGGATGATCGAGGGTCTCAGTTGTTATGATGTTTTATTAATTTTCTTCGTTAAGATGTTAGCTATGGTTTGTTGAGGTTTAGAATTGCTGATTAAGTTGTTGGTTTACATTTGGTATTGTGGAACCTTGGTTATTTGATTGGAGTATTATTTGGTTTAATTGCTTGTTTGATTAGTTTATGTTATTCTGCTGGTTATTTGATGATTTTGCTTGGTTTGGGAATTAAGTATTTATAGGGATTTTAGTTATGAATTTTTTTTTAAAAAGGGTCATGTTGTTTCAGAGTTAATATCAATGTTGGGATCTAAAATGAAGCTAATGATCATTAAAAAGATTCAAGATGCCAAATATTTCTCAATGATTCTTGACTGTATTCCACATATAGTCATAAAGAGCATATTTCTCTGATTATTAGATGTGTTGATGCTTTTATGGATAAAACCAAGGTTGAAGAATTTTTTATCCACTTCTTGGAAGTTAATGATAAATCAGGGAAATGATTGGTTGATCTACTTGTTGTACATTAGTTGATCTTAGCTTGGACATTGATAATGTGAGAGGACAAAGTAATGATAATGATCAAATATAAAGGAAAAAAAACAAAGGGGTGCAAAAACGGTTGCTTGATATTAATCCACAAGCGTTTTATACACATTGTGGTTGTTATAATCTGAATTTAGCACTTTGTGATATGGCTAAGTCATCTACGAACGCGATTGATTTTTTTTTTTGGATTATCCAAGGTTTTATATTCTTTATTTTCGCCTTCTACAACTAGGTGGGATATATACAAGAAAATGGTGGGAGGTACAACACTTAAACCCTTATTAGATCCTTGTTTGGAAAGTCACATTCAAAGTGTTAAAGTCATACGTTTTCAAGCTCCAGATGTTCGAGACGCTTTGTTTTACTTGGTTGAATATAATGATGATCCTAAAACTTGCAGTGATGCTTAATGTCTTGCAATAAGTAAAACACATAGAATTGGGGAATTTGAGTTTCCATTTGGCATGGTTATATGGTATGAGATTTTGGCTACCATTAATATTGTAAGCAAGATTTTGCAGGTTGGGGATATTGTTATTGATGTTGCTATTACTTAACTAAAAGGGTTAGTCTCTTTTTTCACGAAGTATAAAGAGAGAGGTTTTGAAGAAGTCAAAGCTAAAGCTAAAAAAATCACAGCTGTTATGAATATCGAGCAGATTTTTTATGTAAAAATAAAGCACCTTGTTGAAAAAACAACATATTTTAAAGAGGAGCCAAGACAAGTTGTTGAAGAATGTGTGGTTCTTAGCAAGGCGGAGAGGTTTAAAATAGATTATTTCATCAAAATCATGGATCAAGCTCTAGTTTCCCTTCAAACAAGGTTGGAACAATTTCAATGAAACAACCAACATTTTTGTTTTTTTTACTAAACATCTCTACTGCGGAACGCATAAATCAATTAAATCCAATAAAATAAATAACCAAATAATTCATAACAAAATCAAATACCAGATTGAGGAATGATAAAAATCTAGCAACCTAAGACAACCGGTTCACTAGACTAACAACACATAAACGTGAATCCCTATCATCCTCATCCTACGCCTCAATTCCGCGATCACACTTTGACTTTATCTGAAACACATGAAAATAAGAGTTGCGTGAGTATTATCACAAATACTCAGTGAAGCGGTCATTTCGTCTACCAGTTACATAATAAGGAAAAAGAATGCCAATTTACTACGCAATCAATCAACGACCAATAACCAATCAAATTTAGCAATTCAAACGAGCGGTGTCGATTGACACACCACCATGGTGTCGATCAACACTACAAACGAAAATCCACATTTGTCTATCGGGTGTCGATCGACACAACCTCTAGGTGTCGATCGACACTCCTTTCTCAACACAAAAACTCGCGATCATAAAAGTGGGTGTCGATCGACACTACCACTAGGTATCGATTGACACTCCTCGCAGAAACCTAAATCGGGTCAAATCCTCTCGCGACCTGATTACGTTTCATCGCACGAGTTGATCACGACAATTCACACGATATTCACCCAGAATCACAGAACTAACAGCCATAATCATCACAAATCAATCACTGATATCCTAACAATCTAATCCCATAACCACGATCACGCACTCACCTCGATTACAGATTGAAAAGGAATAAACAGAGAGAAACGGCGAAGAACACAAAAATTCAGACTCCCACAAGCCTGGAAATTTGCTGAATCATCCAACACCACGAAGAATGAAAACTCAAACGCTCAAAAACCTCAAGCACAATGTTCCCTAATCACCAAAATCCATCAAACCTCAAGGATTCTCAATTTTTCTCTTCTCTCAAGTTTATTTCTGCCTCTCCTGATCAAAACACATCTAATCATTATAAACTCGAGTTTAGGGTTTTCCCAAAACCCAAACCGCATCGAACCGCAATTAAAATCGAACCAATCTCTGGTTCGAAAACATAGGTGTCGATCGACACTCCCCATGGTGTCGATCGACACCCTTACCAAATTACTCTTATTTGGTTTCGGGATATTACAATTCTCCCCCATTAATCTGGATTTGTCCTCTAATTCCAACAAAATATCTATCAAAAACCCAAAACCTGACCCGAAACCGGTCATTACCACTAGAGATCCTTACCCGATCTCTTGAGGCCCACCTCTAATCATCTATTTATACGCACATTCCTAGACATTTATTACCCTTAACTCATTATCACACACACTCACTCTGAGGAACACATCCTTCGAGTCATAATAACCAGAGAAACCACCGTCCCCTCAAGAGTACCACCGTCTCTTAGTACTTATACTGAAATCCACCGTTCCAATAAATATACAGGGAAACCACCATCCCCTAGAGAGAACCACTGTCTCTCAATACCTACACTGGAAACCACTGTCCCAAGTAAGCACTTTGGAGTACCACTGTCTCCACATAATGAGCTATTAGTAATAAATTCTAGAACGCCTATAAATATCTATAACTAGATTGCCTAATGTGGTCCACACTCGATATCCCTCTCCCGGAATATCTGCAAAAATATAAGAAACACATATCTTATAACACATAAATATAAGGAACCCCATCTTATAAATCTCCAAAAGTATAAATCGTTACAACGAAACAAAAATACATAACAATAACATAGCAGTCATATGCTACAACAATGAAACTAGAACCATAAAGAGAACTAAAGCTCAAATTGTGACCTGCTTATCGAACCACTTCCTAAAATTTAGCTTCATCTTTGCCTCTGGCTCCCTAGTCTCCTCCTCACAACCAGCACAATCCCACAAAACTCTCAGCAACGGTATCTTTTTCCGACGGAGAACCTTGACTCTTCTCTCGAGAATCCGCAAAGGAATCGCCGAAACCGTCAAATCGGGTCCAATATCCTCAGGAATCGTAGCCACTAACTCCTCCGATTCATGCAAGCACTTCCTCAACATCGACACCTGAAACATCTTATGAAATGCCTTAATAATCGGAGGTAACTCTAACCGGCACGCCACCGGTCCAACTCGCTCCACTACCGGGAACGAACCCATAAATCTCATTCACAAACTTCTTAGCTAAAACCTCAGCTCCATCGATTTTCTTGATGGCTAGAAAATGTGCAGACTTAGTTAGACGGTCCACAATCACCCATATAACATCAAAGGTCCGCGAGTTAGGTAATCCTACCATGAAATCCATCGTGATTATATCCCACTTCCACTCTATAATGGGCAAACTCTGTAGTAACCCACCCGAAAGCCGATGCTCAGCTTAACCAACGAACACGTATCACACTTCGCGACCCAATCAGCCACATCTCTCTTCATCCCGACCCAGTGATAGTACCACGTAAGATCATTATACATTTTAGTCGCCCCTGGATAAATCGAGAACTTGCTCGTATGAGCCTCTCGCAAGATCTCCTGCCTCAACTCCTCAACCTTGGGTACACAAACTCAACCACAAACCAGAATAGTCCTGTTCGAAGAGACCAGATACTCAGAACCCTCTGCGCTCGACGCATCGATCAAACTCTGATCACTATCCTGAGCCACTCGGATCCGACTCAAAGATCTGCCTGATTAGGCGCCTCTAAACCTAACAGCTCCTGCATAACAGCACACAAACGCAAAATACAAATGTCGCCCACGAGGGCTGCGATATCATGCTCCCAAGCCGAATCTACTCTCCGACGACTCAGAGCATCTGCCACCTGGTTCGCCTTACCAGGATGATAAACAATATCTAGATCATAATCTGCCAATAGCTCAACCCAACGCCTCTACCTTACGTTCAGTAAAGGCTGTGTAAAAATATGCTGTAGATTTTTGTGATCCGTAAAAATCTGAACCTTCCCACCATAAAGATAAGATCTCCAAATCTTCAAAGCAAACACAACCGCACCCAACTCTAGATCATGCGTAGGATAATTGCATTTCGCATCTCTCAACTGCTTCGAAGCATGCGCAATCACTCTAACCTCCTGCATCAACACATTACCCAAACAATTCCCATAAACATCGTTGTACACACTGCATAAGGCTTACCCGGCTCGGACAAACCAACACAGGTGTACTCATCAACATCTCCTTCAGCCTCGCAAAGCTGTCATTGTACTCCTGAGACCAAATAAACGGGACATCCTTCCCGGTCAGCTTCGTTATAGACTGTGCCATAGTCGCGAATCCCTTGACAAAACTCCGATAATATCCTGCTAAACCAAGAAAACTCCTGATCTCGGTAGCATTAGACGGTCTAGGCCAATTCTTGATAGCCTCAATCTTAGCCAGATCCATAAAAACTCTATCTGCCAAAACAATGTGGCCAAGAAAGCACAACACTCTCTGCCAAAAACTGCACTTGCTCAACTTAGCAAAAAGCTTATGCTCCCAAAGCTTCTCCAAAACTAACCTCAAGTGCACTGCGTGCTCCTCAGAACTCCTCGAGTAAACGAGAATGTCGTCGATAAAGATGATTAAGAAAACATCCAGATACTCCTGAAATACGCCGTTCATCAACCGCATGAATGCTGCTGGCGTATTAGTCAAACCAAATGGCATCACTACAAATTCAAAGTGACCATACTGTGTCCTGAAAGCAGTCTTTCGCACGTCAATCTCATTTATCAAAATCTGATGGTACCCTGATACCAAGTCTATCTTGGAGAACCAAGTAGCACCCCTCAACTGATCTAGCAACTCATCAATCCTCGGAAGAGGGTACTTGTTCTTCACAGTGACCCGGTTAAGTCCCCGGTAATCGATGCATAACCAAAAACTATCATCCTTCTTCTTTACAAACAGCACCGGTGCTCCCCACGGTGAAGTACTTGGACAAATGAAACCCTTACTCGCCAAATCCTCTAACTGCTTCTTCAACTCTGCCAACTCAACTGGAGTCATCCTGTAAGGTGCCTTTGATATAGGCGCTGTCAAGGGCTCTAGCTCAATCGTGAAAGAATCAGACCGTGACGGCGGTAATCCCTGCAACGACTGAAAAACATCCTCGAACTCCCGAACAACCTGAATACCACTCACTGCAACCTCACCAATAGACTTTGACATATAAATTGTCGCCAAATAAGCCTCGTTATCCTGCTCAATCAACTGCACCGCCTGAACCGCAGAAATCAAGAGACTTTCCGAAGTCGGTCTCACTCCCTGAAACACCATCCTCCCAGCATCACGCTCGAAGACCACTCTGCCTCGAAAACAATCCAGATGAACTATGTAGTATGACAACCAACCCATCTCCAGGATAACATCGTACAGCTCCACCGGGCTAATAACCAAATATGCTGGCATCGACTCCCTAGCAATCTGCGCATCTATAGCTCTAGCCCGACCTGAAGTAGCGAGGAAATCTCCACTGGCCACTTTGACAAGGCCCCAAAGCTTGCCAGCACTGCTCCGAATGCCACTGCTATAGGCATGCTCTAGGGTAATGAAGCAGTTCGATGCTCCCAAATCGAAAAGTACATGAGACTCAAAACCTCCCACTAATAAGGTCCCTACATAATTCATATGCGTTGATAACCCTAATAAAACTATCATAGCAAAAATAAAAGGACAAAACCATAATTCAACAACTAAGAATTTACGAAGTTTGAGTCAAAGATTTTACATGTGATCTGTGACCCGCTATGCTGCCCCATCTCTCCTGGTGCATAGACTCGCGGTGCCGGTGTAATCTGACCCTATGGCTGCACTACCGCCACCTGTGCATCTGGCTGGACTGCAGCAACTGACATTTGTTGCAACTTGGGACACATTGGCCTGATATGCCCCAACTATCTACAATGGAAGCAAACCTTAGCCTCCCTCGAAGCCTTAGGGCAGCTTGCCACTCTCTGCTTAGTGCTCCCACATCCAAAACAAGCATGCGACGCCGAACTCACCTTGGAAGTGCCATCACACTTCCTCTTCTGACTCTGCGTAGGCTTACCGCCTTTGCCAGAACCAGAACTACCCTGCTGATGCTGCCTCCTCGGCTGGACCGCAGGAACAGCAGCTACTGGAACGACCGTAGCAGCCTGACCTCTCAAGTCCTCCTCTATCCCAACAGCCATCTCAACCAACCTCGCCTTCGAGGCGTACTCAAATACTCTACAGCAAATCCTCAAGTCTTGCTGAAGTTCCCTTAGGAACTTTTTCACATGTGTTTGCTCGTCCTCCAGACCATAATAACCAAAAACAAGCAACTGACTGAACTCGGCATCGTACTCTCGCACTGAACGATCGCCTTGTACCAGCTCCACAAACCTCGTCCCGAGACGATCCCGAGCCTCCTAAGGAAAGTATTTGGCGTTAAACTCAGCCACAAACTCTCCCCAGGTCCACATTGCACTAGGCCTCCTGGCCTCAACAGCTCTTTACCATGCGTGAGCATTACCACTCAGATAGTGGACTGCCAACACCACTCTATAATCCTCAGGACAACGAAGCGAGCGAGTGTTTCGCTCTACATGCAAACGCCACTCATCTGCATCCTCGGGACTAACACCACCCGAAAAGAACGCAGTACTCATATGACGCATCTGACTCACCATCTCCAGGTAAGACGGATGCACCTCAGCCACCACAGCCCTTGGCTAGACCTCCACCACTGGAGGCACTACTGAAGCCTGACCCGGAATTACCGCCTGAAACCACTTTAACTACTGCGCCAAATACCCTTCATACGATCCATCCGATCCTGAGCTGGAGCAACACCCACACCTTGGCCCGCTCTTCCACCAGCCACACCGGCACCCCTCCCGGCACCCACAATACTCTCACTAGCACTAGCACTAGCATTGGTTTCACTCGCAGATCCCACCTGATGTATAGGAGTCTCTGATACATGTGTAGCACTCGTAGATGACTCAAACGCTAGTCCTCGACCACGTCCACGACCTCTGCCATGACCTCTACCATGTCCACGACCTCCTCATACAGAACAAGATAATAAGCTATAGAAGTCACAATCAATCAAAAACAACTTACCGCATAATCATTTTAAAAGGCCGAAGAGGATGATTCTAAGACTCTATTAGATTGACTAAATACAAAAAATCAATTTAAACACATACTCTCAAATATCCAATTCAATTGTCCTAAAACCGTCTAGGTGCTCTGATACCAAAATGAAACAACCAACATTTTTTTTAAAAAATATATCTGCTGCGGAACTCATAAATCAACTAAATCCAATAAAATAAATAACCAAATAATTCATAACAAAACCAAATACCAGATTCAGGAATGATAAAAATCTAGCAACCTAAGACAACCGGTTCACTAGACTAACAACACATAAACATGAATCCCTTTCATCCTCTTCCTATGCCGCGATTCCGCGATCACACTTTGCCTTTACCTGCAACACATGGAAATAAGAGTTACATGAGTATTATCACAAATACTTAGTGAACCGGTCATTGCGTCTACCAGTTACATAATGAGGAAAAAGAATGCCAATTTACTACGCAATCAATCAACGATCAATAACCAATCAAATTTAGCAATTCAAACGAGTGGTGTCGATCGACACTACAAACCGAAATCCACATTTGTCAACCGGGTGTCGATCGACACAACCTCTAGGTGTCGATCGACACTCCTTTCTCAACACAAAAACTCGTGATAATAAAAGTAGGTGTCGATCGACACTATCACTAGGTGGCGATTGACACTCCTCGAGAAAACTAAATCGGGTCAAATCCTCTCGCGACCCGATTCCGTTTCATCGCACGAGTTGATCACAAAAATTCACACGATATTAACACAGAATCACAGAATTAACAGCCATAATCATCACAAATCAATCACCGATATCCTAACAATCTAATCCCATAACTACGATCACGCACTCACCTCGATTACGGATTGAAAAGGAAGAAACAGAGAGAAACGGCGAGGAACACAAAAAATTAGACTCCCACAAGCCTGGAAATTTGCTAAATCCTCCAACACCACGGAGAATGGTAACTCGAACGCTCAAAAACCTCAAGAACAACGTTCCCTAATCACTAAAATCCCTCAAACCTCAAAGATTTTTAATTTCTCCCTCTCCTGATCAAAACGCTTCTGATCATTATAAACTTGAGTTTAGGGTTTTCCCAAAACCCAAACCGCATCTAACCGCAATTAAAATCAAACCAATCTCCGGTTCGAAAACATTGGTGTCGATCGACACTCCCCATAGTGTCGATCGACACCCTTACCAAATTACTCTTATTTGGTTTCGGGATGTTATAATATTGATGAAAAAACATTTGGTTTTTTGTTCGATCTACGAAAACTCTACTCATCAGGCGACGATTGCTTGAAGGTGTCATGTATCAACCTTGAAGTTGCACTTAAGCATATAGCACATTCAGATATTTACGAATATGGTTTATTATTTAAAATCATAGATTTTCG
Source organism: Draba incana (assembly GCA_963576765.1). Lineage (NCBI taxonomy): Eukaryota > Viridiplantae > Streptophyta > Magnoliopsida > Brassicales > Brassicaceae > Draba > Draba incana. Next base: position 20,250,689 of record OY755212.1, on the reverse strand, counting down.
AGAAACTCTACCAAAAATTATCAAGAAGACTGCTGAAGTGTTTTATTGAAGGGGTTGAAAGATTGTTATCCAAATATGTGGATTGCTTATAGAATAATGCTCACAATCTCGGTTTCAGTTGCGTTGGCCGAAAGAAGCTTATCAAAGGTGAAGTTGATAAAATATTACTTACGATCAAATATGTCACAAGAAATGTTGAACGGTTTAGCCATGTTATCAATTCAAAGAGACATGGTTAAAAACCTTGACTATGAAAGTTTGATGGATGATTTTGCAGCCGAAAGTGCAAGAAGAGTTATTTTTCAAAATCAATAGATTTTTATTAGTTTGATAGATATTGTATTATTTTCTTTTTAGGATATTTTTGCAAAGCAAGACTTTTTACTTTATATAAGGACCTCTATTTTAAATTTCTTATTAGGATGAAATGGGTCTAAAATGGACAAGAATATAATTGGAATATTTTTGTTGGTATATAAATAGTTCGTGTATGAAAATGTTACAAAAAGTATTAGTTGATGTATATTTATTGAGGATATCTTTTAAAATAATTGGTATATATCTAAACAAATTTTAAAAATATGAAATCCAAAATAAATTTACGCTTGAAAGATAAAGGCATGTTTGCATAGTTTTGGATTTTAGATTATCGATTTTAGTTTGTAGAATTTATGTTTTGGTTTTTAGATTTTGGTTTTTTGAATATTTTAGTTTTTAATTTTGTAGTAGATTTTGGTTTTTCTAAAAACTTGATTGGGTGTGTATTTTATTCTTTATAAATGCAAATAAACTGATTTTCTCCATAGTTTTTTCTCCTTCGTTTTACTATACAATCTTTTTAAATCGTTAAAAGAACTACACAAACTAATTATCTCTTTAAAATTGGGTAATTGAATTAAATAATCATTTAGTTAATAATCGTAATCAAGGGTCAGTAAACTAAAATCGTGTTTTAGAAATCTGATAAAGATGATTATCGGTTCAAGGACGCAGGGTAAGAAGGGAAATCATTCAGATATTTACGAATATGGTTTATTATTTGAAATCATAGATTTTTAAGAAACTCTACAAAAATTATCAAGAAGACTACTCAAGTGTTTTTTTGAAGGGGTTGAAAGATTGTTATCCAAATATGTGGATTGCTTATAGAATAATGCTCACAATCCCGGTTTCAGTTGCGTTGGCCGAAAGAAGCTTATCAAAATAATACAAAGAAATAAACAAAATGCACATAGCCTTATTTCATAAATTTTTAAAATAGCCAAAAAACAATTGAACAAATGAGTTACTTTTATTGATAAAATAGTTTAAGAAATTTTTTAATAATATGATTTATTATTTTTGAAACTTTACATTATATTTTAGATACCAAAGCCACATCGAAAAGATTTTAAAAACTTTAATCCCAAAATTCTCAATCTTGAAAAGGGTTTTGATCCCTAAGAGACTTTAAACCCTAAAACTAAATTATATGAGCTACTTTAGTAAACTTTATCAAATACTATGAGATAAGTGAAAATTTTTAGTAATTTTTGGTTACTTTAGTACAATTTTGTTTAGCTACAATTCGTTTTAGGTAATTTAATATAGAAAACTTTTTACTCATTCAAATTATCATATATTTTGGTTTGGCTTTTAACTGGTGAATTTTGATTCGGTTTTGTTGGGGATAAAATAATCTCCTAGGAAGTTGGCGAATCACCCATAGCCACATGGCATGGTGGGATCCCAATTTCTATGCTAGAATTTGTCCTTCTAATAAAAGCCCCTCTTAAACTCTGGGCCTGACTTTATCACGGCCCAAGCTAATCCTGATCCGACTCTACAAAAGACTGGATCCCGATGAAGGAAGAAACTTAGACCTAATAAACTCTCAATAACGCGGCTACGTTATCAAGATCTAAAGGACCCAAGCGTAGGGACAAAGATAAGTAAAGGAAGTAAGGGGTACCACTACCCCGAAATAATACTAATACGCGCGGACTCTCTTCTCAAGAGATCATGCAAGGTAGAAAATATCTAAGGTTAATGTTTGAATAATGTTCTTCTCGTTTCATGTTACTCTCATGGCCAATCGGTGAAAACCTCATTTTACTCTACATGTGATAGGGTAAAAGTAGGTAATCAATGTCATGGATGGTGATTAAACATAAGAAAGTTGCCTCTATGGAGTACTCAAGTGCATAATTTGGAGGAGCAGACACTGTCAATAATATGAATCCAAGGACCCAAGTGATCAGAAGAAGCAGAGCAAAACACTTGAGTGCAACGTACATATCCGAACCCATGGACCTGGACCTGGATTGGGTGAGGAACCGAGTACCCGCTATCCGAACCCGAGTGAATAAAAGTCTATAAATACTACACTATCTAACTTATAAAAGGGGTCCCGATTTTTCTATTTTTACTATATACTAAAAATGTATTTTAAGTACTCTTGAGACATATAATCTTAAGACTCTCGCTTTCTGGCTTCTCAAATCCATTTCTCGTGACTAATCCGACTTTCTTCTCTGGTTCCGATCATTTTACGATCAAAACTCTTCTATTTTCTTTATTTTTCTTAACCTTTTCTTCTCTCCCACCACCATTTTTTTTACCAAATAGTTAATATTGCATGGATCCAAACTCCATTCGGACCCGGAGTCACATTCACTTAAAAACTCTAGTTTTCCATCCTTTCATATTTGACGCCCTTCAAAACTCGCCGTGGTCAAACCCTCTCATTTCTCTCTCTTTATCTTCTATTCTAACTTGAGCGTTGAAGCATCGTCGAAAAACACCACACAATCGTGTTTTCCGCGACTTTCACGTGTTTGTCCACATGTACAGGAGCGGGATCCCAGTGGGTGATTCGAAGGGACTAAATTCCTCAAAACAGGTTCGGTTTGATTTTTATACATTTTTCTTATCCATGGGTGAAACACATTCTTATACATAATTATTGCATATTCGAATAAACACAAGCATATTTCGAATTTGCCAGAAACAAATATTTCACAATTAAATCTAAACAAAATGAATTTTTAATTTGGTACATATATAAATTATACTAAAACTAATACTATTTAAACAATACCAGATCAAATACTATGAGATAAAGTGATAATCTTTTAGTAATTTTTGGTTATTTAATCCGATTTTGTTTAGTTAGAATCCGTTTTTGTTAATCTTATTATATAAAGATTGATGCATCAAACATCATAATTAACACAATCGTTGAAACAACCAACACATTTTTTTTTTAAAGCAGTTGCGGAAATTCTCATAAAATAAATCCATAAATTATTAAAACAATAATTCAACAATTCAATCCCAAAATTCAAGTTCCAAAAATAATCATAAAAATCTAGCAACCTAAACATAAGGTTTCACTAGACTAAACATGAACAAATAAAACATCCTATCATCCTCTTCACCGGCCTTGATTCCGCGATCACGCATTTTTGTTACCTGCAACTCAAAGGGAAAAACAGAGTTGCGCAAGTATTTAATAAATACTTAGTGAGACGGTCCTCCCGTCAACAGGCTAAGTACGAATAAATCAAAACCGAATAATAAACAATTAAAACGCACACATGATTCAACTGGGTGTCGATCGACACTACCTCTAGGTATCGATCGACACCTCTAAAATTCTGATATCGTTTTAAACGTGGTGTCGATCGACACTACCTCTAGGTGTCAATCAAAACCCTGTTCTACCACCAAGAACAGAATAAAACATTCGATCCAAAACACGAAAATCACATAAGTTCATCACAGAAATCACGCAAAAATCATACTCACACGCAATCAACAACCAGCTCAACTACTATGAACAATCCTAATCATTTATCAACCGAATTCTAACCTATCCGAGCCTACGGTCGCGCACTCACCTCGATTTCGCGACAGAAAAGGGAATGAACACGAACGCTTCGCAAAACAGGAACGAACAGCGATGAATACGCAGGAAAATCACCGAGACAGCACGATCACTCTCCCGAACAACCACACAAGCCTTAACAATGAAGAACGGTGAAGAACAGATCACGAATCCTCTCGATTCACCCTTGAATTCTCAAAACACACTTTTTCCTTTGGTTTTTCTCTGTCAAAGTCATGTTTCTGCGGCTGAGACTTTATAAAACCCGACCTAGGACTACGTCCCTAAACCGCGCAACTAACCGAATGATTTAAATCAAACCGGATTCGACCAAAAACATTGGTGTCGATCGACACCCTGCTCTGGTGTCAATTCTCCCCCGCTAATCTGCATTCGACCTCGAATCCCGCAAACTCTCTATCCAAGATCGACACTTGATCCCACTTGGTCAACCACATCAGAGATCCTTACCCGACCCCTGAACTCTTACCTAATCCTATGTTAGTACGCACACCTTCCCAGACATTATCTACTCCTAACTCATTACCATCCACATCAATAAATATACCAACCACCCATGGTATACTGAGAACCCTTTCCCTCTAGATTTATAATGAGATCCACCCGTCTCAAATAAATCTTTGGAGCCCATGAAATCCCAAAAGCATGCAGGGAAACTCACTCCCTTCAAGAGACCCACCCGTCCCCTGATACTTATCCTGAGACCCACCCGTCACAGATAAGTAAGCATCCCACGATACTACACCGAGACCCACCCATCATCGGTAAGTAACACTCGGTACTACATGGTGACCCACCCATCACTTGTAGAACTACCGAAGACCCACCCGTCTTCTCAAATTGTAATGAGTTATTCGGGAAACCACTGTCCCTAGAGTAATAATTTCTAAAAACGTCTACTAACATTTATGATTAGCTCTGCCTCACATGGCCTCTCTTCGATATTTCCCACCCGAAATATCACCTAAAACACGACCCATACTTGTCAACCAAATAACGCTTATAAGGAACACACATCTTATAATAACTCTGGAAATAAATAAGAAAAGTCCATCTTATAAATTCCGAAAAATGTATATCGTTACAACAAAACGAAAAATACATAAACCAAAAACAACAATAGCTCCCGAGCTAAACAAAACACTGGAACCACAAAGATACAAGTAAGCTCAAGCTGCGACCTGCTTGTCGAACCACTTCCTGAACTTCAACTTCATCTTTGCCTCTGGCTCCCAAGTCTCATCCTGGCAACCGCCACAACCCCATAAAATCCTCAACAACGGAATCTTCTTCCGACGCAGTACCTTGATACTCCTCTCGAGAATCCTCACAGGAACCGCCGGAACCGTCAAATCAGGCTTCAGATCCTCAAGGATCTTAGCCACCAGCTTCTCCGATTCATGGAGACACTTCCTCAACATCAAAACATGGAACACCTTATGAAATGCTTCCATAATCGGAGGTAACTCAAGCCGATACGCCACTGATCCCACTCGCTCCACTACTGGAAACGGACCCATAAAACGCGAACTCAGCTTGTTCTCAGAAATGGATCTGTTAGGACCCCTTAACATCACCATCTTGAGATACACATGATCTCCCACGGCAAACTCAAGCTATTTTCTTCTTCGATTTACATAACTCTTCTGCCAATCCTGAGCTTTTTTCATGTTCAGCCGCAAAACACGGATCTTCTCTGTCGCTTCCTGAACAAAAGTAGCACCATAAATGTTTCTCTCCCCCACTTGGGTCCAGCATAAAGGTGTCCTACATGGCCTCCCATACAAAGCCTTGTAACGAGCCATACCAATACTCGCCTGGAAACTGCTGTTACACGCAAACTCAACCAGGTTCAAGTGATCAACCAAGTGACCACCCCAATCTAACACACACATCCTCAGCAAATCCTCCAAGGTCTGAATGGTCCTCTCTGACTGACCATCAGTTTGCGGATGATAAGCCGTACTCAAATGCACCTTAGTGCCCATCTCTGCCTGAAAGGCTCTCCAAAACTCTGAAGTAAACTTGGGATCCCGGTCTGACACAATACTAGCTGGCACTCCATGCAGCCTCACTATGTCTTTCACAAACTTCTTAGCCAAAACCTCAGCTCCATCGGTCTTTTTAACAGCCAGAAATCGTGTTGTCTTAGTCAACCGATCCACAATCTCCTAGATAGCAACAAAAGTCCTCGAGTTAGGTAAACCAACCACAAAATCCATAGTGATCATGTCCCACTTCCATTCAGGAATGGGTAAACTCTGTAACAAACCGCTCGAAACTCGATGCTCTGCCTTCACAAACGAACACGTGTCACACTTTGCGACCCAATCTGCCACATCTCTCTTCATCCCGACCCAGTGATAATACCGTTTCAGATCATGGTACATCTTAGTCGTATCCGGATGAATCGAGAACTTGCTCGCATGAGCTTCACTTAGAATCTCCTGCCTCAACAACTCATCTCGAGGAACACAAACTCGACCACGAACCAGAATCGTCCCATTCGGAGAAACCAGATACTCAGAACCAACTGCGCGCGATGCATAATTCAAACCCTAGTCACTCTGCTGAGCCACTCTGATCCTACTGAGAAGATCTGCGTGATCGACTGCCTCTAAGCCCAAATGCTCCTGCAAAACCGCACAAAGACGCAACGTGCTAATCTCGCCCACCAAAGCCTCAAGATCCTGCTTCCGAGCTGAATCGAACCTCCGCCAACTCAAAGCATCCGCAACTTGATTAGCCTTGCCCGGGTGATAAACAATCTCCAGATCATAATCCGCTAGCAACTCGACCTAACGCCTCTATCTCATATTCAGCAACGGCTGAGTGAAGATATGCTGCAGATTCTTATGGTCTGTATAAATATGCACCTTCCCACCGTAAAGGTAAGATCTCCAAATCTTCAGAGCGAAAACCACCGCCCCCAACTTAAGATCATGCGTAGGGCGGTTACGCTCACTACCCTACCACTGCCTCGAAGCATACGCAATGACCCTGCCCTCCTGCATCAGAACACAACCCAGACCAACTCCTAAAACATCAGTGTACACGGTATAAGGCTTCCCCGGCTCGGGTAATGCCAATACCGGCGTACTAGTCAACATCTCCTTGAGCCTCGCAAAGCTCTCCTCGCACTATGGCGACCAAATAAACGGGACATCTTTACCAGTCAGCTTTGTCATCGGCTAGGCCATACTCGCAAAACCCTTGACGAACCTCCGGTAATAACCTGCCAAGCCCAAGAAACTCCTGATCTCGATAGCACTACTCGGTCTAGGCCAATCCCTGATAGCCTCTATCTTCGCCGGGTCCACAGAAACACCCCCTGAAGACACGATATGACCAAGGAATCCCATCTGCCTCTGCCAAAAACTGCACTTACTCAACTTAGCATACAGCTTTTGCTCCCGAAGCTTCTCCAAAACCAATCTCAAATGAGCCTCGTGCTCCTCGGGACTCTTCGAATAAACCAAGATATCATAAATAAAGATGATAACGACCACGTCCAGATACTCCTGGAACACGTCGTTCATCAATCTCATGAAAGCCGCCGGCGCATTCGTCAACCCAAAAGGCATGACCACAAACTCGAAATGCCCGTATGTCGTCCTGAATGTTGTATTACGAACATCTGCCTCATCTATCGGGATCTGATGATAACCCGACGCCAAGTCTATCTTGGAGAACCAAGTAGCACCCCTCAGCTGATCCAAAAGCTCATAAATCCTCGGGATAGGGTACTTGTTCTTCACAGTAACACGGTTAAATCCTTGATAATCGATACACAAACGAAAATTGCCATCCTTCTTCTTCACAAAAAAGAACTGGTGCTTCCCACAGTGAAACACTCGGTCGAACAAAACCCTTGCTCAATAAATCCTCCAGTTGCTTCTTCAGCTCTGCCAACTCTGCTGGAGCCATCCGGCATCAAAATAGTAGCCAAATAAGCCTCGCAACCCCGCGATATCATCTGCTCTGCCCGAATAGCCAAGATTACCAGACTCCTGGAAGTAGGTCTCACACCCTAAAACACTAACGTCCCTGTATCTCGCTCAAAAACGACTCTGCCTCGAAAGCAGTCCAGATGAACCATATAAAATAACAGCCAATCCATTCCGAGAATTACATCGTAAAGTTCTACCGGACTAATCACCAGGTCTGCCGGCATCGACTGCCCGGCAATCTGAATATCTGCTATTCTAGCTAGGCCGGATGTAACTAGGAATCCGCCTCCAGCCACCTTAACCCAGCCTGACAGCTCACCAGTACTGCTCCGGATGCCACTGCTCTCAGCATGCCCCGGAGTAATGAAGCAGTTTGATGCTCCAGAATCAAAAAGAACACAGAACTTGAAACCTCCCACTAATAAGGTCCCTATACAATTACATGCGTTGAGAACCCTAACACACTATCACAGGCAAAAATAAAAGAAACAACAACTACAATTCAACCACTAAGAATTTACAAAGTTCGAGTCTAAAATTTTACCTGTGATATGCGCGCCACCAGGCTGCCCCGCATATGCCGGCCCATAAACACGCGGTGCAGGCCCAAGCTGACCCAAAGGCTGAACTGTTGGCAACTGAGCCAACTGTTGCCCTGCTACTGGCTGAACTGCTACCACAACCATCTGGTGCAACTTAGGACACATCGGCCAGATATGCCCCGACTCTCGGTAATGAAAACACACCTTGGCATCCCGAGATACCTCCCTCTTAGGACAACTAGCCACTCGATGCTCAGTGCTCCCGCATCCATAACAAGCACGACCGCCCTGGCTGCCTCCAGAAACCTGCTGTTGTTGCTGCTGTCTCCTCGGCTGAACAGCAGGAGCCGCCACAGATGGAACAACCACTGAACCAGTCTGCTCACACTTATCCTCCTCTATAGAAGCAGCAAGCTCCACCAACTCCGCCCTCGAGGCGTACACTGAACCACGACACTGGGTCCTAATACTCATACGAAGTCCCTGCAAGAACCTCTGCATAAGAGTCTGCTCCTTAGCCATACCATGGCTAGCATGAACCTGAAGCCTGCTGAACTCGGTATCATACTCCCGCACTGAACTCGCTCCCTGAGTAAGCTCCATAAATCTCATCTGCAGGCGATCCAAAGCCTCCCGAGGGAAGAACTTGGCGTTGAACTCGCCCACAAACTCATTCCAAGTCCACACAGTCCTCCGGGTCTCAGTCGATCTCCACCAACTATGCGCATCCTCGCTCAGATAGTAAACAACCAACTCTACTCGATACTCTGCAGGACATCGAATTGATCAAAAATTACGCTCCACTCCCAAGCGCCCCTCATCGGCCCCCTCTGGCCCAACTCTGCAGGTGAAGAAAGGCGTGCCAATCTTCTGCATTTGTCCCATCATCACGAGATAGGGAGGATGCTCAGCAACCACAACCCTCGGCTGCTCAACCTCTGCAGCCCTCTGCTGCACCTCTACCACCGATGGTACTGCTGGAGCCGGTACCAGAGCCCCCGCCGGAAACTGCTCCTACAGCTGCGTCAAAAGCCCCACGGTGACATCATCCCGACCTTGAGCTGGAGCAGCACCCCCACCTGGGCCCACTCCAACACCAGCACCTCTCCCGGCGCCCCTCTCGGCACCTACTGCCACACTGACACTGGCACTGGTCTCGCTCGCGGTCTCCACCAGATGAGTCTGGGATGCAGCCACACTGCTAGACGACTCTAGCACTTGGCCACAACCACGACCACGGCCTCTACCACGGCCTCTGCCACGACCTCTCGCTCCAGTATCCATCTACCACACAGGACAGGAAAACATGAGCAAACGAGAAGTCACAAACAAATAAAACACAACTTCCCGCGGAATCTCTTTAAATGCCAAAGGGGATGATCTAAGACTACTAATTGTCTAACCACCAATAAACAATTAAACACATAGTCTCAATTCATCCAATTTCCAAGGCCTAAAAACGTCTAGGCTTTGATACCAAATTGAAACAACAAACACGTTTTTTAAAAAAAAAAAACAGTTGCAGAAATTCTCATAAAATAAATTCATAAATTATTAAAACAATAATTCAACAATTCAATTCCAAAATTCAAGGTCCAGAAATAATCATAAAAATCTAGCAACCTAAACACCAGGTTTCGCTAGACTAAACAGGAACAAATAAAACATCCTATCATCCTTTTCACCGGCCTTGATTCCGCGATCACACATTTCTGTTACCTGCAACTCAAAGGGAAAAACAGAGTTGCGTAAGTATTTAATAAATACTTAGTGAGACGGTCCTCCCGTCAACAGGCTAAGTACGGGTAAATCAAAACCAAATAATAAACAATTAAAACGCACACATGATTCAACTGGGTGTCGATCGACACTATCTCTAGGTGTCGATCGACACCTCAAAAATTCTGATATCGTTTTCAACGTGGTGTCGATCGACACTACCTCTAGGTGTCGATCGACACCCTGTTCTACCACCAAGAACAAAATAAAATATTCGATCCAAAACACGAAAATCACACAAGTTCATCACAGAAATCACGCAAAAATCATGCTCACACGCAATCAACAACTAGCTCAACCACTATGAACAATCCTAATCATTTATCAACCGAATTCTAACCTATCCGAGCCTACGGTCGCGCACTCACCTCGATTTCTAACATATCCGTGATTCGAAAATATAATGGAACTGTATAAGAAGATTGGTAAAACCGAATTCAAGTTCCCGAATTGGTTAGCTAAAATAAAATTTTTAATGATATTTGAATAATTTATATACGTATATGTTATTTATCAATTTAGTTGATATTTTGGTTTGAGTTAAATTATGTCATGGTAGTGTTTGTGATTTCGTGATCCAAAAGAAATGAAGTAGCTAGCTATATTTCTTATTGACTTTACTTTGGCTCGTTCTGTTTTAGCTCGTTCTATGTAACCTAAATGAATTAAGACATGAATAGAAAATGAGCTATGAATATATATATAACGTAACATTTAGAATCTACTGGCATGGACGTCTCAATTTTTTTTTTGGGTCTAGGCAAAAAAATAAAAATCTGGCCTCCTCCAATAGAAAATTTCAAAAAAAAAAAAATTGAGCTATTTTCTCTTTAGTAAAAATAGAAAAATTTACATGGACCCTGTGCGGTGGAACCACTTGCCACCCTTCTTACACGGCCCTGTCTACTGGATTAACTTTAAATAAAAAAATTCATGATCTTTTCATGTTTGTGACATGGCTGGCGGAGGCAAGAAGGGAGGAGGTTGGTCATGTGACCCCCACAAAATTGGTGTATTAAGTTAATTTTGGTGTATATTTTATTGGATTTAGTAAAATAATTAGTTTAAATTAGTTTTTGACCCCTATAAATTGGTGTAAACTTTCAAAATGCACCCATCAATTCATATAATTTTTTCATTTTTATTATAGTATTGTAAACAATATATCAAATTATATATTATGACCACGACAAAAATTATATCTAGATCCGGTACAGGCTATATGTCCATATTTTTCCTTGTAACCATAAGTTTCATATAGATATGTAAAGATTTGACTTTATGCTTCAACATTCCATATCATAATTACGTATTAAGGCTCATGAAATATATGTATTAATGTATACAAAAGCGTTTGAAGAGTCACATGGTTCTTTTTGGCTTGAACCAAACTTCTGTGCAATGAAAATGCGGAAAGCATTATGTCATGGTAGTGTTTGTGATTTCGTGATCCAAAAGAAATGAAGTAGCTAGCTATATTTCTTATTGACATTAGCTTGGCTTGCTCTGTAAATGAATTAAGACATGTATAGAAAATGAGCTATGATATATATATATATATATCTAAAACAGAGCAAGCTGATATCTCATTTGCATCTCATTTGCACCCAAGATGAAGTCTTACAAGACTTATAACACAATAATATAACCCACACAGCAAATCAAATCTTACAACAATACATGACATTTCCATTGTTTTCATTTGATCTTCACAACACCTATACTATCTAGGCTTTAATTACTAATTCCATTTTTTAAACACAAGGATTTCAAAACGAACATATTCAACACAAATCCCATTCAAGACGATGGAGCATTACCATCTTTGCCTAGGACATGGCCATAATCATCTTTTTCCTTTCATTGAGGATTATTTTTCCATTCCATGATTTCCTTGGAAATTTCTATCAATTTCACCTAGTGTCGTCGCTTCAATTCCTAAGAAACATAAACAAATCAAATCATGTAAATCGATTCAGTAGACCAATTATCATTCATAATAGAGTGTCACCTTCTCTGAAATTCTCCTACATATACAAAATAAATACATCAGAATCTAATCTCTTGCAGCTCCAATTGTCGCTCTTTCATATTCAAAAGTTCTTCTTCTGTTAATCCTATCAGTATCTACACCAAAATCCACCAAATTTTCTCAAATCTAGACCATAAAATCCTTAATAAAGCATACGCAACAAAACCACGCACAGTAGCCGAATTTCACAAAGAATGATCAAAGATCAAACCTTTCCATGAAACTTCTCCAGTTTCATATGGCACAACACATGGATATAAACGTCCTTTAAGCCTACACCTCTTAGTATAAAAGTTTATATTATCTTCTTGGCAACAATACAACTTACAGTATTGATATCGATAGCTGAGAAAATTTTCTGAAACATAATTGTTGGTAGCTTACGATGCAGCTCATGACCAGAAAGGACAATCTTAACCAAGACGATTTAACATTCTCAAGTATGCGCAAAAACCCACAAATTGAAAAAAACCAAGAGAGATCGAGATTCATTACCAAAGGGGGACTCTTGAAAATATCTAGAGGACATATAGGCCGGAGCTGAGGCTGAGCTACATCTAACGCTAACGAATACTGATGAATCTTAAACGTAAGAGTATGTCCCTGCGGTCTACTCTTAAAGACAACACAGAGCTTGCTTTCGATACATTCAAAAAGTCCCTTAAAGTGTTCCTCTTCTTCTCCTGCAAAAGGTAACAACTTTCATCAGTAATGGTCTCAAAATACAACTCAAGTTTTGTCTTTTCCAACTTATAAACTAACCTTTAGATTGAGAGCAATGTAGGGAAGCATGAGTTTCCTCAAATCCATTTGAAGTTGTTTAACATTCTTGGAAAATCAAAACTTTTTGGAATCTTATCACCAGTAACGTGATGAACATTCGCTTGATTTTTCTTCACTACGTTCCCACCCTTGTTATTCTATATCACCAGACAAATCAAAACCCAAAACAGACGATTTTCACTTACGTTCTTGAAACGACCCATTTTCTCTTACCACCAAAGCTTCACGAATCTGGAAAGAGAAAATCATATTCATGAATTAGTAACCGAGAAGGAGCTGTAAATTAAGATTTTTCAGATATACCCAGAACAATGGAAAATTTACACTCGAATTAGAAATCATTACCAAAACTTTAATTTGCCGGCCGGAGTAATAGAGCCTGAGGTTGAAGAGGTAGGTTAAGAAGATTTGAGTGGTGGAGGGACGTGGTTCTATATAAACAGAAACGGGTGACCGTGGCAATGGTGGAGCCATAAAGTTGATCTAGGATCGTGAGTTTAGGCATAAGAAGATTTGAGGTTTGAGTAGAGAAGGAGCTTGTATCTATATATAGCGGATCGTTTGGCAATGGAATTGATGAAGGCATTAAGGGGGATGGAAGTGGGGTAGAATGAAATGTTCGAAACAGAAGTGGAGGAGGTGAATCGTAGTGAATGGTAGAGTAACGTTTGATCTTTGATGGGAGATAGGCCTGGGCGTTCGGGTACCCGATCGGGTTCGGGTACCCGATCGGGTTCGGGTACCCGATCGGGTTCGGGTACCCGATCGGGTTCGGGTACCCGATCGGGTTCGGGTACCCGATCGGGTTCGGGTATCCGATCGGGTTCGGGTCGGGTGGAAAAAAATTTCGGGTATTTCGGTAAAGAGGTCTAGAACCCGATCGGGTATTATATATATTCGGGTTCGGTTCGGTTCGGGTTCGGGTATTTCGGGTATATCCGAAATATGTTTTTTTTTTTTTCGAAATCCGAAATAGCACCGTAATAAAAAAACAAACTTAAAAATAAACATATGAAGGCACAACCCAATAACCAATGAAGGATTGACGACTGTGTAAACCAGCTCCGTTACCGTCGTTAAAGTAATTCTTTTGGAGGTATATAAGAGCAAGACAAGGCAAGTTGTTAATTTATAGCTACTTAAGTATTAGGTCCGTAAATATGAATAATGATAAATATTTTACCTTATTAGAAATTTAAATGAAGATTTTGTTAAATTTCAAGTTTTACTCATAAACTTGCACAACTTCAAATTGGGACTGTAGGTAATTTCCACGAATCAAAACGTAAGTTATGCAGCGAAAGTTATGGGCCTTAAATTGGGTCAAGATAGGCTGCCCAGCTATGAGAGCATCTTTGGACCAACCTAGGCCTGGGCGTTCGGGTCGGGTGGAAAAAATTTTCGGGTATTTCGGTAAAGAGGTCTAGAATCCGATCGGGTATTATATATATTCGGGTTCGGTTCGGTTCGGGTATTTTGGTTAGGGTTCGGGTTCGGTAATCGGGTTCGGTTAAAATGCCCACCCCTAATGGGAGAAATCGAAAGGGGACCAAGACATGGGAATGTAGATGAAGGAGAAAGCAGTTGGGCTGGGCCTAATGTCAATTTTAAATATTCATTTGTAGTGTAAGTTGAGATCTATTATGAGTTGTGGAATTCAATTATTCATTTAAATAAGCCCATACGGAGAATAAAAACGAATTTGAGATGGCAAATTAGAGCAATTTAATTGGTTGATTAAATTTCTGAATTAATCTGGTGAGGTGGCATGCTTAAGAATGCTCAAAATCTCTCCCTTTTATATAAAAAATACTAGGTGTTTCCCCATGCTGCGCGTGGAATTTGTAGTAATTTGTTTTAATATTTTTTGATTCAATTTCTTTGATTTTTTTTTTTAAAACCGGTGTATTTGACTATTTATTTGTGGTAAATGTTTAATTGTATGTGGATTATTTTTGTTTTAAGTTGTTTGTTTTTAGGGTTCATTTGATTTTAGTTGTAGTTTAGGGTTGGACACTGAAAGCATAGAGAATTGTATTATATTCTCATGAATAAGGTTTTGTAATAGTTTTGCTATTTTGTGCATTATAAAAATTGTATCTTTATTCAAAATAAATAATATATAATTGGTGGAAAAAAAAAATATATATATATATATATAACTAATGGGAAGTTGTTTATTTTTTTAAAAAATTTGAAATTGAGAGGAGTGTAAAACGAAAGATTACATGTCTTGATTGATTGTATTAATTTGAGAGTTTTAATTTTAAATTTATAAGTGTAACAAATTGATACAATAGGTAAAAAGAATTTAATAAATTTAATGACATATTCATCAGTAGTTTAGATATTGAAATTAGTTTGTGCTTTCAAATCATACTAGAAATTTTTTATTTTTCTCTCTTTCTACTGAGTCATTGTTTATATTTTGTTACCTCTTCTTCTAAATATTCACTATTTTATCATCCGTTGTTAACTTAGTCTTCACTCTCCTCTCTAACTCTTCACTTCAACGTAACTTAAACATCGCAAGTCCAATATTTTTTCCAAACAGTAACAATATTTTCTCTCTCTCTCTCTCTCTCTCTCTCTCTTCATCTCTCCCCTCCAACTTATACCAAAGAACATGAGAGAATACATACGGAAGAACACATAGATTTTACAATGAGAGTCATAAGATATCATACAATTTACACTTTTTTGTTTTCTGTACATAATAAACATGTTTTTCTTAAAGCCTTGTGTGATGACTGACAACTGATATTGCTAAGGATGAAATTTGAGTTCATCAACATAATCGTCTTCCTCACCAGAAAATCAATTCTTTAGTTTAAGTCACAAATGCAAATGAAAGTTTAAGTAGACACGACCAGCCACCAAATCGCCTAATCCCAAAGAGTATCCAAAGGCAAAATAAATGCAAACTTAAGTAGACACGACCAACCACCAAACCACAATGTCAGACCAAAACTCAAAGATGCAATGGAAGAGACAAAACATAATTCAGACCATACGACAATCTAGCCGTAGATAAATCCAGCATCATCATCTCTAGCCCATGAAAGAAGATCGACAAATATACAGTTCAAAGCTAGACCATTATTGTATGCATCATGAGAAAGAAATTGCATAAATACGTACACTACTCATAGACTTTTTAAATATGGGCTTACTGCAGAAAGAGAACTAACCATGAAAAAAGGAGATAAGCCCCACTGAAAAACAGAGTAAGCTACATCCTCTGCTGGTCTGTGTGGGTCGCCTGCAAAAGTTTTAAACCTAGAAGCATAGGAAAACTCTTGTGAGTAAAGACTACACTTTGTATATAAATGCTAAAGGGACCAAAGATCAATCTACTTACCATCCATGTCAGTTTTCAGTCCAGATTTTGGATTTATCCGGTGTATTAGGTGAGAATTTGTCACAGTAAAAGCCATAGCAGGTACTAATCTGTAACAGGCAATAAGAGAAATCATCAAAACCTGCTGGTTATGTCAATGCAAAATAGTAAGTAAAAGATAAAGGTATGTAGAGATCTTGTGTTATGGATTCCGAAATAAACTTTACCACAGCGGAAGGAGCGTCCCATTGTTGGCACATCATCCATGGAACACCAATGTTCTGCGAAACGACCACTGAGCATAACACTTCCCTCCTTCACCATAATCACGCTCATCATACCCGTATTCGTTTTCCACCAAATGAATCACGATTTTAAATAAGAAACATGAAGACAGCATGCCAAAATAGAACATAATGGTACTTACTCTTATCTTTTTGCTATATGTTTACTATATACAACGTGAAACTCTCCATGTAATGCTGGAACAAAAAGTTTATTTGAGCAAATGAATTTTCTAGTAACATCAGAAACTAAAATTTCACATATAGTTGTTTTCTACCTTTGATGGCTCGTTAGACCCCCTGAAGATTGTTCCTGGCACATAATGCAGCCAAACCGGGACTTCCCTATAATCACAAGATTTCAATTTACAAAAATCACAATCCGTTTAACTCCAAATCTAAAGTAGAAACTATTAGGGAAAATGAAAGGCTGTTTAGCAAGGGCATTACCCGTAATTCCACTTGGCTGCAACAAAAAGACCAATTCGAAGATCATATACATTCCATCTTGCTGAACTTCACTATATCATACTGTCCGCCAAAATAATACTAACTAACAACAACAAATAACGACCAGTGGACACAAAACTCAGCATACATATTGGGAAATCTTTTAATATCTTCCAAGAGTTAATTGCAAAGCACACATAAGAGTTACTTATTTAACTTTCCAACCTTTCCAGGAGATGGCTCATGATCATTCAAAAACACATAAGATTCTATTGCATTGCAGCCTCCTTCTTTTGTTGTTTGACCAAGTGGTTGCCACATCTGCAAAGAAAACAAAATCGATTTTATCCACAATAAAAATTTTGAAAGAAACATTTCTGAAAAGACCCCAGTCTTAGCTAAGAACCCAACTCATAACCAATGGAACTCTAAAGAACTTAGGAAAACACATTTATGAAACTGAAGGAATCCCCAAATCATTCATTATTCAAAATCTCTTTAGTGAAAGAATGAACTAAAACCACATAAAATATGAAACTTTATTCAATTCAATGTACAACCCAAGTAAGAAAAATAAAATAAAAAAGAAATCCGAGGAAAAAGCTTTGAAATTTAGAAGCACCGTAAATCCAAAATCCTTCATGATGGATGACGAATCCCAGAAACAGAGGAGGCGGTAAACGATGTGATGATTAGGGCGACCGGCCCGGTAGTTGGGATACTTTGAATTTCTATCAGCGTTCTCTGCCTTTCTCGGAGCTTTTGGGGGAGATTCTGAAGAATGATTGAGTGAGAGAGCGTGGGTGTTTTTGGGGTTGTAAGGTAGATTTCTGTGATGAATTCTAGAAACGTGTGGGGTAAATGGTGAAGGCATCGTAGGGGAGACGAAGAGAAGTGTGTTATGAATGGACCTGGCGTTTAGAGCAATTAAGGTAGGAGTGAATGAGGTGTATTAGTTTACCTTGCTTAGGGGTAACGGCTGCTGTTAGAAGTTCTCCGACGGCCATGGGAGAGAAGATGCAGGAGTCGCCGTAATGAGGATGGAGATGAAACGGTTCGTAATTAAAGTTTGGATTATTTGTAAATAGGCCTGCGTGTTATGAGGCCCAAACTCAAGTTTTTCGTTGGCCCAAAATTAATCTTCCTAATGACATGTCTTGTTGAAGTAACGTGATTGGTTGATTATATTTTCTGAATTAAACTGCCTACGTGGATAGGCTTAGAGGCCAGAAAATCTCCTACTTTTATATAAATAAATAAATAAACGAAAGCATAGCGACAAAATGTTTCTTTTTTCAATTGTGAAAGTATAATAAAACAAACCTTGTAGCTAACTTAAAATACTTAATAAATGGTTTTTAAATGTATGTGTAAACCGAATTATCATCCAATTATCGATTCAACCGATCGAACCGGCCGGTCGATCTGTTTATTAAAAAAAAAGAAAGATAATAAACATGGTAAAGAAGCTCTCTTTTTCTCTGAGTCATAGGCTTGTAGAGAGTAGAGGAGGACAAAGAAGAAATGCTCAGCTTCACTCATCTCTCACCTCTCCCGCTCTTCTCCTTCTCCGGCATCTTCCTCCCGTCCTCCCGTTGTCAATTCACGTAGTCGCTTTCTCAATTTCCGAGCACCGATTCCATTTTCGCTCTTTCTCATATCCCTTCCTGTATGGTTTCAGTTTCAGGACGAGAATGTCTTCTTCTTCCGCCGATGATCTCATCGTTGTGAGTTTCTGAGCTTCCTCCATGACTGAATTTGGGTTTTTTTCTTTGTTCGGTTTTACTTAAATCCCGTCTCCGGTGTGATTTTGGCAGCTGGGTTGTGGTGGGATCGCCGTAGATTTCTTAGCGACGGTGGATTCTTATCCTCAACCTGATGACAAGATCCGAAGCACTAGCCTCAAGGTAGTTTCCCCAATGGTCTTCTGTTTTGGTAGTGTGATTTAGGGTTTGAATTTTGCTTCTTTCAGGTGCAAGGAGGGGGAAATGCTGGAAACGCGTTAACCTGCGCATCTCGTCTTGGCTTGAATGCGAGGCTGATTAGTAAGGTCGTTTTCGAATCCTAATTTGGCATCAACAATTGATTACTAATGAGAAATATCTTTAGGTAGCGAATGATTCTCAAGGCAAGGGAATATTGGAGGAGCTTGAATCTGATGGTGTTGATACTTCCTTTCTTGTGGTATTGCTCAACGTTTTGATCATCTTTAGTAATCTATATTCTGTACTGGCCTGTCTCTAACGTCCCAGTATTTGATGTTTTTTTTCCCTAATCTCATCTCATTCCAGGTCTCTAAAGAGGGCAATACACCATTTACATACATTATA
The DNA here is from genome assembly GCA_963576765.1 of Draba incana. Lineage (NCBI taxonomy): Eukaryota > Viridiplantae > Streptophyta > Magnoliopsida > Brassicales > Brassicaceae > Draba > Draba incana. The sequence continues at coordinate 20,231,310 of OY755212.1, read as the reverse complement.
GTTGATAAACAGACGTGAGTGTTTTTGCCCTGATAATGTTTCATATCGTAAACAATAATACATTAGAGTGCTGTTGGCTTCTTTGTTTCAAATCATAATTTCAAGCAAAAAGTTAATATTAACTACTAGAATGAAACACTAGTCCTATGGATTGGAATTGATTTAATGCGTAGTGTCATTAGATTTTAAGTGGATTATATTCTTCAGGAAGACGCGTACCTGTATTCACACGCCTGGAGATCCACCCATGGTACCAACTGACCTTCCTCACTCTAGCATGTTATCAGCTCTAGATGGAGCAAACATCGTTTACTTTGATGTAAGGTTACATGAAACCGCCTTGGTGATTGCAAAAGAGGTAAGCATTACACCTTTTAAATAGTTTTTAGGCTTCACAAGTTTCTTGAGCTCTCCCAAATACACCAAAACAAGTTTTTTTTTCAAATCATGTGCAGTCGTGCAATTAGTAGATTGGTGTGTATGTATGTAAGATTAGTCTTTGATAAGTTCATGATGTTTGAGGTGTTCGCAAAATTTTTCTCTTTTTTTGTTTTCTCTACAAAAACAGAATATGCTACATAACCTTCCTGTTCATTTACTCCTGTGCTTGTTGCGTTTATCCAGAGCAGGCAAGTCGCAAGAAGATACCTATTCTAGTTGATGCAGAGAAGAAAAGAGATGGATTAGATGATATATTGCAATTCGCTGATTACCTTGTCTGCACTGCAAAATTCCCTCAGGCAAGTTAGTCTTGGCTTTTGTTCTTTGTTTTTCGGGCATCTATTTACAGCATTTGAAGCTGAGCATTCTCAGTCTCTCGCGTCTTGCAGGCATGGACAGAGGTGTCTTCAACTCCCGGTGCACTCGTTTCCATGTTATTGAGATTGCCGAAACTGAAATTTGTGATTGTGACCTTAGGTGAAGAAGGTTGCTTAATGCTTCAAAGGGCTTCAAAAGGTACGAAACCCGACACTACATGTAACTCACACGAAATCAATACATCTTACATGATCTTTCTGGGTCATGAACATTTTCTGCCTATGCCCACTTCAACAGAAGCATCAGAATCCAAAGAGATGGATGTTGAGAGTTTTTTGGAGACATTGAAGCATAGAACAGACTCAACCACAACATTTCCGACATGCGTTTCATCAGTAACCAACCGTTCTAACTCCTAAATACCTTCTCACTCATATGAAGACACTCTGATTTTCCCGCACATATTCCCTTGCAGGAGACAACAAAGCTGAAGGTCAACGGGATAGGAACAGTGAGCGGAAGATTATTTCTCGGAACAGCAGAGAAAATTCCTCCAGAAGAGCTCGTTGACACCACCGGTGCAGGCGATGCATTTATAGGAGCGGTTTTATACGGTAAAAGATTCCCAAATGTCTTATCCACTCCCTGGGAAAGAAACTCAAATTCTTATACATTTACAGACTTACCTCTACTTGTATTCCTTGATCTGTAGCCATATGCGTTAGCATGCCCCCAGAGAAAATGTTACCCTTCGCTGCTCAAGTGGTAACTCTCCAAAACCGAACACATTCCATAGAATCTCTGTGTTTTGTTTTCTCGAATGCAAATCAATCTTCAAGAATACACACCTATTTCCCGTATAATCATGTGAATCTAGGAATTTTTTATTGAGTAACGGAATGTTCTAATCCTAAACTGAAACCTACTAATCTTGAAATTTGGAGCCACCAAGTTAATTCCTTTGTTGCCATTAGTACGTGACTCATATAAATAGCCATTGTCTCCGATGTTTTCTAGTCTCATTGAACCATTACAATCCATCCAAAAACCGCACTTTTCCAAATGGAACATACATAACATATTTTCCAAGTAATATTTGTAACAATGTTTTTTTGTATTGCAGGCTGCTTGCAACTGCCGAGCTTTGGGAGCTCGTGCCGGTCTTCCTCAACGTACTGACCCGCGACTTGTTTCCTTTCTGGTTTGACATCTCTAAGATTGTTCTAAGTTCCTTTGTCAACTCTTTTTGAGTCACTTACTCCATTTCACACTTTCGTATATTTTAAAACTTTCTAAAGTATAAAAATAAATAAAAGACTTAGGTGTAAAATCATATTCTGGTTAGGTTTGACTTTTCTATTTTAGTTACAAAGAAGAAACATATGAATAGTGGTGTTATTTATTCAACATATGAATAGTAGCAAACAATGTGAACGCTTCAACATTGTTGATCGAGTCCGTAAAGGTGGTGATTATTATCAACGGCTTGGATTGGAAAGAACACTACTTGCTGATAATCCGAGCCGTCGAGTGCTCCAAGTCAAAGGTCACGATCTCGCGCCTTCTTCACTCTCCACTTGTCGATGTCAACACTTATAATAAAGACAAAATCAAGATCGAAATTGTCGAGCCAAGGCGCATCTCTGATCGGCTGATACTGTGGGACCCCATTGCTGTGTCATTTAAACAGCTTATTAACGGCGAGATGATCGGCCGTGTGAAATGTAAAAAGAAACAAATGTTTATGTTATTTATTTGAAAGGAAAATTAGCATATATAACATTAAAAAAATTATAATTCACTGAATAGCAAAAAATACTGTGCAGTTCATAATTGGTTGTGTAAAATGTATTTCTCAAATGTCCTCTTTGGCACATTGATAATGACAAGTGACAATTCTACAACCGTATCACATACTAATTTTTGTTTTCATGTCCTCGTAGTAAAGAAAACCTATCACTCTATCAATCTTGCACGTAAAATTTTCCTTTTCCTATCAATTCTTCAATAGTCCACGCAAACTATAAATAGTATTTTTTGGGGTAATTTCTTCAACTTTTTTTGTTTTTTTGTTTTGTAAACCCTTTGGAATTCCGGATCTTTAACCTATAAACTTTTTGGTGTCCAGAACTAGTGACCATGAAAAACTCCCTTTCTTCACTTTTGTTTGACATTATTAGTAGTTCGGAAGAAAATTTCTCTACTTCGAATGTATTTTTCTTACGGGAAAATTATGAAACTAGGCAAAAATAAAATTGAAATTAAGAAAATAGTCTACAGATTTTTTAATTAAAAAAACAGTCTACAGTTGACATTTCTATCCTTAATTTAAATAAACAATAAAATCTGTTTTTAATATTCATAATTTCTGATTATATATAATAATACTTCGTAATTGATAAAAATTTGTTTTAAAAAACAATAAAAAGAAATAAAAATCCATTATAATAGGTAAATATCTTCAAATTGCCCAATAATTCTTCTTCCCCGTTTGTGAAATTGATTGTGCAGAACAAGAACCCTAAAGATGATCTCAATTACCCTAAGGGATGGGCAAGTGCGAATTCGAAGATTGATGTGTGGTACACGATTACAAATCGAGTAGAACCCAGAATTGATTTTGATTTTCTCTTTGTTTTGATTTTTGTTATCTCCAATTTCTCGAAAACCCAACAACGGAAATCGTCTCCTTTATCAATCTCTTTTAAGACCCATCAGCCTCAATTTTTCCGATTTCTTCATGGGGACTGAAGAAGAAGAGCGAGATAGACGACTCGAACGTGCTTACAAACATGAATATAAAGATCTTTAATCAAACAAAGACAGAGAAAAAAATGTGATATGCAAATGGAACTTTGACCAGAAGATTAAGAAATGAGAATGTTTCTACACTAAAATCAATCTATATCTTGCCGAAAATGTACAAGAGAAAAAGGAAAGTAGAAATTTAGTAACCTAAATTCAGTGACTAAATTCAGTAACCTAAATTACACCAAGCGGAATTGGCGTAATTTGCGGAGAGACGATGATTGCGATCTTCGATTTCTCGATTGTGTCAAAAAGCGCAGTGAGATCGTCTCCTCGCCGGAGATTGTCGTCGATGAAGGAGTTGATTCCTCTCAGGCGGAGCGCTTTTTGGAGATGGCCAGTGAAGTTGTTGCGTGTCTCAATGCCTCTGAAACTGAGAAACACATTGAGCTCGGTAGAGGAAGAAGGAAGAGATTCCACGGGAGAGATTCAGAAGCTTCCATGGAAATTTTCAAGTTTCTCCATTCGTGTACAGATAACAAAAACACAAACTTGTCTCTGTGAGGAGAGAAAGAAAGAGAGACGACCAGAGAGAGAAGATATTCTTTTTAACAAATAATTTTTTTTTTATTTGATCGTTTCAAATAAAGGTAATAAAGAGAAACAAAGGGTATATCTTTAATTATAAAATAGGTGGTGTATTCTCTTAATTTTAATTTTTTTTAGTGTATTTCCTTAATTTTCCCTTTAAATTAAGGTAAGAAATGTCAACTGTAGACTATTTTTTTTAATTAAAAAATCTGTAGACTATTTTCTTAATTTCAATTTTATTTTAGCCTAGTTTCATAATTTTCCCAACAACAAATTCTAAAAATTAGCCCATACTTTAACTTGCTTTTTCATTATACATATGATCCACTTAAAAAGCCCATAATTAATTTTCAACTTCTAATTTTTAAAAAAAAAAACCTAGGTATTTTATTTGCTAATCTATACTATAATACTTGGCCAGCACTCTCTAAAGTCTGAGACGTGGTTTTTTTCTTTTTAATAAATAAAAAGCTACGTCGTTTCATAAACGAAAATGAAGAAAACATTTCCCCTACTTTTCTGTGACACCCAATTTCAGGGCATATATGATATATGCGGTATATGCAGAGAGTCTTAAAAAAATTGATTTGGCTACCTATATCACCAAAGTGCACTTATCTTTTCGGTCACAGGTCTTGAGAGAGCTCCAGAGTTAAGCGTGCTTAAGCTGGTGTAGTTTCGGGATGGGTGACCTACTGGGAAGTCATTTTCAGTATCGTGTAAGTGAGGTTAAAACATGAGAAAAGATAGCGCGGTGATATTGTAGGCTTAGTAAAACATGAATTTCGGAGCCTCCCAGAATAATGCACCGGTCGTCGGACATGGTGGGCCCACGGGCCTGTGAGTGGACGGGGGCCCATGGGAAGGGCGGTCGGGACGTTACAAGTGGTATCAGAGCGAACCCTGACAACTGTGTGCTGTCGGGGTAACGATCTTGGTATGCGCAACGAGGACGTTGCGATTTGTTAGTGGGGGTGATTGTGACACCCCGATTTCAGGGCATATATGGTATATGCAGTATATGCGGAGAGGCTTAAAAAAATTGATTTGGCTACCTATATCACCAAAATGCACTTATCTTTTCGGTCACAAGTCTTGAGAGAACTCCAGAGTTAAGCGTGCTTAAGCTGGTGTAGTTTCAGGATGAGTGACCTACTACGAAGTGATTTTCAGTATCGTGTAAGTGAGGTCAAAACACGAGAAAATATCGCGCGGTGATTTGTAGGGTTAGTAAAACATTAATTTCGGAGCCTCCCGGACTAATGCACCGGTCGTCGGACATGGTGGGCCCACGGGCCTGTGAGTGTACAAGGGCCCATGGGAGGGGCTGTCGGGGCGTTACACTTTCTGTGCCTACCCATCTCCAAATCCAATCACACACAATTGTTTCTTTCTCCTCTAGGGTTTTTCGCCACTCTGTCCTCATATCTCCATACGCCTCTCTCTCTCTCTCTCTTTCTCTCTCTCTCTCTCTCTCTCTCTCTCTCTCTCTCTCTCTCTCTCTCTCTCTCTCTCTCTCTCTCTCTTTCTCATAAATTGGATCGAACGATGGCGAAACTTATGATTCTGACATAACTATAATCTAATTTTAGTTTTGATTCATTTTTTCACATAGACATCAGGACTGCGTAGTCTTGGAATCCAAACTTAGGTCATTGGTTTCCAACACGTTTGGTAAATAGGGGAGAATAAAATCAAGAATTTTAATCAAAATTGTAATTGTGTAGCCAACTACCATATAAATATAGAGGAAGCTCCTAGCCATTCATTTAGCTAAATTTTTCTTGGTCATATCATAACCATTTAGGTGTCATTTGTTGCTGGTTTTTTCGTCAAAGCAAAAGATAAAACAGAAAGAAGCAACAAGGTTTGTGATTTTTATAGTGTATTAGATTTATAGTCCAGGAACAACTTCATTTTCTAGATTACTCATTAGAGTGGACGTGGTTATAGGAATGTTTAAAGTCCTGAACTAGATCTACATCTTCTTTCTTGTGTAATGTAATGTGGAGAAGAAGCAACTACAATCACTATTCATGCTTCCCAACAAATCTAATATCTGTTTCTCCTATGAGAATCTCGAGAGGGACACCGATTACTTCAGCGACAAAATTAAGCTAAGTTGAGGAGGATCTTGTTCTGTATTTAAGGTAATTCGTGTTCTTATTGTCCATTGTTTTGAGAATTTTCTTCTTCGGATGTTCTAATATCTCAGTTGGTTAATTCTTTACCCTTTTGGTGGAACAGAGAGTTCTTACTAACGGTAAAAATCGACCCGAGAGCCTTTTGGTATATGAATGCATTGCCAATCAAAGTCTCCAGAAGGTAAATATCGCCAGATACATTCGAATTATAATATATTTTGCTTATCTTACTCTTGAGAAGACCTAATGGATTCTTATATGGTTTTGCTACTACAAAAGAACAATACATATCGTTGGTTATATATGTTCTCTTCACCGTAATTGATTCACTTGACATTGTTTAACTACAAATAAAAATTAATGGCTCGGATCCACTTTTTGTCCATTGTTCATTCTTTTTTACTTTTTTGTAGGCGGGTTAACTTTAAGCGTTATTAGTTTCTCTCTTCTTTTCCTCGGGCTCATGGAAATATATCGCTTTTTACTTATAACTCAAAACTGTATAGTCGATGCTCTTTCCCTCCTTTGTGAGGTTTCACATTTTCTCTTCAGGTCAGGTTGAGCTTGCCACATGCTCTTCTACTTTTTAATCCAAATTCTGTCAGGCAAAGTGCAACATTTTTAAATCGGTGTTGTTTCTTGGTGTTGTTTTCCTAAGCGAGTATCTTCTCCGAGAATATGGCAAGCCAAAGGTACGAAGAAAGCTGCATCTAAGGTGACAATTTTATACAATGTTCAAGGTAGTCTCTTATAAAGAAAAGAGAGTGATAAGCAGAAGGGAAAGTGAAGGAGAACAAGAAGTTGTTGGAGTTGGTTTTGTACAAGCATCTAGCTCATTATACTCATTCATTCATTGTTGTTCGTAACAAACTCTTTCTCTTTCACTTTAGAACTCTCTGGTGATTGTAAATTTATCATCGTTTTGCTAGGTATTATTCTTATTTTTGAGAATCTAGCAGGTGAGTTTTGGATATTTGTTTCTATGAACATTGTACCAGTTGATTGTTAATATTCATACGGTTGTATTTTACCATAGTCAAGCTCTCATTAAAGTCATTATTTGTTCACATTGAGAAAATAACTCCTTGTTTGCATTCTTTATATATAAATTCATAAATATACTTTGTAAACTGTAATCTTGGGTGCATTCTTCAAACTTACGATTCAGTTCTCTCCAATGTGTCTTTTATGGTTATTTGAATCTAATTAGTTCTATGACCAAAATATAATTTGTTAAACAAATTACATGTTTACGTGATTTGGTTTACATGTTATATTAGTTAATTATTTTCGTAAAAATTTAAAATAATCTTAAGTCTTAACAGCAATATACCTTTCTAAAAGTTTTATATTAAGCCAAATCAAACAATAAAATTATAACTAAAAATATATAGTTAGTAATTATATAAAACTTTAACGGTTGACTATCCAAAGTAGAGTTAATATGCTCACAAAAGTAAAAGATAAAACCCTAGCCCTGACCGGGTTAAGAAATCTGCTTGCAAATTTGATAAACAGGGGATCAGCTGGAGCGAGAACAAAGGGAATATATTGTACATGTAGAATCTCGAATCGGCCGGCAAGAATGGCGAGCGCTGATCAATCTTTCGACACATGCCACTACAAGAAAACAGTCCATTAGTGACTACGGTTTGTGACTGAAAAATCAGTCACTAATATTTGCGACTACTTTGAGACGAATATCCGACTGATTTGCCACGCCAATAAAAGGCGTCATAAACTAGTCGCTAATTTGCGACGTCAGGAACTAGTCGTAAGGTAGTCACAAATTAGTGACTACTTTGTGACACCTAAAAGTAGGTTCAGAAGTCGTCACAAATCAGTCACAAATTAGCGACTCCTGGAAGACGATTATAGTGGTCGCAAAATTGTGACGCCTTTGTGACCACAATTTAGCGACGCCTTCAAAAGAGTCACTCAAGCGTCGCAAATCCAATGTCGACACAAGAAGATATTTTTTGTAATGGTAGTCGCAAAGTAGAGGCTAAAACGTCACATATTTGTCACTCTTTAAAGAGTAGAAAACAGTCCATTTGTGACTGCTTTGTGACCGATTTGTGACTAAATAGGGTTTAGGGTTTCGACGCGGGACCAAAATAATTTTTTGCCACCGATTTGTGACTGAATATGGTTTAGGGGTTCGTGGTGTTGCAAAGTAGTTGCAAATTTGTGACGAATTTGTGATTGAATAGGGTTTAGGGGTTCGAGGTGTTGCAAAGTAGTTGCAAATTTGTGACGAATTTGTGACTCTTTAGTGACTATATAGGGTTTAAGGTTCAGATCTGAAATCCTTATACTAACGTCACAAAATAGTCACAAATATACCACTACTTTGCGACACATTTGCAATGCAAAAGTAAATCTGCGGCTGATTAGTGACTACTTTGCCACTCCATTTTACATTACTACACATTAAAACCCAAAATGTATGTTTCTATGATTCATAGTTGTATTTAGTTTGTACTAAAGTCAATGACAAAGTAGCCAAGATGTGGTTGTAGTGAGTAAATCAATTTACAAAAACATATTTATGTGAGAACAACATTAATGTACTTTAGCTTATAAACACTTAGAAGTTTTAAAGTAAGTTTATGTAAAGTTGATGTTTTTGTAAATTAGCTTTGTTAGTGGTGGTATAATGGTTATATCAGTTTATTTAGGGTATATGGTTTAGGGAAAGGGTAGAAGAATAAATTTTGGGTCTAAATATTTAGGGTTTAGGGATTTGATTTGTGACTAACTTAAAATCGTCACAAATCAGTCACAAATTTGAGACTAATTAGCGACGACCTTAGTCACAAATTTGCCAAGCCGAAAAATGACTAAGCGGGAAACAAAATTTGCAAAAAATTTTCATTTTGCGCCTAAGTGTAAAAGTTAAAAAAACTCTGATTCCCAAATCACTTTTGCGCCTAAGTGTAACGAGTGAATCCTATGTTCCTTCTTCTCTTTCTATCTCTTTCGATCTCTCTGTTCATCAATCTTCCTCTCTTCATCAAAGTTTCAATTTCACCTTCCTCTCTTCATCAAAGTTTCGGTCTCTCTGTTGTTCATCAACGAGGAACCCTAATTTTTTGTCTTGGATTCTTGTAATTCAATCGGAGGGTTTCTGGAAGAATCAACTTCAGGTTGGGTTAATCTTTGGGAAAAATCCTTTGCGTAGCTTGGATTTGGACGCTGACTCGGCCTCACACATCTCATTATGTCGGACGGTGAAGGAATCGACGGATTTCGCCATTTGCTCTGCTCGTTCCCTCCGTGAAAACTCTACGGTAGAGCTTCTCTTTTTGACTAAAATTCCCTGACTTTGGGGTTTTAATTAATCCATTTACAAGTGAATTTCACTTCTCTCTTCTCCAAAAATCGATTCTTTTTTAATTTCGCTTGGATTTTGATTTGTAGGGTTTTTTGTTTGATCAAGCTCCTTTGTTTTGGGTTTTTGGGTCTTCTCGTTTTACTGGGTTTGTAGAAATGGATTTAAATTATGTAAAAGTGATGGAGGATTGGCAATCGAAGAAATCTAACGAGAATAATTTTAAAAAGAAGAGGAAGAAGAAGAATAAGAATAAGAGCAATGTCAGAAACAGTGAAGGTGAAGAAGAAGAAGAATCAAATGGGTGTTGGGTCAAATTTAGGGTTATGGTTTGTTGTGACGTTCATAGCCCTCCTAGTCTATCTACAACCACTGGTATGTCTTCTTCTTCTTCTCTCTTGTCCATTTTGTTCTGCCATTTGAGCTCAAGATAGGATTTTTAATCCTGTTAAGGAAAAATCCTTCCTTTCTCATGAAACCTTGTAAATTTCTCAAGAATTTTGCTTCCAATTGTCACAGGACTTATGTTTCTAATAGAGTCTCTAACTCTCAGTTCCGATCTATATAGGTTAATCTTTCTCTCTTTTTCACCAACACCTCTGGTTTTAAATTCTTTAGCAACAAATTTTAGGATTCACAATTCAACATCTTTCGCTTATGGTGAAATCATAGCGTTATAGCTTATTGGCTCTGAATCGTGGTCTCTCATGGGGCACTATTTTTGTTTCATCTATTCATATGGAAGCTTCAATAATGGACGGGAAAACAAAAAGATGTGGAGCGGTCTTGTCAATAAACTTCCTGGTAACATTCTTGTTCACTATATTATATTACAAAACCCACAAATACCATAACTTTGATTACCTTGAAACATTGGTTTTTGCCGCTATTGATGCAGGGATGGTTGAGGCTTTGACAGCTAAAGTCACTGCTTGGGAAGATGAAAGAGGCAATGAATTCTTATACGATGGTGTAAGTGTTTTTATTGATCAATGACTTTATTATGCATACTTACAAATCAACATCTTATACACAAAAACACACTCCATTCTTCAGGTTCGGTCGGGGCCTTGCAGGTTTTGGAGAGGGATTTAGCTATTTTTGGATTCTTCATTGCCTTAGGCAGGAGCACATAGTCCCTTTTAGTTGCAAATGGTTTTGATTTTCTGGAGAATCCTTTGGAAGAACTTGTTAGTTGCAAACTTTAGGAATTTGATATGAAATTGAAGGTGGTATTGCTTACGGATTGGATAGGATGGTGATGATGCTTGGAGGTGCTAGCTCCATAAGAAATTGAAAAAGTTTGTATTTTTGTTGTTCTTGTTTTGTTTTTGGTATCATTTTATGTATTAAAAGAATTTCTTGTGGAGCATTCTTTGTAATGTTTGTTTTGTAATAAAATTTTGCATTTCAAGTTTTTTTTTATTATTCACAGCATTTGGTAATTGAAAACAACACAAACAAACAACAATTAGTAGCATTTAAGTGACTGAAAAGTGACTTGAAAGAGATTCAATTTAGTCACTTCTAAAACAAAAGCGTCGCAAATCAGTGGCAAATTAGTGACCAAAATGTGACTAACCCAAAACGTGACAACAACAATATAGTCTCTAATTAGAAGCTAATTAGTCGTTAATTTGCGACGAATATAGTAGTCATAAATCAGTCGCAAAATCAGAAGTCGCTAATTAGTCGCTTATTTGCCACGCCAAAGGCAGTCTCAAATACGTTGCTAATTAGTGACTACCTACATGAGTCACAATTGTGTTGCTTATTTGCGACTGAGTTATGGAGTTATTAATCCGTCGCAAATTAGCGACGAATTTGCGACTGAGTTATGGAGTCCTAAATCCGTCATAAATCCGTCACTAATCAGTCGCAAATTAGCGACGAATACGAAGCGTCGCAAATTAGCGACGGCGTTTTTGCGACGACTTCTATTCGTCGCAAAGTAGTCGCAAAGGCCTCATTAGTGACGAATTTGTGACGTTTCTGGTAGTGGCAAATGACTTGTTTTCTTGTAGTGTGTGAGAACTTGAGAATTTCAAAATATAATTTTCATTACATAAATGAAATTAACAAAGTAGTTTCACAAAACTTACTGATTTTCTATCGGGAATAATGTAAAGGACACTAACCCGCGCGTTTGTGCGGGCTCTCATCTAGTAAACTTAAAAGATTATAGATATAGTTTTTCTCCTTTTCAAACCTAACGTGGGTGTGCGTCTGCCTCTTCATCTGTCTCTTTTTTTTCCCCCTAATTTCCACTAAAGCTTCAATCAAGTAACTAGTTAGAATTCTCGTCTTGTTATCTCTTTGTTTTAATTTTGGATTTTTGTTGTGTTTGTTGCAAATTGGTGATACGTTTGTAAATTGTATTAAAGTGTTTTATAATTTTGTTTTGTTTTTGCAGACAAATCATGGAAAAATATTTTACCAGAACAACACCATCTTCATCTCATTGTGATTTAGATGTATTACCAGAGGATCCTGCAGATCAAAAAAGAATATTTGAATATCATCCAGATCAAAGAGAAGGGGTAATTCGAACATATTGGATTAGAAGTCCTTACCAACCTCGTGATCATATTTTTTGAACAAAAACTGATTGGAGGTGTTATGAGGTGATTTAACCCTGCTTGGTTTGATCAATATAAAAATTGGTTAGAATATAGTGTGAAAAAGGAAGCAGCTTTTTGCCTATGTTGTTACTTATTCAGAGATAGTAATGGTATGGGCGGGAAAAATGATGCTTGGACCACTTGAAGATGTATTGATGACTAGTTTGAGAAGCTGGTAATACAGGAAGCTGATACAGATACAGAGCTGAGGAAGTAGGCTTGGGTAAGAAGCTCGTAGAGCACGTTGAGACAGAGACATGATTACAGAGAGCTAAAGAAGGACGTAGATACAGTACCTCTACTAAAAGGATTTATGTACCATAAGGAGTCGTTGTACCAGCAGAAGTACAACATGAGCTGGAGTGGCACAAAGAAGTTGGGTCGAATGAGTTTGGGCTTTAACCTATTTGAAACTATTCTTGCCGACTGAAACAAAGATAAAAGGAGGCAGAGGATTTCAAATAGGTTAAAGTCCAAACACATTCGACCCAACTCCTTTGTGCCACTCGAGCTCTTGTTGTACTTCTACTAGTACAACGACTCCTTTTGGTAGAGGTACTGCTTCTACGTCCTTCTTCAGCTCTCTGTAATCATGTCTCTGTCTCAACCTGCTCTACGAGCTTCTTATCCAAGCCTACTACCTTAGCTTTGTATCTGTATCAGCTTCCTGTATTACCAGCTTCTCAAACTAGTCATCAATACATCTTCATTCTCCCCCTTGATGACTTAGTTTTAGAACTAGTGCACTCACGCATACCTCAAGATTAAGCACATCTTCGTTCTCCCCCTTTTAAACTTAGTTGGGTACTCAAGCATCCATTGCATATTTTCTACAATCTCTTGCACTGCTCCCCCATACACCATGCTCTTAGAAACAACACAAATCAAGTTAATGAACATATCTTAGAAGCAACTGTCCCACATCAAAAGATACCGCTGTTGCCAATAGAACAAGATCGAAGCTTGTCGTACGCATATGACAATTTCTTATTGATGTGGTAGTTTAGAGATCCACAAGAGACAAAATCTTATTAAACTTGGAGACCAAGGCTAAGGTTAGCCTATGGGAGATGAATATAAATACCAAGAGGATGTGATAAGAAACCTCATGCGCCTAGGGTATCATTGAGAGAGGCACACATGTATGTGTGGCGTTGTATACCAGAGGAGATTAGAAAACAAGATTTGTCTATTGGTGTTTGTCTATGAAGATGGCAATCATGTGAAGAGGATGATGCACCGGTGTGTCTGATTGGTAGTCAAGCTGCGGGCTTGATACCTTTCTTCATAGTAAGTTGATTCATGTAGAAAAGAATGGTAGGCATTGTAGTGCCGGATATCTTACGCAATTATAGGTTGTGGCCTTTCCTATAGTGGATTGATTCTGGATGAGGTCACGGGATTAGAAAACGAACCTTGTTAAAAATCTCTTGTGTTAATTTCTTTTTATGCTCATACACATACAAACGAATAGATCTAGCTACAAAACCGCACTTACACCACTGATGGTTTCTCTAGTTGGAATAAGTTTAGCAGAATTTCAGGCCATGTGGGAGAGTGAATAGTTTTCATAACAATGATGTCATGAAGTGTGAAAATCTTGTGAAACAAAGCCAGTCTATCGAGCATGCTTTGCATAAGCAGAATGATATTATGAATAATGAGTATTGGATTCGGTTAAATGCTTCAGTTGATGTTTCTAGATACTTATTGTAACAAGGGCTGCCTTTTCGTGGTCATGACGAGTCAGGAAAATCCTCTAATAGAGGAAACTTTGTGGAACTTTTGAAATACACTGCTGATCAAAATGAAGTTGTTAGTAAAGTTGTCTTAGAAAATGCTCCTGGAAATAATCAGATGATTTCTTCAGAGATTCAAAAAGATATTGTGCATTGCTTTGCAGAAGGGACAATCAGATCGATTATTGAAGAAATTGATCATGATGTTTTTGGTTTGTTGGTGGATGAGTTTGCTGATGTTTCTGATAAAGAACAAATGGAAGTGGTCTTTCGGTTTGTTGATAAAAGTGGGATAGTCAAAGAAAGATTCATTAGCTTTACGCATGTGTTCGAGACATTTTCTGCATCTCTGAAATCTGGTATTGATTGTTTGTTTACTAAACTTCGGTTTAGCATTAACAAGGTCAGGGGACAAGGTTACGATGGAGCAAGTAATATGAAAGGGGAGTTCAATGGATTAAGGTCATTGATCTTAAAGGAGAACAGATCGGCGTATTCTGTTCATTATTTTGCTCATCAATTTCAGTTGGTTGTTGTGGCAGTTGCAAGGTTGGAGGATTTTTGGATATGATTTCTTTATTGTTAAATGTGGGTGGAGCTTCTTGTAAAAGGAAAGATATGATTCGTGAAGATCATAGAAAAGTGATGAATGAAGGAATTGTTAATGGTGAAATCAAGACTGGAACAGGGTTAAATCAAGAAGTTGCTCTTAAAAGACCAAGAAATACTCCTTGGGGTTCTCACTATTGAACTTTGTTATGTTTGATGAGTTGTTTTCTTCTATCATGAATGTGCTTGAGCATATCGAGAATGATGGCATATAAGACTCTAATAGACGTCAAGCATATGGTCTTCTTAGGTACTTCCATAGTTTTGATTTTGCCTGTAGCAACTGCAAGTGTTGAGAGATGTTTTTCAGCAATGAAGATCATGAAGACGGATCGACGTAATCGGATTGGCCATCAATTTCTTTACAACTCTTTAGTTTGCTTTATTGAAAAAGATGTATATAAGACTGTTACAAATGAGGCGGTGATGAAAAGATTTCAAGATATGAAAAATCGCATAAAGCTTTTGTAGGATGATATATGAAATAAAAGATTTTTTTCATAGTTTTGATTTTTAGATTAAACTTGCACCCGGTAAAAAAAATTCCTGGATTCGCCACTGAATAGAATCAAAACTCAAGTAGATTAGAAAGAATCAATAACTAGATCTATAAAAAAAATATGAAATTCGGATTTTAGATCTAGATCCGAATATGAGAGAGAGGGAGAGAGAGAGGGAGAGAGAGGGTGAGAGAGAGGGAGAGAGGGTGAGAGAGAGAGAGAGATTCTTCTTCAAGGAATCAAAAACTAGATCTATAAATTTTTTTTGGATCTATATCCAAATATGAGAGAGAGAGAGAGAGAAAGAGAGAAAGAGAGAGAAGAGAGAGAGATTCTTCTTTTTCTTTTTCTTCTTCTTCTTCATCACCTCCATTTTTTAGAGAAAGAGAGAGAAAAAATGACGAAAAACAGATGTCGTGAGAGAGAGAGAATTTTTTTTTTTTTTAATGATTTTGTCTTTGTTTTGTAAAAAGGTGGCATGTATTGCAAGAGTGATTGTCAAAGTGGCAAACTTAAAATAAAACTGTTCAACTGTGGCATTGATAAAATTCTCCCATAAATCAATGAGATATATTTTTAAAAAAGTCAAATTAGAATTTAACATCCGAAAAATTACAATGTACAAGATCACAATACATGTCAAGTATTCCATAATATTTTGATACATCTCATTTATATTTCTTCTATCTATTCTAATGGTATTAAATATTTAGTTTTTTATTTGAATTGTATTTACTTTTTGGGGAGTTACAAACATGCCAAATTTGAAAATTTTTTCTTTCAAATATGTCATCTTTAAAAATTTATTGCAAACATGCCACATTTTATAAAAAAAACAAAATCAATAATTTTGTTTTTTCTCTCTCAAAATCCAAACTCTAAAAATATGAAAGTTAAGTTAAAAGAAAAATGATATATTGCAAAAAAAATTCAAACGATGGCATAAATAAACTGGCATGCCAAAAGTAGTATATAATGAAAATTTTCTTACTTTTTTTTAATGTTTACTACTTTATTCATCATGTCATTGTCACCATAAAAAAACCAGAATGGTAGCTGACATATTTGGTTTTTGGGTAGGAAACTAAAGAAATAAAGAAAGTGTGGGGGTCAATATATTGAATGGTAAATTAACGCTTACTTACCTTAATTGTAGAGTAAAAAGCTCCGACGACTTATGACTGAGTTCCGAAAAGAAAAAGAGAAGAAAATTAAAAAATATATATATATATATATATATATATATATATAGGGGAAAAAAAAAAACAAGGAAAGCGTCTCTACAAAAACACTCAAGCAGATTTGAATTTTAATTTGGTTGAAGAATTCTAAGCTAGTCATATTTCCATTGGATTCAATCGCATTTCTGGGAGTTTTCTCTAAGAATTGTTTTTCTGGGTTTACGAGTTGCAGAGTTGGTCATAGAGACATTTTTTTGCCGTTTTGGGTGAAACGATCATCTGTTATCGGAATGCGTTTCTGATCTGAGAACCTAACTAGTTCCTGATCTGATCAATCTCCGGTGGAAATGGTAAAATATTTTTCTGGGTTTAATTACGTTTCACATTCCAGATAGGGTTATAAATTCTGTATTGCGATTGTGTGTGTTCTTCGTATCGTTGAAATTATCTGATGAGCGAATTGGTTTCATGTGATCCTTTTGGGATTGTAGATTTTAAGCTAAAATCCGACTAAATCGGATGATATGACTTTCCATTGACCAGGATTTTCATGTGATCATCTGGGTTCTTCTGATTTGGATTTCAATCTACTTGTCCACTTTTTATCACGTGATGCTCTCTGGTTACTATGATTCAATTATCTTTGATCAAAAATCATAAAAAAGGGGTTTCGTTCTTTGCCACGAGTATATAAACTAGAGTATCAAATGCTCAACAGTGCTAGTCTCTTTCTGTAGCAGATATGGCTTGTTACTGGTTTGGAAGGAATATGCTCTCTCTAGTTATCTGAATTGCTGTAGTTGCAGGCTTGTACTACAGTTAATATTGGCTCTTTCGTTTGGGTGGAAGATCCAGAAGTGGCATGGATAGACGGTGAAGTTATCGAGGTTAAAGGAAATGATATTAAGGTCAAATGTACCTCAGGGAAGACGGTATGCTTAACCATTTTGACTGATTAAACCTCTCGAGTATAGAATTTTATGTTTCTTTGTACAGGGATTAAGTTTTCTTTTTAAAGTGGCTTTGTTACATTATTGGTCATTTTCAGGTGGCTGTTAAACTTTCAAATGCATACCCAAAAGATGTTGAAGTTCCAGCTTCTGGAGTGGATGATATGACAATGCTAGCATATTTACATGAACCTGGAGTCCTTCAAAATATGAAAATAAGATTTGATACCAATGAAATATATGTGAGTTGCAGCTTCTTGAACGTCAATAATTTCTTTCACTTTGTTAGGCATTTTTTCTAATATACACATTGTTTCAGACTTACACAGGGAATATCTTGATTGCTGTAAACCCTTTTAGAAGACTACCGCATCTTTACTCCAACCATATGATGCAACAATATAAAGGTGTAGCCTTTGGAGAACTGAGCCCCCACCCGTTTGCAGTTGCGGATGCAGCTTACAGGTGCGTGCCATGTAATTTTGGACTCTTACTTTATTCTCCTTTTCCTACTGCTTGTTTCCTGTTTGACGTTACTTTGCTTGTTTAACACTGGATGTAGACAAATGATTAATCAAGGCATTAGTCAATCAATCTTGGTAAGTGGTGAAAGTGGAGCAGGGAAGACTGAGACTACTAAATTGCTCATGCAGTATCTGGCAGATATGGGAGGTCGAGCTGTTTCAGAAGGAAGGACAGTCGAAAAGAAAGTTTTGGAGGTTATACATGACCTATCTTTTTGTATAGACGTTCTGGGTTGTTAAAGTCCATTTGAAAATCATTCTTAGATATGTTTATGTTTTCTTTGTATGCAGTCCAACCCTGTTCTAGAAGCATTTGGAAATGCAAAGACCGTTAGGAACAACAATTCAAGGTCTATATAGTATACATTATATCTATCATATGCATGTGTGTGTGCGTACATACTTTTTCATTTCTTCTTGAGTTGAATATCCTTTTACCTGCTGAATTCATCTTCATGATCATATAATGTTGCAGTCGATTTGGTAAATTTGTGGAGATTCAGTTTGATCAAAGGGGAAGAATATCAGGAGCTGCTATCAGGACTTATTTGTTAGAGAGATCGCGGGTTTGCCAGGTCTCAGATCCTGAAAGGAACTATCACTGTTTTTATATGCTCTGTGCTGCACCACCTGAGGTACATATGGCTTCTCTCTCCTCTTAAAGTGCTTCCCAGAAATTCTAAGCGTTATTCTCATTGGAGACGTTAGCATCTGATCTGGTATTTGAAATAGCTATGGATCAGACCTTGCCCTGCTTCTCTCCCAACTATGTTATTATAGTAAATAACTTTTAACCCCAGTTGCTTGTATATGTTTGGTTCACGTTTACTAGAACTCAGGTGGAAGCATCATTAAAATTGTGCAGTCTTCTATTAGGATGTGTCATCAAAATTTCTGCCCTGATGTTTTCTCATTTTTCTTTTATTATTTGATCAGGACATAAAAAAATGGAAATTGGCGGACCCAAGAACATTTCATTACCTGAATCAATCTAAATGCATTGAGTTGGAGAGAATGGATGATTCAAAGGAGTATATTGAAACTAGAAAGGCAATGGATGTTGTTGGGATAAATTCAGAGGAGCAGGTAGGTTTGTTTTTGTCATGTTTTTGTCATTCCCTTAGTCAAAATTATGGTATCGACATATGAGAGTCTTTTGGTATAAATTTTGTGTCAGGAAGCAATATTTCGAGTTGTGGCTGCCATTCTTCATCTAGGTAATGTTGAATTTGGAAAAGGGAAAGAAGCAGACTCGTCAGCCCCAAAAGATGAAAAGTCCTACTACCATCTGAAGACTGCTGCTGAGCTTTTCATGTGAGTAACTAATTGATTTTCTGTGAATATGAAATGTAAAAAGCACCCTTTCTGGACCTGGTACATTTAATATGAAATAAAGAAATCATTCCTGACTCATCGAATTTTGTCAGGTGCGATGAGCAGGCACTGGAAAATTCTCTTTGTAAACGTGTAATTCTGACACAGTATGAATCCATTACAAAATGTCTGGATCCAGAATCTGCGGCACTCAGCAGAGATGCATTGGCAAAAACTGTATACTCAAAATTGTTTGATTGGTATGTCCATCTTAATACTTAAGGAATTTCGGTAGCTAGATGCTTCTCTTTCTTTGCAGATTGGCAAACTTTGTTTAGTAAATCTTTCTTAACTTGCTCTGGTGCTCTTTCAGGATTGTGAACAAGATCAATAGTTCAATTGGACAAGATCATGATTCAAAATATTTGATTGGAGTACTGGATATATATGGATTTGAGAGTTTCAAGACAAACAGGTGCTTAAGCGGTATGCCTTTTGTTTGATAAGGGGAAGGAACCACTTTAGAGAAATACTATGGAGTTTAGCCTGATATGAAAATAGGTCTCATTATTTTCACATGGTAGCTCTGTTGTTTAGTTTGTTGGTTCTCTAGAAATTTCTAGCTTTAGTAAGGAATGGAAAGAGTAGTAAATGTTGCTGTATTGAAGTCTTTTGATATCAAGTAAAAGGTACAAACAAAATTCTAAAATATTACCTAATGAAGGACCTTTCCAACTTTTGGATATCCGATTTCCTCTCTTTTCATACATACATATATATATATATATATATATATAGATATAAATTGAAATGGAATGGAGGTGAAAATGTCTAATGGATTTTTCTTGTGTTTTCCTTTAAAAATGATTTTTATTGCATTCGGTTTGCAGTTTTGAGCAATTTTGCATCAATTTGACAAATGAGAAACTTCAGCAACATTTTAATCAGGTTTGTCAGAGCTTTGTTTATCTTTGGATTGCTGCCATTATTTAGCCTGACTTTTCTCTAATAGTGATCCAATTTTTTTTTTTTACCCGGGCAGCATGTCTTCAAAATGGAACAAGATGAATATAATAAAGAAGAAATTGATTGGAGCTACATTGAGTTCGTAGATAATCAAGATATATTGGACCTTATAGAAAAGGTCGCTAGTTTCATCATGCTTCATCTGCTACCTGTTACTGAGTATTATTTATTAAACACTTATAATTTTCATTTTGACATGTCTCAGAGTCCCGGTGGTATCATTTCTCTCCTGAATGAGGCTTGGTATGGCTAAGAACTTGAATTAGTATTTTTCAGCATTTGTTTCCTCTTTCTCCCTTCATATCCAAATTTCATACTTGTATCTTGCAGCATGTTCCCTAGATCAACACATGAAACATTTGCTGAAAAGATGTATCAAACGTTCAAAGATCACAAGCACTTCAGTAAGCCAAAATTAGCTCGTACTGACTTCACAATTTGCCACTATGCTGGTGATGTGAGTATATGTTTGCTTAGACGTTTTGAATATGTATAATGAAATAATCTCCTCATAACTAGTTGTTCATACCCTAATAAGTACATAATTATATTTGCAGGTCACTTATCAGACCGAACAGTTCCTAGAAAAGAACAAAGATTATGTTGTTGCTGAACATCAGGCTGTGCTAAATGCTTCAAGGTGCACCTTTGTTGCATGTCTCTTTCCTCTTCTTGCAGAAGATGCTAACAAAAAGTCAAAGTTCTCTTCGATTGCTTCACGATTTAAGGTGCAGTAAATGAGGTAGTTTTATGCAAATTGTTGTCTGTTCAATCCCATGACTACTGAAGCTACTTTCTTACTTAATGCAGCAACAATTGGTGACATTGCTTGAAACGCTGAGTACTACTGAGCCTCACTATATTCGTTGCGTGAAGCCCAACAATCTTCTGAAGCCTCTGATCTTCGAGAACCAAAATGTTTTGCAACAGCTACGATGTGGGGTGGGGTTTCCATGTTTTGATTTTGCTAGCAAATGTGCTTCTTATGGTTATATGCAAGTTCTATATTCTGAATATGCATATTTTTCAGGGTGTGATGGAAGCAATCAGGATTAGCTGTGCTGGATTTCCTACTAGAAAACAGTTTGAAGAATTCCTAGAAAGATTTAGTATCCTTGCTCCTGCAGTTTCGGATAAGAGGTTTCCCTCTCTTCAATTTCGAGTTTAGAAACTTACCTAGATATTGAAAACGTTCTAACTTTGGTTGGCCTATTTCTAGTTCTGATGATGTAGCTGCCTGCAAGAAACTTCTTGAAAAAGTTGCACTCCAAGGATACCAGGTACGTTTTTGAAGCGCCATATTATGAATATTTTGCAATGTCCCGAGCTTTAAAAATTTGATGAAGAGCATCTGATTGATCCTCCTTTCATGATGCGCTTTGTTAATCCAGATTGGTAAGACAAAGGTTTTCCTCAGGGCTGGACAGATGGCTGACTTAGATTCTCGGAGGAATGAGGTATTAGGCAGAGCAGCCAGCAGCATCCAGAGGAAATTCCGCTCCTACTTGTCCCGCAAAACATTTCTGATGCTCCGCAAAGCTGCAATAAATATGCAGGCTGTGTGCAGAGGTACTGTTCAGTTAAAAGAATAACATCCGAATTTACTACTCTGGCTATTAGAAATGTTACTAATCGTACATTCTTTGTTTTGTCGTCTGTGATTTATAGGTCAAATTTCTCGACATATCTTGGAGGGATTGCGCAGAGAAGCTGCTGTTTTGGAGATCCAGAGAGACATACGGATGCACCTTGCCAGGAAGTCATACAAGGAATTATATTTTGCTGCTGTTTCTGTTCAATCAGGAATACGTGGTATGGCTTCCCGTGACGTGCTACGGTTCCAAAGGCAGAACAAGGCGGCAATTATAATTCAGGTGCTGTACACGTTTCTGGTTAAAAATTGTGAAGGACGACATTTTTTTTCTTTTGGTTCATCTACTAGATGTTTCGAGCTTTTCTTCTGTCCCAAATTTCTTGTGAAATTTATGACTTTGACTTTGACTTTGTATATAACAGAGCCATTGCCGCAAATTCCTGGCCAAGTCGCACTACCAGAGGCTAAAGAAAGCAGCAATTACTACACAGAGTGCATGGAGAGCAAGGCTAGCCCGCCAAGAGCTGCGGAAGCTTAAAACGGTGAGCTTTCTTTTCACTTCTGTGTGTATCCTCTCGTATGTATCAGTTCTCATCCCAAGCGTAGTATATGTGATTGCAACACTTCAAATAATTTTTGTTTTAAAATGAGCTTATATAATGGGAATATATGAGCTTACATAATTTTTAGCTGGTTCATTTGACACGATTGCAGCAGCTGGAAGTTTAGGGTAATTCCGCAATGATGCTTTCATATTTCGTGTAGGCTGCAAAGGAAACAGGAGCCCTTCAAGCTGCCAAGAATAAGCTAAAGAAACAAGTGGAAGAACTGACATGGAGACTGCAGCTAGAGAAACGTATGAGGGTAAGTTAATAGAGACCTCTTTCTCTTTTGGTTTCCCTCTTATCCGTAACTGGATTGAGATATTTAACATATCCGTCATCTATTTTTGTGGCTTTAATTATTTAGACGGACATGGAAGAAAGTAAATCACAAGAAAATGCAAAACTGCGATCAGCATTGGACGAAATGCAACTTCAATTTAAGGAAACCAAATCCTTGCTCTTACAGGATGTGGAAGCTGCTAAAAAGACAGCAGAAATTGTTCCTGTGTTGCAGGAGGTTCCTGTAGTTGACACAGAGCAAGTGGACAAGCTAGCTAGTGAAAACGAAAAGCTCAAGGTAGGAAATAAGCTCTGTTCTTTTTTTTTTTTGCATCTATTATGGATGTCAAAGCTTTGAAAATATCCGAAGAAAGTTTCATATTTCCTTTATTTCTCATTTGGTTTCAGTCCCTGGTAAGTTCGTTGGACAAAAAGATTGATGAAATAGAGAAAAAATTGGAGGAGACGAGCAAAATAAGTGAGGAGAGGCTGAAGCACGCTCTAGAGGCTGAAACTACAATTGTCAATTTGAAAACTGCTGTGCACGAGTACCCACTAGTCTCTTAATAAATTCACCAAAGGTCCCATTGGCGCTCCCCATTAAGCATATATATTTTCACATGTTCATTTGCAGACTTCAAGAAAAAGTCTTGGATGTTGAATCTGAGAACCAAATATTGAGGCAGAAATCTCTTTTACACTCATCAGGACATCTCCCTCCGACTCCAGTAAAGGTATATCTGAGCACAAACGTACTTGGATGGCTAGAAAGTCATGATAACGGAAAATTGCTCTCATCCTTGCAGGACTCACAAAATGTTCACTTTCCTAGGAAAGAAAGTTTGTTCATTGTGAGTGTGTCTAGCTTTTCTCTCATTTTTTTCCTGAATTGTGCTCCATATATTTGTACATCTTTTAAAGACATCCCTGCAGGGATCTGAGATTGAAACACTAGCAAGAATTCAAGAACAAGAATCTGATGCAAAGTCTCGGAAATCTCATATGGATCGTCAACGTGTATGTTTAGATTAATTACTTCATTCTGTCTTTCTGATCTGTCAGATTTGCCATCTTTGATTGAGAAGAGATACTTGTTCTTGCTATAGGAGAATGTTGATGCTCTTATCACCTGCGTAATTAAGAATATCGGATTCAACCAGGGGAAGCCTGTAGCCGCATTTACAATGTACAAATGCCTCCTTCATTGGAAATCTTTTGAAGCTGAAAGGACCAATGTCTTTGATCGTCTTGTTCAAATGATTGGTTCTGCTATCGAGGTACTGAATTACATGTCAAGTTTTTATAATTAAGACATTATAGATATAATAATCACAACTGAGTTGTTACAATCGTTACTATCAGGATGAAGATAACAACGAGCACTTGGCATATTGGTTGTCCAATACTTCAACTTTGTTGTTCATGATCCAGCAAAGTATGAAACCTGGGGGAACCGGTGCCAGTACACAGCGAAAACCACCTGTTTCGACTTCCTTGTTCGGAAGAATGGCCATGGTACATATTCCTTTATTTTTCTATGTTGATTGTTCCAAAATTAATAAAATTTTCTGACGCAAAATCTTCTAATATACCAGGGTTTCCGTTCAGCGCCTTCTTCTGCTGAAACTTCTGCAGCAGCAGCAGCTGCAGCAGCTGCAGTGATTCGCCCGGTTGAGGCCAAGGATCCAGCTTTACTTTTCAAACAGCAGCTTACAGCTTATGTAGAAAAGATATTTGGAATGATTCGGGATAACCTGAAAAATGAGCTACAAACTTTGCTTTCCCTTTGCATCCAGGTCGGCTAAGAAAACCTAATTTTTCTCTTTTTACCTTTGATACTATCAGTCTTCTTTTCTTCAATGTATGTCTACTATGAACGGATCTCTTTAGGCACCACGGACATCGGGACGCTCATTACGTTCGCTACGATCTTCAAAGACAGTTGGCAAAAATTCTCCTTTAGACCACTGGAACGGGATTTATGATGGCTTAAATGCACTTCTGAGCACACTGAAGGAGAACTTTGTATGGGAAATCCTTGGAACTCGTCTTCACCAGACACGTTATATTTATCTTTAATATCTGGAAATTCTGATATATCTTCCCCTTTCAGGTTCCTCCGGTTCTAATCCAAAAGATTTTTACTCAGACATTTTCTTTCATCAATGTCCAATTATTTAACAGGTGAGAGATTGGACTATTGTCTATTATCAACTAGGCATGTCCGTGTAAGGTTATTATAACGGGGTTCATTCTTTTCCGCAGCCTTCTTTTGCGACGAGAATGTTGTACATTTAGCAACGGAGAATTTGTAAAATCTGGTTTAGCATTGTTAGAGGAATGGTGCGATGAAACAGAAGAAGAAGTATTCCCTAGTGAATCGCCCTTTCTAGTTTTATGAATTATTGATTGATTTATGCGTAGCACAATTTTGGCTCATAATACATGTCCTTGAATTGCAGTATGCTGGCTCATCCTGGGATGAACTTAAACACATCAGGCAAGCTGTTGGGTTCTTGGTATGTTCTTTCTTTCACACCTTTTTCTTGAAGAATCGTCTATTCTACTTTCCACATTTCCTATGTCTAGTTTGTCCCTTAAACTGGCATTTATCAACAGGTCATACATAAGAAGTACAGAGTCTCATACGATGACATAGCACATGATTTATGCCCAGTGAGTCCCTCCATCGGACTGTCTCTTTAACCCGGTAATTGACGAGATTTTGATTCAAAAAATTTGAATGTTGTGATCACTTTTGCAGATCCTTAGTGTTCAGCAACTTTACAGAATATGTTCACTGTACTGGGATGACAGCTACAACACAAGAAGTGTATCCCAAGATGTAAGCTTTTCTGCAGAAATAGCTCTCTCTCGGTTTATCCGCTCTTATGCGCTTTTGCTCTGAACAGTAGTACTAATGTTTCACGAGCAGGTGATTTCAAGCATGAGAGTGCTTATGACAGAGGATTCCAACAACGCAGACAGCAGCGCCTTCTTGTTAGATGAAGATTCTAGGTAACGATATAACCCTACCGTATATGGCTTTGTTTAGCTCTTTAAATCAATTCTAAGTTTCTTTTTGTTTGTCTCAGCATTCCCTTCTCGGTCGAGGATATATCGAGTTCAATGCAAGATAAAGACTTTGCGGAAATGAGACCAGCTGAAGAACTTGAAGAAAACCCAGCTTTCAGTTTCTTGATATAATGGTAAAGATATCAAACGAAAGCTGCAGGGAAAACACGAGGAAGCATGAGGAACAAAATGTCGAGAGAAATTTGCAGATTCTTTTTTTTTTTTATATATAAAATTTATTTATCAACAAAAAGAAAACACAAATCCATTTTCAACTAGTTGAGTGTGTAAACCACCTAAACAGAGCAAATTCCAATTTCCTTACAAAGAGAGTCACAGACTTTTGATCCTCAAAATTGAGTTCCATCTCCGTTTCCCTCATCTCCAGCTTATGGTTGAAGACGAGTTTGTATTTCTTTATGAATCGTATTAGCAGTGAAAGAAGTAGCAATAACAAAGCTTTGTACACGAAGGAGGTTACAAGTGCGATGTGATGAGAATTCGCTTTCAAATTTATTCAGGTTTTGCTTCTATAGAATGCGGTCATTCCCTGCAAAATCATTTGTAGTTTGAACTTGTTGTCTGTGATGGATCACTTCTTGAGATCGACGTCCTCGTACGCGTCTAAACTTCCAACCATTTTTATCTGCTGCTTCAACAACTTGTGCGTTCCTTCTGATGCCGAGAAGACAAGTCCCAAGTTCCCCCCGTAATCTTGTAAAGTGCACCAATACTTAGCCAATGATCATACCAAAAGTGTGTTGAGAGGCCATTCTTTATTTCTTTCTTGATAAATGTGGCGGCCAAAGATCCAAGCTTGAGGACTTTCTTCACATCCAAGATCTTTTTGTGGTTTTGTCAGCAATGTCCCAAAAAGATGAGTCTCAAAGCAAATAATGACGTGTCCAAGCAACTGATAACGATTCGTTCTTCTCAAATATTCTCCAGATAAGTTTCAATGTGAAAAGTTTTTAATGAGTCTTTCAATTTCCGAATACCTAGTCCCCCTTCTCCTTTAGGAATATTGAGATCTGACAACGCCACTTTCGCCTTTGTTGTAACATGTGGTGAGCCTGACCATAGGTAAGCCTAACTGATGCGGTCTAAATGACCTAATCGGTTTTAAACCTTAATGACAAACCACAAGTGCATGGCAAATACATTGTAGTCTGCTAAGGATCGAATCCACAAGGAATGATGAAGCCAATGTGAATACAAGAAATTAAAGAAGCTAGGCAATTACAAATGATTAGATTTCAAAATCTATAACTAGCAACCTAAAGAAATGCGAACAATGCAAGTAAAATTAAGGCACAAACTAACATGAAATGCAATAGCAATAAACCATGACAATACTCAATTGAAATGCAAGATAAGAAATGCAATTATAAAAAGTCAACAAAAATAAGCAAAGATGATCAAATATGATTAAAACATGGATCTTAGGTAGAGACCATAGGCTACAGATGAATAATCAGCTAATAGAGATGCAAAGCTATTTGACCTAACACTTCTAAGACATGAGACCAGTTTATCTAGACTAATCCACTTCCGTGACACTAATCACTTTCCTAATCTGACTAATCATCATTTACTTCCTCATAGAGACTTAATCAAATTAGGGAGAATAAATTTAACATGCTCATAGAGTCTATCTATCTACCTACACATCAACTTCCATTAGATATGGTTTAATAAACGAAATTAAAGTTATCCTAGACATATTTATGAACACCTTCCGGGTATGAAAAGACCATGGCCTAGATTTTAGTTAATTACTCCTAAATTTAACATTAAGATTACTCTAATCAATAGAAAAGCATAAATAATAAACACCCAAAGCTATATACAACATTAATCACCCATTAAACACTCCTAATATACTCTACCTTTAATCCATTAGGAAACTACTCACTAATCATGATGTAAATTATAGTGGTAGATGAAAAGAAAGACATAATGAAAAGACTAAACATATAAATTAAGAAACTTGCAATTTAAAACATAAAAGATGAAGTCTTTATCCTCAAATCATCCAGAAAATACAAAGGTTTCTTACTTTGTTCAAGGGTTAAAGAGATAAGGCAAAACTTAGGGGTTTTAGCCCTTAAAATGAGTATTTATAGGAAATATAAAAGTGTACCTGTGTCAACCCGAAAAATCTGGGTCAAACCTGGTTTTTTTCCGAAACTGCGATCGATGGGACCATTCTAACCGACCGTGTAGCCTCAAATGGACCGTTAAAACCCCACCTGCTTGTAATCTCGGTTCTTTCTCCGTCTTTCCTCGGTCGTCTTCACCACTCGATCCGTTCTTGCTCCTAGACTTCTTTAGTACCTAAAAATGATCAAAATATGCAATGCAATTCAAGAATACACCTAAAGGACTGTAAGACTCAACTAAATTAAAATGATGCTAAAAAGAAAGGAAATCATGCAAAGTTATAGTTATACAAATATAAAAACCATGTAAAATACTATCTAAAAGAGGCCTAAATGCGGTTACATCAGCTCCCCCGAACTTGCCTATTAGGCATTTGGTTTGGGCTTCTTTTATCCTGTATTAGGCATTAATCGGGTTGGAATTGATGGCAAACACCTTGGAAGGTCTTCTTAAGATTCTGGTGTAGTTTTGATTATCAAAAGGATGATTTCGATGTGAATTATTTGCCTCATTAAAAACTTTTCTTTGGAAAAGCCATTGGGACAAAACCAAAGAGTAATAATGAGACACATGCCCATTTGTTGATCATGTATAAAAACCAATGAGGTTAACATGACTTCTTTTCCATATTTTCCTAAGCTACAAGCTGCTCCTTAGCTCCATTTTTCTCAGCTACAAGCTGCTCCTTAGGTTTAACTCCTTCTTTACGTTTCAAGTCTTTTGTGCTTGGCAGGATCATATCATCCTCCCCATACTTGAAAAAGATTTTACGTCAAATCCGATTCACCTGAAACAAAAAGTAAAAAATCAGAAACACTAAAACCTTTACTGATATTGCACTTACCTTGGGGATCAAGTTTGTAAAGGGGAGCCAAAATGGGTAACCCAACCCAACCCGACCCAAACCCACATGGGTTTGAGCTTTTAATGGGTTGGTTTGTCCCAACCCATTTATTATATGGGTATAATTTATCTACCCACACCCATTTATATGAAACTCATTGGGTTAATGGGTTAAATGGGTACCCATGTATATATTGAACTATACAATATAAACTTATTAAAAACCAATACATTCCATATTATTATAAACCCAACAAATTTTTTTAACTTGAAAAAGAAAGAAACTACATTAAAATGTCTACATATCTTAAAATAATATTGTAAAACCAAAAAACCAATAAAATAGAAAAACCAATAAAACTAAACATTAATTTTAAAAAACACTTCAATCTTTGTTGGGTTCTTCTGCTTCCTCGGATCCATCTGCTTCCTCGGATCCATCTGCTTCCTCGGATCCATCATCACCTTCAATCTCTACAAATAATAAGAAATGTATATTACCAACTTGGATAATTTAATAACTAGTATTAAAATCAGTAACTATAAATGATAACTTTACATTTTTCATCACTTGCACAGCTAAATAACCATGATCTCGTACAAAGTAAAGCCTTGACATGTTTCGGAAGAAGTCGACTCCGATATTTAGTTAGAACACAAGAACCAATACTGAAAGATGATTCTGAAGCTACAGTAGTTATAGGAATGCTAAACACATCATATGCCATGTATGCTAGACATAAAAACCTAATCGTTTTCTTGCTAAACATAAACCCTAATCTTTTAAAATATATATATATATATATATGTATTAATTATTTTAAATTTTATGCTAAACCCATGGGTAACCCATAACCCTAATGGGTTTATCCATTAAACCCATGAACCCATTAGGGTAACCTAACATAACCCAATTATTTATATGGGTAAAAAAATATAACCCAAACCCGCTAAAATCATGGGCGGGTTCAGGTAACCCATGGGTAATGACCCATTTTGACACCCCTAAGTTTGTAGGCATTGTTGTTGATCGGGTTGTAAGGACTCAAATGAAGTTCTGTCTCATAGTTGCTATCTTTGAGAGCTTTGGATATATTTCTCATCCTTTCTTCTTTAGCCATTTCCACAAGAATAAATCTTTGGAAAGTGTTCAGCTCATTTGTCAAAACTCTTATTTCAGTCCTCACAAAGAAACTTGACAAGACAACTTCTAAGTCTTGTGGCTCCTCTTTTGTACACAATGTAGTCAACACCTTTGGTAAAGAGCATGTGTATTATCACAGTCACAGAGTCTCTATAGGCAAGTAAACAAGTCTCATGTCGGACCAAATAATTATCATTATCATGTTCCTCTTTTACTAGTCTTAAGGCAAAAGTTTTGTTCTGTACATTGTTTGAATAGCCCTAAAAATTTCTCAATGCTTTGTGGATATACTAAACTCATATTCACAGCCCTTAAATCATGAATAACAAAACGAGATAAAGAGACACTTACCTGAATATGGTCTTTAGTGTTTTCACTACTCTTTACTGTAAAAAAAGGCGGTGTTGGATCCAGAGGTTTTTCTTGGATCATAGTATTGTTGGTGATAAACTTGTTCACTGTAGAGATGCCTAAAAACTCTCATAGTCGCTAGTGATAATTTTGGAATGAACCAAACGGGGGAAATCTCCATTTTAAGTTCCTCGGAGAACATGTGAAGTGAAGTGAATTGTGGTGTAGATCTTGAATGATCTAGATGGTCTCATGGTTTCCAAATGTGGCTTTGATGATCAAATTGTATCTTCTGTGAATTATTCTCTAAAGTCACATCCTGCAAGAGTTTGATATACTCACTCGGTGGAACTGGTGCAATGTTAGAAACACTTGACTTTTGATCATTAGAAACAAATAATTTAGATGACTCAAAATGTTTAGTTTCTTTAACCTTACATGTCCTAGCAAAGAAATTAGATTTCTTATTTTCTTGCTTACCTTTCAACAAAATTTGGTCTAGATTTACCTCATGAGGTGACAAGAGAACCAACATAGTCTTTCTTCCTTGAAAAGGTTTTGACTCCAAAATTATACAATATGCACCAAGGCAATGCAAGTTAGCTGTCATTCATTTTTGGGAGTTTAGATAATTTCCTCGGATTTTATTTGGTTGTTTAACATCAGGTAGTTTCTCTTTGATTGGAACAGAACATGTGACTTCTTTTCCTAGACTATGAATCAGTTCTGCATTGCCTCTAGTGAAACCTCCAATTTTACTCATGGTTCCTTTGGCTCCATTCAAGTCATTCTTGTTCTCAAGTTGATCCTTTAATGTGCTTCTCGTATGCTTCTCCATGGCTCATGTTATAAACTTCTACCAATATTGAATCAAGTTTTCAGTTTCACTCATTCTGGTTCCAAGCGAAAGGTGTTGCGTAGACTCATCTAGGATCATTATTCCTCTTGAAGCAAGATCATGTGATGCATTGATCCATGTCCATAATCGATGGGAAACATCTTTGTGCTGGTGATTTTTCTTCAAGCACCTATTAAAAGGAATCAATACTACTCGGTTGCACTAGTTTGAAAAGGATTAGTTTTTCAAAAGCTTGATTACTTTCAAGTACAAAGTCAGATTTTTCAGAAAGAAAACCACACTTATCTTTCACATATTTATAAGGGAAAGCACAATTAATTTTCATGGATTTTCTGTAGGAATTGAGAAGCTCTAGTTGATCTTTTGTTGTGGTGCTGCTTTAAACATTTTCTTTCTGCTTCATGGACTTTTGATGGATTGGTGAAGGCTGGTTTGATTCTTTGGGTATTAAACCGTTTGGTGCGTACTTATTCCTCAGTAGTTCCTTAAGCTTTCTCAATGAGGTTATAGTAGGCTCCTTGTAGTACCATTGTTAATCAACTTCTTGACACCACCATTTATCAACATTTCCTTTGAGCTAGCCAATTGCATAAGGCACCATTTTGTCATTGCTGATGCACTTGTAGTAAAACCAATCTTCTATGGTTCTTTCCCACTCTAGATAGTTTAATTTCCTAAAAATGCATAGGGTTTAACTTCATTAGCATGTTGAATATCAGAATACATTTAAACCTTAGATTTGGGAGCTTAAGAGGTTTTATGTAGGTTGCTCCGTGTTGATCTTAGTGTTTGGCAAGAGGCTTTGGATTAAGCTCTTGTTCCCTATTTTGTGGTGCTCTATTTTTATCTTGTTGTCTCTTTTTAGTCTAAACTGGTTTGGCAGTAGTACTCTCAAGTCGAAAGGCTTCAATTTTATCATCAACCAATTTAGTAAGTTTATAGTCATGACTGCCTCAAGCATCAACTTGTTGGCTTGTACGTTGTTGAACTCTTCTTCTTTGTTTTCTCCCATTGTACCTGAAATCACAGAGATTTAACAAGTAAAATTTTTCTTTTGAAAAAAACCAAAGGTTGCAAACTGAAAGATATGGTCAAATCAAACAGATTAAAAACGGAAGGTAATTCAATTTTAATCAGGCCGTTGAAGAGTTGAATTTGTAAACACAATAATTTGAAGAGTTTTTTTTCCAAAACACGAGATCTAATACCGTTTTTAAAGTTCACGATGTGATCTACACGATTTAATCAAAAATCATGCAAAATGGATAAACGATCATCCCTAAATCGATAAGTGAATGTTACGCAAAACTGAAGAAAATGAAAAGATATATACAACCTGATTCAAAATGGCTTTGATTGCAGCCCAAGGAGTCACTTTGAAAGGTTGATTGAATTTGATCTCTACAGATCTTTGAAGGATGCAGCAGATAGAAGACGAACAATTGAATTTGGGGATTTGAATGATTGAAAACAAAACATAATGGATGCAGCAGAGGATTGATAAAGTATTGAATCTTATGAGTGATGAACACTTGAATAGGACAGATGGATCGATAGATATTTTCAAGAGTTATGGAAAGACTCTTGAACTATCTACTTGTTTTCAATTCAGATAAACACACCAAAGTAAGAACAAGTTATATGGATATAACAGACCATATAGATCAAACAAAAGAGAGTTTTTGAAAAAAGATGTTTGATAAGTTTTCTGTTTCAGAAACAAGAGAATATAAAGGGAAGAGAAGAAGAAGAAGAAGAAGAGGAAGAGAAGAGTCTTTGAATAAGCTTAAAGACTGCCTAGGAAATGAATATAGAAATAAAGATAGAATTTAAAAAGATAAAACCAAAATAACCCATGGACTTCTGATTTTCGTCATTCTCTTAGGGCTGCAGATTAGGCACTTGGTTTGAGCTTCTTTCGGACTTGTAATAGGCATTAATCAGGCTGGAATTGATTGATAACACCTTGGAAGGTTTTCTGAAGATTATGATCCAGTTTTGATCATCAAATGGGTGATTTGGATGTGAATCATTTACCTCATTAAAAACTTTTCTTTGGAAAACCCTTTGGGACAAAACTATATATAAGGGAAAAAGAGTACAAATGAGACACATTTCCCATGTATTGATCATTTATCAAAACCAATGAGGTTAAGATAAATTCTTTTCCATAATTTCCTTCAGCTACAAGCTGCTCCTTATCTTTATTTTTCTCTGCTACAAACTGCTCCTTAGCTCCATTTTTCACAGTTACAAGTTGTTCATTAGCTCCATTTTCCTCAGCTACAAGCTGCTCTTCAGCTTCAAGTCCTTCTTCACGTTTAAGTCTTTTGTGCTTGACAGGATCATATCACGACCAAACCCCGATAAATAAAAAAAATTAATTAATAACAAATTACTAAAGTTATTCTAAATGGGCCCACTTAAAATATCTTCTTTTTTTTTAACAGCAATTGCAAATATATAAAAATACCCAATAGGCTAAGTTGAGATTTACGGTTATTAGGATTGTAGATCCATTTGGAAAACACAAAATTTAACAATTAAGCTAAAGACCACGTGTTAACCAAATAGAGCCTGTGATAATCTTGTTGCACGTGTCTGTTATACCCAACATCTTCTCCGCCAATCTGCTTTTCATGACGCACCACCGCCGGAGAGAAATATTGATCTTCTAATTTCACATGCAGATTCTGGATTATCGTCATTAGATCTTCCCCGTGTATCATGCAAGTACCTTCCTCAGATCTAATCTCTGGACCAAATCTTCACCGTTCTTTAAAATATTGGAAATTCCAAAATAGCAGCTGGATAAACCAACCTTGATCGGAACACTTTACTTATAATTAGCCATAAGGCTAGGTAAAGATTTATGCCCATCCATGAAAACCAAAACGAGAGAAAGAGATTGACTCAAAGCAAATGAAATTTATCCCAAACAGAGGAAGGAACTATAACCCAACCCAATCTGGAAGAAAAAAAATTCAACCGGAATATAATCCGAACCAAGTCGGAACAAAAGATCCGTCAAAGCGGAAACTATTTATCGCATAAAGCGAAGTCCGATCGAAATCGGAAAATATATAACAAACAAAAGATCCGAACAAGTCGGAGATCCGTATTTACAAAGGCCCGGCTCCGGTGAAAACACCGAACACCGGCCTAAAGAAAAACTCAAATTTGATTAAGAAAACTTCAGAAGATGGATGATTCTAGAGAGGGAGTCGTATAGATAATATCCGTTTACGGGCCCACTTAAAATATCTTCTCAAGACCATATTGAATGTTCTTTTTTCTAACCAGAAGGACCATAATAATAAAAACTTCGTAATATTTGTCTTGCACTATGGTATGGTTTAACACAATCTCCCTAGTGGTTGTGGTACATTTCAACTTTACATTTATTTTTTCTTTCCATATGGATCATGGATATAATAATGTTCGTTGCTAAAATGGAGCGATATTCTGCCAATCTAGTAATATAATACAGTAAAACTTCTATAAATTAATAATGTTGAGATTTAAAAAAATTATTAATTAATCGATAACTTAATATTAATTAATTTATAAAGAATTTTTTATGTTCCATATTTTGTTGAAAAAAAACTTTCATTGAAAATGAAAAATTTACCTTAAAATTCATACAAATTCTTCTAAAATTTTATGTTTTCAAATGTTAATATATTTTAATGCTTACATATTTTTCTTACATTATATTATGCTAATAATCTCAGCTATCACAATAAAATAGATGTCAGTAGTCTATTTGACTATTCAGATGGAAATGATACATACTCCAAAATTTAGAGTTTAGAAGAAATGAAGGTTGCAATTTAATAAATTTAAATATCAGATAATAATACCCAAAATAGTTACGCTTAAAGAAACATTTATCGCGTCTAAAAATCTTATGATTTTGGGATGCAAATCTAGATAATAACACGAGAGTCAAAATTTAATTAGAAACAAATAATACGAAAGTCATATTTCAATAAATTATTTTTGAACATATTAAATTCATGATTTTAATTTATACTATTACTGAGACCATGTTCTACAAAGGAGTTTCAAAAAAATTATCATCTTATCATTTTATCGAATTTTGTTAATTTTTACATTGGTCCGACTCAGGACCGGGAAGATTTATTAATTTATAGTCATTTTATCGAATTTTGTTAATTTTACATTGGCCCGACTCATGACGGTAACCTTTATTAATTTATAGTAATTATTAATTTATAGAGGTTCTATTGTAATATTAGTTTACTTTTAAAGTGTATTAATTAAAAATATGTCGGAATTTTATTATAAAGATTTTCAGTCAACAACAAGTGTAAAGACTGTATTGAGATGAATAAAATATTAGTTAACTTTAAGCTTCTGTTGTTTAGTTTATCATCTCACTTTTTCGTCAAAATATTTATCATCTAACTATATGAATATAATACATCTTCAGAGATGAAACATTGAAATTGTTTTAGAGACTTTAGAAAACTACCTTGGTACGTTGAAGGAAGTCTACATCCATTAGAAGATATTCGGTAAGTTTTCGAGAACCGCCTAATTAAAGTAACTGTAATGGTGACAAAACAATATGAGACACTTAGCAAAAAAAAAAAAAAGAGAACGGTATGAGACGGGATAGGTGCCGTGAGAGCTGTATTCTCACAATTGAATTTATAAGATTCTTTGGAGAGAGGAAAGCTTCTTAGGTTAAAAACACAAAGACAAAATAAAGATGCGAATTAGAGTTTTATTAGCTGGAAAGTTGTAAGCTGAGTTTCTGTAAGAGTTTCGTGATCCCCTTATTATGGAGATGTAGAAGTATATTTATAGTGGTTTTAGGTCGACTGGGCCATGCCCAATACAAAATCAGAAGTGTTCCTAAGTTTTCTAGGTTGTCCATTTAAGCCACATCCTCTAAGTCGGTTGGGCCTTAAATGAGTTTTTATCTTCAGGGCTTGACACTTGGGCTGACTTGAATTAGGCCTCTGGTTCAATCTCCAGTTAATTGTCCCATGGGATAGTCGGTTCAATGCATACTTAGTCGTTTTAGACCATCAATTCTTCTAGGGGAGATTTGACCCCTACATGTGCTCAATATATAGTCCGCAACATTCCGAATAATGATAAAGATGATATCCACATACACAATTATAAATAGGGCAAATGGCATGAATAATATTCATTTGATCAATAATTAAGTGT
Source organism: Draba incana (assembly GCA_963576765.1). Taxonomy (NCBI): domain Eukaryota; kingdom Viridiplantae; phylum Streptophyta; class Magnoliopsida; order Brassicales; family Brassicaceae; genus Draba; species Draba incana. The sequence continues at coordinate 20,195,149 of OY755212.1, read as the reverse complement.
ATAACATGACCTAAATTAAAATTAGGTATCTAACATTGAGTGTATCTAAAATTAACATCTTAACCTTAATCTATTTTCAGTTTTATTAATCTTTTTTTTTTGTCAACCAAACATTAATCAAAAGAAACTCTCCCGATTGGTTACCCAAATAGAAGGTAAGTTGTTTACATAAGAAAATGAAAAAGCCCGCGAATGAGCTGACCTAGCTAGAGAATCTGCCTCAACATTTAATGTGCGAGGGATCACCAATAGTGAGAATAAGGGAAAATGAGCACGAAAGTCTTCAAATCTGCTTGCAAGGAAGGCAAGGGCCGGCCAATCATCTGTGGCTTGGGAAAACTTTAAATGGTCAGCACAATCTGTCTCGAACCTCTCACATGTCACATTGTTCTCTAACATGCTGCTCATAGCCCAAAAAAGCGCTTCTATCTCTGAATGCAGGGGTGATCGCACTTTCCCGATCCCCTTCGCCCCTAATAAGACTGTTTGTGATCCATGATGACAAAACAACCCAATACCAGATGTGATATCTGTTTCCTTCCAGGAACCATCAATCTTACAACACACTTCCCCTGGATGTGATCCTTGTACAAGATCTTGTGGCACCGAGGGATTAAGCTGTGTTTGCGCCTCATTCCAAACCGTACACTCAATAACTGCATGATTGAGGATCTCAACTGGGTCCTTATCTATTCCTTGAAATACTTTTGTGTTTCTAGACTTCCATAAAAACCATGCAATCCATGGTAATAAATCGTGTTCTTGTAACACCCAGTTCTTTTTTTTTTTTTTTTTTTTTTACTAAATTAATTCTATAATAAAATCTCCTAACAATCATCCAACGATTATAATCAACATTAAATCCAGGAATGCTCATACAAATCTAGCAACCTAACACCGGGTTCACTAGACTAAACATCAACACAAAAGACTAAACGTCAACACAAAAGATCCTATCATCCCCTCCTCTGGCCATGATTCCGCGATCACGATTTCCCTTTACCTGCAACACAATTGGGAAAAACGAGTTGCGTAAGTATTTAAGAAATACTTAGTGAGACGGTCGTCCCATCTACAGGCCAATTACTTGAATAAAGAAATGCATGAAATACCAGGATTATCAACCAATGCACAGCACAAGCAAACAACAGAAACAGGAAACAGGAGCAGCAGGTCCCATGTCGATCGACAAGAAGCAATCCTGTCGATCGACAGGCTTACACGACCCCGTGTCAATCGACAGAAAGCAATCCTATCGATCGACAGGCTTACACGACCCCGTGTCGATCGACAGAAAGCAATCCTGTCGATCGACAGGGACCTTGCTGTTCGATGGAGATTGGCCTATCCTCTCATGGCCAAATCTCTTCATCCCAATCGACTACCCGCGCATACCATTCACAAAAATCCACCAAAACACACAGCAAACAATCGTATAACATCTATTCCTCAATCCAATGACCTATGGTCGAGCACTCACCTTAGATCTGAAGGAGAAAGGGAAGAAATCACGAAGAACACGAAGAACACGGATCTTCTAACACTGATTTTCGCACCAAATCAGCCTCCCAAAGCCTCTCCCACGGAATCACACACTATAGGATAGAGAATCAAGGACAAATCCACAAGAATTTCCTTCAAACTTCTCCAATCCTCACAACTCTCTTTCTCTCTCAAAATCCCCATTTAGATCTGATTTTTCGGCCAATAGTGAAGGAAACGCGTGTTTCCAACCTTATATACGGAACCCTAAATTCCCAAACCGGCCCATTAACCAAAACGAACTGAAAACAAAGCCCAAGTCTGATTTTTAACGCCTGTCGATCGACACACTCAACCTGTGTCGATCGACATAGACTTCTCTGCCAAAACTTCGAAGAAGCAACAGCCTGTGTCGATCGACACACACCCACCGTGTCGATCGACACCTACCAGAAATCACATTTTTGGTTCACGGCGTTACAATTCTCCCCCACTAACAAGGATTCGTCCTCGAATCCTGCGAAAATACGTCCACACAGGACCACACTCTGGCCCGCACCGGCCAATACCATAAGAGATTTTCACATAATCTCAAAGACTCACGGACTAATCCTATGTTTATACGCACATTTTCAGAACACTTATTACGTTTAACTCATCCATACCCACAAATACTCTAGGGAAACCACCGTCCCCTCGAGAGAACCGTCGTCTCTCCGCACTATAGAGGAAACCACCGTCCCAATATAGGCACTCAGTACTATAAAGGAAACCACCGTCCCAGTATAAGTACTCTGTACTATAAAGGAAACCACCGTCCCAGTATAAGTACATAGGAAAACCACCGTCTCCTAGCATGCATAAAGGAAACCACCGTCCCCGATATATACTCTGGAAAACCACCGTCTCTAGATCATGAGTCATCCGTAATAAATTCTAAAACGCCTATAAACATCAGCGACTAGGTCACCTCACGTAGTCTAAACACGATACTCCCCAACCGGAATACCCACAAAACACGACCCCACTGGCCAACACAATGATCTATCAGGAACGCTATCCGATAACTCAGAAATATAAGGAAAACTCATCTCATAAATCTCCAATAAAATGTATATCGTTACAACCAAACGAAAAATACATGAACCAACATAACAACACAGGCACCAAAAGCCAAAAGAAACTCGAACCACAAAGAAAGCTAAGCTCAACCGGCGACCTGCTCGTCGAACCACTTCCTGAACTTCAGCTTCATCTTTGCCTCTGGCTCCCACGTCTCCTCCTGGCAATCGCCACCATCCCACAAAATGCGCAACAACGAAATCTTCTTCTGGCACAGTTCCTTGACCCTCCTCTCGAGAATCCTCACGAGAACCGCCGGAACCGTCAAATTAGGCTGCAGATCCGCAGGGATCTCCGATACTAACACCTCCGACTCATGCAGACAGTTCCTCAACATCGACACATGGAAAACCTTATGAAATGCCTTCATGACCGGTGGTAACTCAAGCCGATACGCTACCAGTCCCACCCGCTCCACCACAGGAAACAGACCCATAAAATGCAAACTCAGCTTATTCTCCGAAATGGACCTGTTAAGGCTCCTCAACATAGCCATCTTGAGATACACGCGATCTCCAACCTCAAACTCAAGCTCACGCCGTTGCTTATCAGCGTAGCTCCTCTGGCGATCCTGAGCTTCCTTCATGTTCAATCTCACGACTCGGATCCTCTCCGTCGTTTCCTGAACATAGGTAGCTCCCAGAACACTGCGTTCCCCCACTTAGGTCCAGCATAAAGGCGTCCTACATGGCCTCCCATACAATGCCTCAAAAGGAGCCATCCCGATACTTGTCTGAAAGCTGTTATTATACGCAAACTCTACTAAGCTCAAGTGATCATACCAATGACCGCCCCAATCCAGAACACACATCCTCAGCAAATCCTCCATAGTCTGAATAGTCCTCTCTGACTGCCCATCAGTCTGCGGATGATAAGCCGTACTCTTATGCACCTTAGTGCCCATCTCTGCCTGAAACGCTCCCAAAACTCGGATGCAAACCTGGGATCTCGATCAGAGACAATACTGGCTGGCACTCCATGCAGCCTCACAATCTCTTGCACAAACTTCTTAGCCAACTTAGCCGCTCCATCAGTCTTCTTAATGGCCAAGAAGTGTGCTGACTTACCACAATCACACAAATGGCATCATACGTCCGTGAAACAGGTAATTCGACTACGAAATCCATCGTAATCATATCCCACTTCCACTCAGGAATGGGCAAACTCTGCAGGAGACCACTCAGAACCTTGTACTCGGCCTTGACCAACGAACACGTGTTGCACTTAGCAACATAAGCTGCCACATCTCTCTTCATCCCGACCCAGCGATAATACCGCTTGAGATCACGATACATCTTAGTCGCACCCGGATGAATCGAGAACTTGCTCGAATGAGCCTCACTCAGAATCTCCTACCTCAGCTCCTCAACCTTGGGGACACAAACCCGACCGCGAACAAGAATTGCCGCACTCGATGAGACCTGATACTCAGAACCCGCTGCGGTCGACGCAGCTACCAAACCTGAATCGCTCGCCTGAGCCGCAAGTATCCTACTCAGAAGGTCTGCCTGATTAACCGCCTCTAAGCCCAATGGCTCCTCTGAAATAGCACACAGACGCAACGTGCTAATCTCGCCTACTAAATCCTCAATATCTTGCTCACGGGCTGAATCGGACCCCCGTCGACTCAAGGCATCTGCTACCTGATTAGCCTGGCCCGGATGATAAATAATCTCCAGATCGTAATATGCCAGCAACTCAACCCAGCGCCTCTGTCTCATATTCAGCAACGGCTGAGTGAAGATGTGTTGCAGATTCTTGTGATCCGTGAAGATCTGCACTCACCCTCCATAGAGATAAGACCTCCAAATCTTCAGAGCGAACACGACTGCTCCCAACTCTAGATCATGTGTAGGCCGATTACGCTCACTACCCTACAGCTGCCTCGAAGCATATGCGATAACTCGACCCTCCTGCATCAAAACGCAACCCAGACCAACTCCTGAAGCATCAGTATACACAGTGTAAGGCTTCCCCGGCTCGGGTAATGCCAACACCGGCGTACTAGTCAACATCTCTTTGAGCCTCGCAAAGCTCTCCTCGCACTCTGGCGACCAGACAAAAGGAACATCCTTACCGGTCAGCTTCGTCATCGGCTGCGCCATACCCGCAAAGCCCTTGACGAACCTCCGATAATAACCTGCCAAACCCAAGAAGCTCCTGATCTCGGTCGCATTGTTCGGTCTAGGCCAATCACGGATCGCCTCAATCTTAGCTGGATCCACAGAAACTCCCTCTGCAGAAACAATGTGGCCAAGAAAACCCATCTCTCGCTGCCAAAAACTGCACTTGCTCAACTTAGCATACAACTTCTGTTCCCGAAGCCTCTCAAGAACCAACCGCAATTGCGTCTCATGCTCCTCGGAACTCCTCGAATATACCATAATATCATCGATAAAAATGATAACGAACACGTCCATATACTCCCTGAAGACGTCGTTCATCAATCGCATGGATGCCGCAGGCGCATTCGTCAATCCAAAAGGCATGACCACGAACTCGAAATGCCTATAACGCGTCCTGAATGCCGTTTTACGAACATCTGCCTCGTCAATCGGAATCTGATGATATCCAGAAGCCAAGTCAATCTTGGAGAACCAGGTCGCACCCCTCAGCTGATCCAACAACTCATCAATCCTCGGGAGAGGGTACCTGTTCTTCACAGTGACTCGGTTCAATCCCCGATAATCAATGCACAACCGGAAACTACCATCCTTCTTCTTCACGGAGAAACACTCGGACGAATAAAACACTTACCCAGAAGATCCTCTAGCTGCTTCTTCAGCTCTGCTAACTCTACTAAAGCCATCCTGTAAGGAGCCTTAGATATCGGAGCTGTTCCCGGCTCCAACTCAATCGTGAAAGGATCAGCCCGAGATGGTCGCAATCCCTTCAATGACCGAAAAACATCCTCAAACTCCCGAACAACTCGAATATCCTGAAGAGCAACCTCACCACTGGACTCCGCCATCACAATCGTTGCCAAAAATGCCTCGCAGCCTCGCTCTAACATCTGCTCTGCCTGAATACCCGAGATCACAAGACTATTGGAAATTGGTCTCAACCTTTGAAACACCAATTTCCCACCGTCGCGCTCGAAGCTCACTCTGCCTCTGAAATAATCTAGATGAACCCGGTGAAACGATAACCAGTCCATCCCAAGGATCACATCATAAAGCGCCACTGGACTAATCACCAAATCCGCCGCCATCGAAGCGCCACTGGGCCCTAGCACGGCCCGAAGTAGCCAAGAAACCACCTCCAGCCACCTTGACCATGCCTGCACTCTCACCAGCGCGGCTCCGGATGCCACTGCTCTCGACATGCTCCGGAGTAATGTAGCAGTTTGATGCTCCAGAATCAAACAGAACGTGGGACTCAAAACCTTCCACTAACACGGTCCCTACACAATTCACATGTACTGAGAACCCCGATATCTCGACCACAAATAAAATAAAAGACCCGCGAAAACCTCGATAAAAAGAATTCTACGACTAGAATTTTTACGAAGTTAAGTATAGAATTTTACCTGTGATCTGCCCGGCGCCACCCTGCTGACCGAAATCCGCCGGAGGATACACATGAGGTGCTGGACCAATCTGACCAATCGGCTGCTGCACTGCCGCAATCTGACTCAAAGGCTGTACCCCAGCTGGCTGAATCGCTGCAACAACTGGCTGCTGCAACTTGGGACACATCGGCCTGATATGCCCCGGCTCTCTGCAGTGAAAACAAACCTTGGCCTCTTGGGAGACCCTAGGACAGTTCGCCACTCGATGCTCTGAACTCCCGCACCCAAAACAACCATGGGTGCCGTGGCTACCTGAACCCGTCCTAGAAGGATCATCCCACCTCCTCTTCTGGCCCTGCGCAGGCTTACCACCCTTGCCAGAACCAGAACCTCTACGCTGCTGATGCTGCTGCGGCTGCTGACTCCTCGGCTGAACGGCAGGAGCCACAACAGGTTGAACGACAACCGGACCAGACTGCTCACGCTGATCCTCCTCAATCGAAGCTGCTAGCTTCATCAGATCCGCCCTCGAGACGTATCTACCACCCCTGCACTGGGTCCTGATACTCAACCGCAGTCCCTGCAAGAACCGCTGAACCAGAGCTCGCTTGTCGTCAACGCCGTGCCCAGTATGAACCACCAACCTGTTGAACTCGGCATCATACTCACGCACTGACAGCTCTCTCTGCGTCAAAGACATGAACCTCATCTGAAGACGGTCTCGAGCCTCCTGAGGGAAATACTTGGTGTTGAACTCAGCCAAGAATTCACCCCAAGTCCACTCCGCACGCCTAGCCTCAATAGCGCGCCACCAACAATGGGCATCACCACTCAGATAGTGGATAGCAACCTCGACCTGATACTCGGCAGGACACCTGATCGATCTGAAGTTACGCTCTAACCTCAGACGCCACTCATCAGCCGCCTCAGAACCAACTCTGCCCTCGAAGAATGGCGTAGCTATCCTCTGCATCTGTCCCATCATCTCGAGATAAGACAGGACCTGCGCTGCAACTGCAGCCCTTGGCTGCTCAGCCACTGCAGCCCTCTGCTGCAAACCGGTCACTGGAGGAATACCCAGAGCCTGCTCAGGAGCCACCGGCGGAAAACATGCCAACAACTACGTCAGCAATCCCACGACCTGGTCATCTCGACCCGGAGCTACAACAGCACCCCCACCAGGGCCCTCTGGAACTCTCCTGCCCCTACCGGCACCGGCCAACACACTGGCACTATGCGACTGGGAAATACAATTCTCCGCTGCGTTCTCGGCTGACTCAGCGACTAAACCACGACCACGGCCCCAGCCTCCACGGCCGCCCACTTTGCCACCACGGGCAACTGCTCTGCCACGACCGGCAACTGCTCTGCCACCACGGGCAACTGCTCTACCACGACCTCTAGCTCTGATATCCATCTCACTGCAACACAGATCAGTAGATAAGCACCTTAGAAGTCACAATCAAAAACACACAAAACTTACCGCGGAATCTCTTTGAAGGCCGGAGAGGATGATCCTAAGACTAAAATTGATTAATCGCACAAAATCAATTAAAACACATAGTCTCAGTTCATACAACCCTAGCAGTCCTAAAACCGTCTAGGCTCTGATACCAAAATGTAACACCCAGTTCTTTTTTTTTTTTTTTTTTTTTTTTACTAAATTAATTCTATAATAAAATCTCCTAACAATCATCCAACGATTATAATCAACATTAAATCCAGGAATGCTCATACAAATCTAGCAACCTAACACCGGGTTCACTAGACTAAACATCAACACAAAAGACTAAACGTCAACACAAAAGATCCTATCATCCCCTCCTCTGGCCATGATTCCGCGATCACGATTTCCCTTTACCTGCAACACAATTGGGAAAAACGAGTTGCGTAAGTATTTAAGAAATACTTAGTGAGACGGTCGTCCCATCTACAGGCCAATTACTTGAATAAAGAAATGCATGAAATACCAGGATTATCAACCAATGCACAACACAAGCAAACAACAGAAACAGGAAACAAGAGCAGCAGGTCCCATGTCGATCGACATGAAGCAATCCTGTCGATCGACAGGCTTACACGACCCCGTGTCGATCGACAGAAAGCAATCCTGTCGATCGACTGGCTTACACGACCCCGTGTCGATCGACAGAAAGCAATCCTGTCGATCGACAGGGACCTTGCTGTTCGATGGAGATTGGCCTATCCTCTCATGGCCAAATCTCTTCATCCCAATCGACCACCCGCGCATACCATTCACAAAAATCCACCAAAACACACAGCAAACAATCGTATAACATCTATTCCTCAATCCAAGGACCTATGGTCGCGCACTCACCTTAGATCAGAAGGAGAAAGGGAAGAAATCACGAAGAACACGGATCTTCTAACACTGATTTTCGCACCAAATCAGCCTCCCAAAGCCTCTCCCACGGAATCACACACAATAGGATAGAGAACCAAGGACAAATCCACAAGAATTTCCTTCAAACTTCTCCAATCCTCACAACTCTCTTTCTCTCTCAAAATCCCCCTTTAAATCTGATTTTTCGGCCAATAGTGAAGGAAAACGCGTGTTTCCAACCTTATATACGGAACCCTAAGTTCCCAAACCGGCCCATTAACTAAAACGAACCGAAAACAAAGCCCAAGTCTGATTTTTAACGCCTGTCGATCGACACACTCAACCTGTGTCGATCGACAGAGACTTCTCTGCCAAAACTTCGAAGAAGCAACAGCCTGTGTCGATCGACACACACCCACTGTGTCGATCGACACCTACCAGAAATCACATTTTTGGTTCACGGTGTTACAGTTCTCCTGTCGATTCCCGTCTTTTTGGACACCGCCAAAAAAGGAAATCCATATTTGTAAAAACCGAAGAATAAGGAAAATCATATGTATCCGTATAATATCCTGCTAAGTCCCATACGTGCCGAGCTACCGTGCATTCGAAAATCGCATGATTAACCAATTCGTCTTCACCACCACATTGTTGACAAATAGTTGCACAATCAATGCCTCTGTGACGCAATCTCGTCGTTACCACTATAGATTCTGTTAAAATTTGCCACGAAAAATGTTGGAGCTTTGGTGGGCACAGAATGCACCCCACATGTGCCTGCAGAGGCATAATACTCGGTTCCCTGATTACCACCTGAATCTCTTTTTCCTTGATCATTTTCGCTACCTGGTATCATGACTTCACCGTATAATTTCTTAATTTTGTAAAGTGCCAAATCCAATGATCTTTCATGAATCTTGGGCTAATCTCAAGTCCTATAATCCTCGTTATATCACCTGGGTCCATGAATTCCCGGAGTATCGGCATATGCCAATCCTTTGATACGGGATTAATTAAATGGTTGACCATAAGATTTGGATGCCATATCCTGCCCCGTCCCCGCGCAGGCCGGGGAAACATGTCTGGAATCCAAGGATCGTTCCATACTGGAATCCAAGTTATATTAATCTTTAAAAATAAATAAATGAAACCTTATTCTTTAAACCATTTTCTCATCTCATCATCTTCTTCTCTCTCCTCTTCCACGGCTGATATTTTTTCTCAATTATTTTGTCTAAACATAAATCTAAATCTCCAATCATGAAAAATGGTGTTTCTTCTCCTCGGTTAAAATTTTCACCTTCATCTCATATCTTCGTCAAACTAAGCCGCCGAAGAAAATCGACATAGTTAACTACGTTCAAAAATAAAAATAATAGGTTAATATGGTCATTGTGCGAGCTGGAATTATTGCACAATAGAATTTGTGAAGATTCTTCGAATTAGAGCTTCTTTAGGGTTTCAAACACTTAGAGGAGATTGCGAATTAATTAGGGTTCTTATTCATCAAGATCAGAGCTAAGTTTTGTCTTATTATCACTTAGAAATTCCGGATCCCCTCCAATGAGGGGGAGAGGGGGGGGGGGGGTACATGCTTATTTATAGAAATACAATTCGGTTGAGGCAAACAGTGATGGGTCTTTAACGGGCCTTCGTCTTCTGGGCTTTGACCGTTGGGCCGATTTGGCGAATACGACATCGTTTTAGGCTTATCGATTCTTCTAGGGGAAATTTGACCCCCACAGTTAGCCCCCCCAGTTCAACAGTTTTATAAATAAAAGTGTTGAAGTAAGCGTGTCCGAATGAGGAATCGATTTCCGTTTGGACGGTTTACGTGCTGACGATGATGCTGTCGAGCTCAGATGACATGATTTGTACCCAATTTTGGCGAGTTGACCAAGTGTGACGTTATGAGCGAGTCGATCGAGCTCGTAATGCACGAGCTGCTTTTGAAGATGCGAGTTGACGAGGCGATCAGTAGATGAAGTTGCGAGCTGATCGTGCTCGTGATCTGCGAGTTGTTGGTGACGCGTGGTGATTCGAGAGATTAACCGCGAGATGGCGAAATGGAGTTTCCAACTTCGGCGAACTGGCCGATACGATGCTAGGCGGTGAGACGAAGACGTATAAGTGTGTGAACAAGCCTCGGTAAAAACCTTGTCCAGAAAACCCGGTGGGAAAAAACCAGACCAAGGGGAAAAGAGCACAAGTCACATACTCGTTCAAGTCGCCATTATCGCCGAGTCCCAAATTCGGCGAGTCGATCGTTACTAGTTATCTGCAAGTCGACTTCGAATTTGAGAAGTGGCGAGATGAATTGATTAAGACGAAGTCGCAAGTTGATTTGATGAAGACAAAGTCGCGAGTTTGTCTGATGAAGTCGCGAGTTGCTTTGACGAAAACGAAGTCCCGAGCTGATTTGACGAAGATTAAGTCGCGTGTTGATCTGATGAAGTCGAGAAGTCGCGAGTTGATCTGATGAAGTCGCGAGTTGATTTGGCGAAGATGAAGTCGCGAGTTAATCTGATGAAGTCGCGAAGTCGCGAGTTGATTTGGCAATGATGATGTTGCGCGTTGATCTGATGAAGTCGCGAAGTCGCGAGTTGATTTGACGAAGATGAAGTCGCGCGTTGATCTGATGAAGTCACGAAGTCGCGAGTTGATCTGATGAAGTTGCGAGTTGATTTGGCGAAGATGAAGTCGCGAGTTAATCTGATGAAGTCGCGAAGTCGCGAGTTGATTTGGCAAAGATAAAGTCGCGAGTTAATCTGATGAAGTCGCGAAGTTGCGAGTTGATTTGGCGAAGATAAAGTCGCGAGTTAATCTGATGAAGTCGCGAAGTCGCGAGTTGATTTGGCGAAGATGAAGTCGCGCGTTGATCTGATGAAGTCGCGAAGCCGCGAGTTTATCTGACAAAAATTAAGTCGCAAGTTGATCTGATAAAGTCGCGAGTTAATTTCACAAGGTCGCGAGTTGATCTGATGAAGATGATTTTGATGCAAAGATCGATTTGAGCATGTTTCGAGGGTGCGATTTGATTAACCCCACCGCTACTGCGAGGTCATGGTAATTGCTGAGGATCGAAGTCTTTAAAAAAGTGAAAACTTGAAGTCGCGAACTAAGTCAGAGGGTCAACTCGCGAGGTCGCGTTTTCGAGTTAATACAAAGTTGAGGCATCGCAAGTCGGTCAGGTTCCTTGTGAAACTGTGATACTTTAAGCCCAGATTCTCGGCCCAAATTAAAATGAGGCCCACCTCGAAACTCGAATCGTCACAAATGCCTTAATAAGGAGCGATGCTCCTCAGAGACTTCCCATAACTCTCACTTCTCCGAAAATAGGTTTGCTCTCTCTCTCTCTCTTCTCTCGTTTTTCTTTCAAGTTTTTGTTAAGTTTTTTTCCGTCCCATCACTTCGCCGCCGCCGTGTTCTTCATCGCCGCCGTCGTGTTTTTGAGGAGATTCGAACATTCTTCCTTTAAGATTCTACGAAAGTAATGTCGTCAACAAATTCGATCAAGTTTTCGAGATCTGCCGAGCCCGCCGAGAAGGAAAAACTGATCTGGGCGTATTTTGCTAACAGCGATTCGGTCGTTGATGCGAGTTCGAGCTGTGGTCGGTTTTGTGGATACAAGAACGCGAGTACGTCTGATCGCGAGGAGACGAGTGCATCTTATCGAGAGGATCGAGTTGGTGGTCATTCTCCTCTTCCCGAACTGTTCTCTTATCCCTCCCCTGTCTCAAGACAAAGTTGCGAGATGAGGGAGATTGCTTCACCGGTGCGAGTTCCATGACCTGATTTCTAAGAGGGAGTTGGGACCTCGCACCCTTCGCAAATTGGCGAGGCTTCTGCTATTAATGAGCAGAGGCTAGTCGTGGAAATTCCATATCTCCGCGACGAGTCGCTTAGCCCTGCCGAGCCGCCTCCTTGAGTAAAGATCAAAGAACGTGCTTGGGAGTACAATCCTCTCGTAGAAGCAGAGAGATTGCAAGCGTGGATCGGATCCGGACTGGCCGAAGTCGTTAAGAAAAAGAAATCGATGCGAAAGGAGCGCCCGCCTCCAGGCTCTTCATTGTGCGACGAGGAGTCGCTGGATATCCTTCGCGCAGAATGCGGAATCTCCGATGCGGTCGAGATGATCGTGCCGACTGTCGAGCAGCGAGAAGACGACCCACCAGTCGGCAAGTTTACTGCGTACGAATGCTGGTTTAGGGGCTGCTATCTCACGTTCCCCATTCCTGCGCTGATTCTGCGGTACATGTGGGTTCATAGAATCGCGCTCGCGCAGATCAATACCAGAGGAGTTCATCAATTGGTCGGGCTTCTGACTCGAGCTGCCGAATGTGGCGAACCCATCGGGGTTCGTCATCTTCATAATTTTCTTGAGTTCCGTAAGCATGCCGACCTGAGCGGCAAGAGGTTGTATAATATGGCGAGTCGCTCATTGTACAAAGTTTTGGATGACTTTCCAAACAAAGACCACAGTTGGCGCAAATATTTTTTCTTCGTGCCGATTTCAAGTGTGTCTGTTGAAGAAGAACACCCGGCGGTGGCGAAGTGGGGAACACTTGGTAGATTTTCTTGATGTTTATCGCGCGAGCCGTCTCCTTATGCTTTGTCTTAACTTTCTGCTCAATTGTTTTTACAGCTCCCAGACCGCTACTTACCCCAGTTCCCGAAATTGACGATCTGTTCAACAAGTTAAAGGCTAGGAAGTGTATTTGGGAATGTCATTTTCATCTTCAGAGAGTCATTCGAGCTCGCGAGTTCGCTCTAATCGACAAAGAAGATTTTCTGAATCGAAGCGAGGCCGACGACTTTGATATCATGCCAGAAAGGCCAACTTTCCGTGATATCGCCAAGAAAAAGGCTGGGAAGAAGGCCAAGAGAAATGCCGAGCCGAAACCAGCTGCTCCTGCTGCTGAGACGTCAGAGCGGAGCGTAGCCAAAGAAGATATCCTTACCGCGAAGGATGACGAAGTGGTGGCTGCAGGTATGAGTGGTACATTGGCTGTTATTCCTTCACAGCTAATTGCCGTTATGGACGAGCTTGCCGAGTCTGAGCACCAGCTGACCCGCAAAAGAAAACACACTGCCTCTGAGAAAGGCAAGGGAAAAACCGGCGATAAGAAGACTCGTCCGTTCCTCCAGGTCCGCGATCTGGAAAGTCTGTCGAGCTGTACGACGATCCTTTAGCCGCAGCTGCCTTAATGGCTAAGGTTACATATCCAGGTGATAACATGCCGATCCCAGAAATGCTGGTAAAGAGCAAGCTTTACAAGGAATTTGCGTCTCACCAGGCTAAGGTAAATTCTCATTATTCTCTGTTCTGTTTTGCTTCATTTCTCATATTTTCAACTCTTCCGCAGGCTATCACTCACTGCAATAGGATGTTCATAGCGTATGATCAAGAGGTGAGGGCTAGGAAGGCCTTTATTGACGAGGCTAGGAAGAAGGAAGAAGCCGAGAAGACGCGGCTCGCAGAGGAAATGAGAGAACTCGCTGCTGAGCGAGACGCCTATATAAAGAGCAATGACGATCTGGGCGTTCACCTTCATAAAGTTGGTTCCGAGAAGAAGATAGCCGAGGAGAAAACTGCCGAGCTGGAGGTAGAATTGCTAGCTCTGAAAGCAAGTTGCGAGAGGGATCTCGAAACGGCAGCTTCATCCATGAGGCGATCCGCGGCTGCAGAAGTTCAAGCCAAACTGGACCGCGCTAACGAGATTTTTTGTCGAATGATGAAAAAGCCGATAAGGAAGATGGTCCTTCTCTCGCAAGCAGACTCCAACCTACAGCTCCTCGACGACCTGGAGAATGCTGAAGAGCCTTTCGATCCCATCGCTGAACGTGCTCTTCTAGTCAAGAACAAGGAAACGCTCGGTTCTGCCTACGACGTCTTCGACGAGATTTCCGACGAGTTGCGGAAGATTCTAGGTATGAACTACGGCGCCCCTATTAATGTAGCGGATATCGTTGTTTCTCCGCGAGTCGAAGTTAGCGCTAAGTCTGTTGGTATTAATGTAGCTTATGGCTCTAACGACGGCTCCTTGGGTATGCGGCTGCGAAGCGCGAGCGAGGAGTTGAGCGACGGCGAGTTGGGCGAGACGGACAAGACTGTTGATCCCGATCAAACTGTAGCAACCAAACTTCAGCGCGAACCGACTCCACTAGAAAAGGATCCCAAGACTGGCGATGTTGCGAGTTCGGCCGGACCTTTTGCACCGGCTGGCGGTGAAATGGCAAAGGAAGGTGGTGAGTTGGAGGGTGCGGCTGGCGCTGATGCTCAGATCAAGGATAAAGGAGTCGAAGAAGGCGAGCTGGTCGCCTAATCCAAACTTTTGTAATAGATTTTTAGGATTTTTCCTTTTGTTTTGCTAAGGTTTAAGACTTGCTTTTTGTTTCGATGCCTGGACGGCTTTATCCAACTTGTGACATTTTATCTGTGGTTGGTCGAACCAAAATATTCTATGAAAAATTTGGATTTCTGCGACATGCTTTATCGTTTTTAGAGGTGTTCTAAAGTGGCTTAGAAGCATGCGGTTTTAAGACGCTTACAGGCGATGCGGTTTTAAGACGCTTAGAGACGATGCAGTTTTAATTCGCTTAGAGGCGATGCGGTTTTAAGACGCTTTGAGGCGATGCGGTTTTAAGACGCTTAGAGACGATACATTGAATACTGTCGCCGCAAAATTTGCCATGTTTGGCGAGGCCTGTTATAGCTCGTCAGCTAGGCCTGTTATAGCTCGTCAGCTAGGCCTGTTATAGTTTGTTTACTTGAAGCAAATTTCGGAGTATAGATATTCCCATGAATATCTTACCCGATAATGATCTCTGACCAGATTATGCTTGCCAAGTTCGACCAGTGTTAAGTATAACTGGGTTGGCGAGATGAACATCCTGGTTTACGGTCGTATTCCACTGAATACATCCGCTCCTGTGATGAACTCTAAATTTATATAGCGCGCTTTATCCACTTTGGATGTATAGGTTTAACTTCGCGATGAAGTGCTTTGAAAGACTTAAATGTCTACACGCGGCTCGTTAAACCTATACAGTTAAGTCGCGTGTAGACAGTTAAGTCGTTTTGCGAGCTGATCGAGTTGTAACAACTGTCGCGTTTAGACGATTAATTCGTTTGCGAATTGATCGAGTCGCGTGTAGACAGTTAAGTCGTTTAGCGAGCTGATCGAGTTATAACAACTGTCGCGTTTAGACAATTAAGTCGTTTGTGAATTGATCGAGTCGCGTGTAGACAGTTAAGTCGTTTAGCGAGCTGATCGAGTTTTAACAACTGTCGCGTTTAGACATTTAAGTCGTTTAGCGAGCTGATCGAGTTGTAACAACTCTCGCGTTTAGACATTTAAGTCGTTTGCGAATTGATCGAGTCGCGTGTAGATAGTTAAGTCGTTTAGCGAGCTGATCGAGTTTTAACAACCGTCGCGTTTAGACATTTGAGTCGTTTAGCGAGCTGATCGAGTTGTAACAACTCTCGCGTTTAGACATTTAAGTCGTTTGCGAATAGATCGTGTCGCGTGTAGACAGTTAAGTCATTTAGCGAGCTGATCGAGTTTTAACAACTCTCGCGTATAGACATTTAAGTCGTTTGCGAATTGATCGAGTCGCGTGTAGACAGTTAAGTTGTTTAGCGAGCTGATCGAGTTTTAACAACTGTCGCGTTTAGACATTTAAGTCGTTTAGCGAGCTGATCGAGTTGTAACAACTCTCGCGTTTAGACATTTAAGTCGTTTGCGAATTGATCGAGTCGCGTGTAGACAGTTAAGTTGTTAGCAAGCTGATCGAGTTTTAACAACTGTCGCGTTTAGACATTTAAGTTGTTTAGCGAGCTGAGGGAGTTGTAACAAGTCTCGCGTTTAGACATTTAAGTCGTTTGCGAATTGATCGAGTCGCGTGTAGACAGTTAAGTCGTTTAGCGAGGTGATCGAGTCGCGTGTAGACAGTTAAGTCGTTTAGCGAGCTGATCGAGTTATAACAACTGTCGCGTTTAGACAATTAAGTCGTTTGCGAATTGATCGAGTCGCGTGTAAACAGTTAAGTCGTTTAGCGAGCTGATCGAGTTTTAACATTTGTCGCGTTTAGACATTTAAGTCGTTTAGCGAGCTGATCGAGTTGTAACAACTCTAGCGTTTAGACATTTAAGTCGTTTGCGAATTGATCGAGTCGCGTGTAGACAGTTAAGTCGTTTAGCGAGCTGATCGAGTTTTAACAAGTGTCGCATTTAGACATTTAAGTCGTTAAGCGAGCTGATCGAGTTGTAACAACTCTCGCGTTTAGACATTTAAGTCGTTTGCGAATTGATCGAGTCGCGTGTAGACAGTTAAGTCGTTTAGCGAGCTGATCGAGTTTTAACAACTGTCGCGTTTAGACATTTAAGTCGTTTAGCGAGCTGATCGAGTTGTAACAACTCTCGCGTTTAGACATTTAAGTCGTTTGCGAATTGATCGAGTCGTGTGTAGACAGTTAAGTCGTTTAGCGAGCTGATCGAGTCGCGTGCAGACAGTTAAGTCATTTAGCGAGCTGATCGAGTTATAACAACTGTCGCGTTTAGACAATTAAGTCGTTTGCGAATTGATCGAGTCGCGTGTAGAAAGTTAAGTCGTTTAGCGAGCTGATCGAGTTTGAACAATTGTCGTGTTTAGACAATTAAGTCGTTTAGCAAGCTGATCGAGTTGTAACAACTCTCGCGTTTAGACATTTAAGTCGTTTGCGAATTAATCGAGTCGCGTGTAGACAGTTAAGTCGTTTAGCGAGCTGATCAAGTTTTAACAACTGTGGCGTTTAGACATTTAAGTCGTTTAGCAAGCTGATCGAGTTGTAACAACTCTCGCGTTTAGACATTTAAGTCGTTTGCGAATTGATCGAGTCGCGTGTAGACAGTTAAGTCGTTTAGCGAGCTGATCAAGTTACGTGTAGACAATTAAGTCGTTTAGCGAGCTGATCGAGTTATAAAAACTGTCGCGTTTAAACAATTAAGTCGTTTGCGAATTGATCGAGTCGCGTGTAGACAGTTAAGTCGTTTAGCGAGGTGATCGAGTTTTAACAACTGTCGCGTTTAGACATTTAAGTCGTTTGCGAATTGATCAAGTCGTGTGTAGACAGTTAAGTCGTTTAGCGAGCTGATCGAGTTTTAACAACTGTCGCGTTTAGACATTTAAGTCGTTTAGCGAGCTGATCGAGTTGTAACAACTCTCGCGTTTAGACATTTAAGTCGTTTGCGAATTGATCAAGTCGCGTGTAGACAGTTAAGTCGTTTAGCGAGCTGATCAAGTTTTAACAACTGCCGCGTTTAGACATTTAAGTCGTTTAGCGAGCTGATCGAGTTGTAACAACTCTCGCGTTAAGACATTTAAGTCGTTTGCGAATTGATCGAGTCGCGTGTAGACAGTTAAGTCGTTTAGCGAGCTGATCGAGTTTTAACAACTCTCGCGTATAGACATTTAAGTCGTTTGCGAATTGATCGTGTCGCGTGTAGACTGTAAAGTCGTTTAGCGAGCTGATCGAGTTTTAACAACTCTCGCGTTTAGACATTTAATTCGTTTGCGAATTGATCGTGTCGCGTGTAGACTGTAAAGTCGTTTAGCGAGCTGATCGGGTTGTAACAACCATAGTTTGTTACGTCGTGTTTCGGAGTATGGATATACAGATCCACTCCCCCCCCCCTTTTTCGAATAGGGGGGCAATTGAACTCGTTCGAACATGAGCTGCCTACGTACCCTGTGAAGGGATGAAGTCGCGCCGTAGTTCAAGTCAAATGACTTAGTATTTTTTTAGCAGTAGTACTTCTTTAGATGTCGCGCGTTCCAGGAACGCGGGATCATCTCGCCTTTCATGTTAGCAATTTCATAGACGCCTGGACGGACTACCTTCGTGATCTGGTAAGGTCCCTCCCAGCGAGCGCCGAGCTTGCCGGCATTTATCTCGGCCGTATTTTGATAAACCCCGCGAAGGACGAGGTCTCCTTCGTGGAAACGCCGAACACGCACTTTAGAGTTGTAATACTTGGTCGCGGCAATTTGATATTCGGTCATTTTTATAAGAGCTTGGTCGCGCCTTTCGTTGATGAGGTCGAGCTCGTCGAGCATGAGGTAATGATTAAGACCCTCCTGTTCTGGAAGCAATCGTCGACAAACTCCTGGGAAATGGACCTCGGGAGGAATTACACACTCTGTTCCGTAGACAAGGACAAAAGGTGTCTCGCCCGTAGCGCGACGAGGTGTGGTTTGATATGACCACAAAACGCCTTCGAGTTCATCTGCCCAACGGCCCTTCTTAGCATCGAGTCGAGTCTTAAGCCCGTGAATAACTGTTTTGTTCGACGCCTCGGCCTGATCGTTGCCTTGTGGGCAGCGAGGTGTCGACTTGCTGACTCTGATCTTCCACTTGTCGCAGAAAAGTTCAAATTGCCTGGAGATGAACTGTGAACCGTTGTCAGTCACTATCTCGAAGGGCACGCCATGTCGACAGATGATATTCTTCCAGACAAAATTTTCGACATGCTTGTTCTTGATAGATCCGAATGCCTCCGCCTCTATCCACTTGGAAAAATAATCCGTCAGGACTAGTAGATATCGATTCTGCCGAGATGGATGGAGCGGTCCGACGATGTCCATTGCCCACCTCATGAACGGATAAGGCGAGGTGACCGAGCTCAAAAACTCCGTAGGTAGATGGATGAAGGGACCATGGCATTGACATTTCTCGCATTTTGCCGTGAACAGCTCACAGTCTTTTATCATTGTTGGCCAGAATTATCCATGTCGTTTAATTCGAATGGCGAGTGAGCGACCTCCCGAATGATTTCCGCAGGATCCGCTATGAACTTCGTGCATTATCTTGCGAGCTGCTTCACCCTCGATGCAGACGAGGAGTGGTCCAGACAGTCGCCACTTGAGGACTTCCCCGTGGAACAGAATGAAACGCGATGACTGCGCCTTTAGCTTGCGAGCCGCCCATTTGTTTTCAGGCACTTCGCCGTCTGCAAGATACCCGCGAGGTATGCCTCCATGCGTTCGTCTTTTGTTGCGTATTCGCCGTTGAACTGATTCACGACGAGTTGCGAGTCGCAAAAGGCTTCTATCCTTGTCATATAAAGAGCTTTAGCCAATCGAAGACCCGCGAGTAAGGCCTCGTATTCTGCCTTATTGTTCGATGCTCTGAAGCCAAGGCGGAATGACTGTTCCAGAGATTCTCCGTCTGGTGACGACAGTCGAATGCCTACTCCCGATCCATGCTTAGATGACGAGCCGTCGACATGTAACTGCCAGATTTGGGATGAGTCCTTATTATCGCTTTCTGACGAGGCCGTCGCCTCTGGTAGTTCGATTAGAAAATCGGCCAACAATTGTGCCTTGATTGTCGTTCTACTTCGATACTTGATATCGAACTCGCTTAATTCGATGACCCACTTTGCGAGTCGCCCAGATTGAGTTGGGCTGTGGAGAACAGCTCGTAGCGGAAAGGTACTGAGAATCACGATTGAGTGCGATTGGAAATAAGGTCGGAGTTTGCGAGCCGACGTAATAACCGCGAGTGCTAATTTCTCTGTCAGAGGATATCTCGTTTCCGCATCGGTTAAAGATTTACTGCTGTAGAAAACTGGCTTCTGCTCTGTGCCATCTTCGCGAATTAGAACCCTACTAACTGCCGAGGCGGAGACCGCAATGTAAAGGTAGAGCGGTTCACCAGTTACGGGTTCGGTCAAAATAGGCGGAGTCGCGAGATATTGCTTCAATCTCTGGAAGGCTTCTTCGCATTTCTCTGTCCACTCGAAG
Organism: Draba incana; assembly: GCA_963576765.1. Lineage (NCBI taxonomy): Eukaryota > Viridiplantae > Streptophyta > Magnoliopsida > Brassicales > Brassicaceae > Draba > Draba incana. Next base: position 20,174,904 of record OY755212.1, on the reverse strand, counting down.
GCCTGTCGAGCCGGCCCCTTCTTATCCTTAAGCGTTACGTAGAAAGGCAAGCATTTTTCAGTAGAGCGCGAGATGAATCTGTTTAAAGCTGCGACTCTTCTTGTCAATCGTTGTACTTCCCTTTTTGTTTTAGGCGAGGCCATCTCGATTAGCGCATGGATTTGTTTCGGGTTTGCTTCGATCCCGCTATGAGTAACCATATAGCCGAGGAACTCGCCTGATGTTACGCCGAAACGACACTTAGCCGGATTCAGCTTTATGTTATACTTGTTTAGTAGCGCAAAGCATTCTGCGAGGTGGCCGACATGGTCTTTTTCTTCGAGCGATTTGACGAGCATATCGTCTATGTAGACCTCCATTGTCTTGCCGAGGAGGCCTTCGAACATCCTGTTCACCAATCGCTGATAAGTAGCCCCAGCGTTCTTAAGGCCGAATGGCATGACCTTGTAGCAATAGATCCCGCGATCTGTAATGAAAGATGTTTTATCGCGATCGCCGGGATGCATAAAAATTTGATTGTAGCCAGAGAAAGCGTCCATAAATGATAGCAGCTTGTTCCCGGATGTCGACTCGACGAGGCGGTCGATATGAGGAAGAGGGAAACTGTCTTTCGGGCAAGCCTTGTTCAAATTCGTGAAGTCCATACAGACTCGCCACTTGCCACTCTTCTTCTTCACGACGACTGGATTTGCGAGCCAATTCGGATATCTGACTTCGGCGATCGAGCCGGCTCGCAAGAGTTTTTCTACTTCGTCGTTCACCGCTTGAGCTCTGTCCGGCCCGAGCCGCCTTCACTTCTGTTTTATGGGTTTGAAAGTCGAATCTACATTCAACTCGTGACTGATGATGCCGATATCGATCCCGGGCATATCCTTTGCGGCCCATGCGAAAGTGCTAACGTTCCTCTTAAGGAAGTTGACGAGTTTGAGCCTGACGATTTCATGAAGCGTTGCGCCAATCTCCAAGCACTTATCCGGGAACTCGTCGTCAATGCAAACCGATATGACGGGTTCGCATGTCGGACCCGCTCCTTCTTCTTGGGCGGCTTCCGCGATCTGTAGTTGCTACAAAACATGCGAGATTTCCTTGACGGGCTCCCTGTCCGTTTTGAGCTTTTTTCGCGGCTCGCTCGGAATGGGCACTGTCGCCTGATTCCTTAGTTTGTACGCGGTCATGAAGCAAGACCGCGATGCCGACAGATTCCCTCTGATTGTTTTAGTCCCGATTTTTGTTGGAAACTTAAGGCAGAGATAGTACGTCGAGGCGATGGCACGCATCGAATTGAGCCATGGGGTTTCCATTATCACGTTGTAAATCACCGGGTTGTCCGATACCGCGAACTCCACTATTTTTGTTATTCCTTCCGCACATACTGGAAGTTTGATCGTTCAGAGTGTCATTGTCGTCTCGCCATTGAATCCGGTCAAATGTTTTGGATAGGATTCGACTTGAGCGAGGTCGATTTCCATACGCTTAAGAGCATCAATGAAAATGATGTCGACTGTGCTTCCATTATCGATCAAAACGCGACCCGTGTCCCATCCTGCGACGGCGAGTCGGATGACAAGCGGGTCGTCGTGAGGTTTATCGACATCATCGATCTCATTTTCTTCGAACTGGATGACATCGTTTGGGAACTTGGACGGCATGGGTTTGTTTGCTCCTACCTCAGCTCGTCTTTGATAGGCCTTGATTGACGAGATGGTATTTGAACAACAGCGCGAGCTGCCCATGATCATGTTGCAGACTTTTTGTTTCGAGCCGCTTCGGCCATCACTATTGTTTTGCCGGCCGAGGTGGACCTCGTCGTTATTCCGCCTGTCCCATTTGTTATTCTTGCTATTGTCCGCAGATGGACTGTCTCCTTCTCTTGCATCGTCGAACTGCTCGAGCTGGAAATCGTTAAAACTTATACTTCCTCTGAGGTCTCCGGCGGCTAGCTTCGCTGCGAGTCACATACCGAGCACTCGGCAGCTAGCCGTCGAATGTCCGACCATTTTGTGCAAGTCGCAATATGCGGATTTGTTGTAAGGCGAGTTCCTAATCCACGTATTGCCGTTATTACGACCCGGAGTGCCATTTCCGCAACCTCGCCCCCTTCCTCGACCGGAGCCGGGCGAGTCCACCTGGTAGTTATGGGCACCCTTTAAACCTCCCTCATGCTGCACGAAGTTGCCTGGCTTCTTCTTTATTGCAGTTGGGGCTTCTCGCGGATTGGGAACTTTGGCCTTCCCGTACTTCTGGCCCAACGCTATGGTTTCATCCTCGCTTTTTGCGAAGCCATTGGTGCGATGAAGCGCATCCTGAATAGACGAGGGCTCGTTGATCGTCATCTCCTTTCGGAAATCCGAGTCGTACCACAGGGCTTTTCGAAGTACGCTCAGTGCGGACTGGTCGTCAATCCCCTTCACCTGAGTAAGCATCGCCTTAAAGCGTTCGATGAAAACTCTCAAGGGTTCGCTAGTCGGTTGCGAAATGGTGTAAAGATCAGCCTCGGACGTCCTGCGTTTGATTAAGATCGCATACTGCTTTAGGAACGCTTCGGAGAGCTGCGCGAAGCTGTCAATTGAATTCTTCTTCCTTCTCGTGAACCAATAGAGAGCTGCCCCCTTGAGGTGCTCCACGAAGAGGAGGCAGCAACCAACGTTGATTTCGTCGAGTCGGAAATTGGCTCGCCCCATAGTGATTGAGAAAGCCCTAATGTGCTCAGTGGGGTCGCCCTTTCCATCATAAATTGGAAGCCTGAGCTTCCCAGGATCGGATAGACGCGCCTTCGTTATTCGCGCGGTGAAAGGAGTTGTGCGAGCTTCTTCGAGGACGCGGTCGATTTCTGGTGCCTTGCTGGTGGCGCGATGGACCTGTGACCTCATGTCCTTAAGATCGCGAGCTGTCTGCTGCATGATGTCTTTCAGCTCGTCTATTTCCCTTTGCTGCGAAGCGATAGCTCTGCGATTGGTCGGGGCTTCGGCCTGCTCCATCCATCGCGTATTCTCTACGATTTCGCCCTCATCTTGACTTTGGACGCGACTGGTCGGCCGACTGGGTCGAGTGGTTCCGAATTGGCGTCCTTCTAGACCATCCGCGCCTGCAACTACACCTCCAGTTGCATCTGCGACGAGGACGGCCCCGTCTCTGAGAGGCGTATGATCTTCGCGAGCCCCTCGAGCTGAAGGCGAGGCCGCTGGAGAAAAGTTAAGAGCGATCGGGGTGATGCGACGTATAACATTGTGAGGTAGGCCTTGAGACTGACGAGCTGTCGACAACGCTTTGATCTCGGCGGTAAGGTTGCTGTTGATGGTTTCCTGGTTGTGCGATTGCTTGAGCAACTGCTCGAGCATTGCTTTGAGCTGATTGAAAGCGGCCGGTGTTACCGGGTCGGCCGAGTTTGTATTGGCGGTCGCTTGGTTTCCTGTAGGGACAGATCTGCCCGCTTCCGCCTCCAATGCGGACTGGCTGCTTGCGTTTGCCTGCCCACTCTCGGCGAGCTCCCTTGGATCTGAACCACCTTCGGTTGCTGGAGATTGAGGGTTCGTTATTGACATCTTGGCAAATTCGTCTAAGCGTTTGTTTCGTGTATAAAGCTAGTGTTGCGAGTAGACACCCTCCTTCTAGCGCCAAATTGTGCGAGCTGGAATTATTGCACAATAGAATTTGTGAAGATTCTTCGAATTAGAGCTTCTTTAGGGTTTCAAACACTTAGAGAAGATTGCAAATTAATTAGGGTTCTTATTCATCAAGATTAGAGCTAAGTTTTGTCTTATTATCACTTAGAAATTCCGGATCCCCTCCAATGGGGGGGGGGGGGGGGGGTACATGCTTATTTATAGAAATACAATTCGGTTGAGGCAAACAGTGATGGGTCTTTAACGGGCCTTCGTCTTCTGGGCTTTGACCGCTGGGCCGATTTGGCGAATACGACGTCGTTTTAGGCTTATCGATTCTTCTAGGGGAGATTTGACCCCCACAGTCATGTTAATAGTTAACTATATATGTTAATTTTTCATTATAATGGGTAACTATGTCATTTTTTTTTTGGTCACGGGTAACTATGTTTGTATTATGTTTCTCATTGTAGTTAACTATGCGTGTTTTTTTTTATTATGCAACTATAATAGGTAACGATGTTTCAAAAGTAGTCAACTATGTTTGTTTAAATGAGTAAGTATTACAACAACATTTTCATGTAGTCAACTATGTTATGAAATTAGTAGAGTATATAACTATGCATTGAAAATAGTTAACTATATTTTTAAACTGGTAACTATTATTCTGAAAATAGTCGACTATGTTTTTTTGTCATTTTCGGACCTAAATTTTTTTTCCAAAGTATTTGTGCAACACAAAGATCTACTTTTCATAAAGAAAAATATGAGAGCAATTAAGACATATTATGAGAGAAGATTTTTAGGGATTTTATTTGATTTTTATTAAATAGCTCATTAAGGGTACTTTAGTCATATTTTCTTTAATGGAGTTAGACACCTAATTTCCAATTAGAGCATGTTATACGCCTAATTAAAGGCCCCAACCTATTATACACCTAATTAACCCTTATAAATAAATATGTATAAATATTTTTTATTGTTTTGGACCAGTGGGTTTTCGAGTCATAGAGGGTCTGTTCGTGTGTCCTTATCAATCTCAATCAGAATTGCTTGTTTCCTAGGCTAAGGTGAGTGCGTGACCATGGCTTCTAGGCGAAACGATTTGATTTGATGCGTTTATGTGGTAGTTTTAATGTGGTATTGCGATTTTGGTGTTGTTATGTGTCTGGTTGGAATGTTCTTATGGTTTTGATGCAGGAAAGCGACTAGAGTTCATAAGATTCGAGCCATGAGAGGAGAGGCTCGTTTCCAATGAACTGTGAGGTTGTGTCGATCAACACGAATAATTGAGCTGTATCGATCGATACGAACAGTTGAGCTGTGTCGATCGACACGAACAGTTGAGCTGTTTCGATCGACACGTGATGTGTTGCTTGATACCTTCGGTGTCGCTCGACACGAGCATCTGAATGTTTGTGTTAGCTTGTTAGTTTTATCGTTTGGTGTCATGTATTTGTGTGTTGTTGGTATTAAAATCAATTTGCTAGCCTGAGTGATACGTCGTAGATGGTATGACCGTCTCACTAAGTATTTATGATAATACTTACGCAACTCTTTGTCCCATGTGTTGCAGGTAAAAGAAAAATGTGATAGGAAGAGGATGATAGGATTTTGTTTATGTTGCATTATAATAGAGCTTGATGTTAGGTTAGTAGCAATGCTAATTTGAGTTATTGGAATTAGAAATTGGTTTTATTTGGTTTAAATTGAATTTATAAGAATATTGGTTGGATTTAATTGAGTTGTTTGGTATTCCGCTGTTTATTGGTAATTGTGAATTAGCCGTTGAGAATTAATAATTATGAGATTATTAATTCGGATTAATTGTTTTAAAAAAAAATGTTGGTTGTTTCATAAGGGGACGGGACAATATCAACCGTCGTCATTGGAAGTCTAATATCAGGCGAAATCAAACGATGACAAAATTGTTCTCAAATGGTTTATATGTAAGGGGTGGGAAAAAAATTAGGTAACATGCCCTAAACTATAATTAGGTAACTAACATTGATCATATCTCAATTGACCATATTACCCTTAATCTATTATTTAGTTTTTATCTTGGAAAAAAAAATAAAAATAAAACACAAAAAGAAAAACCCTAATTTAAAGTCTCTTTTTATTTTCTTTCAACGCTTCTTTTTCTATTACCTCGTCCTCCTCCATCGTTTCTAAATCTTCTTCTTCCTCCATTGTTTGTTTTCTCTTCCATCATTTTTTTTCCTTCTTCTTTTGACACACGCACCATAACTGATCTTATCATTTTTTTCGGCGATCCACAAAACTAAATAATCATTTTTTCTCATTGCCATGGATATCGAAGTTGATATAGTTAATTATATTTGGAAATCTGTATAATAGGTAATCAATCATATCTCTCTTTGCGGTTCACAAAACGAACTCTCAATCACTTTGTATTATCTCGTTATCACAGATCCAAATTGTGGATAAAAATGGAGATCGATATAGTTAATTATGTTCGAAAATCCGTATAATAGGTAACTATATTTTTGATAATAGTTTACTATGTATGATATAAGATTGGAATCCACCAAACTTATGATCACAAGAATACAATTCGGTTGAGGCAAACAGTGATGGGTCTTTAACGGGCCTTCGTCTTCTGGGCTTTGACCGCTGGGCCGATTTGGCGAATACGACGTCGTTTTAGGCTTATCGATTCTTCTAGGGGAGATTTGACCCCCACAGTCATGTTAATAGTTAACTATATATGTTAATTTTTCATTATAATGGGTAACTATGTCATTTTTTTTTTGGTCACGGGTAACTATGTTTGTATTATGTTTCTCATTGTAGTTAACTATGCGTGTTTTTTTTTATTATGCAACTATAATAGGTAACGATGTTTCAAAAGTAGTCAACTATGTTTGTTTAAATGAGTAAGTATTACAACAACATTTTCATGTAGTCAACTATGTTATGAAATTAGTAGAGTATATAACTATGCATTGAAAATAGTTAACTATATTTTTAAACTGGTAACTATTATTCTGAAAATAGTCGACTATGTTTTTTTGTCATTTTCGGACCTAAATTTTTTTTCCAAAGTATTTGTGCAACACAAAGATCTACTTTTCATAAAGAAAAATATGAGAGCAATTAAGACATATTATGAGAGAAGATTTTTAGGGATTTTATTTGATTTTTATTAAATAGCTCATTAAGGGTACTTTAGTCATATTTTCTTTAATGGAGTTAGACACCTAATTTCCAATTAGAGCCTGTTATACGCCTAATTAAAGGCCCCAACCTATTATACACCTAATTAACCCTTATAAATAAATATGTATAAATATTTTTTATTGTTTTGGACCAGTGGGTTTTCGAGTCATAGAGGGTCTGTTCGTGTGTCCTTATCAATCTCAATCAGAATTGCTTGTTTCCTAGGCTAAGGTGAGTGCGTGACCATGGCTTCTAGGCGAAACGATTTGATTTGATGCGTTTATGTGGTAGTTTTAATGTGGTATTGCGATTTTGGTGTTGTTATGTGTCTGGTTGGAATGTTCTTATGGTTTTGATGCAGGAAAGCGACTAGAGTTCATAAGATTCGAGCCATGAGAGGAGAGGCTCGTTTCCAATGAACTGTGAGGTTGTGTCGATCAACACGAATAATTGAGCTGTATCGATCGATACGAACAGTTGAGCTGTGTCGATCGACACGAACAGTTGAGCTGTTTCGATCGACACGTGATGTGTTGCTTGATACCTTCGGTGTCGCTCGACACGAGCATCTGAATGTTTGTGTTAGCTTGTTAGTTTTATCGTTTGGTGTCATGTATTTGTGTGTTGTTGGTATTAAAATCAATTTGCTAGCCTGAGTGATACGTCGTAGATGGTATGACCGTCTCACTAAGTATTTATGATAATACTTACGCAACTCTTTGTCCCATGTGTTGCAGGTAAAAGAAAAATGTGATAGGAAGAGGATGATAGGATTTTGTTTATGTTGCATTATAATAGAGCTTGATGTTAGGTTAGTAGCAATGCTAATTTGAGTTATTGGAATTAGAAATTGGTTTTATTTGGTTTAAATTGAATTTATAAGAATATTGGTTGGATTTAATTGAGTTGTTTGGTATTCCGCTGTTTATTGGTAATTGTGAATTAGCCGTTGAGAATTAATAATTATGAGATTATTAATTCGGATTAATTGTTTTAAAAAAAAATGTTGGTTGTTTCATAAGGGGACGGGACAATATCAACCGTCGTCATTGGAAGTCTAATATCAGGCGAAATCAAACGATGACAAAATTGTTCTCAAATGGTTTATATGTAAGGGGTGGGAAAAAAATTAGGTAACATGCCCTAAACTATAATTAGGTAACTAACATTGATCATATCTCAATTGACCATATTACCCTTAATCTATTATTTAGTTTTTATCTTGGAAAAAAAAATAAAAATAAAACACAAAAAGAAAAACCCTAATTTAAAGTCTCTTTTTATTTTCTTTCAACGCTTCTTTTTCTATTACCTCGTCCTCCTCCATCGTTTCTAAATCTTCTTCTTCCTCCATTGTTTGTTTTCTCTTCCATCATTTTTTTTCCTTCTTCTTTTGACACACGCACCATAACTGATCTTATCATTTTTTTCGGCGATCCACAAAACTAAATAATCATTTTTTCTCATTGCCATGGATATCGAAGTTGATATAGTTAATTATATTTGGAAATCTGTATAATAGGTAATCAATCTTATCTCTCTTTGCGGTTCACAAAACGAACTCTCAATCACTTTGTATTATCTCGTTATCACAGATCCAAATTGTGGATAAAAATGGAGATCGATATAGTTAATTATGTTCGAAAATCCGTATAATAGGTAACTATATTTTTGATAATAGTTTACTATGTATGATATAAGATTGGAATCCACCAAACTTATGATCACAAGAATACAATTCGGTTGAGGCAAACAGTGATGGGTCTTTAACGGGCCTTCGTCTTCTGGGCTTTGACCGCTGGGCCGATTTGGCGAATACGACGTCGTTTTAGGCTTATCGATTCTTCTAGGGGAGATTTGACCCCCACAGTCATGTTAATAGTTAACTATATATGTTAATTTTTCATTATAATGGGTAACTATGTCATTTTTTTTTTGGTCACGGGTAACTATGTTTGTATTATGTTTCTCATTGTAGTTAACTATGCGTGTTTTTTTTTATTATGCAACTATAATAGGTAACGATGTTTCAAAAGTAGTCAACTATGTTTGTTTAAATGAGTAAGTATTACAACAACATTTTCATGTAGTCAACTATGTTATGAAATTAGTAGAGTATATAACTATGCATTGAAAATAGTTAACTATATTTTTAAACTGGTAACTATTATTCTGAAAATAGTCGACTATGTTTTTTTGTCATTTTCGGACCTAAATTTTTTTTCCAAAGTATTTGTGCAACACAAAGATCTACTTTTCATAAAGAAAAATATGAGAGCAATTAAGACATATTATGAGAGAAGATTTTTAGGGATTTTATTTGATTTTTATTAAATAGCTCATTAAGGGTACTTTAGTCATATTTTCTTTAATGGAGTTAGACACCTAATTTCCAATTAGAGCATGTTATACGCCTAATTAAAGGCCCCAACCTATTATACACCTAATTAACCCTTATAAATAAATATGTATAAATATTTTTTATTGTTTTGGACCAGTGGGTTTTCGAGTCATAGAGGGTCTGTTCGTGTGTCCTTATCAATCTCAATCAGAATTGCTTGTTTCCTAGGCTAAGGTGAGTGCGTGACCATGGCTTCTAGGCGAAACGATTTGATTTGATGCGTTTATGTGGTAGTTTTAATGTGGTATTGCGATTTTGGTGTTGTTATGTGTCTGGTTGGAATGTTCTTATGGTTTTGATGCAGGAAAGCGACTAGAGTTCATAAGATTCGAGCCATGAGAGGAGAGGCTCGTTTCCAATGAACTGTGAGGTTGTGTCGATCAACACGAATAATTGAGCTGTATCGATCGATACGAACAGTTGAGCTGTGTCGATCGACACGAACAGTTGAGCTGTTTCGATCGACACGTGATGTGTTGCTTGATACCTTCGGTGTCGCTCGACACGAGCATCTGAATGTTTGTGTTAGCTTGTTAGTTTTATCGTTTGGTGTCATGTATTTGTGTGTTGTTGGTATTAAAATCAATTTGCTAGCCTGAGTGATACGTCGTAGATGGTATGACCGTCTCACTAAGTATTTATGATAATACTTACGCAACTCTTTGTCCCATGTGTTGCAGGTAAAAGAAAAATGTGATAGGAAGAGGATGATAGGATTTTGTTTATGTTGCATTATAATAGAGCTTGATGTTAGGTTAGTAGCAATGCTAATTTGAGTTATTGGAATTAGAAATTGGTTTTATTTGGTTTAAATTGAATTTATAAGAATATTGGTTGGATTTAATTGAGTTGTTTGGTATTCCGCTGTTTATTGGTAATTGTGAATTAGCCGTTGAGAATTAATAATTATGAGATTATTAATTCGGATTAATTGTTTTAAAAAAAAATGTTGGTTGTTTCATAAGGGGACGGGACAATATCAACCGTCGTCATTGGAAGTCTAATATCAGGCGAAATCAAACGATGACAAAATTGTTCTCAAATGGTTTATATGTAAGGGGTGGGAAAAAAATTAGGTAACATGCCCTAAACTATAATTAGGTAACTAACATTGATCATATCTCAATTGACCATATTACCCTTAATCTATTATTTAGTTTTTATCTTGGAAAAAAAAATAAAAATAAAACACAAAAAGAAAAACCCTAATTTAAAGTCTCTTTTTATTTTCTTTCAACGCTTCTTTTTCTATTACCTCGTCCTCCTCCATCGTTTCTAAATCTTCTTCTTCCTCCATTGTTTGTTTTCTCTTCCATCATTTTTTTTCCTTCTTCTTTTGACACACGCACCATAACTGATCTTATCATTTTTTTCGGCGATCCACAAAACTAAATAATCATTTTTTCTCATTGCCATGGATATCGAAGTTGATATAGTTAATTATATTTGGAAATCTGTATAATAGGTAATCAATCTTATCTCTCTTTGCGGTTCACAAAACGAACTCTCAATCACTTTGTATTATCTCGTTATCACAGATCCAAATTGTGGATAAAAATGGAGATCGATATAGTTAATTATGTTCGAAAATCCGTATAATAGGTAACTATATTTTTGATAATAGTTTACTATGTATGATATAAGATTGGAATCCACCAAACTTATGATCACAAGATGATCAAGAGATTCCAAGCTTGAATGCGGAAGTGGGCGTTGGTAGAGATGGAGGTGATGGGTTTGTGATTGATTCCACAACCAGACATGAACAACAATGCTTGATTCCACAAACAATCTGATCCGAAATCAATAGAAAACAAGTGATTCCACACTTAGATTCTAAAGAAAAGAACAAGAACACAAAGATACACTTTGTAGAGAAAAACGTAATGTTTATTGATTCAATGATAAAAAGGTGATCTATGAACTAAGAGCTGAGCTTTTATAGGCTCATAGACAACGGTATGAATAAGCTAATACAAGAAAAGAATCGCAAAAATCAATGTAAAGAGCCGTTGGAACAATAAAGAGAAAATCGGTCCAAATATGGCAAGTGTCTTGAGCTTGTATCTAGACAGCTTGGGGAGGTAGAGATTATGGACGTGGGTAGTCTTTAGAATGCAGCAGCTTTGATGAAGAATGAGCCGTTTGAGAGTTAAAGCTCCTAGTGTGAATGCGTCCAAATATGGTAAGTTGAGGTGCAAGAGGATTCGCCTAATCCTCTGAGTTTTGGAGCATTGTAAGGCCTTTTTTGAAGCTGCTAGATAATTATTAAGGTCTCTTGGTCGCCATAAATAAGTTTGATTTTGACCAAACTCGTGAGACTCCAAATAAGGCAAGCTAAGGAATGTTTGGATTAGAAATTGAATATCTCCCAAACCAAAATTGATCTTGGTCCGATTCCAAGCCTCGGTGGTTCTGTAATGAGTCAATATTCCAGAACAATTTGGTTCATAGCTTGATTCGATATGGTTTGGTCGGAATCCTCCAATTATCCCGCATATGTCCGAATCGAGCAAGATCGGGTTCACCTGGTTTGTAAGCTGAATAACTCCTTCGTCAAAACTCAGATTAGACTGATTCCCCTTCGTGGTGTTCTCTAGATGAGCTGAGAAGGTTCTCCAAGTGGTTTGGTGCCTTGAATCTTTGTGGTTGGGTCGGTATGCTCCATTGAAGGCACATACGTCTTTGCTGGATCCAATGTGGCTTGAGCAGTGAGTTTGATTGAGCTCCGGTTCAGCTACTGGTTTAATGACCGCATCATACCCTCCCTCTTCAAAAAGTTTTGTCCTCAAAACTGTATGACCTGCAGCAAGAGAAAGCAAGTTAGGTTTCATTCGTTTTTGGGAGTGTAGATAGTTACCTCGGTTTGGAATTTTTGGAGAACGTTGGGGTGAGTCTGGTGGTTTCTCCTTGATCAGAATGGGACATTTGACTTCACGTTTCAGTTTCTGGAAAAGAACTGCATCCTCCTTGATGAGACCTCCTATTTCATACTTTATTTCTCCATTAAGTTCTCCTCGTTCCTTGCATTCTAGCTTGATACCTGTACCTTTATTGACACTCAATGACAAGAACAAGTGCATTATACTTGAATTTGAACATTTAATAACAGAGAGTTCGTGAATAGGATTTATTTTGGGGTTGTTCTCTTGTTGAGAAAGATTTTGATTTACACTTACTTGATCATCGGAAATATGTTGCATTGGTTCAGCCTTGATTATCAAGGTATCAAGGACACTTTTAATCTCTTTTTTAACTGGCAGGAGCAAAGATCCTCGTTTGCTTTGGTTATGGTCCAAGATGATGCTCTTCTTGTTTTCACCATCTTTTTGATCATTATGCTTCTCTGTACCTAAACCTTTCTCAATTTCTTTTGGGGACAGCAAGTGCATCATCACAGCCTTCGGATCATTAGAAGTAAACTGAATCAAGTGATTATATACCAGATTAACCTCCTTGATTGGTTTTGTCTCCTTAGACAACACGTTGTGTTGACTTTGCTTTTGATCCGATACATGTGTTGCTGCTTGTAGACCTATGTCTCTGATCCGGACAGTGTTTTTGACACTCTCATATTCCTTTGCTGCTGGTAGGTGCAGCATTGGTCTTGGTTCCACAAGGTTTTGAACTTGATCCAAGAACTCCTTCTCCTTTGGTGTCATGTTTTCTTGATTTGTTTCTTTCTTCTTATTACCTGCAGTTTTCTCAAAACTTTTGGCAAGAAACAAGTGCATTAAAATAGTCTTAGATGCATCAATAACATGTGGAGAAATTTCAGAATTGACCTGTTCAATTGGTGGGGCTGAAACAGTCTTTTGCTTTTCATTGACGTGTAGAACAAAACTAGGAGTTTGTTCCGTGATTTGAACTGAAACTTCTTGAACTGCTTGCTCCTTGGCATTCCTATACCTGCATTAGCATCTTTTAGCAAAGACAAGTGCGTGACACTAGAAGTTGGAAATTGAAAATCTGAAAGAACTACCTCCTCACTTACCTTGGGATTTTCTGTTTTTGGCTCTAGAGGTGTGGAGTTCACCACTCGTTTTGTTGGACACTCCTTAGCTTTGTGTCCTTTACCTTGACATCTATAACAGATGAGTTCAAGTGAATTCAAAGGGTTAGAAGACTTAACTTGTGGTTGTTGGCCAGGCGGCTTAAGCCCTTGTGGACTTAGCTCTTGTTTAGTCTTCTTCTCTTGATCTGCTCGCTTACATTGCTCTTTGCTACGTCCTGTTTCTGTCTCAACATTTTTTGGAAAGGACAAGTGCATCATACCAGTCATGGAATTATTATAAGCAGGCTGAGACAATTTATCTTGTACCTTTTCATGGTTAGAGGCTGAAACAATTTCTTGTTTCTGGTTTACTTGTGTAAGGTAGCAATCAGCTTGGTATGATTTCTCTTTGTTACCATGGCCGTTCTCAACTCTTTCGGACATAAGCAAGTGCATTGCCTTTTCACAAAGTTGATCAAAATTTTGAAAATTTGTTGAGATACACTCCTCTGCATGGTCTGGTTGAAATCCTCTCTTTGCACTCAATTGTGTCAAAGGCTTTTTAAAGCTTGAACTTGTTGAGGGAATGGTTTTCTTGCTTACGAGTTCTTTAGCAATGTCTTTCCTGTTCTTACACTTATAACTCGTTAGTTTTAAAGGGATATTAGGAACACAATATTTACCTTGGCGCTTGACTGATTTAAAGCTTGCATTTTGCACCAGGTTAGGAGTTTTATTCCCTCGGGTTGATCCCTTTGGAAGGTAAGCGTTTCTACTCTGTTGAGTTAGGTTGAGAGGCGCATATCTCTCTCTCATGATCCACTTTAACTGTTCCCAAGTGCTTATGGCTGGCTCCTTGTAGTACCATCTGTATTCCTCCTCTTGGTACCACCATCTTTTAGCCTCTCCTTTGAGGATGGAGTAATACTTAAAGTATTCATCCATGTTAGATTCCCATTCTTGGTAGTCTCTTTTACTTCCTGAAAACTCATAGAAACATAGTTCATCATTTGATTCATAATTAAATTCAAGAGATACCTTATGTTTAGGTTTGGATGGAGTTTGATAAGCGGGGCTCCATTTGCTATGTGGTGCGTGAGATTCAGCTCTCCACGGCCTGGTTCTTTTTCATACCCTCCTTGGGAGCTATCATCTTCAATCCATAACTCTTCTATTGGTTCATGATATGATCTTCCCCATTCATCTTCTTCTCCTTCTTCTACTTCTTCATACCACCTCTTCTGGCTAGAGCTGTAACGAACTTGATCCGGTGGCTCAGGCTCAGGTTCTTCTTTTCCCAGTTCAAGATCATAGTCTTGTTTGTCCTCATACCATAGCTCATCCCTGTAGGCGACTTCCTCACCACATATGCTCTGGTCAGAGACAATTCCTTGATCCCAAATGCCTTTTTCTGCCATGATACTGCGTAGAAAACACAAGAGATCAAGTGCACAAATGGGTTCTAAAGGAGATGAATATAACTCTAGATATCAAAGATGATGCGATTTGGTCTCTCGATTGTCAATTCAAATACCAAATAAAATATTAGCAGTAAAGATACTTTCCTTATATGCCAAACACGTTTGTATGAGTGCAAGGAATGAAAATAATAGATTTTGGTAACTACGTGAATGCAAAGACGTGAATTATGTAGTTTCACCTTTTTTTTTTTTTTTTTTTTTAATGTAAATAACTAAGGATAAAATATTGATTCTAAATATGGAAACAAATAGATGGGAAACAATTACGTATGAATTGGACTTTTTTTTTTTTTTTAAATGAATCAGAATGCAAAAAAAAGAATATGATAAACTAAGGAATGATATAATGATGAACAAAGAAACGTGATCAGAAAAACAACATGATGATCTAGATGAATGATGCAAGCAGAATCGGATTGAAACAAAAGAACTAGCAAACAAAAGCAACTCTTTATGATTTTTTTTTTTTTTAATGATTTAATAGAAGCAGATAACAATTACTAGAAAACTAATAAGCAAAGAGAAGAAATTTTTATGGGGTTTTCTTTTAGGTGCATAAGCAAAAACGAAAAAAAATCAAAAATAAATAACAAAAGATAAATGGATAGAAAAACCAAAGGTAGGAACCTTTGGCTCTTATACCAAATGATATAAGATTGGAATCCACCAAACTTATGATCACAAGATGATCAAGATTTTCCAAGCTTGAATGTGGAAGTGGGCGTTGGTAGAGATGGAGGTGATGGGTTTGTGATTGATTCCACAACCACACATGAACAAGAATGCTTAATTCCACAAACAATCTGATCCGAAATCAATAGAAAACAAGTGATTCCACACTTAGATTCTAAAGAAAAGAACAAGAACACAAAGATACACTTTGTAGAGAAAAACGTAATGTTTATTGATTCAATGATAAAAAGGTGATCTATGAACTAAGAGCTGAGCTTTTATAGGCTCATAGACAATGGTATGAATAAGCTAATACAAGAAAAGAATCGCAAAAATCAATGTATTGAGCAAATGTGTTCTCGGTTTATTTGGAATGGGAACATTAGGAAAACTTCAGGTATCCGAGTCTCTTGGAAATCTATTTGTTTGCCTAAGGAGGAGGGTGGTTTGGGTCTTCGTGATTTGGATTTATGGAACAAGACTTTGTGCCTTAAATTGATATGGAATCTTCTCACATCAGCCGGTTCACTTTGGGTTGCCTGGTCTAAGCAAACCTATGGCAACGGTTTGAGTTTTTGGGAGATTCAGGAAAAGCAAACGGATGGCTGGGTCTGGAAGCAGCTTCTTCGCCTTAGACCGATTATGAGACCTTTCTTGTGTTCGGTTTTGGGAGATGGTCGGTCAACCAGCTTCTGGCATGACAACTGGTGTCGTTTGGGACCTTTGATAGAGTTCTTTGGTGTAGGTGGCCCTCGAGATACTGGAATCCCTTCGTCGGCTTTAGTGGCTGATGTTGTTCACAGAGGCAGTTGGCTTCTCCGTCCAGCAAGATCCTCCAAAGCATTAGAGCTTCATATCACTTTAACCCTGATCAATCCACCATCGAGGGATCACGGTTCTGACTCTATTTGCTGGAGGAACTTAGGAGACTCAACACAGCATGCGGAATTCTCTTCCAAGCGGCTCTGGCAAGCTCTCCGGCCGAGAGCCCCTAGACAACATTGGTTTGCAGCGGTATGGTATAAATATCATGTCCCTCGACACGCTTTTGTCTTCTGGATGGCTCATGTTGATCGGCTCCCTGTCCTGTCTCGTCTCCATCGCTGGGGGGTGATTTCTTCTCCACTCTGTGTTTTCTGTGATGCTCAGGTAGAAGATAGGAATCACCTATTCCTACACTGCTCGTACTCGCTTCAGGTTTGGGCTAAGGTGCTCTACCGATTAGGCCACCCGGTGAATTTCTTTGCTGACTGGTCCACTCTCATTACTTGGATGCTGACGAAGTCTCCTCGTATCACTACTCTGCTGAAGAAGACGGTGATCCAATGCATGGTTTACTTCTTGTGGCGGGAACGCAACAACAGGATTCATTGTCGATCTACTCGTCCTGTATTGCAGCTTTTTAACGACATCGACAGATGCGTTCGAGATAGAATTTTAGGATGCCGAGATACCAAAGGTTTTAAAACTTTGCTATCTGAATGGCTACTTTATGCCTAATGGCATTTTCTGTATCTATTGTCTTTTATGCTTTTTTTAATTTTTTTTGGGAGTATAAGAGTTTAGTTTGTACTTTTTCCTAAAAAGGCAATAAATTTAATTCTTATCAAAAAAAAAAAAAAAAATCAATGTAAAGAGCCGTTGGAACAATAAAGAGAAAATTGGTCCAAATATGGCAAGTGTCTTGAGCTTGTATCTAGACAGCTTGGGGAGGTAGAGATTATGGACGTGGGTAGTCTTTAGAATGCAGCAGCTTTGATGAAGAATGAGCCGTTTGAGAGTTAAAGCTCCTAGTGTGAATGCGTCCAAATATGGTAAGTTGAGGTGCAAGAGGATTCGCCTAATCCTCTGAGTTTTGGAGCATTGTAAGGCCTTTTTTGAAGCTGCTAGATCATTATTAAGGTCTCCTGGTCGCCATAAATAAGTTTGATTTTGAACAAACTCGTGAGACTCCAAATAAGGCAAGCTAAGGAATGTCTGGATTAGAAATTGAATATCTCCCAAACCAAAATTGATCTTGGTCCGATTCCAAGCCTCGGTGGTTCACTACAAGAAAACAGGCTTTTTACGACTACATTTGGCGACTAAATCTGTAGTCGTAAATTTGGCGACTAAGTGGCTACTGTAAGCGACTATGTTACGTCTACACAAATTTAGTCGTATATTAGTCGGTGTAATGCGACTACAAAAAGTAGTCGTAAAAGTGGTCGTAAATTAGCGACTAATTTATGACTAAATGTCACCCGGAGAAAATAGTTGTAACATAGTCGCTAATTTGGCGACTAATATGCGACTGAAACGGCGAGTCGTAAAACAGTCGTAACGTATGAGAAACAAACATGGTTTAGGCATGAGGTTTGGGGTTTAGAGTATAGGGTATAAAGATATGTCATACTACTTTTTCAAGGTCTATTAACAATATAAATTATTGTTTCATAAATACATAAGTTTTATAGTTTTAAATATTTATGGATTAGTGACTGTTTTGTTTAGGGTTTAGGGTTTCACACTTGTAAGATATTTTTCCAAATATTTCAATTAAGAAAACAATTTTGATTACCATAGAATATTCAAAGGAACATAACTTGCCCTCAGATTGGTTATGAGTGAAAATGGTTTGGAAAAATGGGTAATGGTGGTTCAATTTCTCAATTACAGATCTTATGTGTCGTTTACTTGTTTGATCCAGGATCGTTATCTTCGAATTGTCTATGACGAGTTTTCTACATATTTCTATGGTTTTCGAAGATTCGTTAGTTTTGTGTAAAATCGGGTGTTTTCTTGGAAGATTTGATTACCTCTATGGTCTCAAGAAAGAAAAACAAATGGATTTGATGTCAAATGAACTGAACTTTAAGCTTTTTATACACATTGAATATCTAATAAATTATTGATTTAGGGTATAAGATTTATCTCCTTTTTTAGATTTTGGGGTTTAGGGTATTACCATACAAACATAGGTTTGGCCTTTTGGAATAAATTAATGTTTGGTTTAAAGTTTAGAGTTTAGGGTAAAGGTTTTGAAGTTTGGTTTTAGAATTTAGGGTTGAGGTTTTGAGGTTTGGGTTTAGAGTATAGGGTTTAAGTTTAGGGATTCACAAGAATTTTGGATTTAAGAACAAACTAATGTTTGATTTATAGTTTCAAGTTTAGAGTATCACATTACATACATATTTTAGTATATAGAGGTTTGATTTATGGTTAAAGGTTTATGGTTCATATTTACTATAAATAAGAATAAATATATATGAGTATATATCTATTAAAAATTAGCAAAATTCGTTTTGTGTATTTATAACCCCTAAAAGCTAATACTATAAAAGTTTTTATAAATAATTTTAGGATATAGAATTTGTCATCCATTAATTTACTAGATATTGCAAAATTAATCTACTAATTAAAAAAATGCAAATAAAGATGATTGGCTTCTCATTGGTTAATCCATTGAGAGAAGGATTAGACTTCTTTTCTTATCCACCGTTGATTATATTAAAATCAACGACATACACTCTTCCTTGGCTTTTTAATTTTCCTCGTCTCACGCCTCATCCTTCGAAGAAATTGAAGCCGTTCTCGAGAAAATCTGGGATCTACACGACAAGCTTAGCGACGAGATTCACTTGATTTCGCGCTCTCATTTCCTCAAATCCGTTAAACCAACAACCAGATCGGCGAAGAGGAAGACTCACGGTGGTTCCGGCGAAGAAAAGCGACAGGGTTATGTATTCATTAAGGGATTAGCCGTCGACGATAACGACTCCACTATGCAAGAGGCGAAAAGCTTGAACGCGATTCGAACCGCTCTTGAGAACCTCGAAGACCAGCTCGAATTCTTCCATGTAAGTCGCGTTTTCTCTGATTGATTTGTGTTCGAAATCTCTAACAGATTCTCTGGTATTAGCAAATGTTAGGGAAGAGATTGTTGTGAAATTGGGAGATTAGCTTGTTGATTTTGGATTTTAGCTGAAACCAATTGTATCGTGAAACCAAATTTGTGGAAATTTAGGGTAAGGATTGAATTTGGGTATGTTTGGTTAGGTTTTTGGTTTCCTAAAGTCATTAGCTAGGGTTTACGGATTGGATATGAAAGTTTTGGGCTTGAAAACCTCTTCCAATTTGTTAATAACAATGGCGAATTGTGCTGAAGCAACCTTATTT
Source organism: Draba incana (assembly GCA_963576765.1). Taxonomy (NCBI): domain Eukaryota; kingdom Viridiplantae; phylum Streptophyta; class Magnoliopsida; order Brassicales; family Brassicaceae; genus Draba; species Draba incana. The sequence goes on along the minus strand of OY755212.1, from coordinate 20,155,413 downwards.
ATATGCTTTGATTCCAAATCTTCATGATTCTTGATTTTCTTATATAATGGCTGCGAGTGATGAAGTTAATCTTATCGAAAGTAGAGTAAGTTTATTTTGGTGTTTGTGTGAATACAATCAGTGATTTTGACATGGGTCTATTTCGATTTTCCGGTTTAGTTAGGTTATTGATGTTCTTACGGCTTTTTTGCGTTTGAGCTTATGTAGAATAGTTTGATTGGGTTACATATGTTTATTTAAATTTGGAAGCTTTAAGGTGTTGAAACGTATCGTTTGTTTGATGGGTTCCTTTTGGCTTTTCTTGTCTTCTTGGAATCACTTGATTAAAATCGGTAGGTTATATCAGATTTTGTATAGTTTATGATCGAATTTGAGCCTCAAATCTCAAAAAGGTTTAAACTTTGTTTCATTTCTTTGATAAAGTCTATGTTTTGATGCTTCAGTTGAATTCAAAAGAAGCATTTTTGAGGTTTCTATATGAAAAGCTTAAGCCTTTTCATTGGTTTTGGGGGTTTCTGATTGGATTTTGTGTTTTGATGCAGACAGTGGTTCTTCTCAATACATGGGTGCTAATTTCCAACTTCAAATTAGCTTACAATCTCCTTCGGCGACCCGATGGAACGTTTAACCGACATTTAGCCGAGTTTCTAGAACGTAAAGTCAGTGCAAACGCCAATCCGTTCAACGGGGTTTTCTCCTTCGATGTTTTGATTGATCGAAGGATCAATCTTTTAAGCAGAGTCTATAGACCAGCTTATGCGGATCAAGAGCAACCTCCTAGTGTTTTAGAACTCGAAAAGCCCGTTGATGGAGAGATTGTCCCTGTTATATTGTTCTTCCATGGAGGTAGCTTTGCTCTTAATGCCATGAATGGCGTTGTTTTTGGTTTCGGTTTGGTTCTTAGGAAGTTGAAGGAGAAATCATGTAATTTTAGTATGAACTTATTTTTAATTATGTAATTTTACTTTGTAATATAGTTTTTTTTATCATGGTTTCATATAATATAATAAAATATGACACTTTTCTTTTTAATATTTTAATTTTTGGAAAACAATAATCCTAGTAAATTGTAATTTAAATACAACCAATCACAATAAAATTGCTAATACAAATTAAAATGCAAATAATAGTCGCCAAATAGTCGTAATGTAGTCGCTAAATTTTACGACTACACTACGACTGCAACAAGAACAACTGTGTTCATGCGAATTAATCGTAAATTTGTCGTAAGATAGTCGTAAAATTAAGCTTCTATGTTACGACTACGTTACGACTACATAAAATAGTCGTAAATATAGTCGTAATTTGGCGACTATATTTACGACTATTGTAATCACCGACTAGGGATTTACGACTGCACTAATTAGTCGTAAAATAGTCGTAAATCTTGATTTAGCGACTAAATTGCTACTAATATTGCAGTCGTAAAAACCCTGTTTTCTTGTAGTGGTTCTGTAATGAGTCAATATTCCAGAACAATTTGGTTTATAGCTTGATTCGTTATGGTTTGGTCGGAATCCTCCAATTATCCCGCATATGTCCGAATCGAGCAAGATCGGGTTCACCTAGTTTGTAAGCTGAATAACTCCTTCGTCAAAACTCAGATTAGAATGATTCCACTTCGTGGTGTTCTCTAGATGAGCTGAGAAGGTTCTCCAAGTGGTTTGGTGCCTTGAATCTTTGTGGTTGGGTCGGTATGCTCCATTGAAGGCACATACGTCTTTGCTGGATCCAATGTGGCTTGAGCAGTGAGTTTGATTGAGCTCCGGTTCAGCTACTGGTTTAATGACCGCATCAATGTATGTTATTCTTTTTCCTTATGCAACATATAATAGTTAACTATACGTTCTAACTTCTAAACATAGTCAACTATGTTTGTTTAAATAAGTAATTGTTATAACAACATTTTCATGTAGTCAACTATGTAAACAACTATGGTTTAAAATAGTTAACTGTGCTCTAAAAAATAGTGAACTATATTCTAAAAGTAGTAAACTATATTCTAAAAAATAGTTACTTATTTTTACGTTTTAATAACTTACAAAATAGTCTGAGGTATTAACTATCTTAATGAGGTCAATAGTTAACTATGTTCTTTATTTTAGTCAACTATATGGTCTCCAATTATAACTATGCTCTTTATTCTAGTCAACTATATGGCCTCCAACTATATGTGATATTTTAGTCAACTATGACCTCCAACTATAAGACGCACAACAGAATCACAAATAAATTTAGTGAACTACGTGAGTTGGTGCATGCAATAGTGAACTACGTCATTTTGTGCAGAACACTATAATCACTCATTTTTCCATTTTGTCTCCTTTGAATATTTCACAAAAACAGCATTTATGATATAAAAAAAAATTTTAATTGCTCATTTTTACTCATTTTAATTAAATAGCTCACTAAGAGTATTTTAGTCAAAACATTTTAAGTGGGTGTTAGACACCTAATTTTTAATTAGGGCATGTTAGACATCTAACTAGTGATGTCCAAACTATTATACACCTAATTAACCCTTTGGGTAGTTGGCATGAATAATATCCATTTGGTCAAATATTAAGTCTATAACATGACCTAAATCAAAATTAGGTATCTAACATTCACTATAACTAAAATTAGCTTTTTATCCTTAATATATTTTTGAGTTTTAACTTTTGAATATAAAATTAAAAATAATAATAAAATATTTTTACCCTAAACTCATCTTCTTATTTCTTCCGCCGTATGAAAAAACTTCTCCTATTTCTCATTTTCTTCTCCTCTTATATTCAGGCCATCAGATTCTTCTCCCACTTCACATCTCCAATTCGTTTTTGTTTCTTATCATTACCGCCGCCGCATCTTTCGTCGATCCATCTTCTACAACTTCTCAATTTTTTCCTTCATATAATCCGATAATCACATTCTTCTCCCACTTCACATATCGAATTGAAACTTCACATATCGAATTGAATTTACCTTGTTCTGTAGGTTGTATCCAATTAATTGTTGTAATCGCTAGTATCCAATGAATTTGGGTTTGTTGCTTGTTATGTTGATCGTAAGTGTTCTAGAATCTTGTACACTTGTATAGTCAACTATATATTCTCTAATAAGTTGTCATAGTCCACTATGTTGTTAACTAAGTTAGAGTGTTTCTTGTGATAGTTTGAGATAGATGACTATCTAATTAACAAAATTAATAACAAAGTAGTATAACTAACTATTTTCTTCATTTTAGTCAACTATATTTTGTCTAATAACATTTGATAGTCCACAATGTTGTCAACTATGTTAGAGTGTAGTTTATGATAGTAGACTATGTAATTAAACATATTAATAACAAAGTAGTATAGCTAACTATTGTCTTTATTTTAGTCAACTATATTTGTCTAATAGGTTATGATAGTCCACTTTGTCTAATAGGTTATGATAGTCCACTATATTTGTTTGGGAGACTTTTGAAGCTTTAAAAAAACGGGCGTTCATGAAATCAAAAAAGAAAAATTTATAATTCATTAAGTAAAATAGATTATTAACTAATTTTATTAAATAATTCATTAAATGTATTTTAGTCATATTTTCATCAGTAGGTGTTAGATACCTAATTTATAATTAGGGCATGTCATGCACCTGACGAAAGGTTTCCAACCAATTATACACCTAACTAACCATTTTGTTTTGCTCCTAAATTTTGCATAACACACATTTATAACAAGAAAAGAAACGTAACAAATTTGATTTTCTAGTTATGGAAAGTCCCAAAAATTCTCCACATGTCCAACTTTTAGTTTTTTTTTTTTTTTTTTTGCTAAGAATGTAAATATTTCATTGAAAATGAAAATTTTCTGGTGTACAAAATACATTATAAACCTAATTGATGATTTCATGGCAAAAAAAGGTAAAAACATGAAAACATAGACTTAAAAACGGGTTTCGGTCCGTTACACTCGACGTTAGCACAAAGCTAGCGGAGTTAAACGAAGCAATGACGATGAATCTTGATCTACACGAACACGGAAGAGACGATGAAGAAGCTAAAGCAACTGCCTAAAGTGAGAAGTACGAAGACCATAGCATAATCAAATGTCCAACTTTTAGTTGTGGGCACAAATCAAATGGACTTTAAAGTTGTCTTAGGTTAAATCAGATTAGAAAGTTTTGATATTATATTCTGGCTATATGGACGGTCTCGAGTCTCTACTGATAAACTCCTTGCGTAAATCTGGTGAGTTACTATAAAAACAAAAAAGTTTAATTAGAAATATACTTACAGCGTTATGAAGTGTCACGTGATACAACAAAAATAACGTTATATACGGGAAGACTAAAGGCCGAATACATGAGATCGCCGACCTCGAAATACTTGGAGAATAAATCGAAAATGTATGAGAATATTATGTAAATCTTCTTAGTTAGGATACCTTACGTGCATTTCTAGGGTTTAGTCAACTGAGATCATTTAGTATAAATATGTAACTCATTTTCCCAAGAAAGGGATCGGCAACTCTCTTGAGCCATATATTTCATTGGAAATATTCTTCATTCCCTTTTAAGCTTTTTAGACTGTTTTGCCCTAATATCCTAAATCCCACTTGTTTGAAGGAGATCGGGATCGTATACACGAACCCAGTACTTTCAATTGGCACCCACCGTGAGCCATGTAGGTATTTTGGGTGCATAGTTCGAAATCGTTCTATAAAGAGTTCTGAAAGCAATGATGGGTGCGGAAGAACAAACCAACAAAACCGCAAACGTGGTAAACATCGCAGCCGGTGGAAAACGGCTGCCTTGAAAATCTCGAGAATCAAGACGGGGCGATCGATAGACGCGAATAGGAGAATACAGAAAATCAGAGGGAGATTACCCCGCCACGAGCAGAGGAGGTAATCGCCGCGGATGATATCCCCACGATGCTAAAAAATCTGATGGAGAAATATGACAAGCATGTCATAGACAACGAGGAAATGAGAGACACAAAACCCTTATATGAAAACTAAGTCTTCGACATAGTGAATCCGCCGCTGCACTGAAGGTTAGACGAAATCGCCGGACTTGAGAGTGGCTGACGGAAGCAAGAACAAGAAAGGGATGGCCGTCGGCAAAGAAAATCTTTCACAAAATAATAGTGGCCATCCAGGGAGGAGCCGAACATGGCGATAGGAACATCCGCTCCGACTAGCCGGGAAACCATTACACCGACACTAATCCTTCGTCAAGGAGACATCGTAGGCCGATCCATCGCTAATATGGCTTTAAAGGCACAAACCCAGCAAGAGAGGCTTTAAAGGCACAAACCACAAAACAAGAAATGAAACCATACCTTACGAAACGAGAACGAGCCACCTAGGAACACATGTACCATGTTAGATCTCTCAGTGGTAGTCTTGTTCTTGAAGATCCTTTGAGAATATCGGAATCTGGTGCAACCAAGAACCACCACAAGGACTCACCGAAATTTCTAAGACGTCATCGGAGAGAAGGAAGACTGCCAGAGTTCACCTGAAAAGGGAATCCTTCCACAAATGAAGAGCCGTAGGCTTCAAAAGAGGTGGAAGCAAGGGGCCTCTCGCCAGCGTTAACCATATGTAGAAGAGGTCAGATTTAAAACTTTAGTGGTTGTGTGGCTAGGTAAAACGAAAGTCTTTAAATAGATGGAGAGAGAAAACTTTTCTCTACTTTCCCTGTAATTGTAATGCCTATGTAAAATTTATATAATTTATGCAACAGTACTTAGACGATACATTTGATTCATCTGCTGAATCCATTACTAGAATTAAAGAAGAAAAATAAAATGAAGTAGTACACTTTGTTGGTTTTGTTGGTTTGTTCTTCCGCACCCATCATTGCTTTCAGAACTCTTTATAGAACGATTTCGATTTTACTAGATTAATCCGGTTTACATTTAAATATTAAAAACCGGGACCACAAATCATTGGATCTTGAGTCTATAGGTTTCTCTTCTGTCGATCCCTTCTGTCGATCTCTTCATTCGAAGTTGGGCGGTACCTAGTTTCAAGTTTTTTTCCTAACAATTTCAACAAATATATTAAATATTATTATAATTTGGTGATTATTCACCATCTTTAGTACTAAACTTAACAAAACAAAAGACAAGTGTTATGTCACTTTAGTTAATAAATGTTATACACCAATGGAGTTAACAATATAGCTTAGTGTTATTGCAATCCATGTGGCATAAGCTTATGCTACTATATGTATATGTTTGTGCTAAAGAGATGTGAAATAAGAAGCAAGAATAATATCTTACTTTCCTTAATCACTCCATCTCTCTCGTCACTTCTTTGTCTCACTAATCTTTGTTTTCTTTAGTTTAATTAAATATAAAATCTTTGTTTGGCTGTTATTCATAACACATTATCAGCACGAACGTCTCTCAATTCGAACCGTTCTAATCATACATACGTGAGAGGTGATATCTAAACTTATCTTACATTTAGATTTTACTATATATTGATTTTGTTTAAAATATAATATATATCGTATATATGGAAGGGGAGATTACGCCCTTTCTTACTTTAATAGTATATTGTTATTATGCTTAAATGTATGTTAGTTGTTTATTTAAAATTGAAAAAAATAAACAAGGTGATCAATAAATTACTAAAATTAATAATTTGATTTATTAAAATTATAGAGATCATGTCAAATCTAGCAAAGCTTGAGATTGCCGCCCTAGATGTCAATGAAAATAATAATATGACTTGGGTTTCAGATGCAAAATGGGTTTGTAACGCCTGCGAACCAAAAATAGACTTTTGGTACTGTCGATCGACACCATGGTGATCAATAAATTAGTAAAATTAATAATTTGATTTATTAAAATTATAGAGACCATGTCAAATCTAGCAAAGCTTGAGATTGTCGCCCTAGATATCATTGGAAATAATAATATGACATGGGTTTCAGATGCAAAATGCATTTGTAACGCCCCCGAACCAAAAATAAAGATTATTTGTACTGTCGATCGACACCATGGGTGTGTCGATCGACATTAGTAATTTTCGAACCAACCGGTTTGATTTAAAATCGTCCGGTTTTGGGTCGATTTGTGTTGGAAATCCTAATGCCTCTTTTATAAACACGAGCGACCTCGTTGTCTGGGGAGAAGAGTGCAGTTTCGTGTTTTAGAGAGAAAGTAGAGAGGTTTTGGTGATTGTGAGTGTTTTAGGCTTGTTAAGGCTTAAAGAGCAAGTGGTTCAAGTGTTCGGTGTGGTTCTAAGAGAAGGAAGAAAGAAATGAGAACCTCTTGTGTGTTTTAGGCTGATTTTCGTGGATGTCCTAGTTGTTCATCAAACCGATTCCCAAAGCTAAAAAGAAAGAGAAGGTTCGATTCTAGCAATTTGCGACCAGTGTCAATCGACTCTAGGCTTTGTCGAGTTTGATTTTTTGGTTGTTATTTTATGTTGGTTGTTTTGCTTGATATCATGAGACTTCATATGCATGTGTTTATAGCCGGTAGATGGAATGACCGTCTCACTGAGTATTTGTAAAAATACTCACGCATCTCGTTTATCCATATGATGTAGGTAAAGAAAAAGTGTGATCGTGAAGTCATGGCAATGAAGAGGAGCATGATCTAGGGTCTCGTTTATGTGTTTTTTTAATTGAGTTTTAAAACCTGGTTTAGGTTAATGGTTGTTTGCAATTATTGAATTTGAAATTTTATATTGATTAACACTTGGTTTTGTTTTAAATTGATTAATTGTTGAGTTTAATGATTTATTAGTTTAAATCCTGGTTTAATCGATTTGATGGTTTCCACTAGTTGTTTGATAGTTTAATTTGTTGTTGAGGATTAGTATTTTTGGGAATAGTAATTCGAAATTTAAAAAAAATGGCTTAGGTTGTTTCAGCATTTGAAAGGCAACGGGCTTCTTAATACTATCAATTGGTCAATAGCGACATCTGAAGAGCTTAAAAGCTAAGGCCATGATTTTCTTGCGTCACCATCTCCACGATCATTTTAAAATAGAATATATCATGAAAAAAAAATCCGGCGGACCTTTACCAGTCACATAAAGAAAGTTTGATCACAAGAAATTATTGATCTTGCCAAAGGCTAAACACGAGTGGTTGAACCTCCGATTTCAGGACTACAAAAGTTTAGTTGAGTATAATTCCGCTTTGTTCGGAATAACTTCCAGGGTGATGTTATGTAGAGAAAAGGTAAGTGATCATGATATGATTGAGAAAACACTCCAAACATTTAGTCCTGGAAATGTAGTCCTGCAACAGCAATACCGGGCAAAAAGTCTCGCTTGGTACTCGGAGTTGATGCAAATCCTCCTTGTAGCTGAGCAAAATAATGAACTCATGATAATGAATCATCAAGTTTGTCCAATTGGTCCGGCTCCATTTCCAGAAGTGAATGTGGTAGCATACAGTACACACGATTCACAACTACAAGGACGCGAATGCGGTAGAGGCCATGGACGCGGTCGAGGAAGAGGTGATGGACGAGGACGTGGAAGAGGATTCCAGTCCAATAATTAAAACGCAGAAAATACCAATGAAGTTGGTTGCATTGTGAAAAATAAAAATGAGCACACTTGTTATAAATGCGGCATGAAAGGTCATTGGTTGCGTACGTGCCGTACTCCAAAATATTTGGTCGATCTGTATCAAGAGTCACTTAAGGCAAAAGGCAAGGATGTAGGAACAAACTTCATTTCTGATGAAGTGGGACCTTCCTTTATTGGCCTAGGTGATGATGTTCATTACGATGTAGCAGATTTCGTTGATCGAGAAGCATCAAAGGGAAACAAAAGTGACACAGTCCTAGAAAGGATTGCAGCCCAAGGAGTCACTTTGAATGGTTGATTGAATATGATCTCTTAAGATCTTTGAATGAGGGAAAATGAAACATAATGGATGTAGCGGATGATTGATAAATGAATGAATATTCTGAGTGATGAACACTTGATTAGGACAAATGGATTGAGGGAAACTTTCAAGAGTTGCGAATGTCTCTTGAACTTTCAGCTTGTCCTCGATTCGGACAAACACACCAAACTGAGAACAAGTTGTATGGATATTACACACCATACAAATCAAGTCTTTTGTGCATGGCAAAATCATATCAAAAAGGACCGGATCGATGATGCATGATCATGAACTAAGTATAGTTTTAAAGCTTTTTGTAATATGTTTATATTTTATGTTTAGATAACTTATGTTTAATCGAGTATCAATCTTTTTGTTGTAAAATAATGTAAGTATTTTTAACATCAGTTTTAGTTTATTAATACAACTTTTGTTATAAAGTGACACCAGAAATTGTCATGACTTGAGATCATGGATGGAGATATATGTCTAGTAGACAGTGCAACAACGCACACGATACTTAAGGATAAAAAATATTTCACCGATCTCAAATTTAATAACTTCGTCAGAAGCGTGAGTACCATAAGTGGTAATGCAAAATTATTAAAGGCAATGGAAAAGCTAATTTTTCAATGCCAAGAGGAACGAGATATGAAATAAGTGATGCATTATATTCCCTTGATTCATACACAAATTTGGTAAGTTTCAAGGATATCATATTGAAAGTATGAAAAGATGTTATTGAATATCTTTGCATTACATTGGAGTGGAAACATACATTGGAAGAGTTGGCAATGATGTCCTCCGGATTATATTGCACAAAAATAAATATAATTAAGTCATATGTTATAGTAATCCAAAAGACTAGTACATTTAAAGTCTAGCATGAGTGGCTTGGACATACAAGATCAGTCATGATGAGAAGAACAGTACAAAATTCAAATGGCCATCCATTGAAAAACAAAAAAAAATTTCAATCGGGAGAGTTTTCATGTAAAGCATGTTCTCAAGAAAAAATCATAGTGAGGCCGTCTCCAGGCAAAGTTGGGAATGAATCTCATGTATTCCTGGAGAGAATACATGGTGATATATGTGGACCAATCCATCCACCGTGCGAGCCGTTTAAGGATTTTATGGTATTATTTGACGCATCAAGTAGATGGTCACATGTGTATCTGTAGACCACAAGAAATACGGGACCATCAAGTAGATGGTCACATGTTAATATGGGTAAACCCACCCCATTTAGACTCACCGCATTTAGACCCCGTCTCATTTAGACCTTAAACCCGTTATGACCCGATTAGTTTAAAGATCTAATAGGGCTACCCATTTAGACCCGTTTAGTTTACACCCATTTAAGTCATTTATGATTTTGTTTTCTTTTTAATAATTAGTTATCCACATAAATTATTTGTCTTTTGAATTACTTTTTTGCATTTAGAATATTTTTTAGAAAGAGATACTATAAAGCAACTACTTTATTATGAGAAATACTTTTCCCGTATTTTTCCCGCCAAAAACGCATTTCTGTAATTTTCCCGCCAAAAACGTGTTTTCTGTAAGTTTCCCGCCAAAAAGGCATTTTCTATAATTTTCCTGCCCAACGTGTTTCCGTAATTTTTCCACTAAAAACGTGTTTTCCATAATTTTCCCGCCAAAAATGCATTTTCTGTAAACGCGTTTTCCGTAATTTTCCCGCCAAAAACGCGTTTTCATAATTTTCTCGCCAAAAAAACATTTCCATAATTTTCCCGCCAAAACGCGATTTCCTTAATTTTCCCGCCAAAAACGCCTTTTCCATAGTTTTCCCTCCAAAAATGCGTTTCCGTAATGTTTTCCGCCAAAAATGTGTTTTCGGTGTTTTCTCACAAAATGTGTTTCCGTATTTTCTGCCAAATTAATTTTTCCGCAATTTTGAATATAGAAATCATATTAAATTTCAATCCATTAATGACTAGTTTGTTAATAATTTTTTTTATGTAAATATAAATTGGTTTAATAGGGTGCCCATTAATTAGAATATAAAATCTATGTAATTAGTGGGTTTTAATAGGGTACTCATTTAAACTTCAATTTGATAAATGGAAATAAATGGGCATTTATTCATACTAAAGGATTATTAAAAATCCACGAAATTAAAACTCATTTTAGCATCACTAGCCTAAATAATAAGATTGAAAGTACCATTCCCCGATTATTCTATAAAGAAAGTAAGACTAGATAATGCGGGTGAGTTTACTTCACAAGCTTTTGATGAGTATTGTATGTTAATGTGAATCGATGTTGAGCATCTAGTGCCCCGTGTGCATCCACAAAATAGTATGGCTGAGAGCTTGATAAAACGGCTACAATTAATTGCAAGGCCATTGATACTGAGAACAAAACTCCCAATATTTTGTATGGGAATATGTTATATTGCATGCGGCAGCATTGGTCTAGGTAAGGCCGAGTACATATAATAAATACTACCCATTTCCGAGTTTTTCGGTGTACAGTCTATGTTCCGATAAGACTCCCGCAAAGAACATAAATGGGGCCGCAGCGTAGATTGGGGATATATGTCACCAAGTGTAATAAGATATCTTGAACTATTAACTGGTGATATGGTTACAACACGTTTTGCCGATTGCCATTTCAATGAGGAAGAATTCCCTTCGTTAGGGAGAGTAGTTAATCAAGTACCTAAAGATGTTCCATGGTGCGCTCTATTTTTGGTTTATCTTGATCCCCCAACAAAACAATGCGGGTTGGAAGTTCAAAAGGTTGTACACCTACATAATATGGCAAACCAGCTACCAGTTGCGTTAACAAATGCAAGAAGAGTAACGAAATCGTATATACTTGCTGCTAATGCTCCATCAATAGTCGATGTTCCTCGAGAACATATGGAGGGAAGTAAAGAAAATGAGCCGAGTGTTCAGTTAAAGCGCGGGAGGCCAATGGACCCAAAAGATAAAAATCCCCGCTAGAAAAGAAAATTGGTTGAGCAAAATAAAAAGAATCAAGAGGAATCAGTTAATGAGAAATGTTTTCAATACATAGAAAATTCAGAAAATTTTGAAATATCCATCAGCTACGCCCAAAATGGAAAATTATGGGGTAGAAATGAAATTGAAAATGTTGATCGGATATTCTCTTTCTCTATATCAAAAGAAATTGATCTTGAAGATGATCCAGATCCAAAATCTATAAAAGAGTGTCAAAAAGACATGATTGGGAGAAATGGCAAGAGGTCATGAGAGATGAATTAATCTCTTTTAAGAAAGGGGATGTCTTTGGACCCATTGTCATTACACTAGAAGATGTAATGCCAGTTGGATATAAATGGGTCTTTACAAGAAAAAAGAAATGAGAAAAATGAAGTCACAAGGTATAAAGCACGACTTGTGGCGCAAGGATTTTTTCAAAGACCGAAAATTGATTATGAGGAGACATATTCCCCGGTAATGGATGCAATCACATTCATGTACTTGATGAGCCAAATGGCATCGAAGAATTTAGAAATGTACGTGTTGAATGTTGTGACTGCATACATGTATGAATCCCTTAATAACGACATATATATGAAAATCCCAAAAGGAGTAAAAATCCCATAGGATCTAAAAGTTTAGAAATGCAAGAGAAATTTTCTAAAAAGATTTGTTCTGTCAAACTACAGCGACCACTTTACGGATTGAAACAATCCGGACGTATGGGGTATAGTCGCTTAAGTGAATACTTGTTGGTGAAATGATATATCAATGATACGATATGCCCTTGTCTACTTATAAAAAAATCCTCATCAGGATTCGTACTTATTTGTGATTATTCGATGAAGCGTAGGATCTTCGGATGGATCGGAAACCACAAGTAGCAGTCCCTGAAGTAACATTCATATAAAGTGAATGTTTCGGCTGGCAGATCGTTGGCTCGCTAATTTGGAGATGGAATGATCAGCTCGACATCGTCAGGAATTGCACATTGATTGCTGAGTTTTTTTAAAGACTCTTCGCTTGACCATGTTACACTATGAGGTGGACGCCTCGTTCGGATCTTCTTCTCCTTCTTCTTCTTCTTCTTCTTCTTTGTTTTGGATACGCATGAGCCAACCCAAGCTTCTAGCCTTTCCTTTCGATAAGTGGGTTAAAATCCCATTTACCTTCTTCAACTTTCACATGAGGATTCGGATCGGCTGCGTTTTCAAATGACTCGTCGCCAAAGAGGAAACTTCGCCAATGAATCTTTCCTCGTCTGCGCCTTTTGAATCTTCACGGGTTGGCGAAATTACCACTCGGAGTCCGAACCACGAGGTTTGGTTTGTATCGACTTCATCCTCCATCTCCACTTGGATCGGCGAATCCCTTTCTACATTCATCGTCTCAGGCGATGAGTAGAGATCGGCATCAGATTTGCATACAAAAATAACTCGTCAAGCGGCTCGTCTCTCCCAAAGGGATCCGCTACATCAACTTCAGGTCGGCGAGTTTCATCAAAGGAGTATAGGATTGGATCGGTGCTACTACTTGTAGCTGGGCACGGATCGTCGTTGCTCACATAGCCCCAAATCGATTCGACGATCTTTTCTCTAGGCGGATCGGCGGCTGCGATTGATTTGCTTGAACTTGCAGATGACATCCCTTTGTTTTCTTCTCAGATCAAGCTGTTAACCTGGTCATAAACACAATCGAATCAAAGATCTTTTCTAGACTTAGAAAATTCTCAACTTTTCCTCAAAAATGGATGGATGAATGATCCAAGAAAGCTTGAAGATCTAATGGAATCTTCAAGAATATAGCCGGAAAACTTGAGGAGTTGCGGCGGTAAAGAAAGAACGCGGTGGTGACGAAGTAATGGGATGGGTTAACCCTAAAAATAACTTAAGCGAAAATAGAGAGAAAAAAAAGAGAAAAGGGCTACTAGTTTTCGGAGAAGTAAGGATTGTGAGGGGAACTAAAAGAATTCTCAATTTATATAAATTTTGCTGATGGGCCTAAACATTGGGCTTTAAAATGGGCCTAGAACCGACATCAATCCTGAAGGAAAAAATTACTAAGTGTAAGAAGTGACGATCCGAATGTTATGATGTGACGGCATCCGCTTAACACAAGTCATGTCTCCTATCGGTATTTTTGGCCATGATTGGATCAGCCTTATCTCGACATCGCTTGGATCGGCGTCATCTCAACATCACTCAAATTGGCATGTTCGGTCAACTCCGGATTGACGTCAATTCATCATCATTCAAATCGGCGATATCACAACGTCATCAGCATATTCTCCAACATTCGTTACTAGGTCGGATCGTCATTCAACGCGACCATCATTGTTGGTCCGGTTCGGCAAACCTTCACTGTTGCATCGAATTGAGGCTTCTTGTCCGGCTCGGCATCCATCCCAATCTGTCACCTCATGTAGGCCTGAGATTGTTTCTCTACTCGGCACGACGAAACACATACTCGTGTTTTTTTGGTTCGGCTCGGCACGCTTGCCCTTCTGATAGCTTGGCATGTTTGTTTCTCTGTTGGCTCAGAATCTTTAGTGTTTAGTCTCATTTCGGCGTCATCAACAAAGTAAATTGGAACCAACAAACTTGCATCTTCGGGTGGGCTCGTCTTTGCAAAATCATTGAATCAGCTTTAATGCATATATGGTCTAAACGGCAATCGATTCCTTGGCTGGACACCCTTACTTCAACATTCTTCTTACTAACATTGTTGAACTGGGGGGCTAACTCTAGGGATTGAATTCCACCCCGAAGAATCGATGGTCTAAAACGACTAGGTATGAGTTAAACCGATATTCTTATTGACCAATTAACCGAAGCCTCGACTAGCTAACCAAAGGTTTAGGCGGCTGCCCAAAGAACCATATTAAACCAGTATCAGTGGACTTTGAAGTTGGCAGCCCAATTCAGGACAACCCAACATTTCAGCCCACAAGACTAAGGCTAATTTAAGACCCAGCCAACCTAGCGGCTGCTGCTTAAATGGAACACCTAGAAAACTTAGGAAAACTTCCTGTTTTATTTAGGGCTTAGTCCAACTGACCTAAAAGCACTATAAATACTCATGTACATCCTCATAATAGAGGGATCACGAAATATCTTACAAAAACTCTGTTGACAGCTTTCTAGCTATATCAATAAAACCTAATTCTCATATTTGCTTTGTCTTTGTGTTTTTTAACCTAAGAAGCTTGCTATCTCTCTTTGAACCTGACAAATTCAATTGTGATAATCTAGTTCCCACAAAGAGGCATTTTAAAACCAGATACTTCAAAGATAATAAATACTTAAGAGGGAACATTATAATTTGGTGATTATTCACCATCTTTAGTACTAAGATTTATTAAATGAAAGACAAGTGTCATGTCCCTTTAGTTAACAAATTTTATACACTAATCAATTTAGCAATATAGCTTAGTGTTATTAAAGTCCATGTGGCATAAGCTTATGCTACTATATCTATGTTTGTGTTAAAGAGATGTGAAATAAGAAGGAAGAATAAACTCTTTCTTTCACTAATCACTCCATCTCCCTCGTCATTTCCTTGTTTCACTAATCTTTGTTTTCTTTAGTTTAATCAAATACAAAATCTTTGTTTGGTTGTTATTCACAACAAATATACCATTATTGGAGGTTAGTTAATTAACTGTTATGTTAAACCCAAGTCCTATTAAAATACAAACCTGGGCTGCCAAATGAAAAACCTTCGGCTACGCCAGGTGCAATGGTCCTGTCACGGTATTAAAATATGGGATTAAATCTCCTTCAATTGTACGTAGTGTTAATTTATCATTTACAATGACGTACTTTCAGACATTTGATCGAAATATGCGTTTTCTTTCTAATAACATAAATTATCATATCTTAAAACTTGTCGATTAATAACCAAAACTAAATAATATATATATTCAGCAAAAAAAAAAAAAAAAACCAAATAATATATATAGGCAATAATAATTTTTTTGCTATATAACTTTTAAGTAAAATGACATTTTCTTCATTTTTTAAAACAAAATTTCATGTTAGTTTATTTAATGAGGATTTTCAAGATATATCACTTTTGGAATATCACTTTACAATCATGTGACTGTTTAAATTTTTTTTGCAAGCGTGCCACAATTTTGTACATAACTTTTTTAGACTTTTAAAAAAAACACGGATTATAAGTTTTTTAAACGGGTTATTGACACGATCCTCCCAAGGACTCTCACTTCACGGTTTGGGTAATGGTTGATAAGCCTTGCAAACGACGAGTCGCTTCAAGGGATGTGGATTGAATGGTCTCACAAGGGGTGCGGAAAAGCCCTTGATATTCCACTTTGCTACTTTCGGATATGACTCACAAAAAATAGACAAAGGTTTTCGATTGATATTACTCACAACCGAGACTTGATCTAGAAGAAAAGAGATGATTGATTTTCAAAAGCTAGATGATTTTCTCAAATGAGATACAAAGAGTTTAAATAGGAAAATAAGAGGGGTTGCATGCAAAGCATTTAACCACCTTGAAAATGAAAAGAAATTAAAACAAGGTTTGAACAAAGACTTGACTAAAAATGAAACACAAATAAAACTCCTTGGCCTACTCCTTCACGCCATTAAGCCCCAAAAATATACTTGATAATTTGTTGAATTTTGGTGATCTTGGACTTGATAAAAACGTGGACTTCATGGGTTTCTTCATGGGCTTAGATCAACATTCGGGTTTTATTGGAAGTGAAAGATTTGCCTCGTTAAAAACCTTGCTTCGGAAAACTCAGTGGGACATAACCGAAACGAAGGAAAAGAGCACAAATAATTAACTTAGCCAAACGTTGATCTACTTGCATGGGCCTGATTTTCAAAACCGGTGTGGTTTGAATTCATCTTCTACGTCCTGACCCAAGTACCCTTCGTGATACAACCTCCGTAAGACCAATTTGAATCGTTTGGCCTTAGCTCCGATCCTCGAACTAACTTGATCACGTGATTTCTTTAGCATTCCAACAGGTTTGTGCATAGCTTCAAGCTCTGGTTCGATCTGCTCATCCAAAATCATATCATCCTCCCCCAGTTGGAAAAGATTTGACCTCAAATCCGAAAAATCTGCACGGACAAGGAACAGGTTTGAAAAACTGAAACTTGAATTAAAATTATGCTCACCTTGCAAACAGATCTTGTAGGCATTGATCTGTTCTTTGACTCGGAGTTGACAGTCTCCTCTTAGCATCGGTTTGGAATTCTTTTGGGATGGAAAGCGTTTCTCCTTCATGCGAATCCAAAACCGGTGACCAGGTTTAAAGATCATGTTGCTATCCTTTTGTATATCCTGTGCACTTTCAAAAACTCGAAACAAAAAGTTATAGGTGCAAAAGATATACTTAGTCGGACCAACAAATAGTTTCTTACTTAGATCATCTAAAATAAATTTTAACGGTTCAGCATGATCGTCTAAGTGTTTTCTAAAAATCAGAACATTATCATAGTAAACAATTTCTCCAAAGAAATATTCAGCAAGTTGTGAAGCATTAGCATTTTTAGAGAATTTATCAAAATTTATTAGCACATTATTTTTATCAAATATAAATCCTCCATGCCTAAAGAACTTTTTACGCTTTAATTCTTCACAAAACATAAACACATTTCTAAAATTATCCTCTGAATCATAGAACACCTTAATGTGTTTAAATTCTAGCTAACTTAGATTTAGGATCAAAAGGAAATTCATACCTTTGAATTGTTGCATTAGGCACAAAAATTTCCTTACCTTTGATGTCACAAGCAATCGTTTCAATGGTTGCTCCTTGCAAGCACTTCTTGTAGGTTTTACAAATGATCCGTGATGGGATCTAAATCGGTTCATTCTTTTTGGCTTCCTTGTGGGAAATTTGTTGTTGCTCAGCTCTCATCCGTTGCAAGTAGTTTGACGATTGGTGCTCAGAAGAAAAGGATCGATCGCTCGGCATGAAGATCGATCGGTTGTCTTGATTCATGTCCATAGAATTATCTTCTTCAGCCGCATATTCCCCATAGTCGTCATAGATAGGCGGTGTGTCAAATTCCTTTTTGTGATCGGAATAGCCTTGACAATCAAAGACCGAATCTTTGTTCTTTTCCCAATCAAGGAAGACATCGGGATCGTTCTCTCGGGCTCTTTGTCCAGCTCTTTGTTGCCTTTCGGGTGTGCGGACCTCTAATGCAGCCATACGGTCACGCATCTCATGCAACAACTCGGTGATAGCATCGACCTTTTGAACCATACCGTCGACCTTTCGATTCATGGCGGTCTCTCGCTCTTCCCTTGACCGTGAAGACGTGTATGCACTCTCGTCCGTCATTGGTACCTGAAATTAAAACAAACCGAATCACCAGCAACAAGTCCTTGGAAAATAATATAGTTGGTTCAAACAGAAATTTTTATAAAAAATTTATGAACACGATTTGAATACGAATGGACAGATTTGATGCAGTGAAATGATCGGTTCAAATAAAATTAGTTAAACACGTTCAAAAATTTCCAAATTATTTTTAAAATAAACTAAACTCGTTCTAGGTTCCACAACAATTGAATTCGCAATTTTAGGATGAACCAATTATTTATGAAAAACTTTTGAAAACAGAACTGAAATCTGGAAAATTCAGAAACGAGTTTAAAATGGAACGATGATGAAATGAAATGAAGAGAGAATAGAACGAAGACTACCCAGGTTGTGGAGTGTTGCTCTGATACCACCTGACACGATCCTCCCAAGGACTCTCACTTCACGGTTTGGGTAATGGTTGATAAGCCTTGCAAACGACGAGTCGCTTCAAGGGATGTGGATTGAATGGTCTCACAAGGGGTGCGGAAAAGCCCTTGATATTCCACTTTGCTACTTTCGGATATGACTCACAAAAAATAGACAAAGGTTTTCGATTGATATTACTCACAACCGAGACTTGATCTAGAAGAAAAGAGATGATTGATTTTCAAAAGCTAGATGATTTTCTCAAATGAGATACAAAGAGTTTAAATTGGAAAATAAGAGGGGTTGCATGCAAAGCATTTAACCACCTAGAAAATGAAAAGAAATTAAAACAAGGTTTGAACAAAGACTTGACTAAAAATTAAACACAAATAAAACTCCTTGGCCTTCTCCTTCACGCCATTAAGCCCCAAAAATATACTTGATAATTTATTGAATTTTGGTGATCTTGGACTTGATAAAAACGTGGACTTCATGGGTTTGTTCATGGGCTTAGATCAACATTCGGGTTTTATTGGAAGTGAAAGATTTGCCTCGTTAAAAACCTTGCTTCGGAAAACTCAATGGGACAAAACCGAAACGAAGGAAAAGAGCACAAATAATTCACTTAGCCAAACGTTGATCTACTTGGGCCTGATTTTCAAAACCTGTGTGGTTTGAATTCATCTTCTACGTCCTGACCCAAGTACCCTTCGTGATACAACCTCCCTAAGACCAATTTGAATCGTTTGGTCTTAGCTCTGATCCTCGAACTAACTTGATCACGTGATTTCTTTAGCATTCCAACAGGTTCGTGCATAGCTCCAAGCTCTGGTTCGATCTGCTCAGCCAGAATCATATCAGTTATAATATTTTAAAACATATTATAAAATTTATTAAACAGGTTTATAAGGATTTTAAAACGGGTTATAAGATTTTAAAAATATATATAGCTTTTAAAAAACCTTATAATCCGTGTTTTTTTTTAAATGTGGCATGTTTGCAAATGTGAATGTGATAGTGGCATGATTGAAAAAAATAATTCAATGACGGCATATTCTTATTTTCTTTTACATAATATTATATTTAAAAAAACATATTTGGTAAAATATAACTTAAGAAAAAGCCATAACCCGATTTTGTTAATTTTAGCTTTACAAATAATTATCTAAGAAATGCAATAGAATAAATGTGTTTACAAATTTGGAAATATGTTCTTTAACAACAAATTCTTATGAGAGTTAGAATTGATTATTTTTCTTATTAACAATTGTCGACGTTGGCACAAATCTTTTTCGTTTGTTTTGTTTTTTTTTTGTTTTGTTTTTTTTTTTGTTTTTTTGTCGTCTTTCGTTTGTTTATGTTATATAAAAGAGTATATTTAATAATTTGTATGACAAATAGTTCGTAGAATTATTATGATTTTCTTAAATAAGTTTATTAAAAAAAACATATCCTATAACATGTGACCACTCAGAGAATTAGGTTGACGCACACTATATCCTGAATCTTCTTCAAATAACCAACTCCTTTTTTTTCTTTCTTTTTTTATTAATTAATTATTACAAATTAATATTCCTATCCCAATTATTAATTCTTCACAACTAATTCAACAATCACAATGCGGAAGTTCTCATAGAATAAAACCATCAAATAATTCCAATAAAGCAATTTAATTCAAATCAACCAATTCTAATTCCAATAAATCAATCTAGCAATACTAGCAACCTAAACACCATGTTCTACTAAAATGCAACTCATAAAATAAACATCCTATCATCCTCTTCCTACGCCATGATTCCGCGATCCCACATACCTTTTACCTGCAACACATGGAACAAAGAGTTGTGTACGTATTTCATAAAGACTTAGTGAGCCGGTCATACTACCTACATCGTATCACTCAGGCTCTGGTAAAATAATTCAATACCAGTTCTTCAAACACAAATCACAACGATGCAAAACACACAAGTTTCGGATCAACAGCAATTCGTGTCGATCGACACCTTGCTGACTGCACTCGTGTCGCTCGACACTCTCCTGTGTCAATCGACACGTCTCAAAGTGAGCACAAAATCGAGTTTCTCCTCTCTCGACTCGATTCCGAGTCACTCGAGTCGCAAACCTGCATGAAAACACCACAATTCGAACCATAAAACACGATTCACACAAAAACAATTACGAAAATGTATCAAATCAATCCATATTCGCCTAGAAACCATGGTTGCGCACTCACCTTAGTCTAGGAACGATTGAAAACGAAAATGAGACACGAAGAACACATAAATCAACCCCTCCACGACCAATCCTCACTGATCCAAACGAGTTCCTCGAAGAACACGATGAGAAACGATTCTAACGCCTCTAAAACAACACAACACTCTTTTTTATGATCTTCTTACCTCAAGAACACAAGAAACGCTCAATCTCTCTCACTTTTCTGACTTTGTAACACCAAAAACACGGCCACCACAAGGTATGCATCAGTTTAAACAAAGCCCTAGAGATTACCCAGCTAAACTATGCCAAAAACTAGATAATTAAACTTAATTATGCAGTTTAGGAATTCCTCGTGTTGAGCAACACACTCACCGTGTCGATCGACACGACATCACACTTGTTGCGTCGATCGACGCAACCACTATGTCGCTCGACACGATACCAAAATATCACTATTTTGGTTCGCGGGCATTACAATTCTCCCCCACCACTCTGGATTCGACCTTGAATCCCGCATAAAACGTCTACCAAAGACCGAGAAACAACCTGACCCACACGGTCAGTACCACTAGAGATCTGCACCTGATCTCAGAAGCTCACCTCTAATCCCATATTTATACGCACGTTCCTAGACATTTATTACATTTAACTCATTACCGAACCCTCTAACTCGCAGGAACACATCCTTTGAGTTCTTGGTGCCACATAGCCCCTTACACTCTCGGGAACAAATCTCTTGAGCTCTGGGTGTCCAGGGAACCACCGTCCCCTCGAGAGAACCACTGTCTCTCAGTATTTATACTATTAAACCACCGTCCTAAATAAGTACACAGAGAAACAACCATCCCCTAGGGAGAACCAACGACTCTAATCGTTCATGCTTGTGTCCAAATCCGTATTCCCTTCGTTCCTATTAAGCCAAGGTGAATTGTGACCGCGGTTTTAAGGCGATGAGGATAATTCGGTTATGTTTCGTTATTGAATTGTATTGTGGAATCGTGTGATGAGGATTGTTGTGATTGATGTGGCTTGTATGTTTGCTATTGTCATATTTTTACTGCAGGGTTGCGAGTCATGTTCATCGAAATCGTGATACGAAAGGATGAACACGATTTTGGTGCAACACAGAGGAGTGTCAATCAACACCAGGAGGGTATCGAGCGACACTGGTGCGGTAGTCATGTTGATCGACAGCCTTCAAGTGTTGCTTGACACGAGCACTTATGGAGTGTCGATCGACACGAGTTGTCCAGTTTCGAAAATTGTTTCTTTTCGTTCTGTGTTGATTGGTTTTGGATGTTGTTATGATTTGATCATTTATCTGAGCCTGCTTGTTACGCCAGTTGACGGAATGACCAGCTCACTAAGTATTTATGAAATACTTACGCAAAATTTTTTTCCATGTGTTGCAGGTAAAGGAAAAATGTGATCGCAGAATCATGGCAGTAGGGAGAGGATGATAGGAATTTAATTATGTGTTTAGTAATCTAGTAAAACTTGGTGTTTAGGTTGCTAGTTTCCTTTATTAGAATTCTGAAATTGAATTGGTTGTCTTATTTAAATTAAATTATTTATGTTGGATTCAAATGGTTTATTTGAATTGTTGTTTTCCACTGTTTGTTTGGTACTTTGCTGGATTAGCCGTTGAGAATTTATTATTAATGGGAATAATAAATCTGGGTTAATTAAAAAAAAAAAGGGTGTTGGTTGTTTCATTTTGGTATCAAAGCCCTTACGGTTTTAGGGCTGTAGGTTGTATGAACTGAGGCTATGTGTTTTAAATTGATTATGAGTAGTTAGTCAATTGAAGTAGTCTTAGATCATCCTCTTCGAGCCTTTAAAGAGATTTTGCGGTAAGTTTTATTTTGTTGTTTGAGACTTCTTGTAGCATATTATCTTATTCTGTATAAGTGCAGAGAGATGGATTCAGGAGCTAGAGGTCGTGGACGTGGTAGAGGCCGTAGAGTCCAAGGTCATGGTAGAGGTCAGCTACCAGAGTCGTCCGGTAGCATGGCTGCGAGTGCTGCACAGACATCAGGGACTCTTATGCATCATAAGGGATCGGTGAGCGAGACCAGTGGTAGTGCTAGTGAGAGTACTGTAGGTGCCGGGAGAGGCACCAGGATGGCTGGTAGAGGAGTGGGCTCGAGTGTGAGTGTTGCTCCAGCTCAGGATCGTATGGCTCGCATGGAGGGAATTCTGGCGCAATTGATGGAGCGTTTTCCGGCGCGGATCCGGTTCAAGCTCCAGTGGTGCCTCCAATGGCGGAGGTGCAGCCGAGGGCTATGGGTACAGAGGTGCGTCCGTCTTACCTATAGATGGTGAGTCAGATAGGGCATATGAGTATTGCTTTCTTTGCGTGTAGAGCGCAATTTTCGCTTGGTTCGTTGTCCTGAGGAGTACAGAATGGAGTCGGCAGCCGAGGGCTACGGGTACAGAAGTATTTCATAAATACAATATTTTTTCCATGTGTTTCAGGTAAACAAAAAATGTGATCGCAGAATCATGGCAGTAGGGAGAGGATGACAGGAATTTAATTATGTGTTTAGTGATCTAGTAAAACTTGGTGTTTAGGTTGCTAGTTTCCTTTGTTAGAATTTTGAAATTGAATTGGTTGTCTTATTTAAATTAAATTATTTATGTTGGATTCAAATAGTTTATTTGAATTGTTGTTTTCCACTGTTTGTTTGGTACTTTGCTGGTTTAGTCGTTGAGGATTTATTATTAATGGGAATAATAAATCTGGGTTAATTAAAAAAAAAAAAAGGGTGTTGGTTGTTTCATTTTGGTATCAGAGCCCTTACGGTTTTAGGCCTGTAGGTTGTATGAACTGAGGCTATGTGTTTTAAATTGATTATGAGTAGTTAGTCAATTGAAGTAGTCTTAGATCATCCTCTTCGAGCCTTTAAAGAGATTTCGCAGTAAGTTTTACTTTGTTGTTTGAGACTTCTTGTAGCATATTATCCTATTCTGTATGAGTGCAGAGAGATGGATTCAGGAGCTAGAGGTCGTGGACGTGGTAGAGGCCATAGAGGCCAAGGTCGTGGTAGAGGTCAGCTACCAGAGTCATCCGATAGCATGGCTGCGAGTGCTGCAAAGACATCAGGGACTCCTACGCATCGTACGGGATCAGTGAGCGAGACCAGTGGTAGTGCTAGTGAGAGTACT
The DNA here is from genome assembly GCA_963576765.1 of Draba incana. Lineage (NCBI taxonomy): Eukaryota > Viridiplantae > Streptophyta > Magnoliopsida > Brassicales > Brassicaceae > Draba > Draba incana. Next base: position 20,131,503 of record OY755212.1, on the reverse strand, counting down.
GTAGGTGCCGGGAGAGGCGCCAGGATGGCTGGTAGAGGAGTGGGCTCGAGTGTGGGTGTTGCTCCAGCTCAAGATCGTATGGCTCGCATGGAGGGAATTCTGGCGCAATTGATGGAGCGTTTTCCGGCGCGGATCCGGTTCAGGCTCCAGTGGTGCCTCCAATGGCGGAGGTCCAGCCGAGGGCTACAGGTACAGAGGTGCGTCCGTCTTACCTAGAGATGGTGAGTCAGATAGGGCATATGAGTACTGCTTTCTTTGCGTGTAGAGCGCAATTTTCGCTTGGTTCGTTGTCCTCAGGAGTACAGAATGGAGTCGGCAGTCCACTATCTGAGTAGTGAGCTCATGCGTGGTGGAGAGCTGTTGAGGCCAGGAGGCCTGGTGCAGTATGGACCTGGGGAGAGTTTGTGGCTGAGTTTAACGCCAAATACTTTCCTCAGGAGGCTCTTGATCATCTTGGGAGGAGGTTTGTAGAGCTAGTGCAGGGCGATCGTTCAGTGCGAGAGTGTGAAGCCGAATGATGTCAGTTGCTTGTGTATGTTGATCATGGTTTGGAGGACGAGCATGCTCATGTGAAGAGGTTCCTGAGGGGACTTCAGCCAGATTTGAGGATTTGGTGTGGAGTTTTGAGTACGCCTCAAGGGTGAGGTTGGTAGAGATGGATGTAGGTATTGAGGAGGACCTGTGGGGTCAGTGAACTGGGGTAGTTCCAGTGGCAGTTGTTCCTGCTGCTTAGCTGAGGAGGCAGCAGGGTAGTTCTGGTTCTGGTTCGAGCAAGGGCGGCAAGCCTGCGCAAGGGCAGAAATGGAAGTGGGACGTCGTTTCCAGGCCCAGTCAGGGGCAGAGAGGCGGAGCATGTTTTTGATGCGGGAGCTTTGAGTATCGACTAACGAGTTCCCCTCGGAAGAACGACATGCAGGAGTAGTCACAACATTCGGATTTGAGAGTGTGTTTCCACTGCCAGGAGCCGGGGCATATCAGGACGATTTATCCTAAGTTATAGCAGATGTCGGTCGCTGCAGTCCAGCCAATGGTGCAGTTGGCGGCAGTGCAGCCGTTGGGCCAGAGGACCGGTGCTGCGAGTCTATACCTTGGGAGAGGTGGGGCAGCATAGCGGCACGCTGATCACAAGCAAAATCTTAGACTCAGACTTCGTAAAGTCTTCTGTTGTTGAATTGCTGTTTGTTTCCTTTATTTTACTTGTGATAGTTCTAGTAAGGTTCGCAACGCATGTGAATTATGTAGGGACCTTGTTAGTGGGATGTTTTGTGTCCCATGTACTTTTCGATTCTAGAGCATTGAACTGCTTCATTACCCCGGAGCATGCCGAGAGCAGTGGCATATGTAGCAGCGCTGGTGAGCGTTCATGTTTGGTCAAGGTGGCTGGAAGAGGATTCCTGGCTACTTCTGGTCGTGCTAGAGCAATTGATGTTCAGATTGCTGGGCATTCAATGCTAGCTGATTTGGTTATTAGTCCGGTGGAGTTGTACGACGTTATCCTGGGGATGGATTGGTTATCGTTCTACAGAGTCCATCTGGCCTGTTATCGAGGCAGAGTTGTCTTTGAGCGAGATGCAGAGAGGTTGGTGTTTCAGGGAGTGAGACCGACTTCATGGAGTCTCGTAATTTGCGCGGTTAAGGTAGTGCAAATGATTGAACAAGGATGCATGATTATTTTGCGACGATTTCAATGTAAAAGCTTGTTGGTAAGATTGTAGTGAGTGAGATTCAGGTTGTTCGAGATTTTAAGGATGTCTTTCAGTCGTTGTAGGGATAACCATCGTCTCGGTCTGATCTGTTTACGATTGAGCTAGAGCCCAGGACAACGCCTATCTCCAAAGCACCTTATTGGATGGCTCCAGCTGAGTTGGCAGAGCCGAAGAAGCAGCTAGAGAACTTGGCGAGTAAGGGTTTTATTCGTCTGAGTACTTCGCAGTAGGGAGCGCCGGTGTTGTTCGTGAAGAAGAAGGATGGTAGTTTCCGGTTATGTATCGATTACCGGGGGCTAAACCGAGTCACTGTGAAGAACAAGTACCTTCTCCTGAGGATTGATGAGTTGCTAGATCAATTGAGGGGTACTACTTGGTTCTCCGAGATAAACTTGGCATCCGGTCACCATTCCGATCGACGAGGTAGATGTTCAGAAGACGTCTTTTAGGACCAGATATGGGCATTTCGTTTATGGTTATGCCTTTCGGTTTGATGAATGCGCCAACAACGTTCATGCAGTTGATGAACGGCGTATTTCAGGAGAACCTAGATGTTTTCGAGATTATCTTTATCGATGACATTCTAGTTTACTCGAGGAGTCCTTACAAGCATGATACACACTTAAGGTTAGTTCTGGAGAAGCTTTGGGAGCAGAAGATTTTTGCTAAGTTGAGAAAGTATATTTTTTTGCAGAGAGAGAAGGGATTTCTTGGCCACATTTTTTCTGCATATGGAGTTTCTGTGGATCCGGCTAAGATCAAGGCTATCATGGATTGACCTAGACCGTGTAATGCTACCCAGATCAGGACTTTTTTTGGGTTAGCAGGTTATTATCGGTGATTCGTCAAGGGATTCGTGAGTATGGCGCAGTCTATGACGAAGCTGACCGGAAAGAATGTCCTGTTTGTTTGGTCTCAGGAGTGCGAGGACAGCTTTGTGGGGCTGAAAGAGATGTTGATGAGTACACCTGTTTTGGCGTTGCCTGAGCCGTATGCAGTGTACATCGATTCTTCTGGGATTGGTTTGGGTTGTGTTCTGATGCAAGAAGCTAGAGTGATTGCGTATGCCTCGAGGCAGTTGAGAGGTGCGGAACACAATTATCCTACGCATGATCTAGAGTTGGGTGCGGTAGTTTTTGGTTTAAAGATTTAGAGATCCTATCTTTATGATGGGAAGGTTCAGATTTTCACGGATCACAAGAATTTGCAGCATATTTTCACGCACCCTTTACTGAACATATGGCAGAGGCGTTCGGTTGAGCTACTGGCTAATTGTGATCTGGATATCGTTTACCATCCTAGGAAAGCGAACCAGATGGCAGATGCTCTGAGTTGTCAGCGAGTGGATTCGTCTCGGGAGCAGGATATTGAGGCGCATGTGAGCGACATTGGCACTTTGCGTTTATGTGCTATTTCGCAGGAGCTGTTGGGTTTAGAGGTGGCTGATCAGGCAGATCTTTTGAGTAGGATCCGAGTGGCTCAAGAGAGTGATCATAGTTTGATTGATGGGTTGAGTGCAGAGGGTTCTGAGTATCAGGTCTCTTCGAATGGGATGATTCTTGTTCGTGGTCAGGTTTGTATACCCAAGGTTGAGAAGTTGAGGCATGAGATTCTGCGAGAGGCTCATACGAGCAAGTTCTCGATTCATCCAGGGGCGACTAAGATGTATCATGATCTTAAGCGGTACTATCATTGGGTCGGGATAAAGAGAGATGTGGCTGATTCGGTCGCGAAGTGCGACACGTGTTCGTTGGCTAAGGCTGAGCATCGGGTTCCATGCGGGTTACTGTAGAGTCTACCCATTCCAGAGTAGAAATAGAATATGATTACGATGGATTTTGTAGTAGGATTACCTAACTCGCGAACTTATGATGCTATTTGGGTGATTGTGGACCGTCTAACTAAGTATGCACATTTTCTAACCATCAAGAAAACCGATGGAGCTGCGGTTTTGGCTAAGAAGTTTGTGAAGGAGATTGTGAGGCTGCATAGAGTGCCAGCCAGTATTGTGTCAGATCGGGATCCTAAGTTTGCATTTGATTTTTGGAGAGCTTTTCAACAGAGATGGGCACTAAAGTGCATATGAGTACGGTATATCATCCGCAGACTGATGGTCAGTCGGAGAGGACGATTCAGAATTTAGAGGATCTGCTACTGATGTGTGTATTGGATTGGGGTGGTCACTGGGTTGATCATCTGTGCCTGGCTGAGTTTGCGTATAACAACAACTTCTAGACTAATATTGGGATGGCTCCAGATGAGGCGTTGTATGGGAGGCCGTGCAGGATACCATTATGTTGGACCCAAGTGGGGGGGACAAGCATTTATGGTGTGACTTTTGTTCAGGAGACGACGGAAATGATCCGTGTGTTAAAGCTGAATATGAAAGAGGCCCAGGATTGACAGAGGAGTTTTGCCGATAAGAGACGGAGAGAGTTGGAGTTCGCGGTCGGGGATAAAATATATCTCAAAATGGCCATGTTGCAAGGCCCTAACCGATCCATTTCTGAGAACAAGTTGAGTCAAAGATTTATGGGTCCGTTCGAGGTAGTGGAGCGAATTGGACCAGTGGCATACCGGTTAGAGTTACCTCCAATTATGAAGACATTTCATAAGGTGTTTCATGTCTCGATGTTGAGGAAGTGCCTGCATGAATCGGAGGAGTTGGTGGCTATAATCCTGGAGGATCTTAAGCTTGATTTGACGGTTTCGACGGTTCTTGTGCGGATTCTCGGAAGGAGAGTCAAGGAGTTGTGTCGGAAGAAGATTCCACTGTTGAGAGTTTTGTGGGATTGCGCTGGTTGCGAGGAGGAGACTTGGGAGCCCAAGGCGAAGATGAAATTAATGTTCACGAAGTGGTTCGACAAGTAGGTTGCATTTTGAGCTTTATTTCTCTTTGTGGTTCCTGTTTCGGTCTTTTAGCATGTGTCGCTTTTGTTGTATTTTCGATTTCATTGTAGCGATTATACTTTTTGGAGATTTATATGATGGAGCTTCTTATTTATCTGTGTATTATAAGATTATTAGTTCTTATATTTATTTTTGTGTATTGGGTGTACCGGTGGTTAGTCCTGTTTTTTTAGATGTTCAGGGTTAGGGAGTATCGAGTTTGACCACGGGAGGTAGTTTTAGTCGATAGATGTTTATAGACGTTACAGTTTATTACTCTATGGGTTGCGGTCCCGAATAACTCATTTATTTTGTTTGGAGATGATTAGTTCTCCAGTGAGGATGATTTGTTCCTCAGAGAAGATGATTAGTTATCCTGTATACTCTTTGGGATGATGAGTTCCTATTTCGAGTATCGAGGGATGATTAGTTCTCTCGAGAGGATGATAAGTTCCCATGGGTACCTGGATCTTAAAGGATGCGTCCTGAGAGTGGATGGGCACGTGACACCGATAGCTCAAGGGATGCGACCTACGAGTGGGAGGAGTGTTGAATGAGTTAAAAGTAATAAATGTCTGAAAACGGGCGTTTAAACATAAAATTTGACGAGGGCCTCGGAGATCGGGTGAGATGATCTCGGGTGGTATTGACCGGTTTTTGGGTCAGGTTTTTGCCTTTGATAGACGTGTTGGGGGATTCGAGGACGAATCCAGATTAGTGGGGAAGAATTCTAACATCCCGAAACCAAATAGTGTGATTTTGGTCTTCGTGTCAAGTGACACATGTATTGCGTCGATCGACACGACGTCTTTGAGAGTGATAATCAACACGATAATGGTGTCGCTCGATACCTGCTTCAGGAAACCGAACCGAATTAAGTTTTTGTCTCGGTTTGGTTGTGATTTAGGGGAGTGACCTAGGGCTCATGTTTATAAGTTCTCAGGAAGTTTGTGGCCGCGTTTTAGCAAAGAAAAATGCAGAGAAACCTTAGAGTTGAGAGAGAATTGAGAATTCTTAGAGGTTTATTGTATAAATGCCTTAAATCGTGGTGTTTGGTTCGTGTGTTCATCGTTCCATAGCCGTTCCTTCGTGGGAACTGTTCTAATCAAAAGTACTCGTGGTTTAGTGGGGTCAGATCGTTAATCCTTGTGTCCAAATCCGTATTCCCTTCGTACCAATTAAGCCAAGGTGTGTTGTGACAGCGGTTTCTAGGCGATGAGGATAATTCGGTTATGTTTTGTGATTGAATTGTATTGTGGAATCGTGTGATGATGATTGTTGTGATTGTTGTGGTTTGTATGGTTGCTATTGTCATTTTTATTGCAGGGTTGCGACTCATGTTCATTGAAATCGTGATACGAGAGGATGAACACGATTTCGGTGCAACACAGAGGAGTGTCGATCGACACCAGAAGGGTGTCGAGCGACACTGGTGCGGTAGTCGTGTCGATCGATAGCCTTTGGGTGTCGCTCGACACGAGTACTTATGGAGTGGCGATCGACACCTTGCTGGTGTCGATCGCACGAGTTGTCCAGTTTTGGAAATTGTTACTTTTCGTTTTGTGTCGATTGGGTTTGGATGTTGTTATGATTTGATCGTTTATCTGAGCCTGCTTGTTATGCCAGTAGGCGGAATGACCAGCTCATTAAGTATTTATGAAATACTTACACAACTCTTATTTCCATGTGTTGAATGTAAAGGAAAAATATGATCGCGGAATCCTAGCAGTAGGGAGAGGATGATAGCAATTTAATTATGTGTTTAGTGATCTAGTAAAACCTGGTGTTTAGGTTTCTAGTTTCCTTTGTTAGAATTCTGGAATTGAATTGGTTGTCTTATTTAAATCAAATTATTTATGTTGGATTTAAACGGTTTATTTGAATTGTTGTTTTCCGCTGTTTGTTTGGTACTTTGCTTGTTTAGTCATTGATGATTTATTATTTATGGGAATAATAAATCTGGGTTAATTATTAAAAAAAGGGGTGTTGGTTGTTTTAGTAAACCACCGTCCCAAGTAAGTAATCAAGATAACCACCTTCACTAAAATAATGAGTTACTTGCAATAAGTTCTAGAACGCCTATAAATTTCTACGATAGAGTTGCCTCACGTGGTCCAAAACAGGATACTCCCTCACCCAGAATATTAACACGAATAAGAATCACACATCTTATAACACCGAAATATAAGGAACTCCGTCTTATAAACATAAAAATTGTATAATCGTGCAACACAAACGAAAATACATAAAACAAAAACTACAAAATAGCAACATGCTAAACACTGAAACCGGAACCACAACGATAGAAGTAAGTTCAAGCCGCGACCTGCTTATCGAACCACTTGCTAAATTTCAACTTCATCTTTGCCTCAGGCTCCCAAGTCGTCTCCTCAGTACCGGCACAGTCGCACAACACTCTTAGCAGTGGTATCTTCTTCCGATGCAGGACCATGAATATCCTCTCAAGAATCCTCACAGGTCTCGCTGCTACAGAAAAATCAGGCTGAAGATCCTCAGGAATCTTAGCCACCAACTCCTCAGAAATATGCAGGCACTTCCTCAACATCGACACATGAAACATCTTATGAAATGCCTTCATGATCAGAGGTAGCTCTAACCGGTATGCCATCGGTCCCATTCCCTCTACTACCGTGAATGGACCCATAAATCTCGGACTCAGCTTATTCTTTGAAATCGATCTATTAGGACCTCGTAACATGGCTATCTTGAGATACACTCTATCTCCGACTACTAACTCCAACTCTCTTTTCCTTATATCGGCATAACTCCTCTGCCGATCATGAGCCTCCTTCATATTCAAATTCAAGACACGGATCTTCTCCGTCGTAATCTGAACAAAAATCGCACAAAAAATGCTCATCTCCTCCACTTGTATCCAACATAAAGGTGTCCTACACGGTCTCCCTTATAACGCCTCATAAGGAGCCATCCCGATACTCGCCTGAATGTTGTTGTTATACGCAAACCCAGCCAAGCAGAAGTGATCAACCCAATAACCACCCCAATCTAGCACAGACATCCTCAGCAAATCCTCCAAAGTTTGAATAGTCTTCTCTGACTGCCCATCAATATGTGGATGATGAGTCGTACTCATATGCACATTAGTGCCCATCTCTGCTTGAAACGCTCTCCATAACTCAAACGCAAACTTAGGATCCCTGTCTGACACAATACTGGCTGGCACACCATGCAGTCTCAAAATCTCCTTCACATATTTATTAGCCAACACCGCAGCTCCATCGGTCTTCTTAATGGCTTGAAAATATGCCGACTTAGTCAGACGATCCACTATCACCCAAATAACATTATAAGTCCTCGAGTTAGGTAATCCAACCATAAAATCCATAGTGATCATATCCCACTTCCACTCCAAAATGGGTAAACTCTACAACTTACAACCCAGAACCTGATACTCTGCCTTCACTAACTGGCACATATTACATTTTTTGACCCAGTCAGCTATATCTCTCTTCATCCCGACCCAGTTATAGTACCGTTTGAGATCACGATATATCTTAGTCGCTCCTGGATGAATCGAGAACTTGGTCGCATGAGCCTAACTCATAATATTCTACCTCAATGACTCATCCTTAGGTACACAAACTCTCCCTCGTAAAAAAGAATCGTCTCATTCAAAGAGATCAGAAACTCAGAACCAACACTCTTTGACGCATCAATCAAAACCTGATCACACAGCCAAATAGTAGGATAATAGCGTTCAAGACCCCTCTGTTGCCTCGAAGCATACACAATCACCCTGCCCTCCTGCATGAACACACAGCCAAACCCAATGCCAGGCGCATCGGTGTACACTGCATAAGGCTTACCCGACTCGGGCAACACCAATAAAGATGTACTCATAAACATCTCTTTCAGCTTCGCAAAGCTGTCCTTGCACTCCTGAGACCAAACAAACGGGACATCTTTTCCGGTCAACTTCGCCACAGACTGCTCCATACTCACAAATCCCTTAACAAATCTCATGTAATAACCAGCCAACCCAAGGAAACTCCGGATCTCGGTGGCGTTACTCAGCCTAAGCCAATCTCTGATAGCCTCAATCTTAGCCGGATTCGCAAAAACTCCATATGTAGACATAATATGGCCGAGAAACCCCATCAACAGATACAATACACTTACTCAACTTCGCAAACATCTTCTTCTCCCAAAGCTTCTCCAGAACTAATCTCAAATGCTCTGCATGCTCCTCACGACTCCTCGACTATACCACAATATCATCTATGAAGATGATCCAGAAAATGCCCAAATACTCCTGCTAGCGCATTCGTCAACCCAAACGGCATCACCACAAACTCGAAGTGGCCATATCTCGTCCTGAATATTGTCTTACGAACATCCACCTAATCTATCAAAATCTAATGGTATCCCGACGCCAAGTCTATCTTGGAGAACAAAGTAGCACCCCTCAACTGATTCAATAACTCATCAATCCTCAGGAGAGGGTATTTGTTCTTCACAGTGACTCGGTTAAGTCCCCGATAATCAATGCATAACCGAAATCTACTATCTTTCTTCTTTACAAACAACATATGCGCTCCCCACAGTGAAGTACTCGGGCAAATAAACCCCTTACTAGCCAAATCTTCTAGCTGCTTCTTCAGCTCCGTAAACTCTGCTAGAGCCATCCTGTAAAATTCCTTAGATATAGGCGCTGTCCCGGGCTCTAACTCAATCGTGAAATGATCAGAACGAGTTGGCGGTAATCTCTTCAGCAATTTGAAAACATCCTCGAAGTCCCGAATAACCTGAATACCTCCAATAGCAACCTCACCAATAAACTCCCGCATCAAAATCGTTGTCGGATAAGCCTCCTAACCCGCGCTATCATCTGATCCGCCTGAATAAACGAGATCACAAGACTCCTTCAAATAGGGTCTCACGCCTTGAAACACTAACCTCCCTCCCTCGCGCTCAAACACAAGTCTGCCTCGATAACAGTCTAGGTGGACTTTATAGTGCACCAACCAATCCATCCCAAGAATGACGTCATACAGCTCCACTGGACTGATCACCAAATCTGCTAGCATCGACTCGCCAGCAATCAGTACATCCACGCCTCTCGCTCGACCAAAAGTAGCCAGGAATCCTCCTCTAGCCACTTTAACAAAACCAGAAAGCTCACCACCGGTGCTTCGGATGCCACTGCTCTCGGCACACTCCGGAGTGATGAAGCAGTTCCATGCTCCCAAAATCAAAGAGAACATCGGACTCACAAACTCCCACTAATAAGGTCCATACAGAATTCCCTTGTGTTGAGAACCCGAACAATTATATCACAGAAAAAACAATACACACAAACTGAAACAACGAGGTTTTTTTTTTTTTTTTTAATAATTAATCCGAATTACTATTTCCATAAATAATAATCTTCAATGATTAATTCAACCTAGCTTAAATAACTAACCAGCGGAAAACAACATCATTAATTAAATCAACAAATTCCAATAAATCAAAACATCAATTCCAGAGCAATCTAGCAACCTAACAGCCGGTTCTAGAATTCAACTTATAAACAGAAAATTTAGAGTTCCTAATCATCCTTTCGTCCCAGCCATGATTCCACGATCTCAAGTCTTTACCTGCAACAAATGGAAATAAGAGTAGCGTAAGTATTTCATAAATACTTAGTGAGCCGATCATACCACCTACCGGCGTATCACACAGACTCAGGTAAACAATTCTATCAACAATAAAAACCATTACATCATCAAGACAGATCAAACAGAACATTTCAAAACCATAACCGGGAATTAACAGCTCGTGTCGAGCGACACCACGAAAGCGTCGATCGACACAACAATGAGCATGGTGTCGATCGACACCACCAAGGCGTCGATCGACACGCCTCTATAATTGCAACAGAATCGAGTTCATCCTCTCTCGACTCGATTCTGGTGATTACGAGTCGCAAACCAGCACAGAAACAACGCACGAACCACGATATACACAACCACGATACTAATCCAAAACACACATGAAATCATTCACTAACTCATCAAAAATCAATCAAACCACCCTCATTGTCTAGAATCTTGTGGTCGCGACTCACCTTTGCCAAAAGGGAAGGAACGAAACACGGATTAAACGACGAGAACACACGAAACCGACCCTCTAACCACGAGAATCCACTAATCCAAACAAAAACATGAATAAAAAGGAACCTAACGCCTCTAACACGTTAATGAGAGGGTTCAGATTGATTTCTTTACAACAATCAATCACAAACACTACAATCTCCCATTCTCCTTCAATTCTCTTTTGCTCTCTCTGATAACGACGGCCAACCACTTATGCCTATTTAAACCCTTAAGCGAGCCTAAACCATGATTAAAAACTAATTAACCCGGTTCTGCAGACTCAAGTATCGAGCGAGACCACGAATGTGTCAATCGATACCCCCAGAAACCTTCGTGTCGATCAATACAGAACACGTGTCGCTCGACACAACACCAAAATCTCGACAATTTGGTCCGCGGATGTTACAATTCTCCCCCACTTAACTGGATTCATCCTTGAATCCCAACACAATGTCAATCAAACTGGATTCATCCTTGAATCCTAACACAATGTCAATCAAAGACCCAAAACCTGACCCAAAACTGGTCAATACCACCCGAGACCTTATCACCCGACCTCCGGGGCTATCGTCCAGTCTCATGTTTATACGCACGCTTTCAGACATTTATTACTCTTAACTCATTCCACACCCCTCCCACTCGCATGACGCATCCTTTGAGCTATCGGTGTCACGTGCTCCATCCACTTTCAAGACGCATCCTTTGAGCTCCGGGTACACAGGGGAACTACTCATCCCCTTTAGGGAACTAATCATCCCTCGATACTAGAATTGGAAAGTAATCATCCCAAAAGAGTATACAGGAAAACTAATCATCTCCTATGAGGAATTAATCATCCTCACTGGAGAACTAATCATCTCCAAAAAAAATGAATGAGTTATTCAGGACCGCATCCCCTATAGTAATAAATTTTAAAACATCTATAAACATCTCTCGACTAGAACTACCTCATATGGCCAAATCTGATACTCCCTAACCCGGAATATCACCACAAAATTATATAAGAACTACTCATCTTATATGAAAAGATAATTAAGGAACCACTCCATCTTATAATCTCCAAAAAGTAAAATCGTTACAACGAAACGAAAAATATATTAACAAAGCAACAAAAGCATCCACAAGCTAACAAAACCGAAACTAGAAACACAAAGATAAGCAAAGTTCACTTCGCGACCTGCTTGTCGAAGCACTTACTGGCCTTTAGCTTAATCTTTGCCTCTGGCTCTCAAGCCTCCTCCTCGGTACCGGCACAGTCTCGCAAGACTCTTAGCAACGGTATCCTCTTACGACGTAGAACCTTGACACTCCTCTCGAGAATCTTCACAGGTCTCGCCGCCACTGACAAAACAGGCTGCAGATCCTCCGGAATCTCAGCAACCAACTCCTTCGACTCATGCAAGCACTTTCGCAACAAAGACACAAAAAACAAGAAACTCAACTCATAAATCTTAGAAATGACTATTTGTTACACCAAAATGAAGATAAACAGCCCAACAGACGACAAAGCACCACGCTAAAAACAGCCGAACTGGAACCACAAGGAAAGTAAGGCTCCAAAACTACGACCAGCCTGTCGAACCATTCCGTGAACTTCAACTTCATCCTTGTCACTGGTTCCTAACTCTCCTCCTCAAGACAGCAAAAACTCGCAAATCTCCACAAAGGATCTTCCTTCAGGCGCATAACTCTCAGACTCAGCGGAACCTCCGAACTCGATCAATTAGGACTTTGCATCCTGGTCAACCTGAGATACACTTTATCTCCGACTGCGAACCCCAACTCTTTTCCCTTCTTATCGGCATAAAACATCTCCCGATCTTGATCTTCTTTCGCTTCCTGAACCATCTGCACTGAAGACACCCTGTTCCCCCACTTGGATCCAGCATAAGTGATCCATCGAATGACCACCCAAAAATAAGAAGCAATCACGTTCTCGGCATACCACAATATCTGAAATGTCTTCACTAAACTCCAACGACTTCCCTCGAAAATCGTCACAATACATATTCCACCAGCTGACACTTATCACACCCTGCGATCTTCTTGCCAATCTTACACAAAATCATACACTCGAACCCCGAGATCCATATCCCGTCTCGCACCTATGGCCTGATCAGACATTGATTACTCATAAATATACCATTATCATCACACTCTCAGGACGTCTCTTTCGAGGTAACGATGCCGATGCTACTCCACTCTCTGGATCTATATAGGAAAAAAATGTTTCCTTTACAGTAATCAACTCATACGTGTACAAGCACCCGAAACTAAGATTACCTCCCGTGATATTAACCGCCATTAGTTACTAAGACATAACAACCTTACTCCAACGAACCCTTTGCTAACACAACCGATCTTCCTCAAGATCCATACTTAACCTTTGAAGCACATCGCTAATCCAAAGATTATTCGCACGATATAGACACCTATTGCTCTTAACTCATTTCACTACCTGACACTCACAGGATGCATCCTATGACCTATCAGGAACACATACCGCTAGCATTCTCGGGACGCATCCTTCGAGCCAACGGTATCTAGGGAACTCACATCCCCGCGAGAGAACTCACATCCCCGCGAGAGAACTCACATCCCTCGCTACTTATTTTGGAAACTCACATCGCGAATAAGTATACAGGAGAACTCACATCTCCTCTGGGAACTCACATCCCAAAAGTATAGAGGAGAAATCACATCTCCGCTGGGAACTCACATCCCAATAAGTATACATGAGAACTCATATCTCCAAAAGTAAATGAGTTATTCAGGACCGCAGCCCCTAGAGCAATAAATACCATACACCTATAACGTGGAGACTAGCACCGACTTAGGGGGTCAAAAATCACCCCTGAAATCATAGTGTACACCGCATAAGGCTTACCCAGCTCGGCAACGCCAACATAGGTGTTCTTACATTATGTTCTTTAGTCTCACAAAACTCATCCCAAACAAGAACGCAGAGAAAACCTTCTCCCTTGGCAAAGTACTGGGTAACTACTCATACCCAAGTACACTGCAATACAGTACACTACCCGTCCAGATTCGCCTAGAACTTCCTTGATTCAACGTTTCCTAATCCGGACTAGGCCCCCCGGGCTGATTGCGCAACGATCAAACAAGAATATGCACAACCAACCTGAAACCCAGAATTGGATTAATCGATCGCGTAAGTACCCACAAACATGCACGACCAACAGACGCTACAATCCATTACGAGGGTCGTCTAAACCGAGTTCCCTACACAAAAACCACTCTAGGCTTGACGCCCTCAAAATGGCCTGTCGAAAACCAACACACAAGATCCTCTCCTGATTTTAGAGGCTCACCCCTAAACTCATATGACCCAAACACAAGTCGCCTTCAGCAACTTTGACACGTTGGGTGTCCACTGAGAGTTCCCCGACTCTCTCTAATTCCGCTATCAAAGCCCAATCCCCGGCCTAACCTGACCAATGCTACCTTGGCTCACTACCCGAGCCTCTCGAACCGTCTATCACAGACCATACTCTTGACCTATCCAATCAACCTTACTCAAGATCTCCACTCGATTCTCATAATCTGTCAAACATTGACCAAATTCTTGACACCACCCGGTCAGCATCACCCGAGACTACCACTCGAGTCCATATAACCATCTTGCTAAAGACCTACCTCTTGGCCCCACTTGGCCAATACCACTAGAGATCCTCACCTGATCTCAGAGGCTCACATCTAATCCTCTCAAGAAAACATACCGCTTGCACTCTCCGGACGCATCCCTCGAGCCAACGGTATTTGGTAACTCACATCCCCGCGAGAGAATTCACATCCTTCGCTACTTACTCTGGGAACTCACATTCCAAATAAGTTTACCTCTGATTAAACCGCCTCACATGGTATAATCTCAATATTCCCAGCCTAAAATATTCTCATAAAAACGACCAACATTGGTCAACACATATGAACACATATAAGAACCACACGTCTTATAAATCATAGGAAAGTAAATAAGGAACACCATCTTTTAATTTCCAAAATGTATATCGTTTCAACACCAACGAAAATACCAAAATCCAAAACCGACAAAACCAACGCTAAAGTTCTGAAACTAGAAACAAAACCAACAAGAAAGAGCAAGTGCTCAATCCTCGACCTGCTCGCCTAGGTCCTCGATTACTGCAAGTGCCTCCATTAGCTCCGCCCTCGAGGCTTACTTGGAAGCTCTGTCGGGACATCTGATAGAACGAAGTCTGATAGAACGAAGTCTACGCTCTACCCTCAACCTCCACTCATTGGCAGCCTCTGGCCCCCCTCCACCTAAGAAGGACAAGGGGCCCATGCCCAGCATCTCGTTATACATCACTAGATATTGCTCTCTTTGGGTCATTACTGGAGCATGCGCTAGTACCGCAACCGGTAACCGCTCCAAAATTAAAGCTACCGTCTTCGCTAAACGATCCTCTCGATCCTGAGCTCCACCTGTAGTAATACCCGCACCTAGGCCTCTTACCGTACCAGCAGCTCCGGTACTATCTCTGGCACCGGCAGTCCTAACCGACACGCTGACACTGCCCACCGAATCCTCCTGGTACGTCAGCGAATCAGACACATGCTCGGATGACTCACTCTGAGTTACCCACTCGAACGACGTAGTCACACTATCTTGACCACGACTCCGACCTCCATGGCCACCAGCTCTGCCACCACGACCTCTCGGAACTCTAGCCATTGCACACTACACCTACCAAAAGCACATTCTAAGATACTAGAATTTAAAGAATAAAGGTAAAAAAATCACATACCGTGGAATCTCATTGAAGGCTCGGAGAGGATGATCCAAGACTCTACAACTCACAGAATTAACTAACTACTCATAGTCAATTCATACCACAGTCTCAAATCAACCAATTACTAACAGCCCTAGAACCGTAAGGGCTCTAATACCAAAATAAAACAACCAGGTTTTTTTTTTTTAATAATTAATCCGGATTATTATTCCCATAAATAACAATCCTCAATGATTAATTCAACCTAACTCAAATAACTAACCAGCGGAAAACAACATCATTAATTAAATCAACAAATTCCAATAAACCAAAACATCAATTCCAGAGTAATCTAGCAACCTAATAGCCGGTTCTAGAATTCAACTTATAAACATAAAATCTAGATTTCCTAATCATCCTCTCCTCCCAGCCATGATTCTACGATCTCAAGTCTTTACCTGCAACACATGGAAATAAGAGCTGCATAAATATTTCATAAATACTTAGTGAGCCGGTCATACCACCCGACTGGCTTATCACACAGACTCAGGTAAACAATTCTATCAACAATAAAAACCATTACATCACCAAGATAGGTCAAACAGAACATTTCAAAACCATAACCGGGAATGAACAGCTCGTGTCGAACGACACCACGAAGGCGTCGATCGACACGACAAAAAGCCTGGTGTCGATCGACACCACCAAGGCGTCGATCGACACATGACCAACACTCGTGTCGATCGACACAAGGAGGGTGTCAATCGACACGCCTCTATAATTGTACCAGAATCGAGTTCACCCTCTCTCGACTCGATTCTGGTGATTACGAGTCGCAAACTTGCACGGAAATAACACAATACGAACCACAATATACACAGCCACGATACCAATCCAAAACACACACGAAATCATTCACTAGCTCTCAAAAATCAATCAAACCACTGTCATTGTCTAGAATCATGTGGTCGCGACTCACCTTTGCTAAAAGGGAAGGAACGGAACACGGATTGAACGATGAAGACACACAAAACCGTCCCTGTAACCACGAGAATCCACTTATCCGAATGAACATGAACATCGTAGAGATTTTGTGGATTCCACGAATGATCAAATCTATCCCTCCGAACTCGACAAAGGAGTGTTCTATCTGGCTTTCCAAGGTAAGGTATCTTTTTGTATGAATTTGTACACTAATGAAACTTTTGATATTGATCCATGAGATAAAAGAGATGCCACAAAGGAGTTTCAAGATGCCAAACTAATAGCCCCTCCAACCATACTTAAAGATGTTGTCAAACCGACAAAATCTAAAGGCGAGATGACTCCAAGTGTTGCAAATTCGACTTTAGTTCCTATGGAATGTAAAGAAGATGTTGTTCAACTCAAAAGGTCCTCAAATATCCTCTCCAATTGCAACACAATGTTCCCCACGGATTTAAAGGAGAGAGGTGAAGAATTCATCAAAGAAAAAGTCAACAATTTGGCGACATTTTTTCTTGATGAAATTATTCTTCATGAGAGCCACCAAGATGCTAAAAGATGGAGCCTCAAACCATCCGGTCCTGAGTGTACATAAGCTAAAGGAACCATCATTCCTTTAGTGGAGCCATCCAACTCTTAAAAAGAAAGGAGCCGAGCTAAAAGACTTAAAACAAGCGCTTTATGGGAGGAAACCCATATTTTATTTTATTTGAGTCTTTAATTTAAGTTTTTCATCATAATTTTAATTTTAGAATCTTCATTCTACATTGATTTATCTACTTATGCATTTTTCAGGTTTTTACAAAAATTATAAAAATACAAACAATGTGTTTTTGAAGAAGAAAGAAGAGAAGGAGGTAGAACAAGACTTATTCCGGTTCACTACATAAAAGGATTATCATATCAACCCAGAAAAATCTGGAAATTGGTGGGAAAGTAGAAGACAGTCATATGAAGGTACATGAAAAAGAAGAACGTAATTTTCTATTACGGTTTGAAAGTTATGACTGATTTCCCAAGACCAACGAAGAAAGAGATGAAGTTACAATGGGTGAACTTCAAACTTCTTTTTACGATGAACCACAAGGAACCAGAAGACAATCTTCATACCATTGGATAGATCTAGGTCTCAGGAGTACGGTACATCTTTCGGATCTCAAATCCGAGGTCTGTAGACGGAGTAAACACGATCACAAGATGGGACATTGTCCCTGGCACGACACCGCGTCCCCTGTCCCAGCGCCTGTCCCGCGCCCAGACCCCGGACAGATTCTTCCTAGACACCGGACACGGGCGTCCGTCTGATGCCCGAGCGTTCATGCACTGTCCCGCGTCCAGCGCCCGTCCTGCGTCTGTCCAGCGCCCGTCCCGCGTCCCGCACCTGTCCTGATCCGTCCCGCCTGCCTGGATCCATCACGCCCTGCCCTGCGCCACACATGACCCGCATCCCATCCCACGCCATCTGGACCAGACCATGACCAGCCCAGTTCCAGTCACGGTTCGAACCTTCGAGCCAACCACCTAACCATAGTCTGGTTCAAGGTAAATTTTATAATTTTCTATTTTATTTATTTTAAAAACCAGTTTTCAATATTCATTACAAATTTTTAACACTAAATTTATTTTTCAAATTTGCAATTTGATCTTTCAATTAGATTCTTCAAACTTTGCATTAGGAATTTGAATTTTTGATGAATTAAATTTGGTTTTTAAATACTTAACACATCTTGAGAATTATCCATTCATTGTTTTCACTTTGATTAGCAATTTTAAGCATTTTAGATTCATTATTGGATTTATTTTGTTCTTTTTATGCTATTCTCTTTTCCTTGGACTTGGAACTCAATACACTTGTATTGAGGACTTAGCTCCAAGATGCATTTAACAAGTGATTTCAAGTGTTTTTACAAGGATAATATGTACTTAAGTAGGATTCGCCTAAAGAAATTTTGTTGTGGAAGCACAATTCATTTATTTTAAGTTTAATCCATCCATTTAAAGAAGATGTGGGACAAAGGGAGAGAAGATGGAAGCAAAAGCCTTGGTTCTACTTAATGAGGGTATTTTTCAACTAATAATCCAGTTTGTCCGGACAAATTTGGAGAATTTTCGATCTTGCCTCACAAACGGACCCCGTGGAGCACTTTTATGGGACACAAACCAAACCACTTGAAAGAAAGACATCATACTTCACCACCTAGCTTAAAAAGGTATGTTTTATGATATATTTTCAATATGGCTCAAGAAATTTTCTAATGTTTTGCAGATGGTTTGATACACACCTTATGGTGCGACGAATCGTCCCTACGTGGACCAAAACTAAAACCGGTCGTGCAAACAAGTTGAAACTTCTCCTGTAGCTTCACAACATCATATTACTCAAGTGGATTTTCAATATGGTTCAATGAAAATTTCACGGATTGAAGGATAGCCCTATGAGCATCTTTGGTAACCAAAATCACTATACCATGGGCCAATTTTCAAACCGTGAGGAACCAGCTGTGAGAGCCTAAAGAAGACTTGATTCTAATGATCTAATGAAGAGTTTATAAGTGTTACTTGACCTCTGGTCCGAGCTAAATCCATAAATACCTTCTACACACCGATTGGGGTCATTTATCGAATTTCAAGACTATTTGTCTATCGCGGTAACCTCGTTCTACTCTCAATCTTTTAAATTCTCAATTTCAATTTTATTTTACAGCATCCTCTCTTAATTTTATTTGATTTTACACCAAGACGGTATAAGTTAAGTATGGGGAGATTGTTGTTTACTAACACATTTGTTCGTGTTTGGTTTTTAAGTTTTCAAAAAGATTTTTTAAAATTTGTTTTTAAAAACCGTTTTATTGAGTCAAAATAAGTTGGAAATGATGACACTTTTCTAGGAACAAAAACGTTTTGGTTTCAAAAACCAAGTGACCATTATTGCAGAGTTTGTTCCGGACAATTGATTCAGACACCTTGTGACCGAATGGAGTCCAAGAAGATTGCTACTTGCACTATTTTGATGGATAAGATTTCGACTCTCAATTTGGTTTACTAACATGATTTTTGACTATCTCTTGTTAAGGATCTTAGTTCAAGGAGCGAATCACATTCATGACATCTTATCCTCTTTTTACCCCTCTCTGTTGTCATGGATGGCCAGCTCACTTTTAGTTGGTACTCTACCTAAGCCCTTAAACCTTTCTTTCAGACCTCATGCACTTCTCTCTATTTGAACGTTATGCAGATATGTGTAAAAACATCGGAGATAGTAGGGTCGACGCAATTTTCCAATCACTAGAAGATGCGAAAATCAACATTAGAAGGAAGGAGTATAACAAGAAGTTTCAGAAGAGCCTAGCCGATCCTTGGATGCTAAAATAATGGTAACAATTTTGTGCCTTACTTGACTCATGTCTTTATGAGACCATTTTCCCCTTTACAAAATAAAAAATTAAAAATTAAAAATTTTAAAAAAAAAAGAAAAAAGAAAAAGAAAAGAAAATGAAAAAGAAAAAAAATATGGGATATAAGGGAAAGGAAAATGGTTTTCAAGAGTCTTACGGCCAAAGAATACCCAAGGAGGATCATGATATAAAGGAGAGACGAGTTCAAGAGTCTTACTGTAATGACCCGTATGCGGCCTAGGCCGAGGCCGGCCCAAGTTTCGCGGGACGGACAGACCAAACAAGGACTGTTTGACCGTAGACCTAGTTTAAGCAGCTCCATAACTATGCAGGGTGCTTGGTTATGCGTCTCGGTGGCTAAGCTAAGTTATCATGACGTTTCTTCAGGATGAAGTAACGTACGTTTCTTAGGGACGAAGTAACGTACATTTCTTAGGGACGAAGTAATGTAGAGATTTCAAACTTGATATTTTTATGAAAATATAAAAATTTGTGGAAACACGACACAAGAGCTCGGTATTGAGCTGCTCGGTATTTGACGTGCTCGGGATTATGCAAGCACGACAAATCTGTGATAAGCACGAGGTGTCGCGCATATGTAAGATGACTCAACGGAAGCACGACAAATCTCGTAAGCACGAGGTGTCGCGCATATATGAGATGACTCAACGGAAGCACGATAAATCGGAAGCACGACAAATCCGCAAGCATGAGGTGTCGCGACAGTGAATAACGAGTTAGCGTTGACTCAGCTACCTACCTTCTAGCTTACTATACACTATATATAATGCCATGGACGTTCTCCATCATCTCCATGTTCTAAAACACCAAAACCTCTCTAAATATTACCTTAGAAAATCCGAACCTTTCCCGAGGTCGTGATCCAAGACGTTGTCTTGTCCGAGTAGCTCGGGAATATTGGATTCTCTAGCCGAAGCTCTGTTCATTTTGTGTGAGCATCGAGTCAAAGTTCATCAGAGCCATCGGTGCCTTTCGCCAGAGCCGTGAGCCAGCAAGCGTAGCCAGTTCTAATGCTTTATCGAGAAATTTAGGGTAAGCTTCCTATGATCGGATCCTTTCATTTTAACATAGATTTTTCGTTTTAATCATGATTAAAAACTTAGTTTCTTGATCTTATGATCAGAACCAATGTGGAAATATTGGATCAGTTCCATGAGGATTCACGAAGATCCAAAGAAATTTCTTAGCGAGACCCGATCCGATCTAGGTACGATTCGTGAAACTATTTCTTTAAGTCTCCATCAAAATCCCTAAGTATTTCCTTAGTAAACCTTTGGTTCGTTTTGTACAGAAAGCAAGACCAAATCTAAGGCGAACCCGAGAGTAGAACGCTTAAGCAAAATCTCATACTTTACCTTAATCATGGTGAGTCTAAGTTATGCGTGTTCGTATGTTAGATGAGTAGAACACACGTTTGTTTGTTATTTTGATTATAACCGTAGAGTTTCGTGTCAAAGAATTTACTAGAATTGCTAAGGGTTATAACTAGTGAAAAGGGTAAAGAATGAACTAAGTGTTTGATTGGTAATGAGTGTTGCTTGGTTATTTATTCTGAATGGAGGTTCATTTAAATCATTCGTATAATTTCTAAGTGCTGAGAATGAACCTAAACGAATTTTTTTACAAGTTTACATGCATAGATGATAATTGGTTAGATCATATAATCTTGTTATGTGCGCGGTATGTTATTCCCTTTATTCGTGGTTTGGCTATTTACTCGTGGAGTATTAGTTAAAGTTGACGAAGACACGGAGAGACGAGATTGCAGCCTAGGGCCGTGTACTACATGATGATGCAGAATTTTCGATGTGGTTGCGTACCGGCAATGTATGATCACAGGAATTATTTAAGGATCCTAAGTCATAGGCCTTTGTGGTTATGGACTGAACGATGCCTTGGATACACGTGATGGGAATGGACAACGCGTAAGGCCTTAATGGAATTGAAAACGTTAATGCATAATTTAAATTGTTCACGTATAATTATGCATTGCATTTGTGTGTTGAGTGTTGATTGTTATTTTGGGTTCTGGGTTGGGAATATATAATATTGAATGTTAGAGGAACCTAGACTCACTGGGCAAGTAGTGCTCATGACTCAATCTGTTTTTCATGTAACCTTAGATCACTGGAAGCACGGAACAGAACATTAGGAAAATCAGTGGTAGATTTCCTTGCTTTTGTAAATCATTAATGTTTATTATGTACAAGAACGTATTGGAATATCAGACTTGCGAGCAAATATATATTTTGGTAACAGCTTGAAAATCTAAGTATAAATAAGTAAAGGATCGGTTTTAAATAACTTGGGTTTCATATGATATTTAGTCCTGTCCGGACGATCCAACTATCGGATATAGCTCGGGTTGGCAAGCCTTGAGTTGTATTCGATAGGGACAGATGCTTAAGTATCAAGTCTAAGGTTTTAGGATGTGTTCCGAGAACCTCTGATCGGGCGCTTAGGTGTTCCTCAGTAGCGTCTCCATTTAGATCCTGAACTGGGGTGTTACACTTACAGTGATTCCCAGAGAAAAATCTAAGTCTGGGGGAGAAAGGAGTCAAGAAAGTGGTTGGGAAATTGTGGACTTCAATAGATCCATTCTCTCTTGCGATGTTGCATAATATCTCGCATCCGGAGTTTTTGGTAACCCTAAGCACTTTTAACCTCACCACTAAAATTAGCTTTTCCTAACACCTAGCCGTATTCTTTGTAAATATCCTTGATCGAAGATCTTCACGAGTCTAAGAGGGTAAAAGTGTCGATTGATTTGAAGTTGAGATTTTGCAGGGACAGCAATTTAGAACATACTATCGAATTCAGGATGGAAGACGATGAATAGCTTCTATTAACTCACCTTGTCTTTATGTGGCTTACTGGTTTAGAGATCGAAGCAAGTTCCAAAGAATATGCGAGTTTCCATGTTTTCAAACCTCTTTTCTATTCTTAGATTTTGCTTAGGGACAAGCAAGGTTTAAGTTTCGGGGAGTTGATATACTCTATATTTTACCTATTTTACCCCAAAGAGGTAGTTTTTCCTCGTATTTCTAGTTTTAGAGTGTCAATAGGGAAAATCATCAAAAAGGAGCAAAAAGAGCTTAAAGTGGTGTATTCTAAACTACAGCAAGTTTATCAAGCCAAAGACTTAGTCCAAGTCAAGAATTTTGCAAGATATCACAATTCACCAAGTTGGATAGAAGCCAAGAGTCTGGAGTTTTTCTACATAAGAAAGACCAAATCAACTTAGATTCTTATGATACTTAGCTATAGTTAAAGGTATTTAAGTCAGCTTTCTAATGAAGTTGGAATTATCCTATTTGGAGCTGTGAGCAAGGAGATACACTCAATTTACTGAAGACATGTCAAACTGCGTCGAAGATGAAGAAGGTGCCGAATGAAGTCAAACGTTGATGGACCTTAAGGCCGGCGTTATGGACCATTCTCAGCTCAAGATGGAGTGTTTTCAAGCCCATATATGAGCCAAAATTCACGCCGCCGTTTTGGTGATCTTAGGTTTGAGGAGTTATGACGAAAAGACGTTTTTGCCCACGAGAAGCCCTAGAAGACCCTAGTACTATTAATACTTGTTTTGGGGGTGCCGAAATATTAAACATTTTTATTGATAGAGAACAGCCTCCACGCCATCCCCTTGAGGGATTGATCATAGATCTTGTTCTAGGAGCTTTGGAGGAGGATCTCGCTTTGTACTTTGCTATAGAGAAGAATCTTCTTATCCCTAAGATCAAACCACTAAATAGCTTTTTTAGAAGTTATGCATAGAGTACAAATAAAGATAAAGATTCTATTATTATCCCTAAATAATCATCAACCAATTATTGAATTATGAAACTCATTGAAGACCTAAAACCTAACAATTGAATTACTCAAGCATGATGGACATTGAATTCATGATAAAGAAACTTTATTAAAAGAATAGGGATAAGAAGATTCTTCTCTATAGCGAAGTACAAAGCGAGATTATCCACCAAAGCTCTTAAAACAAACTCTATGATCAATCCGCCAATAGAGACGTGACTGCTATCTTCAAAATAGTTATGCGTAACGAAATATTTATCAAGTCTAAAACTCTTATGATTTTGGGTTGCAAATCTAGATAATAACACTATAAGTTTTTGATGCAAAAAAGAAAAAAAAAAATTGGTTACCACGAGAGTCCAATTTTAAAAAGAATCAAATAATACGAAAGTTTCAATAAATGGTTTTAGAATATATTGTTATAAATTTTTTTCAACCAAACATTAATTAATTAAAAGAAACTCTTTCGATTGGTAACCCAAACTGGAGGTAAGTTGTTTACATAAGAAAAAGAAAAAGCCCTTAGTCGAGACGAGAGAGAGAACTAAGGAAAAGAAGCACGGAGATCTTCAAATCTGCAGGCAAGGATAGTAAGCGCTGGCCAATCCTCTGGTGAGTTGGAAAAATTTGGAAGATCCATACAATCTGTCTCAAAGCTCTGACATGACACATTATTCTCTACCATACTGCTT
Organism: Draba incana; assembly: GCA_963576765.1. Taxonomy (NCBI): domain Eukaryota; kingdom Viridiplantae; phylum Streptophyta; class Magnoliopsida; order Brassicales; family Brassicaceae; genus Draba; species Draba incana. The sequence goes on along the minus strand of OY755212.1, from coordinate 20,107,133 downwards.
ATCGCCTTGAGAAGGGCTTCTATCTCGGAATGAAGGGGTGACCGTACTCGCATGATTCCTTTAGCCCCTAGTAGAATTCCTTGGGACCTCTGATGATAAAACCACCCTATCTCAGATGTGCTATATGTGTCCTTCCAGGATCCATCTATCGTACAATGCGGACCCCCTGTCACGGACTTTTTAACTGTAACATGGGGCACCGAGTAATACGGCCGTGTTTGAGTCACATTTCATACCTTACAATTGTTTATCGCCTGACTCACTATATCCATTGGGTCCATATCTATACCCTTGAAAACTTTTTTATTTCTTGATTTCCATATAAACCACGCTATCCATGGGAATAATTCGGGATCTCCTGACACGATCCTGGAGAGGATGTCAGCCCAAGGAGTCACTTGGTTGGTTGATTGGATCAGATCACAAGGGATCCTTTGATTGATGCAGCAGATAAATGATGAAGGATTGATTCTGGGTTTATGAATGCTTTAAATCGAAACAGAAATGATGATCAGATTCGATGGATTGAAAGATATTTTCAAGAGTGATGGAGAAACTCCTGAACTATCCTGCCAGCTCCAGCTTTGGATAAACGCACCAAAGTAAGAACAAGATAATGGATTTTACTCCAACAAGATCAAACAGATTGTAAGGGGTTTTTGATAAAAAGTTTGATAATCTTATTCATGGCAAAATCAGAATACATATAGAGAAGGAGAAGACTTGAAAAACGTTCATAATAAAAGTCCTACATGCAGAGCATCTAGAAAAACAAACTTCAACTCATTACCTCATTATTTGACTCAGAATTTGAATTTAAAAGAGAACACCCAAAAATGGGCCTTATTAATGGGGCCAGAATAAAAGTGTGTGAACAAGCCTCATTAAAAACCTTATCTAGAAAACCCAATGGGAAAAACTAGAACAAGGGAAAAAGAGCACAAGTCACACACCTCCCATTGATAACCCTTAGTTAGCTTGAATCACAACCAGAGTAGTTGGATTAGCTAAGATGCCAAGGTTACTTTCAGCCTAACTTAGCAATGTGATAATGGCTTGTTTTAACTTCTTAGCTTTAGACCTTGTGATGGGTCCAATTGGCAACTCCAAAGCTCCTTGCACATCCTCGGGTTCAAGCTGCTCCTTAGCTCCTAGTTCAAGTTCAAGTTCCTGGTCCATTACCATATCATCCCCTCCCTCTTGAAAATGATTTGTCCTCAGATCTGCTTCATCTGAAACAAAAGGCAGAAGATCAACAACATTAAAACTATTACTCACATTGTACTTACCTTGCAAATCCAATTGATACGCATTATTGTTGATCTTTTTGATAATCTTGAATGGTCCATCAACTCTCGGCATCAGTTTGGATTTCCTTTCTTCTGGAAATCTGTCTTTCCTCAAGTGAATCCACACGAAGTCTCCTTCTTCATAGATAAATTATTTTCTGCTCTTGTTAGCTTGTTTAGCATACTGCTTTGTTTTCTCCTCAATATTCAACCGGGCTTTGTCATGAATTTGTTTCACCAAGTCTGCCTTCTTCTTTTTATCCATACTAACTCTTTCACTCAAAGGTAAAGGTATTAAATCCAAAGGAGATATGGGATTGAACCCATAAACAATTTGAAAAGGAGAGAACTTAGAGGAAGAATGCACAACATGATTATATGAAAATTCAACATGTGGTAAGCAATCTTCCCAAGTTCTAAGGTTCTTTTTAATCAAGGTTCGAAGAAGTGTAGACAAAGTTCTATTAACTACTTCAGTTTGACCATCAAATTGTGGGTGACAAGTAGTAGAAAACAGAAGCTTAGTACCTAGTTTAGACCACAATGTCTTCCAAAAATAACTAAGAAACTTAGTATCACGATCAAAGACAATAGTTCTAGGGATTCTATGTAATCTCACAATTTCCCTAAAGAATAAGCTAGCAACATTCATTGCACCATCAGTTTTATTACAAGGAATAAAATGTGCCATTTTAGAGAATCTATCAACAACCACAAATATGGAATCTCTACCATGACTAGTCCTAGGCAGTCCAACAACAAAGTCCATAGAAATGTCATGCCATGGATGCAAAAGAATAAGTAAAGGGGTATACAAACCGTGGGGCTGTGATTTTGCCTTAGCCATTTTAAATGTTGGGCATCTCTCACAATATTTCTCAACGTCCCTTTTCATGTGTGGCCAATGGAAATGATCTTTTATAACTTGTAAAGTTTTAGCTACTCCAAAGTGTCCCATTAAACCACCTGCATGTGCTTCCTTAACAAAAAGATCTCTCCAAGAATAATTAGGAACACACAGCCTATTATCATAGAATAGAAATCCCTCATGCCTATAATACTTTCCAAAAGCAAATTTCTCACAAGCAGCAAATATCTTACCAAAATCAGAATCCTCAGCATATTGTGATTTAATTTGATCAAAACCAAACAGTTTAACTTCCAGAGATGTAAGTAGAGCATACCTTCTAGATAATGCGTGGCTACAACATTATCTTTACTTTTTTTGTACTTGATCACATAGGGAAAGGTTTCTATGAACTCCACCCACCTTGCATGACGTTTATTGAGCTTTTGCTATCCTTTGAGATGCTTTAGTGATTCATGATCAGTGTGAATGACAAACTCCTTTGGCCAAAGATAATGCTGCCACGTTTGTAAAACTCTCACCAAAGCATACAACTCCTTATCATAAGTTGGATAATTCAAAGTAGCACCTCAAAGCTTTTCACTAAAGAAAGCTATTCGTTTATGATCCTGCATTAAAACAGCTCCAATACCTAACCCTGAGGCATCACACTCAATTTCAAAAGTTTTTAGGAAGTTAGGAAGTATTAAAACAGGAGAGTTAGTAAGCTTCTCTTTAAGAGTTTGGAAAGCATTCTCTTGTGTTTCTTCCCACTTGAATCCAACATCCTTCTTTATCACATATGTGAGTGGTGCAGCAAGTGTGCTAAAATCCTTCATGAACCTTCTATAGAACCCAGCAATTCCATGAAAACTTCTTACTTCACTCACATTCTTAGGACTTGGCCATTCTCGAATTGCTTTTACTTTCTCCTCATCAACTTTAATACCATCTGCACTTACAACAAAGCCTAAAAAGAAAAGATTATCTGGGCAAAAAGTGCACTTCTTAAGATTGGCATAAAGTTTTTCCTCTCTAAGCAATTCCAGAATCAATTTAAGATGCATGACATGTTCTTCTAGATTTTTACTATAAACCATAATGTCATCAAAATAAACAACCACAAAGAATCCTATATGCTTTTTAAGAACATGATTCATCAGCCTCATAAAAGTATTAGGTGCGTTGGTTAAACCAAATGGCATAACAAGCCATTCATACAGTCCTTGTTTTATTTTAAAAACAATTTACCATTCATCTCCTTCTTTCATCTTAATCTGATGATAACCACTTTTAAGATCAGTTTTAGAGAAAATGCATGCACCATGAAGTTCATCAAGCATATCATCAAGTCTAGGGATAGGATGACAATACTTAATTGTTATATTGTTGATTGCTCTACAATCCACACACATACGCCAGCTACCATCTTTCTTTGGCACAAGTAGCACCGGAACAACACATGGGCTCATACTCTCACGAATATGTTCATTGTTCATGAGCTCTTTTACTTGTCTCTCCAGCTCCTTAGTCTCAACGGGATTGGTTCTATAGGCTGGCCTATTAGGAAGAGAAGCTCCTGGAACGAAGTCTATTTGATGCTCAATTCCCTGGATTGGTGGCAAACCTATAGGGTTATCTTCTAGAAAAACATCATTATAATCCTGCAAAAGAGACTTGAGCATACTCGGATACTCCGGTTCTTGATTATAAATAGTCACAAGAGTCTCTTTAAACACAAATAACAGCTTAGTGTTTTGAGAAGATGTTTTAGGCTTACTATCCTTGGTTGGTTTAGATTATGTTTCCCTTTGTTTCATACTGGCCTGATCTTGATAAACCTCTTGTGGAGTCATTGGAAGGAGAGTTGTTTTCTTGCCCTTGTACTCAAATGAATGCCTATTGCTAAATTTATCATGAACAACCTTTCTATCAGATTGCCATGGCCTTCCAAGTAGGATTTGAGTAGCATTCATGGGCAGAACATCACATAGGATCTCATCTTCATATTTTCCAATTGAGAAGGGACCTTAACTTGCTGATTCACCATTATTTCACCAGTATCATTGAGCCATTGAAGCGAGTAAGGTCTAGGATGTATGAAAGTCTTTAAACCAATTTTAGTAACCATAGTCTTGCTGGCTACATTGGTAAAACTTCCTCCGTCAATAATTAGACTACACACCTTCTCTTTGACCAAACACCTCGAGTGAAATAGGTTTTCTATTTGCTTTTGTTCTTCTGCCTTAGTTAAAACACTTAACGATCTTCTAGTAACCAGAATTTCTCATCCTTTTGATAGCTAGGCTTTCCTGAACTAAAACCAGACTTGTTTGCGCCGTAGCTAGGCCTAGAACTCTTTCAATTGATTTGTTGTTCAAACATAATGGCCTTGTGAATCATTTCCTCTATTTCCAAATAATGTTGAGTCTAAAGTCTGTTTTGAATATCTCTATTAAGTCCTCCCATGAACTTGAACATGATAGCTTCACCATCTTCTTGAATGTTAGCCCTTAACAGTAACACTTCCATCTCCTTGTAATACTCTTCTACGGTTTTACTTCCTTGAACCAAGTTCCTCAATCTCTGATGTAGCTCTCGCTGATAATGACTTGGCACAAATCTCTTTCTCATGACACTGTTTAACTGATTCCAAGTCTCTATGGGATAATCTTCGGCTCTTCTCCTAGTAGTATCAAGTTGATCCCACTAACTATAAGCATAATCGTAAAACTCAGTGGCTGCCACTTTAACCTTATCCTCCTCAAGGTAATCACGGCAAACAAACACAGTTCTATCTTCTTCTCCCACTCTAAGTATGCATATGGATTGTTGGTTCCATGGAATGGTGGAATGTTGATTTTTAAGCCTCCAAATTTATCCCTAGGTGGTGCTCTCTCTTCACGCCTATGTCTCCTTCGGCCATTATGAGAAGAGGATTGACTGTATTAACTTCGAGCAGCATCCTGATCAGAAACATTTCTTCCATTTTCTATAGGATTCTCATGGTTAGGCTTCATAGCGTTTTTGAGACCATGAGCTTCGAAACGTTCATCCATCAACTTAGCCATATTAGCCATAAGAGTATATGTAATTGCTTCTACCAATAGTTTATTAGGTTCACTGGTCGTTGGATCTCCATCTTCACTTCCCATTGTTCCTGCAATCACAAGGAATTCGCCAAGTAAATGTTCTTTTGAAGAAAAGAAAAATAGTTATTAAACACAGATCTACAAAGAAAATAGTTTCTGAAATTCGGATCTAATAAGCAGTTGAAGAGTCGAAATTTCTAAACACAATAACTCAAAGAGTTTCTATCCAAAACACGAGATCTAATACAGATTCTTATAGTTCACGTTCTGATCTACAAGTTCGAGTTAATTTTTATGCAAAACGGATAAGCGAACAACCCTAAATCGATACGTGAAAGTTAAAAACAGAAGGAATTTGAAAGGATAGATACAACCTGACGAAGTAGCTCTGATACCACTTGTCACGATCCTGGAGAGGATGTCAGCCCAAGGAGTCACTTTGTTGGTTGATTGGATCATATCACAAGGGATCCTTTGATTGATGCAACGGATAAATGATGAAGGATTGATTCTGGTTATGAATGCTTTAAATCGAAACAGAAAGGATGATCAGATTCGATGGATTGAAAGATACTTTCAAGAGTGATGGAGAAACTCCTGAACTATCCAGCCTGCTCCAGCTTTGGATAAACGCGCCAAAGTAAGAACAAGATATTGGATTTTACTCTTACAAGATCAAACATGTTGTATTGAAGGAGAAGACTTGAAAAACGTTCATAATAAAAAGTTTTTGATAAAAAGTTTGATAATCTTATTCATGGCAAAATCAGAATACAAATATTGAAGGAGAAGACTTGAAACACGTTCATAATAAAAGCCCTACATGCATAGCATCTAGAAAAACGAATTTCAACTTATTAACTTATTATTTGACTTAGAATTTGAATATAAAAGAGAACACCCAAAAATGGGCCTTCTTAACACTACAATAAATATGCGTATTCTTAGCACACCAGAAAAGCTATAAAATTGTTTTAATAGCGTTTTTATAAACGCTATGTGATGTTAGGCGTTTTTACACAGGGCCATCAAAAACCCCTCGTACGTTGTAGCACAAAGGGTTATCGTATCCACAGAGAGGTTTGATTGATACACTAGGATTGCAATGATCCATTCTTAAGCTAGAGCGATGCTTTTTACAACTAAATAAATCTAAAAGAACTATGAAACAAGTGAAAAGGATGGTTTTAATTTACATTGTTCTCAAAGAGACGAGAGTTAGACCATGGAAATTCTTATAGACAATGAATCGAAGATTATCACAACTGTAGAGGTTCTATCACGCACCGTTCTAGAACTCAAACACGAAAGTATAGCCAGCTAACTGTCATTACGAAGGCTATCTATCTTTAAATACTCAAATCCCAAATTTCTTTGCGAATTCATCGAATCTAAAGAAGCAATTAGCACGAGTTCGATCGGTTCACAAAATCCTAAGCCAAAATTCCTTTGCGAATAAGTAATTTTGCCCATTTAGACTAGTTCAGGTTATTAATCCCACTGTCGTGGCTAACCAACAATCCTAAGATCAAGATTCTAGGTGATCAAGCCAGATTCAAGCATTGAGAACAATCTAAATGAAGAACTAACGGATAACCTCAACAGATCTTCGATTTTATTGATTTCTCATCAAAACCCATGAAACCTCCAAATCCTAACAAGTAATTTACTCAGAAATAGATGATGAAATCATAATAACTGAATAGAATTGCATAAAAGAGTTAGAGTAGAAGATACAAAGAGTTTGTAGGTGAAGAACACATGGATCTCCCTCCAAGATCTTCAAAATCTCTTTCTCTCTCTCTCTCTCTCTCTCTCTCTCTCTCCGAAATAGATCTAGTTTTAAGATAATATCTAGATAGTTTAGATATTTTTACAAAGAAAACTATTTATACAAGTGCCAAAATTAGGTCTGCAGGCCGCCTGTCGATCGACACAAAATTATTGTCGATCGACACGAGGGCGTCTGTGGAGATTTTCTACGTCTTTAAAAACTTATGTCGATCGACAGTGGATATACTATGTCGATCGACAGGGACCTTTTAAAGGTCTCGATTCCACTTGTATCTCTTCCGCTCCAAAATGGTCCAAAATGCTTCAAATGTTACCATTAAGCTCCAAATGACCATTTCCTACAAAACACTACAAAAGACACAAAAATACCAAAAATACTAATACAAAACCCGCTTATATCATGGTTAAAATCGAGTAAAAACCATGATATATCACTATGTTATCTAGAGCTATAATAGATGGACAAGATACAATAGCACTTTTTGGGCTGTGCTATTAGATATCCCGATAAAATAGCACACTTTAAGTGCTTTGTTGTAATTGGTGATAGCATATTTTTACGCTATTTTAGTTTATTTAGTGGCATTATTTTGGAGCTATGGAAAATAATTAGTTAGCGTTTTTTTTGTATTATGCAACATTTTGCAGTAGCGTTTGGTTGTTGTTGTACTTCACTTTGTTGTAGCTCAAAATGTGTGTACTTATATATTCTTTAGGAGCTCAATTTTGTAATTATTTTTGTACTTATAATAGAGTATATTTTGGAATATTTTGTAACATAATTGAAGGAAACCTGTGTTTGTTTTTCAGACAATGCAATGAATAGGAAAACTACATATAAGTCTGAATCCTCAACATATTACACTATCCAAGAATAAACTAACAGTAACATGAAGTTCTCAAACTACCAATCCTCAACACTTATTCAACGAAAGTATATAGAGCTTTCTTACATCAGTTTAAACCATGACAACTTTGTCCTCTGGCCATGCTAACGATGAACCTAATGCATCTTCCATGTATTCAATGAAAGAAGAAGGTCTCCATACCGCTGCATCATTTACCTTTCCCACGTCTACCCAAACGCGAACTGCATTTGCGCCTAAAGGGACAAAGTGGACATTCGCGTCTGGATCGTTTGTAGACCAACGGCCTTCTGCAACAACCCTCTTCTTTCCCGTAATATCCATCAAAAAGCACTTCTTATCTTCATTGCCAACTCCTTGTGGAGTGTTTTGTTGCCATGTGGAAAAGAAGTATAAGTTAGCAAGCAGGAAAATAATGTAGTACTAACCAGCAGAAACCACATCACATCTTTAAAAAATATATACAAAATGGATACTTAATTACCTGAGATCTCAGAGGGGAATGTGCAGGAGGTTATGAAGTTGGTTGAGACTTTTTAACTGGAGTACCTGGAGTTGGTGTAGAATCATTATTAACAGGAGAGGTTGAACGATGTGTATCTCTGTCTACTCCGAAGAATACAACTCTCTTGACAGGCCATGCTACAAAAGCCTTCAAAGAATCTTCAAGGATTGAAAGTTGTGTTGTGGGCCTCTATAGAAACGTATCGGGTTCTAATACTTGATCGACAAAAACCTTTATTGCATTTGGTCCAAGAGGAAGTCCATTAACCAGTGCTTTGGGATCTTCAGTCTCATACCGACCTAAAGCAACGACTTCTTCGTTATTTGAAGCCCAATCTAGTAGTTTGCAACTGTTGTTCATAGATTCTGTGCTTGGACTCTATTAAACACATGCATACAACAAAATTTATTATGTTAAGCCTAGACTTAGACATCAAAGTGACTACTTATGTCCATTCCAGTCAATTCCAAACATCACTAAACTACCAAAGTAACAAAGCTAATTTATTTATCTTCTAGTAATCTAAACTCATCAAAGAAAAAGAAATGCTGACCTTAGGGGCAATGTCTTCTGGTTGATATTGTTCTAAAATAAAACAAAATGCTTCAGGCCAAGCAATAATTTCTCCAACAGCGTCCTGAATAGTGAACATGGAAGGTGCAAGTCTCCAAAGAAAGGCATCCGCTTTGGTCCCAGTTTAAACCAAGACCTTAACGTAGTTAGGACCTAACGGAACATCGTTCACAAAATCGGTAGGATCAGAAGACACAATACATCTCTCCGCAACTTTATCATCAGTACCAGACCAATCAAACAGCAGACAATGTGGTTGTGATTTTTGGTTCACACTCTACGAAATGTTGATCGCCAGCTAAGTCAGAATTTAGATTTAAAATATTCAAGCAATTTATTAACTTAAATAGACCATCACTCAGTACTGAACTTAAATACTTACTCGTGGATTAGAGTTTTCACCTACTTCAGGTTCTGCTTTCTGCATAACACAATTAAACTTGTTCAAAACTTTGTAGATTATATATATTGTCTACCTTGAGTAGCTATGAAGCATGCCTAACCTGATTCTTCACCTTTCAACTACTCTACCTCATGTTGTAAATTGAGTTGCTTTTCTTGCATTTGAACCATGTACTTGTTCTTTACTTCAAAACAAGCTAATTTGGTCATACTCATTCCTCGACCCATTGCTCTCAGCCAACCAGGATTATCAGGTCATAAAATCTGTGATAGGAGATCCTCTTTTGGATTTGATGATGTTGCTGAAGGACCTTCAGAGGAAACTAGCTCAGCTGCCTTTCTCTATAAAATAGGAAAGGCTTATGCAAATCAATAATGCATGACAGAAAATAAAATATTATTGTAGAACCAAACTAATTGCTTACGATCTTCTCAGCGGCATTTGTATTGACTGGTGTACCATCTTTTTTTGTACGTGACTTCACCCAGACCTTTACTCTTGTCACTTTAGATGGTTTTGAGCTTTCTTTTTCTGTCAAACATTAATTAAGCTATATCAGTTAGTGTAAGATAATGTAAAAACTGATTCATCTAAACTGTTCCTAGCTAGTACTCTTACCATATCTTCTGCTATTTGAACCATTCCTTTTCGGCTACAAGTGTGAGGAATATGTTTGCGTCTTCTTTCCTTATACGTATCACTGACAACCTATAGAGAAATGTTAGTAATGCAACAGAAGAGGAAACAAATGGTAAGGTGATATGAACACCTGAAATTCTGGACTAGTTTTGTCTTTCACAAATTTACGCCATTCAGGAAGTGGTACATTCTTCGGTCTCAGCTTCATTCTCTCCGCGTTGTTCTTAGCAGCCCTCACATCACCAACCAAACGTGATTTGGAAGACCTCCACAAACATCCCATATGCTTCATAACAGAGTTCTTTTCATACTCTCTATCAAGTTCAAACTTTGCCTGCATTCACATACAATAAGAAAAGAAAATTAACAAACAAAGATAATAATTTATATATCTAGAACTTATGAGAAAGTTTATAACTAACTTTACCTGAATAGATTTCCATAGAACAGTCTTGCGCTCTTCACCAATGTACCTCCAATCTTTAATTATGACAGGAACATATTCCCGTACCAAAGATCCTAAGTAAGAGGACAACTTAAAAGACCCTGGTCCACACGTTTCCCCTAAGGCAATGAAGTCAACACGAATTCTAGTGTTTGGATCCTTTGCGATGTCTTTCATCTTTGTTGGTCCTCTGCGTCTTTTAAGCTGTGGTTGAACTAGAATTGTAGTTCCCTGAGAGTCAGAAGCATTAGACTGGAGAACTCCTCATGGTCTCCTCTCTTTTCTGCCTCAGTTGTGGCATCCTCATGCTTAACTCTAGTTTGCTCTTGAGGTGGCACTACTAGTTCGGTTTCTTCCACAGGCTTTGGTTCCTCTGGCTTGTTCCTTTTTTTTTGTCTGCTTCTTTTGCCCCATTTTAGCAAACATGCAGAGCGTTTCCACAATTTTAGTTTCTATTACTGCAATTTTCTCTCTATCGATAACTCGCTGACACAGGTGGTTCAAGAATTCGCTTAAGCGTGTAAATGCTAGCCGAGGACCTTTAGGTAGTAACCCTCTAATTGCGACTGGGAGCATTTGTTGCATCAAGACGTGGTAATCATGTGACTTGAGTCTCATTACCTTATAGTCGTCTACTGATACGCAAGAGGATAGATTAGAGCAGTACTATCCGGACCTTTAAAGTCAAACAATCTCTTACAAAACACTTTCTTCTCTGTCTTAGACAAAGACCAAGGTGAAGCTGGCAGGTATGTTCTTTTTCCTTTCTCTTTAGGGTGTAAATCCTTCCTAAAGCCAAGCACTTGCAGATCTTTACGAGCCTTTAAACCATCCTTTGATTTTCCACAGTGCAACAATGTCGAAACCATGCTTGCAGCCACATTTCTCTCCACATGCATGACGTCTAAATTATATCTTAACGGGAGTTCCTGAACAACAGAAATACAATCTTTCCATCAAAATAAGTTAACCTTCAACATGATTAACTGATGAACCCTACAAGTTAAATGTAATGTGGCAGTAGAAACAAACCTCCCAATAAGGCAGCTTGAAAAAGATTGACCTTTTCTTCCATCTGGATAACTCTTCTTCGTCTACTTCTACTTTTTCATCTTCATCTGATGCACTGTCTTCATCATCATTCTCAGAGGTTGATTCCACAGTAGAAGCAGTCCTACTTCTCTTCTTCCTACTTTCTTGTTTATTCCCAAAATCATTCTTATAATTTTTCAAAAGAACTGATATATTACGGCCTATTAATATCCTTCCCTTTCTCCCATGTTCAACTTTTCCATCAAACCAAGTCTTTTTCCCTCGATAAGTATGCATAGGTGGCAGACCCTTTCTATGACACATATAGATACTGCTTCCTGCTGTTAGTCAACCACATCCTGTCAGTATTCTTCCCACACAAAGGGCAGCCCATCTTACCCTTTACTTTGCATCCAGCAAGATTTCCATAAGCAAGAAAATCACTGATTGTCCAAAGGAGCATTACCTTCAACGTGAAAGTAGTTTTACTGATGGCGTCATAAGTTAACTCTTCTTTGGTCCACAGATGGTTTAAATCCTCAATAAGGGGTTCTAAGTATACATCAATACTATTCCCAGGTTGTTGCGGACCAGGAATCAACAAGCTAAGCATGATGTTTTCTTTCTTCATACATAGAGCAGGAGACATATTATAATTCACCAAGAGAACAGGCCAACAACTGTACGTTCTATTCTTCATGTTGAATGGATTAAATCCATCTGTTGACAGTCCTAGCCGTACGTTCCTTTGTTCTCCGGCAAAACACGGATATTTCTCATTCATTTGATTCGAAGTCACAGAATCTATCGGGTGACGCAGCTTTCCATAGCTGCTCTTGTTACTAAAATGCCACCTTAAGTCCAATGTTGTTTTCTCACACCTAAACATCCTTTTTAGTCGCGGGATTATTGAAAAGTACCATAAAACTTTCTGTGGTACACCCTTCTTTACTTCACCAGTATGCATATTAATCTTCCATCTTGAAGCCTTGCATTTTGGACATGTCTCCAACTTCTTAAAGTTCTTTCTGAAGAGACAATAGTCATTTATACAAGCATGAATCTTTTGATAACCCATATCAAAAGATTTTAGAAATTTCTTCACATCGTACATTGATGTCTGAAGCAAATTATCCTCTGGTAACATCTTCGGCAATGTTTCTAGCAAATCGTTGAAGCTTTTGTCAGACCATCCATTCTTTGTCTTGATTCTAAATAATGAAACAATGGCCGACAGCTTGCTATGGTTTACACAACTTGGGTATAATGGCATTTCTGCATCTGCTAACTTTGCAAGAAACTCATCTTCTTTCTTGTCCTCAACCTCAACAGCCTCATTTAAGCCGCCCTTACTAGCAAACTCTTCATCTAAGTATGTAGCAGCTTTATATAACTTAACCACCTCATCGTTCCATTGATTTACACTACTTACTTCAGCCCCTAAGTCTACTTCTCCATGATGATACCAATCCCTCTGCATCTTGTAAGCCTCATCCATTCCCCTTGTTACAAGATGATCAACTACTTCAGCTCTTGAATGACGATCTACATTGCGACAGTCTATGCATGGGCATATTACCATGTCGATATCTCCTGACGTGTTACCAACCGCAAGAACAAAATTCCAAGCACCAATCTCATAAGCAGGGTTTGTTATGAAAACAAAATTTTATGCAAGCTGTTAAAAAATCAAAACTACATTTGAAGCTAAACATATATAGTAACTACATACCTGGAAAGGTTCACCCATGCCTTGTCCATCATTGTGTTGGCTACCCTTATTGATAACCCGCCTTGTCCATCATTGTGTTGGCTACCCTTATTGATAACCCGTCAGCACAACAATTCAAACCAGTATGCAACAAAACAACAAATAAAACTCACAATACGAACACGTAACAGAAAACATTCACATCAATTAAACAAATCTAAAGGCAAAGCAAGTAACTGAAGTAATTTAACAAATAAAAAGGCAAATAATCGAGAAATGGGGGCTAACCTTCGAGAAAAGTTTTCGTATTTGTAGCGATTCTCGTTGATTCTCAAAAATTGCAATTACCTAGCTATTTCTGCGATAAAGGAGTTAAATTATTATCACAATTTAACAAAAGGGGCAAAGATAAAGAACCTTAATTTGTAGATCCAATTTCTGGAAATTGAATGAACCCTAAATCAGAAATACACATGAAGATAAAGTACCTATTAATTACAACCTTAACTGAGACGGAGAACAAATATGGTGGAATTAGACGGACATTGCGATGGATATGTAGATTACGGCGACAATCAGAGAAGAAATTTTCGTCGGCGAGACAAGGCTGATAATTTGGCTGGCGAATGAGGTTGGGTTCTCTCCAGTGAATAAGGTTGGTTATGGCTTGCGAATGATATTAAGATTGGTGTAGGTGAATTCGAGATTCGACTCAGGAAGAAGGAGAAGAAGAAAAGACAAATGTATTTTTTCTCAGGGTGTTTCTTTTTTTTTTTTTTTGTCTAAGTGTCAGCCAAAATATTTTTTCTTAGGCACTTAAACCCAATTGCTTTTGCCGCTAAAGAGAATTTGGCTAAGTGTGTTGGTGAAAATCTAATTTTTGGTTCCCGCTTATATAATTTTATCCTTAGCGTTATTAAAACGCTCTCATATAGCCCCAAATCTTGAAGACGTGCTTTTATAGCAGTTACAGAAATCGAGCTATTAAATTATACTATCAATACGCATATTTCTTGTAGTATAAGCTTGTTATCAATGGGGCCAGAATAAAAGTGTGTGAACAAGCCTCATTAAAAATCTTGTCTAGAAAACCCAATGGGAAAAACCAGAACAAGGAAAAAAGAGCACAAGTCACACACCTCCCATTGATAACCCTTAGTTAGCTTGAATCACAACCGGAGTAGTTGGATTAGCTAAGATATCAAAGTTGCTTTCAGCCTGACTTAGCAATGTACTAATGGCTTGTTTTAACTTCTTAGCTTTAGACCTTCTGATGGGTCTAATTGGGAACTCCAAAGCTCCCTGCACATCCTCGGGTTCAAGCTGCTCCTTAGCTTCTAGTTCAGATTCAAGTTGCTGGTCCATTATCATATCATCTTCGGTCACCTCCCGTTTGGACTTCGCCAAAACAAGAAATACATATTTGCATAGACCGACGAATAAGGGAAATTATCAGTATCCAAACAAAAAGAGGTCAATTCCCACGTGTTCCGCGCTATCGAGCATTCAAAAATCGTATGATTAACCAACTCCTCATCTCCGCCACATCTCGTACATATTGTAGGGCAATCGATACCTTGCTGGCGCAACCGCGTTATGACTGCCATAGAACCAGTTAAGATTTGCAACATAAAATATTGAATCTTAGGTGGACATCGAATGCACCACACATGGGCTAACAGAGGCGTAGTACTAGGTTCATTTAGTACCGCCTCAACCACCCTTTCCTCTATCATTTTAGCGACCTGATATCCCGACTTGACTGTATAATTCCCAGATTTTTTAAATTGCCAAATCCAGTAGTCTTCCATGAACCTTGGACTAACCTCCAGTTCCCTGATCCGGGTTATATCATCCGGTTCCATAAACTCCTTAAGTATTGGCATATGCCAATCCCTCGAGACAGGGTTAGTTTAATGGTTAACCATAAGATTAGGATGCCATATTATGCCTATTCCCCTCGCCGGTAGAGGGAAAGTATCTGGAACTCGTGGGTCGTTCCAAATGGATATTCCATAACCAGATCCTAAGCACTTACGACTTCCTTGAAAAGTAACCCTCAAGCCAAAAAGACTTCTCCACCCAAACGATGGGGCTCGAGGCTTTCCTGCCAAAATACCTTCTTTTCATTACTCTGGCTACTAACGAATTTGAAAACTTATACATCCTCCATAGTTGTTTGGCCCACATTGCCGAATTCAACATCTGTAAAGAACGAAATCCCAGGCCGCCCTCCTCTTTGGGCAGACAGAGTTTATCCGAGCCTACCCAATGTAAACCGCGGGTGGTCCCATTGGAACTCAACCAAAAATTTGCTACAACACTTGTTATCTGAGAAGTTAACGTTTGTGGCAGCTGGAAACAGGACATGATATAAGTTAGTAGGGCCAGGGTGACCGACTTAATCATTACCTCTTTGCCTCCTTTGGATAACAATTTTGCGGACAATCCATTCACCCATTCCTTTAGTCGTTCTTTTGGAGCCTCACAAGCTCTCCGGAAAACCTAAATAAGTTCCCATTCCACCCTCATTATGAATCCTGAGAATTGTCTTCATCTGGGATTTAATCACCGACGGAACATCATGCCTAAACATGGTCGAGGATTTCAAAAAGTTAATCTCTTGCCATGATGCCTCCCCATATATCCTAAGAATCTCCAGTATAACCTTCCCCTCGCTCTCTTCGGCCTTGTAGAAAAATAGACTATCATTTGCAAACAATATATGACAAATCGAAGGACTTCGATAAGCTATTTTTATACCCGTGAGTAAGCCAATCATCTCTGCCTTATGAATATTAGCAATTAAAACCTCCGTACATATAATGAAAAGGTACGGTGATAATGGATCCCCCTGTCTCAATCCATGCTATGGGATAATGCGACCCCTTGGCTGTCCATTCAACAAGACTTGATATGATACCGATCTAACACACTACATTATCCAAATTATCCATGTTTGGTGGAAACCCAGCTTGTAAAGCACCTGTTCCAGGAAATCCCATTCTATCATGTCATAAGCTTTACTCATGTCCGTCTTAATTGCCATAAAATCTCCTCGATATGCCTGGTTGGTACAGAGACCATGAAACATTTCCTGTGCGATCAGAATATTATCTGTAATTAACCTCTCTGACACGAAAGCTGATTAGGTTTCGCTAATCACCTATGGTAAAACTCGCCTTACCCTTAAGCACAAAATCTTAGAAATAATCTTATATCCCACAATACATAAACTTATTGGCCTAAAGTCTGACATCCGCTTTGGTGCCTCAGTTTTTGGAATCAGACATATATTCGTCTCATTGAGACGAGGATCAAAATTCCACCATCGAAAAAAGTTCTTCACCTCCTCAGTCAAAACCCCTTTAACGGACTCCCAGTAGTTCTGATAAAAGAGAGCTGTCATTCCATCTGGCCCCGGGGCCTTCTCTGGATGCATTACCATTATTGCTTTCTTAATATGTCTCACTAACCTCCCTAATGAGATCCGCATCCATCTTATCTGTAACTCTTGGTTGGACCTCTACCAGGGTCTCAGTATTATCCCGTGGTCCAGTAGCCTTAAACAAGGACTTAAAATATCTAGTGGCAGTTATTTCCAGTCCCTTATTTGGTTCTTCCCAAACTCCAACCTCATTGAAAAGCCCTATTATCCTATTACGTGCCCTTCATTTTTTTGTTATTCCATAAAAAAATTTGGTATTCCTATCTCTATCATGGTACCAATGATTTATACTTTTTTGCTACCAACACAACTCCTAATCTCTATAGGCGGTGAGTAAATCACGAGCAATAGCCTGGACAGTCTCATTTGAAATTGTATTATCATTTTTCGCCGCCTCCAAAGCCGCCTCTAAATTTGCTATGTTAGCATATCCAGGGAGTACATTATTCTTCCTCCACCAAGATATCGAATTTATGCAATTAGCAATATGGTCGACTATCCCTACCAGTCTGAAATTCCGCGTCCGATTCCAACCTGATTCAATTGCCTCTGTAAGTCTGTCCTTGTCTACCCATCGTTTATCAAATCTGAACGAGCGTCAATATGACGTGTTATGCAGATTAAAGACTCCTAATATTGGTCGATGATCCGATCCTACCATAGAAAGATGATTTACCACTGACAATGAATAAACTGCATGACATTCCTCATTTCCCATAGCACGATCCAGACGAAACCATACTCTCTAATTACGCACCCTATTCCCTCTCCAGGTTAGCATTGGCCCGTGCAACAAAAATCCAACATTCCACAGTGATGTATCATAGCATTAAGAGGTATAAACGACGCAGCCGATCTCATTTTACCCCCTTCCTTTTCATGATTCCCTGTTAATTCGTTAAAATCCCCTATCATTAGCCACGGTTCAGAACGTTGCGTACCGATCTAAGAAAGTCTCTCCCAAACGAATTTCCTTTGTTTTATTACTGGATCACCATAAACAGATGTCATAAAAACCTCATTTCCTTTAATGCTTTCCCTTACATCGATAATTTGGTTATCGGAAGATATAACTTGTAAATTTATTTCATTATTGTAAAAAAGGGCCAAACCGCCACTTGAACCGATCGTTTCAATAGTAAAAACATTTTTAAAATTAAATTCAATACGCAAATTTTCCAAATAACTAAAACATTGTTTTGTTTCCGACAGAAATAACAAATCTGGTTTGTGATCTGTCCATAAATGTAACGCCCGTGAACCAAAAACGTGCTTTTTGGTGGGTGTCGATCGACGCAGGTGTTGCGTGTCGATCGACACTAAGTGTTGTCTTTTCGAGATTTTGGGCAGAGAGGTCCGTGTAGATCGACACAGTTCGTGTATGTCGATCGACACGGGTTAAAAATCAGAATTAGGGTTATTTTTGATTCGTTTTGATTTAATTCGGTTAGGGAGCCTAGGGTTCCGTATAAATACGTCTCTACGTATTTAGGGGCCGTATTCGCAGAAGAATACGCAGAGGGAGAGAGAAGAGAAAAGAGTTGAGTTATTTGGAGGTTTCGTGAATCCGTTCGGTGTTTTCTCGTTCTCGTGAGATCCTCCTTCCGTAGAGATTTCCTTGGAGCCGTGTGTGGGTGATTTCCAGTGGGAGATTCGCCGTTTTCATTATGTCAGTCTGTCGTTCTTCGTGTTCTTCGTCGTTTCGTCGAAATCTCGAGGTGAGTGCGCGACCGTGGACTCGGAATGGCTAGGGAATTGATAATAGGGTGATTTAGGAGTTTGTGTGATGATTTCATGGTTGGTTTGTGTGTGAATCGTGATTGAGTCGAATTGGTTGATTGAAATCGTCATTGGTGTGATTTTTGTAATCTGATCTGTTTCTGCGAATGTCGTGTCGATCGACACTAGATCTTTTGTTGCGTCGATCGACACCGTGCTACGTGTCGATCGACATGAGTTAAAATGATGCGTCGATCGACACCGTGCGACGTGTCGATCGACACCCTTGTATTTCAAGTGTGAAACTTTTAAATCATTTGTTATTGATAATCTTGCTATTCCGTATTAGTCTGTAGTACCGTTCTCACTAAGTATTTATGTAATACTTACACAACTCGTTTTTCCTAATTGTGTTGCAGGTAAAGGAAAAGGAAAAGTGTGACCGCGGAATCATGGCCTTAGGGAGGAGGATGATTAGGATTTCTTTGTTTGGTTATTGATTAACTTTTTATGAATTTAATGTTATGGAATTTCCGCTTTTAAAAAAAAAAAAAAAATTGGGTGGTACATTTTGGTATCAGAGCCCTTACGGTTCTAGGGCTAGTAGTGTTTTGATGAGCTGAGACTATGTGTTTAAATTGATTATGTGTGCTTAGTCAATTGTAGTCTTAGAATCATCCTCTTCAAGCCTTTAAAGAGATTCCGCGGTAAGTGTTTGTGTTGTGTTTTTGTTGGTTTGCGACTTCTGGTGTCTTAGTGTGCGCTTGTGTTAAGTACAGAGTGTGATGGCTAGAGTTCAGAGAGGCCGTGGTGGCAGAGCTGGTGGCCGTGGAGGCGGGGGCCGTGGTAGGGGATCAGATGCTGAGTCAGCGGAGAGTGCAGCGCAGAGTGTATCCCAGAGTGTAGCGACCGCGTCAGAGTCCCAGTCGCTTAGTGCCAGTGTTTTGGCCGGTGCCGGGAGAGGCAGGGGAGCTCTAGTAGGCCCTGGTGGGGGTGCTGTTGTGGCTCCGGGTCGTGATGACCAGATTGTGGGATTGCTGACGCAGTTGTTGGCACGTTGTCCGCCAGTGGCTCCTGAGCAGGCTCCGGGTGTTCCTCCAGTGGTCGGTGTGCAGCAGAGGGCTACAGTTGCTGAGCAGCCGAGGGTTGTAGTTACAGCGCTTGTTCCGTCGTATCTCGAGATGATGGGTCAGATGCAGAGGATAGCTACGCCGTTCTTCGAGGGCAGTGTTGGTCCTGAGGCGGCTGATGAGTGGCATTTGAGGTTAGAGCGTAACTTCAGATTGATCAGGTGCCCTGCCGAGTATCAGGTCGAGTTGGCTGTCCACTATCTGAGTGGTGATGCCCATTTGTGGTGGCGCGCTATTGAGGCTAGGCGTGCAGAGTGGACTTGGGGTGAATTCTTGGCTGAGTTCAACGCCAAGTATTTCCCTCAGGAGGCTCGGGATCGTCTTCAGATGAGGTTCATGTCTTTGGCGCAGAGAGATCTGTGCGTGCGCGAGTATGACGCCGAGTTCAGCAGGCTAGTTGTTCATATTGGGCATGGGGTTGAGGATGAGCGAGCGCTGGTGCAGAGGTTCTTGCAGGGACTCCGTTTGAGCATCAGGACTCAGTGCAGAGGAGGAGGTTATGTCTCGAGGGCAGACCTTGTGGAGCTTGCGACTTTTATTGAGGAGGATCAAAGTGAGCAGTCTGGTTCGGCTATCGTTCAGCCAGCTGTTGTTCCTGCCGTTCAGCCGAGGAGGCAGCAGCAGCAGAGTAGTCTCGGTTCTGGTTCAGGTTCTGGTGCTGGTTCTGGTTCTGGTTCTGGCCAAGGCGGTATGCCTGCGCAGGGTCAGAAGAGGAGATGGGACGACGCGTCTAGGTCGAGTTCGAGGAGTCATGGCCATCATGGTTGTTTCGGGTGCGGTAGTTCAGAGCATCGTGTGGCAGATTGTCCTAGGTTCTCCGGGAAGTCTAAGGTTTGTTTTCATTGTGGAGAGCCAGGGCATTTTAAGCCGATGTGTCCCCAGTTGCAGCCGTTGGCGCTTGCAGCGATTCACCCGATAGCGGCGCAACCGTTAGCTCAGGTTCCGCCGGAGTATCCGTTGGGTCAGTTTGGAGGAGCGCAGCATGGGCAGGAGTAGTCGAGGAGCAGTTCGAGGATTGAGTTGGTGTTATTGTTTTTTGGTTTTGCTTCAGTTTTCTAAGTTTCGAGCTTTGGCGTTGTTCTGGATTATTGTTCTTCGTTGGTGTTGAACGATTTGCATTTTGAAAATTTATAAGATGGAGTTCCTTATTTATTTTTCTTTTGGTGTTGAGGTGTATGGTTTGCGATTTGTTAATCGTGCAAGTTGGTATCAATTGCGCTTTGAGGATATTCTAGTCAAGGAATATTGAACCTATACCACGAGAGGCGGCTCTAATCCGAGGAGATATGTGTTCTCCTGTGTACTTATTGGGGAGCGTGTTCCCGGAATAAGTAGCGAGGGATGTGAGATCTCTTGCAGGGATGTGAGATTCCCAGATACCGTGGCTTGAGGGAGGTGTCCCGAGAGTACAAGTGCTATGTGTGGTGTGGGGATTAGAGGGAGCCTTGGAGACCAGGGAAGGATCTCGTGTGGTATCGGCTGTGGCAGGCCAGGATTTTGGTCCAGGAGGGACGATTGCAGAATGAGTGGAAATCTCGTGTAGTGTTGGCTGGCGCAGTCAAGATTATGGTCTGTGATAGACAGTTCAGGAGGCTCAAGCTGTGAAGCCGAATGTTGCTTGTCCGGAGTAGGCCCGGGATTGGGTCCTGGCAACAGATGTAGCATTGAAAAGATTTAAAGCTGGACTGATGAGCGATTGTACATGTTCTTGTTTGATTATTGTACAATCGACCGTCAAGCCGGTTTGGATTAAGAATGTTACGTAGTCGGGATTGGCGGCCGGTGGTGCATGTTCTTGTCTTATTGTTGTACGATCGACCGCCATACCTGTTTAAAAGTGTTGCTCAGAATATTTCGGGTGATGCTAGGCAAGCGATGAACCGTTCCAGTTGTGGTCGTGCTTTTCTTGGTGTGAAGAATATACATGTGGTATGCATGGGTATTTTGCAAGGTGATCAAGGAAATTTTTGGAGAGTTTCGTTCATGTTCACCGTTCTATATCTTGCAGTATTCGTGGGATCCTGAGGAGTGTGCAGTTCATGGTTTTTGGTTCTGGAAAGAATCAGGAACAAAAGTTGGAGGCAGAGTCAAGCGGGACTTTTTAGTGGAAAGTCGGTTGGTTGCGAGAAGTCAGATGGTTAATCAGTATTTTAAGGGGAGTTTGGATTGGTTGGTTATGACGCATTGAAAAATCCAATTATGGGTTTACGGTTGATCGTGCATGTTCTTGTTTGATTGTTGTGCGATCAATCCGTTAGACCTAGTCCGGGTTAGGAGTAGCGTCCAGGGATTAGCTTGTGTTATTTTGAAGCAGTCAGTTCAGTCTGGTTTTGGTGCTTCAAGGTTGTGGTTCGGATCTTCTGGGAAGCCGGTGGTGTGGCCAAGTGTTCAGTAGGCGTAGAGTTGTTTGTTAGTTTAGGTTTTTGCTTGTTGTGTGTGTTATCAAGGGAGGTATTCTTGTTTCGGATCCTTGTTCGCGTATGTGTTGATTACTCTAAAGGAAATATTTTCCTAGATAGGGCCAGAGCTTGAGGGAGACGTCCTGAGCGTGGAGTGGCATCGTCATCGTTACCTCGAAGGAGACGTCCTGAGAGTGTGATGATGACGGTAAGTATGAGTAATCGATAGCTGATCGTGGCATGAGGATGGAACAGAATTCAAACCTTGATGATATTCTTGTGCGTTCGGTTTTGATGACCGGGATGCCGGGTGTAGTGTCTTGGTTGTGCATGTTCTTGTTTGATTGTTGCACAATCGATCGATCCAATTCTGGGTCTACAGCTGGTTGTACATGTTCTTGTTTGATTGTTGTGCAATCAATTGGTCAGACCTAGTCAGG
The DNA here is from genome assembly GCA_963576765.1 of Draba incana. Lineage (NCBI taxonomy): Eukaryota > Viridiplantae > Streptophyta > Magnoliopsida > Brassicales > Brassicaceae > Draba > Draba incana. Next base: position 20,084,801 of record OY755212.1, on the reverse strand, counting down.
ATTAGTAAACATTGCATTTGGTATTTCGGGCTAGGGGCCTTGCGCGTTCTCTTATATTTGGTTATTGTTGCGGGTAGGCATTACAGAGTTTATTACGGATGACTCATGACCTGGAGACGGTGGTTTTCCAGAGTTGGTATCGGGATGGTGGTTCCTGTATACCTGTGGAGAGACGGTGGTACTCTCCAGGAGACAGTGGTTTCCTATGTACTGATACTGGGACAGTGGTTCCTTTATAGTACGGAGAGCCTATATTGGGACGGTGGTTTCCTTTATAGTGCTGAGAGACGGTGGTTCTCTCGAAGGGACGGTGGGTTCTCTAGCGTGTGTGTGTGGTGTGATAAGTTCATCGTAATAAATGTCTAGAAACGCGTGTTTAGGGTGGGTTAGTTGTGGAGTGTTGAGATTTTTGTGTAAATCTCTAGCAGTTTGGCCGGTGTGGGCCAGAGTGGAGTCTCGGGTAGACTCGTGTTTCGGGATTCGAGGTCGAATCTAGTTTAGTGGGGGAGAATTGTAACGCCCGTGAACCAAAAACGTGCTTTTTGGTGGGTGTCGATCGACGCAGGAGTTGCGTGTCGATCGACACTAAGTGTTGTCTTTTCGAGATTTTGGGCAGAGAGGTCCGTGTTGATCGACACAGTTCGTGTCTGTCGATCGACACAGGTTAAAAATCAGAATTAGGGTTATTTTTGATTCGTTTTGATTTGATTCGGTTAGGGAGCCTAGGGTTCCGTATAAATACGTCTCTACGTATTTAGGGGCCGTATTCGCAGAAGAATACGCAGAGGGAGAGAGAAGAGAAAAGAGTTGAGTGATTTGGAGGTTTCGTGAATCCGTTTGGTGTTTTCTCGTTCTCATGAGATCCTCCTTCCGTAGAGATTTCCTTGGAGCCGTGTGTGGGTGATTTCCAGTGGGAGATTTGCCGTTTTCATTCTGTCAGTCCGTCGTTCTTCGCGTTCTTCGTCGTTTCGTCGAAATCTCGAGGTGAGTGCGCGACCGTGGACTCGGAATGGCTAGGAAATTGATAATAGGGTGATTTAGGAGTTTGTGTGATGATTTCATGGTTGGTTTGTGTGTGAATCGTGATTGAGTCGAATTGGTTGATTGAAATCATCATTGGTGTGATTTTTGTAATCTGATCTGTTTCTGCGAATGTCGTGTCGATCGACACCGTGCGATGTGTCGATCGACACTAGATCTTTTGTTGCGTCGATCGACACCGTGCGACGTGTCGATCGACATGAGTTAAAATGATGCGTCGATCGACACCGTGCGACGTGTCGATCGACACCCTTGTATTTCAAGTGTGAAACTTTTAAATCATTTGTTATTGATAATCTTGCTATTCCGTATTAGTCTGTAGTACCGTTCTCACTAAGTATTTATGTAATACTTACGCAACTCGTTTTTCCTAATTGTGTTGCAGGTAAAGGAAAAGGAAAAGTGTGACCGCGGAATCATGGCTTTAGGGAGGAGGATGATCAGGATTGCTTTGTTTTATGCTTTTGTCTAAGTCTAGTGAACCCGGTTAGGTTGCTAGCATTTATTATCTTTCGAAATCGGATTGATTGTTTGGTTATTGATTAACTTTTTATGAATTTAATGTTATGGAATTTCCGCTTTAAAAAAAAAAAAAAAAACCGGGTGTTACAATAAATCTCGCAAATAAACGACTGTCAGATAGCCCCCGAGACCTTGACAGTTCCAACTCATGACCTTCACGTTTTAGCCGGTAGCTTCGGGAGTGCTACCATCCTTGGTTTTGGTCTGTGCCACGACCTCCCGTTTCTTCCTCGGATTCACCGTAGACCTCGTCGTCCTCTGGGTTACCTTTGTATCCTGTTTCGATCTCATCAATTTCACACCATTAGAATTACGAGCCAAAACTAATAACATCAAATTTATTTTCCTACTATTAATTCCTTTAAAAACCTTTGGACTACGATTCCCAATTTTATGAATCTTAGCAGCTTGTGGTAACTCAATAGAACACTTACGTAGTTGCGTATTAATCTCCTCGATTTCGTCTGTCCATTTATTAGACTCACAGTGATCTCACCATGATCCGATTCCTCGTACACCAGTTTCTGATCCTTGAGTCCCTTTGAATCCTCGGTTTCGTATTCACCTTCTTCTAATAGTAAATCTTCATCATCATTTTTGATGTTCGCCTCCGCCGCTAAAACATCATCGTTTTCCTTAATCGTTGTCGGAATCTCATTGCCTTTACCCTTATAATCTGAGGGATTGATCAAAGCAATACCACCACTCTTGATGCCTTGTTCTCCACCAGCTCTCTGGTTGTGATAAAGCGGCGCCGGCCACACATTTTTACATCCCCGTCCTCTACTGCCTTCTCTTGGTTTATGGATATCATCACCATTAATGAACACAACTTTATTATGTCCATCCCAAGCACCCACACGACCACCATCCCACCTGCTTAACTTTCCTTCTCTAGACTGTCCCTGTTGTGGCCCTTTACCGCGACTTGGCCTGGAACTATTTGACCGCTTCGTAACCTTAGAAAATATCAAATCTTCTAGCCCAAAATCTATCATATGTAGATTACGCTTAATTGGGGGCCTACGTCTTTGAACCTCCCACAAACCTTCACCCGCCTTGGCTTGCTAAAGTTCTTGATTAGCCGTCACATGCTCCTCCTTAACCCTCCACAACTCCACATGTTCACACAATTCCGGACAAGAAGAAGCCAAATGTGTTATCCTACGACAATGTTTGCAATGATGCACAAGTTTGTCATAGTCAATCGTTACTGGGATCTCCTATGTTATTTCCCCTATCACAAAAGGGACAATAGTTGACTCTATAACGGGGTTAAAAATGTTGACCATTACTCGCACATAACCTGAATTCTCCTCAACCGCAGAAGGATTGCCAATCTATCTACCAACTGCCCACAAGGTGTCGCTTCCCAGTATTAAACGGAATACACTTAAATCGCACCCAGAACGTAATGTCGGAGGGGTACTCCGGAGCTAACACCAGCTCCCATCTCATTACCGACACCATCCATGCATCAAAGTGATATGGCGCGTTGCTGAGAACCTCCTGGAGTTTCTCTTCGGATTGAATGTGGAAATGGAATCGATGATATATCATGGTTTTTACCCGTTTTTAACCATGATATAAGTCGGTTTTGTATAGTATATTTTGTATTTGTGTGTCTTTTGTAGTGTTTTGCAGGAAAATAGTCGTTTGTGCCGAAACCATCCGAAGTGCTTCAAAGATCGACTTAGAAGAACGGTTTCCATTTGGATTTAGCTTCAGAGGTCTTCATGAAAGTTGTAGGTATTTGAGATAGATTTCCAATGGAAGTGGTGTGAGGTCATTCCGATCGGTGGTTCAGGAGATATGGCCGTTTTACCGGAGGGGTTTTTCCAGAGAGTTTCCCGTCAATCGACAGGGATTTGTGTCGATCGACAGGAAGCCTTAAGAAGCCAGAACAACGCGTTTTTTCAGATATTTCCACAGACGCCTTCGCGTCGATCGACAGGACTTTAATGTCGATCGACGGCGGACCTGCAGACCTAATTTTGGCACTTCTATAAATAGTTTAAACTCGTTTTCTTTGTAAAATATCTAGAAAACTTGTAAAAACTAGATCTATTCTCGTTTTGAAACTTAGAGAGAGAGAGAGAGAGAGAGAGAGAGAGATTTTGAAGATCTTGGAGGGATATCTTCATGTTCTTCACCTAGTGACAGCATTTGTATCTTCTAAACTCTAACTCTTTTATGAAATTCTATTCAGTTATTATGATTTCTTCATCTATTTCTGAGTAAATTACTTGTTTGGACATGGAGATTTCATGGGTTTTGATGAGAAATCAATAAAATCGAAGATCTGTTGAGGTTATCCATTAGTTCTTCGTTTAGACTGTTCTCAATGCTTGAATCTAGCTTGATCACCTAGAATCTTGATTTTAGGTTTGTTGGTTAGCCACGACAGTGGGATTAATAACCTAAATCTAGTCTAAATGGGCAAGGTTACCTATTCGCAAAGAATATTTGGCTTAGGGATTTTGTGAACATATCGAACTCGTGCTAAATGCGTGTTTAGATTCGATGATTCATGAGGATCTAAATATATATAGCCTTCGTAACGACAGTTAGTTGGTTATACTTTCGTGTTTGAGTTCTAGAACGGTGCGTGATAGAACTTTGACAGTTGTGATAATCTTTGATTCATTGCCTATAAGAATTTCCATGGTCTAACTCTCGTCTCTTCGAGAACAATGTAAATTAAAACCATCCTCATCACATGTTACATAGTTCCATCTTTTATTTACATGTAAAAAGCATCGCTCTAGCTTAAGAATGGATCATTGCAATCCTAGTGTATCAATCAAACCTCCCTGTGGATACGATAACCCTTTGTGCTACAACGTACATAGGGGTTTTTGATGGCCCCGGCCGTGTGTAAAACGCCTGACATCAAAATGGCGCCGTTGCCGGGGATGTTTTTGCATTGATCATTGGGATTTTGATTCTTCTTAAGGCTAGAGTTTTATTTTTATTCCCTTTTGTTGTTAATCTTTTCACTTTTGTTCTAGAAGGAAGTGACAAGTATGAAGCAACCGTCAAGCTAGTGACGTCAAACGCGCCATTGGGGACCTCCCCAAACCTATCCATAGTCAAGCTAATGACTTAAAATGAGCGCTTAATGGGAGTCAACCCATTTACTTTTCAATTTTGAACTTTTGTTTTGATTTTTTTTTAGTTAAAATTTCGAATACTAAGCGAACTTGAATTTTTATTTAAGGAATGCAATGAGTTGTTCCCATTGATCGTTTGTTAAATGTCAGTAGATGCAGGTTTGGACAACTTCGGGCTTCGAACCATACACTTTGCGAGAAGTCGACAAATACGAAGTTTGGACAGAGCCAGCACTGTCGATCGACATGATTCTCTGTCGATCGACACGAGGACCTCTAGAGAAACCATCTAAATCTTTAAAATACTCTGTCGATCGACACAGAATACATTATGTCGATCGACATGGGCGTTTTAAATATTTCAACAACACAATGGTCTAAGGCAGAACATGGTACGTCGATCGACACTACCATCCCTGTCGGTCGACAGGACCCCCAAAAATGGTAAATTCTGTATTTCTTTGATCAAGTTCGCATTTCATTTGATTTCGTTTACCAATCTCGGGCTTGATAACACTGGGGACAGTGTTGGTTAAGTCTGGGGGAGGAATTTACTAACGGGTTTTTTTTGTTTTGATTTTTGACTCAAATTTTTGGTTAAAAAAGATTTTTGTTTTATTGAGTCCAAATTAGTAGAACATCCCTTCTTTTGGTCTTTTTCATCATGTGACCATTCTTCCAGGATCAACTTCAGAGTTAAGACTAATGAAAAATCCTAGGATAGACCAATTGACTAGAGAAGTCCGCTACTTCCAGTATAATCCGCCAAGTCAGAGCTATTGCACGACTCTCTTTGGGATCGATGTCCATTGAGCTTGACTCCTCATTCATACCTGATAAATTCAACCGTCTGTTGATAGTAATGGTACTCCTCTCCCCATATAAAAAGAAAAATAAATATATATACATATATATATATAATATTACTAGGATTGGGGTGAAATGATAGTTCTTGAGTACAAGATAAGGAATAAATCCAATGAATCTGTACTCGAGATGATCACCCAGCTCATAAGCAGCAGTCTGAGTCCCTTAAAAAGGATGTTGAGGACGAGCAATCTCACGAGCCTGTCTCCTCACAAGGAACAATCGTAGTGAGTCACGAACCTGTCTCCTCACAAGGAACAATTGTAGTGAGTCACGAACCTGTCTCCTCACAAGGAACAACATTAGTGAAATATGCACTGCTTCGAGTTTAACAATCGCAAAAAAAAAAAAAAAAATGTATATATATGTAAATATAGAACGAAATAAGTCTGGGGGAGAGGTAGATTAGCAAGTGTTGTTTAGGTTGATTTATCGCGGTATAGTATGAGAATGAGTCTAGAAGGTTCATGGCTTTGAGAACATTGAGATCAAGCGATAAAGACTAACGGATTATGCTGCGAAGTGGTGGATGGATTTGGAAGGTTGTGTGTATCTGCGGAGAAGTAAATGGTGGTCTGATTCTGGTTGGTTTTGGAAAGGTCAATTCGCTGCATCGAAAGAAGGTATGTTCTATGTTTTCAAACCTCTTTCACATTCTTGGTGTATGTTTTGCTTGAGGCCAAGCAAATGCTAAGTCTGGGGGCGTGATATATCATGGTTTTTACCCGTTTTTAACCATGATATAAGTTGGTTTTGTATAGTATATTTTGTATTTGTGTGTCTTGTAATGTTTTGCAGGAAAATAGTCGTTTGTGCCGAAACCATCCGAAGTGCTTCAAATATCGACTTAGAAGAACGGTTTCCATTTGGATTTAGCTTCAGAGGTCTTCATGAAAGTTGTAGGTATTTGAGATAGCTTTCCAATGGAAGTAGTTTGAGGTCATTCCGATCGGTGGTTCAGGAGATATGGCCGTTTTACCGGAGGGGTTTATCCAGAGAGTTTCCCGTCGATCGACAGGGATTTGTGTCGATCGACAGGAAGCCTGAAGAAGCCAGAACAACGCGTTTTTCAGATATTTCCACAGACGCCTTCGCGTCGATCGACAGGACTTTAATGTCGATCGACGGCGGACCTGCAGACCTAATTTTGGCACTTCTATAAATAGTTTAAACTCGTTTTCTTTGTAAAATATCTAGAAAACTTGTAAAAACTAGATCTATTCTCGTTTTGAGACTTAGAGAGAGAGAGAGAGAGAGAGAGAGAGATTTTGAAGATCTTGGAGGGAGATCTTCATGTTCTTCACCTAGTGACACCATTTGTATCTTCTAAACTCTAACTCTTTTATGAAATTCTATTCAGTTATTATGATTTCTTCATCTATTTCTGAGTAAATTACTTGTTAGGACATGGAGATTTCATGGGTTTTGATGAGAAATCAATAAAATCGAAGATCTGTTGAGGTTATCCGTTAGTTCTTCGTTTAGACTGTTCTCAATGCTTGAATCTAGCTTGATCACCTAGAATCTTGATTTTAGGTTTGTTGGTTAGCCACGACAGTGGGATTAATAACCTAAATCTAGTCTAAATGGGCAAGGTTACCTATTCGCAAATAATATTTGGCTTAGGGATTTTGTGAACATATCGAACTCGTGCTAAATGCGTGTTTAGATTCGATGATTCATGAGGATCTAAATATATATAGCCTTCGTAATGACAGTTAGTTGGTTATACTTTCGTGTTTGAGTTCTAGAACGGTGCGTGATAGAACTTTGACAGTTGTGATAATCTTTGATTCATTGCCTATAAGAATTTCCATGGTCTAACTCTCATCTCTTCGAGAACAATGTAAATTAAAACCATCCTCATCACATGTTACATAGTTCCATCTTTTATTTACATGTAAAAAGCATCGCTCTAGCTTAAGAATGGATCATTGCAATCCTAGTGTATCAATCAAACCTCTCTGTGGATACGATAACCCTTTGTGCTACAACGTACATAGGGGTTTTTGATGCCCCCGCCATGTGTAAAAAAGGCTGACATCAATCGACCTTCTCCCAAATCTGCTCCAATAACCTTATCTTCCAAACGCCAAATCTTTTGGCATGTTATGAATCAATGAATCCATATTTTTGAATCTTTGGTTCCATACTTGATATATTAGTATTTTGGTCTCTTTTAGTTATCATTTCTTTAGTCTTTTTGGTTCTTTCTAGTTTATTTTGTGTCTTTGCAGGTTCTAGGAGGCTCTCATGCATGGATTAGAGTCTGTGGAGGTTATTGGAGCAAAAAAGGACGAATCTGGAGAAAAGATGGCACTTTTCATAAACCGAGCACCTGCTCGGTTTGGAGCGAGCACCTGCTCGCCTGAAGACTCGAAGAAGCCAAACTCTCTGGATTCGAGACCGGCCGGTCTGGCCAGTGGACCGACCGGTCCCGTGTGAAGACCCAAGCGAAAGCAAGACCGATCGATCCTACCACTGGACCGACCGGTCCACACCCGAGTTTCGAAGCCAAAACTCTCTGGAATCCGGACCGACCGGTCCGGATGAGAAGACCGACCGGTCCACGACGTGAAGACTTGCCGATTCTGGATACGGACCGACCGGTCCGGAACCAGACCGACCGGTCGGGCACCCAGAACCAAGTTGCCCTAATTTTCCCTATAAATAAGTTTCAGCCACTTTCCTAAACGGAAGTTCTATTTTTTCTCTGAGATTTTTCATTGTACGTTCCTGAGACAAGAGACTTGGAAAAATCACGAAATAACTGTTCATCAAAACACTGTTCACGATTACTGTTCACGGTACTGTTCACAGTTACTGTTCACGATTTTGGGATTTTTCCGATTTGTTGCTTCTCCTTGCTGGATCATTCCACGACATCGTTCTGAGAAGAATTCTAAACCTTATTCTCTTTAATTTGATTATGAATTCTCCTTTTGTCTTTGTTGTGATTGATTCCATTATGCTTGAGTAGTCTCATAGCTAGATTAGGGAATTTCAATGGTGAATTAGGATGATAGTGACTGAGCCAAATAGGAAATGTTATCATTTGTCTTCATCAATCGGGATTCATACTGCTTAGGCTAATTTGATCACCTAGTCTATGATCTTAGGATTAACTTATTCACGACAGTGCTCTAGGTTGCTAGATAAACCGTTGATGAGCAATCGGTGTGTAACCAACGACAGTTGATTGTTACCATCGATTGTGAACAAATCGAACCAAATTGTTAATGCTTATCTTCATCTCTGAATTCGAACGACAGTTTATGCATTTAGGATGTTAGATAAAGATATTGATGCATCACGACAGTGAGGCAATATTACATTCATGTTCGAGTTCTAGATTGCGCTAAATTGAATCCTGAATAGATTGCTCAGTCCTTAATCCGAAGTCACCGGCGAATGACTCTAATCTAGTGCCTTTATCTTATTGAATTTACATCATTTTTAGTTGCTATTTCGTTCATTAATTCGTCACAAACAAATTCCCATTTTATCTTAGCTTTAAACGATAATCCATATTTTCATAGTGTGACCTTGGTCCCTGAGGATTCGATACCTAAAATACTACTGCTTTTGTCTGTGCACTTGCGGATACTATTTGGGTTTAAAACTTCACGTATCAATACTCTTCCTATAAGAGTTAACCCAAACTGTTTTATTCGGCGTTCGACATTCACAGTCGACAGTTGAACCACCTCGGTTTTCACTGTTTTCACCAATTCCGAATGAGCCTTCAATTGATCCATTAACCGTACGTGAAACTTAATTGTTGAAACCAAAACACACTCTAACCACAGACACGAACTCAAACTAACATCGATCCAAGAATTGCAGATCAAAAGAACAAACCGAAAAAGAATATGGGAGATGAGTACTCTGAAACCACCTTTGTCTTTGGTTTTATACTGAAACACCATAATCACCTGCCATAAAAGCAAAAAATACTGACCCAATGTATTCTCAATTCCCAATCTTTGATTGGGAAAATCAATTCTCGTAATTCCCTTATCACTCTCAATAAATTGACAAAAATTGTTAGAGAGGTGTGTTTTCCTTAAACCATTCGGCACCATATCCCATTAAATCTTTGCTCTCTGCTCTCTGCAGATGAAGGACATGCATTTTATTTTCTTTCCTGAAAATATCCTTAGTGTATCTCTGCGACATATGTTGTTTCCTTATCCCATTCGAATCACTCAACAGTTTTATCATTAATCTAAAATATACTCTAATCATCTTACCCCCAACGCAAATCCGTCTATCTCCTCTGCCTTTTTCTTCAATTCTCTTTTCATATCCTCTTTGATCCTTGGATACAGATGAATAAATATCAAAATATTCCCACATCGATGATGAAAGATCCTTTCCTTTTCCTCAGTCTCAATTTCCCCTGGTAAAAGTCGTATCATAATTCCCCAGTCATTGATATCAATCAAGTAATACCCATATCCGATGATCACGACCTTCAATTGATTGAGCCAATCATATATTTTTATTTCCATGTATATCAGAGTTGCTTCAAGATGAAACCCAGGATGAACGTATCTCTTTATCCCCTTCGGATCCCACACCAATTGAGCCAGTGAAATCGCATAATCAATGAGACTCACGGCCATAATCCCTGATTTCCAAATCCCTCAAGATCTTTGATCAGATCCCTAGACAATCGTACCGTATCTTGGTCGATCCACGACGATTATATCCAAAATCATATGAATCTTCGTAGAAACCACCCATATGAATATCTTAAACAGATTACCCCAATTCGTTCTTACTATCCAAAAGATACCAAATCCAAAGTCCCAAAACCTCGTCTCCCATCCACATGTCCCGGTTCTCATTCGAGAAAACAAACCCTAAAGAAATATAGCCATCACTGTCGCAGAGAGAAAGAGTTGTCGCAGAATGAGTTTATTTGGCTTTAAATTCTTGTAACATATATACTTTGACATTATATAGTTATATATATATATTTTCATAATTATTAATTTATATTATTATTGGGACCATATTTTACATAGAAGTTTCAAAAAATTTATTATCTTATCATTTTATCGAGTTTTGTTAATTTTTACATTGATCGGACTCGGGACTGGGAAAATTTATCAATTTATGGTGATTATTAATTTATAGAGTATTAATTTATAGAGGTTCTAATGTAGTTCATTTTGTGATTAATTCACTATGATTATGCTTCACTATTTATGCATGCATAGTCAGCTATCCGGTCTTTTTTTAAAGCATTTATATGCGAGTAACCAGCTATCATATCAAAACATATTTGACTATGTAAACCATTGTCTATGTAAATGAGTGTTTTAATATAGTTCACTTTGTGATTAATTCACTATGAGTATAGTTGACTACTTATGCATGCATAATCAGCTATCCGGTTTTTTTTACATTTATCTACGAATAGCCAGCTATAAGATCAAAACATAGTTGAGTACTTATCTTGTAACAAAAAATTAAAATAAGGCTAAAATTGTCATTTTAGATATACTCCATGTTATTTACTTAATTATAATTTAGATTATGTTATATCTTTAATTATTAGTGTAACGTATATTATAGATGCTAATTTCTCTTTATTTAAAGCTTTTGTTGTTGCAGACTTGCAGTGTTGTAGTTTTCCTTGTCTTGACAAAAACAAAATTTCTTATTTGTAACGTATTGGTGCATATAATCTTTATTCAGATTTCCTGTCTTGAAAAATTCTCAATATAAATATGGAAATAAATCCTTATGTTTATTACGATCTAAAGGAAAATCCAAAACAAAGCTGACCATATATTCGATGTTGTTGTTTATGAGGTTTTGCTCCATTATTGACACCACTAATTGTATTGTGTGTGTGTGTATAATATGCATGTTAGGTGAAGTGATAGTCAGATCTGAGTAATGTATGAGAGAAGTTAGTCTTGGAAAAATCTAGGAAGTTCTAATTTGCCAATCATTTCGATATAAAACGAAATCTAACAAAATGGAGTAAATAATATTTTTATTTGGCTCCGATAGATTCTTCAAGATCTCTTATTCCTTTCTCTATTACTTATTTTAATATTCTTTCTATATTTTTTCATGTCACATGTTATTCTTGTATTTCTTTTGGTTTTTATTATTCTTATCTCTTGTCTTGAATACTTATTGTCTTGTATCATTCAACAAAGAAAAATACAACCACCCTTATTTTCATCCCGTAAGAAATTTGGTGTGTCTCACATCACCAAGTCCAACTATGTTAATATATCGATTTTGATGACTATCTTCGATGGTGAATGGTAATGCTGGAAGACGACCGTTTAGATTTGAAGCAGTTTGGTTGAATCATCCTGATTTTAAAGAGTTACTATCGGCTTCATGGGATAGAAACATTGATACTAGAGAAGCCTTGAGTAGGTTGAAAATGTATTAAACAAGTAGAATAAAGAAGTATTTGGGGATGTTCAGGTACGCAAAGAGAAGTTGGTTTAGGAAATTAAGAAGGTACAAGATGAACTTGAACAACACCAAACAGATATGTTGCTACAGAGAGAAAAAGAGTTACTCAAAGAACTTGATATCATTTTAGAGCAAGAAGAGTTCAGTTGGTTTCAAATATTTAGAAAAATGGGTGGTTCAAGGAGATAGAAACACGAAATTTTTTTACACATCTACGATTGTTAGACGAAGTAGAAATTGAATTCAGATGTTAAAGAATGAGGATGGTCATTGGATTTCAAGTACACCGGAGCTTGAGCAGCTGGCGATGGCTTATTTACAAAGATTATATTCGATGGACAATGTTGATCAAGTTGTGGAGTCTTTACCTAGCTAGGGTTTTGTGAGTTTATTCGTATCTTATAACAACTGCATCGGGTTTGGATAGATCAGCGCAATGAGTTCTTTTTGTGATAAACTCACTAAACCCTAGCTCGGTAAAGACTCCACAAAACCTTGAACCACCTGTTGATAGAATCGGTTGTTGCAGAGGGACCAAATGAGTACATTAACCTAAAAGTTATGACTTGTAGATTAATGGCATCGGGTGGGACTTATAGAGGATTACACATTTTATGATGGAGGGTAGAAGACTCGAGTTGAGCAGTTGTAACGCCCGCAAACCAAATTGGGAAATTTGATAAGGGTGTCGATCGACAGCAAGGTTTTTGAATCGGTTCGGTTTGATTTTTAATCATCCAGTTTTATGCGGTTTGAGTTTGGGAAACTCTAGGTTATTGTTTATAATCAACCAGCCTCCGTTTTTTTGATGAGAATAAGAGGTTTGTGGTGATTTTGAGAGGAAAAGAGAGCAAAGTGGGAGATTGTGTCCGATTGTCGTTCCTAGAGGTTTGAAAAAGTGTTGTTGGTGTGATTCTAAGTGAAAGAGGAAGGAAATCAGAATCTATTGTGTGTTTTGAGGCTGATTTTGTGGTAGTCTTTGTTCTTAATCAAATCCATTCCCAAAGCTAAGGTGAGTGCGCGACCATGGCTTATCTGGGTAATGAAATGTGATGTTTCCTTTGTGTTTTGTTGATTGTGGCTTCTGTTGATGATGGAATTAGAAATGTCTCTGTGTTTTTCGTGTAGTTCTTGGTATTTTGTAATGTTATTTTGCAGGAGATCTATCATGAGCAAGCTGGAATCGAACTAGAGAGGAGAAGGTTCGATTCTAGCAATCTGCAGGCAGTGTCGATCGACACTAGACTTAAATCATTTGTGAGTTTTGTCGTATTGATTATGTTTAAAACCTTGGTTTAGGTTGTTGGTTATTTGAGAATATTGAATTTGGAATTTAATATTGGTTATATGCTTGGTTTAATGATTTACTGATTAAAATCTTGGTTTAATTAATTTGATGGTTTCCGCTGGTTAAATGTTGGTCTTGTTTGATATTGAGAATTAATAATTATGGGAATATTAATTCGAGTTGAATTTAATTTACTAAAAAAATATGGGACGGGTTGTTTCAGCAGTAGTGATTAATAATGTGACATTGTGATTGATAGGTTGTATTGGGGTGAGACAACTGATGACATGTTCATGGTATCGTCGTCTTATCATTTATAACCCAAGATGAAGTACCAAGGCCGAATTTGGGAAAGTATTTTAAGCAAATTTTGAGAGTGACGGCGCCGGAAAGACGAAGGGTTTTTTTTTTGGTTAGTTGGGAATCAAGGAATTATGACAAATCAAGAGAGATTTCGTTGACAAATAGGTGATACGGAGATTTGTCAAGTATGCAAAGGTGCATTATAGTCCATCTTACACGTCTTTCAGAATTGTCCTACAATGGCAGGAATATGGACTCGTATTGTCCTGCGAGGTAAACAACAAGATTTCTTTGATATGTCGCTATTAAAATGGTTGTTTGCGTATTTAAGTGAGGATACCTGGATGGTGGATTGCCCGTGGTATACTATGTTGAGAGTGGATGTGTGCTGGGGCATGGTAGTGGCGGTGCAGAAATTTTTTTGAAGCAAATAAGCTTTGTAGAGATAGAGAGAGGTTTGTAAGAGTTTGCAAAGGAAGTAAATGTGGCGGCGGTGCAAAGTAATGATAATCTAGGATCGACGAGCATGGTTAAGCGGCTGATTAGGTGGGTTACACCAACGTTGAGTTGGATAAAGCTTAATATTGATGGTGCATCTCACGGAAATTCGGGTTTGGCTACGGCATATGGGGTTTTAGAGAATGGTGGAGGTTAATGGTGAGGTGGTTTCGCATTGAATATTGGAAGGTGTTTTGCTCTATTTGCAGACTTGTGGGGTGTTTACTATGGTCTTTTTATTGCTTGTGAGAAGAGGATTACGCGGCTTGAAGTAGAGGTGGATTAATTGATGGTGGTTTATTTTCTCAAGAAAGAGATTTGTGACTCGAACTAGTCTAAATAAATGACCATAAGAAACCGAAAAAAAAGATAATCCCAAGACTATATGTCTCAAGAGTACTCAAAATATCTTTTTAGTATAGAGTAGAAATAAAAAGATCAATATCATCTTTTATGAGGTAGATAAAGTAGTATTTATATACTTTTATCAAGAGTTCTTAAGTCTTGGCTGATTTGCTAGATCTTGGCTTCTTAAGTGGGATCAACCAGTCCCTATTAAGATCTTGGTAGGGCATCCTGTATGTGTGCCTCCTTGGATGCAAACGACCTTACTTCCGGATTTCAGGATGTTGCCCCTGCTCACCTTCTTATAACTTTTTTCTTATGATTTGCCACTTTAAATTTGACTTATTTTTTCTTAGACTACGACGAGAGTACGATGGTGCCCTCTAGCTCTCTTTTTTTGCTATGTTTTTAAAGTCGCGGTCACCTTTCTTCAATAATCTTGATAACTAATCTTGACTCGACGATGGATATTCCTAGCTTATGATTCTTCATGGTTAGAGCATGATTACCTCCTTTTTTTAGTGCCAAATTGTTTTGAGGAATTTATTATCTTTGAAACAACCACTTGGGAGTCCCACTCCTACATAGTAGACAAAAACATAAGGCCGAGAAAAACACGATCGGGGGGTATTTTCCGACGACGGTCCGACGCTCATTTTAGAATAGAGGACAAAGAGAGATAAATGAAAGAATTTGACTACGGTGGATTGTAGGGCGTCAAAGATTGAAAGGTCGGAAAACAATAGTTTTTGGGGAGGGTGACTTCGGGCCACAAAGTATCATCACTTTTGGTAAGATGTTTAGTGTTGAGAGAGAAGGAAAGGTTAAGCAAATATAAGAAAAGAGAATATCTCCGATCGTAGAACAATCAAAACCAGAGAAGAAAGTCGGACTAGTTCGGATAAACGGCCTTCAGAAGCCGTAAAATGAGAATCCCAAAATTATATGCCTCAAAGTACTCAAAATATCTCTTTAGTATAGAGTAGAAACAGGAAAATCCGAATCACCTTTTATGAGGTTGATATTTGATCTCAAAACTATATGCCTCAAAGCATTTCTTAGGCTTTTGTTTGCATCCATTGATCTCACATATTGCATCATTATTGCATATTTAGGTCCATATTAGCCTAGTTTATCTTAGAATTGCATTTTAGAGTTTAAGATTAGGATTTTGTGCAGATTGCATGTTTTTATCTCTTTTTCAGGGTATTCGGTTCCATTTGGAGCTATTCTAGCTTGGAGGAGCTTAGAGGGTAGATTGATGAAGCTATGAGCAGAAAAAGGGAGGGAAATAGGGTCGAATTGAGCTAAGGTATTAGATATCGTTTTCCATTTACCGGGTTGGAAACCGATATCATGAAGGTGACCTACGGGACGAAGCATTGTGAGTAAGATTTCAGAGGATGGATTTGCGGGTGTAGAACCGATCTATCAGTTGGAACCGATATGGTGACAATGACAGACTGTGATTTCACTGAAGTATGATGAAGCAGTTGCACGTTGCGTAAAGAATGGATCCGCAGGACGAGAAGCGGTGTATCGCCTCCGACCAATAATATGCCAATCATTTTAGGTTTAGCCGCTCTTTAAACTTTTCTTTTAAGTAACTCTCAAGGCAACATGTTCCAGGCTGCCTCCGGCCTTGGGAAAGACGGTTCCGGCCTCCCCGACTCCTCTCCCCTCCCTTTGGCTCTACCCATAATGAAGTATCAGCATCGATTTCTTCCAAAAAGTCTCCATAGACCTCACTTGAAGCAAACGAGATAACTCTGGCCCAAAGTCCCAAAAAGATATTAAGATTATTGACGGCGTAGCAAAGGTTACAATACCATCAGATATGTTAAAGAATTCCCAGCCCTTATGGACTAACTATATTGTTGGCTACTTTATTGGTGAGGCGCCACTTATAGGAAAAGTTTATGCTACGGTCAATAGGATTTAGATTGCAAACGATCTATTTGGAATTGTTTAGGTTGCTAGAATAATTGTTTGGTTATTTGGAATTCCGGAATTTGGTTTAATGGATTATTATTTTATTAGAATTATTTGATGAATTTAATTATTTATTTTCCGCTGTTATTGGTAATTGTTGAATTGACTATTGAGAATTAATAATTATGGGATTATTAATTATGGTTAATTATTATAAAAAAAATAGTTAGTTGTTTCATTAGAGGTTCATAAGGAAGAGTTTTAGGCGAGTTTAGAGGCGTAGAATCGAGTGTTCTTCATCGTTCTTCGCATTGTGTCGCGGATCAGTGACGTTTCGACGTTGTAGAGATTGTGATTCGTATGTTTTTGTGTCTCTATCTCGAATTTCTTGTTCCTAAGCTAAGGTGAGTGTGTGACCATGGCTTCTAGGCAAGAATAAGTCGATATAATGCGGTTTTGTGGATTCATTGTGTGTTTTGTTGACTCGTGTGAGATATATGAGATTGTGGATTTGTTGTTGTGTGTTTTCTGGTGTTCTTTGTGCAGGAAAGCGACTCGAGTACATCGGTTTCTAGCCATGAGAGGAGAGGCTCGAATCCGGTTCATTGTGAGGTCATGTCGATCGACACACGTCGTCTTGTTTGATGAGCAAAAAGGTATCTGTTTTTTGGCCTTCAAAGTGGACTAATGTTTACTCGTCTGCAGGGCCCAACTGTCAAACGGTTGCGTATATCGGGTAATGGGACGGTTTGAGTACATGGACGATCCGGCGCGTGAGGGCATTTTTGTCAAGATAAAACAAAAAGCGTTAAATCCAACAACGAAAATCGACGTGTGTTAAAAAACTAAAGCCCATTCAAATCAGTGTCAAACCCACATATTATTTCTAAAAACTAATTAAGCAACAATTAAACTTTCTGCCGCGAATGAGCTGCGAATTTCACTTTACGCCTAATTGTGATGAAACGATTCATTTCATATCCCAATGATTCCATCCTTCTCCCTTTCTCCTTTCTCCCTTACGCGTGAGTCCAACCAATTAATTGATTATCGGTCAATATGTAGTACTTTTCAACTTTTAATATCCTATATATATTTATAATTAATTCGCTTTACTTAATGTTATATACTCTTTTATCATTAAGTTATGAAAATGCATAAAAACATAAAAGATTTGTTTTTACGAAACAATATTTGTTTTATCTAAATGTTTTCTTTTTAAAACGAAGACTGTATGTATATTTTAAACATATAAATACTAAGACAACTTCCAATGTAAATTTCTATTTTCTAGCCTAAAATAGAAGAAAAAAATAGCATTTCTCTATTTTCACTCCAATGTATCTCTTTATTTTAAAAAAATGCTATATTTTCCCATATTTTAAAGATATTTTGATTAGACAAAAACAATCCCTATTTCTATCGCCAATTATAGATAAAAATGTAGAGATCTCAATTTTAGAGATGGAAATAGAGGTGTGTTAGAGAAAAAAATTACGGATTGCTATTTCTAACTCCATTTTTAGGGGAAGAAATAGAGATGAGTTGGAGATGCCCTATAGACATCTCCAATCCAACTCTAAATCCCACTCTAAAAGGAAGTTTAGAGTAAAATCATCTCCAACCGCACTTTAAATCCCACTCTAAAATAGAGTAACTACCATTTGTATTCTACATGTAGAGTAACTCATTTCTTACTCTATTGAGTTATTTATAAAAATGTCCTTCAACTTTTTACTCATTCTACTTTTACACCTAAAATATATTATTAAATATATTTGTTTTATTGGCTCTTTAATTTTTGATAAAATGATTAATGATCCTTTAACAAAAGTACAAAATGATAATCAAAATTCATAATAAAAAAAAACATTTAACCGACACAATTGAAATGCAACAAAATATTTCAAATACGATGAAATTTATTAATACAAAATAATGAAATTAAGATACATCAAAGAAAATAAACATTATAATTAATGACTTAATAATTTAGATCATCAAAATATTGTCCAAATCAAGAAGACGAAAGTGGAGCTTGTTGATGTTGTTGCTTGATCTTTTTTAAAAAAAAACCATGTTTTTGTCTTTTTCTATTGTGTAATGTTATTTTATTGTTATAATAAAATTTCAATTAAATAATATTATGATTTCGTGAATTATTGCTAATAATAAAATAGTTGGGTATAATGTGTAATTTTGATGAATTAAGAATTAAACTGAAAATAATATTATAAGGATATTCTTTTTATAGTGAAAAATAGAGTAGTGAGTTGGAGAAATCATTTCCCTAAATTAGAGTTACTCTATTTTAGAGTGAAAAAATAGAGTAACGGGTTGGAGATGGTCTAGCTCATGAAACATTTCAAGAAAACTCTTTAACAAGAATCAACTCCTTAAATGCCACAAAATGCTTGGCTCAAATCTTAAATGCCATGAGCAAAAACTGAATTAATTTTTGATTTAAATTTAATCCGAAAATAACTAAATGACATTATTGCCCATAATAAAATCTGATTATTACTTCAAATTTTTCATTAAGCCTAATCCACAATCTCTTTTTCACTTATTCTCTCTTTTTGTCGCTGAACTCTTCTTCTCCAGCTTCTCTCTTTTTGTTGTTCTTCTTCTTCTTTCAATTTTCTTCTTCAAATCTCTTATTCATTTTTCTTCTTCCTCTTCATTGCAGTCAGATGTATTCTCTTTTCTTCCTTCTTCCGATACATATCTCAAATTCATTCTCGAATCTGAATTCATAAAAGGTATATCTCTTTTTTCTAAGGATTTGTGTTATGGATCTGTGTCTAGTATGAATTTGTTTTATGGGTTTTGTTTTAAAACTATTAATTGCTTACAATTTGTGGCTAATTTGTCGAAAATACGAAATTAGGGTTTATACTATGATTGGGATGTATTACTGGGACAACTGATAACTAATATGGGGTACAAATAGTAACGTACAACTAAGTGTTACTTGGTACAACTAGTAGCTTACAACTCAGTGTTATTTGGTACAACTACGTATTACTTGGTACAACTAGCAACGTATAACTGAGTATTACTTGGAACAACTAACAACAAAACTATATATAATTGAGTATTAATTGGTACTACTTGTGGTTGCAGTTGGACAACTTATGAAGTTGAAAGCGCAAAGCTCTGATGGACAACAAAATGGGAGTTCTTCTATGATGTTTTGTTGTTTTTATTTTATACAAGATGTGTGAATATAATTGTATTAGAGTATATTAATTCTTGTATTACCGGTATTACTGTATATCAATTCTTGTACAACTGGTATTAATGTATATCAATTCCTGTATTACTAGTATTACTTGGTACAACAATAATGATTTTTTATATAAAAAAAATCTGGAAAACATGAATTCAAAATTCAAAATTCAAAATTTTAAAAATTCAAAACTCGACATTCAAAACCCAAAAATTCAAATATTTTGTCATGTTGGTCTTTTGGTCATTTCACCCATCATTAAAGGGTATCATGATTAGAATTGATGGATTGTGGTATTTGGGGTTACATCTAGATTTACTGATTTGGTATTTGGAGATTATGGCATTTTAGATTTTTGTCCCTTTAACAACAACAAAAATCGACTATCATTTGGAATTCTCATTGAATAGTAAAACTTATATAGCTGTTATAGATATCTAAATTAAGTAGTGTATGTACTTAATTAAAAGAACATCTTAAAACAGTTCAAATTAAGTAAAACTTATATGGCTGTTATAGATATCTAAATTAGCTAGTATATGTACTTAATTTAAAGAACATCTTAAAACAGTTCAAATTCAGTAACTATTTTACCTTTACTATTGGTATCATAATAGCAATGTTCTAAAAAGTATTGCTATTTTTATAACTTAAGCCTTAGATATCTTTTAACTATTTTTAGATATTTTTTAAAAAGCCTTTTAGGCATCCACTTAGTAAATGTTCTACATAATTTTTTATGTCGATAGTCGAAGGGAACATGCTAGCAATGCTTCTTTGTGCATATTTACGCATTTTTGCAAATTTATTATAAAAATTTTACATTTTCCCAATTAATAATTTTAGCAAAGTAAAAACGTTATACGTTTTTTACGGCTTGCATGAATATATCATTTTTTCTATTCAGCTATTATTTTTACTTTATTTTTCTAAATTAAAATGGAACATATCCTTGGATAAAAATGGCAAAGAAAATAAACAAGAGAAATGAATATTCTTCTTTTTTTGGCTAAAAAAATGAATATAGCTGGCATATGAAATAACGCGATGTCATTACAAAAATGGGTAAATTAGGTGTATAATAGTTTGGGAGGCTTTAATTAGGTATATAACATGTTGTAAATAGAATTTAGGTAAGTAACATCCACTTAAAACAAATTGTCCAAAATACCCTTAATGATCTGATTAAGTATAGATAGTTGGCTATAGGTTCACATTATAATAGTTGAATATGTAACACATTGGTTATGTAAATGAGTATTTACTATTCTTAGTTGTAATATAGTTCACTCTATGACTAATTTATTATGATTATAGTTAACTATTTATTCATGCATAAACAGCTATTCGGTTTTTAAAAAAAATATTTAAGTGCGAATAGCCAACTATCATATCAAAACATAGTTGACTATGTAAAACATTGTCTATGTAAAAGAGTGTTTGTAGTTATATAGTTCATTTTGTGATTAATTCACTATGATTATAGTCGACTACTTATAAATGCATAGTTACCTATTCATCTTTTTCTTTAATATTTGCGAATAGTCAGCTATGAGATCAAAATATAGTGGATTATTTATCATGTAACTGAATAAGGTTAAAATAGTCATTCTAGATATACTCCATGTTATTTACCTAATTATAATTTAGGTCATGTTACATCCTTAATTATTAGTGCAATAAGTATTATTTATGCTAATTTCCCTACAAAAATCCAACGACAAAAACCAAAAATAAGTATACAAACATTTTCGTACAATTAAAGGGATCGACTTTCGTGAGGGAATTGATCGACCAATAATTTTGCTCTCTCTCTATCACATAAATAATTAAGGCTTTCCGAATATATGGTTAATATCGAATATAAACACATTAGTAATGTAATAATTATAAAGTTTGGTCCACCTCGTTTATCGTGATTGGAAACAAAAAAGTTATTAACTATAAGTGGTCGTGACTCATGCACGATGATAATACATTGCTTCGTACCTAATAAGCTTTTCTAGTAACTCATATCACAAAGTGATTAATATTCTTTCTGAAAAAGGTGATTGAATATACTCCCTCCGTTTCACGAAGATAGATTTTTTGAGTTTTTTTAGTTTGTTTCATGAAGATAGATTTCCATAAAAGATTGTAGTTTTTTAGAAAAAGTTTCAAATACTATTGGTTGAGATGTCTTGAAAACTGTTTATTGTAGAAATCAATGTAATTTTTAAGGATAATAATTATTTTTCTTAATATGTGTGAAAAACTCAAAAAATATATTTTCGTGAAACGAAGGGAGTAGTTTTTAATGCCGTGAAGTTCTATTTGAATTTTGGTATGTTATTTTATTAAGAATAAATCTCTTCTCCAAACAAGATCGAAATTACATCCTACAACGTTGAAACAACATTCTTTTATGTATATACTTAATTAAGTCGATATACATACGTATATACGTACAAATTGGTGAGTATGTATGTGTGTGTGTATATAGAGAGGCCAAACTCAAAACTTCCAAAACGTTATGACATGAAAAGAAGAGAAAACTCCATGGAACCCAAGGTTCCATGCACATGGCTTTACATCTCTAAATTTAGGTTTCTTCTTCCCACAATCTCATCTAGTGGGCTATGGTGGGATCCTCTATTTTTCTAATATACATAAAATATTTTTCTTTTGACAAACTCAGAAAACTTAACTCATAGCCACCAATATATGAGGGGCTTTTTCGTGTGTACTTTGAAAAATGCACTTTACAATTGTGATTACAAGTTCCAATGAAGAGGAAAAAAGGTCGTATCATTGTAGCTAAGTTAGTCACCATCATTTGGCTAGCATAGCTTAGCGAGTTACAAAAGCTAAAATCGTGTTATTCCTACTTTATTAAAGCTAAAATCGTGTTATTCCTACTTTATTAAAGCTAAAAAAGCCTTACTTAATCATAAACCTATCACATATTTTATTTGGAGAAAATATAAAAAAAAACGTTAACTTTCAAATTGTGGACGAAAAAAACCTCAGTTTTCAAAATATTAATCAAATCCTAAAGTTTTCGTTGAATATTTTTCAAAAATAGTTAACTTTCGTTGACTTGGCCATTTCAGACATGTCGTAAAGTTTCTGTCAAAAAAATAATCACGGGGTCTTTAGTTGTCTCTTCCTTGTGCTCAACTAGTTCCGCTATAATGTTTAAACTCTTCTTTTTCAAAGTCATATGATTTGGTCTATGTCTCCTTTGCCTCAACTTCCTCAACTTCCTCATCGACTCTCCACCAGGGTTGGTTTTGAGACCACTCTTGAAAGAGTTATAATTATAATTAGAAGACAATTATCTTGCTCCACTATAAAGACACTTTTGGGTCATATCCACTCTCAATTAAAGCGTATTGTACATTAGGTGCAATGTTTTTTTCACGCAATTATCCTAATAGTTTTACATGATTGTATTTTTATCAATCACTCGTCCTTTGATGAGAGTGTTGTGTTTTGATCTTGTATGTTAACCACTACACATGCAGTGTTAACCAAAGCAGTTGATGATTTTGACACAATCGATGTTATTACCGAATCAGAAAACTTTGGGATTTAAATGACATTTTGAAAGTCGAAGCTTTTTTTTCCACAAATTTGAAAGTTCATGCTTTTTTGGCACTCCCTTTTTTCAACACGTCGTCGTTTTGCCTAAACGGAGAGTTTAACAGAAAATAAACTTTGTTATCGTATATTTGACAGAAACTTAATGACATGCCCAAAATGGCCAAGTCAACAATAGTTAACTATTTTTTAAAGAGGTTCACCAAAACTTTAAGATTTAAATGACATTTTGAAAATTAGGTTTTTTTTTTCTACAATTTGAAAGTTCACGCTTTTTTTAATATATATATTTTTTTTTTATGGATTCGATTACCTAATTTATTTTATTATGAAAAACCAAATAAAAGTTTGGAGATGGTGACATTTCTTTAGGTTGAGATTAGGAGAAGACACGAAGTAAAGTTCAATAAATACTTGGGGGTGGGGTGTGTTAGAGATCATTACATTTATATAGAGTTTGGTTGATTTTAATAGTTGAAATATTTAATAAATTTGTAAAGAGTTTTATGTGTTCAAAATATTTCGATAAAATCGTTAAAAGTCAGGAATTCTAGTATTTTGAAAGTTGTATGTTTGATATAGCCAAAAACGAATTTGGATTCAAAACATTTGTTTTTCCATTCTCATACTGTAATTGAGTAAAATTGTAAAAAATCAATATCCTAATTACAGTAAATTTTAAGAACGTTATATAATTAATGATAATCAAACATTTAAAAAAGAAAAATAATTTAAAAATCATTAATTCAATAAAATTGTATATTAAAAAAATCATAAACCATTAACAATAAAAAGTAGAAATATTTAAAAGTCTTTAAAAATCCAAGTGATAGGTAGTTGTACTTGTAAATCACATTTTCCGTACCTATATCTCTATGTGTTGCAGAAAATATCAATACTAGACAATATTACATACTATGTGTTTTCAAATCAATTTAAATTTGGAAAAATTAGCCAAATGGGCAATTTTTACTAAACTATTATGCCAAAAGGGGAATACACTATTCATAATTGGTGAAATAGGCATGTTTCACTATTACACTTATAAAAATATTTTTAATGCACTATTCACAGAGAATGGTAGACACTCTCAGTTTACAATGGTGGATGGTGAACAAACTATTCATCATTCATGCTGTGAATAGTGGCCATCATGAATAGTACCACCGTGAACAATATGTAGCTGTGAACAGTATCATGAATAGTGTATCTACCATAAATTGTTAATAATGACCGTCTGGTGAATAGTATATCCACCGTAAATAGTGTATTCATCTACCGTGAATAGTGTTTGTTGTGAATAGTGTCAACCATCCACCGTAAATAGTGTTTGTTATGAACAATATATCCACCATGAATCGTAAATAGTGTTTTCGTGACTAGTATCAATCATCTACCGTGAATAGCATCCACCACGAATCGTAACCGCCCATGAATAATATTTGTCATCCACTGTAAATAGTGAATAGTGTCTATTATCCACCGTGAATAGTATCTACCATCCACCGTGAATAGTGTCAACCGTATCTACCATGAATTGTGAATAGTCTATGCCATGAACCGTGAATAATGTGTGACGTGAATAGTATCATCCACCAATCATCCACCATGAATAGGAGAAATAATTTTTTTTTTTTTACAAATTATAAATAGTGTAATAGTGAAAAATTGCATATTTTACAAATTATAACAATCTTTAATATGTTTTGGTCCAAGACAAAAGCTCACTTAAGCCATAAGAAGTTAGTTCCACTACACCATCTCAACTTATATGGCTAACTTGTTACTCTCATCGCTGCTTCCTTATATACTCATCTAATCCATCATACTGATCACAACCATTCACTCATTCCACTTTTATTTGCCGTCCATACTTGGCATTACTCGTTCCAAGTTTCTAGGACCTACTTCTTTACCATCTTGGTGTGATCGGTATACTTCTCGGCTGAAAGTTTTTCCTTGGCCTCCTTAAGGCTTTCTATGTAACCTCTCCTTTTGTGGCCAACTCTAACCACTTATATGCCTAATCGTCTCCAACTAATTCCAGGCCTTTGACAACTCATGTATATCACTCGACCCCTGTGGTTGTCTCTTGGCCAACCATCTTCTCTTAATGTTTCCACATCATGTATGCATAAGTTTCCATCCTTTGCACCACAATACTCCTCCTGATGTTTCTGACATTGATTTTTCTGTGTACTTTCCTGGTGCATGCCCACCGCTTGGTCTCCACTAGATCTCCTTCTTTTCACTACCATATACCTTCTTTGATACGACCGTTACACCATGCATCTATCTCCGATGCCTTTCCTTCATTTATACTTTGTACCCTTTAATCCCCACTCCTTCCTTTCCATGGTATGCCGGCCACCCTATCCGCCTCCTTTTTGGCCTCGTAGGTTTTGTTGTTGAAACTCCACCACTTCTAGTCGCTTCTTTGAATCCCTCGATCCCTTTCACATTTATCCTTCAACGAGCTTACCTCAACCATCTCCTTATTCCTCCTTGACTCTTATCCTACACCACAGATCTCCTGGGCGCGCTTGACTCTCCTTTGAATAACCAATCTTCTTAAGAACTCCTAAGTTCTTCAAAAGCCACCTTTATCCAATGTTCATGACCTCCCCAAGGCTTCATCAGTTCCTCACCATCAGGTTTGATTTGTTCTCTCTGGTGCTAATCATCATTCTTCTCCTGAAAGCATATAGTAAACGTATGCTTCTCCTCGTGCTTCCTTCCAGTTGTGCCTCCTTAGGAATTCATCATAAGATCGACTTGGTCATCCAAGTACCCTTACCCATGCTAGATACTACCTCAGGTACTACAAGCCAATCTCCCAGGTGATCTCTGACTGGTTGACTCGCAATCTCTTTCGATTCTTCTACTCTCATGTTTGACACTTCATGACATGGGTGGACCATCAAATCTTCTTCCCAGCCTTCACTATCAAAGTACACGCACACCATCCTCTCATTCTTTAACTTATCTTTCGGTGACTATCTTCTTTTCTACTGATACTTATCGCCTAACATCTCTCGTCCGATCATTACATTCCTTCCAACTTCTTTTGGGTGGTCCCATGTCTATCCCCAATAGACAATAGACTTCCACATTCACTCCAGTCTTCCCTTACTCTCAACCTTATCATACACGGCACCCTCAACTCTTACTCCTCAATCCTTGACATCTTCCATTACTGTCATGTACCTCGTTAGGTTGATACTAACCACACCGCTCCTTATTCTTTGTTGCCTCCCAATACTACATCTGATCCCAACTCAACTTTATCTGACCTCCACATTCACACTTTCCGGATACACAGGCAGAGCGGCAACAAAAATGGGTTTTCCTATCATGGTCTGAAAACCTAAGGCTCGACTCAACCTAGACCCTCTACATTCCCATCTATCCCAGACATTACACATAAAACTTTTCCTATCAAGTCAGTTCCTTTACTTCCCGGTTCCTTCTCAGAGTTGCTCTTTCACAACTTCACAATTCAAGATGGAAGATGCAATCTATGATAATTACCCTATCATGCAACAAGATGAAAATTCCAACTAATCGAGCAATCCTAAAATGCAATTATGCCATCACTCATCACAAGAGAGTTAAAACCCAAACGTACCTCTTCTGGGATCTTAACAAGATCATGAAGGTTTAGGTTCCTAAATCTAGGGATTCACCTTCTCTTATTGCCCGAACAAGAAATTATCACCTTTCACCACGCTTGGTTGATGATCTCCACAACTTACCTCCTTTTCCAACGCAAGGATAGATCTCTCCACGGCTTACTTCCATTCGACCTGGACTCCACCATCTGCATCAAAGACAAATTAAGTCATATACCCAATCTACCTTCGGATATACCACTTTACCCTAGTTGTAATTACGATTCTCTTTGACTCGATAAAATATTTTAAAACACGAGTCCCTTGAGCATAAATCAGAACCATGCTCTGATACCACCTAAATTAGTTGTAATGCCCCAGGTCCGCCTGACCGACCGGTCGGCCGGCCGAGGTGCCACAACCAACCGAGGGATCGCTCGAGACAGTCAATTCCGGGTAAATCAAAACAAATCAAACCACCTAGGTTTTTGTTATATCCTCAAGCGTCCCACCCGTCCAATGCAATCTCAAGGCTTGCCAACCCGAGTCACTCTGGACGGTTGGTCTGTCCGGACTAAACTAATATCACTAGGCACTCGAAAGCTTTTAAGAAAAATCCTTTATTAATACTTAGTAAATATGTTTATAAAGGACAAAAATCTTAAATGCCATAATCTCCAAATACCAAATCAGTAAATCTAGGTGTAACCCCAAATGCCACAATCCATCAATTCTAATCATGATACCCTTTAATGATGGGTGAAATGACCAAAAGACCAACATGACAAAATATTTGAATTTTTGGGTTTTGAATTTTGAGTTTCGAATTTTTAAAATTTTGAATTTTGAATTTTGAATTCATGTTTTCCAGATTTTTTTTATATAAAAAATCATTATAGTTGTACCAAGTAATACTAGTAATACAGGAATTGATATACAGTAATACTAGTTGTACAAGAATTGATATACAGTAATACCGGTAATACAAGAATTAATATACTCTAATACAATTATATTCACACATCTTGTATAAAATAAAAACAACAAAACATCATAGAAGAACTCCCATTTTATTGTCCATCAGAGCTTTGCGCTTTCAACTTCATAAGTTGTCCAACTGCAACCACAAGTAGTACCAATTAATACTTAATTATACATAGTTTTGTTGTTAGTTGTTTCAAGTAATACTCAGTTATACGTTGCTAGTTGTACCAAGTAATACGTAGTTGTACCAAATAACACTGAGTTGTAAGCTACTAGTTGTACCAAGTAACACTTAGTTGTACGTTACTAGTTGTACCCCATATTAGTTATCAGCTGTCCCAGTAATACATCCCAGTCATAGTATAAACCCTAATTTCGTATTTTTGACAAATTAGCCACAAATTGTAAGCAATTAATAGTTTAAAAATAAAACCCATAAAAAAAATTCATACTAGACACAGATCCATAACAGAAATCCTTAGAAAAAAGAGATATACCTTTTACGAATTCGGATTCGAGAATGAATTTGAGATATGTATCGGAAGAAGGAAGAAAAGTGAATACATCTGACCGCAATGAAGAGGAAGAAGAAAAATGAATAAGAGATTTGAAGAAGAAAATTGAAGAAGAAAAAAAGGAAGAAGAAGAAAAACAAAAAGAGAGAAGCTAGAGAAGAAGAGATCGGCAACAAAAAGAGAGAATAAGTGAAAAAGAGATTATGGATTAGGTTTAATGAAAAATTGGAAGTAATAATCAGATTTTATTATGGCAATAATGTCATTTACTTATTTTCGGATTAAATTTAAATCAAAAATTAATTCAGTTTTTGCTCATGGCATTTAAGACTTGAGCCAAGCATTTTGTGGCATTTAAGGAGTTGATTCGTTTATAAAATCGTTACCAAAACATATTTAAACATATGGCTGACACGTGGCAGAATCTTTCCCCCTTGCCCAGACGCAGAAAACTGTGCATGAGTGCATGATTGACACGAGGCAAGGCTTTCTCCTTCACATAAAAGAGGAATCTGCGCACGAGTGCATGGAGGACATGTGGCAAAGCTTTCCCCTTAGCTTATACAAAAGTTTGCGCACGATCGCATGACTGCCACGTGGCAACGCCGACTGCCGCACTCAGCCAACACTCCGCTTCCATCTCACACGCATGTCCCGTGAATAGGGGACAATGCCACACGTCCCGCGTTTCAGACCATCCGACCCGCGTCCCATACCGTAAATAGTGTCAAGCGTATCCACCATGAATTGTGAATAGAGTCTGCCGTGAATCGTGAATAATGTATGACGTGGGTAGTGTCCTTCGTCCATCATCCACCGTAAATAGAAGAAAGTTGTCTATTTTACAAATTATGAATAGTGTAATAGTGAAAAATTGCCTAGTTTACAAATTATAAATAGTGGCATATTTATTCTTCAAATAACTTTTGAAAAGTTGCTCATTTTTCTAATTCATCTTTTAAATTTTGGAGTTTTAAATTAATTATATATAAAAAGAAAAAATTGGCGGGACCAAGAAAATAGTAATAGTGGAGAAGCTTAATGGAAGGGAATGGGTTCGATGTGGCTCTATGCATTTGGTTCCACAGTACAACACAGCTTGGCTCCTCATCCTCTACACGTGGCTTCCCATTCCACGTCAGCATCTCGTCCCCACGTGGCTTCCTCTTCTAGGTCCTACTAAGATTGCTTCATCGATCTCGGATTGAGGTATAAAACTAAAATATAACTTTAAACTACAACTAATCAAACCACCCGACTAATTATTTTAATGATACTATTTTTTAAATAAATTTTAAATTTAATATTATAATATTCGAATACATACCATGCATTAATCTAGATTGTCTAACGTTCTAATGAGTTTGTTTTAAAAAAAAACATATGAATTCAAATAATAAATGATTTCGTGTTTGCCACCTAACCAAGACTCAACAAAATTACTTTCATTTAAATTTATTAGATTTGAGTCGTTATTTTAGTAATTAAGAGATGTAATAATAAAACACAACTATGGTCGGTAGAGTTTTCGTACTTCCCAATACCAAAATAATACTTCGTCGTCAAGCATGATCACTGTTTATTACAAGTGCTCAACCGCCACAAACCATTAGCTTTTTTAAAAACATTAAAAAGGAAATATTCCTAATAAAATACTACTACAACTGTAAGCAATCATAATCGGAAATACTCTGTTATTTATTATCTAATTAATTAAAATATCAGAAGCTCATAAAACTTTAAAATTGTAATAACTATCATGAAATGGAAAAAACAAATATTCAACGCCACATGGTATCTATCTCTCACCTTCACTCTATATAAAGTATCGTAACCTCCAAACACAATCTTCAATCCAAATTTAAACCATTTCCCAAAAAACCTCCATTGATTCTCTCTCCACAAAAACCTCCAAAACACGTAAAGAAAACTTCAAGAAATACAAAAATGGAGAGTATGTTTCGTTTGATTGATCACGAGGACTCACCAACGACTAGCCGGTGCATTTGGGTAAACGGACCAGTCATCGTCGGAGCAGGACCGTCGGGATTAGCTACGGCGGCTTGTCTCCGGGAACAAAACGTTCCTTTCGTCGTTCTCGAAAGAGCAGATTGTATTGCTTCTCTTTGGCAAAAACGTACTTACGATCGTCTCAAGCTTCACTTACCTAAACAGTTTTGCCAATTACCCAAAATGCCCTTCCCGGATGATTTCCCCGAGTACCCGACCAAGCGTCAGTTCATCGACTACCTCGAGTCTTACGCCTCACGGTTCGAGGTCAACCCAAAGTTTAACGAATGTGTTCAGACCGCTCGGTTCGATGAGACCAGTGGGTTATGGCGAGTCAAGACTGTGTCTAACGTTGAGTCGACTCGGACCGAAGTCGAGTATATTTGCCGCTGGCTTGTGGTGGCTACTGGAGAGAATGCGGAGAGAGTGATGCCGGAGATTAAAGGACTTTCTGAGTTTTCAGGCGAAGTAATTCACGCCTGTGATTACAAGTCCGGTGAGAAGTTCGCCGGAAAGAAAGTGCTTGTTGTTGGTTGTGGAAACTCCGGCATGGAAGTTTCTCTTGACCTCGCTAACCACTTGGCTAAACCTTCCATGGTCGTTCGAAGCTCGGTAAGTCATTAAAAAATCGAGACTTTTTTTCTTTTGAGTACTAAGAGTTTCCGATCAAAAATCAAAATCCGATCTTAGAAACCAAAAATCTGATCAAAATTACTTTCGTTTTGTTCTTCAGGTTCATGTGATGCCGAGAGAAGTAATGGGGAAATCAACTTTTGAGCTTGCAATGACAATGCTAAATTGGCTTCCTTTATGGCTCGTAGACAAGCTATTGTTGGTTTTGAGTTGGGTCGTATTAGGAAACACCGAGAAATACGGTTTGAAACGACCAGAGATGGGTCCAATGGAGTTAAAGAGTGCAAAAGGCAAAACTCCAGTACTTGACATCGGAGCTTTAGAGAAGATCAGATCAGGGAAGATCGATGTAGTTCCAGGGATCAAAAGGTTTAACGGAAACAGAGTCGAGCTCGTTAATGGAGAAGAACTCGACGTAGACTCAGTTGTCCTCGCTACTGGTTATCGAAGCAACGTACCATACTGGTTACAGGAGAGTGAGTTCTTTGCAAAGAATGGTTTTCCGAATACAGCGGTTGGAAACTGTGGTTGGAAAGGGAGAACAGGGTTGTATGCGGTTGGGTTTACGAGGAGAGGGCTCTCGGGTGCCTCAATGGATGCGGTTAAGATCGCACAAGACATAGGTTCTGTTTGGAAACTCGAAACAAAACAACCGACAAAACGCTCGACGGGTTCTCTTAGAAGATGTATCTCTCAACAGTTCTAATTTTAGGAAACAAATGATTAGAGTTTAGGACAGAGATAGATCATCTAAAAGAGAAGAGCCCTCTCCTAAAGATCAAGACCCAAAAAGGGTGTTGTACGTGTGTGTTTTTTGTTAACTCCTCCACTTGTATTGTTTTGGGCGTTTTATGTAAACAGAGGATGATGAGGCCTTTCGGTTTTTACTTTCTTAATTAACCTTTTTGGGGGTTCTTTGATTTTTTTTTTTTTTTGTACAAGTTTACGTTTTCTTCTCTTTGCATAGTCAACATCTATATTGTATACAGTTTTCTAATATTCTTTTTAAAGGAAATAGTGATTCATTTTACCATCTTTATATAGTTCTGTCTTGCTCTCTTACTTTTAGGCCATGTCTTTAGTATTTAAACAAATGCTGTCATCAAGCTGGTTTTAATGAATCTTTGATACTTAAGATTAGGCATGGGCGTTCGGGTAACAATTCGGGTTTCGATTCGGTCAATTTGGTTATCGGATTTTCGGTTTTAGGAATATAATACTCATTAGGGTATTTTAAAATTTTGGTTCGGTTTCGGTTCGGTTCGGTTAGTGCCGGTTTCGGTTATCCGAGATACTCATAATTACGTAAAATTTTCCCGATTTTGGTTCGATTTAATTATTTTTAACTCGAGTTATCCGAAATAAATAAAAAGAAATTGAAAATTTCAAATAATATACCTAACTAAATTGATTATTTTTATCCAAATATAACTATAATTTCCGAGTTGATAAAAAATAACTATAAAAATGTAAAATTTGCCTAAAGTATATGAACATATCATATCTTATATCTAAATATATGTAGGTTAATTTTATGTTTCGGGTATTTCGGGTACCTGTTTAGTTTTCGGTTCGGTTCGGGTTCGGGTTCGGGTTCGGTTTTTTGGTTTTAAATATTTAGAACCTATTCGGTTATTTTTAAATACTGGATTCAGTTGGGTTCGGGTAATTTCGGGTCGGATTCGGTTTTGGATTTTTTGCCCACCCCTACTTAAGATTCATTTATTTTTAGGTTGCGGATTCGAATATTGTGACAAACGACTCTCCAAGTTTGCTTGGGTCTTGTTGAGATATCAAACAATGCGTCTTTAGGTGTATTAGGGGGCATGCGATGCGAACCGGCCCATAATAACATATATTCTTTCTTCTATTTATTTAGAATTATTGTGGTGTACGAAATCTTTTTTGTGGTTGTTATGTATTTGATTATTGGGGCAATTACAAATATGTCACACAAAACCAAAATTTAATCAAATATGCTATTGTTCTGAAATTCAGTACGAGTGCTAATTTTTAGTCGGAAAAAGACAAAATTGTCAATTTCTCCTTCTTTCTCTCTAATTGATCCATATCTGAATTTTATTTTTTTTGAATTTTTTTCTCTTTTATTTTTTCTCTGAAATCTCTCTTGCTCCTTCTCTCTTCCTCTCTCTTTTTTCTACAAACCTCAAATCTAATTTTCAAATCATTTTTCTCTCTGAACACTGAGATTCAGATGTGTGTTAAATCTATGAAAAGAAGGAAAAAAAATGAAGCAAAAGGAAAAAGGAAGAAGGAAGAAGTTTAGATTTGAAGGATGAATAAAAAGAAGGAAGAAGAACCGTTTTAAAGGAGAAGAAGAACAGTTTTAAAGAAGAAAAAGAAGAAGATCCCAAAAGTTAAGTGATATATCATGGTTTTTATCGGTTTTCAACCATGATATAAGTCCATGTTTTAGAGTCTTTTGGTGTTTTCTATGTGTTTTTAGAGTCTTTACAGGAACTAGACCGAATGGAGCAGAAAATATGTTTATTGGAAGTTTTGGAGCATTGCGGAATGGAGCGTCAAAAAGTCAAAATCTGTCAGCAGAGCCAGCGTCGATCGACAGAGAATCTCTGCGTCGATCGACAGGAGGTCTGGTGAGACAAGAAGATTTTCCAGAGAGTGTCGTGTCGATCGACAGGAATTTTGTGTCGATCGACAGAAATGCCAGACGAGCCAAAAAGCCCAAATTGAAGATTTCCGTTTTTTCGAAGGAATTTCCAGATGTTTACTTTTATGTTCTAGTCGGTTTGGGACCCTATATATACGTAATTACAACCATTGTTTAGAAAGAGAGCTTTATTTTATTGTGTTTAGAATTACTCTTAAGAGATATCTCTAATAAAGATGTTTTGTGCTTCATTGAATATGCCTGAGTAATTCTCCTGTTAGGTTTAGGGTTTTCAAAGGTTTTGATGAATTGCTAGATCTGATTTCTTATTAGGATAATATCATTAGAATGTTCTTCATCTTAACTTGTTCTTACTGCTGATTTTAGCCTCGTGAACTGAAATCTGATCTAGGGTTTATTAATAGAAACGACAGTTTGATTGATAACCTGAACTAGTTTTTGATGAACAAAATACCTATTCGCAAAGGGATTTGGTTTAGGGTTTTGTGAACAATTGTGCCTTATCTTTAATGCTTGTTTAGATTCATAGGATTCGCAATGGAATTTGGCTTTCTTGTTTTACTTTCGTGTGCATGTTCATGAACTGAGCTTTAATAATCCTATTCATTAATTGATCATGTGCAATTCTGATTCTCCTGAGATTTCCCTGAACCTAGCTTTTATCTTCACTGTTTTAAAGCTTATCACTATCATCTGCTTGCTTGTTTTATTTGCTTTTTCATTATCATTATTTTACCTAGCTTAGTCTGAAAGTAATAATCTATTGTGTCCCTGATTCCCTGTGGATTCGATAACCTTAAGTACTGCAATTGATCTCTTAATTTGAGAGAGTAGTTCAAAGGAAATTTGAGCATATCATTAAGAATCTATATTTCTCTTTCTCTCTTATTCTCAAATCTAGTTTTTGATTCTCCAAAATCTAATTTTATTTTATTTTTGTTCATATCTGAGTTTTCTATTTGATTTTAGTAACAAATATAAGGTTTTTATTCAATTTTGGTTATAGATCTGAGTTTTTGGCTAGATTTTGGTTACAAATCTGAGTTTTGATTATTTTTTTGAGTTATATCTGTTTTTGATGTTCTTCTTACTAATTTAGGGTTTTCCATTTTTTATAAAGTTTTAAACAGTTTTATAAGAGTTTTGTACTTGTCATTCAAAACTAAACAATTAAATAATTTATAAGGTTATTAAAAGGTTTATAAGATTTTTATATGGTTTATAAAGTTTTTACAAGGTTTGAAAGATTTGATAAGACTGTTTATAATATTTATTTTTATTTTTAAAAGACTTTGTAGTACAGTTTAAACTATTTTATAAGATTTTGTAAACACTTTAAAAAGATTATAATTTTTAAAAAAGTTTTAGTAAAATTGTTTAAAAACTTTATAAAATTGTTTAGAAACCTTATAATAGTTATAATATTTTTTAAAACTTTTATAAGGTTTTTAAATAGTTTTATAAGATTTTAAAACAACTTTACTAAACCTTTTAGAATAATTTTTTTAAATAATTTTATAATGTAAATGAAAACCCTATCCCCTTCCCCCTCCCAAATCTATACCCTAAATACATAATAATTAACCCAAATTCGAAAATTTACGGTCGTTTGTGTGTTTAAATTTGCTTTGAGATCTAGTCTTTTTTTTTCCCTAAACCTGCTCGATCCAATCTCAAATCCATGTTCTTCCTCAACATCAACGTCTTCTCAAATCTTTTTAAAAGAAATCGCGACAAAGATCGAAGATAGTGAAATCATAGATGACGAGAATCGAATTCAGTGACAGTACGATCCGATATTATGATGGCGAGATCTTGGATAAGAGAGTAATATGTTTCTTGTATAGAGAGAGAGAGAGAGAGAGAGAGAGAGAGAGAGAGAGAGAGAGAGAGAGAGAGAGAGAGAGAGAGAGAGAGAGAGAGAGAGAGAGAGAGAGAGAGAGAGAGAGAGAAATCAGATCTAATTTGTAATAAGAGTAATCTGGGAATATTTTTTAAAAATAGTGGCATGCTCGTAATGATTTTCAAACAGTGACATATTTGAAAAGTGGCATGGGAAAGGTTACTTAGCTCAAAATTTCTGTTGATTATTTACATCATTAAGGTATATTTGTCTTTTGGGTTTTTTATTTTCTTTTTTGTCAAGTCTTTTGAGAGTTTATACTTATTGTTTTGATTGGAGTATGTTTATATTTTAAACTGAATTTTTTTTTTATTTCTATATACAGTCAAACATCTATAAATTAATAATGTTTGGACTTTGAAAAATTTATTAATTTAGAGAGTTATTAATTTATCGATAAATAATAATTATTAATTTATAGAGAGCTTTTTCTAATCTATAATTTTTTGAATTTTTTTTTTGTCTTGAAAATAAAAATTTTAAGTAAAAGTTCAATTCTTTTTACTTATGTTACTTAATTGTTTGTATAATTTTTTACATATTTAACCTACTTCACATCATGTTACTAATCTTGGTCATCATTATAAGATGGATGCTACTAACTTACTTAACTATTTATATGCAAGAATAAAAGTTATAGTTATTTGTTATTAATGATGTGATGAGACCATGACAGACCCGGACCAGGAACTACGGAACCGCTTGTAGCCGAGGAGCAACTTGGAGACATTGAGGTTCTTGAAGACGCTAAGGCATTAAAAATCCCGAGTGGACCGATGACGAGGTCACGTACAAGACAACTCAACCAAGCCGTCTCTATGCTTGTGTTGAGACTAAACGGCCAACTTCCTTTAGTTGCTCATCAAACCACATTGGTTGTGATCCGAGCCAAGGAAGGATGATAATGAGAGGTATGTGGACTCGTACTTTTTTCCCTGCCTTCGGTTTTGTCCCAATGGGTTTTTCGAAGTAGGTTTTTAATGAGGCAAGCCCACATACTTCACCATTTCCTCATTATCATACTTAGGCTAATTTTTGGACTTTTTGGAAGCCCATCAAAGGCCCATCACGTTTTTATGAGATCTTGGAGTCAAAATTCATCATTTCCTATGTGTTTTGCATGCATTTTTCATTTATTAGTCAAACCTTTAATTATGTTGTTTTTTTCAAGAGAGTGTGCATGTACACTTCTCTTTTCCTATATAAGTGGCTTGCCACTTCTCATTTCAATCATCAAACATTTTAAATCATAAGTCTTTTCTTAAACTCGTTTGATCATCCTCTTGAACCCGAAATTTGGATCCTCATCCCATTTCACTCAAGAGCCGAAAGTCTAAGGATCTCTCTTCACATCCCTTGGAAGTTTCACATCAATCCCCCTCTTGTTCATCGTGTTTGGATCTTTATCCTTCACAAAGGGCAAGCTTTGTAGTCTTAGAGATCGTTCAAATCTCTCGGAAGTACGCATCGATCCATTTATCTCTTCATCCTTCACATTCAAACCGTTCATCTTCTCTTTCGAAATTCATCCATCATCATCATTCCGCATCCTTAAAACCGTTCAAAGAGATCTTCGGGCATAGATCCTCACGAGGAGTCTATCAAGTGGTATCAGAGCTACTTTGAACAAGGTTTTATCTTTCTAAAACTCATTTCTAGATTTTCCAGATTTCGGATCTGTCTTGCAAACATTTTCATAAATCACTAGGTTGTTCGAAAATTGTGAATTCAACTGTTTCGGAACCTAGAAAGAGTGTACTTAATTTTAAAAATAATTTGGGAATTTTTGAACGCGTTTTCATAATTTATATTGACCGATCTAATCACTGTGACAGAACTGTCTGTGTATCTTCTAGATCTATATTTGTTTAGATCTTTCAAGAATCCCTTTACTCGCTAGTTCTCTTTGTTAATCCAGGTACAATGATGAGTTCTGAGGAAGAATCACCAACTTATCCTAACAAGAAGTTGTTGGAATCACTTACGACTATCATGTCCGTAATGCTTGATGAGAAGCTTAGTGCCTTACAACTAAATCAAGCAGCCCCGGACCCGGTCCAAAACCCTATTCAACCGCAAGAGAGGCCGCGTCATGAGATAAGGAGAGAAGACGAAGAGGCCCGAGCTTACTATAGCCATACTCCCTCTCACGGAAGTCAAAAGAACCGACGGCGTGAAAGGATCCAAAATGCCCCAAGAGATCTTCTTGGCGGATTAATCGTCTTTGTTTGTAGGGAATACACGGCGGATGTCAAGGTTAAAGTCGCGGTCACCGAGTTCTATGATTATGCGCTTAGTTGGTGGGACCAACTCGTGACTACTCGAAGACGTGCTGGTGAAAACCCCTTAGACACTTGGGAACAATTAAAAGCCGTTATGAGAAGAAGATTCGTGCCGGGCTACTATAATCGTGAGCTTCATCAACGGTTGAGGAATTTAGTTCAAGGATCTAGAACCGTGTAAGAGTACTACAAGGAAATGGAAACCTTGTTGTTAAGAGCCGATATTCGGGAAGATGGAGAAACCCTTATGTCTCGGTTCATGGGAGGACTCAACCGCGAAATTCAAGACCGTCTCGAAACGCAACCTTATTTAGAACTCGAAGAGATGTTCCACATGGCCGTGATGTTCGAGCAACAAATCAAAAGGAAGAATTCTTGGTCTAGCTACGGATCAGCCAAACCCGGCTTTGTCTCGGGAAAACCAAGTTATCAAAAGGAAGAGAAGCCCGGTTTTCAAAAAGACTTCAAGCCGTTCAATAAGCCGAAACCCGTGGACGTGGACCTTAAAGGAAAAGCTAAAGAGAATCCGAGAGCTAGAGACATTCAGTGTTACAAGTGTCAAAGACTTGGTCACTACGCGAGTGATTGTTCGAACAAAAGGATAATGATAATTCAGGAAAATAGAGATATCGAGTCCGAGGAAGAGCAATCGGATCATGAGGTGGTCGAAGATGGTATAGAAACCGCCATCAAAGGAGAACTTCTAGTGGCTAGAAGATCACTTAGTGTTTTGATCAAACCCAAGGAACAAGCCCAAAGAGAAAACCTTTTTCATTCAAGATGCCTCGTCAAAGCCAAGGTATGTAGCTTAATTATCGATGGTGGTAGTTGTACTAACGTTGCTAGTCAAGCTATGGTTGAGAAATTAGGTTTGGAGGTTCTTAAGCATCCGAGACCGTACTCACTACAATGGCTCAATGACACGGGTGAGATGACCGTAAGTGAACAAGTTAAAGTTCCATTCTCAATCGGTAAGTATGAAGATGAGGTCACGTGTGATGTTCTTCCGATGGACACAAGTCATATATTACTTGGCCGACCATGGCAATCGGACCGAAGGGTGTTACACGATGGATTCACTAACCGGTATACCTTTGAGCATCTTGGCCGAAAGACCACACTTGTTCCCATGAATCCACAAGAGGTTTATGAAGATCAACTCGCCATGAAAAAGAAGGCTATCAAACCGGTTGATCTCATAGACAAAAAGAGTAAGAAAAAGGGAAGTAAGAATAGTTTGCTTTTTATTTTTAAAGAATCCCTTGCTTGTACTACTAACCCCGAGCCGGCTTTGCCGAGCAAGATTAAGTCTCTTTTACAAGATTTTAGTGATGTCTTCCCAGAAGAGAATCCCGTGGGTTTGCCTCCTATTCGTGGAATAGAACACCAAATCGACTTTGTTCCCGGAGCTACTCTCCCGAACCGACCCGCGTACCGAACCAATCCAGTGGAGCTAAGGGATTGGAAAAGCAAGTCAACGAGCTCATGGACAAAGGCCATATTCGTGAAAGTATGAGTCCGTGTGCCGTCCCGGTGTTACTTGTGCCAAAGAAGGATGGTTCTTGGCGCATGTGTGTTGATTGCCGAGCCATCAACAATATTACGGTTAAGTATCGCCATCCTATCCTTCGTTTAGATGATATGCTTGATGAGTTGCATGGTTCTTGCATATTTTCTAAAATTGATCTTAAAAGTGGTTATCACCAAATCCGGATGAAGGAAGGTGACGAATGGAAAATGGCTTTTAAAACTAAACAAGGACTTTATGAATGGTTAGTCATGCCGTTTGGATTAACAAATGCACCTAGCACTTTCATGAGGTTAATGAATCATGTTTTGAGAAAGCATATAGGAGTATTTGTAGTCGTTTATTTTGATGACATACTCGTTTATAGTAAAAATCTTTATGATCATGTCATGCATCTTAGGCTTGTCTTGGATTTGCTTCGCAAGGAGAAACTTTATGCTAATCTTAAGAAATGTACTTTTTGCACGGATAATCTTGTTTTCCTAGGCTTTGTTGTAAGTGCAGATGGTATTAAAGTCGATGAGGAAAAGGTTAAGGCAATCCGAGAATGGCCGAGTCCGAAAAGCGTAAGTGAAGTTAGAAGCTTCCATGGCCTTGCGGGTTTTTACCAACGGTTCGTTAAGGACTTTAGCACCATTGCTGCCCCGCTTATGGAAGTTATCAAAAAGGACGTCGGATTCAAATGAGAAACCGCCCAAGAAAAGGCTTTCCAAGCCTTGAAAGAGAAGCTCACTAACTCTCCCGTTCTTATACTTCCTAATTTTATGAAAACTTTTGAAATCGAATGTGATGCTTCGGGCATAGGCATTGGAGCCGTTTTGATGCAGGATATGAAGCCCATTGCGTTCTTTAGTGAAAAGCTTGGAGGAGCTATGCTTAATTATCCGACTTACGATAAAGAGATGTACGCCTTGGTGAGAGCTTTGCAAAATTGGCAACACTACTTATGGTCCAAGGAATTTGTGATTCACACGGATCATGAGTCGTTGAAGCATCTCAAGGGTCAAAACAGGCTTAACAAACGACATGCTCGGTGGGTTGAATTCATTGAAACTTTCCCGTATGTGATCAAATATAAGAAAGGTAAGGATAATGTTGTAGCCAACGCATTAACCCGGAGGTACGTTCTCATTAACTCTTTAGATGCAAGATTGCTTGGTTTTGAACACATAAAAGAATTATATGCCAATGATTCGGATTTCGGATCCATCTTTAAATCTTGTGAAAAATTTGCCTTTAGAAAATATTATCGGCTTGATGGTTATTTATTTTATGAGAATCGGCTTTGTGTACCTCACTCTTCTTTGCGAGAATTGTTTTTAAGGGAAGCTCATGGAGGTGGACTAATGGGTCATTTCGGCATAACCAAAACTCTTAAGGTGATGCAAGATCACTTCCATTGGCCGAACATGAAGAGAGACGTTGAAAGGCTTTGTGAACGTTGTGCCACTTGTAAACAAGCTAAGTCTAAACTTCAGCCGCACGGTTTGTATACTCCCTTACCCGTTCCTTTACATCCTTGGATTGATTTATCTATGGACTTTGTTGTGGGATTGCCTAGGACTAAAAACGGTAGAGATTCCATTTTTGTGGTTGTTGATAGATTTTCTAAAATGGCGCATTTCATACCTTATCATAAAACCGATGATGCATCTCATATAGCCGACTTGTTCTTTAGGGAAATTGTTCGTTTGCATGGCATGCCTAAAACCATAGTTTCGGATCGAGACTCTAAGTTCCTTAGTTATTTTTGGAAAACATTATGGTCAAAATTAGGAACTAAGTTGTTATTTTCTACTACATGTCATCCGCAAACCGATGGTCAAACCGAAGTTGTTAACCGAACATTATCTACCTTGTTGCGTGTGCTTATTAAAAATAATCTTAGAACTTGGGAAGAATGTTTGCCGCATGTAGAATTTGCATATAATCAATCGGTGCATTCCGCTACTAAGTTTTCCCCGTTTCAAGTTGTTTATGGTTTTAATCCTATTTCGCCTTTGGATCTAATCCCTTTGCCTTTGAGTGAAAGACTTAGTCAAGACGGCAAAAAGAAGGGCGAATTAGTGAAACAGGTTCACGAAAAGACTAAGGCGAATATCGAGGCCCGGACCAAACTTTACCAAAAATATGCGAACAAGGGCCGAAAGGAGATCATTTTCAAGGAAGGTGATCAAGTTTGGCTCCATCTTAGAAAGGAACGTTTCCCGGAGGAAAGAAAATCTAAGTTAATGCCGAGAGTCGATGGACCGTTCCAAGTAACCAAGCGGATCAACAACAACTCCTACCAACTCGATCTCCAAGGTAAGTACGACGTAAGTAATTCGTTCAATGTTTCCGACCTTCTCCCTTATTTTGCAGATGATGCGGATTTGAGGTCAAATCCTTTTCAAGTGGGAGAGGATGATGAGACCATGACCGACCCGGACCAAGGAACTACGGAACCGCTTGTAGCCGAGGAGCAACTTGGAGACATTGAGCTTCTTGAAGACGCTAAGGCATTAGAAATCCCGAGTGGACCGATGACGAGATCACGTACAAGACAACTCAACCAAGCCGTTTCTATGCTTGCGTTGAGACTAAACGGCCAACTTCCTTTAGTTGCTCATCAAACCGCATTGGTTGTGATCCGAGCCAAGGAAAGATGATAATGAGAGGTATGTGGACTCGTACTCTTTTTCCCTACCTTCGGTTTTGTCCCAATAGGTTTTCCGAAGTAGGTTTTTAAGGAGGCAAGCCCACATACTTCACCATTTCCTCATTATCATACTTAGGCTAATTTTTGGACTTTTTGGAAGCCCATCAAAGGCCCATCACGTTTTTATGAGATCTTGGAGTCAAAATTCATCATTTCCTATGTGTTTTGCATGCATTTTTCATTTATTAGTCAAACCTTTAATTATGTTGTTTTTTTCAAGAGAGTGTGCATGTACACTTCTCTTTTCCTATATAAGTGGCTTGCCACTTCTCATTTCAATCATCAAACATTTTAAATCATAAGTCTTTTCTTAAACTCGTTTGATCATCCTCTTGAACCCGAAATTTGGATCTTCATCCCATTTTACTCAAGAGCCGAAAGTCTAAGGATCTATTCACATCCCTTGGAAGTTTCACATCAATCCCCCTCTTGTTCATCGTGTTTGGATCTTTATCCTTCACAAAGGACAAGCTTTGTAGTCTTAGAGATCGTTCAAATCTCTCGGAAGTACGCATCGATCCATTTATCTCTTCATCCTTCACATTCAAACCGTTCATCTTCTCTTTCGAAATTCATCCATCATCATCATTCCGCATCCTTAAAACCGTTCAAAGAGATATTCGGGCATAGATCCTCACGAGGAGTCTATCATGATGAGGTTGAAAACAAAATAATCGTAGTTTTGGAAGTATTAATTAATAGCTTATCACCTATAAAACTTTTCAGCTTAATGAAGGTAATCGTAGTTTTTTATATTATCACTTATAAAACTCTTCAGTTGATGAAGATTAAATATATAAATATTTTTGATGCAATAAGAAAAATTAGAAATTAGTTCCCACAAAATTCTAACTTTAAGAAGAAAATATATACAACACAATAGTCACACATCACTAAACTAACTTATATATATATGCATGTAAAATTTTTAATTATTAATTTATACAATTTTTGGGACCATATTTTACATAGGAGTTTCAAAAAAGTTTTTATCTTATCATCTTATCGATTTTTGTCAAATTTTGTACTGGCCCAACTTGGGACCAGAAAAATTATTAATTTATAGCGATTATTAATTTATAGAGGTTCTACTGTAGCTAAATCATTATGTCCACTATACTATCATACTTGGGTTGGAGTCCCTCCTTACAAATATAGGGATTATACTAATGGGCAACCAACTATGACTTAATGTTTACAAAAAAAAAACTAAATCATTATGTCCACATGTCGATATGTTGTCGACACAGATTTAACCATTTAAAACTGCTTATGCAATGAACTAATCCGCGAAATCAGTGTTTTATCTCAAAAGTCATATATGTAACCCATTCAATATCGGAACAGTTGTTTTTTTTATTTCTTAACAACACCTTTAAATCATTTTGAAACGGTTTAAAAATTAAAACCGATGATATGAAGTTTACAAAAAGAATATCATACGGGTAAAATCTAGCACTACATAGTAACATATTTGTCTTTGAGCTACACGAAAGTGGGATGTGCGATAGAAATAAAAAATACAAAACTAACTTCTTTTTTGCAAGTTCTTCCAAATGTATCGGAAAAACCAGCCATTCGGCCAGTTGAGATAACATAATGGTTTCCAACCAAAATATAATAAATAACCCTAGTACTAATTAATAAAGATGGACCAAAATTTATTACAAGTTAAGAACGAACACGAGTGTTCGTTTATTTTCCTTCACAGGGTTTATCTATTTTCTTTTTAAATACA
The DNA here is from genome assembly GCA_963576765.1 of Draba incana. NCBI lineage: Eukaryota > Viridiplantae > Streptophyta > Magnoliopsida > Brassicales > Brassicaceae > Draba > Draba incana. Next base: position 20,041,070 of record OY755212.1, on the reverse strand, counting down.
AAAATCCACAACTTCAAGTCAAATTTGAAGAAAAAATGCCAATACCCTAAACACTTAATTAACTATGTAACGTTTAACGTGGGAGCAAAGGATAACTCATCTAGAGCTTGAGGTGGATTCGGAGTTGGTGGTTGGTTTTCTTCAGACAGGGATTAGGGATTCTCATCTGTTGTCATTCCTGGTGCGTTTGTGCCATGGCTTCATTTAGAAGAACTGGATAGTCCGAGTTAATCATGTGTATGGGGAAGCTAACCGTCTTGCAGATGGGTTAGCAAACTATGCGTATTCTTTAGCTTTTGGTTTTCATACTTTTATTTCTGCACCATTAGATGTTGTTTCGATTTTGCAAGAGAATGCTTCTGGCAGCCTCGAGCGAGACGAGTATTCGTGTAATTGTTTTATTTTTTAATAATATTTAGGAGCTTCGTTTCCCAGTGATTCACAAAAAAAAAATGTAACGTTTAACGTTTACAGAAAAATGAGTATACTTTAATGATTTCTCAATGTTTACAGAAAGGAGGAATCGAATCCATAAAATTATAAAACTTTTATCACTGAACTGTAAATATTTTCACTTAAATGCCTTCAATTTAATGTGCTTGCTAAGAGGTTTAGATCAAAGCTTTTTGTAAGTAAACTTAAGCTACAATTTGTATTTTTTTTTAGAATAAATAGGAGAGAGAAAAGAGAAGGAACACTAAAAAGTGAAAAGGAAAAATTACTCAAATCCCTTGGAACTATTGTTATATGACTAGAATACCATATATCTTTCAAAAATTACTCAAATCTTTTCACACCCCTAGTAAATTACGATAAACACCCTTGATTAGTTTTTCTTAATTGAAATTATTGTTAATTAAAAAATAAAAAATAAATCCACGTCAGTGTGACCGTGATCATAAAAGAAGGAAGTCTCAAAGGAAAAAAAGAAAAAAAACCACAAACTTTCTCAATTGTCTTCTCCGTTTAAGATTCTTTCGAAATCGACATTGTTTCTCTCCTCGTGATCGTCTTCTCTCCGCAATCGAAATCGTCTTCCCTCGTACTCGTCGTCGCCGAAAATCGTCTTCTCCGCAGTCGGTCGCCTGTAATCGTCTTCGTAAGGTAGGTTGTTGCGGAGTTGGATGTTTTTTATTGCGGCTGAGTTATAAATTATGTTGTGTCTGAGTTAGGGTTTTTTTGCGGCAGAGTTATCAATTATATTGTGGCTGAATTAGGGTTTTTGCGGCTGAGTTATAAATTATGTTGTGTCTGAGTTAAAAATTATGTTGTGGCTGAGTTATAAATTGTGTCTGATTTAGAGTTTTTTGCGGCTGAGTTATAAATTATGTTGTGGCTGAGTTATGGTTATATTGCGGCTGAGTTATATATTATGTTTTGGCCGAGTTAGTTTTCTATTGCGCCTGAGTTATTTAAGTATTTTGTGATCAGATGGAACAACATCAAGCACCTGATTACCCTAGAAGATCAAGACGCGCTGCTAATCTAGAAAATAAAGCGCTTAATCACAATTCCTATATGGGAGATTTCGGTTTTGTTAAAGAACAATTAGGACTTGAGGTGTGGGAAGAATTGAAGAAGTTTCCTGTTGGAATAATTGCTAAGCTATTTGATGGAAAATGCGGGTGGTCTGCTAGGACTGTACCCTATCTACTGTGTAGACAGCTGAAAGTAGAGAAGAAGGAGATTTGGAGTGTGGTTGGTGATCAACCTATCAGGTTTAGCTTACTCGAGTTTGGTGAGATCACTGGGTTAAACACAGATCCAGTGCCAACAGAAAGTATTGAACCTGACCAATACAGGCTGTTCTGGGAGGAGTTGAGGGTGTCGCATGGGTTTGGACCCAAGCCTGATGAACTAAGGGCAGCAGTAAGAGGCTGCCAGGCCTGGAGTTTTGAAAAGCGTAAATGGTTAGGGCTGTTAGTTCTTCAAGCCATGGGAATTTATGTTGGGCATCATAATTCTAGGACACGGTTTGAAACTGCAAAAAGAGTATTCGATGATGAAGCCATGATGACTTATCCATGGGGTCGGGCTGCATTTGAAGCTCTTGTTGGTAGTATTAAGTCGTTGAATCCAGTAGGAAAGACATACTACATCAACGGCATGAGTTAAGCTTTATTGGCTTGGGCGTATGAATCTGTCAGTTGCTTTCGAGAGCATTTTGGCAAACTAGTCGGTGAGGAAGAAGTTCCGCTTCTTCGATGGGATGCAACGCGGACACGTGCAAGTTTTGATAGTGTCCTGAAGAAGGAGATTAAAGACCATGGTCATGTAAGGTTTTAGGCTGAGTTATTCTTTATTTGATGGCTGCGTTATTATTTATTCTACGGCTGAGTTATTATTTATGTGATGGCTTAGTTATGGTAATTTGATGGTTGAGTTATGATTTGTTTGATGGCTGAGTTATGATTTGTTTATTTGACGGCTGAGTTATTATTTATGTGATGGCTGAGTTATGATTTGTTTGATGGCTGAGTTATGATTTGTTTGTTTGATGGCTGAGTTATTCTTTGTTTGATGGCTGAGTTATTCTTTTTACGGCTGAGTTATGAATATTCGATGGCTGAGTTATGAGTTACTGTTGTAGGTGCGTGTGAGACATATGGTTTCAAAGGAGTTTGTAGAAGACATGTTTCCTCAGTGGCCGGGTCAAGACGATGACCCACAACTGAATAACCTGATAAGAGACCTACATTCTGGTAGGTATGTACCAGGTGATTATTGGGATGTGTAGAGGAAGGAGGAGAAGAAAAAAAAACAAGTTGGCTTTAGTTCCTTATGACTCTGAGTCTAAGCCACCCAAAAAGAAGCAGAAGAAAGATAAGAAACACGAGGGTGAAGCTGCAGAGGAGAATGAAGCTGCCAATATAGAGAAGAAGGAGGATGCAAAGGGAAAGGGTTTAAGCGAGGATGCGGCGGCTCTGAATACCATAGTCGTTACGCAGGAAAAAATTGCGAGTAAGTTTGAGCTCAATGACTCTGTGTTTCGGAAGGTTGACTCTATCTTTGAGAAGTTTGGGTCGAATTTTAAGGCAATTGATTCCAACGTTGGAGAGTTAACCCGAAAATTTGCTGATATGGAGAAGAAAATTGGTGATTATGCCAAAGATGCAGTGGATGAGCGTCTGAAAGTTCTGGGTTTATCAGAAAGTGCCCAAAACTATGTTCCCAACCCAAAAACGCAAACATTACCACGACATAAGTCAGTTAATAGTCCAACGGTCCTTAACACGGAATCTGAGACCCCTGATAATGTTGTATGGGCGAAAAAGCCTTCGGTTGATGAGCCGGCTAAGGCCGAAAGTCGAACTCCGCAGCAGTATTTTCCAAAATTGAAGGCCAAAATTCCTAAGGGTACCTCTGATGAGCTTGGTAAGGCCGAAGAGAAAGCTGTGGAGTCGAAATTGAAGGCCAAAATTCCTAAGGGTATTCCTGAGGCGAAAAGGAATTTGTTTGGTAGTGGTCAAGCAGATTTCGTTGCTATTTCTCCTGCTAAGCAACCAGCTTTACGACGCGTCTCCAGGAGGCAAAAACCAAAAGAAAATGAGGCTGCTGCTGATTTGAAAAAGAAGGCTGATGATGCTGCTAAGAAGAGGACTGAGGCTACTGCTAAAAGGAAGGAGAACGCTGATAAGAATAAGGAAGAGAAGGCAACGGCTGAGTTAAAGAAGAAGGAAGAGAAGGCAGCGGCTGAGTTAAAGAAGAAGGAAGAGAAGGCAGCGTCTGAGTTAAAGAAGAAGGAAAAGAAGGCAGCGGCTGAGTTAAAGAAAAAGCCGGCTGAGTTAAAGAAGGAGGTCCAAACAAAGGGTTTACGTGACGGTGTAATAAGAATACCTATTATTCCACCTACTCCTGGGAAGAAGAAGGGGAAGACTGGAGGTGAAACTGATCTTGAGGATGTGACCGAGGAAGCGATCGCAAAAGGAAATGAATTGTTACCGGAGTCTGATGAGGATGAAGATGAAACGCTTAGGTTAGCGAGTATTAAGAATTATCGGGCGAGGGTTGTTCAATTAGCTACAACTGGGTTAGCAGCGAAGTCAAGTGCTCCTTCATCAGCAATTTTTCCTTATGTTTTTGGATCTTCTCGGACGACGTGCATGAGGAAGGATTTTGAACCTTCATCAATAATCTATGATCCTCTCTCACCTGTTGACCCGGATAAATTGGATAAACTTATGCAACATCTAAGGCCATTCGAGTATGGACTTTTACACCATTTTATTTTATTTTATATACCTATTAGCAATATTTGCCTAAACTGACTTGTGTTTGATTGTTAGGGACATTTCACTGACAGATGGTAGTAACGAGGAAGTTAATTTCTACAGAATACTCATCAGTGAAAGAGCGCAGTGGCCAAAGCGTGATTATGGATGGTTGTTTGACACTGTAAGTATAAGTTACGGCTGAATTATGATTATTTATGGCTGAGTTATTAGTTAGTTAATGGTTGGGTTATGATTATTTATGGTTGAGTTATGGTTGTTTGATGGCTGAGTTATGGTTGTTTGATGGCTGAGTTATGGTTGTTTGATGGCTGGGTTATGTTTAATAATGGCTGAGTTATGATAATTCGATGGCTGACTTAATATTTTGTGTACAGCATATTGCTTCGTATATCAGAGTCCTCATCAAAAGGTCCATGCAAGATCCCAACCCATTTTGTTCCAAGCGCATTGCCTTTGTGGACCAATGGTTCCTAGGATCATGGATTCGGGATTTTGCTCAGTTCAAGATGAAGCCAAAGATGTTCAAATTCAAAGACTCAGGTTATGAGTCACTCATAAACGGTGCGATTCCCTCAGACCTTCAGACAAACAAAAAGTGGTTAGAAGATGTCGATCACTTGTACGGAGTTCTTCATACTGGAGGCGATCATTGGGTGGTGTTTCACGTGGATCTTCTGAAAGAGAAGATTGATGCCTACGATCCCATCATTGGACAGGTAACTCCTGAAAGTCAACAAAAAATGCTAGATGCATTTAGGCCGCTGATACAAATGATCCCTGCAATGATCAATGCTGTAATTCCTGGCAAAAAAACCGTTTGCAAAAAATAATTTGCGTTCAGATGGAAAAGTGGCAAAAACATTCCCCAAAACACCCAAGTTGGCGATTGTGGGGTGTATTCACTAAATTTTGTCGAGTGTCTAGCGCTTGGTGTAACTTTTGATGGGATATGCGATGTACATATTCAGGGTTTACGGGTGAAGATGGCAGCAGAGATCTTCGATGAAGATGGCCATGATATGTATGCGCAGTTCAACTGATTTTTTTATTATTAGGATTTGACTGTAAATGGTATGTTTTTAGTGTATAACTTATGGTTTTTATGATATATTACTCTGCCATTTCGTTTAGATAACTCACCCATACCCTAAAATCGGAAATGTAATTTGAAGACTTATGGTATGTTTAGATAACTCAGCCGTGCCATTTAGATGACTCAGCCGTGTGATTTAGATAACTCAGCCATACCCTAAAACCATTTATATAAGATTTAAGACTTACAAAATTATAATTAAGCTCATTTTATTAATATAAAATGAATATAAATCAACTGAATGTGCATAGTTTCTTCAATTTATACAACTGAATGTGTATGAAATCGAAAATGTAATCTAACTTGATCTTGAGATATATGTTGTCTTACAAGTACGTCAAACATTACTTATAGATAATTAAGACCCAAAATCATATACAATAAACCATATACAATTTTTTCAATTGAATGTGTATAATTTGACTCAGTTGAGACTCTAAATCATATACTTTTAAAATGTTATACATTAAACCCTAAACCATGATCCCTAAACCCTAAACCCTAAATCCATAACTTAGTCGTGAAGTTCCTAAAACTCAGCCGTCAAGTGTAAAATTTTAAGTTGCGACATTTCGTCTTCTTATCTCTCCCTATTACGACGTTGCGTCTTCCTATCTCTCTCTCTATAAAATTTTAAGTTACAAAACCAATGAATTAAAGACAACACCCAAGCATTCAATGAACATTTCCCAAAAATGGTTTAAACAGATATGATTAAAGGATACTAATCGTCCTCTATATATATATATCCATTGGTAGATCATATCATCTCTACTTCCAATATCATCTTCTATCCTATTAAGTGTTCACGAAACATGGCGTGGTTTTGGTTTGCTCTGCTTCTTCCTATTTTGGCAATAATTCTGTTCAAACAGAGATTTTCTACCAAACCAACAATATCTCTCAATTCATTGCCTAATGATATGCTCGAAGAGATATGTGCACTTGTTGGATCTTCTTCCATTTCCGACATCGATAATCTCCATTTTGTGTCAAAGGCTTTCAGAAATTGTTGCAACAAAAGATGGGTTGTAGAAAGAGTAACACTTCGTGACGTTTCATTCCTTCCATGGTTTCCTCACACTTACGAAACATTTTCCAAATTTTTCGATAGGTGCTTAAGGAATGGAAACCCTGAGGCTCTATACCGCAAAGGTGTCTACAACTATTTTGATATAGGTAAAAATGTGCTTTGTCTAGATGATGAAAAAGGAGATAAAGGAAGGGCATGTTTAGCTAAAGCTTCAAAGAAAGGCAATGAAAAAGCTCGTTATGTCTATGGAATGGTTTGCATTGCACAAGGAGCAACGAAAGTAGAAGGTCTTAAAGTATTGTCTTCGTTATTCAAACCGATGATGTCAACGACAATGGAGGAGATGCATCAACTTCGGAAAAATGTTCGTGATGAGATTGAGTGGGGTGGCAATCAGAGGATGAGAGAGCTCAAAGAAAGTTACACTTATGGAGGTTGCAATTGCAATGGTGGCACGAAGAAGTTCTTAAAAAGCAATTGTGCTTGGAATGGTTATGGTATTAACAAAGACATAAGTACTTCTTCTGCTTCATTTTGTTAGATTTGTTTTTGGGATTATGAAATAGGTTTGTTTTTAGAAAATGTATAAGAATAATGTGGATGTGATTTCTTTCTTCTTTTTATTTATTAATGTCAAATTTCCTCTCAGTTTGTGACACTGGCATCCATTAAATTATATCCACGAAAAGACGGTCAATCCTCAAGCTTTAAGGTGGTTAGGACTTGTGAGACTAGTGCTAGTGAGAGCAAGGAATGGAGAGTTAAATTTTATTCGTCTGAGTCGGGTGTATGGAGTCAAAAGTGGCTTTTCCCGTCGTTAGATTCCGAGATCATCTATCTTTGGCCATGAACCCGTTTGATTCCGAAAACATTGGTTTTCTGTTTGTTTATTTAAACTCAGCCGTAATGTAAACAAAATCTATAACTCAGCCGTAATGTAAACAAAATCCATAACTCAGCCGTCTTTACCATAACTCAGCTGTATCGTGATATGTCGTCTTTCTATACCATAACTCAGCCGTGTCACGACGTTTCGTGTTTCTATTTTGGGCAGGAAAAATCCCGCTAAAAATCCATAACTCAGCCATTATGTAAAAAAAATCCATAACTACCCCGTATCGTAATAACATAACTCAACCATAACATACAACAGTAAATGTTGAACAATACATGTTGCAAGTTGACCGGCCAACAGTACCGTTGAATAGTAAATGGCCCGGATTAAATGTTTCAAGTTTCATTTGAGCATATATATACTTGTTATATGGCTCATGTGTATGTATCCAATTATCAAATAAAAATCAGAAAAGTCTTTGTTCTTTTTTCATATCAGAGCAATGCTCTTGGGTTCGTCATTTGGAGTATTCGGTTTTCAAATTTATTTTAAACTTGTTAAGATTAAATCGTTATAAGTGTGGTTTCCATTCCCCTTATGCGCTTAATCGAACACATATTTGGGTGATTTCTCTTGCAAGCGAATGATTGCCTCAATCATGGTGTTAAGTTCCACAAGTTGTCATACATGGTTGAAGTTACACCGGAACCCATTGGAGAAGAAATTGGTGAAGGAATTGACTGGGTTATAATGTAATGGCTGATTTATATGCGTTCTAAGTAGGAATAGGTTATAAATGAAATTGGCTGGGTTATAATGTAATGGTGATTTATAATGATTAAGTAATTCTAATGGGTTATAATGTAATTCTAATGAGTATGACATTGGGAACACAGGCTTCCGATTGGAAGATCATAAGGGTACAATTGATGTGACACTGCGTTATGTGGGAGCATTTCACCTTACACAAGAGGAGGTATTTTGCACAATTTTTTATATTAATATGTTATTTTGTCACTTGGAACTCCAAATTCGATAATTCTCCTGCTTTTCTTGTGGATTCTCATGTTTTCAGGTCCTTTTGTGTAGAAGGTTTCAAATAACACTTTTCAGAGTTCTTTTGGATCACAATGTAGAAAATTTGGTGAAAGCATTGGATGGATTGCATCTCAGAGATGGCTGATTTACCATGGGTTATAATGTAATGGTTGATTTATAATGCACTGACTGATTTATAATGCACTGGCTGATTTATGAATCAAAAATTCGTGGTTTGGCTGATTTAATAATATATGATGGTTGATTTATGAATGTATGATGTCTAATTTATATAGATAAGATAATACTGATATGACTGATTTATAATGCAAGTCTTAAAGAATACAAAGTGAACAACTAGATAACACAGTTAAACTTCAATGTCTTAAAGCGTGGTTAGCTGCGATCTAGCATCCTCTCTCCGTAACTTAGCCATAATAATGAATCCATAACTCAGCCGTATCGTGACGTTTCGTCTATCTATACCATAACTCAGCCGTGTTACGACGTTTCATGTTTCTATTTTGGGGCCCAAAATCCGTTACTCAGCCATAATAATGAATCCATAACTCAGCCGTATCATGACGTTTCATCTTTCTAACTCAGTCGTGTCATGACTTTTCGTGTTTCTATTTTGGGGCCCAAAATCCGTAACTCAGCCATAATAATGAATCCATAACTCAGCCTTATCGTGACGTTTCGTCTTTCTAACTCAGTCGTGTCACGACTTTTCGTGTTTCTATTTAGGGGCCCAAAATCCGTACATCTGCCATAATAATGAATCCATAACTCAGCCGTTTCGTGACGTTTTGTCTTTCTATACCATAACTCAGCCGTGTCATGACGTTTTGTGTTTTTATTTTGGGGCCCAAAATCTGTAACTCAGCCATAATAATGAATCCATAACTCAGCCGTATTGTGACGTTTGACGTTTCGTGTTTCTATTTTAGGCGGGAAAAATCCTGCCAAAAATCCATAACTCAGCCATAATAATGAATCCATAACTTAGCCGTTATGTAAACAAAATCCATAACTCAGCCGTATCGTAATACCATAACTCAACCAAACATACAACAGTACATGTTGCAAGTTGACCGGCCAATAGTAAATGCCCCGGATTAAATGTTGCAAGTTTAATTTGAGCCTATATATACTTGTTATATGGCTCATTTGAGTGTATCCAATTATCAAAGCAAAATCAGAAAAGTCTTTGTTCTTCTTTTATATCAGAGCAATGCTCTTGGGTTTGTGATTTGGAGTATTCGATTTTCAAATTTTATTTTAAACTTGTTAAGATTAAATCGTTATAAGTGTGATTTCCATTCCCCTTATGCGCTTAATCTAACACATATTTGGGTGATTTCTCTTGCAAGCGAATGATTGCCTCAATCATTGTGTTAAGTCCCACAAGTTTTCACCATCCGGGGCCAAACTTGAAGAACTGAAGAAGAAATTGGTTTTTGAAATCAGAGAACTTGTGGGACTTAACACCATGATTGAGTCACTGGTTTTTGCAATGATGCCTCTTTAGAGAGCTCCAACAACTCGTTTTCATTGTATGGTTTTTTCAGAACATCCATTAGCTCTTTTGTAAACCAAGATCTTCTTGCTCTACCTTCACATTTACTAGTAGCTCCTTTTTAGGGACAGTTGTGGATTCTTTTGGAGTAGCCAGAACTGGAGGATCCAAATCAGACGGATCATTCTAAGTAGGAATAGGTTATAAATGTAATTGGTTGGGTTATAATGTAATGGCTGATTTATAATGATTAAGTAATTCTGTAATGCTTGATTTATAATGCACTAGCTGATTTATGAATCAAAAATTTGTGGTTTGGATGATTTAAGAATATATGATGTTACGGTTGACTTATGCAATGTTACGGCTGACTTATGCAATGTTACGATTCAGTTTCTTCAGAACCGTTAATCAAATTGGGTGTGAATATCGACGAAATGTAAACAATCGTAATTTAAATTGGGCATGAATCCATAACTCAGCCGTAATGTAAACAAAATCCATAACTCAGCCGTAATACAACCAAAAATTAAAGCCATAACTCCGCCGTAATACAACACCCAAAAATTTATACAAACTTTCTACATTGGATAAATTCTTGGATTATGTCCAACTTGTTTACAACGAGAACATGTGTGTTCTTTCCTAGGACGTTTCTTCTCAAGTGCAACTTATAGAGCAGATTTCATCCTACCTTTCTTAGGCCTTCCTGGTGGTTGACAAACAACCGGGGGAAAGCACGGTTGGTTAGCTACGTTATCTGGAACTTGGAGCGCTGAATCTTTCGGCATGATTGACTCAGCGTATGCGTTTACTAAATAATTGTTGTGATAGTAAGGACTGCACAGGGATATACAACATTTACCCCTGTACTCGGCAGCTGCGATTGCATGCACACATGGTAATTTCTCGCTTTCGAAACGCCGGCATGTGCATCTTTTCCGTCCAAATTCACAACATGCAAAGAATCCCCAGAAGATCCATATATAACTTCAGTGTGATAATCATCAATCCTTTGTGCCGTCATAAGTCTGGCGGCAGTAACACGACCCTATTATAAATACAGAATAAAAAAATGTTATGGTTGACTTAGGAAATGTTACGGCTGACTTATGCAATGTTACGACTGACTTATGAAATGTTACGGCTGACTTATGAAATGTTACGGCTGACTTATGCAATGTTACTGCTGACTTATGAAATGTTATGGATGACTTATGAAATGTTACGGCTGACTTATGAAATGTTACGGCTGACTTACATGTAGTTGTTTCTCGACACCACGCGAAAGCATGGTTAGCTGCGATCTTGCATCCTCTCTCCGTTCAACAAACCAACTGGTCATCATAACCCGTATCAATTCAAATAGTCAAACAATGTTAAGACTTCTAGCATTTGACAGTGCATGGTTTATTGATTCCGCTATGTTCGTAGTTATCAAATTGTACATTTCGCCCGGGAAATGAACACGCGCCCACAGTCGGACATCAGCTCTTTCGAGGTAGCCATGGAGTTCAGGATTAATCGCTTGAATCTCTTCGTATATCGCAGTAAAATCAGTCATCCTACAACATCTTGCTGCTTTCTTCACCAGACGAAAGACATCTTTTCCGTTGTACCTTTCCAAAATGTTCTTATATAAATGATAAGTGCAAATTCCCCGAGAAGCCAACGGATACACATTCCCAATTGCTTTCCCTATCGAGTTATGCCTATCCAAGATTATTGCAAGACCCTCATCGTCAGGAATCACAAGTTTTAGCTGCGTAAAAAACCAGTGCCACGAATCATCATTTTCAGTTTCAACCATACCGAAGGCAATTGGGAAAATCTGAAAGTTACCATCCTGGGTTAGTGCTGTGAGAAGCGTCCCTTTGTATTTACCCTTAAGAAACGTACCGTCGACAACGACAACTTTGCGCATGAAAGAAAACCCATTTACGCTCGTACCAAATGCAAGGAACACATACATGAATCTTCCAAACTCATCGATTTGAAGACGGGTAATTGTACCCGAATTTGCCCTTCTTATCTTGTATAAGTAAGAAGGCAAGTCTTCAAACCCACTCTCAGGAGTTCCCATCTAGATTTCCCATGCAAATCTTAGCGTTCTATGTGATTTCCAATAATCCATCTGACACATGGAAAATGATACAAATAAGTCAGCCGCATCGTAACAATAAGTCAGCCGAAATGTACTAGTAACTCTACCGTTAAGTTTAAAAAACTCAGCCGTTAAGTTTATAATATAACTCATCCGTCTCGTTTATATAACTCAGCCGTTAAGTTTATAATATAACTCAGCTGTAATATAACTATAAATCAGCCGCATTCTAAAATTAAGTCAGCCGCAACGTACTAATAATTACCTTTACACCAAATTGCTTCTGGATATATATTCCGACACTCCTAGGTCGAACTGATGGACCAACGTCGCCGAGAAAGTCCTTGTACAACTCTCCTAAAATAGCCGCTGTTGCTTTTCGAGATCGACCAGAACGCTCAGTTATAGAACATGTATGATCTGAATCGTAAATACGAACATAAATGCCGGAGGATCCCCTAGTGTAGTAGCACGAACTCTCCAGAGACATCCACCAACCCAACACTTAACAACGGGTGTATCTGAATCGGATACGTCTACATCAAAATCAAATCGATCCCTCACCGTAAGAAGTTTCAGTCGTTTCTCCAAATCGGTTTTACTCTCGTATCGTTGCCCTACCGAGAGGTTTAGGGAAGATATATCTAACCTTGGAACCTCCGGATTCCCTTTGGATCCGCTCGTCGACAAGTTATAGGGTCTCTTCTTAGGAGGTAGTGTCGGTGAATCTTCGTCTTCATATAAACTGAAGTTATCATCTTGAGATGACTCACCATCCGAGTCGTCGAACATATCAAATCGGCTTTCAAATTCATCATCTTCTTCGCCTACTTCATTTTCTTCGCCTACTTCATCTTCTTCGCCTACTTCATCTTCTTCTACTTCATCCTCCAAATTGAAACCATCATAACTCACACCGTAATCTTCGGATGTAGATTCAACTTCTAAGCTATAAGTGAATAAACTTTTATTATTCTCTCTCGCTCCGTCATTCCGACTAATTTCATTCTCCGTAATCTCCACACAAAGACGTAAGTGTTTAATTTTTCTGAAGCTTAAAAAACTTGCAACTGTCGAGTATTGGAGAGGTAAACTGGTGGAGTATCGTGCACCATTGTTTTCAAAGATTTATTCGAGAACATGTAGCTCAGTTGATTCTGATGGCTCGACTCCTTCAATTCGTAATCATCGAGTACTATCTTCGCAAGTTCGTCTAATGTTATTTTCTCATCTATATGCACAACTCTACACGCTCTACCGTCGGCGTTGAATACATATCTGTGTTTCTTAACCCAGTTACCGGAAACAATAATTACCGGATCCATAAGATCTTTGATGAATGAAAATAATGAAAAAGGTAGATGAAGAAGAATAAGATGAAGGTCGTAGATGAGGAACTCTAATTTGAAAGAGCTGATGACATGGAAAATAAGAGCTGATGACATGGAAAATCGGAACTGATGACATGGAATATCGGTAAGTCAGCCGCCAAACAAACACATAACTCAGCCATTAATAAATCAGCCATCAAGTATAATGTAAGTCCGCAGCAACGTGAATAGTATTTCAGTAATTAATCTTTCGATAATAAATCAACCATAATTAGGCTAGAAAATATTATGTCCGCCGTAATGTCAAATAAATCAGCCGTCAAATGAATGTTATTCTAGTAATTAATCTTTCGCTAATAAGTCAGCCGTAACCAGGTTGAGTTATTGTTAACCTAGCCAATTACGGCTGATTTACGTAAGTCAGCGGTAACTACCTCTCATAAGTCAGCCAACCGGAGAACATAACTCAACCGTCTCTTATCTAAAACTCTGCCAATTTTCCACAAATCAGCCCGCCGTTGTATAACTCAGCTGTAACTTGTGTTCGTTAGTCAGCCGTTATCTCATAAGTCAGCCAGATTTCTGTAAATCAGCCTTAACTAACGGCTGATTTATGTTCGTAAGTCAGCCGTTATCTCATAAGTCAGTCAGATTTCTGTAAATCAGCCGTAACTAACGGCTGATTTATGTTCGTAAGTCAGCCGTTATCTCATAAGTCAGCCAGATTTCTGTAAATCAGCCGTAACTAACGGCTGACTTATGTTTGTAAGTCAGGCGATCTCTCATAAGTTAGCCGCGTTTTTTAACTCAGCCGTAACGTAACCATAACTCAGCCGTAGCGCTTTACGGATGAGTTCATTAATACACGTCAGCGATATCCTACGTGGTTGCTTACGTGGCTATGGCATTTTTGTAATTACGTTTTTTGTCACAACGTAACAAAAGGGCACGCTGGGTATTAAAAAAAATTTCAGTAATAAAAAAAAGTTTTATATGATTCTAGTCATATTACCTAATTTCTATGGGATTTGAGCAAAGAACCCAAGTGAAAACTGGTGTAAAATTTCCCTCATCCAAAAACTGTCAGAACAACACAACACAATTTTCATCAAAAATACCTCAAGTGTTTTTCAACTTAATTATTTTGTCTCGCATTTATTTATTTAGAATACTCTAACAAATTCTACGAGTCACAATTTATAAACTTATAAAAATATATTTAAAGATTGACCTGATGCTAGTGAAAAAGGCAATGATTAGGAATAATCATATTACAATAAAGATTCAAGATTTTCACACTTAAATTATTTAATTACGCATTGTAATCTTTTTTGTTTGACTAACCTCAGGAGTGTATTTTAGTGGGATAAAAAAGAGGCGACAACGAGTGTGTCGTAATCTTTTTGGAGATTTTAAGGAACCCGTATTTTTTAGACTGTTATTCGAGTGATGGAGACGATGAAACACATTTGACGATGTTTGGAGTAGTTTATTTCACACTTTTATATTTTAATTAAGATATGGTTGTGTGTGTTTTCACAGTTGTTTTGGTTGTAAATTCGATACTGTAGCCTATATTGGTATGGGAATAATTTAATTTGTTGCTTTGTAACCGTTAATGTTTTTTGAAGAATGATATAATGTATAGAATTAATGGAGTAATGTATTTTTCAATGTTAAAAAAAAAATGACGGAACACATGCTGCCACGCATATCCCTTGATTAGGAAAAAAAATTCCAAACTAGTTAATAAAAAAGTAACGTTTGTGTGAACGGAATTAATTAAAAATTATTCTGAACACGTGATAGCTAGGTGTTTTATGTGGGTTGGAATTAACTAATTAATTAACCTAATTAACAGAACTATGATAACTTTACATTCGATTCGTGTCATTAATGATATATTAGTGTCATGGTTCATGCATCGAGTTTCCGCTTTGCACATAAACTAAATAATACTACGAGTAGGTACATTCTGTTAGGTAATTAAGTATTGTTTTTAATGTTTCTTGGATATCTATTACAATTATTATTTTATATTTGAAGGAATGATTGAGATTATTGAGTTTCAATTTCAATTTAAAGACTATATGATTTAGTTTTGACTTAAAATCAGATAATTTCATGTGTTATTATTTTATTTGGTTTGAATTTTAAATGCAAGTTCTATTGATTTCTAATATATATATATGTATGAAAAGATGTTAGTACAGATAGGGCCGGCCCTGAGGTGACGCATGTAAAGCATGAAGCGTTAGGCATCACTATTTATTAGTAAAATAAAGGGCTTCATGAACTATATTGTTAAGCTAGTGTAGTGGTTGCGTCCTTACGCTTGTTAAAATAGGGCATCATTTTTATTTTTAGCGTTAGACAACAAAATCAATTGGGCCAGCCCTGAGTACCGAGCATTAACAAAAAGCAAGAGAAGAGAGCTTGGGATGTTCCTTTTTTTTTTGTAAACAGGAAATACGATTGTTTCATTATAACTTTCATGTAATTCTATAAAATCATTCTATGTATCGACTAATGAGTAATGACCATAATATTTGTGACACCCCTGTTTCAGGGCATATATGTTATATGCGGTATATGCGGAGAGGCTTAAAAAAATTGATTTGACTACTTATATCACCAAAGTGCACTTATCTTTTCGGTAGGTACATTCTGTTAGGTAACTCCAGAGAGAACTCCAGAGTTAAGCGTGCTTGAGCTGGAGTAGTTTCAGGATGAGTGACCTACTGAGAAGTCATTTCCAGTACCGTGTGAGTGAGGTCAAAACATGACTTCCGAGCTTTCTGGACTAACGCACCGATTGTCGGACATGGTGAACCCACAGGCCTCAGAGTGAACAGAGGCCCATGGGAGGGGCGGTCAGGGCGTTATAAGTGGTATCAGAGCGAACCCTAACATCTATGAAGAGTCAGATTGTCGGGGTAACGATCTTGGTATGCGCAACGAAGACGTTGCGATCTATTAGTGGGGGTAATTGTGACACCCCGGTTTCAAGACATATATGGCATATGCGGTATATGCGGAGAGGCTTAAAAGAATTGATTTGACTACCTATATCACTAAAGTGCACTTATCTTTTCGGTCACAGGTCTTGAGAGACAATCCGGCCCTGAGAGCAAGCGTGCAAAGAGTATGCTTGCGGCCCTCATATCGATCCTCATAATTTTTATGACAAATCGACCCTCAAATCCTAAAATTTTTTTATGCTTAATGGTTAAATGGGCCTATTTTATATTTTTGTTTGCGGGCCATTAAAAATCAGAGCCGACCCTGTTTTGAGAACTCTAGAGTTAAGCGTGCTTGAGCTGGAGTAGTTTCAGGATGGGTGACCTACTGGGAAGTCATTTCCAGTACCGTGTGAGTGAGGTCAAAACACGGGAAAATATCACGTGGTGATTTACAGGGTCACTAAACATGACTTCTGAGCCTTCCGGACCAACGCACCGATTGTCGGACATGGTGGGCCCACGGGCCTCAGAGTGAACAGGGGCCCATGGGAGGGGCGGTCGGGGCGTTATAATATTTTTGTGTCATGGGATCTACTAAGATTAGGTTGTGCATTTTCTCAACTCGGTCATATATGTTTGTGGAGTACTTTAAAAATACATAGTCATATGTTTTATATTACACTTAGCTATTTATATTACGCATATATAATCTAAGCCTCAAGAAAATCGAGTTCTTCTCTTGATAATCAAACAAAAGTGAAGATTTATCAGTTCAACTAAAATTTTCACATATTAACTCGACTTTTTACAACCATTACCCGCGGTTACCCCGCTAACCCGGTAATTCATGCGGGTTGGGCTTGGACATACTTTTAAAACCCGCAATCCACGACGGTTGGGTTAAAAATAATTGGGACCGCCATGGGTTGGGCTACTTAGACACGGGCTGGCCGTCTGACATCTCTAGGTCCAATGAAGAGATTTAAATGCATTAACTAAAGAGATCTTACAATGTCACATCAAATGTAGATCGGCCTATGTCCAACGTCAAAGGATAAAGCCATCAGTTCAAAACCAATTTCGACCACAGCATTTGTCCATTTATTATTGATATGTTGAGTTTCTCTTGTAATAATACAACTTTTAAACTTCTACTTTTTATATATTTTTCTTGATGTATATGTTATCCTTTCTTAGTCTTCGACTCTTTTTTTTTTTTTTTGCTAAAATAGTCTTCAACTCTTCGTAAAACATTATCCTTCTTGATGTAAATTAAATAGAAGGGTATTGTTAACATATTATTGTTTCTACTTTAATCATTTCACTAATGTATTTGAAAATTTTATAATTAATGAATGATCAAAGTATTCATATACAAAAATCACATATTTCTTACGTTGGAGTTAATTTATAAAATTTTAGTTGATACAAACTATTGCTTAAATTTGATTTGGATTAAGAGAAAATGTCAAACACTTTGAATATGTATTGAACCATGCATGTGCACATTAGAATGTCTATTAGTAGACATCAAAATAATTTTTTATCGATGACATATCGAGTAAAGCAAAAATAAAAATAAAAAATAGATCCATTAATAGTAAATTTCAAGTTCCACCAAAGTACTTGAATTAGATACGTCTATAATATCTTGGAAGTATAATTTTTGATGACTATATGTATGTATACACATTATATGTATATAATTATACATGTTTTACTATTTCAAAGGTCATGGTGGAGTGATCAATTCGCCCCATGTACCCTCACCTTTATCTATTTAGAAACTACAAGTTGAGATGTTTAATTTCAGTGACCGTTATCTTTTTGCTTTCTTCTTTGCTTTTGCCATACTTGTCACTTGTCAACTCAAATTCATACATATTTTGCGACCTACCTTCATCACCTTAGCTAAAAGCCTAGGTAGATATCTTAGATTTTAGTTATGTTTTGGTTATGAAGACCTAGCTTGCTAGGGATCTATCACATAGGTAGATATGCGTCCATTTACATTCAGTATCATTTAACCTTTTCCGAAATTGCGTAATAAGATTTTATACGACATTGATTTAAAGTTGTCAATCATACCAATTTACTCTATTTCGACCAAATTCTTAACGAGTTCAAATATATCTCGGTCTATTTTAACCTTCAAATTAATTAGTCCAAGAACTCAGAACTCCATTATATCATATCCTATCCGAGAAATTTATAAACCTTTTTGATATAAATTTAAAAACAACTGATTCTTACACTGTTTTGCATAAACCTTATGTAATTAAATCTCCGGGTTGAGATCTTCATACACATCTACTTTTACTTTGAACATACTAGGCAGGTGGGTCAAAATAAGTGGAGTTTTACTTTGAAGATATCAGTGACAAAGAGTAAAACACATGGGGATGGTCACAAAATCTCCAATGGAGAAATCACTCATGTTCAAGGGCCCATAATACTAAAGTCTGCAAAAACTAGGGTTTGTTCCTTTCACATGCCTATGTTTGTTAGATGAACTACCTCTTGCGGGAAAAAAAAAATCCTCCACACTAAACACAAGAAAGAAGAAACCAAGAAACACTTGATATTTACTACACACAATGTTTGAAAGGTACTTTAAGTAACATATTTTACAAGTTCAGTGAATAGGAAATATATATATATATATATATATGTATGGAAAAAAAATTAGACAATGTCAGTATGCTATACGAGTAGGAACTACATCTCCAACATACAAAATGCCTTTGATAAAAAAAAAACCTACTCTTCTTGATAATAGCAAAAAAAAAAAAAAACTACTTCTCAAACAAGTTAACTATACAAGCTCATCAAGAGGTCTTTCTTGTTATTTGTTTAGGTCTATATGTATATACAGTTTCTCAAATTTTAGTTCTTTACTCAAAACAGGTACGTAGAGAGTAATCATTCGAATGTACTGGATTTAATCATTGGGATGGGTAAAATTTTCGAATGGAACATTATTGAACCCATGTCTCTATATCCCTTTTTATGTAATGCAACCCCACACACACTCAGATCTGAAAAATACTTAAATACTTGAATCGGATACGAATATTTATGTATTCATTAATTCTTTCTAATATAGATTATATAAATGTTTCTACATTGTTTGAAGTATTTGATTTGTGGCAATCATTAATAGATACGTATATACACATGGATGGACACGGACAAATCAAGGAACTTGAACAAGTACGGGTACTTTGGCAATTCTCTGTCAGTTTTATAACACAATTGTTTATAATCAAAGTGTGTTTATTTTTGCGTGTGCATATATATAATATAAAATATATCATGTACATATCCAATAAGTGGTCATATATACATATATGTACGATGCAACAAAGATTTGAGCTATAAATGAATGAAGAAAATGTTGGTGGGATATTGACAAAAACAAATTGAGAAACAATGAAATAATTCGAACCCATGACGTTACAACTGGTCAAAAGTCCCCACATGATATTATCAAAGGTAGGTCCATCGATGAGTTGGTTTTTAAATCACAATTTTCTCGCGAATTTTGTTATGGCGTCATAATGTAAAATTATCAAAACTTACTGAGAGCCAATAACTCAACTGGTGAAGATTGAGGCAAAGCCTAGAGGTCGCTGTTCTAGTGGTACTCGAACGAAACTAATACTTTATGTTGTGGTTACAGACCTGAGAAGATTACGTTCTTCGGTCAGAACCTCTAGTAATTCGATTTTTTTTTTTAATAAAAATTTGCATTATAGATCTCTGATCGGGAGTACAATAAAACCTAGGATAATTTAAAAATGGTATGAAAGGCAATCAGTGCATTATTAAATATTGGTTTTACGTTAGAAATCTATGAAAGTTAACACGATATTGTAATCAAAGTATGTTGTCAATGTTCAAAGTATGTTGTCAATGGCTCAATGCTATAGTGGGATTCCGTTCACTAATAAAATCATCACTTCGATGAAGCGTGTTAGAAATCTCATATCGAAACTAAAATAAAATATAGAATAACATATGGCCCTAGCCACCCGCTTATCAATTTGATTTTGAATTAGAATCTAATTTTAACGTGATATCAACTACATTAAAAACGCATACAACTTAATATATTTTGTGTTTTGGCAACAACATAATAAACTATCTTACGACCAATTGATTATCCAATATAGTGGTGACGAGTTTACAAAGGACCCTCCACCAAAAATCTGGTAAATATTATATTAAATACCATAAGTGAAATTCATAAAGTTTTTTGTAAAAGGAAAAACTACAATAATTCTCACTTTTCTGTAAACAAATTATAGACTCAATATATATCTAGAGCATAAGGCCAATGCTACAATCTACATTTACTCTTATAACTTCTTTTAAAAAGGTTTGATAAATGATCCAAAATGCTATCTATCTTTCTACCATAAACACAACAACTTAATTTGCATTTGTACATTTAATTTGGTAAAGGTTTGATAAATACTCCGAAATGTTATCTATCTCTAGACTCACATAAGCCTGTTAATCGGATTATTCGACGATTACATTTACTTTAAAAGATGATTCGGATGGTAACTAAAATACTCGGATTACCTCCTTGGTAGGGTGAGCTATCATCGTTTGCTGTTTAGGCTCGTGAGGTTTCTTCAGGGTTAGCTCGGGATGCAGGGGAGCTCGTGAACGAGGGCTTTGCGACAATACCGTTGACAACTCTCGTTTGGATCTCTTTTGAACGACTTCTAGTGACTGTAGTCATGTTCCCTTGGTTATGCGTCTTCGCTTCTGCAGTCTCGTCCTTTTCCTCTATGTTGGAAAGAACAATCGCATCGTCATCTTTTAGTCTCGTTCCAAGCTCCCGCTAGTGTCGAGGAGATGAATTGAAAACCTTGTCTCCATGCTTTTTCTCTTTTTTTTTGCCGTGGATTCATATTCTAGGATTTAAACTAGCTTTGTAATCCTAAATCTTTTCATATCAATGAAATATTAACCTTTTAGCAAAAAAAAAAAAAAAAAAAAACATATGAAAATAGACTCGGAATTTTCATGTGGTATGCGATTAGGAGTACAATAATTTGTCTTATATAGCCTATAAGGCCCATTAGTTTAACGAACCAAGGAATAATCATTATTTTTCTACTCAAGAGAAAAGCCCTTTAATAAAATTTAAGATTTTTATTTATTTTCTGGTCTACGAAATTACAGACTTTTAAAAAAGAAAAAAACAAATGGAAAAAGAGGAGAAGCCACGAGAGCAAGCAAAGCAAAGAAGCTCCACGAATCTGTCGAGTCTTTGAGAAATCTAAAATCGCCATGGCAATCACAGCATTCAACCCATTGAAACTTGCATCTTCGTCTCTAGATCCGATTCCTTCACTCTCTTCTTTTTCTTCTTCTTCTTCTTCTTCTTCTTCTTATTCGTTTTCTCTGGTTAGCGGCATCAGAAACTCCGTCGGATCTTCTTTCAAGAGATGTCTAAAGCAGACATGTTCTGTTCGAGCCATGTCTTCTTCTTCTTCGGCTGCTTCGTCTTCTTCCTTCGGATCCAGAATGGAAGAGAGCGTGAAGAAGACCGTGACTGAGAACACTGTCGTTGTTTACTCCAAAACTTGGTGCTCGTAGGTTCACTTTTCATGAAATTCTCTTTTTTCCTTTGGATTTTCAGATAATCTAAATTAGGATTATCATCTTTTCGCATAATTGGAAAATGGGTTTGTTCAAACATTTTACTGGTTTAGATCTTAATGTTTCTCAACACAAATTATGACTCTTTTGCTTAATTTCTGTTGATGATGTTTTTTTTATGTATTGAAGATACTGTACTGAAGTGAAGACATTGTTCAAGAGACTTGGAGTTGAGCCATTAGTGATTGAATTAGATGAACTTGGTATGTTTACAATTGCTTAACATTTCTTTCTTTTGCTTCAGTTGATTTGATACTAAACTTATCGTTTCTGTTATGGCTTTAGACAGAGACTTAAAGAATGTTTACATTTGGATTTGGTTCCATAAGCACAATACTAATCTAGTTTCTGTTGTGGCATTTAGCTTCCTTGAGAGAGAGTTAAAGCCTTGTTTATTTACTCCTGCTTCTCGACTTATGATGGTCTTATGCTCGTTTAGAAAATATATGTTAGCTGGTTAAGAATTTAGGCGGATACAAGTTTACATTTTGGAGATTCTTGTCTTTTACATATCTTTTTAGTAAATGCGTATCTCTTTGTAAACAGTTAAAGATGCAATTGTCAATGTATTTGGTGATTTTGTACAAGAGACTCATGGTTTTATCGGTATTGTGAGACGTTTCAGGTCCACAAGGGCCACAACTGCAGAAGGTGCTCGAAAGACTTACAGGGCAACACACTGTTCCTAATGTTTTCGTTGGTTAGTAGTCGACTCCATTTCTATCAATCATATCTTCATTGAATGCTTTGCTTATAAAGTCTTTCTTTTCCTTAAACTGCTTCAAAATATGAAATCTTTAGTTTTAGATGCCTCTAAGAATTGAACAACATAGGTTTGGTTTATACAACACATGAACAGTGTCTAATCTTTGTCCTAATGACCAGGAGGGAAGCACATTGGTGGCTGCACAGGTACTTTCTCTTTCTCTCTCTCCTTCTTTGGGGTTTATTCATAGATTTTACACTGTCAAAGGAGAAATCTCTCGTCTTACATCTCTGCGAATTAAATCAACGGTTGTTTGTCCAACTTTGGAGATTTTTTTCACTTCAATTCACTGCTCTGTTGTTGTACTACAGATACAGTGAAGCTGAACAGGAAAGGCGAACTGGAATCGATGTTAGCTGAAGCCAGCGGTAATGCGAGTCAGACATGATGGAGATTTTGCATATGGAGAACTTCTGCAAGTTTTTTTTCCTTTCCTCATTGAACGTCATTTGAATAAAACAAGTAATTGAGTAACATTTATATCATGTAATGTAAAATTTGATCTCCTTTTATTCACAAGCTTCAAGCCTTGAACGTAATCCACAAATTACAAGAAAACAACACCAGTAAATATAGGGAAAAAGTTGAGCCAATATATTACCGTAAAGAGACGTTGAATCTGTGATTATTGTGAAGCGTGGCAAGTTTATGACCACAAAACCCATAATAGAGAGAGTTTAAAAAAAAAAAAAAAAAAAAAAAACATGATCCAAAATGAAAGTAGTAGTAAGCTTATGAAGAAGGGAGAAGATACAAAGAATCTTGAAGAGACCAAATGGCTACTCTGGTCTCGTCTCAGACTTACATCTACCATTGTCATACGAGTAAAAGAGCTCTTAATCAGGCAAAAGAAGCATACCCTCCTCGCAGATTTTCTCGTCGTAATCTTAGAGAAAGAAGTGATTTTTCTCTTAAAATCCCTAGATTATGGACTCTGACGATAACTAGAAAGCAGCAACCTTTATCTTTCAATACCGTTTGTTCTGCTGCAGACGAGCCCTCTCCGTCTTCCTCATCAGAAATCAGGTACACTCAGTTTCTTTGATTTTGATGAGTAATGGGTTTAGGTTCCACGTTGTTGCTGAATCAATTTAGTGCTTGTTATTTTGATTTATGCTCAATGAGATGATGAAAGGTTGAAACTTTGAAAGATAACTGATTGCAGACAAGTTTTATCTCACAGTTGTTGCTAGTTTCCGCTAAGTCCTTTTGTTGTGTAGTGACATAGTTGGGTTCTCTCTGTTTATGGTTTCAGTGCTGATGCTAGAATCCGTAGTGAGGTTCTGACTCCATTCAGGTCAGTTCGTATGTTCTTCTACCTCGCCTTCATTGCGAGCGCTTCACTTGGAGGACTGATAGCCACTTCCAGGCTTATAGGTGCCTTAGCAAATCCGGCAAGATCAGGTGAAATTGTTGAGATCCTAAAGGGTTTAGGGATTGACATTGGAGCAGCTTCTCTCTTTGCCTTCCTTTACTTGCGCGAAAACAAAAGCAAGAATGCGCAAATGGCTAGGCTTTCGAGGGAAGAGAATCTTGCCAAACTCAAAATGAGGGTCCAAGAGAACAACAAAGTTATCTCGGTGGGAGATTTGAGAGGAGTTGCTAGGCTTGTGATCTGCGCTGGTCCTGCATATTATATCGAAGAAGCGTTTAAGAGAAGTAGAGAGTTTACACAAGGGCTTGTGGAGAGAGGTGTGGTTGTGGTGGCTTATGCTACGGATGGGAATTCGCCGGTTTTGGAGTTGGATGACATTGCCGATGAAGAAATGAGCCAGAGAAGGAGGAGATTGTGGCGTGTGGCTCCGGTTTTCGTCTCGGAGTGGGACAAGTAAGAATATTTTAAGTATAGAGAGTGAAAGAATTGAACTTACAAGTGTTCTTGAACTCTATTTATTCCATGAACAGGTGGTTAAATGAGCAGAAGAAGCTTGCTGGTGTTTCTGCAGACTCTCCAGTGTAAGTAGTTCCTTACACTTGATTTGAAAAAGGTTTCGATTCAGTTCTTGAGCTGAATATGAGTGACTTTGCTCGTAACCATCGACAATTTAGACCATGTTTTGAGGTCAGTGATGCGGAATTGTTGTTGATGATTAGGTATATGTCTCTGCGATTGGACGGGCGTGTAAGAGGAAGTGGAGTGGGTTATCCTCCATGGCAAGCCTTCGTTGCACAGCTTCCTCCGGTTAAGGGAATCTGGACCGGTCTTCTTGACGGTATGGATGGTAGAGTGTAAATACTTTCAAATTTAGGGACATAATTATTAAATTGTTAGTCATTAATACAAAGGAAAAAGGAAATGTAAAGTTATCAAAATACAAAGGGGTTCTTATTTTGTTCAAATGATAAAAGAGATGAGGCAAAACTTAGGGTTTTGGGCGAAACTTCATCCCGACCGATCGTACGTCCTGAAGTGGTTGGTCGGATTCTGGCAGAAGCATTCTTTCTTTTTCCTTCGAAAGCTGCTTCCCGACCGACCCTTGTAACCAACAATGCGTCCTGAAGTGCACGGTCAAAACTTGGCTGAATGCATACTTGCTTCTTTTCTTCGTCTTTCCTCGATATTCTTCACTGCTTGATCCGCCATAGCTCCTAGACTCCATTGGTACCTGAAAATGCACAAAACATGCAATGCAATGCAAGAAAACTCCTAACGGACTCTAAGACTTAACTAATCTAAATGATGTGAAAATCTGAAGAAAATATGTAAGTCCTAAGCTAAATGTATGTGAAAACAATGTAAAACACTAGCTAAAGTAGGTCTAAATGCGGTTACATCAACTCCCCCGGACTTGCCTCTTTGCTCGTCCTCGAGCAAACAAAGAGAACGAAGAACCGGTGAAGAGGTTTGAATGTGGAGAACTCATAACCACGAAATTAAGTTCCAAAGAACGCCTTATCAATGCAAGGTAATACATATCGATACTATGGGTAAACCTTCTACTCAAACAAGCAATCAACACTTCTCGCTACTCCAATCTTTTGCCTCTAAATTCAATGTCTAGTAACCAATCGAATCATTTCCACCAACTTCCTACGTTGATTAAGATTATTCAACCGTGTAGTCTCACATATGAAAATTCGACCTAGTCCAATCGGCTTGGTAAAAGAAGAGACTTAATGTGAAATAAAGAAAGGGTTCAAAGTTTAATGGTGACTTCTCTCAAACTAAATACAAGTCATTACACAAAAGCAATGGAGAAGGAAACAATTTATGCATACAAATGCTTTCTTCCATTATTCTACCCAACCCAAATACTCTTGCAACTCACTCACCACTCCACCCTTATTCATTTCATCAATCTTTTTCTTCTTAGGATTCAATCTAGGAATATTTTTTACACTTAACATCTACTCTTGCTTTCTTATTCTTACTCCTTTTGATTTCCTTTTCATTCTTTTTTCTTTCTTTCTAGGAGCTTATTACTTGTTACTTAGAGCAGTGTTTCTTTTACTTTAGATTTTCTTCCCTTGACATCCTTTTCTTTTTCTTTTCTCTAACCATTCCAACCAGTAGAATGTGGTAAAAAGGGATAAAAATTAGAGTGGTAAAAATGGATAAAAATTAGAGAGTGGTAAAAAAAGATAAAAATGGTCGAATGTGTATATGGTAACCATGGTTAACGTCAAAAGTCCATAAGTGAGAGAATTTAAATTCAAATTAAAGTCCAATAAGTTGAAGTTGGTTTCAAATTAAACAATCTGTCACGACCATATCTCGGAGATTTAAAATTTTTGCGCGGAAGTCTTTATTGGATCGTTGATGCAAAATGGGCCAATGAAAAAACGCCCATTAAACCATAAACCTAGTTCTCTCAGCACTCTCTATAAAAAGAAAGTTCTCGTAGAAAAATGAGTCATCAGAAATTTATGCGGCGAAGCCATAGCCGTTTTGCTCTTCACCTTGTGACCCCTAGCCGCCGCCGTAGCTTTGATAGACGATTTTCCGGCGAACAGTATGGAACTGTACAACGATCTGAATATCCATGGAAAGCTCTCAGTCTCAGCTTTCCAGAAAGTCTAATATCGTCCCGATCCAAGGTCTGTGGTGAAAGGTATAGCCTGTTCTATCCGTCTGTCGCAATATGTCTTATTCTAAACAATCGCAGATCTGAACAGTTTTAGTGGAAATGGGAAACCGGGGATCAAAACTATTCAGATCGATCTGAAATTTCGTAAGGACCTTCCAAACTCTCTTATTTACCCAAGTCAGAAAGCGGTTTGTCATTTGAAGTTGTGATATGAAAGTTATGGATGTATTCTCCTAGTTGTTATTTACTGTGAGAGTTTCTGACCAGTCAGAGGAGAATTGGTGCTGCAGTTTCGTCAAAGGTCTGATGAAGCTGATTTTTGGTAAGAGTATTATTAACTCATATATCTAGCTTTAATCGAAAGAAGTTTGTCATTCGAGGTTATGTACTGAGAGTTATGGGTGTTTCTCGGTCACTGATATGTGCAGAGACAGTTTCGATGCAGTCACTTTGGTGGACCGTTTGGAGGATCATATTAAGTCTGATCGCGCTGTAATTTTGTGGAGTTGTTCATGACAGTATGAAGTTTGAAATCAACGGTTGGATCGACAAATGAACGATTAGTTTGTCTGTTATTCACATCTTTTAAAGCATGATCAATGCAGTTTTCTTCGTCATCAATATTATTGAGTTGCAATGTTTGATCGGAAAATCATGCTCGGTATGAGCTGGGACTTTGTAGAACTTTATGGACTCAGAATATGAGATAAGGTCAAAGGAGGATTGGAGTTGGAGATTGGAAGTCTAGTCGAGCAAGTTTTGAAACTTCAGATGCTTTTTGGCTAAGGTGAGGGTTGAGATTTGTGGATTTATGTGATGCAATCATATGATTTGGTGAGCATGTAGGCTTTGTCTAGGTATAGTGATTGATGTGATGAATGAAATGTTAAGTTGAGATTATATGTTATGTGATAAGTTTATATGTAACATATTATATATATACAATGCGTGAGGTTGTGTGTGGCCGGACTGAGAGCGTGTGACATGGCGATCCCGCTGAAGCACATTAACAGTTGACGAGCCAGTAAGGGTGGCGTATAACCTTCGAGGTAACGGCCAGCCCCAAGTTGTTTCATGGACTTCGGTCAAGATATATGTATATATCATATGTAAGGTGGTGTACGACCTTTCGAGTTGACGGCCAGCCTGAGTAATGTGATGATGAGTATGTGATGTATACTATATTGAAATCTTGATAGTTGTTAGATTAAATGTTGTTGACTGTTTCTAGGCTTAGTATATATATTTTATTAAATTATATTATTGTTTAATTTGGATCATGTGGGCAGACTTGATCTCTCTCACTGAGTAATTCTCTCCGGAATTGCTCACCCCTTTTTCTTTTTCAATGTGTGCAGGTGTTTATTGTATTGCAAGTTAGGTCGCGAAACCTAGGGCTTAAAGTTATTGGGGACGGGGCGTGTCATAATCAATTAACAAGACTTAGAAAACCGGTGTTGTAAATTGCCTTAAAGGCAAGTAGCAATGTAGCGGAGCTCCATCATCGTCCAAGTATTTGTAGATGATCGTGTTTGGTGCAATTCTTCCCGTCAAGATATTATTGCTCATTAGATAGGCAATGTTCATTGTTGGCATCTCCGCGAGAGGCAGGTACAACTCAAACTCTACTTCAAGATGTGCGAAAAGCGGTGTTCCAATGTAAATCTTGGGGTGCAAGATGTTTGTGTAACTTGACCGGATGTTGGAGATGAAGCCGTAGAACATATAAGCTACTTCACTCCCATTAGATGGTCGTTCATTCCTTCCCACGGGTTGCCTATAGTAATCTTAGAGGGAGGATTAGATTCCTACGGAGAAAAGTCGAAGCTCGGTGGAGTTGGGACCCTTGGCATCAGATCGAGGAAAAAGTATGTTCGCGAGATGGCGAAGAACATATCGAATGGTCGGGTTCTTCACTTTCATATACCAGGATCCAAAATGTGATTGAGGTTCGCTAACTGAGGAGATGTTCCTCTAAACCAAATATGCGTCTTCATAATGACACGATCCTGGAGAGGATGTCTGCCCAAGGAGTCACTTCGTTGGTTGATTTGGGTCAGATCGTAAGCGATCTTTTGATTGATGCAACGTATAAATAATGAAGGGTTGATTCTGGATTTATGAATGCTTTGTATCAAAACAGAAAGGATGCAGCAGATTGATAGATAAGTGATTTTATGAATGATGATCAAATTCGATGGTTTAAAAGATACTTTCAAGAGTGATGGAGAAACTCCTGAACTACCCAGCCTGCTCCAACTTTGGATAAACGCACCAAAGTAAGAACAAGATATTGGATTTTACTCCAACAAGATCAAACAGATTGTAAGCGGTTTTTGATAAAAAGTTTGATAATCTTATTCATGGCAAAATCAGAATACATATAAGGAGATGACTTGAAAAACGTTCATAATAAAAGCCCTACATGCAGAGCACTTAGAAAAACATAATTCTACTCATTAACTCCTAATTTGACTTAAAAACGAAAATTAAAAGAAAACACCCAAAAATGGGCCTTATTAAGCTTGTTATCAATGGGGCAGATTAAAGAGTGTGTGAACAAGCCTCATTAAAAACTTTGTCTAGAAAACCCAATGGGAAAAACCAGAACAAGGGAAAAAGAGCATAAGTCACACACCTCCCATTGATAACCCTTAGTTAGCTTGATTCACAACCATAGTAGTTGGATTAGCTAAGATACAAAGGTTTATTTCAGCCTGACTCAGCAATGTGCTAATGGCTTGCTTTAACTTCTTAGATTTAGACCTTGTGATGGGTCCAATTGGCAACTCCAAAACTCCTTGCACATCTTCGGGTTCAAGTTGCTCCTTAGCTCCTAGTTCAGGTTCAAGCTGCTGGTCCATTATCATATCACATAATCCTCAATCTCTTGGTAATCCGCTATCGCATAGTCATACACATCACAAAATCATGGAAGTTGGTAGAATATTTCCTTGGACCAACCATGAACTCGATACTCCCTATGTCGTGAGGTCCTCCTCCTACAAACTTCTCCGTGGCTAAGAAGTGTTTACTCGGTTTTGCTTCGCTCATGGTGTGAAGTTTATAGAGATGCATTCGCGATAGAAGATCCTTGACCTTATCCAATATTCCCATTTCCTCTCTGGCATTTACGCATGCGAAACATGTAGGGAGTATCGTAGTTCAGTCTATCTCGGATAGGTAAGCCATTTCTTCACTTCCCTAATCAACGAATGTTCGGTCTCCCGGTGCAAGACGATGATACGGCCAATGGGGTGGGGAACTCATGGTGATTGTGTGAATGATAATCATACAAAATAGATTTTCTCAAATAAAAATGGTTCACAACATCCAAGCACAATGCATTCATCAATGAATCCCTAATCTAAGTTGTTAATCCACAAGATAAACCATTTTATCAATCCAATTCCATCTTCCAATGATAAAAAAGAATCCAATTAAATCATAAAGCTTGCAAATTTGAACAAAATTCAACATTCTAGTGAAACCTAGTTAGTAATCAAGCTTAATTGAATGATTTGCACCACACTTCCTCCATCAATTTCCAATTTCATCAAATTTTGCAAAAATAACTCCCAAATTCGTCACTATTCACCTCAAGAACCCTAATTTTTCAAATTTCAAAATTTCACCATCAATCCATCAAACTAGCTCAAGATATTAACTACCCATAACATATAAAGCTTAAACAAGTTAAATACATGCAAATTTACTTTCCAATTCCAAGAATTCTATGAAAAGCAAAATGTGAGCTCACACTAGCATCAATGGAAGAGAAGGGTTAAGTGAGAGAGAAAACATACCTTGTTCTTGAGATAGATGAAAGGAAAGGTGCTAGAAGTAATGATGGAATTGAAATCGCTTGAAAAAGTGTGAAATTTAAAAAAGGAGAGTTTTTGGAGAAAAAAGGAGAAAGTTGATCTAAAAACTCAAATTTTGAAATGAAAAAAAAGAAGAAGGTTTAAAATCTGATTTTTGGGTCCTAATCCAGTCAAAAATGATTTTAAATTCAGACTAAACCAGTTTAAACCAAAGAAAACCAGGTCAACAATTGAAAAAGTCAAAGAAAACACGTACCTGGGCTGCGACCGACCACGTCACTTGGGACGGTCAGTCGAAAACTGGCATAAGCTTTATGGACTCTAGACCAACCGTCCTAACCGATCACGTCATCTGGGAAGGTCGGTTAGAACATGGTAGAAGGTTTTTGCCTAGTTTTCTCTCTTCATACTTAGCCATATTTCAACCATACTTCTCCCATGATGTTCCTAAGCTTAAAACCAAACAAAAAAAAACATAAAGAGACTAAATAAAAACATATATGTACAAAGGATACCATGGGAATGCTTCTCAAATGCGCTTATTTTACGTCGCTAAACTTGACGGATCCGGAGAAATACTAATGACGGGTAGAAACCAGACCATCCTTGTTGCTTGGTCCCCATTCACCCAACTCAATTTTGAAAACCTCTTTCATCTTCTTTGGAGTTAGAGTAACTTGATCCTTAGTCATGTCAGAGGGAAGAATGATCTTAATCCGAGAAAACGACCTAACCCCATCTTTGCACTTCGGTTTACACAAGAGTCCTCCATCGACCTTCTTTATGGGTGCAAAGTGAACTTAGACGCGGAATGAGCCATTGGTTTCACTACGGTTTTCATTACCGTCTACGGTTTTCGGTGTTGATCTTAAGCGGACCTTGTTTTTCTTCGACCAACCAACTTAAACCATTCATGTAGAAGGACTAAAGTCCATCGCTTACAATTTCAACTTTGTTCGGGAGACCTTGTTCGACGGAAACTTCTTCCTTATTAGCACAACACATTTGCAATTCCAAATCTCCTAGGGAACATTGTAGTAAAAACTTTCCAGGATAGTCCTTCTTTGGTGGAGTCCTCGGTTTGTCAACTTCCTCTCTAGCTTTGTAGTTCTTCATCACTTCCACAACCTTTCCATGGTTATCCAAAACATCCTTGATCATCTTTCGTTTGAGAACTAATTGACCACAATCATAGTCCTTGGTTACCACAACACCGTCTTCCTTTATATCCTTTCTATACCTTCATAGAATCTTCTTAATCGCCTTAGTGTAGACAATCTTCAGAAAATGAAGTAGGCGACTCGTATTTGCTAGGCACGTGAGTGACGGTTTCCAAAATTTTAGTCTTAGTTGGTGGATCTACCTTGGGTTCTTCATCTTTCTTGACCAAATCATCATCAAATGGTCCATCCAATAGTTTAGCTAACTATTCCAAGTAGAGATCATCTTCTTCATTATCCTCAACCAATATTGCACCACAAAAGCCTTAGGGATTAGATACATGTTTACTTGGTAGAGTTTCCATAGGTGCCTTTTGCTTAGAAGCAAATTGAGCTACTTGAGCATCAATAGTCTTTACATGAGAAGCTAAGCTTGAGATTTTCCATTCCAACTCTTGGTACATTCCATCAATCCAAGTGTTTACCTCGGGAAACCTCTTCCCAACATCTGCACTACTCTTAATTTGACCATCGAGAACTCGTTGAACCAATGCCTTGAGCTTGAGGGGTAGGTGTGGTAGATGAACTAGTTTGTCATTGAACGTTGGTTGGAGCTTGAGAAGAGTAGAAGACTTGCTTAGTGTAGTACCCTTGAGTCTTGGGGACAAAGACTTGTCCTTGTTGTTGAGTGAAAAAACATTGAGTTTTAGGTGGGTAGACTTGGTCTTGGGGGTTCTCCACATTGGTGCTCCTATAGGACAAGTTAGGATGAGACCTATAAATGGGGTTGTTTCCCTCGGTGTAATACTCTTAACCTTGCACATAGTGCACCTCTTAACAATCCTCTTGGTTCATCTCAACAAGCATTTCTTCACTACCATCGAAATCACCAACGTAATGCACTTGTTTCTTAGTAGCCAAGATGAGTGATGGGGTGTAAGTTTTACCCAAAAAAAAACAACTGCAAGTGCACAGCAATCACAATAGTATAGATGGGATCGAATCCACAAGGACCTAGTTTTGTACTACAAATTTATTAGAATCGAATCAAGCAAAAACAAAAAAAGGTTTGGGGGTTTTAAAGTCACGAAAATAGCAATTAAAAAGGATGAAAAATCAGATTAAACAAGCGTGAGGAAAATAGGTTCATCGCAGAGATTCAAAAATTATTAACAATGTATCAAAATTCAGGGAAATAGTTCTAGAACTCAAATCACAAAGGTATAATCATTCCACTTTCGTGGCTCCGACTACTATGTTTTAA
The DNA here is from genome assembly GCA_963576765.1 of Draba incana. Classification (NCBI taxonomy): domain Eukaryota; kingdom Viridiplantae; phylum Streptophyta; class Magnoliopsida; order Brassicales; family Brassicaceae; genus Draba; species Draba incana. The sequence continues at coordinate 20,008,198 of OY755212.1, read as the reverse complement.
CACCCTAATAGAGTCAACTTTCGATGGTTATTACAAAGTGAAAACACGCAGAAAGCACAAGATTCAATTGTTCATAATACTCTAAAACTAACCTTTCGAATTGTTATAACGCATTACTCATCAAATACTAGTTCAAGCAACATACAAGCTTTTGGAGAGTATGTTAAACCCATGATCTGAGCTAATTGATCAGAAAAACATACAACATTAAGCTCAAGTGAAGATGAAGAACAATATAGCATCCCTAATTTTATCGACAAAAGTTAACAATTCATGAACTCTTTGATTTTCCTATAACCTAACAAAGGGAATTACTCAAGCAGGGTGTACAAAAACAAACAAAGAGATAATGAAAACATGATAAATGAACTTGAATTAAAGAGTAAAGGTTGAAGGATTCTTCTCTATATCGAGATATCAAGCGAGATCATCCACCGGAAGCTCTTGAAACTCAAATCTATGGAGAAATCCCCAAAGGGACGTGGTGGCTGTTTCTCTATGCTAAAAGTGTTTACATTTTCGGCACAACCTAAAAAAAGGGGCTAAAAACAAGTATATATAGGCCTAAGGTCTTCTTGGGATTGGTTTTGGGCAAAAACGTCTTTTCGGTCGAACTGCCCCAGGCACCGGTCCAAGGCCCCAGACAAACTCACGTGTCCGGTGCCTGGGTCCATAAGTATGTTTTTGATGTGTGGCACCGGTCCATGACACTGGACCACGAGTCTGTCCTGTGCGAGGCCCATTCTGCGCTTGCTTCACTTCCGAGGTAGTTTGACACGTCTTCAGTAATTCAGGTCTATCTTCTTTCTCACAACTCCAAATGAGATAATTCAAATTCCATTAGAAAGCTAACTCAAAGGTCTGGAAATGTAGTCATCGTTCATCAAAATCCAAGTTGATTTGATCCTCCGTCCGTGGCTAAACTTTAGGCTCTCCAATTCTGTCCAACTTGGTAAAATGTGATAACTTGAGAAATCTTTGGCTTGTACTAAGTCTTTGGCTTGTAAAATTTGTTGTGTACTAGAATACACCTCTTAAAGCTCTTTATGCTCCTTTTTGATGATTTTCCCTGTTAAGACTCTAAAACTACAAATACGAGGAAAACTACCTCTTTTGGTGTAAAAACTTACTCAAGTGTTTATAAAATGCATTGATATAGATAATAAAATAGGTAAAATATAGGGTATACCAACTCCCCCAGACTTAAACCTTGCTTGTCCCCAAGCAAAATCCAAGAATAGAAAAAAGGTTTGAAAACACGAAAACTCACATATTCTTTAGAACTTGCTTCGATCTCTAAACCTGTAATCCACTTAAGGGCAAAGTGAGTTCTTAGAAGCTTTTCATCGTCTTCCATCATGAATTCGAAAGTATGTCCGAGATTACTGTCCCTGCAAAATCTCAACTTCAAATCAATCGATTCTTCTACTCTCTTAGACTCGCAAAAATCTCCGATCAAGGATTATAAGGAATACGGCTAGGTGTTTGGAAAGACTAATTTTAGTGGTGAGGGTAAAAGTGTTTAGGGTTACCAAAAACTCCGAGTGCGAGATATTATGCAAAATCGCAAGAGAGAATAGATCTATTGAAGTCCACAATTTCCCAACCACTTTGTTGTTCGCCTTTCTCCCCCAGACTAAGACTTCTCTCCGGGAATCACTTGTAAAACTCATCTCTTCTTTGTATCATGGCATTCCTTGGGTATTCTTTGACCTTTGACTTTTTGAAAACCATTTTTCTTCCCCTTACATATACTACGCCCTTTTTTTTTTTTTTGATAAAAAGTTGAAAATGGTCTCATAAAGATATGAGTCAAGTAAGGCACGAAATTATTACTATGATTAAGCATCCATGGAACGGCCAAGCTTCTTTAATTTTCTGAAAAGTTTTCGTCGTACACCTTCCTTCTAATGTTGATCGTCGCATCTTCTAGTGATTAGAAAATTGCGTCGACCCTACTCTCTCCGAAGTTTTACACATATCTGCATTAAGGTCATAGCAAAAGAAATGCATGTGGTCTGAAAGAAAGGCTAAGGGTTTAGGTAGGGTACCAATTGAAAGTGAGCTGGCCATTCATGACAACAGAGAGTGGTAAAAAGAGGATAAGATGTCATGAATGTAATTGAGAATCATGTTAGTATACCAAATTGAGAATCAAAATCATATCCATCAAAATAGTGCAAGAAGCAATCTCCTTGGACTTCATTCGATCACTAGGTGTCTGAATCAATTATCCGGAACAAACCTGCAATAATGGTCACTTAGTTTTTGAAATCAAAACGTTTTTGTTCCTAGAAAAGTGTCATCATTCCCAACATATTTTGACTCAATGAAATGGTTTTTGAAAACAATTTTGAAAAATATGTTGTGAAAATGCTTTTAAAAATGTAAATAACCAACATGAAACAAATGCGTTAGTAATAACAATCCCCCTAAACTTTACTTACACCGTCCTGGTGTAAATTAAATTAAATTAAGGGAGATTTATGGTAAGGAAAATAGGTATTTGAATATAAATTTAAAAAGAAAAGAAAAGAAAACTGACCTTGTGACTCAAACCGGTTGGGTCGACGGTTCGAGCCATGGTGATCTTCTGTTCGGACCGGTCCGGGTGATGGGCACGCTAGGACGCGGGACCAAGGTCGCTGGAGACGCGTGTCCCTGGGCAAAGCCGCAGGTCAAGCGGATCCGCGGGACGAGGACTCCAGGACGCGGGTCAGAGATGCGTGCGGGATGCGGTACACGGGACGCTGGCATGCGGGCGGGACGTGGGGGGGGGGGGGGCACGGACGCACGGGCACCGGGCCAAAATGCTGCATCCGGTGCATGCCGTGCTGCATTGGATCCGCAGGACCATAACACGCTGGCACTAGACCAAATCCCGTGTCCGGTGCCACGGATCAGGGCGATGGTCTTTCGGTCTGCGGGTGAGGACGCACGGGCACCAGACCAGGTCCCGTGTCCGGGGTCTGGGGCCTGGCGAGACGTCGAGCGAGCTCGCACCGGTCACGGTCGTCGCCCGGTGCATCCAACCGGTGCTTGGGCCGTTCTGAGCCCAAAAAGTTTTTTTTTATTATTATTTTTTTAGAGATTTTGTAAATAAAACTTACATAATTAAAATAAAAATATTAGTAAAGACTTATCATTATTAAATATTACTAAGAAATAAGATGAAAACTATAAAAATGTGGGTTGCCTCCCACAAAGCGCTTGTTTAAAGTCAGTTAGCTTGACTCCATTTATATTTAGAAGTCGGGTGGTTCATCCAAGATGATGTTGACTTCTGCATCACGCTTGGTATCGGAAAGATAAGGTTTCACTCGCTGACCATTCACTGTGAACTCAGTTCCATGGGGATCCCAAAGTACTACGGATCCATATGGTTTGACTTCCTTGATAGTAAAGGGTCCTGACCATCTAGATCGAAGTTTTCCTGGAAAAAGTTTTAAACGTGAATTGAAAAGTAAAACCTGGACATTTGGCTGCAAATCCTTTGGAATGATCTTCTTGTCGTGGAAAGCTTTGGTCTTTTCCTTGTATATCTTGGTGTTCTCATAAGCTAAATGGCGAATTTCCTACAATTCATTCAATTGGATCAAACGTCGTTCTCCTGCGGTCTTCAAATTGAAATTTAGTTCTTTAATGGCCCAAGCAGCTTTGTATTCAAGTTCCACTGGGAGATGACAAGATTTACCATAAACTATATGAAATGGGGTTGTTCCCAATGGCGTTTTAAAAGCCGTTCTATACGCCCAAAGAGCGTCATCCAATTTTTCTGACCAGTCTTGCCTCGTCTTTTCAGTTGTCTTTTGCAAGATGGCTTTGATTTCTTGATTGGAGATCTCTACTTGTGCACTAGTTTGAGGATGATAGGCGGTAGCAACTTTATGCCTAACTCCGTTTTTCTTCAAGAAGTTATCGAAAGATCTATTGATAAAGTGGGTTCCTCCATCACTAATCACAACTCTTGGAACGCCGAAACGTGGGAAGATAACTGACTTGAATAGTTTGATGACGACCGCTGCGTCATTTGTTGGAGTTGCTATAGCTTCTACCCATTTGGAGACGTAATCCACTGCGACTAAAATGTATTGGCTTCCAAAAGACATTAGGAAAAGGCCCATGAAATCAATTCCCCATACATCGAAGACTTCGGCTTCTAAGATGAAATTTTGGGGCATTTTATTTCTTTTGCTTATGTTGCCCATACGTTGGCACGGATCACATCTGGAGATGAAGGCGTGAGCGTCCTTAAACAATGTTGGCCACCAAAAACCAGCTTAGATTATATTAGAGACCGTCTTGAAAGTTGCAAAATGACCAGCGTAGGACGAACTATGACACCCGTGTATGATTCCTTCGACATCTTCTTCTGGAACACATTTTCGAAACAAGTTATCTTGATACTTCTTGTAGAGATAAGGTTCGTCCCAATAGTAAGATTTGATTTCCTTGAGGAACTTCTTCTTCCTATAACCAAAGAATAATGGTAGTTCAATATCCGCCGCTAAATAATTAGCTATGTGGCGGTACCACGGTGTTCCAAAAGTTGCCTTTTGCTTCTTATGGGTTGGACGTGGGTGGGTTTGATTACTCGGACGAGGAATGACATTCAAGGTGTAAACGTGTTCTTCTACTAAGGAATCATTCATAGGCAACGATTCCTCTACACGCATCCGAGAGAAGTGATCTGCTACACCATTTTCTATGCCCTTCTTGTCTTTGATTTCCAAATCGAATTCTTGTAATAGAAGGATCCATCTTATGAGGCGTGGCTTGGCATCCTTCTTGGATAAAAGATATCTCAGCACTGCGTGGTCCGTGTGAGCAATCACTTTGGCTCCCACCAAATATGACCAAAATTTCTCAAAGGCGAAGACGATTGCAATTAGCTCCTTCATCTAAGGTTCTACTAGCATAATAGATGACGTTTAGCTTCTTATCTTTTCGCTGTCCTAACACAGCTCCTACTGCATAATCGCTAGCGTCGCACATAATCTCAAAAGGAAGCACCCAATTCGGTGATTGAACCACGGGTGCGCTAATTAGTGCTTCGTTGATCTTGTTGAAAGCGACGTGGCACTCCTCATTGAACTCAAAGGTTGTGTCTTTGCACAATAACATTGTAAGTGAGCGAGCGATGTTGGAGAAGTCTTTCATAAACCGCCTGTAGAAACCGGCATGTCCAAGGAAACTTCGAATGCCTTTAACATTAGTCGGAGGTTGCAAACCGACCATTACTTCTATCTTGGTGTCCTAAATTTGGTGTCCTAGAACAATTCCATCTCTTACCATGAAGTGACACTTCTCCCAATTCAACACAAGGTGTTTTTCTTCACAACATTGTAAAACCCTGCCAAGATTTGACAAACAATTTTTGAAGGATGGGCCATATACTGAAAAATCGTCCACAAATACCTCCATTATGTCCTGGATATAGTCCGTAAATATAGCCATCATGCATCTTTAGAATGTGGCTGGAGCGTTACACAGTCCAAATGGCATTCTTCGATAAGCGAATTTACCGTAAGGACATATAAACGTCGTTTTCTCTTGATCATCGGGATGGATAGGTATTTGGAAAAATCCTGAGTAACCATCAAGAAAACAATAATAAGGGTGATTGGCAAGACGTTCAAGCATTTGATCAATAAAAGGAAGAGGAAAGTGATCTTTTCGGGTTGCGGAATTAAGCTTCCTATAAACGATGCACATTCGATGTCCAGTGATCGTTCTAGTTGGTATCAGCTCATCGTTCTCGTTCTTCACCACTGTGACTCCTCCTTTCTTGGGAACTACGTGAACTGGGCTTACCCACGTGCTGTCCGAGATGGCGTATATGATTCCTCCTTCTAAGAGTTTCATTATTTCCTTCTTCACGACCTCCTTGAGACTTGGGTTAAGCCTCCGTTGATGTTCTATGGACGAGGAAGACTCGTCATCAAGGTGAATTCGATACATGCATAACTCTGGAGAGATTCCTGCAATATCTTGAAGAGAGTACCCTAGTGCTTTTCGATGCTTTCTCAACTCGGAAAGGAGTAGTGAAGTTTCGCTTTAACTAAGATTAGAGTAGATAATAACAAGGTAAGTTTGATTAGGACCAAGAAATGGGTATCTTAGCCCAACAGAAAGCTCTTTGAGTTCGACTTTAGGAGCCTTGAGTTCACTCCAAGGGTCATGGTCTTCCTTGGTTGTTGGCTTAGGTGGTGTCGTCTCATCCTTCTTTTCGTCCAAGGAAAGATAGGCCACCAGCTTATCGTAGGAATGTAGTATCTCTAGAAGCTTTGCGTATTCTTGAGTCTCATCTTTCAAGTAGCCGTCTTTTTGGTATTGCTGCGTCAAAGCTACTTCTAGAGAGTCACTGAGAACGAGTTCTTCAAGTATTTCTTCGGAAGCTTCGGTTAGTTTGTCCACGAAGAAAACTCTCTTTTTCAAAGTAGGGGATTGTTTGTAGTTGTTGTGATAGACTCCTCGTAAGGATCTATGTCCGAAGATCACTTCAAGAAGTTTTAATGATGCGGAATGACGAAGATGGATGAAATTCGAAATGGGAGATGAACGGTTTGAATGGGAACGATGAACGGAACGAGGGATCGATGCGTACTTCTCAAGAGAGATGAAAGTCTCTTGGACTAGAAAGATTCTTCAACCCTTTGATATGACGCACAAAGGAAAGAAAAAGGAGTGTTTGATATTACGCACAAACACTATGATCAAACAAGTTAAGAGAAAGTTTAAGAATAAAAAGTTTGATGATTTCATTGAGAGAGGATCGGCCCCCTTATAAAGGAGGAGAAGATGGAGGGAAAAACCCCACTCCACTTCTCAATACACGGCAACAATAAAAGAAAACAATAAATGGGAAGTTTGAAAGGTTTTCTAAGTGTGAACACACTCACACTTCTCTTATTAAAACATAAGTAAATAAAAATTAAAGGATAGATGGGCCGGCCGAATCTCATAACATTATGGGCTTCAAGAAGTTCAAATGGCCTAAGTATGATAATGTGGAAATGGTGAAGTATGTGTGCTTGCCTCATTAAAAACCTTCTTCGGAAAACCCGTTGGGACAAAACCGAAGATAGAGAAAAAGAGTGCGAGCCCACATACCTCTCACTATCATCCTTCCTTGGCTCGGATCACAACCAATGTGTCTTAATGAGCAACTAAAGGAAGTTGGCCTTTTAGTCTCAACACAAGCATAGAGACGGCTTGGTTGAGTTGTCTTGTACGTGACCTCGTCATCGGTCCACTCGGGATTTCCAAAGCCTTAGCGTCTTTAAGAACCTCAACGACTCCACTCGGGATGATGCAGCTCGGTCCACTCGGGATTTCCAAAGTTCCTTGGCCCGGCTTCGTAGCTTCTTGTTCCGGGTCGGTCGTGGTCTCATCATGTTGACATCGAAGTGCATTGTTAGATCGCCTAGGTTGAGCTTAATCTTCCCTCCCTTCATGTATATCATCGCTCCAGCGCTAGCTAGGAAAGGACGTCCGAGGATGATTGGGTCTCTAGGCTCTTGATATAGTTCCAATACCACGAAATCTGCAGGGATACAACATTCTCCAATTTTTTCTAATAAATCAACAATAATACCTACAAGGCGTCTTACGGAGCGATCCGCAAAGACTAGTTTGATCCTCGTGGGATTGAAGCTGGTGATTCCGAGTCGTCTAGCCACTGAGTATGACATTAGGTTCACACTAGATCTAAGGTCACATAAGCATCGCTCGAAAATGCTTCCTGAGATGTCACAAGAGAGCACAAAACTACACGGATCTTCTAGCTTCCGTGTACTTTCGTTTTGGAGCTGCTTACTACAATCTTGAGAGATCATCATTATCCCTTCTTCTAGGCTTACGTCGCTTGTTAAGATCCCCTTCATGTACTTCCTTAAAGATGGAATGATCATACAAGTGTCAATAAAAGGCAATCTTACATTTAGTTGACTTACGAGTTCCTTTAGCTTTGCTTGCTCCTTTTCTTTCTTTGGTTTATTCAAAAAGCACTCAGGAAAGGCACTTTAGGTTTGTAAATGGGCGGTTTGGGAGGTGGGATCACGTTGTCTTCATTAGACTCCCTAAAGATATCGGTTTCCGGTTCTTTCTCCTTCTCTAGTTCGATGATAATTTCCGGTTCTATCTCCTTTGGCTTTGAAACTTCGGCCTCCTCTGGGATCAAGACCTCGTCCAACTTTGTTCCACTCCTTAGAGTAATGTCCTTCACATGTTCATTTCTTGGATTGGCTTCCGTCTTTCCTGGAAGAAATCCTTCCGGTCTCTTCATGGTCTCCGCAACACATGCTACTTGGAATTCGAGGTTCTTTACGTGAGAAGAAAAGGCTCCAAACTTCCAGTTGAAATCGTTCTTCAAGTTTTTCATTTGAGAAGATATTTCCTTCTTTAGTCTTTCAAGGTCACGATGAAATCCTTGAGCTATCTCTTCGAGTTGTTCTTCCCACGTTTTTCTCGGCGTTTGATAGTGCCCTCTTCTTATTTCTTGGTAGTGGCTCGGTTTGGGCTGAGGGTAGGTGCTAGGATACTGGTCTTGGTGAGCATAATACCTCCTATTTAGACCATAATCCGAATCTACCACTCTAGCTCCTTGGTATTGTGTTTCCACACAATTTACTTCTCTAAAGTAATCTTCCGGTCCATCTTCCAAGTAGAGTTCACAAGGTTCTTGATGAGATATCCTCCTAATCTTGGCTCGGTTCATCATGGTGTCTTCGTCGCGAACTTGGGAGATCATCTTCGATGTATCCCTGTAATGCGTAGCTCTAGAGTTTATTGCTTTAACGGTCTCTTCGTAGTTCGGTTGATTGTTGCTCTCGCTTGTAGCTAGGTTTTCGATGAATTTCTTCGCTTCTTTCACGGATTTATTCATGATGTTCCCGTTGCTTCCAATATCGAGAAATTGCTTGTACTCTTGGTTAATACCTTGGTAGAAACCATTCCACAAACTACTTTCGGAAAAACCATGGTGTGGACAATCTTTGATGTACTCCTTGTAACGCTTCAAGCATTCGGGGTAAGGCTCAATAGGTCCTTGCTGGAAGCTCGCGATCTTGGCTCTTAGTATATGTAGGTTCTTCTTGGTAAAGAATTTCTCCAGAAAGATCTTCTTGCATCCTTGCCATGAGGTTATAGATTTAGCCGGTAGTAGCTTTATCAATCGAAGTGCAACTCCGGTTAAAGAGAAGATGAATAGTCGGCATTTGAGGTGATCTAATGGGGCTCTATTTGTGTTGACGATGCTGCACAAGTCCTCAAAAGAATCTATATGATCCAAAGGGTTTTCTTCGGGAAGTCCACCGAATTGGTCTTTCTTCACAAGTGCTATAACTTGAGGCTTTATCTTGAGGTCCACGTCTTGTGACATTAGATAGAATGGGCTCCGGTCTATGAGAAGCATGGAGGTCTTGTCGGAATCTCCAATGATCTCATCTTCATTGGCCGATTCTTCTTCTTCGTCGGCTTGTTCTCGAAATTCGTCATTGCGACGTCCTGTCTCCAGCGTTTTGTTGTTAGTCTCGCCATCAATGCGTAGCTCAACTTGGTTGGCTTCGGGAGGTTGTAAAGGTTGATGCGGCTGCTTGTCATGAATCGTAGTAGCCATACTTGCTTCGTTATACTCCTGAAACACTCAGAAACAAAAGAAAAACGAAAATTAAAATTGCAAAAATAAAGAAAAACGTTTTAGACTAGATTCTAGTCTGAAACTTGTAGACAAAGAACAATAGGTCCCCGGAAACGGCGCCAAAAACTTGATGGGGTGTAAGTTTTACCCAAAAAAACAACTGCAAGTGCACGACAATCACAATAGTATAGATGAGATCGAATCCACAAGGACCTAGTTTTGTACTACGAATTTATTAGAATCGAATCAAGCTAAAACAAAATAAAGGTTTGGGGGTTTTAAAGTCACAAAAATAGCAATTAAAAAGGATGAAAAATCAGATTAAACAAGCGTTAGGCAAATAGGTTCATCGCAGAGATTCATAAATCATTAACATTGTTCTAGAACTCAAATCACAAAGGTATAATCATTCCACTTTCGTGGCTCCGACTACTATGTTTTAACACCCTAATAGACACAACTTTCGATGGTTATTACAAAGTGAAAACACGCGGAAAGCACAAGATTCAATTGTTCATAATACTCTATAACTTACCTTTCGAATTGTTATAACGCATTACTCATCAAATACTAGTTCAAGCAACATACAAGCTTTTGGAGAGTATGTTAAACCCATGATCTGACGCTAATTGATCAGAAAAGCATACAATGTTAAGCTCAAGTAAAGATGAAGAACAATATAGCATCCCTAATTTTATCAACAAAAGTTAACAATTCATGAACTCTTTGATTTTCCTATAACCTAACAAAGGGAATTACTCAAGCATGGTGCATGAAAAAAAACAAAGAGATATTGAAAACATGATAAATAAACTTGAATTAAAGAGTAAAGGTTGAAGGATTCTTCTCTATATCGAGATACAAAGCGAGATCATCCACCGGAAGCTCTTGAAACTCAAATCTATGGAGAAATCCCCAAAGGGACGTGGTGGTTGTTTCTCTCTGCTAAAAGTATTTATATTTTCGGCACACCCTAAAACAAGAGGCTAAAAACAAGTATATATAGGCCTAGGGTCTTCTAGGGTTTAGTTTTGGGCAAAAACGTCTTTTCGGTCGAACTGCTCCAGGCACCGGTCCAAGGCCCCGGACAAACTCACGTGTTATGTGCCTGGGTCCATAAGTGTTTTTTTGATGTGTAGCACCTGTCCATGACGCTGGACCACAAGTCCGTCCGGTGCGAGGCCCATTATGCGCTTGCTTCACTTCCGAGGCAGTTTGACACGTCTTCAGTAATTCGGGTGTATCTTCTTACTCACAACTCCAAATGAGATTATTCCAATTCCATTAGAAAGCTCACTCAAATATATTGAAATTTAGTCATCGTTCATCAAAATCCAAGTTGATTTGATCCTCCGTCCGTGGCTAAACTTCAGGCTCTCCAATTTTGTCCAACTTGGTAAAATGTGATAACTTGAGAAATCTTTGGCTTGTACTAAGTCTTTGGCTTGTAAAACTTGTTGTGGATCATAATACACCTCTTAAAGCTCTTTTTGCTCCTTTTTGATGATTTTCCCAGTTAAGACTCTAAAACTACAAATACGAGGAAAACTACCTTTTTTGGTGTAAAAACTTACTAAAGTGTTTATAAAATGCATTGAAATAGATATTAAAATAGGTAAAATATAGGGTATATCAATGAGCTTATCAAGCCTGTCGCTCATATCTTTAATCCTAGGGTCATCTCCTCTTGAGGTATCTCTTTTTGGTTCCTTGATAGACCTATCAAACTCTTGATTGAAAATTTGAGTGCATTGAGCTAGATTCTCAATGAGTTTTTCACCTCCTTCAATGGTCAGACTTCCAAAATCTCCTTGAATAACGGTGTCTAAAGCGATGTGATACTTTTCCTCAATCCCTCTATAGAAGATTCCTAGTATAACTTCCTTAGAAGTTCCATGATGGGGAAATAACCTTTCAATCTCTCACAAGCTTCATACAATGTCTCATTGGGTCCTTTCTTAAAGGTAGAGATATCATTCCTAATCTTTGTGGTTCTTTGATTCGAGAAGAATTTTGGTAAGAAGCGTTTCTTACATTCTTCTTAAGTGGTGATGGTTGAGGTAATCACGCCCTTCTCCCATTGACTCACCTTGTCACATCCTCGAAGACTCCATTTACCACACAACCTCTCAAATTTATCCAAATTCTCAATGGATGCTCGTTAGGCAAACCGAAGAAATGGTTGTTTTGGACCATGTTGATTAAGCTCGACTTGATCTCCCAATTATTAATCGCACACGGTGGAAGATGGATTCCGGTCCTAGTACCATTCACAATCGACTCATTGAAATCTCCAATACGCCTTTCCACTCTAGGAGCATGAACCATGACTCTCGGTCCATTACCGCCACCGTTAGCTCCTTCTTCTTGGCGGTTGTCACCATTCCCAATAGCGTGAGCGTCCATAACTAGACGTTCTCTTTCTCTCCTAAGAATTCGCGCTTCTCTCATGAACCGGTTGATTTCAAACGAAGGATTGAAATCATGCAAAGGACTTTTACTCCTCGTTCTCATTCACCTACACAACAAGCAAAGAAAAAAAATGCAAATCCAATAGAATAATATGAAGATAAAACCTAGTCTACGATAGATTCCAAATCTCAATGCATAAATCATTCCCCGGAAACGGTGCAAAAAACTTAATGGGGCCAAAAATGACCTCAATTAATAACCACAAGTGCATGATAATTATGGTGTAGTATGTAAAGAACGAATTCACAAAGAATGAAAAGACAATGAGAATGCGAGAAACTAAAGAAGCTAGGCAACTAAAAATGATCGGGTTTTGATTCAATTACTAACAATCCTAATACGTAAAAATAATGCAAATAAAGTAAAACAAGAACTAATCTAAAATGAAAAGGCAATAAGCCATGACAATATTCAAATAAAATGCAAGATAAGTAAACAACTATGAAAAGTCAACTAATAGTCAACGAAAATAAGCGAAATGAGCAAATATTATAAAATCACGAATCTTTGGGTAGAGATCATAGATTAAAGGTGAATAATGAGCTAATGATATGCAAAGCTATTTGACCTAACAATTCCAAGATATGAGACCGGTTTATCTTGACAAATCCACTTCCGTGGCACTAATTACTTCTCTAAACCGACTAATCATCATTTACTTCCGCGTATATAACTAATCAAAAGAGAGAGAATCAACTTAGCATGCTCATAGAGTCAATCTATCTATCTACAAATCAACTTTCACTGGATAGGGTTCTGTAAACAAGATTAAAGTTCTCCTAGACATTATCACAAACACTTTCCGGGCGTGAAAAGACTATGACATAGATTTTGGTTAATTACTCTTAAATCTAGCATTAAGATCATTATAATCTATGCAAAAGCATAATTAAATAGTAAACACCCAAAGCTATATGCAACACTAATTACCCAATAAACACCCCTAATATATTTTACCATAATTCCATTAAGGAAACTACTCATTAATCATGGTAGAAATCATAGTGGTAGAAATAGATAAAGGCATAATGGAAAGACTAAGGCCTCGAATGAAAACATCTTTTTTTTAATCTTATGTCTTTCATCTTTTGTCTGTTGTTTGTCGTCTGTTATCTATTGTCTGCAGTGTCTTTTAGACAATATTAAAAGATTGAATGGTGAAAATGATCTTTTTAACATCTATGAATTACAAACAAAATTTTAAATTGTTTTATATCAAATGAAATTAATTATATAATTAAATAAAATAGAAAAAAATATTTGCAAAAAATAGAAATTTGTAATAGTCCTCAATTTTACATATATGAATTATAATTTAACAATATCATAAATATTAATATAACTTGTGTATATGTCAACAAAAAAGGGAAAATACAAATTTGTAATATTTTCGCATTAAATATGTAAGAACAAACAATAATTGGTATCAACTTACTTTAATTTAATTGATGTCAAGATATAATGAGCTTTTTTTTTAATGTAGAAAATAATTTTTGAGGTGAAAAAATAAAATAATCATTTAAAATAATGGTTTGTTTTGTTTTAATAAATAATTAATTGATTTGGCAAAAAAATCTGAAGAGAATCATGGTATAAGATACAATAACGAGTCTTTTAAAATTTCTTCTTTGGTATCTCTTGTTTTAAAATTCTTGTCTTTTCTTGTCTTTTTTAATTAAAAATAAAATAAAATTGATTGGCTGAATTTTATCTTTAATACAAAAGATATAAGACATAAGACATGTCCATTCGAGATCTAAGCATAAAAACTAGAAATTGCAAATAAAAAGTGAAGTATTTAACCTCAAATCATCAAAATACAAAGGGTTCCGACTTTGTTCAAAAGATAAAAGAGATGGGGAAAACTTAGGGTTTTTGCCTTAAGAGAGAGTATTTATAGATAAAAGATAAGTGTTTCTGGGTCAATCTAACATATCCGGGTCAAACCCGATTTTTAGGCGAAATTGCATCCTGACTGACCACCTTGACCAATCGTGCGTCTTCAAGTGGTCGGTCGGATGCTGGCTGAAGCTTTCCTTCTTCTTGCTTCGAAAGCTACTTCCCACCGACCCCTGTGACCATCCATGAAACCCTAAAGTACGCGGTCAGAACCTGGCAGAATGCATACTCGCTTCTTTTCTTCGTCATTCCTCGATATTCTTCACCGCTTGATCCGCCATAGCTCCTAATTCCATTAGTACCTGAAAATGCACTAAACATGCAATGCAATGTAATGTAAGAAAACTCCTAACGGACTCTACGACTCAACTAAATCTAAATGATGTGAAAATGTGAAGAAAATATGTAAAACCTAAGCTAAATGCATGTGAAAACTATGTAAAACACTAGCTAAGATAGGTCTAAATGCGGTTACATCACCAAGTTGAGAAACTCTCTTACCTCTTTTTAAGACTAATATGCTAAAACCTTTTACTGTCTGTTTAGTTAACTCGGAGGATCGTTGACTGCAACAAATCTAAAGATTCTGGCCCATGCTACATGTTACATTAAAAAAAAAGGAACATGGTAGTAAATAACAACTTAAATCTAAGGATGCATCAGCTTAGCCTCAATGAATTCAATGCTAACTGAGTGATAAAATATCATAATTATATCACAATTCTGAAATCAAATCTACGGATTCATCAACTTAGAATCAAACCCCAAATCGCCACTGACATGTACAACTTATTAGTACCATATAATTCGATGGAATGTACCCGGAAACCTAACCCAACAACTGTTGAAAATATCAATTCCAGAGAAATGTTTAGGAAAAAGTCTCAAATCGAGTAAGCCTTCCGGATTAATTTCAACGAAAACTGAACTATAAAGCCAATAAAGTTAGCGGTAAAGGAAATGTTCGGAGGATTTTACCTGCACGTGGGAGTGTAACAACAACGAGAGAGTGGATGCATACAGTGTGGATCTGAGCATTCTCATCGAAGAAGAAAGATGTCGATAGTTCCTTCTGGTACAACATCGCCGACATAAATCGAAGCCATGGAGGAGATCGGCGGATGAAGGAGCAAAAGGATGATTGGATCCAAATCGCCGTCTTCGTCGTTATAGGAAGCTTGGATAGAAAAGAAGTGGGACGAGGAAGAGAAGACGTGGAGACAAGGAAGGTTATCGTCCGTTGATTCTATTAATCTTATCAACGGTGGATAATAAAAGGAGTGTGATCACCTTTGTGGCTTAGCCAATGAAAAACAAGTCTTTTTTATTTACATTAAATATTTGAACGTTTTCATTATTTTTTTCTTTTTAATTAGTAACAATTGGTGGTAAATTAATGGAAGACAAACTGTGTATCCTAAAAATATTTTTAAATCATTCGATGATGATGTCTAACTATAATCATTTTTATGTTTGGATGTAAAGTTTAAAAGTTAAGAGTTCATAATTTAGGGTTTGGGATTTAAGTTTTAAGATTTGGAATTTGGTGTTTAGAATTAAGAAAATGATTTTGGTATATTATTTGATGTTTGATGTTATGATTAAGGGTTATAATTTTAGGGTTTTGTTTTGGATCTATAGTTTAGGGTTTAGAGTTATGATTATACCTTAAATTTCTTATAAGTGTTTAGAGTGTAGGTGTGTGTTAAATTTTTAGAGCTTGAGGTTTCGAGTTTTAGAGTTTACAAAATAATTATATTTGAAACCTTTGAAGATATCTATACTAAATCAAACACTCATTTATCCATAAAATTAATAATATTTATATTGTTAACAAAACTAAGAAAAATTATATTTCAAACCCTATACCATATGTATCTTTATACCCTAACCCTCTAATAAGACAAATTCTATTTTAAATTATTGGTTGTTTATTGATTATATATTTTTAATTGATTTTGGATAGCAATAACATATTTTGAGACTTAAGAAAAAATTAGCCTTTTCGTATCACAAGCCTTGCTAAGGAGAGTGTAAGATTAGACATGATTTCGCATATGGAAGTGAATACAAACGAACAAAAATACAAACTTACAAATCAAGACCAACACAAAAAACGCATACTAACAGAAAAAGACATAATTTTCCCAGAAAACTCCTATCACCAGTCAAAGATATAGTAAGGTAGAGAAAGTATCATCTTACATAGCCATTGAACTGCTTAGCAGCTGCCTCAACTTCTGAAACTGACGACATAGTCACGAATCCAAAACATATGCTTCTTCATGCAACTTGAATTACTAAGCAGCTGCCTCAACACAAACAACAAATGATTGAAAAAGAATCGAAGGAAGAAGAGGAAACCAAAAAACTTATGCCATATAGCAACGCCAAAACAAAAACCACAAGCATTAATGTCATCTCTTCCAACTAGAAATTGCAGAGTACTTTAAAGAGATTGTATAACAAACTAAAGAAAATTTAAAGACACTACAGAAATAAACCATTTGCAGCACATAAAGATCATCAAAAAGCTCAAAAATGGAGAGAAGAACCAACCTTGTTTACTACAAAAACACTATGTTCAAATTGTCAACCCGTGTTCTCTGATGAAGGTCGAGACTAGGTCCAAACTGTTATGAGTCCCAAGAACCTACTTCAGCAAAGAAGAAAATGGGCATAAGCTAAAAAAGAATTACCTCGATTTTTATGCAGCTTGATTTTCAGTCTGATGGAAGAAGCTGAAATCATCAGAAGCAAAATTAGGGATTTTGATTTTTGCAATTGATGTAACCGTATTTAGACCTCTTTTAGCTAGTGCTCCACATGGTTTTTATTTGTATTTAGCTTAGGTTTTACATATTTTCTTCACATTTTAGCATCATTTAGTTTGCATTGGGTCTTAGAGTCCTTTAGGTGTTTTCTTGCATTGCACTGCATATTTTGTCTATTTCTAAGTACCAAAGGAGTCTTGGACCAAATGAGGAATGGAAGGAATGAAGAAGAGACAAGATACAAATGCAGTCTTGATCCAAATTGTCTTGAAGATCATGTCGTATGAAAGCCTTCCCGTGTGTATTTTAATCTGAAATTTTGAGAGCTGAGAGCACATTGAGTTAGCTTTCTAACGGAGGTAGTTTCAAGTAATTTGGAGGTGTACTTCAAGAGGTGTAACATCCCAAACCGAAATATGAAATTTCGGTAAGGGTGTCGATTGACACCAGGGAGCAGTGTCGATCAACACCAATGCTTCAGAATTGGTTTTTGGTTCGATTTTTAATCGCGGTTTGGCTCGGTTTGAAGGTTTAACCCTAGGGCTTCCGTATTTAAGTCTCTTACCAGACTTTTGGCCGTGTTTTTATCAGAGAAGAGATTGTGAGAGTTTTCGAAGGATTGTTGCAAAGAAATCCCTCGGAAACCATCTCGTTTGATTCCTAGAGCGTAGGGATAACCGTGCTGCGTAGCTAGTGGCGTTAGGGTTTTGTTCCTAGGAGTTTTAACATCGGTTTGTCGTGGTTTCAGTCACTATCGTTCCTCGTTCTTCGTTCATCCAAAATCGAGATGAGTGCATGATCGCGATTACGAGATTAGTTTGTTAAGACATTGAATAATTGATTTGTGATGATTATGATTGATATTCCTGTGTTTTCCTGTGATATGTTGTGGCTTGGTCGTGATTGATCTTGTAGGAGAAAACGAATCGAGTCTACGAGAGGATTTGACTCGGATTCGGTTTCTGCAAGAGGTGTCGATCGACACCTAGTGGCAGTGTCGATCGACACCACTCTTTTTGGTCGCGAAGTTTGGTTTTGGTATTGGAGTATCGATCGACACCCAGGAGAAGTGTCAATCAACACCACTTGATAAATTGTGGGAAATGCATAATTGTTGATTGTTGCATATCTGTTGAATGTTGATTGTTCGCGTAGTAGTTGACATGCTATTTTCCTATTATATAATCGGTAGGCGTGATGACCGCTTCACTGAGTATTTGTGATAATACTCACGCAACTCTTATTTTCATGTGTTGCTGGTAAAGTAAAGTCTGAGATCGTGGAATCACGGCTGGGACGAGAGGATGATAGGATGTTATGTTTGTGGTTGTTAGTCTAGTGAACTTGTGGTCATAGATTGCTAGATAGTTATTTATCCATTCCTGAATTTGGCATTTAATTTATTTTGGATTATTATTTATTTATTTTATGAAGATATTGGATTAGTTATTTGGATTTAATTGATTTATGAGTTCCGCAGTAGAAATGATTAGTTAAAAAAAAAGAGATTGGTTGTTTCATTTTGGTATTAGAGCCTAGACGGTTTTAGGACAACGGAATTTGGATGTCTGAGACTATGTGTTTAAATTGATTTTGTGTTTAGTCAATTGAATAGAGTCTTAGTATCATCCTCTTCGAGCCTTCAAAGAGATTCCACGGTATGTGATTGTTTGACCTTTATTCTGTGAATTCTAGTATCTTAGAATGTACTTTTGGTAAGTGCAGTGTGCGATGGCTACAGTATCGAGAGGTCGTGGTGGCAGAGCTGGTGGCCGTGGAGGCCGAGGTCGTGGTCGGGGTCGTGTGACTACGTCGTTCGTGTGGGTGACTCAGAGTGAGTCGTCAGAGCTGGAGGCTGTTTTGCCGATGTATCAGGAGGATTCTGTGAGCAGTGTCCATGTGGCGGTTAGGACTGCCGGTGCCGGAGGCAGTACTGGATTTGCTAGTGCGGCCATAGGCCCAGGTTCGGGTTATGCTACGAGTAGAGCTCAGGATTCGGAGGATCGTTTGGCGAAGATGCTAGCTTTAATTTTGGAGTGGCTACCGGTTGCGGTACTAGTCCAGGCTCCAATGATGAACCCAAGGGAGCAGTATCTAGTGATGTTCAACGAGATGCGGGGCATGGGTCCTTTGTCCTTCTCGGGTGGAGGGGGGCCAGAGGCAGCCAATGAGTAGAGGTTGAAGGTAGAGCGTAGGTTTCATTCTATCAGATGTCCTGAGGAGTACCGCATGGATCTGGCGGTAGGGTTCTTGGATGGTGATGCATATCTCTGGTGGACAGGAGTGGAAGCCAGGAGGAGGCAGACATTGTGGACTTAGGGTGAATTCCAGGGCAAGTTTAATGCCAGGTATTTCCCTCAAGAGGTGGTGGAGCAATTATAGTTGCAGTTCAAGAGTCTGGTTCAGGGTAATCGGTCCGTTCGTGAGTATGATGCTGAGTTCAGCAGGCTAGTGGTCTATGCGAGTAGTGGCATGGATGATGAGCGGGCTCAGATGGGCAAGTTTGTGGCAGGACTTCGGATGGGGCTGAAGAAGCCCGGCAGATCTTCCAAGTACACCTTGAGGGCGGAGTTAGTGGAGGTGCTTGCAGCAATCAAGGTTCTGGGAGAGCAGGTCTAAGATTGAGCAGTTGTTCTTTCTTTTTGGTCTTGTTTCCAGTTTTAGAGCTTTGGTTTTGGCTACATTATTTTTGGTTTTGTAGTTTCGTTTGGTGTTGTAACGAATCTACGCTTTAGAAATTTATAAGATGGAGTTTTCCTTATTTATTTCTTGTGTTTAATAAGATATGTAGTTTTTATTATTGCTAATATTCGGGAGTAAGAGTTATCATGCCTTGGACCATAAGGAGGTAGATCTGGTCAATAGGTGCTTAGAGGCGTTTAGGAATTGATTACTCTAGAGGCGGCGGTCCCGAATAACTCATTCATGGTCGGAGGTGTGTGTTCTCCGAAGGAGATGTGAGTTTCTCCTGTATACTTAGGAGATGTGAGTTTCTCCTGTATACTTATTGGGATGTGAGTTCCCCAGATACCGTTGGCTCGAAAGATGCGTCCTATGAGTGCGAGTGGTATGTCTTACTGATAAGTCATAGGATGCGTCCTGTGTAGGCCAGGGTGTGAATGAGTAAGAGTAATTAATGTATGAAAATGTAAGTAAGCTTGAGCTGGATAGGGACCTCGAAGATCGAGAGTTGATCTCGGATTGTTTTGACCGGGTTGGGTCGTTGTGATGATCTTAGTGGCCGGTTGTGTTGGGGATATTGGGTGTGGACCCCATTAGGCAATCTAATCGTAGATAAGTATAGGCATTATGTGGAGATGGTGGTACTCCAGAGTGCTTACTTAGGACGGTGGTTTCCAGTGTAAGTACTGAGAGACGGTGGTTCTCTCTAGGGGACGGTGGTTTCTCGGTGTACTTACTAGAACGGTGGCATCCAGTATATGTACTGAGAGACGGTGGTACTCTCGAGGGGATGGTGGTTTCCCTAATTGTTGTGACCCGAAGGATGTGTTATTGAGAGTGAGTGAGTAGGATAATGAGTTAAGGGTAATAAATGTCTAGGAATGTGTGTATAAATAGATGATTAGAGGAGAGCCTTTTTAGATCAGGTGAGGATCTTTTGTGATCTTAGCCAAGTATGGTCGAGATTTGGTTTATGAGAGTCGAGTAGAGATCTCGAGTGTTGTGGACCAAGTTGTGGTCGGATGTTGGCCTTCGTTAGACGAATTTTGCGGGAGTCGAGCCTAGAATTTGTATTGCGTTGGGAACTCGGTTCAGACGACCCTAGTAATGGATGTAGCGTTTATGGTCGTGCATGATCTTGTGGGATAATGCACGATCCATTGATCCAATTCTGGGTCTACGGTTGGTTGTGCATGTTCTTGTTTGATTGTTGCGCGATCAATCTAGCAGACCTAGTTTGAATTAAGAAATGTTGCATTAGATTTATTCCAGGCGAATCTGGGCGGGGTAAGCTTTATGCGGTATACCCTTTGGTTCCAAGAAATTGTTCGGACTACTGAAGACAGTTTTAATATGGAGGTTTGTAGGCGTGTAGACATTATTGCTCTAGGGAGATATGTATTCTCTCATATGGGGGTAGTGGTCCAAAATTACTTATTTGGGAATGGTATTTCCCAGTATAAGTAGGGGGAGATGTATTCTCTCTTGAGGGGATGGTGGTTCCCCTGTGTTTTTGTGACTCAAGGTCCCAAGAGTGCGAGCGATTTGTTACCTGACAGCTCCAGGATGCGACCTGTAAGTGTCATGGTCTATATCTGACAGCTCCAGGATGCGTCCTGCGAGTGTCAGAGTATTGATTGATTTAAGAGCAATAGATGTTTGCTACGGCCGAATAAACCTAGGATTAGAGATGTGCTTTGAAGGTCATGAATGGATCTTGAGGAAGATCGTTATATTACCAAGTGCTCAGTTGGAGCTGCGATGGTATGCTAGAGTCTGGTTAGCGGGTTTTACCAGTAGATGGTTCGAGTCTTCAAATGCTTGTACACGGGAGAGTTGATTACACTATAGGAAGTGTTTTTCCTAATTATAACCAGAGCTTGAGGGAGACGTCCTGATAGTGGAGTGGCATCGGTATCGTTACTTCGAAAGAGATGTCCTGAGAGTGTGATGATGTCGATAAAAGTATGAGTAATCAAAGTTCGAGTGTTGCATAAGTATGAGACGGAACATGAACCTCAGGGTTCGGGTGTGTAAACCTGGTAATACCAGTCAGTGGACCGCAGCATGCGATAAGTGACAGAGGGTGGAAGCGGATTATGGTTTCGATCGTTTCCAAGGTATATTTACCTAATTGGCATCATTGGATGTTATCCGGTTTATGGGGGTCGTCCGAATAAGTCGGCACCTTCCCTGGCCATTAAGAAGACTGATGGAGCATCGGTTCTGGCTAGGAGGTATGTTTGAGAATGAGGTGATCATCAGTAGATCACTTGTGTTTGGCTGAGTTGTCTTGAATAGCAACTATTCCGGCGAATACCGAGATGGCTCCATATAAAGCTTTGCATGGGAGGCAGTATAAGTCACTTATATGTTGAACCCAAGTGGGGGAGAGGATCAT
Source organism: Draba incana (assembly GCA_963576765.1). Classification (NCBI taxonomy): domain Eukaryota; kingdom Viridiplantae; phylum Streptophyta; class Magnoliopsida; order Brassicales; family Brassicaceae; genus Draba; species Draba incana. Next base: position 19,986,330 of record OY755212.1, on the reverse strand, counting down.
CGTAGGTGTAGGTTAGTGTAGGAAACGACGGGAAGCATCTGTGTTTTTAAGATGAGCAAAAAGGAGGCTAAGGATTGGCAGCGGAGTTTTGCTGTTAAGAGGAGTTCAGAATGGGAGTTTAAAGTAGCAGATCGTGGGTATCTTCAGGTGTTAGTGTTGAGGGAGTGCAAGCGTGTTTGGTGGAGTTGGTGGCCAAGTTTCCAGTGGAACTTCAGCCAGTATTGTCGGTAGCAACGAGACCTTTGAGGATTCTCGAGAGGAGAATTAAGGTGCTACGTGATGAAAAGTTGCTTTGTTGAAAGCTTGCGGGCTAATGTAGTTTTTAGAGGTGGAGATTTGGGAACCTGAGGCAAGGATGGAGTTGAAGTTCAGGAAGTTTTTTGGCAAGGAGGTTGCAATTTGAGCTTCATTTTCTTGTGGTTCCAGCTCGATTGTGCGAGCGGGGTGCTGTGTAGTTTTGTGTATTCTTGTTATGTTGTAACGACTATACGTTTCTAAGATTCATAAGATGAGGTTCCTTATTTGTCTGTGAGTTGAGATGTGTGTTCTCATTATTGGGTGGTGTGGACCACTGGTTGTCCTTTGTGATGATATTCTGGGTTGGGAATATCGTGTTCAGGCCACAAGAGGTAATCCTAGTCGGGAGATGTTTTTGAGCGTCTCAGAATTTATTACTCTAGGGGTGTGTTGCCCCCAAATAACTCATTTGTGGAGATTGTGTTCTCCTGTATACTTTTGGAGATTGTGTTCTCCAGTATACTGTGTGGGATGGTTTTCCCGTGTGCGTGTGTTGGGGCAGAGGTCCCTGTGTTACCGATTGCTCAAAAGATTGTGTTCCTGCAAGTGATAGGGGTGTTAAATGAGTTAAGAGTAATAAATGTCTAGAGTCGTGGTTGTATGCATTGGACTGGATTTGAGCCTCGGGGATCATGTGTTGGTCTCGAGTGGTTTTGGCTGGGGAGCAAGGAGTTGTGGTCCGTGATGGCCGGTTCGCGGGTTTTGGAATTTGAGTATGGTGAGCTCGAGTAGTACTGGCCGGGTTGGGTCAGGATTGTCGGTCTGTGGACCAGTGTTTGGTCTTGTTTTTGAGATTTTTCGGGTTAGAGAGTAGCGAGTTTAACAACAGGAGGTAGTTCTAGTCGATAGATGTTTATAGACATTTAGAATTTTTACTTTAGGGGCTGCGGCTCCGAATAACTCATTCATTTTTTCTGGAGATGATTAGTTCCCCTGTGTACCCGGTGTTCAAGGGATGCGTCCCGACAGGGGATGGGGCACGTGGCATCGATAGCTCAAGGGATGCGTCCTGCGAGTGGGAGGGGTGTCGAATGAGTTAAGAGTGATAAATGTTTGAAAACGGGCGTATAATCATAGACAAGAGCCTCGGAGATCGGGTGTTAGGATCTTGGGTGGTGTTGACCGGTTTTGGGTCAGGTTTGGGTCTTTGATAGACGGCTTTGTGGGATTCGAGGACGAATCCAGTTTAGTGGGGGAGAATTGTAACATCCCAAACCAAAATATGGAATTTCGATAAGAGTGTCGATCGACACCAGGGAGCAGTGTCGATCAACACCAATGCTTCAGAATTGGTTTTTGGTTCAATTTTTAATCGCGGTTTGGCTCGGTTTGAAGGTTTAACCTTAGGGCTTCCGTATTTAAGTCTCTTATCAGACTTTTGGCTGTGTTTTTATCAGAGAAATCGTGTGAGAGAGGCAGAGAAGAGATTGTGAGAGTTTTCGAAGGATTGTTGCAAAGAAATCCCTTGGAAACCATCTCGTTTGATTCCTAGAGCGTAGGGATAACCGTGCTGCGTAGCTAGTGGCGTTATGGTTTTGTTCTTGTGAGTTTTAACATCGGTTCGTCGCGGTTTCAGTCACTATTGTTCCTCGTTCTTCGTTCATCCGAAATCGAGGTGAGTACGTTATCGTGATTACGGGATCAGTTTGTTAGGAGATTGAATGATTGATTTGTGATGATTATGATTGATATTCCTTTGTTTTTCTGTGATATGTTGTGGCTTGGTCGTGATTGATCTTGTAGGAGAAAACGAATCGAGTCTGCGAGAAGATTTGACTTGGATTCCGTTTCTGCGAGAGGTGTCGATTGACACCACTCTTTTTGGTCGTGAAGTTTGGTTTTGGTATTGGAGTGTCGATCGACACCACTTGATAAATTGTGGGAATTGCATAATTGTTGATTGTTGCATATCTGTTGAATGGTTATTGTTTGCGTAGTAATTGACATACTATTTCCCTATTATGTAATCGGTAGGCGGGATGAGCGCTTCACTAAGTATTTGTGATAATACTCACGCAACTCTTATTTCCATGTGTTGCAGATAAAGTAAAGTCTGAGATCGTGGAATCATGGCTAGGACGAGAGGATGATCGGATGTTATGTTTGTGGTTGTTAGTCTAGTGAACTTGTGGTCATAGGTTGCTAGATAGTTATTTATTCATTCCTGAATTTGGCATTTAATTTATTTTGGATTATTATTTATTTATTTAATGAAGATATTGGATTAGTTATTTGGATTTAATTGATTTATGATTTCTGAAGTAGGAATGATTAGTTAAAAAAAAAGAGCTTGGTTGTTTCAAGAGGTATGTCGTTTTTAGTGAAGACATGTTGGCCAGTCCTGCTTAAGAACTAAGCCACAAAAGAGAAAACCTTCTGCCACCATCCGACCGACCTTCCCATGCTACACGGCGGTCGAGACACATTTTGGCACAAAATCCGGGTTTTGACATGGTTTGTTCCTGGGTTGACCCGGATACACTTCCTTTTTCCTATATATATATGTGTGTTTCTAAGCACATTAAAACCCTTAGTTTCCTTCCCTCTAGAGTTGTGGTAGATCTAAACTCTTCTCATGATGATTTGTAGATAATTTTCATGTTTATTATTGCATTTTACAGGAAATTTCTCCACCCTTTATCATATTGTTTATGTAATTAGTTTTCTCTCGGATTTCTTCATCATCTCGTATCATGTATTTGGATCTTTTATTTAAAGCTTAGATCTTTTTATGGGTATGGAAGTTTCTTAATCATTTCACATCAATAATCATGCTTATTGTTCGAGATAAATTTAACACGTTCAAATAGTTCTACGGAATGACAAACGAAAGGTATCTTTATTGATAAATGATCTGAAAACAATACAACTCGTAGTTATAATAAGTTGAAAGCGTAAAGTGATTACTTTGAGAAGATCTTCTGAGGTATTGCGATTCGTAGGTATCTCCAAAGGTCTGATTAGTAGGTATCAGAGCTTTGCAGAGGTATCCTCGAAGGTCTGATTAGCGTGAATCAGAGCTTCGTAGGTATCTCGTAGGTATCTTCGAAGGTCTGATTAGCAGGTTTCAGAGCTTCGTACGTCTCTCGTAGCTTGTGATTGAAAACAGCGAGAGTTTATTTCTTATGGTTTTAGTTGAGCTTTTAATCCTCCTCTGCTCTCCTTTTATAGATGTCCCTTAAAACTTAGGTCGGTTCATAGGTCGGTTTGTAGGCCGGTTCTAAACTTACCTTATAAGATTTGGACCTATGCCAATAATGCCTATATCATTTGGACCTATGCCACCTGGGCTTAGGTACCTGTTGACTTTTTTGATAAATAGGTACCTGTTGACTTTTATGATACATAGGTATGTGTTGACTTTTATGAGAAGTCAACTCACGTATTAATTTTTCCCATCAACCTGCCCCCCACTTTCTAATTTCTATTAGAATTTAGAGAGTAGTATGTCGTAGAAAAATCATTCATTAGAGTGAACCTTTCGTTTGGATATGAGGTTCGTAGCTCTCACGTCCTTTCTCTAACGTAATAGCCCTTGTTTTAAAGCCTTTGTAGACCTGTTGCGAGTTCCTTCAAACGTTTCATAGCTAATTTGGAGCTTTCATTGGATTTTTGGATGCTGCATCTATGTCAAAGCTCTAACTTTTTGGAGCTTGCGTTTTTTAAGCTCGCCCTTTTCGAAGCTTATATTAACATATTCGAACGTCGGAGCTCTTACACTAGCTATTTTGGAGCTTACGATTATGAAAGCTTGCACTTTGTCGAAGCTTACATTAATGTTACTCGAATGTTGTAACTCTCCCATAATCTTTTTCGAAGCTCACAATGATGGAATCTTGCACTTTGTGGAAGCTTGCATTTTGTAAAAGCTTACATTAACGCTTTCCGAACGTGGCAGCTCTTTCATAAACTATTTTGGAGCTCATAATTATAGAAGCTTACACTAACGTTTTTTGAACGTGAAAGCTCTCTCATAAGCTATTTCAGAGCTCACACCTAAAGAAGTTTACACCTGCGCTTCAAAGGTCGCAAAGATGTTTCAAATGTTACAACTCTTCTATAAAAGATCACTGAGGGTCGCAATTATATTGTGAGCATTGTGATGCTTCCTTTTGATAGTTATAGCTTATTCGATCGTAACGTTGGAGTTTTATCCTTGCTATTTTAGAGCTCCCAATTACGTTTTGAACATCGAGTTTGAACATCGAGGCTCAGAGTTTTAAATTTCGTTAGTGACATTGCATCTCTCATTCTAACTGTTTTTGGATTTTGTTTATGTGAACTCATTGTCATTTGCTTTACATGATCTTTAGATATTTTGTATTAAGATGCCTCTTAGTCTTTGCAGACTTTTAATCCATGATTCGAATGTGCTGTTTATTTATTGAATCATGTCGGAGCTCAGAAACATTCTCTTAGTTACTAAACTCTTTGATACATATGATCTTTCAGCAATTACTATGGTCATTGTAGTGTTTCAGAGCTTTAACTCAGTTGTTGAAATAGGTATTGCCGTAGGTATTGTAACTCATTTGTTGTAATAGGTATTGTCATAGGTACCTACCAAATATTCTTGTAATAGGTATTGTCGTAGCTCTAACAACATTTCAATACTCGCTTTTTAAACATTGCGAGCTTTTTACAATGTTTCACAACTATTTCAGAGCTTGCAATTTGTGCTATGAGGTTTGCAACAACATTTCGAAGGTCATGACCTTTCAATAAGAAATTTTTGGAGCTCGCAATTGCGTTTTAAACGTTGTGGCTTGAAGCTTACAAGTTCGTCAGTGACGTTGCAACTCTTAATCTAATAAAATTTGGAGCTTCCAATTTCTTTTCGAACGTTGGGGCTCGGAGCTTGCAATTTCGTCTATGTCGTTGAAACTGTTAATTATATTATTTAATGGAGCTCCCAACTTTGTTGTGAATGTTGGGGATCGGAGCTTGCAATTTCGTCAGTGACGTTGCAGCTCTTCATATTATTTTGGAGCTCCCAATTTCGTTTGAAACGTTGGGGCTCGGAACTTGCGATTTCGTCTGTGACGTTGCAACTATTCATATTATTATTTTTGGAGCTCCCAACTTCGTTTTTAACGTTGGGACTCGGAGCTTGCAATTTCGTCTGTGACATTGCGGCTCTTAATTATATTTTGGAGCTCCCAATTTCGTTTTAAACGTTGGGACTCGAGGCTTGCGATTTCGTCTGTGACGTTGCAGCTCTTCATATTATTATTTTTGGAGCTCCCAAATTCGTTTTGAATGTTGGGGATCGGAGCTTGCAATTTCGTCAGTGACGTTGCAGCTCTTCATATTATTTTGGAGCTCTCAATTTTGTTTGAAATGTTAAGGCTCGGAGCTTACGATTTCGTCTGTGACGTTGCAGCTCTTCATATTATTATTTTTGGAGCTCCCAACTTCGTTTTGAACTTTGTGCTCGGAGCTTGCAATTTTGTCTGTGACATTGCGGCTCTTAATTATATTTTGGAGCTCCCAATTTCGTTTTAAACGTTGGGGCTCGGAGCTTGCAATTTTGTCTATGACATTGCAGCTCTTCATATTATTATTTTTGGAGCTCCCAATTTTGTTTTGAACATTGGGGCCCGGAGCTTGCAATTTCGTCTCTGACGTTGCAGCTCTTAATCTAATAAATTTGGGAGCTCCCAATTTTGTTTCAAACGTTGGGGCTCGAAGCTTATATTTTCGTTTGTAAATTTGTAACTCATTTTTAAGTAACTTTTGGAGCTCCCAATTTTGTTTTGAACGTTGGGGCTCGAAGCTTATAATTTTGTCTGTGACGGTGTAGCTCTCATCTGGTAGGAGGTCATGCCTTCACATGCCTTCATGATGATGACCTTAGTTGTGTAGAATTTTTTTTTTTTTTGAGTTCACAAAACTCTTTGGTTGGAGTCAACGTCTGTAAACGTGAATAATACTATTGTCGTCTTTTTTTTTTTTTTTGAATCGGAACTGTGCCTTAAAGGATAAGGCTGCCTACGTACTTTGTCGTTCCAATTGTTAGGTGTGCTCTTTCCTTTCTTATCTTGTAGCTTGTATGCCCCCAATCCACACACTTCTGTTATCTTGTGAGGACCTTCCCAAGCGGACCTTAGCTGGTTCTCTGGATCAACTTGTAGCTTATGCATGATAACCTCGAGGTCGATCCTTAGCATGTCAGCGTGTGACCATGCAAAGAAATCGGAGTTAGACCTGAGAAAGTGGATAAGTCTCCTTCGTATATTGGTTGGCAACTTTGAGCCGATCCTTTTAGGGTTGTTTTTCGATAGCAAAATCTTGTCGAGCTATTCGACTTTTGGTTTCTCAACAAGGAGAAGAGATGATGGACTATGGGGTTTAAAAGGCTATTTATCTTTGCCTTTTAGCGCAGTTTGATAATATGAACGCGAGTTTTCTTGCCCTCCTCTTATTTCCTTAATTGCCCTTGGTGTTTAAAATTTGATATATTGGTGAATGGTGGAAGGTACTGCACCCATATTGTGAATCCATGGACGTCCCATGATTGCATTATAAGCTGAAGTGCAATCAACTATCAAGAACCTTGTTTGTTTGTTGATTCCCTCTTTGTACAAAGGTAACATCAGTTCTCCCACACTTTGTTTCGCCTCTCCACTGAATCCTACAAGTGGTATTGATTTTCTTGTAACCGGAGCTTCATCCAATCTCAGCTCTTTGTAAGCTCCCAAGTAGAGAATATTCGTAGAGCTTCCGTTATCAATAAGTACTCTTTTCATCAGGCTGTTAGCGATTGTCAAAGATATGACAAGTGCGTCGTCGTGGGGACCTAACACTCCGTCACTTTCATCATGTGTGAAGCTTATTGGACACGTTGATATTGCTTCGCGTATGCCAATGTCGTTGCTTTGCCAATTTCTTGTACTCCTGGCGCTTTTCTTAGCATCTGAATGAGTTATCCCACTTATCTCCGAACCTCCAAATATGACATCAATTACGTGGTCGACCTTCGGATGTGAAGCTCTATCGTTGTTTGTGTCATCGATGCGACTCCTAGCTTTGTCAAAGAGAAATTCTCTAAGGTATCCTTTCTTAAACAGCTCATTCACCTCCATTCTGAGTGAAATACAATCTTTAGTTTGATGACCGTGATCGTTGTGGAATTTGCACCACTTTGTAGTGTCATGCTTGTCATCTGGGTTTTCATCTTTTGAGGCCATCTTACTGTTCCCCCTAGTTGCTTTACTGCCACGATCAATTATGCATAGTATATTGAAAAATTGCTAATATCAGGCCATGTAGACGTTGGACGTTTGTCCACATCTGCTAGGCTGAATGGTCGATGGGAGCTTCTATTGTCATTCTGATTATCGTTTCTGCTGCTGGTGTTTTTGCTGCGAGGTCTACGATAAGGTCTATCATCTCTTGTATGTTTTTTGGTCTGTTCCACATGTGATTCAGACCGTTGAGAGCGTCGATGATGATAACCAGGGTCTTCTTCCCATTTTATTTGTGCCCATGCTTTTGAAAGCACATCTTCCATCGTCTTGCATTGATTTTTTGTCAGCTCTTTGTATAAATCACCATCTAGGAGCGGACTTCTCTTGAAGGCCAAGATAGCTGTAGCCGTAACACAACTTGGGATAAACACCTTCTCTTTGTTGAAGCGTCCGACATAGCTTGCGAACTGTTCGACAAAGCGATCGGTTAGCAAAGCAAACGAGTCGATAAAAGCTTTTGGTAGGTTCATAAATCATTGGAGGGTTGGTCCTGTGAGACTCGAACCGAATCCCTTGCACATGCTAGGTTCACGGTATTCTCTCTCGATTGCGATAGTGAACATCCGTTGTTTGTACTGAGCGATGTGGTTGTCAGGATCTGTTGTTCCGTCGTACATCATCATTGAAGGGATTGTGTATTTTATTGCTATTGTGTGATTTTAGTGTGATTATTGTTCTGTTCATCGTGAAATTGTATCGCTCGATGAAACAGAATCGAGCTGTGCGAGGATTGGGCTCGATTGAGGTTTATGCGAGGAGTGTCAATCGACACCTAGAGGAAGTGTCGATCGACACCCATTCGTGTTATTGCGATGTTTGTGTTTGGGAATTGTGTGTCGATCGACACCTGGAGGTTGTGTCGATCGACACCAAGTTGTGTTTCCCGTGTTTCATATTGTTGTGTCGATCAACACCGTCTGTTGGATTGCTGATTTTTGGTTGTTTGTTCTCTTTTTGGTAAATTTAACATTGTGAATTGATGGTTGATTGCGTAGTTTGACATTCATTACCCTTATTATGTAACCAGTAGACGGGATGATCGCCTCACTGAGTATTTGTGATAATACTCACACAACTCGTTTTTCCATGTGTTGCAGGTAAAAGGATTGTGTAATCGCGGAATCATGGCGTAGAAAGAGGATGATAGGATTTATTATGTGTTGCATTTTAGTAGACATAGTGTTTAGGTTGCTAGAAATGTTAGATATATTATTGGAATTGGACTTTAGATTTAATCGGTTTAAATTAGAGTATTGGTTTTATTGGATTTATTTATGTGTTCTGCTGGTTATTGATAATGTTGAATTGACCTTTGAAAATTAATAATTATGGAATTATTAATTCGGGTTAATTATTTATTAAATTTTTTTTTAAAAAAAGTGTTGGTTGTTTCATTTTGGTATCAGAGCATCTACGGTTTTAGGACAATAGATTAAGATGATTTGAGACGATGTGTTTAATTGTTTATGTGTCTTTAGACAATTATTAGTCTTAGATCATCCTCTTCGGGCCTTTAAAGAAATTATGCGGTAAGTGTTTATGTTTGCTTGTAACTTCTATTCTCAGTAGTTATCGTATCTTTGTCTGTATTTTTGGGAAATGCAGAGTGATGGATATTGGAGCTAGAGGTCGTGGTCAGGGGCGCATGTTTGAGTCGTTCGATGGCGTGGCTGGGAGGGTTTCGCAGGTGGCAGATTCACACATGTTTTTTGTGGGGTTCGTGAGTAAGACTAGTTTAAATGCCAGTGCTAGTGATGGTGGTGCTAGAAGGGGTGTCGGGGTAGCTGGTAGTGTAGTGGACCCAAGTATGGGTGCTGCTGCAGCTCAGGACCGTGAGGATCGTCTGGTGAGTTTGTTGACGCTAATACTAGAGAGGTTACCGGCGGTGGTTCCTGTGCAGGCTCTAGTAGAGCCTCAAGTGGTTGAAGAACAGCTGAGGGTTGTGGTGTCAGAGGTGCATTTTACTTATCATGTGCTGAGGAGGCGGATGGAGTCTTTGGGTTCGGGGTTTTTCTCAAGCAGAGTTTGACCTCACGGAGCCAATGAGTAGGTTATGAGGGATGAGCGTGTTTTTTGTTCGAGCTTAGATTTTGTGGAGTATCCGGCGGCAGCAGTGGTTGTTCCGCCAGTGGTTGATCCAGCTATTTAGCCGAGGAGGCAGCAACGAGATGTGGTTCTTAGCCAGGGCGGCAAGCCTGCGCTAGGGCAGAAGAGGAAAAAGAAGGACACTTCCAAGCCGAGTTCGTGAGATCGTGGTTACTTCGGGTGTGGGAGCATGGAGCACCGCGTGGTGAGCTGTCCTTTGAGAGCGGAGTTACGGGAGGCTTGAGTTTGTTTCCTCTGCAGGGAACAGGGGCATATCAAGCCTAAGTGTCCTAAGTTGTCGCAGAAGTCAGAGGCAACGAGCGAGCATGATCTGAGAGAGTAGATCAAGGATCGAGCAGTGTTTCATTTTGTTTTTCAGTTCCAGATTTTTTAGCTTTGGCTATTATGTTACTGGATTTTGTATTCTCGTTTGGTGTTGAAACGATTATTGCAATTTTAAATTTTATAAGATAAGTTTTTGTTTTCTTATACTTTGGCTTTTGGCGGACTTGCTGTTTAGTCATGTGGAGTTATGCGTTTTTATTCTGAGTATGGACTGGCTGGAGCGTTCAAGGTCCATCAGAAGTGTCATCGAGGACGCGTAGTGGTCGAACGCGATGGAGCGAGGTTGGTTAATCATGGAATGAGACCAACTTCGGGGAGTTGCGTGTTTTTGCGGCTCAAGTAGAGCAAATGATGGAAGTTCTGGTTATGTAGTGAATTACCAAGGACTTAACCGAGTCATTGTGGGGAAACAAGTACTCTCTCTCGAGGACTGAGGAATTGTTGGATTAGTTGAGGGGTTCTACCTAGTTTTACAAGATAGAATTGACGTCGGGTACCATCAAGTTTGATTGTGGAGGTAGACATTTGTAGACAGCTTCGAGGACGAGGTATGGTAATTATGAGGTTATGGTATACCGTTTGGGGGGGACGAATACACCAGCAACAATCATGAAGCTTATGAAAGGAGAGTTTCAGGATAGTACTCGGATGAGTTTAGGATCATCTCCATGGGTGATGTTCTGGTGTATTTGAGGAGCCTGAGGAGTCTCATCTTAAGTGGGTTCTAGAAAAGTTTCGGGAGCAGAAGTTGTTTGCTAGATTGAGTAAGAGTAACTGCTAGTAGCGAGAAATGGAGTTTCTCGGCCTTTTCGTTTTGCAGAACGAGTGTCTGTGGATCTGGCAAAGTTGGCCTAGACCGAGAAACGCTATCAAGATCAAGAGTCTTGGGTTGGAAGGATTGCAGGAGATTCCTTAAGGGATTTGCGAGCATGGCGCCATTAGGATGAAGCTGACAGAGAAGGATGTTTCCCTAGTCTGGTCTCAAGAGTATGAGGCCGAGGCTTTGGGTAGAATTATTTTGGATGATTAGGATTTGAGCATTCTTATACCATCTAGGATAGGCTAACCTGATGGCAAATTTTTTGGGTCGACGGAGAGTTGACTCAGCTCGGGAGCAGAATGTAAGGCGTTAGTGAGCGGGACTAGCACATTTTGGTTAGGTGCTATTTCGCAGTAGTTGTTAGTTGGTTTAATTTTTCAGGTCTCTTTGAATAGTACATTTCAGGTGCGTAGGCGAGCGTGTGGCCCATGGATAGGTACGCTAAGGCTTCACTAGTTGGTTTGGGCTTCTTGAGGCAGTTCTAATCTTGATGTTTATAGGCGTTTGGAGTTTATTGCTCTAGGGGAAGGTGTTCCCGAATAACTCATTACTTTGGAGACAGTGGCTCTTCTGTATACTTATTTGGGATAGTGTTCCCAATATAAGTATTTGGGAACGGTGGTTCCTGGTGTTACTTATTTGGGATAGTGTTCCCAGTATAAGTATTTGGGGAACAGTGGTTCCCGGTGCTACTTATTTGGGGATAGTGTTTCCCAGTATGAGTAGTAAGAGATAGTGTTCTCTAATGGGGACGGTGGTCCCTAGTGTAACTTACATGGGGATAGTGTTTCCCAGTATAAGTAGTGAGAGATTGTGTTCTCTCGAGGGAACGGTGGTTCTCTGGATACCCAAAGCTCAAAGGATTCGTTCCTGAGAGTTGAGGGGTATGTTACACCAATCGTTCAAAGGATGTGTTTCTGCGAGTGACAGGGTGTAATGAAGTTAAAAGTGATAAATGTTTGTAACGCGCAAATAAACATAGGATTAGTGAAGTGTTTCGAAGGTCATGAATGGATCTTGAGGAGGGTCAATTGTGTTGGCCTAGTGTTCAGTTAGAGCAGAGATGATATGCGGGGGTAAGGAATGGCGAGTTAATATCACATAAGGTAATGCTAGTCTTCAGGTGCTTGTACACATATGAGTTGATTACTCTAAAAGAAGCATTTTTCCTATATATACAAAGCTTGAGGGAGACGTCCTGAGAGTGGAGTGGCATCGGCATCGTTACCTTGAAGGAGACGTCTTGAGAGTGTGATGATGTCGGTAATAGTATGAGTAATCAATGTCCGATCGTTGCATAAGCATGGGATGGGATCTCAGGGTTCAGGTGTGTAACTCCGTGTAATATCGGCTAGTGGATTGTAGCGTGCGATAAGTGTCAGCTAATGGAAGCGAAGTATTAGCTTCTGAGTGGATGGATGCGGAGTTGACCATCCCCGATTGGAAGTGGATTTCAGGTGGGATTACCTAACTCGTGGCCGTGAAATACTGTATGGGTTATGGTGGATCGTCCGATTAAGTCGGTACATAGAGAAGCGGTTTTGGTTATGAAGTTGGTGGAGAAGATGAGGAGATTGCATGGGGCGCCAGCCCGTATGGTTCAAATAGGGATCTTAAGTTACGTCAAACGGAGAGAGTAATTCACACATTGGAGTTTTTGCTGGGAATGTGTGCTTGAGAATGGGGTGGTCTTTGGGTGGATCACTTATGCCTAGCAGAGTTGTATGGTATGGAAGGCTGAGTTAGACATCTCCATGTTAGACCCGAGTGGGGGAGAGGACCCGAGTGGGGGAAAACAACTATCCTCCCCCGGACTTAGTTTTCACCGTCCCGGTGAAAAAGCAAACCTGAAGGAAGAAGAATGAAAAAGGATCTAAAACATGCATGAAAATGACATAAAAATAAGTAGTATTTACAATGGAATAAATGTGGTACCTTGGACATTAGTGTTGATATATTAGTATTTTGGTCTCTTTCACATATCGTTTTCTATTTATTTTCGTTTCTTTCTAGTTCATTTCGTGTCTTTTCAGGTTCTAGGAGGCTCTCAAGCATGGATTGGAGTCATTTGGGGTCATTGGAGCGAAAGAGAAGAATTCGGAGCAAAAAGGCGATTTTTCCTAACCGAGCACCTGCTCGGTTTGGAGCGAGCACCAGCTCGCCCGAAGAGCCGAAGCCCCTGGAATCCGGACCGACCGGTCCGTAAAGGTGGACCGACCGGTCCACTCTTAAAGCTCAAGGAGCCGAAGCCCCTGGAATCCGGACCGACCGGTCTGGATGTAGATCGACCGGTCTCCAGACCTGAAGACCCGAGACTTTGTGAAGATGGACCGACCGGTCCAGATCCAGACCGACCGGTCGGTCACCCAGAACCGGTTGCCCTAATTTTTTATTATAAATAAGACCCACCCACTCTCTAAAACAGAGTTCACTTTTTCTGATTTTTCATTTTCCCCATTCAAAAGGTTGAGACTCATTTGTTCTAAGATCTTGAGATCCATCAAGTGTTTTCATTTCCTTGGATTTTGCTTGTAAGATTCGGAGGATCATCCACGACTTTCTATTGAGAAGATTTCTTAAACCCTTATCTCTTTGCTTTTTCATGATGAATCATTCTCATTTGATTGCTGCGTTTTTGATCTCCATGGTTGAGTAGTCTCATAGCTAGATTAGGGGATTTCAATGGTGAATTAGGATGATAGTGACTGAGCCAAATAGGAAATGATATCATTGTCTTCATCAATCGGGATTCGTAATGCTTAGGCTAATTTGATCACCTAGTCTATGATTTCAAGTTTAACTTATTCACGACAGTGCTCTAGATTGCTAGATAAACCATTGATGAGCAATCGGTGTGTAACCAACGACAGTTGATTGTTGCTATCGATTGTGAACAAATCGAACCATTTTGTTAATGCTTATCAACATCTCTGAATCCAAACGACAGTTTAGGCATTTAGGGTGTTAGATAAAGATATTGATACATCACGACAGTGGGGTAATATTACATTTATGTTTGAGTTCTAGATTGCGCTAAAATTGAATCCTGAATAGATGCTCAGTCCTAAATCCGAATTCACCGGCGAATGATCCTGATCTAGTGCCTTTATCTTATTGAATTTACATCGTTTTAATTATCGTTCTGTTCATTGTTTCACTGCAAACCAACTCCCATTTTGTCTTAGCTTTAAATATAAATCTATAGCTTCATAGAGTAACCTTGGTCTCTGTGGATTCGATACCTAAAATACTACTGCTTTTGTCTGTACACTTGCGGATTTATTTTGGGGTTAAAACCTGTGGAATCAAGTTTTTGGCGCCGTTGCCGGGGACCAATTGCGTTACCTTTGAAATTTGATTTCAATTTATAGTCTAAGACGTTTTTCTAATTTTTTTTTGTTTTCATTTGTTTTTGGTATGTTTCAGGTGCATGACCAGTAGAAGAACAAGATGAAACATCACCGAACCGTTAGTCAGTGCTTCAAACGAAGAGTTAGCTCGCCTCGAACATCAAAACCGTCGGCGAAGAAACTCGCCTAATCCGGATACTATGGCTAATCAGGAAGATATGAACTCTCAGTTACAGATACTAAGAGATAAGATTGCAGTACTGCAAAGAAATCAGCCACGAGCTCCTCCTTTACAACCGGGAATTGGGGATTCGGATAATCCCCATGCTTTCTATCAGAACCGTTCGGCTATCGTTTCACCGACAATTCAGAGGCAAGACTACGAGATCAAGCCTCAGATGATCTCATTGGTGAAACAACACTTGTTCCACGGATTACCAGCTGAGATACCGATGGATCACATCGAGAACTTCGAAGAAATCTGCAGCACTACGGGGTCTAATGGGGTTCCGAGCGAGTTCCTGAAATGCAAGTTGTTCCCATTCTCACTTTCGGACAAGGCTCTAAGGTGGTTGAAATCATTGCCAGCTGGTTCTTTGAAGACATGGGATGAGGTTAGAGCCGCGTTTCTGGACAATTTCTACACAAAATCCAAAACGGCATCTTTGAGGAACAAGATCTCTTCGTTCCAACAACACTCTGGAGAAGCTTTCTGTGAAGCTTGGGAGAGACTTAAGGAATATTGTAGGGAGTACCCTCATCACGGTTTCAAGGATGAGCAAATTCTGGGTATTTTCTATGATGGAGTTGAATGGGACTATCGTAATGCTCTAAATGCTGCGAGCAACGGAGACTTCATGACCAAGACAAGAGACGGTGCATTCGAGCTGATTGAGAACTTTGCTTCAAGATCCAACAACAAAGCTCCCGAGTATGATAGGTCCAAGAAGGTTAACACGGTGGACACTCAGAAGATTGATGAGTTGACAGGGAAGGTTAATCTACTCCTACGTGAAAATCAGAGATCGGTAAAGCTTGTAGAGGAAAATGAGGAAACACCCATCCTTCAAGAGTTTGAGGATGATGAGACCGCCGGAGCTCAAGAGGTTAATTTCGTGAGTGGCCAAGGATATCAGAACCGTGGGTTCAACCCCAACTACCGGAACCACCCCAACCTCTCTTACCGAAGCACCAATGTGGAAAACCCACAAGATCAAGTCTACCCGCAGCAAGGAAGTTCGAATCAGAATGCACAAGGTTCAGGATATCAGAAATACTACCCCAACAACTCTCAAGGGAGGCAGTTCGTCCCGAATCAGAATCGGTTCCGAGGAAACCAACAACAAGCTACTCAGTTCACCACACCACAATAAGCTCCATCCGCATCTAACTCTCAAGACGAGTTGAAGAGTCTCATGCAGCAGTTAATGGTCAACCAACAGAAGGCATCCACGGAGATTAATACCAAGGTAGATCGCATGTACGAAGATCTGAATGCTAAGTATGAGGCCGTCACCGCACATGTGAAGAAGTTGGATACACAAGTGGCTCAAACCGCCGAGGCTGTCGAAAGACCCGCTGGGTCTCTTCCAGGACGTGGTGAGTCTAATCCTAGGAAGGAGTATGATGTGCATGCTGTTGAATTGAGGAGTTGAAGGAAGATGGTACCGCCTACGGTTACAAGCTCTCGCGTGAAAGCTAAGGAGAAGATACCCGAGCACCAGGCTCATGAGGACGGTTTATCACAGGAAGATGGAGTTAAAGAGATTGGATCAAGCTCAAGGGCACCTCCGGTTCCTGACCGAGTCGATTATGCGGAAAATTTTTCCGAGCGCCTGCTCCCTACTGCCGAGCACCCGCTCACTCAAGACGCTCCCAAGAAAAGTTCTGAGGCTGCACCTGAACGAGTTTATATACCCAAGGTGCCTTACCCAGAACCTCCCAAGAAATCTAGGAAAGATTTGGAAAATGCAAAGTGTAAGGAAATGCTTAAGGACTTGACGGTAAAGCTTCCTTTAACTTATGCCGTTCAGATGATTCCGTCACTCAAGAGGTAAATGAAAGAGTTAGTCGCTGGAAAGGTAGTTGAAGACGAGAGTGCAATGATGGTTTCTAAGGAGTGTAGTGCAATACTTCAGAGTAAGGTGTTAAAGAAGAAAGTTGATCTAGGAAGATTTGTGATTTCCGTAAAGATTGGACCTTGCACGTTTGCATGTTCATTGTGCGACTTAGGAAGCAGCGTGAATTTGATGCCATATTCTGTGGCTAAGCGTTTGGGCTTCACCGAGTTCAAACCCACCAAGATCTCAGTGGTTTTTGCGGATCGGTCTACAAAGCTTCCGGTAGGTGTAATAGAGGATTTGCATGTCCGAATTGGGGATACTCTAATCCCAGCCGATTTCGTGGTTCTAGAGCTTGATGAGGAACCTAAGGATCCGTTGATTTTGGGCAGAGCTTTCTTACGCACATCACGTGCCATTATTGATGTCAAAGAAGGCATAGTAGATCTCCGTCTACGAGATATGATAGTCCGGTTTGAGATGAGCAAACTTCTCAAGAAACCGATGATAGATGGGCACACGTTCGTTATCCATGATGAATCAGAGCTATTAGAAGATGAGATTGAAGAGATTCTAGCAAAAGATCCGCTTGAAGTCGCATTGACTAAAGCCGATGGAGAATATGGTTTTCTGAGTGAAGACACCGAAGGATTCGCTAAGTTTCTGGATTATAATTCCCGAGTGGAAAAAGGGGATGAATATCTGAATTTGGGAGAGGATACGCTAATCGAAGATGCACGACTACCTACTCAGTCTACTATTCACAGAAGCTGGAATTGAAGACCCTTCCAGAAGGGCTCAGGTACGCGTTTCTCGGTCCTAACTCCACTTACCCAGTTATAGTGAATGTTGAATTGAACAATGTTGAGATTACCTTGCTTTTGTGTGAATTGAGAAAGTATAGGAAGGCTCTAGGATATTCACTTGATGATATTACTGGTATATCTCCTGACTTATGCATGCACAGAATACATCTAGAGGATGAATCGATGACTTCGGTCGAGCATCAGAGACGGTTAAATCCGAATCTCAAGGATGTCGTCAAGAAAGAGATAATGAAACTTCTAGATGCAGGGGTGATTTATGCTATATCCGACAGTAAATGGGTTAGCCCTGTGCATGTTGTGCCTAAGAAAGGGGGTATTACAGTGATTAAAAACGATAGAAATGAGTTGATACCAACTAGGACAGTAACCGGACATAGGGTGTGTATAGATTATCGGAAATTGAATGTTGCTACTCGCAAGGATCATTTTCCTCTACCGTTTATCGATCAGATGCTTGAGCGTCTAGCTAACCACCCTTATTACTGTTTCTTAGATGGTTATTCAGGTTTCTTTCAGATCCCTATCCATCCGGAGGACCAAGAGAAGACGACGTTCACATGCCCTTACGGCACTTTCGCGTACCGACGTATGCCTTTCGGTTTGTGTAACGCCCCAGCAACGTTCAACGTTGTATTATGTCCATTTTTACTGATCTTATTGAGGATATTATGGAAGTGTTTTTGGATGAATTCTCTGTGTATGGGAGTTCTTTCTCTTCGTGTTTGTCTAATTTGTGCAGGGCACTGCAAAGGTGCGAGGAGAAGCATCTCGTTCTAAATTGGGAGAAGTGTCACTTCATGGTCCGAGATGAGATAGTGCTTGGCCACCGAATATCAGAGAAGGGGATAGAAGTCGACAAGGCTAAAATAGAGGTGATGATGAGTTTACAACCGCCAACTACGGTTAAGGGGATCCGAAGCTTTTTGGGACATGCCGGCTTCTACCGTCGGTTCATCAAGGATTTCTCCAACATTGCTAGACCCCTCACTAGATTGTTGTGTCAAGAGGTGAAGTTTGACTTCAATAGTGACTGTTTGGCAGCATTTCACACCCTTAAGGGTGCCTTGGTTAGTGCGCCGGTAGTACAACCGCCTGATTGGGAACTGTCGTTTGAAGTCATGACCGATGCGAGTGATTTTGCTGTGGGAGCCGTTCTAGGTCAGAGGAAAGACAAGAAGCTCCACGTGATATATTACGCTAGTCGGACGATGGATGATGCTCAATGCCGGTATGCTACTACCGAGAAGGAGTTATTAGCGATTGTATTCGCTTTTGACAAGTTCAGGTCGTACCTCGTCGGGTCTAAGGTAATTGTTCACACCGATCATGCCGCATTGAAGTATTTGCTGACCAAGAAGGATGCTAAGCCCAGATTGCTGAGATGGATTTTGTTGCTTCAAGAGTTCGATCTCGAGATTCGAGATAAAAAAGGGTCCAAAAATGGAGTTGCGGATCATTTGAGTAGGCTACACGTTGAAGATGAAACGCCTATGGATGATAGTCTACCGGATGAGCATATCTACTCGGTTGAAATCTGTAACACTTTCCAACCACCAGGTCGAGCACCTGCTCAAATGTTCTTTTGCGGAATGATTCAAAATGCTCAACCTCCGAGTTTCCCTTGGTTCGGTAAGTTCGCTAACTTTCTGGCTACTGAAAAGGTTCCTGAAAATCTAACGGGAAGCGAGAGAAAGAAGTTTTTCCGCGATGTTAGTCGCTACTTTTGGGATGAGCCGTATTTGTACAAGCATTGTTCAGATGGGCTCTATAGGAGATGCGTATCGGCGGCAGAGATCCCTGGGATCTTACAACATTGTCATGGTTCGTCTTATGCTGGGCATTTTGCCACATTCAAGACGCTTTCGAAGTTATTACAAGCTGGTTTCTGGTGGCCAACGATGTTCCGGGATGCGAACAGATTTGTGTCTAAGTGGGATGCCTGTCAGAGGCAAGGGAACATCAGCAAGCGTAATGAAATGCCCCAAAACTTCATTCTGGAAGTTGAGGTTTTTGATGTATGGGGAATAGACTTTATGGGACCGTTTCCATCCTCCTATGGAAACGAGTACATCTTAGTGGCTGTTGATTCTGTGTCCAAATGGGTTGAGGCCATTGCTTCCCCAACAAATGATGCCGCTGTGGTTTTAAAGATGTTCAAAACCATAATATTCCCTAGGTTTGGAGTCCCGCGAGTAGTGATTAGTGATGGAGGGACTCATTTCGTCAACAAGGTTTTTGAGAACCTTCTAAAGAAACACGGTGTCAAGCATAAGGTTGCAACAGCTTATCACCCGCAAACTAGTGGTCAAGTTGAGGTTAGTAACAGAGAAATCAAGAGTATTCTTCAAAAGACTGTAAGTACCACTAGAAAAGACTGGGCCGCTAAGTTGGATGACGCGTTATGGGCTTATAGGACTGCCTATAAGACTCCGTTGGGGACAACGCCTTTTCATTTGGTGTATGGGAAAACATGCCATCTCCCGGTGGAGCTTGAGTACAAGGCGGCATGGGCTGTCAAGATGCTTAACTTTGATATCCTTAGTGCGTCAAAGAGAGAGCTATGCAGTTGCACGAATTGGAGGAGATTAGACATCTCGCCTATGACAACTCGAGAATCTATAAGGAGCGGACGAAAGCTTATCACGACAAGAGGATTATTTCCCGTAATTTTGCTCCTAACGATCAAGTCTTGTTGTTTAATTCACGCCTCAGGTTGTTTCCGGGCAAGCTCAAGTCAAGATGGTCGGGTCCGTTCACAATCAAAGAAGTAAGACCACATGGAGCTATAGTGTTGCTGGACACTAAAGAAGGAGAGTTTATACTAAATGGTCAGCGGGTCAAGCCTTATCTCGTAGACACACGCATTGGAGAAGGTGGATCTATTCCCCTTACCGACACTCCCCAAGCTTCAAACGCTTTACAAAGTCGAGCTAACGACTTAAAACAAGCGCTTGATGGGAGGCAACCCATTGGTACGGTTTCTAGTACATAATTTGCTTTAAATTTTCTTTTATCATTAACATCTTATTTTTGCTTTCAGTTTTTGCGTCCTAAAAAAAAAAAAAAAAAAAAAAAAAAAAAAAATTGTGTTGAAGGTCTCAGGGAACCAGACCGGTCGATCCTAACCCAGGACCGGTCGGTCTGGCAGCAAGACATGACCAAGGTCCCTGGAATTGGGACCGATCGATCCTCACCTAGAACCGGTCGGTCCGTGTCAAAGTGCAACACCCGATTTCCCTCTGGAAATCGGACCGACCGATCCAGTATCAGGACCGGTCGGTCCATTACCCGAAGGCCCACTCCGAATTTTCCTTTTTCTCTAAAAAAAAAAAAAAGAAAAAAAAAATAATTTTCTTATAAAAGCCCTAGGTTTCTTTTCTTTTACTAACACTTTTCTTTTCTTTTTCTTATAGAAATCCCTGCCTCCTCTCTCCACTTCTCTCTTTCATCAATTTCCGTCGCTCAACTCTCTCTCTCTCGCAGCCAATTCCAATCATGCCACCAAAGTTGCGATTCGCAAAACAACACAGGAGCAAGGATATTGGCTCTTCCTCCTCATCTCGGAGACCCACCACGTTCCCATGGCCTCGCCCTGAAGATACTCTGTTCGATATTGACACCGCTGGGCTCCCGCCTAACTCAACCACTGTTTGGGACGAGATAAGTACTTTCAACTACAACAAGCTATTTGCTTTGAAGCTTGAACCAACTAGGTTCTTGTGTGAGCAAACCTTGACGGAACTAGGTCTTAGAGAGCAAGTGCGTAGCATTCTTCTCAACGCTAGTTGCATGTGTTTTGCTCTGGAGGAGGATGTTCTTTACCCGGATTTAACTCGACAATGCCTTGCTACCGCCACTCTCACTTACGCAAACCCGGAGAGACCATCCTTGCACGTAGCAACATTCTCGTTCTTTGCTGGAGGAACGAGATACGCGATCTCGATGACAGATTTTTGCAACATCTACGGTTTTCACGCCACAGACAAGAACCTGGAGGCACCTAAGAGATTCAACGAATCCAAGACGTTCTGGAACGTCATTGCTTCTGGAACATACTCGAGCAACTCAGCAAGCCAAACCCGCCTCCGTCATCCTGCTCTCCGCATTACCGCGCGCCTTCTCAGCAACTTGCTGTTTAACCGAGCTGCAGGTAACAAGGTACATATTGATGAGTTAATGCTGCTGTTTTTGGGTGTTGGTCCGATTATAGGGAATGGAGACTCAGCGCAATATGAGCATTATCGCTATAACTTAGGCATCCGATTCGCCGAGACGATATGCGCCATAAAGTGTCAACTAGGCTTGACCAACAATGGACCACGTATTGAGCGCATTGGAAGCTTGCTCACTTCACTTTTCCGTCATCTCAAAGTGGATCTATCCAAGGCTTCTTACGTCGAAGAACTATCGCGTGTGGATATGCAGCACCTGCTAAACTCAAAGATCATCGTCAAGCCAAGTGCTTATTAGTTCATAGCTCCCAACGGGGATCCAAAATTCATTATGCTTCCATGTCCACACCTCACACAGCTCAACACGATGGCTGACCTTGCGTTTCAGCCACCCCCGGAGTTTCTAGTGCCAAATCCGAGCCGCCTTTCTCCACCTACCAAAGCGACCACCTGCTCACGTAAGAGCGAATCAAAGCCGACCACCTACCCACAACCCAGCTTCGAGGACGTTGGCTCTTCCATTCCTCGCCTCACTTACAACACCATCCCTACCCCTGGTGAGTTTGATCTCTCTCCCATCTCTGATGCTGCTGATAGTGTTGATTATAGGCAATGGATGATCCAATCAACGATGAAGAACAACAGCCTAATGCAGAAGATTTTGGAGACACTTTCCAAAGTTCGACCTGTTCCATCGTCCTCCACCTCAAGTTCGGAGCAGCCATTGGCCCACAAGAAGAGAAAGACGCGCGATGAAGGAGGCGATGAAGCTTCCACTCGGTGATATCTCTTTCACCCTTCTACTATCATTGTATTATCCATTTTATTTATCTTTATGTTTTGTCTCCATTCTCCTAAAATTTTTCACACCGGAGACGGTGTGATTTAAGTCCGGGGGAGCGGTCTGGTTGTTGTGTTAGTCCTAAGTATTTTGTTTTACGAACTTATTTTCGATTTTTATTGAGTCTGTTTTTTAGTCTGTTTTTGGAATAATGAACTTGATCTTTTGGAATTCTTTTCGGATTAAGGATTACTTGCATGACTTACAGCGTGGCCAAAATCCTGTTTCGGAAAGGTCATGGGTGGTTGAAACATTCCCACACTTATCGGAATTAGGTTGATCCAATGTCATCTCAAATTTATTTGGTACCTAATCTTGATCTTTAATTTCTCTCTCAGGGGTTTGATGTTCATTGGGCAAGACTTTTTCGAACCATGTAAGACACCGCAACTCTCCATCTAGTATACTCTTTAACTCCCCTCTCTTTATTCAAAGCAACATGCTCAAGTGACCCTGAGGACTATGCGTAACCCCGTATATCTTTAGTGACCTCAGGAGAGCATGTTGTAAGGGAAACTAAAAGGATCGGAGTGAACCAAGGGACTATGCGTAAACCCGTTTATCCTTTGTGATCTCATGGAGATTCGTCCCATATATATAAAAAAAAAAAAAAAAAAAAAAAACTTCAAAGCAATATGCCCAAAGTAGCCAGGAGATGATGCGTAAACCCGTGTCTCTTTTGTGACCTCACGAAAGGCATGTTGTAAGGGAAACTAAAAGTTTCGAGTGAACCAGGGGATGATGCGTAAACCCGTATCTCCTTTGCGACCTCATAAGATTCGTCCCATAAAAAAAAAATAATAATAATAATAATAAAAATCAAGTATATAACTTTTAAAGCCAATAACAATAACTAATTTTGAGAGAGGATTTGAGTTTTAAATGAGTATGCAGGAGAGGGTCTTGGTTAGAAGAAGTCGGCACCCCTTGAAACGATCTCCTTTGGGTAAGATCACCGTATTTTCATTTTCATTAATCTATTTAAGAGATGATATTGAGGATGCCAACGTTTGATGAGTTGTGGATGACTAAGCTTAAGTTATGAACCCCATGGTTGATTACGAAAGTATGAAGTCTGAAATCTTTTCAACTAGCGAGTGAATTCCATCCGGTTTTTCGAACACTTTTCTGTTCTAGATTTTGTTTTGTTTGAGGACAAACAAAGGTCTAAGTCCGTGGGAGTTGATATATTAGTATTTTGGTCTCTTTTACATATCGTTTTCTATTTATTTTCGGTTCTTTCTAGTTCATTTCGTGTCTTTATAGGTTCTAGGAGGCTCTCAAGCATGGATTGGAGTCATTTGGGGTCATTGGAGCGAAAGAGAAGAATTCGGAGCAAAAAGGCAATTTTTCCTAACCGAGCACCTGCTCGCCCGAAGAGCCGAAGCCCCTGGAATCCGGACCGACCGGTCCGTAAAGGTGGACCGACCGGTCCACTCTTGAAGCTCAAGGAGCCGAAGCCCCTGGAATCCGGACCGACCGGTCCGGAGGTAGATCGACCGGTCTCTAGACCTGAAGACCCGAGACTTTGTGAAGATGGACCGACCGGTCCACATCCAGACCGACCGGTCGGTCACCCAGAACCGGTTGCCCTAATTTTTTATTATAAATAAGACCCAACTACTCTCTAAAACGGAGTTCACTTTTTCTGATTTTTCATTTTCCCCATTCAAAAGGCTGAGACTCATTTGTTCTAAGATCTTGAGATCCATCAAGTGTTTTCATTTCCTTGGATTTTGCTTGTAAGATTTGGAGGATCATCCACGACTTTCTATTGAGTAGTCTCATAGCTAGATTAGGGGATTTCAATGGTGAATTAGGATGATAGTGACTGAGCCAAATAGGAAATGATATCATTGTCTTCATCAATCGGGATTCGTAATGCTTAGGCTAATTTGATCACCTAGTCTATGATTTCAAGTTTAACTTATTCACGACAGTGCTCTAGGTTGCTAGATAAACCATTGATGAGCAATCAATGTGTAACCAACGACAGTTGATTGTTGCCATCGATTGTGAACAAATCGAACCATTTTGTTAATGCTTATCAACATCTCTGAATCCAAACGACAGTTTAGGCATTTAGGGTGTTAGATAAAGATATTAATACATCACGACAATGGGGCAATATTACATTTATGTTTGAGTTCTAGATTGCGCTAAAATTGAATCCTGAATAGATGCTCAGTCCTAAATCCGAATTCACCGGCGAATGATCCTGATCTAGTGCCTTTATCTTATTGAATTTACATCGTTTTAATTATCGTTCTGTTCATTGTTTCACTGCAAACCAACTCCCATTTTGTCTTAGCTTTAAATATAAATCCATAGCTTCATAGAGTAACCTTGGTCTCTGTGGATTCGATACCTAAAATACTACTGCTTTTGTCTGTACACTTGCGGATTTATTTTGGGGTTAAAACCTGTGGAATCAAGTTTTTGGCGCCGTTGCCGGGGACCAATTGCGTTACCTTTGAAATTCGATTTCAATTTATAGTCTAAGACGTTTTTCTAATTTTGTTTTTGTTTTCATTTGTTTTTGGTATGTTTCAGGTGCATGACCAGTAGAAGAACAAGAAGAAACATCACTGAACCGTTAGTCAGTGCTTCAAACGAAGAGTTAGCTCGCCTCGAACGTCAAAACCGTCGGCGAAGAAACTCGCCTAATCCGGATACTATGGCTAATCAGGAAGATATGAACGCTCAGTTACAGATACTGCAAGGAAATCAGATTAGGGTTTTCAAAAATAGGGTTTCAGAAATGAAACAGAGAATTGGATTTTGGTTTCAGAAGAAGCAGAAGGAAAGTTTAGACAAAGAAGAAGAGAGAATCGAAAGAGAAAATCCGGTTAATCGGAAAAATCTCACACAACAGAATCGCCGCAGACATAATGAGAGAGAGAATGAGAAAGTGTTTTATAAAATTAGGGTTTCAAATTTAATTATATATGAGATCGTGTTCATCACAAAAGAGTAAGAAAAGCGTATCAAATCCACGTTTCTTACGGCCCAAAATTTATAATGTCGGCCCAAAACATTTCAAACCCAAAATCGAATTATGTCACAAAAGCGTCACAAATAACAGTCTGTCACTAATGCGTTACAAATTAGTTACGATTTTTTTTCTCTTTATGAGTCACAAATTGATTCCCCAAACCCAAACATTTTAGACCAAAAATTAAGATGCAATGGTAACCCTTATCAATTTTAATCTATTGTCCAAGTATTGGCTAGAGTTTATAGAGATTTCTATCACTTATCAACAATATTTTTTCCTAAAACTATTATTTAGTAAAATTCATGTTTCTTTATAAGTGTTTTAGGAATATAGTTTGGAAAAGAGTTGGTTGGTGAATTTGAAAACTTCATATTCCTTATTTCATGAATAAAATGTAACAAACATAGTCTTATATTAGTTTATAAGCATGGAAAACAAGTCTTTTGAATCAAATTTCGTAATTATGGTATGTTTAAAGTAACAAATTCACGTTGAGTCACAAATCAGTGGCAAAAGAGTGACAAATATATGACAGATTAGTGACACCATTATGGTGGCACAGACCAAATCCTATACCATATACAAAGTGTGACAAATAGGTCACAAATTTGTTACCAATGTGTGACACGTTGTTTCGTCACAGACCAAACCCCAAATCCTATATTTATGTAGACAAAATTAGGACTCTTTTGCTACGCTTTTGTGTCGCATGATTGAAAAAAGGGGAAAAAATTGTTCTTCCCTCGACAGGGTTCGAACTCATGACCCGTGAGCTATTATTGTTAGGTCAAATGCACTGGGCTAAGGTTTGTACTTGGATTTGTTATACATGAGTAAATATATATACTAATTATACTTCCGTAACCTTAAAATGTAAAACACGGGAATAATTGCACTAGTCCCGTTATGAACCCCCGACCTTGTACAATGTTGGTTATACTCATTTCCATTGTGCTAAGGTATTCATTAAATATTTTCTTACATGAGTAAATATATATACTAACTACATATCCATAAAACAAATGCACACCTTTATATTCATAAAATCTAAAATATATTACATAACATTACAATTCATAAATATTAAAATTTAATACACACTAAAACATTATTTAATAACTAAATTTTTTTAAAATTATATTATATAAACTCTAAAGGAGGTTTATTGGTTTTGGTATTTTGATGGATTTTTGAAAATCCTAACCAAATCCTATGTTATTCACTTAGTCATTTTAAAATATTCATTAAAATCAAATCTTATTCAATTTGTGATTCTCAAATACTAATCAAAATCATCTCTTATTCAACATAGATGAGAGAATTATTCTGATCGAAAGATGATGTGAAGACAATTCGTGAACAAATTGAATCTACTTGTTAGTGCTTGTTTAGAATTATAAATTCAAACAACATTTTATAAATGCAAATAACTCACGAATTATTTACCCAAAGAGTACTTTTTGTCGAGAGTTTGGAGTGTCAGCCTATATGGTCAAGCCCACTGAACATTATTTCAAGTTGTAACTTTTTTTTTTTTGGGTCAAAATTTCAAGTTATAACATCCTCATTATAATTATACCATATATAGTGAAACACTAGTAGTATAGTATTATACAAACATGGATGATGTAGTTGGAGGAACCATTACAAATCTGCATTGAGATCCGAAACATTAGCTTATGCCCGAGATTTTTGAATATTGTTTAAAACCAGTAAAATGATCTAATATTGGATACTTTTACTGGTTTTAAACACTCAAGAATCCTAAAATTTAATATATTTAATTCTAAAAAGTTTTTAGACACTCGAGGCATTGTCTGCAATAAACATGCTCTTAGTCTTTGTTTATTTATATATTTTTAATTGGTCGTAGGTAACCAATGGTAGCCAACTTAGATAATAAATATAATTACGTTTCTATTATATATAAATAATGCAATCATGTAAATATATAATTTTATAAAATGTAAGATATATTTTTGTAAGTTAGTAATTTATTCAAATGGGCTAATTTATGTAATATAGTGATTTTTGTACCATCGCTAAAATTTACTCGCGCTACGCACAAGTGTTTTTTTTTACAATTTTAATATATTTAAAGAAAAATAGTTTGCTTTATCTATACTTGATATACTAGTATTTTGGTCTCTTTTACATATTGTTTTCTATTTATTTTCGGTTCTTTCTAGTTTATTTCGTGTCTTTTCATGATGATCCACTCTTGAAGCTCAAGGAGCCGAAGCCCCTGGAATCCGGACCGACCGGTCCGGATGTAGATCGACCGGTCTCCAGACCTGAAGACCCGAGACTTTGTGAAGATGGACCGACCGGTCCAAATCCAGACCGACCGGTCGGTCACCCAGAACCGGTTGCCCTAATTTTTTATTATAAATAAGACCCACCCACTCTCTAAAACACAGTACACTTTTTCTGATTTTTCATTTTCCCCATCCAAAAGGCTGAGACTCATTTTGTTCTAAGATCTTGAGATCCATCAAGTGTTTTCATTTCCTTGGATTTTGCTTGTAAGATTTGGAGGATCATCCACGACTTTCTATTGAGAAGATTTCTTAAACCCTTATCTCTTTGCTTTTTCATGATGAATCATTCTCATTTGATTGCTGCGTTTTTGATCTCCATGGTTGAGTAGTCTCATAGCTAGATTAGGGGATTTCAATGGTGAATTAGGATGATAGTGACTGAGCCAAATATGAAATGATATCATTGTCTTCATCAATCGGGATTCGTAATGCTTAGGCTAATTTGATCACCTAGTCTATGATTTCAAGTTTAACTTATTCACGACAGTGCTCTAGGTTGCTAGATAAACCATTGATGAGCAATCGGTGTGTAACCAACGACAGTTGATTGTTGCCATCGATTGTGAACAAATCGAACCATTTTGTTAATGCTTATCAACATCTCTGAATCCAAACGACAGTTTAGGCATTTAGGGTGTTAGATAAAGATATTAATACATCACGACAGTGGGGCAATATTACATTTATGTTTGAGTCCTAGATTGCGCTAAAATTGAATCCTGAATAGATGCTCAGTCCTAAATCCGAATTCACCGGCGAATGATCCTGATCTAGTGCCTTTATCTTATTGAATTTACATCGTTTTAATTATCGTTTTGTTCATTGTTTCACTGCAAACCAACTCCCATTTTGTCTTAGCTTTAAATATAAATCCATAGCTTCATAGAGTAACCTTGGTCTCTGTGGATTCGATACCTAAAATACTACTGCTTTTGTCTGTACACTTGCGGATTTATTTTGGGGTTAAAACCTGTGGAATCAAGTTTTTGGCGCCGTTGCCGGGGACCAATTGCGTTACCTTTGAAATTCGATTTCAATTTATAGTCTAAGACGTTTTTCTAATTTTGTTTTTGTTTTCATTTGTTTTTGGTATGTTTCAGGTGCATGACCAGTAGAAGAACAAGAAGAAACATCACTGAACCGTTAGTCAGTGCTTCAAACGAAGAGTTAGCTCGCCTCGAACGTCAAAACCGTCGGCGAAGAAACTCGCCTAATCCGGATACTATGGCTAATCAGGAAGATATGAACGCTCAGTTACAGATACTGCAAGGAAATCAGATTAGGGTTTTCAAAAATAGGGTTTCAGAAATGAAACAGAGAATTGGATTTTGGTTTCAGAAGAAGCAGAAGGAAAGTTTAGACAAAGAAGAAGAGAGAATCGAAAGAGAAAATCCGGTTAATCGGAAAAATCTCACACAACAGAATCGCCGCAGACATAATGAGAGAGAGAATGAGAAAGTGTTTTATAAAATTAGGGTTTCAGATTTAATTATATATGAGATCGTGTTCATCACAAAAGAGTAAGAAAAGCGTATCAAATCCACGTTTCTTACGGCCCAAAATTTATAATGTCGGCCCAAAACATTTCAAACCCAAAATCGAATTATGTCACAAAAGCGTCACAAATAACAGTCTGTCACTAATGCGTTACAAATTAGTTACGATTTTTTTTCTCTTTATGAGTCACAAATTGATTCCCCAAACCCAAACATTTTAGACCAAAAATTAAGATGCAATGGTAACCCTTATCAATTTTAATCTATTGTCCAAGTATTGGCTAGAGTTTATAGAGATTTCTATCACTTATCAACAATATTTTTTCCTAAAACTATTATTTAGTAAAATTCATGTTTCTTTATAAGTGTTTTAGGAATATAGTTTGGAAAAGAGTTGGTTGGTGAATTTGAAAACTTCATATTCCTTATTTCATGAATAAAATGTAACAAACATAGTCTTATATTAGTTTATAAGCATGGAAAACAAGTCTTTTGAATCAAATTTCGTAATTATGGTATGTTTAAAGTAACAAATTCACGTTGAGTCACAAATCAGTGGCAAAAGAGTGACAAATATATGACAGATTAGTGACACCATTATGGTGGCACAGACCAAATCCTATACCATATACAAAGTGTGACAAATAGGTCACAAATTTGTTACCAATGTGTGACACGTTGTTTCGTCACAGACCAAACCCCAAATCCTATATTTATGTAGACAAAATTAGGACTCTTTTGCTACGCTTTTGTGTCGCATGATTGAAAAAAGGGGAAAAAATTGTTCTTCCCTCGACAGGGTTCGAACTCATGACCCGTGAGCTATTATTGTTAGGTCAAATGCACTGGGCTAAGGTTTGTACTTGGATTTGTTATACATGAGTAAATATATATACTAATTATACTTCCGTAACCTTAAAATGTAAAACACGGGAATAATTGCACTAGTCCCGTTATGAACCCCCGACCTTGTACAATGTTGGTTATACTCATTTCCATTGTGCTAAGGTATTCATTAAATATTTTCTTACATGAGTAAATATATATACTAACTACATATCCATAAAACAAATGCACACCTTTATATTCATAAAATCTAAAATATATTACATAACATTACAATTCATAAATATTAAAATTTAATACACACTAAAACATTATTTAATAACTAAATTTTTTTAAAATTATATTATATAAACTCTAAAGGAGGTTTATTGGTTTTGGTATTTTGATGGATTTTTGAAAATCCTAACCAAATCCTATGTTATTCACTTAGTCATTTTAAAATATTCATTAAAATCAAATCTTATTCAATTTGTGATTCTCAAATACTAATCAAAATCATCTCTTATTCAACATAGATGAGAGAATTATTCTGATCGAAAGATGATGTGAAGACAATTCGTGAACAAATTGAATCTACTTGTTAGTGCTTGTTTAGAATTATAAATTCAAACAACATTTTATAAATGCAAATAACTCACGAATTATTTACCCAAAGAGTACTTTTTGTCGAGAGTTTGGAGTGTCAGCCTATATGGTCAAGCCCACTGAACATTATTTCAAGTTGTAACTTTTTTTTTTTTGGGTCAAAATTTCAAGTTATAACATCCTCATTATAATTATACCATATATAGTGAAACACTAGTAGTATAGTATTATACAAACATGGATGATGTAGTTGGAGGAACCATTACAAATCTGCATTGAGATCCGAAACATTAGCTTATGCCCGAGATTTTTGAATATTGTTTAAAACCAGTAAAATGATCTAATATTGGATACTTTTACTGGTTTTAAACACTCAAGAATCCTAAAATTTAATATATTTAATTCTAAAAAGTTTTTAGACACTCGAGGCATTGTCTGCAATAAACATGCTCTTAGTCTTTGTTTATTTATATATTTTTAATTGGTCGTAGGTAACCAATGGTAGCCAACTTAGATAATAAATATAATTACGTTTCTATTATATATAAATAATGCAATCATGTAAATATATAATTTTATAAAATGTAAGATATATTTTTGTAAGTTAGTAATTTATTCAAATGGGCTAATTTATGTAATATAGTGATTTTTGTACCATCGCTAAAATTTACTCGCGCTACGCACGAGTGTTTTTTTTTACAATTTTAATATATTTAAAGAAAAATAGTTTGCTTTATCTATACTTGATATACTAGTATTTTGGTCTCTTTTACATATTGTTTTCTATTTATTTTCGGTTCTTTCTAGTTTATTTCGTGTCTTTTCATGATGATCCACTCTTGAAGCTCAAGGAGCCGAAGCCCCTGGAATCCGGACCGACCGGTCCGGATGTAGATCGACCGGTCTCCAGACCTGAAGACCCGAGACTTTGTGAAGATGGACCGACCGGTCCAAATCCAGACCGACCGGTCGGTCACCCAGAACCGGTTGCCCTAATTTTTTATTATAAATAAGACCCACCCACTCTCTAAAACACAGTACACTTTTTCTGATTTTTCATTTTCCCCATCCAAAAGGCTGAGACTCATTTTGTTCTAAGATCTTGAGATCCATCAAGTGTTTTCATTTCCTTGGATTTTGCTTGTAAGATTTGGAGGATCATCCACGACTTTCTATTGAGAAGATTTCTTAAACCCTTATCTCTTTGCTTTTTCATGATGAATCATTCTCATTTGATTGCTGCGTTTTTGATCTCCATGGTTGAGTAGTCTCATAGCTAGATTAGGGGATTTCAATGGTGAATTAGGATGATAGTGACTGAGCCAAATATGAAATGATATCATTGTCTTCATCAATCGGGATTCGTAATGCTTAGGCTAATTTGATCACCTAGTCTATGATTTCAAGTTTAACTTATTCACGACAGTGCTCTAGGTTGCTAGATAAACCATTGATGAGCAATCGGTGTGTAACCAACGACAGTTGATTGTTGCCATCGATTGTGAACAAATCAAACCATTTTGTTAATGCTATCAACATCTCTGAATCCAAACGACAGTTTAGGCATTTAGGGTGTTAGATAAAGATATTGATACATCACGACAGTGGGGCAATATTACATTTATGTTTGAGTTCTAGATTGCGCTAAAATTGAATCCTGAATAGATGCTCAGTCCTAAATCCGAATTCACCGGCGAATGATCCTGATCTAGTGCCTTTATCTTATTGAATTTACATTGTTTTAATTATCGTTCTGTTCATTGTTTCACTGCAAACCAATTCCCATTTTGTCTTAGCTTTAAATATAAATCCATAGCTTCATAGAGTAACCTTGGTCTCTGTGGATTCGATACCTAAAATACTACTCCTTTTGTCTGTACACTTGCGGATTTATTTTGGGGTTAAAACCTCTGAAATCAGTGTCGTGGAGGAGTCGGAACAACCCACGTGATAGTTCTCGGAAGATTGAAGTAGAGATCACGGTTGCAACTTGTGTTGGATAAATGACCGCTCAATCTAGTTCCGCGAGGTGAGCTATCTCATCATGTGTCCATCCTCGAAACTCTTGATCTGCTTTAAGAAGGTGTTGATATGGCCATTGTGGAAAATACAAGGAGTGTGTTTGAGATGGGTTCCTACAACATAGAATTTCTCCAATGAGAATGGTCCACAACATCCAAACACGATGCATTCATCACATGTATCACAATCCAAGTTGTTAACTCATAAGGTAAACCATTTTATCAACCCAATTCTATCTTCCAATGATAAAAGGAATCCAATTCAATCATAAAGCTTGGAAACTTGAACAAAATTCAATATTCTAGTGAAAACTAGTTAGTAACCAAGCTTAATTGAATTATTTGTATCACAATTCCTCAATCAATTTCTAATTTCAACAAATTTTGCAAAATAACTCCCAAATTCGTCACTATATATCCCAAGAACTCGAATTTTTTCAAATTAACTTTCAAAATTTCACCATTAATCCATCAAATTAGCTCAAGATTTCAACTACCCATAACTTAAAAAGCTTAAGCAAGTCAAATGCATGCAAATGTACTTCTCGATTTCAACAATTCCATTAAAAGTAAAATTTGAGCTCCCACTAGCTTTTGTGTAAGAGAAGGGTTAAGAGAGAGAGAGAGAGAGAGAGAAAGAGAGAGAGAGAGAGAGAGAGAGAGAGAGAGAGAGAGAGAGAGAGAGAGAGAGAAATCATACCTTGTTCCTTGAGATAAATGAGTGAAAAGAGCAAGAAGTAATGATGGATTTGAGATTTCTAAAACATTTCTTTGAAAAAGAGTTTGAAATTTGAAAAAGAGAGAGACTTTGGAGAAAAAGCGAGAAAGTAGATCTAGAAAACTCAAATTTTGAAAGGAAAATGAAAGATGGAATATTTTTAAAAATCTGAAAAAGTAAAGATTTCACGTACATGGGACCCTGACCGACTGTTCCGACCATCCACTGCACCAAAAAGGTCAGTCAGAAGCAGGCATAAGCTTGTTGGTTTTTTCTGGGTTGGCGACCGACCACTACACCAAAAGTGGTCGGATTTTGGCTTGTTTTCACTTTTCATACTTACTCATTTCTCATCCATACTTCTTCCACCTTGTTCCTAAGCTTAAAAACAAATAAAACAAGCATAAAAAGGGACTATATTAAAGCAAATATATACAAAGGATACCATGGGAATTCCTTCCAAGTGCGCTTGTTTTACGTTGCTAAGCTTGTCGGATGCTTCATCTAATTCACCCATTCCTTGCATATTTCCATCGTTTAGTCCCCGGCAACAGCTCCAAAAACATGATGCACGCTAATTAGGCCCATTAGACTAGAGAGCAAATGATCCAATTAGGCGATCAAAGCTTTATAATTTATAAAACCTCAAATAAAACCACAAATACATGGTACACCGAGGTAGTATTTAAGGACTGATCCCTCAAGGACTAAAGATTGCAATCACTAAAGATGCGGGAAACAAAATAATCTATAGCAAACATTTTTATGGGTTTGCACTTGACCCGTTTGCACTTGATTTATATTCGAGGCAGATTGACATATCTTTAGTAGATCTTGTATATCTTCCAAACTACAACTCCATTTGATATAATTCCAACTCCATTGGAAAGATAACTCAAAGGGCTATCTCTACAAGTAGGTTTGATCCTCCGTCTGAGTTGATCTTTCTAACGGGTATCTTCTGTCTAACTTGGGAAATTGTTAAATCTTGAACTTTGAGAACTTGGATTGGCTCCTTTGACCTTAATAAGATTTTGTAGGATACTCATTTTGCTCCTTTTTACGCTTTTTTGATAATTTAACCTATATGACTCTTAAAAACCAAATGTACGAGAAAACTACCTCTTTTGATAGAAAAACATATTAAATAGCATATAAAATATAATAAAATAGATAGGAAAAGTGGTAAAATATGAGGTATATCATCCTCGATTATTGCGTAGTGAGTGGCTCGGTGTAGAGCGCCTTGAATCATTGTGGCTTATTCAAGATCATCTCCCTTTGAAAATCATAGTCACACCACAGTGACTTCTTAAGTGCCTCGAGCGCGTTTTTGTTGGTGACATCTTCGACTTTGGATAACACTGTCTTGAAGCGTTCGATGAAGCTTCCTAACGTCTCGTTCTTACCTTGCTGCATAGTTTAAAGATCTGCTTCAGATGTCTCATGCTCGATGAAGATAGCGTAGTGTTTTAGGAACGCTGAGGACAACTGTACGTCCCCGATCACCGGTCAACGACCGTTGACTGGGAACGCCACGTACCGCTCCGAGAATAGTCAATCCAAAGTCTCAAGAACGGATGAAGAGGCTCAGAACCAACTGTTCCTGGAACGGTTTACCCGAACAGACCCGATATTAAGGCTTTGCAACCCGAATCAAGCTAGTGCGGTTGTTCCGGTCCGGACAAGACTAATACCATCGGATACTCGCAGCGGTAGAGAAAAATTCCTTTATTTATATCATATAAAAATGTTATCCAAACGATATAGTTTCGGGCCCTCGAGTCAAAGCCATACATACTAAACATTACACCATTTACAATTTGCAACACAAAACTACACTGATGGCCTAACGTCTGACTTTCCATTATGGCTTTCCCATCTATAGTTCACCTGCAACAAAAAGTGGTGGGATGAGTAATCTAAGATTACTCAGTGAGTACGGCTCCCACTAATAGGCAAAACAAAAACATTCCCAACCCAAACCCAAAATAACAATCAACAATCAACAAGCGATTCTTCAAGACAAAACAATCAAGGACTGGCCGACTACGGCCACACAAACAATTGACCATGTAATCAAATTGAATGACTACACGCAGACACAACCTAGTCTACATGCAATGCTATTAATATTAAATCCATTAAGGCCTCGCGAATCCAATACATATTCCCGGAACGGGATGTAAGACACAAAGTCAAACAATTCCCCGAGTTGAAGTCCCTTCTCAACTTGAATACATCGTCATGTATCACGACTCATGGAAGCGACCCATACGTTGTTAGGTGCTTCGAAGGGTCGGTCTTACCGTTGTATAATGGTATTTTGATTCTTTCGGGATAGGAGACTTTGACTTGCTTGATGTGGTTTGTGAAAGGGGTGTTTTGAACCTCCTCGAGTACCCGGTCGAGTTTGGGAACCTTGCTGAATGCTTTGTGCAAGTCGGACCGAACATCTCTCATGTTGGCAACCGCACGCTCTATGCTACGCCGCATCTCTTCTAATTCAGCCTTCTGAGCCAGGAAAGTTGCTTATCGTTCCTCTTTGAACTCGGATTGATCTGACCAGGTTAGGTCTTCTTCTTCATCTTCAAAGCTTTGCCCATGCTCTGCAGTGGCGTTTCTTCGCTCAGCGTTGGTCGTTGCTTTACCAGTGACCATGTTCTCTAGATAACTCTCATATTCTCCAAATCGGTCATCGCAGTTGCAGTGGCGTTTGGTTGTGTGGTTTTAGCATGTCCAACTGTACCTTGCTCACCACGTGGAATGATCAGATGAAGAGGAGGTAGACCTCAAACTCTTGGCGCGCCGATCGGAGTTACAAAATCAAGAGATGTAGGAATTATTCGCGTTGTGGGTCGTCTAAACATACCCGCTCTTCTGTCGCAAACCCGGTCCACCGTTGCAAGGCCTCGTAGTTCCTCGTTGATCTTCTCTTACTCCTTTATTTTCTGAAGCAGCGGCTCCAACATCATCTTCATGCCAGTCAGGAACTCCGGGGTCACCGCTTCGACTGTCGTTGCTGGTGTTTCAGGAACAACTGTCGTGTTGTTAGTGTTCGCAGTTCTAGTGTCTCCGTCTCTAAACCCGTCACTGGTGTTGTTAATGATGGGTTGTTGATCGTCATCTCTAGTATCTTTGTTCACGTAGCTTGCACGGTGATTTTATTGAGTAAAAAATTTTTACGATGACCTCTTAGTCGGTGCCATATTGTAGGAGTCGTCACTCGCACTATAAGACTTGTAAGGATTTTAGAGGAAATGTGAGTTTCTAGGTTAAACCACAATGTCAGAAAGTAGAAAAGAGATTGTTTATTGCTGTTTAGGAAAGCTCTAAGTGTTTTTATTTTTAGAAAAATTTGGATCCCCTTCTCAAGGGTTATGCACAAGTATATATAGTTTGCTAGGTCCGCTAAGTCGGCTAAATGGACTTCTAAAGAGATAAGGAAAACTTCCTAATAGTTTGGGATTTTCCTTTATCCTCTTGACGGTTAGGTCAATTTCACTTTGCGGGCCTCGTTGTCAAGCTTGATCCAATATCTTCAAGGCTTTTAGACTTGGCCCACCTTGTCTCCATTTTGGGCTTGACTTTAGTGGGCTTTCTGCACTACGTTGCTAGCTTGAACTCACCGAGTACACCGCTTTGTTAAGACTCTGCTTGGTTGACCTTGTTGATGCACAAAGACTTAGGCTTTCTGACGTTGCTGCTACATTCTGTTCTAACCTTGTGCACCTCTCTGCTAACTTGATTATTGTATTCACCTAGTCAACCTCGCGGCACCTTTCATACTTAGCCATTTCTGCACATTGCTCTTATCGAGGTGAAACCTAACCCTAACAAAGAAAAAAAAAATTTAATGAATTTTGTCCTTTTCTGTAAAAGATGGCATGTTTGCAACACCCTTTTAAAGGGTGACATTTTTCAAAAAAAATCTTTTGAAGGGTGGCTATATATAATTCCCATAAATTAAAATCTATAGTAGTGTGTTTTAAATAACACTAGACATTATGGTAAATAGAAAGTCCTTACCAAAAAAAAATGGTAAATAGAAAGCAAGACAATTAATTTTAATAAAATAGTACACTAAAATACCATAATTTCTATATAAGAAATATTCAATATAGCTAAAAAAATTTTACACAAACATATATGTATACAATTTTTTTCAAATAGTAATCATTAATATTCAAAAGTGGTTAAAAATAACTTTATATTTTCATGAGCAATATTTTTTTTTGTCATCTGAGAATATATTGATAATAGAGAAACCAACACAAACATTTATACAACAATAGAGGACTACACACTAGAAGCAACAACTTAATCTAAAAACACCTAACCTTAACAAACTGAACAACAATAGCTCAATCACCTAAACCTAAAACAAAAATCTCCTATAGTAATTCAAATCTACCACAACGATTAAGGATATGGTTTCAAGCTTTGGCAAGAAGGAAGTACAACATATACTTTAAATAATCTTCCAAAGGTGACGGGAAAGAACCAAATGTGTACCACGCCTGAATTAAAACCCAAAGATAGATAAGTTTCCACAAATACCTTACAAGTAGGAACAAAGAGCGAACGATCTCTAAACCGGCTGAACCGAGACCCCTAACGAGAACCGCTTACACGGATCCGGATAGAGACAAAGAGATGAGCTATTGAGAAGAAACTTGCAAGGTAAGACAACCCAAATACCAGAGCACACCAGAAAAAAGGTGTGAGGGACTAAAAATATACAATACGTAAAACAAGAGACCGGAAAGGAGAGAACCCTTAGAGAGCGAAAGTCTCGGTATAGCCAAGCACATCCGAGAGCAGCCAATGTAGTGAAACATTAAATCCGCATCAAATAAGAGTCGGAACAATCGGATTCACCACCGAGGTTTGAGTAAATCGACCATTCAAACTAACCTTGAATCACCGTTCTTAAGTGTAACATAGGAAAGAAGAGAAGGCGGATACACCTAGAGTAATGGCAGAGAAAAGCTACGTTTGACGAACTAGATCTACATCTCAAAACGGAGAACTCATCTTAATATCTAGAAACTAGTAGCCGGAAAGAAGAGAGACAAAGAAACTCATCTTATTTGTCTTTAAATATAATATGTTCATGCAGTATTGATTCCACAGGTTTTAACCCCAAAATAAATCCGCAAGTGTACAGACAAAAGCAGTAGTATTTTAGGTATCGAATCCACAGAGACCAAGGTTACTCTATGAAGCTATGGATTTATATTTAAAGCAAAGACAAAATGGGAGTTGGTTTGCAGTGAAACAATGAACAGAACGATAATTAAAACGATGTAAATTCAATAAGATAAAGGCACTAGATCAGGATCATTCGCCGGTGAATTCGGATTTAAGACTGAGCATCTATTCAGGATTCAATTTTAGCGCAATCTAGAACTCAAACATAAATGTAATATTGCTCCACTGTCGTGATGTATCAATATCTTTATCTAACACCCTAAATGCCTAAACTGTCGTTTGGATTCAGAGATGTTGATAAGCATTAACAAAATGGTTCGATTTGTTCACAATCGATGGCAACAATCAACTGTCGTTGGTTACACACCGATTGCTCATCAATGGTTTATCTAGCAACCTAGAGCACTGTCGTGAATGAGTTAAACTTGAAATCATAGACTAGGTGATCAAATTAGCCTAAGCATTACGAATCCCGATTGATGAAGACAATGATATCATTTCCTATTTGGCTCAGTCACTATCATCCTAATTCACCATTGAAATCCCCTAATCTAGCTATGAGACTACTCAACCATGGAGATCAAAAACGCAGCAATCAAATGAGAATGATTCATCATGAAAAAGCAAAGAGATAAGGGTTTAAGAAATCTTCTCAATAGAAAGTCGTGGATGATCCTCCAAATCTTACAAGCAAAATCCAAGGAAATGAAAACACTTGATGGATCTCAAGATCTTAGAACAAAATGAGTCTCAGCCTTTTGGATGGGGAAAATGAAAAATTAGAAAAAGTGTACTGTGTTTTAGAGAGTGGCTGGGTCTTATTTATAATAAAAAATTAGGGCAATCGGTTCTGGGTGACCGACCGGTCGGTCTGGATCTGGACCGGTCGGTCCATCTTCACAAAGTCTCGGGTCTTCAGGTCTGGAGACCGGTCGATCTACATCCGGACCGGTCGGTCCGGATTCCAGGGGCTTCGGCTCCTTGAGCTTCAAGAGTGGACCGGTCGGTCCACCCATACGGACCGGTCGGTCCGGATTCCAGGGGCTTTGGCTCTTCGGGCGAGCAGGTGCTCGCTCCAAACCGAGCAGGTGCTCGGTTAGGAAAAATCGCCTTTTTGCTCCGAATTCTTCTCTTTCGCTCCAATGACCCCAAATGACTCCAATCCATGCTTGAGAGCCTCCTAGAACCTGAAAAGACACGAAATGAACTAGAAAGAACCGAAAATAAATAGAAAACAATATGTAAAAGAGACCAAAATACTAATATATCAAGTATAGATAAAGCAAATTATTTTTCTTTAAATATATTAAAATTGTAAAAAAAAACACTTGTGCGTAGCGCGAGTAAATTTTAGTGATGGTACAAAAATCACTATATTACATAAATTAGCCCATTTGAATAAATTACTAACGTACAAAAATATATCTTACATTTTATAAAATTATATATTTACATGATTGCATTATTTATATATAATAGAAACGTAATTATATTTATTATCTAAGTTGGCTACCATTGGTTACCTACGACCAATTAAAAATATATAAATAAACAAAGACTAAGAGCATACTTATTGCAGACAATGCCTCGAGTGTCTAAAAACTTTTTAGAATTAAATATATTAAATTTTAAGATTCTTGAGTGTTAAAACCAGTAAAAGTATCCAATATTAGATCCTTTTACTGGTTTTAAACAATATTCAAAAATCTCGGGCATAAGCTAATGTTTCGGATCTCAATGCAGATTTGTAATGGTTCCTCCAACTACATCAGCCATGTGTTGTATAATACTATACTACTAGTGTTTCACTATATATGGTATAATTATAATGAGGATGTTATAACTTGAAATTTTGACCCAAAAAAAAAAAAAAGTTACAACTTGAAATAATGTTCAGTGGGCTTGACCATATAGGCTGACACTCCAAACTCTCGACAAAAAGTACTCTTTGGGTAAATAATTCGTGAGTTATTTGCATTTATAAAATGTTGTTTGAATTTATAATTCTAAGCAAGCACTAACAAGTAGATTCAATTTGTTCACGAATTGTCTTCACATCATCTTTCGATCAGAATAATTCGCTCATCTATGTTGTACCAAGCAATCTATAAAAAAAAATCGATGAATAGATTAGATCCTCAATCATAGATTAGTAATCAATCCATATCTACGTATAATTCAATGATTTATAAATTCTCTTAAACCCCTAAATCTAAATATGGATCTACTCTGAATTAGAGAAGCAAAACAAGAGATAGATGAAACAAAACTCATAATCATATAATTAAAAATCAAAAAGGGTTCAAAAATCTTCTGAGTTATGTAGAGTCAGGTATTCATCTTACAAAACTCAAAAAGCCAAAAGATGGAATAGTAAAGAAAGCTTCACATGAACAATGACTAAAAACTAAAATAAATAGTTTAAAACAAGACTTAGCCAAAATAGAAAAAAATACAATTTTCTTGTTTGCTCGCCAGATTAACACAAATTTAATAAAACTCCCATCACTTTCTATCACACCATTGGAATAACCTCAAATTATTTCCAATTTAAAGCTTACTCGATGATCTATCTTGTGCGCATATTTCAGACATGTCCATTGGTGGAAAATTCTTCCACCAGTGCTGACGTCTCCGCACGAGCATGCATCTTCACATATCCATTTGCAGCTATTCGTTACTCCTTATGTCTTATAATCCATCCAAACATATTTTAACCTGGAAATTTTTTAAAGACAAAAGGAGACTCAACAACCCTTTGAATTTGGGGTTAGAATGTGACGCAATACATCAACTCTCTATAACTTAGCTTTTCGTTGACCCTTAAACATATAAAAAACTAGGTCTTTTAAAGAATTTGAAGATGCAAAAACTCATCTTCCCTTTAGATTGTTGTGTTGGCCACTCAACTCATAATTTGCATATTGTAAGACCAATCCTATTCGACATACTGTAGACATTCACACCTTCCATATTCAACCATAATTTTGCAATATTTTCCATAAACCCTTCATCGATGGGTCTCATCGGTGATCTCAATTTCAAGAGCATTCTAGACTTATCCACGAGCAATATCATGACAACCGAACCATACAACTCTTGGGACTCTTTCTCCCCACCCCTCCCCTTTTTCTTAGCCTCACTTTAAACCTTTCTGTTATCATTTCTTTCGAAGTAAAATAATTGTTATGCTTTTGATCGATAACTTTGTGAATCTATATGTGTTTGTATGTTTATCAAGCAAGTTTGCTTCACGAACGAATCCCTAAAGATCTAGAACGATAGATATGCAAAGATAGAGATAGAGATTTGCACACAGAGATTGTTACCCAGTTCACACCTCGAAAGGTGGTCGCTACGTCTGGGGCTTGACGACACAAGCAAAGATTTCACTATGAACAAGAGATTACAAAAGACCTAGTTACAAGAGAACTCAACGATGTATTAAAAACTCTATTACATCTATCTTCTCTTCAATCTCTCTTGCCGTTCTAGTGCTCTCTTTTAGGGTTAGGATTGACGAACTCCCTTCTTCCTCATATATATATATTAGAAGCCGGATACACCCTGATTAACCAGATCCAATAACCACT
This sequence comes from Draba incana, assembly GCA_963576765.1. Taxonomy (NCBI): domain Eukaryota; kingdom Viridiplantae; phylum Streptophyta; class Magnoliopsida; order Brassicales; family Brassicaceae; genus Draba; species Draba incana. The sequence continues at coordinate 19,944,491 of OY755212.1, read as the reverse complement.
CCTGTTATCTCCAATTAATGCCTGCACCACTAGAATTGAACCAAGCCCAGCCCAATTCTAACAATAATGGATTAATAAAATAACTTGGACTGACTCAAGAAAAATATCAAAATGACTCAAGAGAAACGAAAGAAAGAAAAATGGTGTTAGACCCAGCAAATACCCTTGATGTGAGTAAAGTTTTACCTAATTACAACAATCTAAACGGCAAGTGCACATTTAATCAATCGTAGTACTTAGGGATCGAATCCCCAGAGATTGATGGTAATTGTAAAGCCCGTGAACCAAAAATCGAGTTTTTGGTTGGGGTGTCGAACAATACCAGTGGTGGGTGTCGATCAACACCATTAATTTTGGACCAAGTGGGTTGATCTTAAATCATCCGGTTTAGTTGGTATGGGTTTAAGAAACCCAAGGTCTCTTTTATAAGCTCGACCAACCTCCGTTTTTCTACAGAAAAAAGGATTTTGTTTATTCCTAGAGAGAAAGAAAAGAGAGATTTTGACATGTGGTGGTTTGGGTAAGGCTTAAGGAGCAAGATATCGAGTTTTTGGGTAATTCTAACTGAAAGAGGAGATCAGTAACATTATGCGTGTGGAGGAGCCTCTGATCTGTAGAGATTCTCATCCTTGTCTAGATTTTCAATCAAAAATCTAGGTGAGTGCGTGACTGTTGCTTATCTGAGCCTGATAAGTGTTATGATGCTTGATTATATGTTTTAGGATTGATTTGAGGAGTAGATTCTTGATTCCTTGTGTTTTCCTTGCTGTTTTTGTGTGTTTGGTGCGTTTATTTGTGCAGGGGATCGATTAGTGTACCCAATGAGTCGTGCGACTATCGACACCAGGAGGGTGAAGTTTGATGTGTTTTCATTGCTTATAGGACCATTTATAGATGAACACGAGAAGGCTAATCTCGGTTCTCTTATGGCTAAACAATTGGTCGCGGTTAAGCATGAATGTACAAAGGAGAGATTAGTGAAGAACGCGCCGCGTAATCACCGCAATTTTAGAGGCTTGTGGCTTTGATTTAAGTGGAGAACATCACTTAACTAGAGATAACAAGCTTGATCTTCTCGCGCTTCAAAGGAAACACTTCATATGCGGATGGTACAACAAATCGACTAACTTTGGTTATCTCTTCACGCCACTATATTTGGAAGAGGAGAAGTGCATTTTTCTCCCCTAAAAGGACTTACCAGAGATTAGTTACGGAGTCCCTTACTTCATTCCTCCACACACTCAATGGTATCCGCGTCTTCCTGGTTGTCCTCTTGTAGGCGTTTCATTTTTCTAAACCGCGCAAGCTCTTTTGCGAAACAGGGAGAATGCACATAGAGATCGTGTGGCCACTAATTTTTGTCCTCGCTTCTCCCATACACAAGCTCAAGCCCACCACTCCACTTCCACAACCAACGAGGAGTCCAACGAATGGTTCAAAACTAGTTTACATGAAGAAACGGAGAAGAGAGTAGCTCTTGAAGCTAAGGTTCCCAAGCAAGGAAAATTGATCTCTACACTTGTTAGAGTGGTCAAGAAGACGGTCCCTCACTTCTTCAAGCGATCAACCAAGAACCGAACCGAGACTACTACCAATTATGAGTATGGTAGTTTATCACTTCTTTCGGGTTTTGATCGCAACGAAGATGACAAGGATGACACCACTAGCAACCATTTCAATCATGAGACACACAGACAACCTACTCACGAGCTCGAGGCTCATTCTAGTGACACAGAGATCGTCGACTTTGGTTCCGGTGGTGAGCACTTTCCCGCCGATGTTCCGGACACTCTAGAGTCTCTTTCACCTACCTTTTGAGCCAGGTGTTTCGACCACTATCTATCCTATCTCTATCTTATTTTTATGTTTTATTTTTCTTTTTATTGAGTTCATCCTTCCCATTTGTCACATATTTTCACTCCGGGACAGTGTGAATTAAGTTTGGGGAGATTTATCGTACTAATGTCTTTTTTTTTCTTATGTTTTTCTTATTTTTTTTACATTTTTATTTGGGGTTTATCGAGTCAAAACTATATGTTTTGGAGCATAAACATTTTCATGATAGTATGCTTAGATATTATGAATTAGTGATTTATAACCAGATGAGTTTATGAAAGCCAATTCAGAAACCTTCATTTTACCAAGTTGGATAGAAGCAAAGAGTCTTAAGTTTTGCTACAGATGGAAGATCAAATAAACTTGTAATTTAATGAGGTTTGGCTAAATTTTAATATCTTTGAGTCAACTTTCTAATGAAGTCAGAATTATCTTATTTGGAGATGTGACCAAGAAAATACACTCGATTTACTGAAGACATGTCAAACTACCTCGAAGATGAAGAAGGGGCAGAATGAAGTCAAACATTGAGGGACCTTAAGGCCGGTGTTAGTGACCATTCTCAGCTCAAGATGGAGTGTTTTCAAACCCATATATTGGCCCAAATTCACGTGGCCGTCATTGTGTTTTTAGGTTTGAGGAGTTATGACGAAAAGACGTTTTTGCCCGGGATAAGCCCTACAAGACCCTAGTACTGTAAATACTTGTTTTTAGCCTCTATTTTAGGGTGTGCCGAAAATAATAAACACTTTTACTCATAGAGAACAGCAGCCATGCCTCTTTTGGAGGAATTGGTCATAGATCTTGTTTTATGAGCTTTTGGTGGATGATCTCGCTTTGTACTTTGCAATAGAGAAGAATCTTCTTATCCCTACTCTTTAAATAAAGTTTATCATCATGTTTTCATCTATCTCTTCATGTTTTTCATGCACCATGTCTGAGTAATTCACTTGTTAGGTTTTAGGTTTTCAATGAGTTTCATAATTCGATAACCGATTGATGATTGCTTAGGGATAATAATAGAATCTTCATCTTTACTTGTACTCTATGCATAATTTATTTACCGCACATTTAGCAATTTGATCCTAGGTCAATGTAATTCACTTGTTGGTGTCGATTGACACCCACACCTGGTGTCGATCGACACCCCTTACCAAAATAAACATTTTGGTTTCGGGATGTTACAACAGTCGTTATCGAGTACAATCTCGGCCTCATTTTCATCATTCAATTTGATATATTCTTGAACAGACACAACAAGAAGCTTTCAGTGTGCCGCCTGCTTCTTTGTTCTCATTCTTTCAGAATTGATAGAATTAGAGGAAGCAAAAATTGATTTTGAGAGAGAACGAAGAATTAGGGATTTGAGGATTTAACCCTCTTATTTTTCATGTGTTATTAAAAGAAACTAAGAGAGATGAGATAAAGATATTATGTAGGCTGTTAATTTGAGTTATTGGTGTTCTTGTGTCCCTATATGCATATTGTTGAATAAAAGAATAATGTACGATGAAACAATCATGGTTTTAATTTAGGTCATGCCATTATTTACAAATATTAATTTTTTCTGTCGTCCAACTCTTATATAATGCATATTATATTGTCTTCCATTCGTAGCTAAACTCTCTACACTAGTTACAACATCTTTGGAACCAACATAAAAGAGTGTTGTTGGAACGAAGAGATCTTGTTCCTCAAAGATGCCGTTTTGGATTTGGTGTAGAAATGGTCCAGAAACGCGGCTCTAACCTCATCCCATGTCTTCAGAGAACCAGCTGGCAATGATTTCAACCACCTTAGAGCCTTGTCCGAAAGTGAGAATGGGAACAACTTGCATTTCAGAAACTCGCTCGGAACCCCATTAGACCCCGTAGTGCTGCAGATTTCTTCGAAGTTCTCGATGTGATCCATCGGTATCTAAGCTGGTAATCCGTAGAACAAGTGTTGTTTCACCAATGAGATCATCTGAGGCTTGATCTCGTAGTCTTGCCTCTGAATTGTCGGTGAAACGATAGCCGAACGGTTCTGATAAAAAGCATGGGGATTATCCGAATCCCCAATTCCCGGTTGTAAAGGAGGAGCTCGTGGCTGATTTCCTTGCAGTATCTGTAACTGAGCGTTCATATCTTCCTGATTAGCCATAGTATCCGGATTAGGCGAGTTTCTTCGCCGACGGTTTTGACGTTCGAGGCGAGCTAACTCTTCGTTTGAAGCACTGACTAACGGTTCGGTGATGTTTCTTCTTGTTCTTCTACTGGTCATGCACCTGAAACATACCAAAAACAAATGAAAACAAAAACAAAATTAGAAAAACGTCTTAGACTATAAATTGAAATCGAATTTCAAAGGTAACGCAATTGGTCCCCGGCAACGGCGCCAAAAACTTGATTCCACAGGTTTTAACCCCAAAATAAATCCGCAAGTGTACAGACAAAAGCAGTAGTATTTTAGGTATCGAATCCACAGAGACCAAGGTTACTCTATGAAGCTATGGATTTATATTTAAAGCTAAGACAAAATGGGAGTTGGTTTGCAGTGAAACAATGAACAGAACGATAATTAAAACGATGTAAATTCAATAAGATAAAGGCACTAGATCAGGATCATTCGCCGGTGAATTCGGATTTAGGACTGAGCATCTATTCAGGATTCAATTTTAGCGCAATCTAGGACTCAAACATAAATGTAATATTGCCCCACTGTCGTGATGTATTAATATCTTTATCTAACACCCTAAATGCCTAAACTGTCGTTTGGATTCAGAGATGTTGATAAGCATTAACAAAATGGTTCGATTTGTTCACAATCGATGGCAACAATCAACTGTCGTTGGTTACACACCGATTGCTCATCAATGGTTTATCTAGCAACCTAGAGCACTGTCGTGAATAAGTTAAACTTGAAATCATAGACTAGGTGATCAAATTAGCCTAAGCATTACGAATCCCGATTGATGAAGACAATGATATCATTTCATATTTGGCTCAGTCACTATCATCCTAATTCACCATTGAAATCCCCTAATCTAGCTATGAGACTACTCAACCATGGAGATCAAAAACGCAGCAATCAAATGAGAATGATTCATCATGAAAAAGCAAAGAGATAAGGGTTTAAGAAATCTTCTCAATAGAAAGTCGTGGATGATCCTCCAAATCTTACAAGCAAAATCCAAGGAAATGAAAACACTTGATGGATCTCAAGATCTTAGAACAAAATGAGTCTCAGCCTTTTGGATGGGGAAAATGAAAAATCAGAAAAAGTGTACTGTGTTTTAGAGAGTGGGTGGGTCTTATTTATAATAAAAAATTAGGGCAACCGGTTCTGGGTGACCGACCGGTCGGTCTGGATTTGGACCGGTCGGTCCATCTTCACAAAGTCTCGGGTCTTCAGGTCTGGAGACCGGTCGATCTACATCCGGACCGGTCGGTCCGGATTCCAGGGGCTTCGGCTCCTTGAGCTTCAAGAGTGGATCATCATGAAAAGACACGAAATAAACTAGAAAGAACCGAAAATAAATAGAAAACAATATGTAAAAGAGACCAAAATACTAGTATATCAAGTATAGATAAAGCAAACTATTTTTCTTTAAATATATTAAAATTGTAAAAAAAAACACTCGTGCGTAGCGCGAGTAAATTTTAGCGATGGTACAAAAATCACTATATTACATAAATTAGCCCATTTGAATAAATTACTAACTTACAAAAATATATCTTACATTTTATAAAATTATATATTTACATGATTGCATTATTTATATATAATAGAAACGTAATTATATTTATTATCTAAGTTGGCTACCATTGGTTACCTACGACCAATTAAAAATATATAAATAAACAAAGACTAAGAGCATGTTTATTGCAGACAATGCCTCGAGTGTCTAAAAACTTTTTAGAATTAAATATATTAAATTTTAGGATTCTTGAGTGTTTAAAACCAGTAAAAGTATCCAATATTAGATCATTTTACTGGTTTTAAACAATATTCAAAAATCTCGGGCATAAGCTAATGTTTTGGATCTCAATGCAGATTTGTAATGGTTCCTCCAATGTTTCGGATCTCAATGCAGATTTGTAATGGTTCCTCCAACTACATCATCCATGTTTGTATAATACTATACTACTAGTGTTTCACTATATATGGTATAATTATAATGAGGATGTTATAACTTGAAATTTTGACCCAAAAAAAAAAAAGTTACAACTTGAAATAATGTTCAGTGGGCTTGACCATATAGGCTGACACTCCAAACTCTCGACAAAAAGTACTCTTTGGGTAAATAATTCGTGAGTTATTTGCATTTATAAAATGTTGTTTGAATTTATAATTCTAAACAAGCACTAACAAGTAGATTCAATTTGTTCACGAATTGTCTTCACATCATCTTTCGATCAGAATAATTCTCTCATCTATGTTGAATAAGAGATGATTTTGATTAGTATTTGAGAATCACAAATTGAATAAGATTTGATTTTAATGAATATTTTAAAATGACTAAGTGAATAACATAGGATTTGGTTAGGATTTTCAAAAATCCATCAAAATACCAAAACCAATAAACCTCCTTTAGAGTTTATATAATATAATTTTAAAAAAATTTAGTTATTAAATAATGTTTTAGTGTGTATTAAATTTTAATATTTATGAATTGTAATGTTATGTAATATATTTTAGATTTTATGAATATAAAGGTGTGCATTTGTTTTATGGATATGTAGTTAGTATATATATTTACTCATGTAAGAAAATATTTAATGAATACCTTAGCACAATGGAAATGAGTATAACCAACATTGTACAAGGTCGGGGGTTCATAACGGGACTAGTGCAATTATTCCCGTGTTTTACATTTTAAGGTTACGGAAGTATAATTAGTATATATATTTACTCATGTATAACAAATCCAAGTACAAACCTTAGCCCAGTGCATTTGACCTAACAATAATAGCTCACGGGTCATGAGTTCGAACCCTGTCGAGGGAAGAACAATTTTTTCCCCTTTTTTCAATCATGCGACACAAAAGCGTAGCAAAAGAGTCCCAATTTTGTCTACATAAATATAGGATTTGGGGTTTGGTCTGTGACGAAACAACGTGTCACACATTGGTAACAAATTTGTGACCTATTTGTCACACTTTGTATATGGTATAGGATTTGGTCTGTGCCACCATAATGGTGTCACTAATCTGTCATATATTTGTCACTCTTTTGCCACTGATTTGTGACTCAACGTGAATTTGTTACTTTAAACATACCATAATTACGAAATTTGATTCAAAAGACTTGTTTTCCATGCTTATAAACTAATATAAGACTATGTTTGTTACATTTTATTCATGAAATAAGGAATATGAAGTTTTCAAATTCACCAACCAACTCTTTTCCAAACTATATTCCTAAAACACTTATAAAGAAACATGAATTTTACTAAATAATAGTTTTAGGAAAAAATATTGTTGATAAGTGATAGAAATCTCTATAAACTCTAGCCAATACTTGGACAATAGATTAAAATTGATAAGGGTTACCATTGCATCTTAATTTTTGGTCTAAAATGTTTGGGTTTGGGGAATCAATTTGTGACTCATAAAGAGAAAAAAAATCGTAACTAATTTGTAACGCATTAGTGACAGACTGTTATTTGTGACGCTTTTGTGACATAATTCGATTTTGGGTTTGAAATGTTTTGGGCCGACATTATAAATTTTGGGCCGTAAGAAACGTGGATTTGATACGCTTTTCTTACTCTTTTGTGATGAACACGATCTCATATATAATTAAATCTGAAACCCTAATTTTATAAAACACTTTCTCATTCTCTCTCTCATTATGTCTGCGGCGATTCTGTTGTGTGAGATTTTTCCGATTAACCGGATTTTCTCTTTCGATTCTCTCTTCTTCTTTGTCTAAACTTTCCTTCTGCTTCTTCTGAAACCAAAATCCAATTCTCTGTTTCATTTCTGAAACCCTATTTTTGAAAACCCTAATCTGTCAAACCCTAATCTTCTTCTTCCTAAAACCCAGAAACATAATGACTCACAAACCAAATGGCAAAGGCCTCGCCAAACCCTCTGTCTCGGCGCTTCATAAATCCTCAGTAAAAGTAAAGAAATCCACCGGAAAAGGAGAAGTTGGTCCTTCTACTCGAAAAGGAGGACTCGGTAGAGGAGATTCTGGATCTGGTGGTACTAAAAGCGGAGGACTCAGTCCTTCTACTCGAGGAGGAGGACTCGGTAGAGGAGATTCTGGATCAGGTGGTACTGGAAGCGGAGGAATCGGTACAGGAGCGACCAGACGTGGTGTTAGAACTCGTGGTGGATCTTCTCAGGGACTCAATCTTCTTTCCTCTGTAGCTATTGCACCAGGGGCCAAGGGAAAACAAGCAGCCACATCCGATGTCAGTCCCAGAGCTGGTGTCACTGGTCCAGTCAACGGCTTCGGTACTCCACCGACACCAGGAGCCATCTCACAAGTCGAAGGCATGAGTGAGAATGCAAGAGGTTCATCGGTGAGCCACAACTCTTCTCAGAAGACTGCTTCATGCAGTGTTTCTAGAACCAGACTCCAGTCCCAGTTTCCTCCGGCGACACAACCGCCTGTATCTCAGCAGGTTGCACCTCGAGGTCCTCCTCCTCAGCCAGTTCTAAAGGCTCCTTTTGAAGACGAAGGAGGAGATCATGGTGAGTTTGGACATGATGATCTGCATGTCGAAGGTGATGAAGAGGAACTTCCTGTTCCAAACCCAATGGGTGTAGACTATCAAGTCTTCCTGGATAACCTCATGCAACTTCATGGCCGTGAGCAACTGCTGCGTTTGTCGGAGTATCATATCCCAAACTTAGAGATAACCTGGTAAGTTGTCTCTCTACATATTTGTGATTAGGTTTCATGTGTTTGTGATTAGGTTTAGGTTTAGGTTTCATAATAAGTTTAGGTTTCAGATTAATCTTGCACATTCATATATTTGTCTTAAGGTTCTAAGATTCATACATTAGGTTTAGGTCTCGGATAAGGCTTGCATATTCACTGGAAATTGATTATTTGAAGATTGCTTATTTGAAATTGTAAATTGGAAATTGCTTATTTAAAGTCACTGGAAACTGGTTATTTGATTATGTCTAACTTTGATTACATTCATATCTCTGTCTTTCATTATGTATGTCTTTGGTTACTGGAAATTGCACATTCATATCCACCACGATCATGCACATTCATATCTCTCTGTCTTTTATTACATTTTTGCACATTCATTGGAAATTGCACATTCATATCTTTGTCTTTGATTACATTTTTGCTAATTTGATTGTTCATGTTTTATGTCTTAGGTTTGGAGAAGACGATGGTTCTCTGTTCGTAACATTGCTGGAATTCTCCGCCGTAAGTTCGATGGCCCGTGGTACAGCTGGAAGGTTACACCAATTGAAACTCAAGAGCTGTTCTTTAGAACATTCGCGGTAATAGTTTTGATTGATTATTGTTTTTCAATTCGTTGTTAACATAGACATTACATGTCTACTAACACATACTTCTTTGTAGGCGATGTACAACTGGGACATTGGTATAACCCCACTCGTTAGGGTACATTTCTTCAGAATTGCATCGGGTCGGCTGCGAGGCATTGTTAGTCAGGCAAAGAATGGTCGAGGAAGGCCATACTGGATAGGTGAAACTCTATGGGGACAAATGTGCACCCACAGGGAAAAACCTGAGGTCATCGAGAGGAGTGAAATTGCATCTCAGTGCCGCAACTCAGATCGTGGTGGTCTGGGAGTTGCTAAGCACAGGTCTGGCCATAAGTCCTTCTTGAGAATTCAGCGTGACATGGTAAGTACAATGTCTCTTCTACTTTCACCTCTGACAATATGTATGAATGTTTTACACTTATACTTTTTTGTGTAATTATAGGAAGCGGAGTGAGGTCGTCCTGTCTCATGGGGAGAAGTCTTCCTGCGCACACATAAAAATCTAGATGGCTCCTTTATTGACTTCAAAGCGGAAGAAGTGGTTGCAGCTTATGCGGAAAATGCGAGACGCGATGAGGACCATCGACGCTCACAAGCATAAAACTCTGAAATGAGAAGGCTTGTGAAGTTCATGAAGAGCGACAATCCTCGCATCGCATCATATATGGATCGTCCAGAAGATTTGGACACTTTGGATCTCATATCCCCGCATCGCAACACTACTGAAGAAGCTGCTCCAGCAACCGCACCAGGCACCGCACCCGTTGCCGCTCCCCTCTCTTAGAAGAACGGTTATGTAATGTTTTCTTTTGTTTTGAACTTTTAAGTTTCGGTTCGGTATTTTTGGTGATGTATCGGTTAAGTTTTTGTACATTTGTTAAACGTTTGACGATAACTTTTAGCTACTTATTTTTGTATGTATAAATTTCTATCTAAGTTTCTTTGTTGTCTACATACTTTTATCAATACAAAATACAAAATATATACTGATTTGGATACAATTTTGTATACAAATACGTTGCAATTTTGCCACTATTTTGTGACAGAAAAGTTACATTTAAGACCACTAAAAGAGTCTTAAAAGAGTCACAAATTTGTGACAGACAACTGTGTCACATATCAGTCACATATTAGCCATAACATTTATGTCACAACTCCGTGGGTAATATGTGACACATTGTTCAGTATCTCTTTTATCGCTAATTTGTAACGCATACAAACAGTCTCAATTTCGTCACACATTTCCTACTCTTCATAATGGTCACAAGTGCTCTCTTCATCTTTCATAGGTAGCTTTAGAAGAGTACTAGCGGTCGCAAAACAGCGACGAATTTGTGACCAACAAAATTAGAGACGAAAAAATTGTCATGCAGTTTTTCCGTCATTAAAGTGTCACGAAGTATGCTTTTGCGACAGAATTGTGACGCAAATGGGAGTCACAAAACGACTGTTTTCTTGTAGTGATTTAATCTCCCTAAGTTAATCATTTTGACATCAAAAAAGAAGACATGAGGAAGAACTGTTATGACAGACATTAGTAATACTTCCTTGCCTGCCTCAGAAAAGAACCTGCTATATCAGGTATCCATCTTCTGCTGGACTATTTGCTTTATAAGTTGAAAACTTCCTCACGTTTCCTTTCAATATGTTCAGGCAGTCCCATCCACTAATCTTCTTAACATATGTTGAATAATCTTCGCGTAAATCGACTTAAGAATTTTAATTTTGTTTGCCAACAGAAAATTTGGTATGTCACCATTGAAATAGTTGTTATCATTATAGGAGTTTTCGGGAGTAAAATACGCCATAGCAAGCAATTCATTTCACCACAAGTAAAACAAAAGCATATACATATTCATATCTCTTAGAATTAATGTTTTCGTGGTTACAAATTTTCTTTGAAGAAAACAAAAACAAATGAATCTTTAAGCCAACAAAAAACCAAATTAAATCTTAAAACAAATCGAATATGATCTTTGATAAACACCAAAAACAACACAGAGTGAATTAAAAAAGAGAGCATAAATGATCAGATCAAACCTTTGATTTTTTATTTGTCACACTACCTTGCCGTTGGGCCAAACGCGTTGTAATCTCCAAAAGAAAGCGAAACCGAACCAGACGAGCTATTATATTCATTGCTGCTATAATTTTGAATCGGAGGTTTCGTGCACTTGGTTTTCACTACTTCCTTCTTCTCATGATGGCTCTGTGTCTTCTCACGAGCTATCTCCGCGGCTAAGCACTGTTTCAGATCAGACACAATCTGGTTCGTTGTTGGTCTGTTGGTTCCTCTGTCTTTCACGCATGACATTGCCACTTCTATATATTTCCAAGCCGAGTTTGAGGAGAACTCGCCGTGTAGCCGTGGATCGACCACACCGTCTATGTTTCCGATTTTGAGGAAAGGTTCCACGAAATGGACAACGTTCATTTTGTCTCCGTCCTCGGTTTTCATGATCGATCTCTTGCCGGTTATGATTTCGAGGAGGACGATTCCAAAACTGTATACGTCGCTCTTCTCGTTTAGCTTAAACGTGTTGTAGTACCTGTCAAGTGTGGCGTCAAAAGTGTGATTTTAATTTTATATCCCAAGCAGAGTTTTTAATTAAATCAAACCGGGACATGAGTGAAAGGAAACGTACTCAGGATCTACGTAGCCAGGAGTGCCCATGACGGCAGTCACAACGTGGCTGAGATCGTCCTCAGGGAAGACCTTTGAAAGACCGAAATCAGCAATCTTGGCTTCCAAGTTATCGTTCAAAAGAATGTTTGCTGTTTTAACGTCTCTGTGTACGATTGGTGGCCTGCATCCATGGTGCAAATACTCCAATCCTGCGAAAGGCGGAAAAAAAGTAAATTCGGGTTTCAGATCTGAAACATACATAACCGGATTTGATATCTTGGTTTATAGTCCAAGAAAGATATTGAAACTGGACCAACCTTGTGCAGAGTCTATGGCTATGTGGAGTCTATTTTCCCAGGTAAGATCCTCTGCATTCTCACTTGAAAGATAATCCTGCAAGTTGCCATTGGCCATGTATTCGTAGATGAGAGCCATACGGCGACCATCATCGCAGTATCCAACAAACGAAGCTAAGTTCCGGTGATGAACTGTCAAAAGAAGCTCCGCCTGCAGTACTTTTTACATTTCAGCAACCATAAAACAATGTCTAATAAAGTATCTTACTTGGTTTCTAATGTTTTAGGATTTCTTTAGATTACCTCAACTTGGAATTCTTTGGAAACATGGGATGATGACGATGATGACGATGATGATCCTTTAGATTTACCAAATGAAGAATCGTTGATCATCTTTACAGCAATTTCAGTCCCATCTTCAAGGGAACCGAGGTACACAATACCATACCCTCCTTTACCAATCACTTTATTGAAGTTGTTTGTGATGCTAGAGACTTCACTATACGTGAACCTTCTCTTCCCTGCTGGTAGAAGTGGTCCTGAATAGGCTCCTGAATACTCTAGGAGATTAAAACACTCGTTTTCTTTCAGCAAAAAAATATTGACAGTGAAAATTGAAGTAGAAGATCAACCGTCTTACCTATTTTTCTTTCCCTTCGAATGATGCAAATGATAACCAAGGCGGCAATGAGAATGATCACTACGAAGGATACAACTAATGGCACAACGATTCTGTTCCCGCCATGACATGAACGTGAGTGACATATGTTTTGTTCATCCACACTGGAACCAGAGAGGTAATCAACAAGGTTCAGAAATGGAAAAGACGCGGATTATCCTTGAAAAATGAGTACGGTTCTGAAGTTTTGATAGACAAGAAAATGTACCTCAGCGCAAGTCCACCAGCCATTGCTCTTTTCCTAAGCGATTTTGGGATAAAACCGGTTAAATTATTTCCTTTCAGATTCCTGTGATACAAATAAAATGTGACACACAAAATCATTATTGATTGTCTGTCATTATAGACTCAAACGAAGTCTTTATGTGCTCAACTTACAGGATCTTCAATTGCTTCAGATCAGCCAAAACCTCCGGCACATTTCCTTTTAGGGTGTTGTTTGATAAGTCCCTGGGAAAACAATGAACACCTCTGTTATAGTTAATGTGAATAAAATGATGGGAGGTGTGTATGTATGGTTTGGGGTATACTTACAATGACTCAAGAAGGGAGAGATTTCTAAATGCAAAGGCTATTGGTCCGTGTAACCCGCTTGAGCTAAGATTACTTCTCACAGATAAAATAAAAGAAACAAGCTCATCAGCAAACCCTTTTCGAGAGAAATATAAACTTGGAAGTTTTGCTTAGTCGAAATGAGTGACTTACAGGGACTTGATATGGTGATTAGAATTGTTGTAACTGCATACAACACCTTCCCAAGGGAATAGTCTTGGGGAGCAAGGATCACCAGTCCAAACCTTTTTCACTTTATACGTTGATTTTATGCTTTCTATGGCACGAACTGCATTCAAAAGAGAAAATGAAATAGTGTGAGTCTCAAATGAATTCAAGGTTCAGAAATCTTACATAACATAGGTAGCCGACTAACAAAGAGATGAACACACCATCTTCAATTGTGGTGGAAACTTCATCGAGAGATTGTGCTGTAAAAATCTCGATAGCATTAAGTATTGGTGGCAGTGTTGAATCTGAGGCCTTCTGGACGGAAATCCAGTGGTCTTTACCGGTGAAAGCTCGCGAATTAGACAATGTCATTGAATAGTCAGAAGAGGGGATGAACGTTCCTGAAACAGGCGACCCATTCCAGAATATCTTGATTTTCCTACTCTCATTGCTCTTGACATTTTCAAGTTCTGCAAAATAAAGGTAGGCATAGAACCGAGCATTTGGATCGTCTGATGTCCAGGACAGTTCCAATGGTTCATCATCGCTCTTCGGTGAAGCAGCTGACTTAATAACTGCATCTGGTGGCTTATAACCGCTCTGAAAAATATCGATATACCCCGTTGTGGTAGTTGAATTCCAAGAGACTGGAGTGTACGGAGACCAAATACGATCATATACATCATTTTGGTACCGTCCTGTTCCATTCAAATATCCTGTGTCCCATCTTTGATAGAGTGACAATGAGACATTTCTTCCAAATTCAGTACCGTAGATTGAGCTGTTCATTGGCCGGAGCTCCAAGGCTGAAATGAAAGGAGTTCCTTTACCTTTGTTCACAAGGCAAACATGTATTGTCTCTGACTCTGCAAAGCTGAGGGTTTCCTTGATGAGGTTCTCAGAGGCATTTCTGAATTGCACCGAAGACCAGAAATTCACGTTGACATAGAGATCAAACTCAGGCAACGCGTTTTTACCATCGTAGTTCCCGTACATAAACGTAGCTCTGATGAGATAAAGATTCCCTTTTCCATCGGAAGGAATTAACGTGTAACAGTTCCTGTTTCCTTGAGGGAAAGATCTGACATCAGCAAGCGGGAACGGTAAAACCGGGTTTTTCGGGTAACCATATTCTTCAGAGACGTTCACATTTACTCCAGTATCTATGAAGGGTGCATCCCATGTGTAACTGATACCAGTATCAGTGTCCACATAGTTTATATTAGGGGGTGAGCCACAATCTACGCTGATGAAACCTGGATTATAAGAAGAGCGTAAAGACATTGATTAATTCTATTACGTTTGAGAACGTTTTGATCAAGATTCCATGACATTTTAAAATTTACCCAACTTCTGAAATTCAATCTCAAAACAGAAATAACCTCACTAATCATGTAAAAAGTGAAACCAATAATCAGAATGTATTTCTTGCCACAATGCGACCTATGATCTAAAGAAATTAATATTGCATATCAACAAAACAGTATCACAACTTCAAAAATCACTGGTACTAGATTGGTCATTTTCAAATAAAAATAGACACAAAATGAGGAAAATAAGCTTAGAATGAGATTTACGAACCTGCTTGGCCTTGGCCATGAACCACAATGGCATTGGCAATGATGGTAAAAAGGATGAGAAAAACAGAGTGAGCTTCCATATTTTTCACCATTTTGAAAAGCTCAGTTCATCATCGCCAGAAAAACAGACAACCTGCGATTAAGATATCACAGACACACAAAACAACCCGAAAGTACAAAAGTCTTCGCCCTATTTCCTTTTCCGTATAATATAAGTGCTGCTCACGTCTGAACAAAGCGGCCAAGAAATAATATAAAATTGCAATACAGCTGTCTAAAAATTACCAGTGCTCAACATTCAACAACTAACCATGATATTTAACTCCAATAAAAATCTTATAATAAAAGACACAGGACAAAGCCAACACTGGGCATAGAATGATAGACCACAACATTGTGGTGAAAGAGTTTGTAATCCGAATTTCGACTTTCAAGAACCCGGTATTTAAAGGATAGTGGTTAAAAAAGAGTTTGATATTAGCTATAGTGTTATGCTGGAGAAGCTTCATCTTCTACTAGCAGCTTTGGAGTATCAGGACCACGGGATGAGCTCAAAGGGAATGTAGATACCTCTAGGTAATCAAAGTCGTCAGTGATTCCCGCCTGTAAATTACTCATCTGATTAAGTCTCATTTTGATGTAAGAAAATGTGAACTCTGGAATTGGCAACATTTTAGGTGAAAAGATCTGGAGGATACCTCCGTGTATAGATGCTCCAGCTGTTCCTTGGCCTGGGGGAAGTTGTTTGAACACCATTGTCGTAATGTGAAGATGTTATCTGAGTAAGTTTCAAAGAATTACAATTTAGGCTGTGGTAAAAATTATGACCTTTTAAACTGAAAAGGTAAGCTTTAGAAACTAACAAACCTGTCCATCTGTTAGCCGATTGGTGAGCAACTTCAATGGCACTCCCTGTCAAAATTGGAAGATATATACACATTGATAAGTAAAGCACATGATTTATTCTTATGTCTGCTCCACAAAAACCGGAAAAACCATAGAAATTTAGGAAATTTAACAGAGAAAAAAAGTAACACATTACTCTTTGCCTCTAAGGTAGCTGGATCATTGTCAGCAAACTGTACCATCTCATTCTGCATAAGAAGAAGCTACTGTAAACATCTTGCTAAGCATGCAAAAAGATAGTCTATGTAGTCTGACCTTCAGCTCTTTGTGTTTATTTTCAATTTCTTTAAGTTGCGTCAAAGCCTCTGTTCGTTCCTCCTACAGCGAGAACAGCATAATTCTAGTGAAAAGAGCCTGTACGCATATTCGAGCATTTGGTTAGCAATACTTAAATTCTTACTGATTCTTCCCTCCCTTTCTTTAGCGCATTGCACTGATCCACAAGTTGTGCCAGCCTTTTGTTACTACCCTGAAGATCAGATTCAAGTTTCTGGCGAATACTCCTAAGCTGTTCATTCAAAATAGTTGAAGCATCCATGAGATCTGGATCTATTAATTCCGGTCAACTGAAAATAAAATGTCATATCAAGATGAGAATGGTGGCTCACTTGGTTGCCAGCACAACTAGGAAGGCTCCAAAAGTAGATCTTCATTTACAAAATTATGAACACTATCAATAAATATACAACAGCAGCAAGGACTACATGGTAACAAATGCAAATAAAGTTGTGGAAGGATCTGACATAGTTACTCACAGAAATTCCAATCTTGTCCTTGGCAACAAGATCATCATCGACTAAACTCTGGATAACATCTTTCACCGACTGACTAATTACACCCCTCTTAGGCCCCATCTTCTCAAGTTCTTTTAGCTGAGCAAAATTAGAGACCCATAAGCAAACTTTTATAGTAAAGCTAGTTCAAAAGCATCCAAAATTAACAAGTAGTGAAAAAAGTGTTCACCAGGAAGAAGTCCTGAGACTCATAAAATATCTGAAGCATCTTCTCACGCTTCTCCTCCAACGAAAGCCCTCGTTTCTTTGACTGAATATTATCATCAATAGCAAGCAGCGATTCAGTAAAAGCGAGATATTAATTAAGAAAAAATTTACATAAACGAAATCCAGTAAACGACTGGAACAACAATAGTCTTTTAGGTCAGATCCAAACAATCAATTCTGCGATTACACCGATCTCAAGTGTATAGTACGAAGAATGACTAGTAGATGAATGCATGGGCGATATTACTATGGATCCGCCATGTGCAGACCAAGTGTTTGCGGAAATTCCTCTGAGAAATGCACAATTAGCCACCGAAGAAAGACTAGGACAATTTTATATCCGATTCGGCCAAGAGGAAACAAATAGGTCGAATCAAACATCAAAATACTATCGCGAGATCAGTAGTCAGTACACGGTGAGTATGGTTCACAGAATCGTGAAGAATCAGTTGGTTTCTCAGAAAAACTAACAAATCACAGAAATCAATATACGAAAACATCATCGGAAGTAGAATAGAACAATCGTCCAGGGTTAATTACCATCGTGATTCGCAGTTCCTGATGACGATAACCCAAAGAATGTTAGCTCTCTCTCTCTCTCTCTCTCTCTCTCTCTCTCTCTCTCTGAAAATTTCGAAATGAAAATTGTTCAGGAAGCCTCGAAAACTTGGGCGGGCTCTTATCCCTCGCTTTCTATCAATATATGTTTTTTTTTTTTAATATCATTGTAAAAGCGGAATATGGATTAAAATCTTCAAAGACGACACGTAGTTCAAATTTTAGATATGAAAACGGCATGACTTTTACGAGTAAGGAAGTCAAACGTATAGTTGACCAAGTACGTGTACGCTTAACAAGGCCAAAGTTAGTAACCCAGTAGATTACCAAAATATATAAAAGTGTAACAAAAGATACAAAAAAATTACAAAAGATGACTATGTGAAGAACACTCAAATGCAAGATAAAGATTTATTCAAAGTTTCGCTCCGATTCAATTTGACTTGGATCCTTATATACATCGTCTGTTCTTGTTTTATCAATGCATACAGGTCTGCTCGCTGCGGTGAATAACCTGCGAATTAAACCACACCGTTAGCAATAGTATTTCATTACAACTCCAGAATCTGTAACTTAATTGCTTATTTGCTTTTGGATTTTCCAATCATATAAACGCAAACAAATTGTGTTTGAAAACATAATGAAGCATTCACTGATTTGTTTTAATTATAGACAAGACAAGTGAAGTGACCTTAGAGGGCCATCTCAGCCTGTAACGCAGCCAGTTCGTCTTCCTCAGCGGTTTGCTGCTTTGGAGCAGCAGGACGAGCGGATAGACGCCCACCATGCTCTGGAACAGAAGGCAATGGATTTGTGGGTTGAAGAAGTTGCTCTTCAAGCTCTGCACCTTCTAGTTCTTCAAGCTCTGCTTCAAGCTCATCCTATCAGAGAGAAGTTTTGTTAAGCAAAGATCTTTATATATGAACAAATATGATCATGTGGGATACAAGAAAGTTACCTCATCGAAATCAGCCGCTGAACCAATAGGAGTAGACAATGCTTCTTGGATCTGTTTCATGTTCTCGGTCTGCTCATTGATCTCGTCCATTGTCTTGTCCACATCATCGATATTTCTACAAAACAGCGTGTTTTCGAGTCAGACAGTGAAACCGTTAAAGCATTCGAGTAATACCAAAAAGCAAAATAGAGTCAACACAGTATAAGAACAAGAGGGTAATACGGTGATAATGTGAAAAACACTTACGTTGCTTTCTGCATTGCTTTCATTGCAGAAGCTCCACTCCTCAATGCATCTACAGTTTCTGTAGTTGCTTTTGCGCCTTCTAACATAATCATCTGTATGAAAAGACCGATAAATTAATCTACAACTGCTAATATTCACAAACTAAGCAGGACAATAAATTAAAAAAAACGCTCACTTGATCATGTATACGCAGCTGGAAATTCCCAAGCTGTTCGACTTGTTGCTCATATAACCTCTTCCTTTTCAAACACTGTATAGCCGCTGCACAAGACGGATACAATTAAGTAGTTGAGTAATAACAACATGCTTAAGACTGCACATAAAATTTTGTTTTACCGCGTTTGTTCTTTGCACGGGTGTATTCTTTAGCCTTCTCAACCTCTTGTCCAGCCTTCTTTAGAAGTACTTTCTCCTTTTTCTCTAGCATCTCAAGAGTCTGCCGTAAGCAAACAGCAAAGGGCAATTAAAACAAAACTTGAATATAGTAAAAGCAAACTCATATCTATTGAAATTCACAAAGCCCCAATTCGATCTAAAGCCAAAGCAAACGAAGAAATGGATTTAAGGTACCAAATTGAGTAAAATAATAATCTTTGAAGGTGATGATATTCTGAGAGTAGATCGATGTTCAAATCGAAAGATTAGACTTAAGTGATATGATACCTCGTTGAGTTTGTCCAATGTTTGGAGGGCATTAGACTCCTGCTTGGGTTTGCCAAATAGCCGATTCATCATGGTAAGATGGAGTTGACGAAGAAACCCACTTCGATCTCTTCTTCTTCTTCCCGAATCCACAAAGTCACAAGTCCCTAAAAACAAAGTTAACCATAATTATGAACCGATCGATCGTTACTTCACCAAGAAATCAGATCAACTACGAGGAGGATTCGGATTTCGCGAGAATCAGATGGAGAAGATCGAAATACCTGGCGAAAAACTGGAGTTGCGATGTGGTCGGGTCGATAATTAGAGAGGGTAACGAGAAATTAAGGAAATCTAAGGAAGAGAAGAAACTTTCCTTTTCTACACGGCGTTGACAGGTTGACACGTGTTTACCGTTGACTGGTTATCTATAATCGGTGTTGTGTACGCGTAGCAGGCAATAAAACCGGATGGTTAATTGGGTATGAAACACTAACTTATAAAATCGAACCGCTATTTTCTTTGCAAACCCGATCAGTAAATGCTTTCTGATCTCTCAAATAAATAAACATGACCAAAAGTGTGGTTTCGTGAGGTTGAACCATTCGATCTATATTTTCTCACCATTCCAAAAAATAAAATGAACTATGTGTGGAAATAGTATTGTAACCAAAATATTCATAGGGTAAATAAACGACATCGCATAACAGTTGAATAACAAAAACTATAACATGGTGTTTCAATGATTCTCCTCAACAAGATATCCACCATTTTAGGTCTGATTATGGCCTCTTTAGGAGGTGGCACTCCAACTTTTCATAGGCACCCCTACATTTTCTGGTATATGTTACAACACTTTTCCAAAGTTCATATGCCATTTCGCCAATGACTTTGTACAATATTTTGTTGAGGATATAATTAGTGGTAAGCAACGCTTTCCCCCACATTTTATGAGCTAACATTGATTCCTCTAACATCACATTCATCATCTCTTTAAAAGTTTGATTTTTTCGCATGTATTCGAGATAGATCTTAAATTTTATCCAACTAGAAGGGTACTCATCGGCTCCCTCAGGCCCAACACCGCCCGAGAAAAACACAGTACCCAACCTCTGCATTTGTCCCATCATCTCCATATAAGACGGACGCTACTCACCAACCACAACCCTCGACTGTACCTCTACCACTAGAGGCAATACTAGAGCCTGCACTGGCACCGCACCCGATAACCGCTCTAAAATCAATGCTAGCTGATCCGGCAGACGATCATCTCAGTCCTGAGCTCCTTCTGCTGTAGCGCCCGCACTCGGGCCCACCGCAGCACCTGTCCTTCAGGCACCACCTCCGGCACCGACAACACTCACGCTGACACTCATACTGGTCTCACTCACAGACCCCTCCTGATGCGTCTACGAATCAGCCACCTGATCCTGAATAGCACTCTGCGCTACACTCTTAGCGGACTCACTCACTGGTCCCGACCACGACCTCGGCCTCGACCACAGTCTCAACCACAACCTCTAGAACCAGTATCCATCACTCTACATTTCCCAAAAATACAGACTAAGATACTAGACTTCACAAAAATAGAAGTCAAACAACACATACCGTGGAATCACGTTGAAGGCTCGAAGAGGATAATTTAAGACTCTAACTCACATAATTGACTAACCACTTATAATCAATTCAATAACCAAGTCTCAAATCAAACATTTCTAACCGCCTAAAACTGTAGGGGCTCTAATACCAAAAAGAAACAACCAAGCTTTTTTTTAATTATTTAATCCGAATTAAGTTTTCACATAAATACTAATTCTCAACGATTACTTCTCAACCAACAAACATTTAACAACCAGCGGAAAACACAACTCAACTAAACTAGCAATTAAACCATTTAATTCACTAATTCATTAAACCAATAACAACTAATCCAAAATATCAATTCTAGACTAAGCTAGCAACCCAAACACCACGTATTAACTCAATCCAAAAAACATAAACAGAATCCTAATGATCCTCTTCTCATCGCCACGATTCCACGATCACACTTTATCTTTATCTGCATCACATGGGAAAAAGAGATGCGTAAGTTTTTCATAAATACTTAGTTAGACGGTCATACCATCAACGGCCTATCACTCAGGCTCAAAAAGAACAATACGATACCAAGAGAGCACACAATAATAAGAAAACACAAAACTAGCAATAAATAACTTGTGTCGATCGAATAACAAAACCTTCATGTCGATCAACACGAACGTGTGTCGATCGACACATGACTGCAGATTGTCGGATTCGAACTTTCTCCTCTCTAGTCCAAATCCGACATGTCTCGAGTAACAAACCCTGCATCAAAACGTCAACATATACAATCCACAATCACCATAACACATAATCAACAAGTTCAAATCAATCAATCCACAGAATTCACATCAATATCATTCTAAATCACCCAGAAACCATGGTCACGCACTCACCTCAAGGAATTCGGATAGAAATCTAATCAATGACTATGAATGACACGAAATTGAGACTTTACAACCTCTTGAGAATCTGATTCCTCAATACAACCACCAAGGAATCACCAACAATGATCTCCAACCCTCAAAAATCTCTAAGAACACCAAAAACACTAGAATTATCTCTTCTCTACTCAATAACACGTTTTTCTACTCTCCCACCAAGGATGCACGGCCAAAAATGTGTTATATACTAGCCCATAGGGTTTCCGAACCCAAACCAAGCAAACCGATTGATTAAAAATCGAACCAAAACTGACTCGAAAAACACTTTGTCGACCGACACAGCCCTTGTGTCGATCGACACACGTACCAAATTCACCTAATTTGGTTCGCGGGTGTTACAACCCCGAAGCCCAAAACCAAAGTTCGTCCTGAATATCTCCTCTTCAATACACCAAAGTGTACACAAGGTTTTAAAACTTTTTTATGAGCTCTCCACTTTATATACTTAAGGAATTTAATCATAACTTCCAATGTGGGACATTTGCTAGTTTTAACACTTAGCCAAAATTTGAAAGCTTAGAAGCTTTTCATGTCACCACTTTCGACCTCCATTTCTTATTCAAAACTAACACTGATTTTGACTAGAAGATACACTATTTCATAGTGTTCACCGCGACGATCCTATCGTGCCCAAAAAACTGGTCATTCCGTCTCCATCAGAAAACTCACCGGAAAATGGTCTAAAACCATTTCGTCAAAAACGAGTTCCAACATAATTTAATCTTGATGATCTTGGTTGATTTTGGTTTTTGATGTGATTTGATATTACCTCGTATTGAGGTTTCTACTTGTGTGTATCTACTTTGTATTTGATATATCTCACGTCTTTTCGCGACTGATTACTACATTATGCAGGATACATTTTTTGGTTTTTGGGAATCTTGTGCGAATGTATCTCGTCTCCAGAACTTTGAGGTCGCTACTTAGAGTCTTAGTAGATGATATCTCTATATATCCCTTGAATTGGGCTTTGTCGGACACAAACTCTCCATTTTTTTGCTTTATGGAGATTGTTTTCTCCTGGTTCTACCATTGTGTGGTTTTGATGTAGGGAGTAAGGTATTAAAGAGTTCATATACTTCGATTTCTGCTCAATTCAAAGGCTCAACAACTTGATTTCTCACTGTCAGTGTTGTTTCTACCGATGTAGCGATTGTTAATTGTGGACTTGCTGCTATTTCAATTGTGGACTTTAGGTCACTAAATGTATTCTCTAATTTCCAATACATTAACCTTCCAGCATTTTCTATGTCGAGATCTTAAGATTTCTCCACAAGGTTCATCGCTCAAGGGAGCTAGTCTCCATCTATCCTTTGTTTTATGTTTGTTTAGATCATATTTGGCCATGTTGGCCTTTGTATCATGTGTTGTGAACAACTTAGGGTTTGACTGTTTACACTCTTTAGTAGAAAAGAAAAAAATATATATATATTTTATAATTGTTAGGTTTTTCACTAGCCACGTGAAAAATAAAAGAAAAGAAGAAAAACAAATTACTCTGAAGACAAAGGAATTTTGTCTAACGCATTTTACAAGTGGAAAACAATTCCTTATCTTCTAGAACACATATCTAAAATAATAAATAGATAAAATTATATATTTATAATTATTTGGCAATTATAAATATAGGTATCACAACTCATATAGCCACACAATCACAACACTTTTGCATATCAAAACAAAAAAAAGTTACAGAAACATTTGTTTTCTTTCTACAAATACTTCAAAAATTTTCAAGCTAAAATACAAAGGTATGAAAGTTTTTTTCTTGTCAACGTTATGAATTTTATATGTTATCATTTTCATTCTTGTATAGTTTTTCTTTTGTTTTTAAAACATAAGGAAACATTTTTTTCTTATATAGTTCATTATAAGTAATTCAAAATAATGTTATTTTGTATTTATGTAATTTTATTTGGGGTTATTACAACTATGCCACATTTGCAAAATTGTTAATCAAGCGTGGCAATGTTCTGAAAAAAAATTCAATCAAGCCACTTTTTAGTTGGAAAAAGACAAAACAGTCTACTTCTCCTATTTCTCTCTCATTGATCCATATTTTAATTTTTTTTTCTCTCTCTCCCACTAAAGAACAACTTCTTCCTTTTTTTCCTTCTTCTCACTCTCTCTTTCTCTAAAAAATAGTTGTGATGAAGTTGAAAAAGAAGAAGAAAAAGCTCTCTCTCTCTCTCTCCAATAAAAACTAGATCTGGTTTTTAAATTTTCGTTCTCACTTAGATTCAGATCTGTGTTGAATTCATGAAAAGAAATTAGGATAAGGAAGAAAAGAAAGAAAAAATAAGAAGGAAGAAAAACAAATTTTCAAGAAAAAGAAGAAGAAATTTGAATTTGAAGAAGGAAGAAGAAGAACGGGTGTAATCTATGAATTTTGTTCTTTTTTATTCGATTTTGGTTACATATATGAGTCTTTTAATCGAATTTGATTATAGATTTGAGTTTTGATTTTTTTTTTTTTGTTAGACATTTTTTTGATATTCTTCTTACTGTTTTAGGGTTTTTTCGTTTTTTATAATCTTTTTAAACGTTTTTATAAGAGTTATGTATCTGTCATTTAAAACTAAACATTGAAATAATTTATAAGGTCTAATCTTCTTCTTTTTCTTCTTTTGAACCAAATCCAATCTCATATCGGAGAAAACGAGAATTAAATTCAGATTCAATTTCACAATGGCGAGATCTAGATCAGAGAGAAAAAACGACGAGATCTGATTTCACGGCGACGAGATATGCATAGAAAAAGAGAAAAAAGGATGAGGTTTGTTTCACAGAGAAGAAGAAAAGTTCGTAGAGAGAGAGAGGAGAAGAAATCACGTTTTTTGTAACATCCGCAAACCAAATTTTGTGAATTTGGTAAGGAACTGGTTCAATTTTAAATCGTTTGGTTGATTCGGTTTGATTCGGTTTGGGTTGAGAACCCTAGAATCATGTTAATAAGGGTGAGAAGCCTCATTTTTCGTGGTTAAAGGCAGAAAATATGTTAGAGAGGTTGGGAGAGGTTTTGGTGATTCATAAGAGGTTTGGTGATTAAGTGAGGAGGAGGCAGTTTTGTTCTATTCTGGTAGAGAAGAGAAACGGACATGAAGATCAGTTCTGATCATCGTGAAATTTTAGGGATAAGTTATTGTCTCTCTTAGATAGCCGTGAGGCAAATCGGTTTGTCAATCAGATGCGTATGCTAAGAGATATCTCTGTTTTTGTGAAGGATATCTGTGCAGATCGGGAATGTGATCAGACCACTTCGAAGGCGTTTTTCCGGAGCTCCAGAAGGAATTAAGCAACGATTTATATATCATTGGAAAGCCTTTTGTGTCTAGTTTCCAAATCAGGTTTCAGATCATGATTCTGAGGTAAACTCCATCTTTTATGGTCATTCGAAGTCAGTATGTTGTTCTATTTTTCAAAACTTCTGATTCGATTGAGGGAAAATCTTGTTGATGTGTTTTAGGGGATAAAGAAGAGCTAACCAGTGACTTTTAGCCTCGTTGAGGCTGTGTTTAGTGCTGGTTGTGTGGTTGTTGTATTTCCTTTTCCCGAAAAGTTATGGTGAGTTCGCGACCATAGGTTTCTAGTCGCTGACGAATTATTTGTGATTTTTGTGATGTTTTTTGATGGAATTTCGTGTGATATGGATGGATATCATTGTTGTGTGATTGTGGATTATTATTGTGTTGATCGTATGCAGGTTTGCGACTCATATTCGTCGGAATCGGGTTGAGAGAGGAGAAACTCGTTTCTGATGAATACAGAGGCGTGTCGATCGACACCAGGTTGGTGTCGCTCGACACGAGTGTAGTAGTCATGTCGATCGACAACCTTCGGGTGTCGCTCGACATGAGCACTTGAGTTGTGTCGCTCGACACGACCTGTTTGGTTCCGAAATGATTTTTAAAATACAATGTTGTGTATTGATGGAAAAACTCATTTCTGATAAATACAGGGTGTCGCTCGACACGAGTGCATTAGTCGTGTCGCTCGACACCTTGCTGGTGTCGCTCGACACGACCTGTTTGGTTCCGAAATGATTTTTAAAATACAATGTGGTGTATTTGTTGGATTGTGATAATTATATTATTGTTTGTTATGTTGTTTGAGCCTGCTTGTTACGCCAGTAGATGGTATGACCAGCTCACTAAGTATTTATGAAATACTTACGCAACTCTTATTTCCTTGTGTTGCATAATTATGAAAAAGTGTGATCGGGTAAAGAAAAAGTGTGATCGCGGAATCATGGCAGTAGAAGGAGGATGATAGGAATTTTATTATTCCTTAGCCTAGTGAACCTGATGCTTAGGTTGCTAGAGTTTATTTGAGTTATTGAATTTTGGAATTGAATTGATTGTTTGAATTAAATTATTTATGGATGATTTAAATTATGTATTTTCCGCTGTTATTGATATCGTTGAATTAGCCACTGAGAATTACTAATGATGGGATTATTAATTCGGGTTAATGAAGAATCCAGGATTGCAGCCAGTGTTAGTGCTAGTCTAAGGACTGGTGGTACCAATGAGGGTACGAGTGTGACTAGAAGTGCGGGTGGCCCATGTGGGGGTGCGACCGGTGTGACTCAGGGTCGAGATGATTGTCTGGCGGATTAGTTGGCTTAGTTGTGGGAACGGTTACCGAGTACGGTGCCAGTATTGCCATGTGTGGCAGAGATGCAGCCGATGGTTGTAGCTGCACAGCAGGCTCCGTCATAGTTGAGGATGATGGAGCAGATCCAGCATATTGGTTTGAATTTCTTCTCGGGTTGCGCTAAGTCTGAGGAGACTCGAGTAGAGGTTGAGATTGGAGCGGTTTGTCCTGAGGGATACCGGGTGGGGTTTGGCGGTTTATTACCTTGATGGTGATGCGCATCTCTCGTAGAGAGGTGTTGAGGCCAGCCTGAGGTAGGCAGTGTGGACCTGGGGAGAATGCTTAGCAGAGTTGGATGCTAAGTTATTTCTTCAGGTGGTAGTATACCGTCTTGAGGTGAAATTTGTGGAGCTGGTTCAGAGAGACCGGTCAGGGGAGTATGATGTTGAGTGCAACAGGCTCTTGGTCTATGCGCGTAGAGACATGGAGGATGAGCAGGCGCAGATGAAGAGTTTCTCGTAAGGACTTCGACTGAGTTTGAGGACGTCATGTAGAGTGTCATGTTTCGCCTCGAGGGCGGAGTTGGTTGAGTCACCTGTTGATTTTGAGTAGGATCTGAGAGATCAGGCAGCAATAAGGGTTGTTCCTGCTGTTCTAGATGTTCAGCCGAGGAAGTAGCAACAATAGGAGGGTCCTAGCAAGGGCTCCAAGCCTGCGCAGGGACAGAAGAGGAAGTGGGGATTATTCTGGTAGAGTTGTATGATGTCATTCTAAGTATGGATTGGCTGGAGCTTTCAGAGTCCATCTGAATGGTCATTGAGGTCGCGTAGTGGTTCAGCGCGAGAGACTGAGGTATGGTTGGTATGAGTTTATGGTGATGCTGATTGGGGTGAGGAATGCACCAATAGCGTTCATGTGTACGAGGAACGACGTACTTCAGGAGAATCTGAATGTTTTCGGTGACCATCTTTATGTAAGATTTTCTGGTGTTTCTTCAGTAAGGTCTCAGTAGTGTGAGACTGAGGCTTTGGGTAGAATGGTTGGCAGATTCTGATTCGAGCATTTTCTACCATCTTGGTAAGGTTAACCCGATGGCAGATACTTTAAGTCAACGGAGAGTTGACCCATCTTGGGAACAAAACGTCGAGGCATTAGTGAGCGGGATTAGCGCGTTGCGGTTATGTGCTATTTTGCAGGAATCCTTTAGTTGGGAGGCAGTTGACTAGGTAAACCTTCTGAGTAGGTTCTTGTGGCTCAGGAGTGTGATCAGGCTTGTTGGTTGCATCAAGGCAGTTAGTTCGTTTTCAGGTCTCTTCGAAGGGGACATCTTAGGTGCGTAGGACAGGGTGTGGCCCATAGATGGGTACGCTAAGGATTCAAAAGTACGTTTAGGCTTCTTGATGCAGTCCTAATCTTGTTATTTATGGGCGTTTAGTATTTGTTGCTCTAGGGACTGCAATCTCGAATAGCTCATTCTTTCGGGGATGTTTAGCTTCCCAGATATCACTGGCTCGAGGGATGCGTCCCGAGAGTGTGAATGGTATGTTACATGACAGCTTCAGGATGCGTCCTGCGAGTGTCAGGATGTCGCTAGCTTGAGAGATGCGTCCTGAGAGTACGAGTGATACGTTGTTGATAGATAATTTTTCTCGCGGGGATGTGTTCCCCAGATATCGTTGGCTCGAGGGATGTGTCCCAAGAGTGCGAGCGATATGTTTTTGCGGGATAGTATTCTCTCGTGGGGATGTGTTCCCCAGATTTTGTTGGCTCGAGGGATGCGTCCCGAGAGTGCGAGCGGTATATTTTTTTAATAGCTCCAGGATGCGTCCTGCTAGTGTCAAGGTGTGGAATGAGTTAAAAGCAATATATCTCTATGACGTACATATAAACACTGGGTTAGTGATGAGCTTCGAAGGTCATGAATGGATCTCGAGAGTGAGTAGTTATCTTAGTCAGGTGTTCAGTCAGAGCAGAGATGATATGTCGGGGTATGGAATGACATGTTAGTATCGAGTGGAATTTCTAGTCTTCAGGTGCTTGTACACGTATGAATTGATTACTCTAAAGGAAGCATTTTTCCTTTTTATCCAGAGCTTGACGGACACGTCCTGAGAGTGGAGTGGCACCGACATCGTTACCATGAAGGAGACGTCCTGAGAGTGGAGTGGCACCGACATCGTTACCATGAAGGAGACGTCCTGAGAGTGTGATGGTGTTGGGATAAGTATGAGTAATCAATATTGGATTGTGGTATAAGCATGTAACTGGATTTAGACCTCGAGTTTAGTGAGTGTGAGTCCAGGTGAGCAAGTTGATGAGTCACATAGTGCGATTCGAGTCAGCTAGTAAGAGACTGAGCATAAGTTTCCGAGTGGATTGATGTAGTGATTGCTCATTCAAGAGTGGATGTGGGACATTGATTGCGATGAATTTTTAGAGTTTCAGGCGTGTATGTTGAACCCAAGTGGGAGAGGAGCATTTTTTGTGCTAGTTTTATTCAGGAAATGACAGAGAAGATCCGTGTCTTGCGGCTGAACATGAAAGAGGCTCAGGATCGGCAGAAGAGATATACCAATAAGAGGCGGAGAGAGTTGGAGTTCGCGGTCTGAGATAGAGTGTATCTCAAGATGGTCATGTTGCGAGGCCCCAACAGGTCAATTTTAGAGAATAAGCAGAGACCGAGATTTATGGGTCCGTTCCCGGTAGTGGAGCGAGTTAGACCGGTGGCTTATCGGTTAGAGTTACCTCCGATCATGAAGGAATCTCATAAGGTGTTCCATGTGTCGATGTTGAGGAAGTTCTTGCATGAGTCAGAGGAGTTGGTGGCTAAGAATCTGGAGGATCTTTAGCATGATTTGAGTGTAGCGGCAAGACGTGGGAGGATCCTTGAGAGAAGAAACGAGGTTCTGCATTGAAACAGGTTACCGTTGCTGAGAGTCTTGTGGTACTGTAGCAGTACAGAGGAGGAGACTTGGAAGCCAGAGACAAAGATGAAGTTAAAGTTCAAAGTGGTTCGACGAGCAAGTCGCGGTGCGAGCTTTACTTTTCTTTGTAGTTCTAGTTTTAGTGGTTTAGCATGTTGATGCTTTGTTGTATTTTGTATTTTTTCGTTTCGTTGTAACGATTTATACTTTTGGAGATTTATAAGATAGAGTTCCTTATATTTCTGTGCTATAAGATGTGTGATTCTCTTTTCTTTTGTGGATAATCCGAGTGAGGGAATATCGAGTGTGGACCACACGAGGTTTCTAATCTTAGATATTTATAGGCGTTCTAGAATTTATTACTAATAACTCATTACTTGGAGACGGTGGTACTCCATAGTACTTACTTGGGACAGTGGTTTCCAGTGTAAGTACTAAGAGACGGTGGGTCTCTCTAGGGGACGATGGTTTCCCAGTGTACTTATTTGAGACAGTGGTTTCCAGTATAGGTACCGAGAGATGGTGGTACTCTCGAGGGGACGGTGGTTTCCCTGGTTGGCTTTGACTCGAAGGATGTGTTCCTGAGAGTGAGTGTGTGTGGTAATGAGTTAAGGGAAATAAATGTCTAGGAAGCGTATAAATAGGGGATTAGAGGTAAGCCTTTGGGATCAGGCGAGAATCTCTTGTGGTACTGGTCAATTGGACCAGGATTTATGGGTCATATGTATGAGGGTATTCAAGGCCAGGGAATATCGGGGTTTGGGAGATGTACTTTCTCCAGAGGGACGAGGTTCGTCCAGAGTATGGTTGGAGTTATGTATGTGGGCGTCCAGTCTAGGGTTGATATTGCATTTGAAAATTTTGGTTCGGACGACCCTGGTGACGGATGTAGCGCCTTTGGTCGTGTATGTTCTTGTTTGATGGTTGCACGATCAATCGGGCAAGATGTTTCCAGGCGAATCTGGTCGGGTTGTGGACTGCAGTGTTAACCTTAACGAGATGGAGTTATTCCTTATTTATATGTGTTATATAAGATGAATAGTTCTTATACGTGAGGTTGATGGCGTTGACCAGTGTTGGTCATGTGGGTTTTGATATTCTGGGTTAGGGAATATTGGATTTTTGGCCACGGGAGGTAATTCTAGTCGATAGATGTTTATAGACATTTTAGAATTTATTACTCTAGGGGTTGCGGTCCCGAATAACTCATTTATTTTGTTACGAAGATGATTAGTTCTCCAGTATACTCTTTTGGGATGATTTGTTTCCATTACGAATATCGAGGGATGATTAGTTCTCTCGAGGGATGTTTAGTTCCCCTGTGTACCCGGAGCTCAAGGGATGCGTCCTGAGAGTGGATGGGGCACGAGACACCGACAGCTCAAAGGATGTGTCCTGCGAGTGGGAGGGGTGTGAAAGGAGTTAAGAGTAATAAATTTCTGAAAACGCGCGTATAAGCATAAGACTAGACAAGAGCCTCGGAGATCGGGTGATAGGATCTCAAGTGGTATTGACCAGTTTTGGGTCAGGTTATGTGTCTTTGAGACGTTTTGTGGGTATTCGAGGACGAGTCCTGATTAGTGGGGAAGAATTGTAACATCCGCAAACCAAATATAGTGAATTTGGTAAGGAACTAGTTCAATTTTAAATCGTTTGATTCGGTTTGGGTTGAGAACCCTAGAATCATGTTTATAAGGCTGTGAAGCCTCCTTTTTGTGGTTAAAAGCAGAAAATATGTTAGAGAGGTTGGGAGAGGTTTTGGTGATTCATAAGAGGTTTGGTGATTAAGTGAGGAGGAGGCAGTTTTGTTCCATTCTGGTAGAGAAGAGAAACAGACAGGAAGATCAGTTCTGATCATCGTGAAATTTTAGGGATAAGTTATTGTCTCTCTTAGCTAGCTGTGAGGCAAATCGTTTTGTCAATCAGATGCGTATGCTTAGAGATATCTCTGTTTTTGTGAAGGATATCTGTGCAGATCGGGAATGTGATTAGACCACTTCGAAGGCGGTTTTCCGGAGCTCCGGAAGGTATTAAGCAACGATTTATATATCATTGGAAAGCCTTTTGTATCTAGTTTCCAAATCAGGTTTCAGATCATGATTCTGATGTAAACTCCATCTTTTATGGTCATTCGAAGTCAGTATGTCGTTCTATTTTTCAAAAATTCTTATTCGATTGAGGGAAAATCTTGTTGATGTGTTTTAGGGGATAGAGAAGGGCTAACCAGTGACTTTTAGCCTCGTTGAGGCTGTGTTTAGTGCTGGTTGTGTGGTTGTTGTATTTCCTTTTCCCGAAAAGCTCTGGTGAGTTCGCGACCATAGGTTTCTAGGCGCTGACGGATTGTTTGATGATTTTTGTGATGTTTTTTTGTGGAATTTCGTGTGATATGGTTGGATATCATTGTTGTGTGATTGTGGATTATTATTGTGTTGATCGTATGCAGGTTTGCGACTCATATTCATCGGAATCGGGTTGAGAGAGGAGAAACTCGTTTCTGATGAATACAGAGGTGTGTCGATCGACACCAGGAGGGTGTCGCTCGACACGAGTGCAGTAGTCATGTCGATCGACAACCTTCGGGTGTCGCTCGACATGAGCACTTGAGTCGTGTCGCTCGACACGACCTGTTTGGTTCCGAAATGATTTTTAAAATACAATGTGGTGTATTTGATGGATTGTGATAATTATATTGTTGTTTGTTATGTTGCCTGAGCCTGCTTGTTACGCCAGTAGATGGTATGACCGGCTCACTAAGTATTTATGAAATACTTACGCAACTCTTATTTCCATGTGTTGCAGGTAAAGGAAAAGTGTGACCGCAGAATCATAGCAATAGGAGGAGGATGATAGGAATTTTATTATTGCTTAGCCTAGTGAACCTGGTGCTTAGGTTGCTAGAGTTTTTTTGAGTTATTGAATTCTGGAATTGATTGATTGAATTAAATTATTTATGGATGATTTAAATTATGTGTTTTTCTCTGTTATTGATATCGTTGAATTAGCCACTGAGAATTAATAATTATGGGATTTTTAATTCGGGTTAATTATTTTTTTAAAAAATTCTTGGTTGTTTCATTTTTGGTTTAAAGAAAAACCTTTTTTGTCCTTTGTTGGAATTTTTTTTTAAAAGGTAGCATGCTTGTAAAGATTTTCAAACAGTGATATGTTTGAAAGGTGGAATATGGAAAGTGGCATAACTTGAAATTTCTCATTTTATTTTACTTTTTAAAAAAAAAATGTAATTATATTTTTCTTAATAAACTTAATTGTATATACATTTAAATTATGTTTAAATTTTAATTATTGGATTTTTATATAAATAATTAAAAAAATTATTCATTATAATATTTACAATTTTTTTCTCGACTTGAGCTCTAAATGTTTTCACATATAATATATGTAATTTTGTATAGGGTTGGATGCGTATTTCACCCCGTAGAAGTGTCACTCAACCGATTTCCCCCCAAATTTTTACTTCTTCATTTTACTACATAAACTTTATAAACTCATAAGAAAAGAACATGAACTTATTTTCTCTTCAAAATTCACCAAATAAAATTAGTTAAGCCTAAACTGTAATTACGGTTATGTAAACCGTACATGGGTTTTTCATTTATGATTATTTAGTTGAAAAAAAAAAAAAACAAAAAATTGACGATGTTCGTATTCTTCCTATGTTGTCCCTCTTATCTTTATGGTTGGAGAATCGCCGCGTAATCAAAGCGGTTAAGATGAATTCCTAGACAGGTCTCATCGGAATCACACCGGCTTCTTTGGAGATGACCGGTTTCATTTGCTTCTGGAGAACTTGACAGTAATCGATTTGGACAGTATTGTGTCCGTCGGTTGCTACTAGCTAGAATTTTGATTTGGGTATTTGATGTTACATTTGCCAAATCTGACGATTGTTACTGGAGCCATGGTTCCGTCTGATTCGAAGAAACTCATCATCCAGAGTTTTGAGCTCATTACTCCGATTCCAGCTTCGATGAACATTATGACTATGAGAGATCCTTTGGATTTGACAGATGACACAAGCAATGAAGAGGGTTTTCATGGGAGGGAGGTTGGAGTGAAGAGTGTAGAAGATGGAAAAGCATTTCCATGTAAGTCATGGGGTTATATATTTGTTGAGTAGAGATGGAAAGAAACAACTACCATGTGGTTATATATTTTCCCATGTAAGTCAGGCATTTCCGTTTGGGTTATCCACAAGGGAAACCGTCCAAACACTAGCACTTGATTTAGTATATGGTGATTGTTGACAAAAAAAAAAGTGATATATTTTTACATACATATATATAATTTTATGTATTATACATTTTACTAATCATATTTTTTATCCTGTGAAGATGACTAGTAGATAGGATAATACACTAAGGGTGGGCGTTCAGATACCCATTCGGGTACAGTTCGGGTAATTCGGATTTTTGATTTTTCGGATAATGTCTTATAAAGATCATTCGGATATTTTTTATTTTTTTTGTTTGGGATCGGTTATATGAGATCGGGTTTGGATCGGTTTCTTGTACTATATGTATAATCCAATAATGATCCAAACTATAATCGGATCGGATATATTCGATCTAAAAACGAAAAATAATATTCCTATTAGTCTAAGAAAAGTTTAAAACTTAAGTGATTTTTCATAAAACTTAAGAAATAATCTATTAAGTGCTAACAAATTTGAATCAAAATCAAATTGAACAAGAAAGTAATTCATAAAGAGGTACCAAAATCAATATTCACTCGATTCTCTCTGATCACATTAGGAATTTTTGGTAAATCGAAGATTTGGGGCTAAAGATAAAGTAAGTGTATAACAAGGGTGATTTTGTTCGGGTTTAAGCTCGGTTATCGGATAATATCCAAACCAAACCGAAGTCCAAACTCAAATCAAATCAAATTAAAACCAATCGATTAATTGACCATATCCATACTCGATCCAAACCGCTTGATTTCGGTCGGGTCCAGGTTCGGACTTCGGATAATATGAGCACCCCTAGAATACACGCAACACCAGTAATCGAGGTCGTCGTAGAACTAGTGCTGCAGGAACATCAAGTCGTGGAAGATTATTTGCGGAATTGCTGTGCTGAAACATCCACTCGTGGCGATAATACAGGCGACACCTCTATAACAAGAAATGTATGTTTATTAAACTAATTTATTGTTTATATTTCATTCATGTTTTCTTTTATATGATAGTGATTATTGTTTTAAAACTGTTGGTAGTATAAATGGACGCCTTTAACTACAAAAAAAAAATTTTCAACTTAAAATCGCTGAATTAGAAGCCAAAGACTATACAGTTAGAATTCCAGTAGTGTTGGTAAACGAAGAATCGAAGAAATTTTCCTTGAGAAAATCGGTGATTCGGTTAAATGAGAACCGAAAATGAAAGGAAATTTAACTATTTAAAAAATTGTTGTACTTCAACAACATTTTAACCAGCCGGACTGGTGTAGGGCTTTTTCCAGATGGATACATCGACATGTTACCATTATGGTGGGCTGATCGTTTTGCGGTAATTGTCCAAATTTAATAATTGTATTAATTTTTAATGTATCTATATTAATATATCATACCTCTTTTATAGGAATTCGGTCACCAAAATCGAAAATACATAACTGTGTTACAAAATAAGGCCCTCTCATTCAAAGATTTACTTGATATTGTACATGGGAAACACGACGTGGAGTAAGATGATCGATATTCACCCTATATGCTTGGAGTTCATCTTGATTAATCAGCTAATGAAGAAGCGTACAACGAAGATGTCCCACCTGGTCGATCCTCATTCCCACTAGATAATCCTAGTCCAAGGGTTGATGATGATTTGTCATGGCTATCTCTATCAGCTGGTCGTTTTAATAGACAAATAACCTGACATTCTCCACGCCCTACTCGTACATCATCTGCTCGTGCTCTAAATTCTTTGACATGGCGTACTTATATGAGAAGAGTTAATTTTGAGGCACAAATTGATAGACGGTTTCAACGTATGGAAGAATCTCGTGGTGAATTTTCAAATGTAGTGCAGTCACATCAAACACCAAAGCCGACATATGGCTATACACTAAGTGTATTGGAATCCTTGCCCATCTAGCCAATGAACATATTTTGGTGGGAGGCAAACAAATTGATAATGAATGATGAAGATATTCTGACGGATTCATGAAGTTACAGAGTGAGGAAAATAAAATCTGGTATTTGGAGAGGTTAGCGGATGTGGACAGATATGGAAATACTTGTGATCTTATCATCCTACGAGTCACGAGCAGCACTAGTGGCGGATTGTTTGGTGAAGGGTCTGTTGGTGGTGGGTTGACCGATGGAGGTTCTATTGGTGGAGGGTCCATTGGTGGAGGGTCAGTTGGTGGTGGTTCTTCCAGTAATCAGAGTTTTGGAGTAGGCACATGGGATAACATCAACATAGAAAGTAACAATATTTTACCTACCCATCCACGGGTACGATTTAGTTCCCTTGATTCTCCAAGTTATTCCCCTCTTTATGGGGTCTTTGGTTCAGGTTCATGGACAAATTTTTCATCGTGGCTCGGTATTGACTCTCCTAGGTCTGTTGGATCAAATTCTACTATTGAACCATAAATGATAAACTACAAGGAAGATATGGCTTGTAGAGCTCAAGAAAAATCAGCCTCGATGAGAGTGTTGCAATATATATCATCATTTGTGCTCAAAATGATACACAACGAGATATGGCGCTAAGGTTCAGACATGCACAAGAGACTATTTGACAAAAGTTTCATGATGTTCTTAAAGAAATGGAGCGCTTGGCTGTAGAGTATATACACCCACGAACAGTCGAAGAACTTATAGCAATCTCCAATTGGTTACAAAGCGAGAAAAAATATTGGCCTGCTTTTAATGGATTTGTCAGTGCACTTGATGGACCACATTTACCGATTTTGGTGAAACTATGTCGAGAAGGTCTGCGATTCAGAAACATAAAAGGATTTGCAAGCCTTAATGTTTTAGCCATATGTGACTATAACATGTTATTCACATATTGTATAGTCGAGATGGCAGGATCTACACATGATGCACAAGTGTTGGCCACCGCGATACGAGATGATCGATTCTTTCCCGTACCTCCACAAAATAAGTATTATCTTGTAGATTATGGATATGCTAATAGGCGTGAATATTTAGCTCCGTATCGAAAATAGCATAGAGACGGCACAAGATTTCATCTCCAAGAGTTTTTCAACGGTGAACCTCCTCAAAACAGTAAAGAAATATTTAATAGGTGGAATGCGTCATTACTTTCTGTTATTGAACGAACGTTTGGCTTATGGAAGAAAAAATGGAGGGTCTTAAATGAATTTTCTATGTATGACATAGCAAAACAGAGAAGTGTTATATTCACTACAATGGGGCTGAACAATTTTATTCGTTAAAACAATATTGAGGACTTCGACTTTGACAATATCGGTAACGAACATGATGTTGTGCAAACAAAATATATTGAAAATGGTGACCAAGAGAACAATGATGTTGTTAGAGTTGAAGAATCATCAGAGGAAGGAGCGTATATGCGAATAGGTCGTGATCAAATGGCTAAACATTTATGGTCAGAGACTCGACGTAGATCTCGCCGTCATCAGTATATTCTATTTTCAAATTCTTTTTTTTTATTATGAATGTTTTAAAATTTTATGGAATAATGTAATATAATTTTAAAATATTTTAATAACTTAATTTTTATTTCGAGTTTTTGATTTGTATTATATTGTTTTACAAATTAATAAATATTAGGTGTGATTGTTTTGCACTTTTATATGTTATTTGTGACAGTTATTGAAAATGATATTGTACAAAAATTGGCTATAACTTTGTTTCTATAAAATGAAAAAGTTCAAGCTCCCCAGTTGTTGGCTTTAGAAAAAAACTATGTTTCGTAGAAAAAAAAAACATAAATAAACATGTGACAATTTTAAGTGAATTTAATTAAGTGATTTAGAAAAATGAAGTGTGATTTAATTTCTTTCTTATTTTTTTTATATAAATTACACTATCAGAAACTTCCCCCATCAACTGCATTATATCTTAATATTTTGATTTTAGAGAAAAAAGTTAGTTTGGCATTAGTTTATTGTTTTATTACTAGATTAGCTCTTAAAATATTTTTATTACTAGATTAGCTCATAAAATATTTTTATTACTAACAAGTTTTATATGCCTATTTTACCCACTTTGTAAGAAAAAACATTATTTACAAAAATGCCATTACCAAAAATTCGGAAAAAAACTAAAAAATAATTTTTTTTACGGTTTTGCCATATAACAGACTTAATATATTGACATCACAGATTTATTTGTAGACAGACTTATTTTCTTTCAGCCACATATTTATTCAATATTGACTGACTTATAAGTGCCCCACCGATTTATCTAATAGACTTTTTATTTTTGGCCATAGATTTACTTAATTTTGACATACTTAATTAGTTTTTAATAGATTTATTTTCCTTTGACCACAAATTTACTTTATTTTGGCATATTTAATAATTTTCTCACAAATTTATTTTTGTTTAGCCACAAATTTTTTAAATGATCAATCCAGATATACCAGAGGCACATGATTTCTTAGAAGGGTAAGCATTATATTACATGATCAAACAGTGAAGGTATTAGATGGTTATTTAGACAGCAACTAATATTAAGCTTTGTTCATGTGGTTTTATTTTGTTCTAAACACAACCTACAAAGGTCATCCTCTTCTTCAACAATCTCCGAGTTGTCTCCATGAATCTCCCCTATAGTTACCTCTATTATCAAATTGAAGACTATTTTATTTTTAGGGTATTATTTATGTTATTGTATAATTACAATGAATGTTTGGACAAATCTCTTGTAACAAAATGCTTTTAATTTGTTATAGTTTTTTAATTTTATGTTCCAATTGAACTACTGGGCAATTTAATTCTAACATTATAATCAATCTAAAATTAAACATAATCCCGAATTTACATATATAATTTCTCGAATTTTGTCATAAAAGGTCGATAATATAGTTGTATCCAAGTTGCCATTACTATAAATCTTATGCTTATGGCGATGAAAAGGCAAAGTAATGTCAATAAGTAAATTTATTGAGAATAACCATAATAAAAATATATCCAACAAAAGAAATAATTGTTCAAAGCAGAAATAACTTGATATGAATGGAAAAAACATAAAGGGATGCAAAGTCTTAAAGCACTCATAAAATAACTCAATCCTTCTTAATCGAACTTGTTTTCCAATCTTTCAGTAATACTTTCAAGCTCCACGCATGCCTTCTTGGTGGAGGAGGTTTGAGCAGACTCACCAGTTGGGGTCTCAACACTTTGTCTCTTTGAAGACGGAGTGGAGTTCACCGCAGGAGTGCCATTGTCATTGACCACTGAAAATCCATTACCACCGGTGACCTTAAATGAACATCATGTTTAACCTTATTCCTCTCACTGCTTCCCTCAGCCAAACCCATCAATGAGTATGCATAATCTATACAAACACAACACAACACAAACCACAAAGTAAACAATAATGGCCAATTCATATAAATTCAAATGTGATTAACATTTTCTTTCCACAAACCAATCTCAATTCACAGATTCAACCATCGAACTAATCAAAATCAATCGAAACGAAGGATAATTTGCAAGGAAATGCCATTGTAGCAATACGAATTCTGTAAAAACGAATTACGTTTTGATTAGTTTCTTCGTACCGAAAGCTATGGAGGCGGCGGTAACGGAATTGCGGAAGATGCGAACGGGGATTTTGGTGCAAAGTTTGAGATTAGCGGATGGATCATCGGAAGTAGCAATTAAGGCGGCGCCGGAACCACCGCATACGGCGGTACCGAGAACGAGGAGCCTTGTACGGGTTCTCCACAGGGATCGTGCCGCCATGGAAGAAACACGTACCGGAGGCATGATATTAGGAAAAATAGATTAATTATAACAATTAGATAAAGTTTTCACTAAGGTTGTGATTCGTTTATATATACTTCCACAAAGTATAGATAATAGATAATTACCTGGTCAATAGTTTCAAACTGACTATTTTTGGGCTGCATATCAGAATGTACTTCTGAATCTTGTATTTTGATAATTTACTGGTGGTCGTGGACCTTTCCTACTTTGTAAATATCATTTCCGCCCTTGATATTATCCTGCTCAACTAAAGCGAGGAATAGGTAGATCTTACCAAGACAATCTTTCAAACAATGTGGAATGATAGATGGGTCTTTTATCTGAAAGAAGATAAAGTGTGTTAGTTAATTGTTCCAAAATCGTTTACAATGAGTACTACCAAGATGAAAACTTAACACATTACCTCTTCATAGTTGCCATTCAAAAGTTCAGCAGCAATCTTTTGCACAATTTTTTGTGCATGTGTATCCCACAACATAAATTTTGGATTACCGGAATCATCCAACACTTCAACATGCATTTTAAACCTGATAATAAAGTATTATTAAAAAATAAGGAGAATTTCTTTCTGTAGGTAATATTACTTTGTATAATAGAAATATTTTACCTTGGCAAGACATTTGGGGTTTCCATGGAGCAATATGAGCACCAAAAAGTAGTCTTTTTATCCTTGTCATCTTCCTCTTTTGGAGATTTAAGGACTGTATTTTTACATTTCTTGTAGGTAAAGTAATACCAGTACCAGTCGATATCATTGGCTATAATTCTAGCAACAATTTTCCATCTACCCAGCTACAAAATTTTGTGATCAGATTAATACAATTTTTTAAACAGATATAGATAGTGCTTATATAATTAGTTACCTCAGTGCTGGTTTTGAGCTCATACAAAGTACCCCATAGAAACTAGTTCCAATAATCGTCCCTGACTATTGTATTATGCTCACCAAGAGGGGTATTGTCCGTGCAGTCAGAGCAGGCATCAAATTCCAAACTAAGCCAAACATATTTAAAAAAATGTATACCACAACCAAGTGTAACTGATATTCGTAATATTATTTCATAAATACCGTGTCATCAATGGCTGGGCTTCCTTGATATCATGATTGATAGTTAATTGACTACATGCCCCAAAGGCGTTAGTTATTTTGCGAACTCCTATTCAAAAAAATAACATTATGTAGCAAAGCACGGCGCGTTCAGAAGATAATCTTTTATACAGTTATATTATTACCTCGAAACTCATTAATTTTACCAAACCGGAGAAGCAAAATGACTGGTTCCCCGTCTGCTTTCTCCCACGCATTGAAAATAGTCTCAGCAAAAGTTTCCCACAAAGTACACGGAAGGTGTTCACCCCTAATGTATACATTGGATCACTAACATGGTCTACTATATGCAACAAAATATTTCCTACAAATTAAAAATAAAATACTTACTATGTATCCGAGATTTCGAACTCAACTTTCTTGGTCATTTTCCCAACGACTTTGTGCTCCTTAACATCTCAAACACCATGGACTTGGCCAAGAACATCTAAATTACCAACATATTAACAAAAAAAAATATATAAGTACATATTTTATGAAATACGTTAATATGTTGAAAACAAAGTCATATTTGAAAAATCACAACTACCTATCATGGTATGAACATGTATCTTTCCGTCGATAATATCTCTGAAGCTTACCAAGTCCAAGAACATGTCCGAGGAAACAGTCATACACCGTGTAATGATAGTTTTTTTGTACAGGGCCTGTTTGTACTGATGTTTTGTCAACTTGTACTATCCGACCTCCTTGTTAACTTGGAAATGCTCGATGACACGCCATTCATTTAATTGTATGTACATCTCAGCTTTTGGGATCTGCTGTCGTTTGATGGAAGCATGAATGAGTGTGCCCTACGAAAAAAATATTTTAGACTATATACTATGTCAAAAATATTATAGTCTAAAATATATTAGACTATATACTAAATATCTTACATGCATAAATTAACTACATACCGCTTCATCAGCGAGTATTACGTTCATGATTTTGCCTTGGAAGGACGATTCCTGCTTGAAGAAGTGTAAGATCTTGACCTTGATCTTCCACTTTGTCTTCCAAGGCTTTATTTGGGATAGGGGGTGATCGCATTCGGAGTGGTCATTTTAATGGATTGGAGCTTTATGATTGATGTGCTTGATTTTAGGGTTGCTTAGGTACATTATGTAGTGGATGTCGGTGGTAATTTATATTTTATGGTTGAGTGAGATTTATGGTTCAATCATGCACGTAAAATATTTCACATAAAAGGAATATAGATTTTATGGTTGAGTGAGTTTAGGGAAGTAAAAATATGCGATGCTATTTCTTTCATTCAAAATTCCTAGCGAGTAAGATTGCGTATATATTATATAGCAGATTGCCTTTAATTTATCAGATCCATTTGGAATTTTAGACTTCAAATAATTCGATTTAATGTCTTTTGAATCAATATTGAATATTGCGATCGATCCATTTAAAATATTAATATGCCATAAATACACGCAACAATAATATCCTGTTTTCCGGTTCTATATATTTGAAATGGATTGAGTTTGTGGTCATACCCAAGAAAATCCGGGTGGTAAATTATGTAAAAAAAAAAAAAAATTTAAACTAAATCATGCACGTAAAATATTTCAAATAAAATTAATACAGATTTTATGGTTGAGTGAGTATAGGAAAGT
This sequence comes from Draba incana, assembly GCA_963576765.1. NCBI lineage: Eukaryota > Viridiplantae > Streptophyta > Magnoliopsida > Brassicales > Brassicaceae > Draba > Draba incana. The sequence continues at coordinate 19,902,264 of OY755212.1, read as the reverse complement.
AAAATTATTAGATGCTAATTTGTTTGGATTCTAAATTCCTTTCGAGTAAGATTATGTATATATAATTTTCAAAAAAAAAAAGATTGCGTATATAACAATATATATATTATATATATTATGCCACGAATGAATTGCGTGGTCGTTAACTCTTGAGAAATTTTAAGAAATGCCACTTTGGGCATGCCACTTTTGACAAGAGCCATCATCAAAAATATTTTGCAAAGCATGTCACTGTTCATATGTTATATTCCGAAAATACCCTCAGATCTAATTCCATTTTTTCCAAAAAAAATAAAACTCTTTGCACAATTCCCGATCTCTCTCCTCTGTCGATCTCACCATCTTGATATCATGATTGATAGTTAATTGACTACATGCCCCAAAGGCGTTAGTTATTTTGCGAACTCCTATTCAGAAAAATAACATTATGTACCAAAGCACGACGCGTTCAGAAGATAATTTTTTATACAGTTATATTATTACCTCGAAACTCATTAATTTTACCAAACCGAAGAAGCAAAATGACTGGTTCCCCGTCTGCTTTTTCCCACGCATTGACAATAGTCTCAGCAAAAGTTTCCCACAAAGTACACGGAAGGCGTTCACCCTTAATGTATACATTGGATCACTAACATGGTCTACTATATGCAACAAAATATTTCCTACAAATTAAAATTAAAATACTTACTATGTATCCGTGATTTCGAACTCAACTTTCTTTGTCATTTTCCCAAGGACTTTGTGCTCCTTAACATCTCAAACAACATGGACATGGCCAAGAACATCTAAATTACCAACATATTAACAAAAAAAAATGTATAAGTACATATTTTATGAAATACGTTAATATGTTGAAAACAAAGTCATATTTGACAAATCACAACTACCTATCATGGTATGAACATGTATCTTTCCGTCGATAATATCTATGAAGCTTACCAGATCCAAGAACAGGTCCGAGGAAACAGTCATACACCGTGTAATGATAGTTTTTTTGTACAGGGTCTGTTTGTACTGATGTTTTGTCAACTTGTACTTTCCGACCTCCTTGTTAACTTGGAAATGCTCGATGACACGCCATTCATTTAATTGTATGTACCTCTCAGCATTTGGGATATGCTGTCGTTTGATGGAAGCATGAATGAGTGTGCCCTACGAAAAAACTATTTTAGACTATATACTATGTCAAAAATATATTAGACTATATACTAAATATCTTACATGCATAAACTAACTACATACCGCTTCATCAGCGAGTGTTACGTTCATGATTTTGCCTTGGAAGGACGATTCCTTCTTGAAGAAGTGTAAGATCTTGACCTTTATCTTCCACTTTGTCTTCCAAGGGGCTTGATTTGGGATAGTGGGTGATCGCATTCGGAGTGGTCATTTTAATGGATTGGAGCTTTATGATTGATGTGCTTGATTTTAGGGTTGCTTAGGTACATTATGTAGTGGATGTCGGTGGTAATTTATATTTTATGGTTGAGTGAGATTTATGGTTCAATCATGCACGTAAAATATTTCACATAAAAGGAATATAGATTTTATGGTTGAGTAAATTTAGGGAAGTAAAATTATGCGATGCTATTTTTTTCATTCAAAATTCCTATCGAGTAAGATTACGTATATATTATATGGCGGATTGCCTTTAATATATCAGATCCATTTGGAATTTTATATTTCAAATAATTCGATTTAATGTCTTTTGAATCAATATTGAATATTGCGATCGATCCATTTAAAATATTAATATGCCATAAATACACGCAACAATAATATTCTGTTTTCCGGTTCTATATATTTGAAATGGATTGAGTTTGTGGTCATACCTAAGAAAATGAGGGTGGTAAATTATGTAAAAAAAAAAAAAAAATTTAAACTAAATCATGCACGTAAAATATTTCAAATAAAATTAATACAGATTTTATGGTTGAGTGAGTATAGGAAAGTAAAATTATTAGATGCTAATTTGTTTGGATTCTAAATTCCTTTCGAGTAAGATTATGTATATATGATTTTCAAAAAAAAAAAGATTGCGTATAAAACAATATATATTATATATATTATGCCACGAATGAATTGCGTGGTCGTTAACTCTTGAGAAATTTTAAGAAATGCCACTTTGGGCATGCCACTTTTGACAAATGCCATCATCAAAAATATTTTGCAAAGCATGCCACTGTTCATATGTTATATTCCGAAAATACCCTCAGATCTAATTCCATTTTTTCCAAAAAAAATAAAACTCTCTGCACAATTCCCGATCTCTCTCCTCTGTCGATCTCACCATCTTGATATCATGATTGATAGTTAATTGACTACATGCCCCAAAGGCGTTAGTTATTTTGCGAACTCCTATTCAGAAAAATAACATTATGTAGCAAAGCACGGCGCGTTCAGAAGATAATCTTTTATACAATTATATTATTACCTCGAAACTCATTAATTTTACCAAACCGGAGAAGCAAAATGACTGGTTCCCCATCTGCGTTCTCCCACGCATTGACAATAGTCTCAGCAAAAGTTTCCCACAAAGAACACGGAAGGCGTTCACCCCTAATGTATACATTGGATCACTAACATGGTCTACTATATGCAACAAAATATTTCCTACAAATTAAAAATAAAATACTTACTATGTATCCGAGATTTCGAACTCAACTTTCTTGGTCATTTTCACAAGGACTTGGCCAAGAACATCTAAATTACCAACATATTAAAAAAAAAAAATGTATAAGTACATATTTTATGAAATACGTTAATAAGTTGAAAACAAAGTCATATTTGACAAATCACAACTACCTATCATGGTATGAACATGTATCATTCCGTCGATAATATCTCTGAAGCTTACCAGGTCCAAGAACAGGTCCGAGGAAACAGTCATACACCGTGTAATGATAGTTTTTTTGTACAGAGTCTGTTTGTACTGATGTTTTGTCAACTTGTACTTTCCGACCTCCTTGTTAACTTGGAAATGTTCGATGACACGCCATTCATTTAATTGTATGTACCTCTCAGCTTTTGGGATTTGCTGTCGTTTGATGGAAGCATGAATGAGTGTGCCCTACGAAAAAAATATTTTAGACTATATACTATGTCAAAAATATATTAGACTATATACTAAATATCTTACATGCATAAACTAACTACATACCGCTTCATCAGCGAGTATTACGTTCATGATTTTGCCTTGGAAGGACGATTCCTGCTTGAAGAAGTGTAAGATCTTGACCTTGATCTTCCACTTTGTCTTCCAAGGGGCTTGATTTGGGATAGGGGGTGATCGCATTCGGAGTGGTCATTTTAATGGATTGGAGCTTTATGATTGATGTGCTTGATTTTAGGGTTGCTTAGGTACATTATGTAGTGGATGTCGGTGGTAATTTATATTTTATGGTTGAGTGAGATTTATGGTTCAATCATGCACGTAAAATATTTCACATAAAAGGAATATAGATTTTATGGTTGAGTGAGTTTAGGGAAGTAAAAATATGCGATGCTATTTTTTTCATTCAAAATTCCTATCGAGTAAGATTGCGTATATATTATATAGCGGATTGCCTTTAATATATCAGATCCATTTGGAATTTTATATTTCAAATAATTCGATTTAATGTCTTTTGAATCAATATTGAATATTGCGATCGATCCATTTAAAATATTAATATGCCATAAATACACGCAACAATAATATCCTGTTTTCCGGTTCTATATATTTGAAATGGTTTGAGTTTGTGGTCATACCTAAGAAAATGAGGGTGGTAAATTATGTAAAAAAAAAAAAAAAGTTTAAACTAAATCATGCACGTAAAATATTTCAAATAATATTAATACATATTTTATGGTTGAGTGAGTATAGGAAAGTAAAATTATTAGATGTTAAGTTGTTTGGATTCTAAATTCCTTTCGAGTAAGATTATGTATATATAATTTTCAAAAAAAAAAGGATTGCGTATATAACAATATATATTATATATATTATGCCACAAATGAATTGCGTGGTCATTAAGTCTTGAGAAATTTTAAGAAATATCATTTTGGGCATGCCACTTTTGATTAATGTCATCATTAAAAATATTTTGCAAAGCATGTCACTGTCATATGTTATATTCCGAAAATACCCTCAGATCTAATTCCATTTTTTCCAAAAAAAATAAAATTCTCTGCACAATTCCCGATCTCTTCTCCTCTATCGATCTCACCATCTTCCTCACTGTCGATCTCGTCGTCATCCTCGCCGTCTTCTCTTTGGTCTCTTCAAATCGGTGCTTGGAGCTTGTGGATTTCATGGAATCGGTTCTTTGGTCGTCGTCCATCGCCGATCTCGCCGTCGCTCGAACTGCAGCTCGAAGAAACCAAATCTCGGGTTTAGGATTTTACTTCCTCGACGAACATCAATCGCTTCCTATTCTTCATCTCGTAGATTTTTACGGATGCAATCGAAATCTCACCATCCTCCTCAATCGATCTCCGTCGCTTTGGTCCGGAGATAAGGTTTTCCGGCTATTCCTTCTTCTCCGATCGAATCAGGTAACTTATTTGACTCTGTATCCGAAATGAATCTGATTTCTTAGGTTCCTTCTCACTTGTTGGCTCTGGGTTGATTCGAATCAGCTCGAATAGGTGAAGTAAAGAGAGAAACAAAGGAAACAAATGTTTTTGTGAAGATCAATTTGGATGGTAACGGAGTTGCAGATAGTTCCACTGGAATTCCTTTCCTTGACCATATGTTAGATGTAAACTATTTCTCTTTATCAAAATTTCATTTGTGAAGGAACTTATGAAAATTTCTTCAAGTTTGATTATTGGAATGATGCTTAGTGTTTGTGATTTTGACTGGTTAGCAACTTGCTTCACATGGATTGCTCGATGTACACGTAAGATGTTGCTCTTGCCATTGATATTCATATTGATGATCATCATATGAATGAAGATGTTGCTCTTGCCATTGGAACAGTATGTTGATTTGATGACATGGTTTTTGGAGATACAGTAAGTAAGAGCTATATGGTTTTTTAAAGAACAGTAAGTTCTTTAAAAAGTCATTTGATGAGGAGAGAATTGGTTTTGGGAGATATATGGCAGAGTTGATGAAGGATTAATTAGAGATTAAGTTCTGGTTATGGCATGCTCGTGTGTTTTACTCTGTTTCTTGACACAAAAGGAAGCGTCCATTAGAAAATCTTTCAAACAAATGATCCTTCTACTTCTGCTTGAAGATTAGTTTGGTTTTATGTATTAAATGTTAAGTCCTAGTATGTTGATTTTACATTGTTGGGGATCCATTCAACAAATAGTAGGACCAATTAATGAGTGGTATAAATTAAAAAGAATCTGCTATGATGGCACACTTGAAAACATATAATTAAGTGGCGTAACTAAAATTAAACATATCATAAAGTTATTTAAAACAAATTATAAAGTTGTTTCAAACAGCTTATAAGATTGTAAACATCTGTTATTTTTCGAACAAATTATAAGGTTGTTTCAAATAAATTATAAGATTTTTTATTAGATTATAAGGTTTTTAAAAACAGATTATAAAGTTTTTAAAGCACACTATAAGGTTTTTTAACGTACATTATAAGGTTTTAAACAACTGTTATTTTTAAAATTGGTGGTGTTATATTTAAAACAAAATAAAAGATTTTTTTAAATAGGTTATAAGGTTTTTTTTAAGAAGATTATAAGGGGATTTTTAACAGATTATAAAGTTTTAAAATAGATTATAAAGGTTTTAAAGCAGATTATAAAGTTGTTTAAAGCAGATTATAAGGTTTTTTAAAAACAGATTATAAAGTTTTAAACAACTGTTATTTTTTAAATTGGTGGTTTTATTTTTAAAACAAAATAAAAGATTTTTTTAAATAGGTTATAAGGTTTTTTTAAGAAGATTTTTTAAACAAATTATAAAGTTTTAATCTAGATTATAAAAATTTTTAAAGCAGATTACCAAGTTGTTTAAAGCAGATTATAAGTTTTTTTACAACATATTATAAAGTTGTTTAAAGCAGATTATAAGGTTTTAAACAGCTATTATTTAAAAAATTAATGGTGTTCAAATGTTATTTTTAGAAATTATAATGTTGTTTAAAGCAAATTATAAGGTTTTAAAAAAAATTATAATGTTTTGAAAAATAGATTATTAATTGTTTTTAAACAGATTATAAAATTGTTTAAAGCATATTATAAGGTTTTAAAACAGATGATAAAATTTTTAAGTAGATTATAAGAGTTTTTAAAGGAGATTATTAGAATTTTTAAAGAAGATTATAAGGTTTTTAAAGTAAATTATAAGGTTTTTTTAAAACATATTATAAAGTTGTTTAAAGCAGATTATAAAGTTTTTTAAAGTAAATTATAAGTTTTTTAAAAAACATATTATAAAGTTGTTTAAAGTAAATTATAAAGTTGTTTAAAGCAAATTTTAAGGTTTTTAAAACAGATTATAAGGTTTTTAAAACATATTATAAGGTTTTAAAACAGATGATAAAGTTTTAAAGTAGATAATAAGAGTTTTTAAAGGAGATTATTAGAATTTTTAAAGAAGATTATAAGGTTTTTAAAGTAAATTACAAGGTTTTTTTAAAACATATTATAAAGTTGTTTAAAGCAGATTATAAAGTTTTTTTAAAATAAATTATAAATTTTTTAGAAAACATATTATAAAGTTGTTTAAAGCAAATTATAAAGTTGTTTAAAGCATATTATAAGGTTTTTAAAACAGATTATAAGGTTTTGAAAACATATTACAATGTTTTTAAAAATAGATTATTAATTGTTTTTAAACAGATTATAAAATTGTTTAAAACATATTATAAGGTTTTAAAACAGATGATAAAGTTTTAAAGTAGATTATAAGAATTTTTAAAGGAGATTATTAGAATTTTTAAAGAAGATTATAAGGTTTTTAAAGTAAATTACAAGGTTTTTTAAAAACATATTATAAAGTTGTTTAAAGCAGATTATAAAGTTTTTAAAAAAAATTATAAGTTTTTTAAAAAACATATTATAAAGTTGTTTAAAGCAAATTATAAAGTTGTTTAAAGCAAATTATAAGGTTTTTAAAACAGATTATGAGGTTTTGAAAACATATTATAATGTTTTTAAAAATAGATTATTAATTGTTTTTAAACAGATTATAAAATTGTTTAAACCATATTATAAGGTTTTAAAACAGATGATAAAGTTTTAAAGTAGATTATAAGAATTTTTAAAGGAGATTATTAGAATTTTTAAAGAAGATTATAAGGTTTTTAAAGTAAATTATAAGGTTTTTTAAAACATATTATAAAGTTATTTAAAGCAGATTATAAAATTTTTTAAAATAAATTATAAGTTCTAAAAAAAACATATGATAAAGTTGTTTAAAGCAAATTATAAAGTTGTTTAAGGCAAATTATAAGGTTTTTAAAATATATTATAACGTTTTTAAAAATAGATTATTATTTGTTTTTAAACAGATTATAAAATTGGTTAAAGCATATTATAAGGTTTTAAAACATATGATAAATTTTTTAAGTAGATTATAAGAGTTTTTAAAGGAGATTATTAGAATTTTTAAAGAAGATTATAAGGTTTTAAACAACTGTTATTTTTTAAATTGATGGTGTTATTTTAAAATAAAATAAAGTTTTTAAAAGCAGATTATAAAAGTTTTTAAAGCTGATTATAAGGTTTTAAATAATTGTTATATTTAAAATTGTTGGTGTTATTCTTAAAACATAAAATAAGATTTTTTTTTCAAATAGATTATAAGGTTTTAAAAAAATTATCAAGATCTTTAAACACAATGATCAAAGTAGTTATAAAGAATGCAAAATTTTAAACTGATTATAAAGTTTTTTAAAACAGATTATAAGGTAATTTAAATAAGATTATAAGGTAGTTTAAATAAGATTATAATGTTGTGAAAACAACTATATTGATGATGTTTTCTCGACTGAAAAGTACAAACTGTGTTAAAACGTTTGAAATACCTTATAAAACGTTTTAAATATCATGAAACATTTTTCAAGTATGAGCTTTATGATATGTTTGCAAATCAAAACATGTTTTCTGACACATATGGTTCAGTTCCATTTTTTGACACCATCAAGCTTTCAACATTTTTATCGTTGATAACTAAGAACTAAACAAGAACTCAAGTCCATTCTAAATTAAGCTGCTCAGAACATAGTTTCATAAGGAACCAAATCAAAAACAAAGATAACTCCATAAAACTCAAGGTTCGTGTGGTACATTGTAAAGCATAACCAAGACATAGTACCATCAAATCACTATGTAAAATATAATTAGCCATAACTTAAAAAGTAACATAGCAACTAAAACTCGAAAACAGAGACCCATAAGACGAAAGACGATCGTACCTAAAAAAGAGCAGTGAATCCGAAGATGCGCGAAATCCGACTGATAAATCCCCCTCAAAAGCTACCAAAATCATCCTAAACCATTCCTCCTTGAGCTCATATTCCTCTAAAATCTCACACATTTCATCAGTTTCACAAACCTTTACCCTTACGATCATCATCATCATCGAAATCAATCTTCGGTTTCGTTCTTCTTCCCAGTACTTTCACTTTCCATCTCTTCCAAAAGCTTCCCAGCAGCTTCTTCATCATCTTGCTGAACCTTCTTCTGAGCATCCTTAGCCTTCAACGCCTCCAACTTGCAATGATTGTAATATGCAACACCCAAAAACGCAAGCCCATAACCGAACAGATTCAGCGGCGTAACCGTAACTTTAATCACAGACCACGAAAACGCAATCAAGATCCTTAACCACACCAGCAACATTCATAGTGAAAGCAGAAGTTTTCTCAACAAGGATAAACACAGCAAGATTCAAAGCAAACGCACACAACGAATTCGTTCCGAAAACCACGAAATCGAAGTGGAAACTCGATGTTTCCCTAAGACCCGACAATTCTACGAAAATCCAAGGGAAGAACAAGAAAGCCAAACAACAAGGAGCAACTAATACAGAGACGTAATCGGATTCAGGTTAATTCCTTTAAAAGTAAGCAAGATCTGAATCAAAACCAACCTCGTAGCTTCAAAAGCAACGGCACATAACACCCCAAGTATCGAATTTCGCTTCACCGTAAGCAGCAATCGCAACGCCGAGCGAGATCGATAACATATTAGTCATCGTCTCCGATTTAAAAAATTCCTTCTTAAGCAAAATCGAGATCGGAGAATGAGAAAGAGAAAGAGACCTGGAGGTAATTAGGAGCGCCTTCGATCTGAGGAGACATACGCTTGTTTTGACAACCAGGGAAATGGTCGCTCTTAAGAATCGTCTTCTTCCCAAGTACCGATCCATCTCTCAGCTTCATCACGTGCTCTGGCTCTTTCGGAATCGACATCTCTCATCCAATCAACTCCACAGACACACACAAACTCACAGATTCGATGAAATCAAAAAACAAAAATGATTCATCTGAAGATTCGATCAACCCTAAATACACAGAATAATTGAATCATCATTGGCTTACCAGGAATTTCGGCGGCGAACGTAGTGGTGGGGTTTACGGCGGCCGTGACGATGGCGATCGGAGGCGGAAGAACTGCAAATTCCCCAAGATCTTCTCCATTTAGATCTAGGTTTTTGCCGAGAGAACAGAGAAGAGAGAGGAGAGAGAGAGAGAAATGGCGTGGGTTGTAAAAGTGGCTGTCAAGTGGCAAATTAAGAGAATTGTTTTGGATACTGACATCCCTCATATTCTTAACTCTTCCTATGATATAGCGGATTGCCTTTAATATATTAGAGCCATTTGGAATTTTAGATTTCAAAAAATTCGATTTTGTTATAAATCATTATTGAACATATGTGTTTATATGTATAATAACAAGAGAAGGAGATGAATAATAATGAGAGAGAAGAGAGGTGAAAGCTTCTACTATAAAGATAGAGAGAGAGACGTATAACAAACAAAGAGAGAAGATTATTATTTCTTATTACCTTTAATCCCTTTGATACAACACCTATTTATAATGGGATCAAGTAACTCACCACTTGACAAAATGGTAAGGTGATAAGAATCACTCCACTTACAATATAAAGACATGTAGACAAAGTGCTAAGTAATGATGATAATGTCTAAAACAATAATATCATGAGGTGGCAATACTTTAAGCATGTGATGGATAATCACCACTTTCACAACACTCCCCCTTGAATATCCATCACTGTGAAGTTGTGTGTTGCCTCGTTAAAAAATTTATCATGGAAAAACCCAGTGGGAATAAAAACCATGACAAGGGAAAAAAAGTGTAGTCTCCCCCTGAAAAAAAAAAAATACAATCTTTCCTCTATATCCTAGATGACGCATTCTGATGCTCTGAATATGTTTTCTGAATGTTGTAGTTGGAAATGTCTTAGAAAATAAGTTTGCCAAAGTTTCACTCGAACGAATCTGTAGAACGTGTATATCGCCATTCTTCTGCAACTCGTGGGTGTTTTAGATGATCCATCTTGATCATTCTCTTTGTTTCTCTCAATATCATTCAAGTAAGATATTAATTTTGGGAGATTGATAGACTTTCACTTATCATTGTAATGATAACATTCCTCTAAAATGTCTATCATTTGCGGGTTCTTTGATGTCTCGTTAAAAACCTTTCATAGAAAAACCCAATGGGATAAAAACTATGATAAGGGAAAAAAGTATGATAGACTCCTCCCAAGGAACAAACTCACGAATAGGGTAGAACGGGATAAACTTTGCAAACGATAGAATCGCTTCAAAGGATGTGGATCGAATGGTCTCACAAGGGGTGCGGAAAAGCCCTTGATATTCCATTTTGCTACTTTCGGATATGACTTACCAAAAATAGACAAAGGTTTTCGATTGATATTACTCACAATCGAGATTTGATCTAGAAAGAAAAGAGATGATTGATTTTCAAAAGCTAGATAATTGAAATGAGAAGTGGCAAGCCACTTATATAGGAAAAGAGAAGTGTACATGCACACTCTCTTGAAAATAACAACATAATTAATGGTTTGACTAATAAATGAAAATTGCATGCAAAACACATAGGAAGTGATGAACTTTGACTCAAAGATCTTCATTTTCGTCACTTTAATTGGCAAGGAAATGAGGTGATGATTTTGGGCTCTTCTTGGACTTGCAACATGCTCAAAATGGGTTGGACTTGATAGATAACATATTGGACTTCTCTTGGGCTTAGATCAACACATTGGATTTATTGTGAAATGAAATATTGCCTCGTTAAAAACCTTGCTTCGGAAAACCCATTGGGACAAAACCGAAACGAAGGAAAAGAGCACAATACTTCACTTAAGCCAATGGTCGATCTACTTGGGCCTGATATCAAAAACTGGTGAGGTTTGATTCAACTTCTACGTCATGACCCAAGTACCCCGGATGGTACAACTTCCCTAAGACCAAAGTGAATTTCTTGGCCTTAGCGCCTATCTTCAAGTGAAATGTTGATCGATTATCAACCGATCGAGATCGTTGTCCGAGCATTCCAACAGGTTCAAGCCAAGCTCCTAGCTCCGGTTCAAGCTGCCTATCCAGGATCATATCAGAGTACATCCACGCATATCATTCATTATATTTCTCCCCCTCGAAAACATCCGATCATATATGCTATCTTTTCGGATGATCATAAGCATAACCTAGTATGATTGTCATATGATATCTCAAATCATTGGACTTCTGGTCCATAGCATATTTTTCTTCTTATCATACAAAATCTCATCTTTCAATCATAAAAGAGATCAATAAATCTTGTAAGACTCTTTCAATATACCATATGTTTCTTAAGATAATTTTATCTTTCCAAATCTTTTACCAGATATTCCATTGTATAACAATTTCTTCAAGAATTCCAATGATGTTCAAATTAATAATCCCTTTGATTGCATAGATAAATCTACATGATTATACCATTTGCTATATATATATATATATATATATATATATATATATATTCTATTTTCATTCTATTCTGTAGAGTTCACGGGAACATAAGTTTGATATCTTTAATCCTTCACGGATTATAACTCTGATATCATTAATCATTTAGGGATTATATCCTTCAAGGAATCCAATAGAATGTCTTTATCCAGTGTTCTATCTTTTATTTTCGGACTTATAAGATATCTCAAAGTATTGCTCCACCACAAGAGAATATAAATATATCTCTTCATAAAACAATCCTTGTCTTTGTAAAAATTATATTATTCTCACTATCGTTTTACACAAAACTTAATATATTTTACTGGATTTACACTTCAGGTACATGGACTGTAGGTCCATATTCTCTGCAAGAGATTATAATTACAAGTCTATTTTTATTTTTCACTTTGGCCAATCATTACTTTGTGTAAACGTTTCAATAGACTTTCTTTCATGATCCTCTCTATATAATAATATCAACTGCTTTTAGCATGCAAAATATTACGATGTCGATTTGCCTTTTGGTTCTGTTTATTCCAAACATGACATATCTAGCTAGCTCTTTTCATTGTCAAGTACTTGAACTTTTTCATTTGTCATGATGATGTCTCTTCTAGAGATCATTCAAAATCTTTATTTCCTCGATTTGGTCATTCTCAATTTCTGCTCCTTTCCTTTTACGAGGATTTATATATGGAACCAAATAGGTCTATCACGCTTCATGCGATCTTTAGACTCACTAGCAGTTTGATATAGTCCTTCTAGGACATACATTTAATTGGAGCATATACAACTGGTATAAGTGAATACATCACTCTATTGGAATCAGCAAAAGCGTCTGACAATTAATACGCCAAGTTTTGCTTATGAATTATCTTTTTGGACTTTTAATATACATTCTTTAGTCCGAGGATCATTGATAATTCATAGAAACTTATATCTTTTTCCAGCTGTTTATATTCTTCCCCATAATGTTGGTAAAACTGACTCAGTATAATGAGAGTCTACAAATCAAGCCTCAACTAAATCTCTCTAGGATGGCTTTAGATGTTAATCATCATTCATATCCAACATAAACTCTTATCCTCTTATGAGGTCCCATCTTAAAGTGATGTGGTGGAACACTTTTTATATTCAAAAATATTTTTGACAGGAATTATTTGGTTTCTGATCCTAAACCAATAATAATGGGAGATCTATTAACTATTCATTGGCTTCATGCGAATCATTGGTATTTAACCATTATATGTATGAACATGAGCTTCAAGATGTTCAACACTTTATTTCATTTTATTTCATTGGACGCGAAATTATATTCATCCAAACATAAATTCACTTGCATTATCAAATAACCTTGCAAACATCAAATTGCGGTTTCATGACAAGGATAAATGTGACATTTTAATCAATGTGTTAATCGAGTCAATGCGTCCATTGAATCGATGTATCTGTAATAACCATAAGGTATATAAATGTCACATTGTGGGTGATTAGCCCATAATTATTTCCTTGTATATACTTCTGAATAAACAGAGTCCACGTTATTTTGTCTAGTGAAAACGACATTATCATATTGTTTTCTAAGCAAGTAATATATGATAAATAAATAGGAAGAATCATATGGTTCTTCACGGGATGTTCTCAAACATTTTCATAATTTCTCGCATCATTATTAAACCAGGATGACCAACCTGGTTAAGCCAAACATAATTTCTTAGTAAACATCTGGTTTACTTTTCGTTCTCAGTAAACTTCAAGTTTACTATATCTTTGTGTAGTATAATCTACTACAAAAGCAAGTAGAAAGTTTCTCTACTTTTCTACCTTGGGAAATACTTGTGATTTAGAGGTATTTAACAATTCTTTGACTTTTCGTCCCATTATGATTTATCCCAAAATCCCATGGATTTGTTTTAGGAAAGATTAATCAATATTAATTTTAGTGTAAACATAATCTTCTGGATGTTTCACTTATAATATATGAGATTCTTTTAACTCTCCCCCTCGAGATGATAACACTGTATGTTTATCAATCTCGAACTGAATCCCATTTTTAGAATATCATATTCTACTCGGATCATGTATTTTATCTTAGATCCTTAATTTGTTTGAGACTTAAGAGAATTAAATGTATCTAAGTATTTCAATTTCATTCTCATAAATAATGACATTTATGTGCTCTCCAAGAGCTTTTAATGAACTTTATACATTTGATTGTATTCACATTATATACTTTCATTCTCATATGAGAGAAAAAATCTCTTATTTCTTTCAATTTTTCTTTTCTCACTTCTGGTGAGTATATAATTTCTTGAAAGAAATTTATTGACCTTTGTCTTAGACCATATTTGTCATATCAATATTCATGACCATTTATTAGTGTGATCTTTACTTTTTGTAAATAAGATATAACATTCACTCATAATCAAGTTGACATTTATTATAAATTGATAAACAACGGACAGTAACCAAATATATAGAATATTAAGGCATGACCAAATAATGCATAATGATCGTACAAACAAAGCTGATTTATTATTAACCGATCATATATATATATAAAGCATCGATTCTAATTGAAAACTTATGTAATAATTATGCCATGCATGTATTAAACACAAGCCAGTAAGCAAAGCTTATATCGATCACTATCAACTATCTTTTTGATTTCAATAATAAAACTAAATTATGTAAAACACCATATGATATCATAATATCAAACCAATCAGAGACACATACGTACCAAACAATTAAAAAGAACTTTCAATTTTGGTAAATCAACAAAGCCATAATAAATCATGTGTCGATCTCTAATAAATTAATAAAGCATGTAATTATCAAGCATGTTTTGGTAAGAATTTCATAGATTAATAACATGATCGAAATAATATGATGGATTTGTAACACTTATCTCGATGATTGGATTAGGACATAGAGGATCAGCAATATTAGCTTGGGATCTCTCTGAAACTCTCAAAACGGAGAAATCTCAAAACGGAGATGTCGTCGTGGTCATCAGAGATGTTAGCTAGGGATTTTGACAAAAGAAATCAACAAAACCATATTGTTAATTTAATTTGTTGATTCATACTAACCATAAAAAAAATGAACAGATTAAAGAAACCAAGTCAAACTTATCATGCTCCATTGGTGATAAAGTAATTTATATTTATATATGATTAATAGAGCATAAGATTGGTCCACGGTGCCCACTTAAGAATTTTGATTAAATTTAAATAGAGTTTAGAAAATTTATCCGATCATAAAGCACCATAAAAAGAGATCGTTATGGTGGAGCATGATACGCTAAAGTGGTTCCTCCTTTATACATGAATAACATAGTATTATTCATCTGGATGGATTTGGGATGAAGACAAGATGTTGGTTAGTGATTTAGACGGACGTCTCTCCAAATCAATGATTTCTAACAAAAATCAAATAACATGATAATAAGAATCACGAATCAATAAAACATAAAGCATGCATTAAGTAGTATATATTATAGAGTATGAATCTATATGTCTATAATGAACCAATAACAAAACCAATCAAAGTAATAAAATAATCAACATGAATAAGTAAGATTCGTGTGTGTTTATTTGATCAAAAGACATACATGTCTATGCTATCAACCAAATCAACACATATATAAAATTAATTTTAACAGTAGAAGCATAAGACAAAGCGATAAAACATATTGAAATGAATTGTTTTATCAAAGCAATATATCAATATTAAAATAATACTAGATCATGTGTATTTATTAACAGAGCAAAGATAAGATGACTTAGCTCGCTCGATCGGATCGGAGACGTTTGGAGAAACGAGACTGAGTCCGAGAGTTAAAAAAAAAACCGAAACGGGATGGCATCGAGATCAGAAACAAATCGAACAACGAAACGTTGTTGGCTAAGGCTCAGCTAGAAATTTTAGATTTGCTCAACGGTGAATCATTCAACCAATCTGTAGCATGTGTTGATCTGATGAATGATAACATCTAATAAAAACACAGTTTCCAATGGTTAGAATTTGCAAAAAAAATCAAAATTATCATGCTTTTACTAAAGCAATAAAGATGAACGTGATCATAAGGAAAAACAATATAATATACTTACCCAGTCAAAATAAAGCAATATAAAATGTGAGTGCTTGAAATACCATATCGATATAGTTATAAAACACTATAATTTTAATATTATATTAAATCAATTGAGAGCAACTTCATGTATCATGCAGTATAAAGAAAGAATACTTATCTGATAATAATCGGACATAGAGATCAGAGATCTCATCGGAAACAGAGATATGGAGAAAGAAAACGTTAGAGATGGGAGCATAACGTTGATTAGAGTTTGCTCAAGCTCAAGATGGGAACATCGTGCTGATAACGTGTTATAAATCATTATTGAACATATGTGTTTATATGTATAATAACAAGAGAAGGAGATGAATAATAATGAGAGAGAAGAGAGGTGAAAGCTTCTGCTATAAAGATGAGAGAGAGAGACGTATAACAAACAAAGAGAGAAGATTATTATTTCTTATTACCTTTAATCCCTTTGATACAACACCTATTTATAGTGATAGCAAGTAACTCACAACTTGACAAAATGGTAAGGTGATAAGAATCACTCCACTTACAATATAAAGACATGTAGACAAAGTGCTAAGTAATGATGATAATGCCTAAAACAATTGTATCACGAGGTGGCAATACTTTAAGCATGTGATGGATAATCACCACTTTCACAACAGATTTAATGTTTTTTGAATCAAAATTGAATATTGCGATGTTTTTCTTATGTTAATATGCCATAAACACACGCCAGAATATTAAATACTTTCCAAAACAAATGTAACCATTAATTTCGTATCATTAGCTTACATATTGGTTTTCTATTTCTTTGACATTAAACTATCTTTGATGGAATATTTAATCGAAAGCAAAAACAAAAGAACGTAGAGAGAAGCACTTTCAATAAACCAAAATATATTATGGGGGTGATTGGTTGGACTGTAGCTGTAAATTTTTTGCTGTAGGATTTGGTCTGTAGACGTTTTTGCTGTCATTTTTTAAACTTAAAGTACGATTGGTAAGTATTAGATGTATGATGTAGACTAATTTTTATTATTTTAAATTTACTAACTAAAACATATCATATTTATATCATACTGTATATATGGAAAATATTTAACTAAAAATAATGAATATTAACATATATTTTAGATAACTACTAAATATATAATATTATTTCTGAAATGCATTCACCATAAAAAATATTATTTCTGAAATGTAGTATGCATACATATTTTATAACATATCAGGGGTAAATATGGTTCGTAAGATAACACAAATAGTTTATAAAAAAATGTGTTATACAAATTTACAATACGTAGAAATCACACGGAAAAAAATTGAGAATATAAAAAAATTGAAGGAACGAGAAAAGAAAGGAAACAAGTAATCGTACCGCCTCTTATTTTTTCTAAAGCATGAAAAATATGGCTGTAGGAAATAATAGAGTTACATACCATTTTTTTTTGTTTGAGCTGTAGTTTTCAAAATCATTAAAAACCTGATTGGTGACACTTAAGGCTGTAAAAATAATTTAGGCTGTAAGTACATTTTACAAGCCAACCAATCATCCCCTATGTCTAAACATTTATATATTGTTATTCCCTAAAAAAGCACCGTGGAAGAAATATGCAATTGCTCTGTTAGTTGAATCAACCAAAGAGAGAAATCAAGAAAACTTTGTTATTCAACTTAAGAAATCTGTTACAACTATTTTCCCCCTTATATCATCTATACAAGAGAAAATACATAATACGGTTTACACAAACAACCGAGTAACTAAATTATACTTGGTTTACACTAAACCGGTATACAATACTAATACCCCTCCTCAAGATGGCAAGTATAACGAAGTGAGAGCCATCTTGCGCAACAAATTCTGAAATGGAGCAGGATAAAGAGCCTTTGTAAAGATATCGGCTAGTTGGTGCTCTGACTTGACATGGAGAGTCTTGATCAAACCCTTTTGCACCTTATCACGCACAATATGACAATCAATCTCAAGGTATTTAGTCCTTTCATGAAACACAACATTATTAGCTATATGAATAGCAGCTGTAGAATCACAAAAGAAAGGAACCGGTTGCTTCTTAGGAGCTTGAAAATCCTGAAGCAAATTAACTAGCCAAGTAATCTCACGAACTGCCAACTCCATGGCACGATACTCAGACTCAGCCAAAGAATGAGAGATTGTTGATTGTTTCTTAGTCCTCCAAGAGATGAGGGATGGACCTAGAAACATACAAAATCCAGATATAGATTGTCTTGTATCTGCACAAGAACCCCAGTCTGCATCAGTGAATCCTTTCAAGAGTAAATCTGAATCAGAAGCATAGAACAACCCTTTCCCAATTGTTCCCTTAAGATAATGCAAGACTTTGTAGGCTACTTGCAAGTGTGAGTTCTTAGGAGCCGATGAGAATTGACACAACTTATTCACTGCAAAAGTGATATCAGGTCTGGTAATTGTCAAATACATCATCTTGCCCACTAATCTTCTATAAAGAGCTGGATCTTCTAGGAGTGGTTCTTCACTGTCCTGCCTTAACTTGATACTGGGATCCATTGGTATAGTAGAAGGCTTACAAGCCAGTAATCCAATATCAGTTAATAACTCCAATGTGTATTTCCTCTGGCAAACTGAGATACCCTTGCTAGATCTAGCTATTTCAAGTCCTAAGAAATATTTCAGAGTTCCCAAATCTCTAAGCTTAAAAGCGTTAGCTAGATCAATCTTCAACTTAGCCACAGCCTCATCATTACTACTAGCAATGACAATATCATCCACATAGACTAATACGGCAGTATAAATTCCAACTTCATTTCTAATAAAGAGAGTATGATCTAAATGAGATTGATGATTTCCAAGGGAGAGAAGTGTGGAACTAAACTTTAAGTACCACTGTCTAGATGCTTGTTTCAAGCCATATAGGGATTTATTCAGCTTGCAAACAAGATTAGGAGGTAAAGTAGTACCTGGTTTAGGAGTATAACCAGGTGGTAGCTTCATATAAATCTCCTCATCTAGTGTGCCATTAAGAAAGGCATTGGAAATGTCTAGCTGAGTTAAGCTCCATCCTTTAGCAGCAGACACAGCTAACAAGGTTTTGACTGTAGTCATTTTAGCTACAGGACTAAAAGTATCAACAAAATCAACCCCCTCATGTTGTGTATAACCCTTAGCCACTAGACGAGCCTTATATCTCTCTAAATTCCCATCAGATAATAACTTCACTTTGTATACCCATTTGCATCCAATAGCATGTTTATCTGGAGGCAAAGAGCAGATATGCCATGTATTAGTATTCTCCAAAGCAATTAACTCTTCATTCATTGCTTGAATCCAGGCATCAAACTTCTGAGCTTCTCTAAATGATGCTGGTTCAGGATGTAAAGTAACTGCACAGATATAAGCTTTATATTCTTCAGAATGCTTCTCATATGACATATAAGCTGATAAGGGATAAGGAATATCAGTATCTGTCATGTTAGAGAAGTAATCATCCAGATAAGCAGTAGTCTTAGGTTGTCTCTTGCCTGAGACATCTTGATCAGAAGTAGCCAAAGAGCTGTCCACAACTGTAGGAGGACTAAGAACCTCAACTACAGGAACTCTAGAATCACCAGATATTGGAGAATCATCACCAAAAATATCTAAAAAAGGTTCCTTAGCAGAAGACTGAAGAGGAAAAATGTCTTCATGAAAAGTGACATTTCTGGAAATGGACACTTCATTTGTCTCAAGATCCAATACTTTGTAGCTTTTATACCCTGCAGGATAGCCAAGGAAAACACATGCCTTGGCCCTTGGTTGAAACTTATGACGATTCTTAGTGGATGTAGAAACATAGCACAAGCAACCAAACACTCTAATACCCTTGTATTCTGGTTTCTTATCATGAAGCATTTGATATGGAGACTTATCTTGCAGTAAAGGAGATGGAAGCCTGTTGATTAAGAAGACAGATGTGAGGATACAATCAGACCAATACTCCAGAGGAATCTTAGCTTGAAACATCAAAGCTCTAGCCACATTCAAGATGTGTTGATGTTTTCTCTCCACTACTGAGTTTTGTTCTGGAGTCTCAGGACAAGAATGATAAGATCGGATTCCTTTTGTCTTGAAGAACTTTGTAAATCTAAACTCAGGAGCATTGTCAGACCTCACACCTTTAACCACTGCATTATACTGAGTTTCCATTAGCTTCACAAACTCTGGAAAAATCCTAATGGCTTCATCTTTGGTTCTCATGAGGTAAGTCCAAGTAGAACGAGTATAGTCATCCACTATAGTCAAGAAATACCTATACCCTTCTACTGATGAAACCGAAAAAGGACCCCATATATCAATGTGTAAAAGTTCAAAAGCTTTACTACACATATTATTTTGAGAATTGAAAGAAAGATGCTTCTGCTTAGCAAGAGGGCAAACATCACAATGAAAAGGGATTTTATTCCATTGTTTGATTCCAAGTATATCAACAATAGAATCTATTTTGTGTATGGAAGGATGCCCTAATCTATTATGCCATAAGGTTGTATCCACAACAATATTTGCAACAAAAGAAGGCTGAATATTTGAGTAGTTAACAGATCTTGCATCCAGAACATATAGATTGGAGATTTCCTCACCCTAACCTATCATCAATCCCTTGATAGGATCCTGTATCATGCAAGATTCACTGTCAAAAACAACTCTATACCCCAAATCTTTAGTCAACTGACTAATACTCATCAAGTTCAATCTAAAATCCGGTATGTACAATACATTCTTCAAGAGGAGAGACTCATCTAACTTGGCCTGACCAACTCCAGCAATCTTAACTCCCATACCAGTAGGCAAATTCACAGACTGATTAACGGTTTTAAGAAAGATTCAGAAATAAAGTTCTATCATGACACACATGATGAGTAGCTTCACTATGTATGATCCAAGATTCTAAGGATAAAGTGTTCCTGGTAGCTCTTAATATTCCTACAAACTTCAATGTAGAAGAAGAGAAAGACATACCAGGAAGAGTGGAGATAGTACCATCAGAAGTGGATGGCATTGTGTTCTGTTCAGGGGAGACATTTAGCTGAGAGTTGAAGTATGATATGACTCCTTGAATTTGGTCTTTAGTCAATGAGTTGAAAGATCTTGTAACAGTCTGACCCACAAGCTGAGAAGGCTCTTGAGAATGAGCTAAAGAGAGATTAGCCACCACTGGTTTAAGACTTTGTTGATTCTTATCATACTGAGGCTTGTTCTTGTATTTGAAACCAGTAGGATGACCATGAAGCTTGTAGCATTTATCAACAGTATGACCTGAATATCCACAATGAGTACATATAGGTCTTGAAGATCTTGGAGGATAACGAGACTGAGTTGCATTAACTGAAGAGGATAACCCATCAGAAGCTGTCACATTATAAGTTGTAGCATTAGCCACTGGATTAATACTCCTTTGACTATAATCTTGATCCAAAAGATTGTACACTTCAGCTAGATCAGGAACATTCTTCTTCATAATGATTTGACTTCTAGCATTGGTGTAGGAATCATTAAGACCAGCCAGGAATTTGATGATCTTGGTGTGCTCAGCTTTGGTGGTAGTAGCTTTGCAACAATCACATTGTTGACAAGTCTTCACACAATCTGCTCCATCAAGATCATCCCACAGAGTTTTCAACTTTGTATAATAGGTTGATAAATCTGTAGAGCCGTGTTGGAGAGACCAGATTTGTTGAGTCAGCTGGTATGATCTTGGAAGATTAGTGATGCGAAATCTAGTCATTATGTCTTTCCAGATATCTGAGGCATCATTAAAACGAAGAATACTAGCATAGATTTGCTTCGTAACCGAATTCAATATCCAAGATTTCACCATGCTATTACACCGAGACCATATACGATAATGAGGATGCGATTCAAGAGGGCGAGGTAAAGAACCATCAACAAACCCTAGCTTGTTCTTAGCATCAAGAGCTATCGTAATAGCGATGTTCCATGTGTTATAGTTAGAACCATCTAAGACCTCAGAGATAATCGATGTTCCCGGATTATCACCACTAGTAAGAAAGTAAGGCGAGTATTGAATCCCATCGAAATCGGAAGTAACCTGAGGTGAAATCGGAGTCGGAACAACATTTACCGGTAAATTTTGTGAATCGGACATCGGAATAGAAGCCGGAGCCACCAGATTTTGAGTTTCCGCCGCAGTACGCCTGGGATTTGCTGAGCGAGTTGCCGAAGCAGCTCCACGACCAAGACGACGAGTAGAACGACGAAGAGTAACCATTTTCACGAGATTGAGATGGAATAACCTCAAATCAAGCTCAAATTCGGCGGAACAACCGAATTTCCAATAGAAATTAATCAATCGGAAAAGAGATTCCGATGAATCTAGGTCAAAAGCAGAAGAAAACGAAGAACGGAAGTGATTATTTGCTCTGATACCATGTTAGTTGAATCAACCAAAGAGAGAAATCAAGAAAACTTTGTTATTCAACTTAAGAAATCTGTTACAACTATTTTCGCCCTTATATCATCTATACAAGAGAAAATACATAATACGGTTTACACAAACAACCGAGTAACTAAATTATACTTGGTTTACACTAAACCGGTATACAATACTAATATGCTCTGTAATAGATGATCGTCATACATTTAGAAAATATAACTATGGTGATAAACCCACCATGAACCACCGTGTAATCGCCGTCTTCATGGTCCTCTGACTTAGAAATCCCAAATAAGGACAACAGTCAAGCTCTAGTTCCTCTAATTCAAGTGGATTCTCTTATTATAAGTATGATGACAAATATAAATCGTTTCGCACCACCGACGTTCAGAAACCGCATTGGTGTAGGAATCATTAAGACCAGCCAGGAATTTGATGATCTTGGTGTGCTCAGCTTTGGTGGCAGTAGCTTTGCAACAATCACATTGTTGACAAGTCTTCACACAATTTGCTCCATCTAGATCATCCCACTGAGTTTTCAACTTTGTATAATAGGTTGATAAATCTGTAGAGCCTTGTTGGAGAGACCAGATTTGTTGAGTCAGCTGGTATGATCTTGGAAGATTAGTGATGCGAAATCTAGTCATTATGTCTTTCCAGATATCTGAGGCATCATTAAAACGAAGAATACTAGCATAGATTTGCTTCGTAACCGAATTCAATATCCAAGATTTCACCATGTTATTACACCGAGACCATATACGATAATGAGGATGCGATTCAAGAGGGCGAGGTAAAGAACCATCAACAAACCCTAGCTTGTTCTTAGCATCAAGAGCTATCGTAATAGCGATGTTCCATGTGTTATAGTTAGAACCATCTAAGACCTCAGAGATAATCGATGTTCCCGGATTATCACCACTAGTACGAAAGTAAGGCGAGTATTGAATCCCATCGAAATCGGAAGTAACCTGAGGTGAAATCGGAGTCGGAACAACATTTACCGGTGAATTTTGTGAATCGAACATCGGAATAGAAGCCGGAGCCACCGGATTTTGAGTTTCCGTCGTAGTACGCCTGGGATTTGCTGAGCGAGTTGCCGAAGCAGCTCCACGACCAAGACGACGAGTAGAACGACGAAGAGTAACCATTTTCACGAGATTGAGACGGAATAACCTCAAATCAAGCTCAAATTCGGCGGAATAACCAAATTTCCAACATAAATTGATCAGTCGGAAGAG
Source organism: Draba incana (assembly GCA_963576765.1). Lineage (NCBI taxonomy): Eukaryota > Viridiplantae > Streptophyta > Magnoliopsida > Brassicales > Brassicaceae > Draba > Draba incana. Next base: position 19,878,563 of record OY755212.1, on the reverse strand, counting down.
AGATTCCGATGAATCTAGGTCAAAAGCAGAAGAAAACGAAGAATGGAAGCGATTATTTGCTCTGATACCATGTTAGTTGAATCAACCAAAGAGAGAAATCAAGAAAACTTTGTTATTCAACTTAAGAAATCTGTTACAACTATTTTCCCCCTTATATCATCTATACAAGAGAAAATACATAATACGGTTTACACAAACAACCGAGTAACTAAATTATACTTGGTTTACACTAAACCGGTATACAATACTAATATGCTCTGTAATAGATGATCGTCATACATTTAGAAAATATAACTATGGTGATAAACCCACCATGAACCACCGTGTAATCGCCGTCTTCATGGTCCTCTGACTTAGAAATCCCAAATAAGGACAACAGTCAAGCTCTAGTTCCTCTAATTCAAGTGGATTCTCTTATTATAAGTCTGATGACAAATATAAATCGCTTCGCACCACCGTCGTACAGAAACCGCCTTCGATTGACCACCATGGAAGCTATATGAAAATAAAATCGAAAGCGTATAAGATTTATAGTCATGTGAAAAAAGTTAAAACAACTTTTTCATAAAAAATGAAAAACTCACTTTTGCACCGCCTTCTTCGTCTCTCTCACAATCTCCTTATTCCCGGAATCACGATCTCCTAATGACACGAAAATTAAAAATATTATGGAAAACCCCCCATTAATATATATCATATATTTAATGAACATAATATATAACATGTGAAAAATAATACAACAAAAAAACTTTAACGGAACGGGTTTCTGCCCGTTAATCTTGAGAGGCCTAAGATAGGGTATTACACATTTCATTAATAAATATTTGTTAAACAATTTCTTTTGTCAAAGATTTATTATTTTTTTTTTGCTAAACAAAAGATTCATATTTTATTGTATCAGTTTCCTAAAATTTGAAATTTTTGATGATTGCATTTCCCTAAATATCTATAACTAAACGTTAATTTGTTATTGCATATTATAACAAAGATTTTGAATCTTTACTTTTAATGCGATTTTTTAGGTAAATTAATGTAATTAAAGGGCTTTCCATTTTTGTAACGCCCCGACCACCCTTCCTATGGGCCCCCATCCACTCTCAGGCCCGCGGGCCCACCCTGTCTGACGGTCGGTGCGTTAGTCCAGGAGGCTCGGAAGTCATGTTTACTTACCCTGCAAATCACCACGCGATCTTTCCTCGTGTTTTGACCTAACTCACCCGATACTGGAAATGACTTCCAAGTAGGTCACCCATCCTGAAACTACTCCAACTCAAGCACGTTTAACTCTGGAGTTCTCTCAAGACATGTGACCGAAAAGATAAGTGCACTTTGGTGATATAAGTAGCCAAATCAATTCTTTTAAGCCTCTCCGCATATACTGCATATATCATATTTGCCCTGAAATCGGGGTGTCACGATTTTTGTGAGAATATTTCAGGGAATTTTTGTGATGAAATGATCAAAATCATCATTTGTATACGGAGAAGAGAAATGGGAAATGGGACGTGAACGTATTAACCTTTTTAAAATAAAAAAGAAACCAAAATGATGATTAGCTATTAGCTTTGGAGATAATACTATGAGTTATACATGGATATTTACATAAATTCATATAATCTCAAGGATTGTAACCTTAGAAAAATATATGTATAATACAATTTTCGCCTAGTACTAATTGTTTTTTTTCAAAATCATCATTGTTTGTGACTATCATAACATCATAATTTAATCACTCATTACAAGAGAACTTCAACACAAATCCATCTTATAATTTTCAAAACTATTAATTTATTCATTAATTATTATTTTTAGATAGCAAAATTTCTTTTCTAGTATCTACCCAAATCTAATGTAATTTTTGGAAAAAAAAAAAATTTCTTTCATTAATAACAAATTTATGTATTAAATCATTTCTTATTTAATTCATTAATTATTCTTTTTATACATCAAAGTTCATTAACTATTAAAATCTTCCGAAGATTTTTATTAATGCATCACTAAAAAATCGGCATTTACAGCACAAATTAAAAAGCTCATAAATCGAATCCAATCTCCCCAGTTGTTGGCTTTAGAAAAAAACTATGTTCCGTAGAACAAAACAAAAACATAAATAAATATGTGACAATTTTAAGTGAATTTAATTAAGTGATTTGAAAAAATGAAGTGTGGTATTTATTTCTTATGTTTTTTTATATAAATTACAGTATCAGAAAACTTCCCCCATCAACTGCATTATATCTTAATATTTTGATTTAAAGGAAAAAGTTAGTTTGACACTAGTTTATTTTACCCACTTTGTTAGGAAAACCTTATTTACAAAAATGCTATTACCCAAAATTCGGAAAAAAATTAAAAAATATTTTTTTTACGGTTTTGCCATATAACAGACTTAATATATTAACATCACAGATTTATTTGTAGACAGACTTATTTTCTTTCAGCCACAAATTTATTCAATATTGACTGACATATAAGTGCCCCACCGATTTATCTAATAGACTTTTATTTTTGGCCATAGATTTACTTAATTTTGACATACTTAATTAGTTTTTAATAGATTTATTTTCCTTTAACCATAAATTTACTTTATTTTGACATAATTAATAATTTTCTCACAAATTTATTTTTATTTAGCCACAAATTTTTAAAATGATCAATCCATATATACCAGAGGCACATGATTTCTTAGAAGGGTAAGCATTATATTACATGATCAAACAGTGAAGGTATTAGATGGTTATTTAGCCAGCAACTAACATTAAGCTTTGTTCATGTGGCATTTACATCAAAATCTTCATTAACTATTAAAATCTTCCGAAGATTTTTATTAATGCATCACTAAAAAATCGGCATTTACAACACAAATTAAAAAGCTCGTAATGTTTCAACAAATACTTTTACAACAAAAATTAAAATTAAATAATAATAGATCTAATATCACAAGAAACATTGCTCTTGCGGTACATTTGAAACTTTTATTTTTCTTCTTTACTTTGGCTTTTCCACTTGTAGAATAAAGATTCTTCGAAACTCAAATCGTGAGATCCTTTTCATTATCATTGTACTTGAATATTTTTTTTGTTCTACAAAATTTTGGATCAAGTTAAAAAGATTAAACCTCTTGAAATTATTTTGAAAAGATTTTTTTGAGTAATAAGCATTTGTAAGTATATTTCCCATATAATGTTAAGTACCTTTATGTTACGAAATAAACATTGTATCGTATTGTGATCGTGGGTGAGGAGAAAAAATTTTAGTCCCCAAAAAGGTGTTTTATTTTAGTTCTTTTCTTGCATATTTATTTCGTACACATTCTCTTGATTTATTGATGAACATTTTAAGACGTTACAGTGAAAAAATGTTTAAAATGTTCATACTGTGATATCACTAAATAATTAATTGGTGCTATAAGTATAAATAAATCAGTAAAATCTGAATAGAGTTAGATGGAGTTGGTAGACTCATATTTAAAAGTTTTCTCATTTTCTATAAAGCTATTTGATAATGTATTTACAAAGTGTAACATCCCGACACCAAAATTCTGATTTTGGAAAAGGGGTGTCGATCGACACCAAGGGTGGGTGTCGATCGACACCAAGTTCTGCGGTTTGGATATTGTTAAAATTAAATCGTTCGGTTTTCGCAGTTTGGTCGGTTTGAGATTTGGGAAGCCCTAGTTGTGCGTATTTAAACACGAGCCGTCGTGTTTTAGGGCAGAGAGGAGAGCTGGTCAAAAGAGAAAGAGATTTTGAGAGAGATTTCGAGTGATCGAAGGATTCTTGATCCGTTCTTCGTGTTTTTCGTCGTTGATTCATTGAGAGGCTCGTGAGATCGTGTGTGGTGCGTTTTCCGGTGTTTTCCAGTGGAGAAGAGCCCCTGTTCGTCGTTCTTCGCTCGTTCTTCGTCGTTTCTCCGTATTCGATCCGTAGTCGAGGTGAGTGCGTGATCGTGGATATGGGATTAGGTTAATAGGAACTTTTGAATGAGTGTTTGCGATGAATGGATTGGTTGTTGTGATTATCTACGTGATTTGTATGTATGGAATCGTGATTGATCTCGCTTGATGAAACGGAATCGAGTCTCGAGAGGATTCGACTCGGTTTAGGTTTCTGCGAGAGGTGTCGATCGACACCTAGAGGTAGTGTCGATCGACACCACTTTCTTGATCGTGAGGTTTGTGTTTACGAATGAGGTGTCGATCGACACCAGTTGCTTGATTGTTGAATTTTGGTTATTGTTCTTGTTTGATAAGTTAGTTGCTGTTAACTGGTTATTGTGTTACTGGATTTGAGTATTGGTAATTGGATAATACTGGTTGAATGTTGATGGATGATATATTATTGATTGTTGATTGATCGCGTAGTAATTGATAATCTATTTCCCTTACTATGTATCCAGTAGACGGGATGACCGCCTCACTGATTATTTGTGATAATACTCACGCAACTCGTTTTTCCTAATTGTGTTGCAGGTATAAGAATGTTTGATCGCGGAATCATGGCAGAGGAAGAGGATGATTAGGATTGTTGTTGGTTTTGCTGTTTTTGCTAAGTTCTAGTGAACCCGGTTAGGTTGCTAGATTTTATTATCACTTTGGAATTGGATTGAATTGTTGGTTATTGATTAACTGTTATGGATTTATATTTAGGAGAATTTCCGCTTTTAAAAAAAAAAAATGTGTGTTACATTTTGGTATTAGAGCATATACGGTTTTAGGACGTTAGGCTGTGTGATTTGAGACTATGTGTTAATTGATTATGAGTAGTTAGTCAATTATGAGTCTTAGAATCATCATCTTCAAGCCTTTAAAGAGATTTCGCGGTAAGTTGTTGTTTGTGCTTCTGATTGTGTATCCTAGTATCTTAGTTTGTATTTCTGGTAAGTCGAGTGTGCGATTGCTAGCGTTCCAAGAGGTCGTGGTGGCTGTAGAGGCCGGAGTCGTGGCCGTAGAGGCCGGGGACGCGTGGCTAAGTCGTTCGAGTGGGAGACTCAGAGCGAGTCATCGGATCAGGTGGTCGATTTGCCAGCGTATCAGGAGTTATCAGAGGGCACCATCAGGGTATCGGTTAGTTCAGCTGGAGCTGGAGTTAGTGTCAGAGCTGCGGGTGCGGCGAGAGACCCAGGTGCAGGTGTTGCTGCAGGTGGAGCTCAGGATCCTGAGGATGGTTTTAGGAGATGATGATTTCTCCAGAGGGATGATGATTTCCCTGAGGATGGTTTTAGGAGATGATGATTTCTCCAGAGGGATGATGATTTTCCTAAGGATGGTTTTAGGAGATGATGATTTCTCCAGAGGGATGATGATTTTCCTAAGGATGGTTTTAGGAGATGATGATTTCTCCAGAGGGATGATGATTTCCCTGAGGATGGTTTTAGGAGATGATGATTTCTCCAGAGGGATGAGGATTTTCCTGAAGATGGTTTTAGGAGATGATGATTTCTCCAGAGGGATGATGATTTCCCTGAGGATGGTTTTAGGAGATGATGATTTCTCCAGAGGGATGATGATTTTCCTGAGGATGGTTTTAGGAGATGATGATTTCTCCAGAGGGATGATGATTTCCCTGAGGATGGTTTTAGGAGATGATGATTTCTCCAGAGGGATGATGATTTCCCTGAGGATGGTTTTTAGGAGATGATGACTTCTCCAGAGGGATGATGATTTCCTTGAGTACGGTTTAAGGAGATGAAGATTTCTCCAGAGGGATGATGATTTCCTTGCGCAGTTAGAGGGATGAGGGTTTCCCTGAGTATAGTTTGGGAGATGAAGATTTCTCCAGAAGGATGAGGATTTCCCGGTATACTTGTTTAGGAGATGAGGATTTCTCCAGAGGGATGAGGATTTCCCAGTATACTGGTTTAGGAGATGAGGATTTCCCCGGTATACTTGTTTGGGAGATGAGGATTTCTCCAGAGGGATGAGGATTTCCCGGTATACTTGTTTAGGAGATGAAGATTTCTTCAGAGGGATGAGGATTTCCCGGTCTACTGGTTTAGGAGATGAGGATTTCTCTAGAGGGATGAAGATTTCCCCGGTATACTTGTTTGGGAGATGAGGATTTCTCCAGAGGGATGAAGATTTTCTCTGAGTATGGTTGTGTGAGATGGGTATTTCTCCAAAGTATGAGGATTAAACCTGAATGGCTATTGGGAGATAAGGATTTCTCCAGAGGGACGAGGTTTGTCTAGTTGTGGTTAGAGATGTGTTGTGGAAGTCAAAGCTAGGGTTGATATTACGTTTAGAACTTCAAGTCAGATGACCCTGGTAATGAATGAAGCATTTTTGGTCGTGCATGTTCTTGTTTGATTGTTGCGCAACCAATCAAGCGACACGATCCAGGCAAATTTGGTCGGGTTTTGGACGGAGATGTTAACCTTAGTGAGACGGGTTGTGAGCCTCGGGGATCAAGAGTAATGATCTCGGGTATTGCTGACCGGGTTTGGGTCAGGAGTTAGTCTTTGGTAGATAATGTGGAGACAAATGGTAAATGTCAGTGATGCTGACCAGCTTGGGTCAAGGATGGGATTGACGGTCTGAGAGGTGCGAGTGATGGGTTCGCGGGTGACTGATCATGATTGGATCAGGAGTATAGTCTGAGATAGACAGGATAGACGGCAGTGCGTCATGAATTTGGGGTCTTGGTGACCAGTGAGTTCGGATTCGAGGTCGAATCCATTTGTGGTGGGGGAGAATTGTAACATCCCGAAACCAAAATTCTGATTTTGGAAAGGGGGTGTCGATCGACACCAAGTTCTGCGATTTGGATATTGTTAAAATTAAATCGCTCGGTTTTCGCGGTTTGGTCGGTTTGAGATTTGGGAAGCCCTAGTTGTGCGTATTTAAACACGAGCCGTCATGTTTTAGGGCAGAGAGGAGAGCTGGTCAAAAGAGAAAGAGATTTTGAGAGAGATTTCGAGTGATCGAAGGATTCTTGATCCGTTCTTCGTGTTTTCGTCGTTGATTCATTGAGAGGCTCGTGAGATCGTGTGTGGTGCATTTTCCGGTGTTTTCCAGTGGAGAAGAGCCCCTGTTTGTCGTTGTGTTCGTCGTTCTTCGCTCGTTCTTCGTCGTTTCTTCGTATTCGATCCGTAGTCGAGGTGAGTGCGTGATCGTGGATATGGGATTAGGTTATTAGGAACTTTTGAATGAGTGTTTGTGATGAATGGATTGGTTGCTGTGATTATCTGCGTGATTTGTATGTCTGGAATCGTGATTGATCTCGCTTGATGAAACGGAATCTAGTCTCGAGAGGATTCGACTCGGTTTAGGTTTCTGCGAGAGGTGTCGATCGACACCTAGATGTAGTGTCGATCGACACCACTTTCTTGATCGTGAGGTTTGTGTTTACGAATGAGGTGTCGATCGACACCATGGTGAAGTGTCGATCGACACCAGTTGCTTGATTGTTGAATTTTGGTTATTGTTCTTGTTTGATAAGTTAATTGCTGTTAACTGGTTATTGTTTTGCTGGATTTGACTATTGGTAATTGGATAATACTGGTTGAATGTTGATGGATGATATATTATTGATTGTTGATTGATCGCGTAGTAATTGATAATCTATTTCCCTTACTATGTATCCAGTAGACGGGATGACCGCCTCACTGAGTATTTATGATAATACTCACGCAACTCGTTTTTCCTAATTGTGTTGCAGGTATAAGAATGTTTGATCGCGGAATCATGGCAGAGGAAGAGGATGATTAGGATTGTTGTTGGTTTTGTTGTTTTTGCTAAGTTCTAGTGAACCAGGTTTGGTTGCTAGATTTTATTATCACTTTGGAATTGGATTGAATTGTTGGTTATTGATTAACTGTTATGGATTTATATTTAGGAGAATTTCCGCTTTAAAAAAAAAAAAAAACTGGGTGTTACACAAAGTATCCATATTGGATTTGCTGTTATGAATCAAACGATTTAAATTTCTTTCTTGTTATAATATTACACGTACAACTTTTAAAAACTTGTCATGAGGTAGAAACATCTTATGTTAAGCCATTTAATAACCTTTTAATTTTAAATAGAGAAACACATATATAATTAGTTACAATTCAACTTTAAATTCAAATAGAAGATCATTTCATACAAAATAACTAAAAAAAAAATGGAAGATATTGTAAATCTAAATTTTAGTTACAAACTTGGGAAATTTTCAACATTTATCATCTCACATTAAAAAAATTTCAACAGTCTGAAGCGTGTTTTTTTTTTAGTCACAAGCGTGTTTCTTCTTCCTCTCCGTCGCTTCATCATTCTCATTTCTCCATTAATGAAACTGAAACAACCAACACTTTTTAAAAAAAATTAATAGCCGAATTAATATTTCCATAAATATTTAATTCTCTACAGATATTAAACAATACGCGAAAGTTCTCATAAAAATTCAATAAATTATTAAACTCAGATTCAATTCCAAAATTCCAAACAAATAATCTAGCAACCTAGCACGAGGTTCACTAAACATAAATCATAACATAAAAATCATATCATCCTCTTCTTACGCCATGATTCCGCGATCACATTTTGCTTTTACCCGCAACACATGGAAATAAGAGTTGCGTGAGTATTATCACAAATACTCAGTGAAGCGGTCATCCCGTCTACCGATTACAAAATAGGGAAATAGAATGCCAAAAACTAAGCGATCAAACAACAATCAACAATATTCCCAAAATTCACAAAAGAACAGATGGTGTCGATCGACACACCACCATAGTGTCGATCGACACTCGAATACGCAAAGCACAAAATCACAATGCGGTGTTGATCGATACCACCATGAGGTGTCGATCGACATTCCCCACACGAACCAACAATATCGTGACACAAAAGTGGGTGTCGATCGACACTACCACTAGGTGTCGATCGACACTCCTCGCAGAAACCTAAACCGAGTCAATCCTCTCGCGACTTGATTCTGTTTCATCATGCGAGCCAATTTCACACAAAAACCACACAATATTCACACAGAAACAACACGAGAATCACACAGATAATCACAAGAAATCATGCATAACTCATATCACAATCATCCGAAAAACCTAACATTCTAATCCCGTAACCACGATCACGCACTCACCTTGACAAAACCAATGAAAAGGATATAGACACGAAATCAGCAACCTCGCAGCCTCTGGTCTCACCCAAAACTACCGAGGAACACTTCCTCAAAACCTAGAACACAAAACTAGGATTTTTCCCCAAAACTCTAATTCAGATTTCCAGAAACAGAACGACGCACTGGATTAAAACGATCACAGAGATCACAGCTTACCTCCGAATTAAGATCGGAAACCCAATATGAAAACAAGACCGACAGGGATTTCCAACGGTACCTAAATCGTCTTCTAGTTCCCTCTGAAACGCCGGGAAAACACTCCCCAAGGAGACTGATTGAAATCCAAAACTGCACATACCACCCAGGGTAAAACGATCATAACTCACAAGCTATAGATCGAAAAGACAATATTGTTTACCCTATAGATAGCTAAGAGGAACAAGAACATACTTACGAAAAATCATGACGATCAGATCTAATTTGATCGTCCGTTCCTACTCTCTACCAAAACAGCCCAGTCTGTCCTCTCCTCAAGAATCCTCCAAACTCTCTCTTCTCAAATCACCAACGATTTTCCTCCTCTACAACTGAACAAACTCCTCTTTTTCCTCTGAAAAATACGGCCACGGCCTTATATAACACGTCCTAGGGTTCCGCACCCTAACCGACATAAACCGGGTGATTAAAATCAAACCGGAAAATAACTCAGAACTTGGTGTCGATCGACACCACCTCTGGTGTCGATCGACTCCCCTACCAAAAATGCCAAATTTTGGTTTTGGGAGGTTACAGAAACCTTCAAAGCTTTTTCTTCACCATAAACCCAACACTATCATTACACTTCTTCCTCTATATCAACATCTTCATGGATCGTCTCCGTAATCGCAATCGTCATCCTTCATTCTCCTCCATTCTTCTCGACCAAATATATCATTCAATATTTGCTGCTAATAACAACTCCGGGGAAAAAACCACCATGAACCTCTCTAGGTGGTCGTCTAGCTACTTTCTTACACTCCATTTTCACCGGTAAACCGAACAAAATCAATACCGTCGCCGTCGCTACGTCATCAACCACCACTTGCTCCTCTACTTCCTCATTCTCAAGATTTTGGGGATGATTAGTTGGGCTTTAAAAACTAATTACAGCCTTAATTTTTGTTTAAAGTCTTGAAACTTACCAATCATACTTTAGACGCTTGATTTTGTTTATAGAAGCAACTTACAATAAATGTTTTAAAACATCAAACTTCTTAAAAGATTAACTTTTACATATGTCTGTATAATTATCTATTAATAAAATTAAAATTTTAAATCAATTAAAACATTTTTAACTCAAATAAAAATAAAATACACATTAATCATAATAGTGCATAAGAATTTTAATTATTATTTTTGTAGTATATGTAGTTTTTTAAATTCAAAACAGGATAAAAATGCCTTTTTATAAACAAAAAGAGTTAGTTTTCAAACAAGCAAAAAAGAAGTCTATTTTTCAAATTAAAAAACCTAAACAGGGTGTTTTTAAAAAAATCCCAAAACCTAAAGCCTTATTTTTGGTGTTGTAGGAAAATAATAAGGGCTGTAAGTTTTCTTTTGTTATTTTTCTTCTCTTTCTTACGTTCGTTTGTTTGTTTTTTTTTCCTCTCTTTCTTACGATTGTTTGTTTCTTTTTTAATTCATCTTTCTTTATTATTTATATATATATATATATATATATTTATTGTATAATATGAAATGTATAACATAATTTGTTATAAGTTATTTATGTTACTTTTTTTTGGTAGTGAGTTATTTATGTTACTTTGCATACAATATTATTTACATACTTACTTATAATGTTATAAAAATGTATGTTAATAATTTTTAATTGAATAAAAATAGTATTACATATAAAATAGTATTAGATATAAAAATGTTAAAAATAGTATTACATATAAAATGTTAAATATTTTTCCATTTTTCATATAAGTATTATTAATTTTATTTTGCAAAATTTATGTAACAAAATAAATATTCTACATCATAAATCTAAAACATACCAATCGTGTTTTAGTTTCTAAATAGTTACAGCCAGTTTTCTAAAGCTACAGCAATAACTTCTACAGACCAAATCCTACACTAAAAAAATTACAGCTACAGTCCAACCAATCACTCCCATTGTTTAAGTACAAAAACACATGCAAGGCAAAGACAAACAATTGCTAAATAAGATTCTGAGTCAAGTAAATAAACATATATACAAAAATGCAAATAAACTTTATTAATAACACCATAACACTTTTCCGAAATAGTTTCTTCGTCTTTAAAGAAGTAATTAAGTAAATGTGTACCTGCAAAACAAAGGCTCGATATATATGAGTTCGAATTCAATTACGGAAAAGGAGAAAACAAAAGATTAATTAAATGCATAGAAAAATATAGGAAATGTAATACAAAGAACCTGGCTTTGAAAACACCTACAAAAACAAAACCAAAAGACAGAATTGATCAGATTGAGTATTATGCATACAAAAAAAAAACACCAAACGTAAAAGGAGGAAACCAACAAAAAAAAACTGAAGATAAAACGTCCAATGAATAAGGTATATATAGTTTTGATAGATTCATGGGTTTTCCAATAATTGAAAAGGTTAGCATATTTTAAAGAATTAATTAAAAATAATCTTTAGTATTTATCAAGGGGGTTTATTGGTTTTGGTATTTCAATTGATTTGAAAATCCTAACAAAATCCTATGTTATTCAATTAGTCATTTTGTATTCTCCATTGGAATCATGTCTTATTCAATATGTCATTCTCAAATACAAATCAAAATCATCTCTTATTCAATTTGTGATTATCAAATACAAATCAAAATCACCCCTTATTCAATCCTACGTATTTACTTATAGATTTGATTTTAAAATGGATTTTAGTTGATTTGGAAGAATTTTTATGTTAAAAATACAAGAGAAAATTGTTAAATTATGTCACATTTAGTGAAAAAATGTCCCATTAGAATTTATTTTTCATAGAAAAGTCCCATTAGGTTTTTCTATTTTTAAATTTCAAATTTAACCTTGATTTATAATTACTAAAGGTTTTTTTTATTAATTCTTATGATTATTAAAAAATAGAAATAAAATAAATAGTTGTATTATAAATCTGAAGAAAGAAAATAAAATCTGTTTACTTAAATACCCATATATATTTGAAAAATGAAAATCAATAATAAAAAAAAAAATATATATATATATACATATATAATAAAAAAATATTTTAAAAACCTAATATAAAATTTATTAAAATTCTGTTTACTTAAATAATATATATTTGAAAAACGAAAATCAATTAAAAAACATGTATACAACAAAAATGAATTTTAAAAACCCTAATATGCAAATTTTATAATAAATTAGTTTACTTAAATAATATATATTTGAAAAACGAAAATAAATTAAACACATATAACATAAAAAAAATATTTAAAAAAACTAACACACAAATTTCACAAAAACTAATATACCAAATATTACAAAAATCTAATTTTATATAATTTATACAAAAAATACCCGAATTTTCTTTAATTTATACAAAAATACCGGGGAAAAAATTATTAAAAATTGGCTTTATTTCGGAATTTATAAACTTTTGAAATTTTTAAGTCTTTTCAAGTATTTATTTTAGACAACTAAATATTTATTCCTAGATTTAAGGAAATTATAACTAATTACGTAGAAACTACATTCTACAGTTTAGTAGATGGAAGACAAACTGGTAGAACTTTAGGTAGAAACGTTCTTCTGGCCTCGGTAGAATTTATTGAAAACGGTAGAAATTGAAATCTGCTAGTAGTAGAAACTTGATATTTAGTAGAATCGCAATTCTAGCGGGTTCTACGAAATTGTAGAACGTTGACCATGCAGTAGAACTTATGTTCTACATTCGGTAGATTTATGTTAACATGCAGAATCTAAGTTCTACTGCATTCTGCAATTGGTAGAAAGAAAAACTAAAATAATTATACAACATGCATTTTACTTTTTTTAAAAATATGTTTTCACAAAAAATTCTACTTATGACATGTTTATAATTTACATATTTTAAAAAAAAATTAAAACTTATTATTTGAATTATTTTTCCATTAATTAGGGGTAATATGGTAAAATGAAAATAAAAGTGTATTGAGACATTTTCCCACTAAATGTGGCCTATTTTGGCAATTTCCCCAAAATACAAAGACTCAAATCCATTGGAAAACCTCGTTATTCTTAAATACTAACCTTATTATTTTCAAACACTAATCAAAATACAATTTGAAAATCACAAAGATTTGTAAATCCTATATGGATTTTCAAATCCATTAAAATACCAAAACCAATAAATCCCCCTAAGATTGATTAGGTTAGGTTATAAAGATTTTCGTAAATCTCGGTGATAGTAAAATATAGCAACAATATACGATATATCCCCTAAAAGTTGAAAATAAACCAAATTTGAATGAGAAAATCCAAAATATCTAATACTAGAAAAAGTCCACGCGTTGCGTGGAAAAACTATTTAGATAAATTTTGAAATCATTTTACTGTATATAGTGATATTTAAGAAATATTCTCACAAGTTATATTTTTAAAAACTATAATATGAAAGTAAACTATATTATTTAGCTTATTATTAATGTTTGGCAAAAACAACCAATTTTCTGTAATTGACTTGAAATTAGATTAGTGGTTTCTCTTATCTATATTGTATGGACATATAAATGTAAAGTGATTCTCAACTATTTAAATATTGATGGGTACTATTTAAATATAAATATATCTTATTTAAAAATTTATTAGAATAAATTATGTTATCTAAATAATTGGTTAAAATTTTATAAGAAAATAATTATTTATTATACAGCCTCATTCTATATTTTGAATGCTTATCATTTTTTTTTTTTAATTTTTATGTTGTATTTATATATATATGAATTGACATAAAATTATGTAATTTGTATATAGTATATGAGTTGATACAAATATAAAGTAATGTTTTTAGGAAATACTAAACGTAATTTTATATATATAATCTTCAAATATAGAATTATTACCATTAAATATATAAAAAAATAAACAACCTTGAAAAGTTGGTAAAATAATATTGGGCAAGGGATTATATGCATTTTAATGTTCTTTTCGATTTTATTGAATAAGAATTGGAAATAATTCCTAAGTATATGGGAAGTTTAAAGATTTAATTGAATTAGTAGACACTAATCAAGGTTTTCTGAATAACTTTTAGAAATAATTTTATTAGTGGATTATATATGTTTCTTTCCATGATATTTACAAGCGTCTTTAGTAGTCTAGTGGCTCTATCCAGTTAAATTAGCGAGGTTTGCTGGGTTCAAAACCCGTAAGAAACATTTTAAACTTTTTTTAAAGAAAAACTTTTAGAGGAAGAGGTGACACGTGTCGTCTTATTAGAGCTTGTTGGCTTTTGTAAACCTTAAAATATTATAAAGATTGTTATAAAACCTGAAGATTCGGAAATTATGATTATAAGATTTCAAAATTAAAGAAATTTCAAATTACCATTTTTAATTGCTAATAAGAGAATATTTTAGTTGCTTAAATTATGGGAGCACGTATTCGTAAGATTTTGTAAAAATTTGGCAAGTTCTACTTAAATGCATATGGAAAATAATTAAATTGATTCAACGTTTTAATTATTTTCCATAAACTAAAAGATAACAATTTCTTAAAATATTATTGTGTATTTATTGTTATAACCTATAAAGATCCGAGTCAAGATTTTAATCAATCAAACTAAGAATAAAAGATCCACGTGTTTATCCGTTTTGAACTGGGTATGAAATTGGATCTTGCATATTTTCTTTCGAAATTGTCTTTCTGAATTTCAGAATTGTTTTTAGAAAGTTGATTTTCGAGAGACAATTAGAGTAATTTGATGTCAATTTGAGCCCAGCAGTTTTTCATACTCCTCAATTAACGGTATTGATAAATTAGTACTAAACTAAGTAATTTTCTCTTTATTTAGTTACTCTCATTTTTCTAATTCTTCTCAATCTCACCCTTCACGATAAAAAAAAACAGAAGTTAACTTTAAGAATCTTTCCAATTCTTCTATTTATGTGGGCCGGGAAGGAACCTTTGCTTTTATCAAATTTCGTTTCTTCTTAAATTCTTTCCTCTCAATTCTTTCCATTTCTTCTCAATATCACTAATCACACCCTTATTCTAAAAATATGGAGCTAATCTACAAAAATTGCGACCAATAAAAAAAAAAAAAAAAAAGAACTATAACAATATTCATAGAAAAAAATTGGTTTGATCGTGTTTTCGGTTTCCAACAAGTCACATGGTTTATTTTCGACTCGAGCATTAAAAACCCATCGAAAAGACAACCCTTCATCATTCTGAAATTTCATGATCGTGATGTTGCATGTTGCATGTTGCATTCAATCAGCCACTCGTGAACAAATTAGTATCCCTAATTGATTCAATTCAATAAGGTGAGTTTGTTTGACGTAGGCAAAGTCAAACAAATTCCGAACACAACCAAATTAAAATCAGTTTCAGATGTAAAACATATCATAAGGAATTCAAGACCTGCATACATGTAATGTAACGCAATGTATTACACTCGCATGTGTCAATAACACATCCCAAACAAGATGCAACAACGTTTTCAGTTGGGCCAGTGAAATGTGAGAATCACAAAAAACTATGATAATATCAAACAATATTCAATAAAAATATATCATCTTCCTAACAAAGACTGAAAAGATAGTAATTATGGCCGATTAGAATCACCACTGAACCACGACAAAAAAAAAAAAGAATCACCACTGAACCTTACGCCTTTCGATATTCCCGACCACGGCTTCTCGGACTCCGGAACACGACGGTCTCTGCACCTTAACACCTCCACCTCCACCGCCGATACTCTTCCTCCATCCGCCGCCAGAAGCATGACTCTCTGGCCTCTGCCTTGGTGCGCTATGCGACCTAAGTTTTGCTCGAAACGACGTCGTATCCGCCATGTAGCTCGAGTTAAACTCTCCCGACATGAAACAGAACCGATGAGGATCCACCTCCGCATCTACTCCGTCGCCGGAGAAGCATACACTCCTCGAAGGAGATCCTCCGGCGAAACGAGGTGTGCTTTGCGCCGAGGAGAACTTATTGCTGCTGCACTCGTCCCATTCGGATTTGGGCATTGACAAACGCGGTGGGACCCGACCCGAGAGAGGTGACGAGAGCGTGCGTCTAAATGGGTTGTCTAAAAACTCCGAACCGGTTAAAACGGGTTCCCGGATCCTATATGGTCCGGGTCGGTTCCCTGTATCTACCTCCACTATCTTAGCTGTCTCTTCGCCGTTGCTTCGATTTTCCAAAGATCCGGAGAATCTTTCCTGCAAAAAGTAACAATATTTACAAATCAGTTCTAAAGTTTTTCCCTTTTTACAAATTGGCTCAAAAAGTTCATCTTTTTTACAAATGAGCAAGTTGCAATCTACTTACAAATTAGTTAAAAACTTTCATCTTTTTACATATAAGTTTATAAAGCTTTAATCTTGACTATATAAACCCAGCTCTTTGCTCAAGTATAAAATTAGGGAAGTCTAACCGGTTTTAAAGCTAAGTTTTACTTTACTTACATAAAAATTCGGTACGGTTAATCCGGGGAAATTAAAGTATTACCGTGGACTTTCTCGCCGGAGCAGAGTTTCCGACACGGCGAAGAGCTCTCTGAAACCTAACATTGGCCTGAGCTCTAACAAGAGCCTCCATACTCCGGAGAGTCGCTGCCGCTTGTTTCCGTACCAAAAAACCTCTCACTAAAGCTTGAATCTTCACCACTCCTCTCAACGCTCTTAACGCTTTTCTAGCCTTCAATTTAAAATTATAAAATTACGTAACGTCTCAATTTTAATGATAAATAACATTAAAACGATTAGAAAAAAAATAGAAAATAGTTAGCTAGTAAGTACCAAGTAGCCTCTAAATGCACATTGGATCTGCATTCCTGCACGATTCTCACGGCTTTGTTGTTGTCCACTTCGAAGTGGACCGCTTTTGCCTTGACCAGTGAGTCTCACAACCGCAGCCGCAGCTTGAGCTGCTGCAACCGCTTTGTCAGCGGCAGCAGCAGTAGCCACAGCAACCGCAATTGCATGCGTTCTACGTTCTTTCTCTTCCTCTCCAGCAGCGTAAAACGACCTTAGCCACGCAGCTTCTTTCTCGGAAATGTTTGGAGGTATCGTCTCGTAACTGTCGCATAGAGACATTCCTGTGAAGGAAGAGCAGTCAAAGCGGTTGGGACAAGGGGATGGTTTGATTCCGAACAACCCCTTGAACCATCTCGTTGCTCGACCCATTTTTTTGTCTCGCTCTCTCTTTGTTCTATGGTCAATTTTGTGAGATTCTTTCACGCAATGGTTTGTTTCACTTGTAAAAGAGTTTTATTATTTTGGTTTGTTTTCACGAATTAATAAATAAATGTAAAAGAATCATATATATACGACGAGTATTGTGTACGATTTGTAGGTGATATAGGGTCCATCAGTGTTTTATACTTTAACGTATAGTGATGAAGGTTATTCGTAATTTAGACATGGCCGCTCCTGAGATATTCGAGGTCCTATACGGAAAAAATAAAAAATTCATAAAAATATATATAAAAGTTGATTTATTTTAACTTAATCTATATCTAAAAATCAAATGAAACTAAAAAATATAAAAACGTAATTAGAAAACAAAATTTTGATCGTATGTTTAAACTAGTAATTGAGAAACATAAAAGTGTAATAAAAATCAAAATCAAAATCAAATTATTAATAAAAAATTGTATTTTGAGTGTTTATGAATGAACGACAAAAGTAACCACAAAATAAAAAAAATTGAAGCATAGGGTCACGAGATTAATTCTAAAGTGGAGTCGGAGATAGTTGTTGGTTTTTTCAAGATAGGAATTGGCAGTCTCATCCGTTGTCGTTCCTGGTATGTTTGTGTCATGGCTTTTTATCAAGGGACTGGATTGTCCGAGTTACTCATATGTATAGGGAAGCTAACCGTCTTGCAGATGGGTTAGCAAACTATGCGTTTTCTTTACCGTTAAGTTTTCTGTTATTGGAGACTGCTCCGTAGTTTGTTGATTCGATTGTTTTAGAGGATATGAGTGGGGTTTCAATCCTACCACAAGTTTGTATGTAATTTTTTTCTTTTAATATAAATAAAGGGGGACATTGTCCCATTGTTCAACCAAAAATAAAAGTAATAATAAAAAAATTGAAGCAGGTCAAAAGCTTGGTGACGACGCACGGCCACTTTCTTTCTAATTAAAAAAAAGTGTTAAAATTTTTGTAATTAACCTAGTGATTAAGGAATTATTTATTAGTTAAAAAAATATGGCATTTACCTTTATTGCTTTTTCCTTTTACGACTTAAGATAAGGACGAAAATAATTATTGTTTACTTTTTTTTCTTTTTTAAAATGATCTCATGCCATAAATTTCTCCACATATTTCTCATTTGTGACGTTAAACTAATGTTAACATATCTATATATATATAATTAAAAATTTTGAGGCCCCATACAATTGTTTCACACAAATAGGTCTAGGGCCGGGCTTGAATTTAGGTCATTTATTATCTTTAGTATATAAATAAACAAAAAATATGTTTATAGTTTGGGATAATTTAAAAATGTCATTGTTTGTTGGAGCTGGATT
The DNA here is from genome assembly GCA_963576765.1 of Draba incana. Lineage (NCBI taxonomy): Eukaryota > Viridiplantae > Streptophyta > Magnoliopsida > Brassicales > Brassicaceae > Draba > Draba incana. Next base: position 19,859,782 of record OY755212.1, on the reverse strand, counting down.
TCACCAGTTGAAATCCGGCCCACTAAACTTAAAGTAAAACCATACTAGACTATATTTGATATTGGGCCTTAGGCCCAGAATCGCGTTAAATCCCAGAGAAAGGCTGATATGCTCAAATTTAACCTTTGAACTACTTTCTCAAATTAAGAGATCAGTTGCAGTACTTAAGGTATCAAAATCAACAGGGAATCATGAACACAATAGATTTAAATGCTCGAATTATGCTAAGCAGGATGATATGAATGAAAAAGCAAGTAAAATAGAAGCAAGCAGTGAAACAGTTGTAAATCAATAAAAACAAACGCTAGGTGCAGGAAAATCTCAGGTGAATCCGAATTGCAGATATAAATAAAAGATAGGAATTATTAAGCACATTTCATGAACTTGAAACACGAATATAAAATCAATCAGCTGTCACTACAGAGATTATCTATAAACTTGAAACACGAATATAAAATCAATCAGCTGTCACTGCAGAGATTATCTATATCTAAATCCTAGAAAGCCAACTGTCGTTGCAAATCCTATAAATCTAAACAAACCCCAAAGCAAATTTATTTACGAAAAGGAATTTTGCTCATCAAAGACTAGTTCAAGCAATTAATAACACTGTCATGTCTATCAATTGACCTAAGATCAGATTATAGGTCGCGAATCTAGATTAAGCAATAAACACAAGTCAAGATGAAGAACTTACAAAGATTTTATCCTAACAATTCATCAAACACCCTTGAATAACCCTAAACCTAACAAAGGACTCAGACATAATCAAAGAAACAAACATCATCTTTATTATAGATATCTCTTAAAAGTTGATAAAATAAAGCGTAAGCCTAAACAATGGCTGCGAAAACGTATTTATAAGGTTATTAAACCGTCATAAAACATAATTGTAAACATCTTGAACTTCTGGGAAAAAACGGCAATCTTCCAAAACTCGATTTTGGCTTCTGCGAATAGGGTGTCGATCGACACTAGAGGTGGTGTCGATCGACACCAACACTGAAAAACGATTCTTCACTTTGATACTTTGACGTCTTCTTCCGCAATGCTCCATAACTTCCAGTAAAACATCAATTATGCTCCAAACGTCTAAGTACCTGTAAAGACTATAAACCAAACACAAACACACAAAAAAGACACTAATAAACGGACTTATATCATGGTCGAAAACGGGTAAAAACCATGATATATGAAAGGCCAGCAGTTCCTTCTTATCTGCTTGGCCTGAATAACCGATTCATTAACCGCCAGAGCTGAAGATCCTTTGACCGAGTAACTCAGCGGGGATGGAACAAGTCAGCGCCGCTCAACGGTTTATGAAGAGATCCCGATATTTCCAGAGGCTGTATTAGAACGTGCCCGAGATCTCCGGCGACGAAGAGAGTTTCATAGAGCTGAACCGTTCAGCTCAGAGGAGTATAAATAGCTAGCTTTAGAGCCGAAATGGCTAATTATTACTTACGTTTACACTCAAACATACTTTAGCTCATCACACTTGTTCTAGCTAAAGTTCTTTTGTATACTTGATCGAATATCAATATAAATCTATTTTCCGTTATCTTGGTCTTGATTCTAGTTAGATTTATCAACATTTCTTAGGGCTAAAATTTCTTTCCCGAATTCACATATAAATTCTTAGTGCGAAATCTAGCTTCCACATTGTTGAATTTTTTTTTTCAACCATGCCACTATCATATGCATATTTGCGAACATGCCACATTTTGAAAAAAAATATGGAGTATAAAGTTATAAAGCATATTATAAGATTTTTTAAAAAATTGTATATTAAAACTTTAGAGCATCTCCATTGGGAGGTTCCAACAAAAGTTCTAAACATTATACTCTCTCCGTTCCAAAGTATAAGTTGTTTTATCAAAAGCACTTCACGCCCCGACCGCCCCTCCCATGGGCCCCCGTCCACTCTATGGCCCGTGGGCCCACCATGTCTGACGGTCGGTACGTTAGTCCGGGAGGCTCTGAAGTCTTGTTTACTGACCCTGTAAAACACCACGCGATATTTTTTCGTGTTTAGACCTCACTCACACGATACTGGAAATGACTTCCCAGTAGGTCACCCATCTTGAAACTACTCCAGCTCAAACACGCTTAACTCTGGAGTTCTCTCAAGACATGTGATCGAAAAGATAAGTGCACTTTGATTATATTTTGAGACAAAAAAAAAGCACCTAAAACAACTTATATTTTGGAACGGATGGAATATTATTTAAGTGTAAGAAATATTAGTAAATAATTATGGAGTTCTTAAAAATGGAGAGAGAAGGTTCTAAAATATATTGTTTGAGAAATTTTGAAGGGTGAATTTCTTAGTTTCAAAAAATTCTTACAATATTATATTATTATTTATTTTTCTAATATATTTTTAGAAACCTTCTTAAGAATCATTGATGAACCCGTTTCAAAATTTTATAATTTGTTTTAAAACTTTATAATCCGTGTTTTTTAAAAAATCTGAAAAAATTTAGTAAAAACAAATATTTGTAAACAGTGGCACGCTTGCAAACATTTTTAAACAGTGGTATGATTGTAAAGTAGTCTACCAAGAATGATATATATTGAAAATTTTCTGATGCTTTTGGGTAATGGTTGGTATTTATCATTACTTTCTAAGAATGACATATATATATATATATGTAATTTTAAGGAATTTAACACTACATTGATTTTTTTTCTGGAATTCTACAAAAATATAGGATTTGTTTGGAGAAAAAGAAAACGAACAAGGTTTTGAAGTGAGAAAGAAAACTAAAAATTATTATGAAATATTTTCGGAAGATCGAGTCTTTCAACGAAGTGAATGAAAAATAAATATGAAATATTTTTGGAACATCGAGACTTTCAAGGAAGTGAAATGTGGTGATAGATAGCTACTGACAGGTGCTTTTCCATTTTCTGCAAACTTTTATCTGCTAGACGTTTTTAAATTACTCATATATTACCATGCAATTGTCTTTATTAATCAAATCAAGAAAATTATTTTGGTTTCTACAGAAAAATAAATAAAAGAAGAAAAGTTGAATCACCACACACATAAATAAAAGAAGAAAATTAGGTGATGATGGGATACGGGAAGGAGCAAATGGGGCACGATGTTTGCGATGTTGGTATGGTGGGGTTAGAAATGGAGGTGCGGTAATGTGTTTGATATGATTGGTAAGTGTCGTGATCAAGTCCGATTCCTTAGAGATCTCGCTAAGGAAGTGTTTGAGGCCCATGTCAGATTGAAGGAAGCGCCAAGAGATAATCGGAGGGAGGAGAGGATGATTGCGTGGATACCACCTGAACAAGGTTGGGTTAAATTGAATGCCGATGGCGCATCACGATGTAATCCTTGTTTAGCATCGGCTGGTGGAGTTCTTAGAGATAGTAATGGAGGTTGGTGTGGTGGTTTTGCTTTAAACATAGGTATATCACTACAAAAGATACGGCCTCTTACGTCGCTTTTTTCTTAATGTAACGTCGGTATTAAACTAACATAAAAATATTCACGTCGGTTTACAAACCGTCTTAACTTTCTCCGACGTAAAGTTTTTATACGTCGGCTTAATAAGTGACGCGAAGTTTAACGTCAAAAAATTGACATCGGCTGTTAATATCGGTTATACATCCGACGCCAAGTCCATTATTCAACTATTATTATTATTATTATTTTCTTGTCAATATATATATTTATGCTACTTTTCTCAAATAAACTAAAATTTTTGAACAGCAAATGATCCATATCAAATTTCAATCAATAAAATTTGTAGTTTTACATTAAAACATAAATATTCTGGAAAATACAAAACCTCAAACATTCAAATAAGAATTGGCCTATTTCTGTACTGATCATGAAGGCTACAATGCATCATTCTTCCAAATTTAGATTGGGGACTTTGTAAGTCTTTTTTGCCTACAAACAAAGATAAGAACAAACAATTTTATATATCATAAGCAGTTTAAGACATCTGGCATTCTATTCATTGGCTAGAATGAAAACATATAGCTAAAAATAAACTTAAAACATTCCAATTTCAACATAAATATGTATAATATAACTGATAGCAGAGACAAAAACATAACATACCTGCAAGATGTATGAGTCTAAGCTGCTACTCTTATATCAACCTGAAAAACAAAGCCTTTCATGATTAGGTACATAAAACATTGTAATCCTAGAAATATAATAAGATGTTGGGATGCATAATCAAAACTATATAATGATGCATGTGAAAAGAATACCGGTGTAAGAAAATAACATAACATATTTTAGTTCAAATTGCAGTCTTTCAAAAGCTACTTGCCTGAAATTGTAAATTACAAAGTCAAGTCTTATGAAATATATACATAAGATTTTGTTACCTGGTCACTGAGATGCTAAATGTTGATATACTAGTTTGAAGAAGGCTGGTGTGTTAAAATTTGTGTTTCCATCAATTGCACTTGCCTATAAAAATGATAGTGATACTTTGTGTCAACATTAACACAGCAAGAACTTCTTAATACTAAACTAGTTCCCAAGCAAACAAGTGAAGTAGCAGACGATTTCAAAACACAATAAGCCTCAAACGCCAGATTTGAAATGAGAAAACTTACCACGTATGTTCATTCTTGCTTTTTTTGCAAACTAAACTGCCATCCGATCTTCCCACGCCTTTGTTTTCTTCTCCAATTCTGTAAAATTGAAACAAAATTGACTAATTAGTGACCAAAGATCAAAATATCACTTGAATTTCTTGAAAAAATAGAGAGAAAGGTCATAGCAGAATGGAAAACTAGACAAAAATTACCTTAATCAATTGATTTTCTTTGAAATTTGAGATTAATCTTAAAATCCTAACAAAAATTATCTCCAGAAATCCGTTGAATCCTTAGATGAAACTGAAAATTCTCATCAGAGCCAAGATATTCAATCAAAAAGTCAACTAAATTTGCAATACATTCTATCATATTTTTGGATTGAACGATGGTTGAAACTGGAGACGGCGCTGTTGAATCGGGAACAAAATCGGAGACGCCACCGTTGAATTGGAAATGAAATCGGAGACGGCACTGTTGAATCGGAAACGAAATCAAAGCTGGATCTGAACATCACTCGAGAGACGATCGAAATCGGAGTTTGAGTGGGAAGCTAGATCTGAACAACACTAGAGAGACGATCGAAATCGGAGACGTAATCGTGTTAAGATTCTTCTAAGAGCGACGGTCACAAAGCATACGGCGAGTTTTTTGTTTTCCGTCAAAAGTACTTTTTATTATTTAATATAAATGCAATACTAATGTAAGTTAAGCGTCGGTTATATAAATGAAGTTAAATTCCTTCCCAAATTTATGTTTTACGTCATTTCGTGAACCGACCTTAATAAAGTGACGTAACCCGTATTATTTCTTGAAGTGTATGTTCGGCACCGTTAGTGGAACTATGGGGAGTGTACTATGGACTGGTTATTACTTGGCAGCAAAGGATAACTAGACTAGAGTTGGAAGTGGATTCGAAGATAGTGGTTGGGTTTTTAATGACATGGATAAGTGATTGACATGTTTTTGATGGCTTGAGTGTGTTGCTTGTGTCCTTCCGCTAGAACAAGGCTTGTAGAATACAAGTTTCGGTGATCATCTTTGGCTTCGTCCAAAGCTTTCGTGGCTTTGTGAGCTTTGATTGCTATGATGCCTAGGCCAGTAGTGATCTCTTCAACGTGGTCATTAGTGTTCTTGATCTCTCCTTCAAATTACTCCCAAAGACCATTAAAACTACGCTCAAAACTTTGAATTTTTCGAGCGTCGCCTTGAATGTCTAAGGCGTGTTGTTTTTGAACTTTTTCGAGGTGGATCAAGCGTGTCTCTAAGTCTTGAAACTTAGTGGTAAGGGCAGTAAGCTTCCCTCCAAGGGATGAATTGATGGTCTCGATCTTTGTTTCGATTCCTTGGACGATATTTTGAGTATCTTCCATGAATCTACGCATCGATTAGGTCTCCTTGTGGTGTTGAATTGGAATGGTCATGGGGCTGTGGAGATGGATTCGGTTGCACATGATGATGATGGTCACGACCTTGAGTCTCCCAAGATGGTGGTTGTTGATACAAGGTTGGATTGTAACAATTGTTGTAAGGAAAAGGTTGTTGATGGAATTCATGAGGCATAAGGATGTAATCTCCATTAGAACTCCTTCTTGTCGCCATCTTCCTAAAATTTTTAGGGTTTTTGTTGTGATGTTCCATTGATAAATCCCTGAAACACACTTAAATAAAAAGCAAAAAACAAAATTAGTAAAAAGGAAAAGAAACAAAAATGAAAAATAAAAACTTAGACTTATTCTTTATCAAAAATCTATAGGTTAGCGAACTAGTCCCCGACAACGACGCCAAAAGATTGATGCGTCCCAAATTAGGCGATGCAAAGAGTTTTAAATTTATAAACCCTAATCTGCAAGTGCACAGTTGACAATTGTAGTACTTAGGGGTCGATCCACAGGAGACTATGTTGTTACGCTATAAATCTATGTGATGCAAAATAAGCTAAGAGAAAATATATTTGGGTTTTGGGGTTTATGATGAAATAAAGCAAAGCAATAAAAGAAAGGGATAGATAAATCAAAACACGCAAGATAAAAGAAATTAAAAGAAACTAATGCAACATGTTTGTAACATCCTGAAACCAATTTTTTAAAATTGGTAAGGGGTGTCGATCGGCACCATAGGGAGGTGTCGATCGACACCGTGTTCTGATGTTGGTTTGTTTTAAAATCGATCGTCGGTTTTGGCTCGGTTAAGGAAACGACCTAGGGCTGCTTATATAAAGGCCTTAGGAGCCGTGGCCGCGTGGGAGGGGGAGAAAAACGCAGACTTATCGAGAGAAAGAGATTGAGCGAGTTTTCCGAGTGATCCGAAGATTCTTCGAACCGTTCGTAATGTTTCCTCGTTCATCGTGTTCCCTTGCCGTTCGTGTGTCGTTGTTGCTGTGATTCTCGGCGTTTCCAGAGGAGAAGGTCTCCGGTTCGTCATTGTGTCCGTCGTTCTTCTTCTTTTCTCCGTGTTTTTCATAAAACACGAGGTGAGTGCGTGATCGCTTAGGGAATTCTAGGAATCGTCATAGGTGTAATGATAGATGAATTGATTGGTGTTGGATTGTTATGGATCGCTTTTGTCTCTGTGTTGCTTGTGATTTATGTGAAATTGCGATTTGAATTGGTTACGAATGTCACGGGGATGAGCCACGGGAGGACAGGCTCGAGTTCTGGTTCCTGTAATGGGGTGTCGATCGACACCTAGAGGCTGTGTCGATCGACACTACTTAAAAATTGATATTCGTGGTTAGCAAGTGTCGATCAACACCATGATGGTGTGTCGATCGACTCCTGGTTTTAAATTCTCGAATTTTGTGGATTATTGAGTAACTTTCGTGTAATAGAGTAATAATGTGACTAAAACTGTTTAATTGAGTATTAAGTTGTTAATTGTTGTTCTGTGTTTAACCTGTTGGCGGGATGACCGCTCCACTGAGTATTTATGATAATACTCACGCAACTCCCGATTTCTTTTTGAGTTGCAGGTAAAAGAAAAGTGTGATCGTGGAATCGAGGCCGAGAGAAGAGGATGATAGGGTCTATTGTTTTTGTTGTTTTGTCTTGCGAACCAGTTTGTTAGGTTGCTAGTTTATTTATTTGAGCATTCCTGAATTCTGGTATTTAAATTATTTGGTTTAAGGAATTATTTAATAAATGGGATTAATGAATTATCTTATTGATTTAAATGTTTATTTTCCGCAGTAGAAATATTAGTTTAAAAAAAAAATGCGGGTGTTACATTTTGGTTTCAGAGCCTAGAAGGATTTAGGACAATGGAAATTGGATGTCTGAGACTATGTGTTTAAATTGATTTCGTGTGCTTAGTCAATTTATTAGAGTCTTAGTATCATCCTCTTCGGCCTTTCAAAATAATTCCACGGTAAGTCTATGTTGATTGATTGTGACTTCTTGTAGCTTATTGTCCTGTTCTGTGTGAATAGAGAGAGATGGACGCCAGAGTTAGAGGTCGTGGACGGGGTAGAGGTCGGGGCAGAGGTCGTGGTCGTGGACCAGTGGTTGAGTCGTCTTCGAGTGCTACGCATGCATCAGAGACTCCTACGCATCAGGTGGGATCCGAAGGCGAGGCCAGTGGTAATGCTACTGAGAGTGTTGTGGGTGCCGGGAGAGGCGCCGGTATGGCTGGCAGAGGAGCGGGCCCAGGTGTGGGTGCTGTTCCAGCTCAAGATCGCTGGGAGCATATGGAGGGCTTTATGGTGTAGTTGTTGGAGCGGTTTCCGGCGGCAGTTCCGGTTCAGGCTCCAGTGGTGCCTCCTGTGGCAGAGGCGCAATCGCGGGCTGTGGTTTCAGAGGTGCGTCCGTCTTACCTGGAGATGGTGAGACAGATGCGTCAGATGAGTACAGAGTTCTTTTCGGGTGGTGTCAGCCCCAAGGAGGCAGATGAGTGGCGAATGCGCGTAGAGCGCAATTTTTGCTCGGTTCGTTGCCCTGATGAGTATCGAGTAGAGTTGGCGAACCACTATCTGAGTGGTGATGCGCATGCGTGGTGGAGAGATATCGAGGCCATGAGGCCTAGTGCAGTATGGACCTGGGGGGAATTTGTGGCTGAGTTCAACACCAAATATTTCCCCCAGGAGGCTTTAGATCATCTCGCGACGAGATTTGGGGTTTGGTCCAGGGAGATCGTTCAGTGCGCGAGTATGACGCTGAGTTTGGTCGGTTTCTAGCTTATTCGGGTGGAGGCATGATTGATCAGCGAACGCAGGTCCAAAGGTTCCTGAGGGGACTACAGCCGGATTTGCGGACCAGATGCAGAGTGGCAGAGTACGCCTCGAGGGCGAAGCTGGTAGAGGTTGCTGCATGGATCGAGGAGGATCTAAGAGGGCAGGAAGTCGCAATAGTTCCAGTGGCAGTTGCTCCTGATGTTCAATCGAGACAGCAGCAGCAACCGCAAAGTGGTTCCGGATCTGGTTCTGGCAAAGGCAGTGAGCCTGCGCAGGGTCAGAAGAGGATATGGGATGATGCTTCTAGGACAGGTTCAGGGAGTCACGACACTCATGGCTGTTTTGGATGCGGGAGTTCAGAGCATTGTGTGGCGAACTGTCCTAAGTTTTCTAGGGAGACTAAGGTTTGCTTCCATTGCAGAGAGCCTGGGCATATCAGGCCGATGTGTCCCAAGTTGCAGCCTTTGGCGCTTGCAGTGGTTCATCCGATAGCAGGGCAGCCATTGGCTCAGGTGGTGACAGAGCAGCCGTTGGCTCAGGTAGCGGCAGAGCAGCCGTTGGCTCAGATTGGAGGAGCATAGCAGGGTTATGAGTAGTAGAGGAGCGGGTTGATGCGGCGACAGTAGTGGAGTAGGATTTGGGAGACCAGTTCGAGATTTGAGAAGCGTCTTTTTATCGCAGTTTTTTTCTTTTGTTTTCTGTTAAGAATTTTAGTTTTGCGTTGTTGTTTCTGGATTTTTTGTATTTTCGTTGGTGTTGAAACGATATTCAGTTTTGAAAATTTATAAGATGGTATGCCTTATTTATTTTCATATGAGTTATAAGGCATGTGGTTCTTTGTGTATTTTTATGGGTGGACCAGTGCGGGTCGTTTCTTGAGGATATTTTAGGCTGAGAATATCGAGACTATACCACGTGAGGCGGCTCTAATCAGAGGAGAGGTGTGTTCTCTTGTATACTTATTGGGAAGTGACTTTCCAGAATAAGTAGCGAGGGATGTGAGATCTCTTACGGGGAGGTGAGCTCCCCATATACCGTTGGCTCAAGGGATGCGTCCCAAGAGTGCGAGCGGTATGTTGTCTTATGTGGATTAGACGGAGCCTCTGAGATCATGGGAGGAACCCGTGTGGTATTGGCCAAGTCAGGTCAGGATTTTAGTCCATGTTGGACGGGTTTGAGGATTGGGTGAGGATCTTAAGTAGTATTGACTGGATAGGTCAAGTGTATGGTCTGTGTTAGACGGTTCGGGAGGCTTGAGTTGTGAGCCGAAGTATCGCGGGTCAGGCTAGGCCTTGGATAGAGTTCGGGTAACAGATGTAGCATTTGTGAAATCCAAACTGGGACTGGCTGGTGGTTGTACATGTTCTTGTTTGATTGTTGTACGATCGACCGCCAGGCCTAGTAGGATTAAAAATGTCGCATAGAAGGTTCCAGGCGAATCTAGGCAAGTAATGGGCATTTTGAGTGGAGGTTATGCTTTTTGGCCTGACAAATGCGCCTGCGGTACGCACAAGATTATTACGACGTGATCAAGGAATTTTTGGGAAGTGTTCGTTTCGTACTCAGCGTTTATATTTTGGACTATTCGGGGAATCCTGAGGAGCATGAGGCTCTTTGTGTTTGGTTCTGGAGAGGCTCCGGAGCAGAAGCTGTATGCAGAGCCGAACAAGTGCGGTTTGGAGGAGCACCGGTTTTGGTTGCAGGAAGGCAGAGTGGAGTATCTGAAGGTTTAAGGTTCATCGCAATGGATGGCAAACCAGTATTTTGAGGAGTTCTGGGTCTCTCGCGTAATATCATATCCAAACATGGAGATCAATTATTTGGAGGATGGTGTTCAGAACGAGCAAGGAGCGTTTCAGTTATCGAGAAGTTGTCTGGGTTAGCAAAAGAAGCATAGTTCACGAGGATCAGGCAATGCATCCGAGGTTAGTTCTGGAAGGATTTCCGGAACCAAAGTGTTTGGTCGTTCGAGCAAGAGTAAGTTGTGGCAGTCGATTCAGTTTTCAGGTCTCTTCGAATGGGACGTTCAAGTGTATAGGCGAGTGTATCGGCCGATGGATGGTTACGCTGAGGCGTCAGGAATGGATTTGGACCCTTATTGGGCAGTCCAATGTTCGATTTTTGGTGCTCGGTATTTATTGCTCTAGGGACTGCGGTCCCAAATAACTCATGTGTTTTAAGGAGATGTGAGCTCTCCGGTATGTTGATTGGGATGTGAGTTTCCCAGATACCGTTGACTCGAATGATGCGTCCCGAGAGTGCGAACGGTATGTTTTCCTGATGGGCCACAGGATGCGTCCTAGGGGTGTCAGGTGTAGAGTGAGTTAAGAGCAATAGATATCTGGAGCGTGCGAGGAGTTTGGTTGGGTGTTGTGCTTCGAAGTTGAGGTGTGGATTTTCAGGAAGTCGGTTGTTTGCTAAGTCTCAGTTGGAGTAGAGTCGTTTTGCTAGAGTAGGTTATTGCATGTTTTTATCAAGGAATGTATTCCTAGTTTTCAGGTGCGTGTTCACGTATGTGTTGGTTACTCTAAGGAAATATTTTCCTATATAGAGCCAGAGCTTGAGGGAGACGTTCTGAGAGTGGAGTGGCATCGGCATCGTTACCTCAAAGGAGGCGTCCTGAGAGTGTGATGATGACGGTATATGTTAAGTAATCAATATTTAACCGTGGCATAAACATGAGACATGATACATACCTCTTTGATATTTCTTGTGCGTTCGGTTTAAACAACTGGGATATCGGATGTAGTGTCTTGGTTGTGCATGTTCTTGTTTGATTGTTGCACAATCGATTGATCCAGTTCTGGGTCTACAACGGGTTGTACATGTTCTTGTTTGATTGTTGTGCGATCAATTGGACAGACCTAGTCAGGATTACGAAACGTTGCATTATTATATTCCGTACTAGGAGCCTTGCACGTTTATGCTGTTTAGATTTAGGTCCTTATTGATGATATGGGTAGGCGTTTTAGAATTTATTACGGATGACTCATTATCTGGAGACGGTGGCTTTCCAGAGTATGTATCGGGGACGGTGATTTCCTGTATACATACTGAGAGACGGTGGTTCTCTCCAGGAGATGGTGGTTTTCGTGTGTACTGATAGTGAGACGATGGTTTCCTTTATAGTACTGAGAGCCTATATTGGGACGGTGGTTTCCTCTATAGTGCTGAGAGACGGCGGTTCTCTCGAAGGGACGGAGTTTCCCTAGGGTGTGTGTGTGTGTGTGAGGATGAGTTAAAACGTAATAAATGTCTGAAGACGTGCGTGTAAACGTGGGTATAGTTGTGGACTTTTGGGATTTTTTGAGAATCGCTTGCGGATTTGGCCGGTGCGGGCCAAAGTGTGGTCCAGTGTAGACTTGTGTCTTGGGATTCGAGGTCGAATCCAGTTGAGTGGGGGAGAATTGTAACATCCCGAAACCAATTTTTTTAAATTGGTAAGGGGTGTCGATCGACACCATAGGGAGGTGTCGATCGACACCGTGTTCTGATGTTGGTTTGTTTTAAAATCGATCGTCGGTTTTGGCTCAGGTAAGGGAACGACCTAGGGCTGCTTATATAAAGGCCTTAGGAGGTCGTGGCCGCATGGGAGGGGGAGAAAAACGCAGACTTATCGAGAGAAAGAGATTGAGCGAGTTATCTGAGTGATCCGAAGATTCTTCGAACCGTTCGTCGTGTTTCCTCGTTCATCGTGTTCTGATATGTTAGTATTTTGGTGTCTTTTACGCTTTGTTTCTTTAGTCTTTTTGGTTCTTTCTAGTTTATTTTGTGTCTTTTCAGGTTCTAGGAGGCCCTCGAGCATAGATTGGAGTCCGCGAGGGTCATTGGAGCAAAAAGGGACGAATATGGAGGAAAGACAGTGATTTTCATAAATCGAGCACCTGCTCGGTTTGGAGCGAGCACCTGCTCGCCTGAAGACCCAAGGAAGTCGAAGTCTCTGGAATCCGGACCGACCGGTCCGGATGAGAGGACCGACCGGTCCACACTCGAAGACCCAAAGCCAGAAGTCTCTGGAATCCGGACCGACCGGTCCGGATGAGAGGACCGACCGGTCCACACTCGAAGACCCGAAGCCAGAAGTCTCTGGAATCCGGACCGACCAATCCGAACTGTAAGACCGACCGATCCCAGACCCAAAGACATACCTCGTGCTGACACGGACCGACCGGTCTGACATCAGACCGACCGGTCGGGCTCCCAGAACCAAGTTGCCCTAAAATTTCCTTATAAATAAGTTGTAGCCACTTTCCAAGTGGTGGGCTGATTTTTCTGAGATATTTTTCCTGAGACATTTTTTTTAGAGCTGAGACTACTTGTTTCCATTGTTGAGATCCTTTAAAGGTGTTTTTCATTTTCCAAGGATTTTGATTGTAAGAATTGGAGGATCATCCACAACTTTCCATTGAGAAGATTTCTTAAACCCTATTCTCTTATTTTGTCATGATGCTTTCTTCTCATTTGATTGCTGTGATTTTGTCCTCCATGACTGAGTAGTCTCATTGCTAGATTAGGGAAATTCAATGGTGGATTAGGATGATTGTGACTGAGCCAAATAGGGAATGTTATCATTTGTCTTCATCAATCGGGTTTCATACTGCTTAGGCTAATTTGATCACCTAGTCTATGATTTTAGGATTAACTTATTCACGAAAGTGCTCTAGGTTGCTAGATAAACCATTGATGAGCAATCGGTGTGTAACCAACGACAGTTGATAGTTACCATCGATTGTGAACAAATCGAACCAAATTGTTAATGCTTATCTTCATTTCTGAATTCGAACGACAGTTTATGCAATTAGGATGCTAGATAAAGTTATTGATGCATCACGACAGTGAGGCAATATTACATTCATGTTCGAGTTCTAGATTGCGCTAAATTGAATCCTGAATAGATTGCTCAGTCCATAATCCGAAACCACCGGCGAATGACTCTAATCTAGTGCCTTTATCTTATTGAATTTACATCATTTTTAGTTGCTATTTCGTTCATTAATTCGTCACAAATAAATTCCCATTTTATCTTAGCTTTAAACGATAATCCATATTTTCATAGTGTGACCGTGGTCCCTGAGGATTCGATACCTAAAATACTACTGCTTTTGTCTGTGCACTTGCGGATACTATTTAGGTTTAAAACTTCACGTATCAAGTTTTTGGCGCCGTTGCCGGGGACCAATTGCGTTGCCTTTGAATTTCGATTTAGTTTATAGTCTAAGAATTTATTTTTGCTAATTTTGTTTTCTTTTGTTTGCATTCGGTGTGTTTCAGGTGCATGACCAGTAGAGGAACAAGAAGAAACATCACCGAATCCTTAATCAACGTTTCGAACGAAGAGTTAGCACGTATTGAACGAGAAAACCGTCGGCGAAGAAACTCACCGAATCCGGATAATATGGCTAATCAGGAGGAGATGAATGCTTAGTTGCAAGCGCTAAGGGATCAGATTACTCAATTGCAAAGAAATCAACCACATGCCCCTCCAGCACAGCCGGGTATAGGGGATACGGATAATCCCCATGCCTTCTATCAGAACCGTTCCGCCATTGTGATTCCAACTATTCAGAGGCAGGATTATGAGATCAAGCCTCAGATGATATCTCTGGTGAAACAACACTTGTTCCATGGATTACCGGCTGAAATACCGATGGATCACATTGAGAATTTCGAGGAAATCTGCACTACTACGGGGTCTAATGGAGTGCCGAGTGATTTTCTGAAGTGCAAGCTATTTCCGTTCTCACTCTCGGATAAGGCTTCTAGATGGTTGAAGTCTTTACCGGCTGGTTCTTTGAAGACTTGGGACGAAGTTAGAGCTGCGTTTTTGGACCACTTCTACACCAAGTCCAAAACTGCATCTTTGAGGAACAAGATTTCTTCGTTTCGACAACATTCTGGTGAAGCTTCCTGTGAAGCTTGGGAGAGACTCAAGGAATACCGTAGGGAATGTCCTCATCATGGTTTCAAAGATGAGCAAATTCTTGGAATTTTCTACGATGGAGTAGAGTGGGACTATAGGAATGCTCTTAACGCTGTAAGTAACGGGGACTTCATGACCAAGACAAGGGATGGAGCCTTTGAGCTAATTGAGAACCTCGCTGCGAGTTCCAATAACAAAGCTCCCGAGTATGATAGGACTAAGAAGGTCGATAATGTTGACACTCAGAAAATGGACGAGTTGACAGCAAAAGTTAATCTGCTTCTTCGTGAGAATCAAAGGTCGGTTGGGGACAACGCCTTTTCATTTGGTGTATGGGAAGGCATGCCACCTCCCGGTAGAACTTGAGTACAAGGCGGCATGGGCTGTTAAAATGCTCAACTTCGACATTCTTAGTGCAGCCAAGAGGAGGTCTATGCAGATCCACGAGTTAGAGGAGATTAGGCATCTAGCCTATGATAGCTCGAGGATCTATAAGGAGCGAACTAAAGCTTATCACGACAAGAGGATTATTCCCCGTAACTTTGCTCCTAACGACAAAGTCTTGTTGTTTAACTCGCGCCTCAGACTGTTTCCGGGCAAGCTCAAATCAAGATGGTCAGGACCGTTTACGATCAAAGAAGTGAGACCATATGGAGCTATAGTGTTGCTGGACACTAAAGGAGGAGAGTTTGTTGTGAATGGCCAGCGGGTCAAGCCGTATCTCGCCGACACATGCGTCGAAGAAGGTGGATCAATTCCCCTTAGCGATCCTCCTCAAGCTTAAAAGCTTTACAAAGTCGAGCTAACGACTCTAAACAAGCGCTCGATGGGAGGCAACCCATCGGTAAGGTTTTTCGTACATAATTTAGTTTTAAATTCCTTTTATCACTAACATTTTACTTGTGTTTTTAGTATTTGAATTCTAAAAAATGGTGAAGGAATCTCTTTTGAGCACCTGCTCAGTTTCGGAAAAAGCCCGGATTAAGTCTCTGGAAATGAGACCGGTCAATCCCATAGAGAGACCGGTCGATCCAGAGCAGTCAAAGGAGTCAGCTAAGTCTCTGGAAATGAGACCGGTCGGTCCCATATACCGACCGGTCGATCCAGGAGACTCAACGGATCGAGCCAAGTCTCTGGAAATGAGACCGGTCGGTCCCATATACCGACCGGTCGATCCCCTACGCGGATCAGAACACGGCCAAACTCTCTGGAAACACGACCGACCGATCCAGTATCGGGACCGGTCGGTCCTGTGCCCGAGCAACCAATCCGACTTTTCCTTTTTCCCTTTAAAAAAAAAAAAAAAAAAAAAAAGAAAAAAAAAAAACCTTTAAAAACCTAAAATTTTTTTTTTTACTAACTTCTTCTTCTTCCCTATTTTGCAGCCGTTCACTTTCCCCCCCCCCCCCCCCCCCCCCTCACACGATCAAGCTATCCCTCTCACCAATCTCTCCACCAAGCTTCTACTCGCTCCTTTCCAAATTCCTCACCGTCGCTGGTCTCTCTCAACGATCCTTACCAATGCAATCAAGGATGCGATTCGGGAACAAGGATAAGGGCAAGGGTATTGCCACATCCTCCACTGCTCGGAGACCCGTAACCTATCCGTGGCCTCGCCCCGAAGAGACTCCGATTGACATTAATACCGCCGAACTACCACCTTCTTCAGACACCGCGTGGGACGAAATCGACGCTTTCAACTACAACAAACTTTTGGCCTTAACGCTCGAGCCAACTAGGTTCTTGTGTGACCAAACATTGACTGAGCTTGGCTTAAAAGAGCAAGTCCATAACATCCTTCTGCACGCTCGTTGCATGTGTTTCGCTTTAGAAGAAGACGTGCTCTACCCAGATTTGACAAGATAGTGCCTCGCGACCGCCACTCTCACGTATGCAAATCCGGAGTCACCGTCCCTTGAAGAAGCTACATTCTCGTTCTTTGCTGGAGGAACGAGATACGAGATTCCAATGATTGACTTTTGCAACGTCTACGGTTTTCACACGACCGATACGAGGCTAGAAAGCCCCGGGAGACTTAAGGAATCAAAGACGTTCTGGAACGTCATAGCTTCGGGAACGTACTCAAGCAACTCTGCAAGTCAAAACCGGCTCCGTCATCCCGCTCTCCGCATTGTTGCGCGACTTCTAAGCAACATGCTCTTCGACCGACCCGTAGGTAACAAAGTGCATAATGATGAGTTGATGCTTTTGTTTTTGGGTGTTGGTAATATTGTAGGAGATGGAGACTTAGCGCAATTTGAGCACTACCGTTATAATTTGGGCATCCGGTTTGCCGAAACATTATGCGCAATCAAAGCTCAACCTGCTTCAACCGCTAGTGGCCCTCGTGTTGAGCGCATTGGAAGCTTGCTCACGTCACTATTTCGCCACCTTAAATTGGATTTATCCAAGGCTTCCTGCGTCGACGAAGTTTCACGTGTGGATATGCAGCATTTGCTAAACTCGAAGATTATCGTTAAGCCGAGTGCTTATCAGTTCATTGCTGCAAATGGAGAACCTAACTTCATCATGCTTCCATGCCCCCTCCTCACACAGCTCAACACATGGGAGGACCTTGCGTTTCAGCCACCTCTGGAGTACCTCGTGCCAAACCCGAGCCGTTCTTCTTCAGCCGCAAAACCGAGCACCTGCTCGCGCAGAAGTACATCCAGACCGAGCACCTGCTCGTTTTCTCAAACCGGAGAAGCTGCCCCATCCATTCCGCGCCTAACACACCACACCGTTCCCCAAGGTGAGTTTAATTTCCCACACATCTCTGATGATGCTGACAGTGGTGAATATAGGCGATGGATGATCCAAGCAACGAAGAAGAACAACAGCCTAATGCAAAGGATTATGGAGAAGCTCTCAAAAGGATGTTGTCACGCTACAGTAGCAAGAGATGCTCAGCCGGTCCCTTCAAACTCTACCTCCGGTTCGGGTCAACCATTGGAAAGGAAGAGGAAGAGAACGCTCGACGAAGGAGGCGATGAAGCCTCTACTCGGTGATATCTCTTTCACCCTCCACTATCATTGTTTTATCCGTTTCTTTTATTTATCTATGTTTTGTGTTCACTAGTTTTTTGTGTCACCATTCTCTTGAACTTTTACACACCGGAGACGGTGTGATTTAAGTCCGGGGGAGCGGTTAGTTATTTGAATTTTCATTGAGTCGGATTTTTAATTGTTTTTTTTTAAAAAAAAAAAAAAAAAAAAAAAAAAGAATTTCTAGGATTGCATCTGCATTTTTGCATAGGGAACAATGATGAAATTTCCTTGTAAAGTTTCATTTTAGGATTTAATGATATGCCCTCGTTAGAACTCTTTCGATGCATTAACAATCATGAAGTAGAGGCTCATCCATACTTGGATCTTATTTCTTTGAAAGTCCCATCTCATTAGAAACTTGCATGATCTAGATTCGACTCTATCAATTTGAACTTAATCCTGACTAATCTCTCTCGCTTTTGGACTTTGAATCATAACCATGGATAAACACTTGACATTCAAATCATGTTTGCCTCATTTTTTTTACCACTCTTAACTTGATTTGAATGGCTATCTCGATCTAAGTTCATCTTTTAGATGAGGATAGTACCGCACCTTTTAAACCCGACCATTTTGTTCAAGCCCTTGCATATGTTCTTTGAGTGAGGCCTTTTTCTTTGTGTTGCATTGGCAAAATCTTGCAAGCATTAGAGACGACAAGGCAAAGTTTCCAATAGACTAGTTTCTTGTGTCTAAGACTAGTCTTAGGTGGGGAATGAAACCGAAGTGGTTAAATGCTTATTTGAATATCTTTGGGTTTGTGGTTGAGTGTGAAAAGAAAGAAAATAAAGAAAAGGAGAAGAAAGAATAAGTTTTAGGGAAGGGAATTAAAAGGACCAGTATATAGCTCTAAGTGTTTGAAAAGAAAACGGCATTCTCCTAGAGTAAAATCAAAAGAGAAGAAAATATGTTAGAGAATGCTAAGATAGAAAGAGCTAGCGCAATGAAAAAAGTATTTCCTAGGATTTTGATCGAAAAGGAAAGAGTAAGGTTGAGAAAGATTTGAAAGAAAAATATAGCCAAAAGGGCTAGTGGTTAAACATGAGATAGTGAGAAAAGAGAGATGAGGGAATGCAACAAGGGGATAATGGGTAGAACTTTGGATTCCTAGCCTTGTATGCATCAATTGTCTCTTTTCTTTCTTGCTTTTGCTAAATGTGACACTTTCATTTGAGAGTTAACCACCAAAAAGAATATGAACCTTCTCTTTATATCATTTTCAAGCCTTCTCCTACCTAGCCAAATGGTATTGATTCAATTTCCAGTTGTGAGACCGCACCAAGCACAATAATGAATGTTAAAGAGTTGAATATTTGTTGATTGCAAGATTTCTTTTGAGTCTCAGGATTTGGAGTAATATTTCATAAGTGATGAGTATGGCGAAAGCTTCTTGAGTAGAGTTTGTTGTGCATCGAGTTAGTTCTTTTTAGGACATGTTGTTGAACCCTTTAGTGTTTCTTTTGGATTTGAGTTCCCGCCTTCAAACCTCTTTTCCGGATTCGTATTTTCTTGTTTGCTTGCGGACAAGCAAAAGGCAAGTCCGGGGGAGTTGATATGTTAGTATTTTGGTGTCTTTTACGCTTTGTTTCTTTAGTCTTTTTGGTTCTTTCTAGTTTATTTTGTGTCTTTTCAGGTTCTAGGAGGCCCTCGAGCATAGATTGGAGTTTGCGAGGGTCATTGGAGCAAAAAGGGACGAATCTGGAGGAAAGAAAGTGATTTTCATAAATCGAGCACCTGCTCGGTTTGGAGCGAGCACCTGCTCGCCTGAAGACCCAAGGAAGTCGAAGTCTCTGGAATCCGGACCGACCGGTCCGGATGAGAGGACCGACCGGTCCACACTCGAAGACCCAAAGCCAGAAGTCTCTGGAATCCGGACCGACCGGTCCGGATGAGAGGACCGACCGGTCCACACTCGAAGACCCGAAGCCAGAAGTCTCTGGAATCCGGACCGACCAATCCGAACTGTAAGACCGACCGATCCCAGACCCGAAGACATACCTCGTGCTGACACGGACCGACCGGTCTGACATCAGACCGACCGGTCGGGCTCCCAGAACCAAGTTGCCCTAAAATTTCCTTATAAATAAGTTGTAGCCACTTTCCAAGTGGTGGGCTGATTTTTCTGAGATATTTTTCCTGAGACATTTTTTTTAGAGCTGAGACTACTTGTTTCCATTGTTGAGATCCTTTAAAGGTGTTTTTCATTTTCCAAGGATTTTGATTGTAAGAATTGGAGGATCATCCACAACTTTCCATTGAGAAGATTTCTTAAACCCTATTCTCTTATTTTGTCATGATGCTTTCTTCTCATTTGATTGCTGTGATTTTGTCCTCCATGACTGAGTAGTCTCATTGCTAGATTAGGGAAATTCAATGGTGGATTAGGATGATTGTGACTGAGCCAAATAGGGAATGTTATCATTTGTCTTCATCAATCGGGTTTCATACTGCTTAGGCTAATTTGATCACCTAGTCTATGATTTTAGGATTAACTTATTCACGAAAGTGCTCTAGGTTGCTAGATAAACCATTGATGAGCAATCGGTGTGTAACCAACGACAGTTGATAGTTACCATCGATTGTGAACAAATCGAACCAAATTGTTAATGCTTATCTTCATTTCTGAATTCGAACGACAGTTTATGCATTTAGGATGCTAGATAAAGTTATTGATGCATCACGACAGTGAGGCAATATTACATTCATGTTCGAGTTCTAGATTGCGCTAAATTGAATCCTGAATAGATTGCTCAGTCCATAATCCGAAACCACCGGCGAATGACTCTAATCTAGTGCCTTTATCTTATTGAATTTACATCATTTTTAGTTGCTATTTCGTTCATTAATTCGTCACAAACAAATTCCCATTTTATCTTAGCTTTAAACGATAATCCATATTTTCATAGTGTGACCGTGGTCCCTGAGGATTCGATACCTAAAATACTACTGCTTTTGTCTGTGCACTTGCGGATACTATTTAGGTTTAAAACTTCACGTATCATGTTCCCTTACTGTTCGTGTGTTGTTGTTGCTGTGATTCTCGGCGTTTCTATAGGAGAAGGTCTCCGGTTTGTCGTTGTGTCCGTCGTTCTTCTTCTTTTCTCCGTGTTCTTCATAAAACCCGAGGTGAGTGCGTGATCGCTTAGGGAATTCTAGGAATCGTCATAGGTGTAATGATAGATGAATTGATTGGTGTTTGATTGTTATGGATCGCTTTTGTCTCTGTGTTGCTTGTGATTTGTGTGAAATTGCGATTTGAATTGGTTACGAATGTCACCGGGACGAGCCACGTGAGGACATGCTCGAGTTCTGGTTCCTATAATGGGGTGTCGATCGACGCCTAGAGGCTGTGTCGATCGACACCACTTAAAAATTGATATTCGTGGTTAGCAAGTGTTGATCGACACCATGATGGTGTGTCGATCGACACCTGGTTTTAAATTATCGAATTTTGTGGATTATTGAGTAACTGTCATGTAATAGAGTAATAATGTGACTAAAACTGTTTAATTGAGTATTAAGTTGTTAATTGTTGTTCCGTGTTTAACCTGTTGGCGGGATGACCGCTCCACTGAGTATTTATGATAATACTCACGCAACTCCCGGTTTCTTTTTGAGTTGCAGGTAAAGGAAAAGTGTGATCGTGGAATCGAGGCCGAGAGAAGAGGATGATAGGGTCTATTGTTTTTGTTATTTTGTCTAACAAACTTTTGTTAGGTTGCTAGTTTATTTATTTGAGCATTCCTGAATTCTGGTATTTGAATTATTTGGTTTAAGGAATTATTTAATAAATGGGGTTAATGAATTATCTTATTGTTTTAAATGTTTATTTTCCGCAGTAGAAATATTAGTTTAAAAAAAAAAATGCGGGTGTGACAATGTTCTACACGGTTTTTAAAGAGATGCAACTAGTGTTCTAGAACTCAAATCACTATGGTAGAATCATTCCCCTTTCGAGGCTCCGAAACCTATAATTCAAACCCTAATAGACTCGGCTTTCACATGGTTATTACAAGGTGAATTACGCTGTAAAATTGAGATTCAATTGTTCATTAAACTCCTTAACTAACCTTTCGAATTGTTAAGACGCCTAACCTATAAAATACTAGATCCGATTGGTGGAAAAGCTTTTGGAATCGGCACCATTCTAAAATCGGTCACTAGGTAGCTAATCTAGATCACGCCTTGAGTATAAATAAAGATAGATAATCAATCTAGAAACAAGCTCAATAAAGATGTAAAAGATGCAACAAAAGAACTTTAAAATAACTTATTATCAAACATACAACTACTCTACATGTTATGAAACATGGAGCAACTAGAGAAGTTGATAAAACAGTAGATTCGTGCTAAGTAAGGGCTCAACATAGGTGGATCTCGAAGCACAAAGCTTGAGAAGAACACCATGGCCTTCATCGCTCTTTTACAAAGGATAAATATGAAGAACTAAAGAGAATAACGAAAATACATGTTTATTATTGATTTGTGGTGCCTAGGGATGCTCTCCTTCTCTCAAGTGGCTAAAAGCAAGTATATATAGGTGTAGGAAGAGGTCTTGGTTCGGCCGAACTCCTAGGATTTCAGTTCGGGCAAAAACATCTTGTTATCGATAAGTGCGCAGAAGTGGCCACGACACCGATCGGTCACACCGGTCACGTGAACTGGTCCGGGGTCTGGCTCAAAATCATCTCCTTGTGCATGACTTCACTTAAATGAGCCGGCCCATGGGTTGGTTATGTGCTTCGACCCATCTTGGACTTGATTCTTCTTCTAAGCAGAATGACATGTCTTCAGTAAAACTTGAATAACTTCCACACTACAACTCCATTTTATGTAATTCAAATTCCATTGGAAAGCCGTCAAAGTTTATTTGGTCCTCCGTCTGAGGTGATCTTTCGGAGACATACTTTCTGTCCAACTTGGGAAATTGTGAAATCTTCAACTTGGGTGATTTAGATAGGCTCCTTTGACCTTAATAAGTTGTTGTAGATGAAGAATACTCATTTTGCT
Source organism: Draba incana (assembly GCA_963576765.1). Classification (NCBI taxonomy): domain Eukaryota; kingdom Viridiplantae; phylum Streptophyta; class Magnoliopsida; order Brassicales; family Brassicaceae; genus Draba; species Draba incana. The sequence continues at coordinate 19,837,058 of OY755212.1, read as the reverse complement.
TCTTTTTACTCCCTTTTTGGTGATTTGACCTATATGACTCTTCAAAACCAAATATACGAGAAAACTACCTCATTTGATAGAAAAGCTTATTAAATAGTATATAAAATAAATAAAAACGGATAGTAAAAGTGGTAAAATACCAGGTATATCAACTTCCCCATACTTACCCTTTGCTTGTCCTCAAGCAAACAAATGGTTAATCAGGATAGAAGATTTGAAAACACGGGATTCACATATTCTTTGATCTTGTTTCTTTCTCTAAACTTGTATATAGAAAAAGTGAGTTCATGGACGCTTCTCATCGTCTTCCATCATGAATTCGAAAGTATGTCCTAAACTGTTGTCCCTGCAAAATATCAACTTCAAGTCAATCGATTCTTTTACCCTCTTAGATTCTCAATGATCTCCGATCAAGGATATTTACAAGGAATTCGGCTAGGTGTTTAGGGAAGGCTAATTTAGTGGTGAGGTGATATAATGCGTTTTTGGCACATTCTAATCTTTGTTTTGTAGGGTTTTATCGAGTATTTTTCTCTTCTTTTGAGTCATTCTAGGTTTAAAGGAGGCTTGGGAACATGGATTTGAGCATTCGGGAGTCATTGAAGCAAACGGGACAAATCCGGAGAAAAGATGGCGTTTTGAAGGACCGAGCACCTGCTCGGTTTGGAGCGAGCACCCGCTCGCCCGAGGACTCGAAGATTTGGAACCTCCTGGAAACTGGACCGGTCGATCCACCCACAGGACCGACCGGTCCACACTCAAAGACCATAGATGCCTGAAGACAGACCGACCGGTCCGAATTCAGACCGACCGGTCGGCCACCCAGATCCGATTTTAACCTATTTTTATTTATAAATAAGGAGTAGCCGCCTCAAAAATAATCATCACGATTCATTTCATTTTCACTCGTTACTTTTCGGGGACTCTCTTGGCTACTCTTTGCTTTGTTCTTTTGCTTTTGGATTAAAGATTGAAGATTCATTTTCACAACATCTATTGAGAAGAATTCTAACCCCTTATCTATTTCAATTCCATCATGAATTCTCTCTATTGTTTAGTTGTGTTTGCTTCCTCCATGATTGAGTAGTCCCTTGGCTAGATTGAGGTTTTTCAATGGTGATTTAGGACTGTTAGTGACTGAGCCAAATAGGATTGCATAATCATACGTCTTCATCAATAGGGGTTCTTCATGCTTAGATTGATATTGATCACTTAATCTATGATTTCAAGTCTAAGTTATTCACGATAGTGCTTTAGGTTGCTAGATAACCCTTTGGTGAGCAATTGGTGTGTGACCAACGAAAGTTGATTGTTACCATCAATTGTGAACAAATTGAACCAACTCTTAATGCTTGTCTGCATCATTACTAAATCCAAACGACAGTTTAGGCATTTAGGTTGCTGGATAAAGATATTGATACATCATGACAGTGGGGTAATATTATCTTAATGTTTGAGTTCTAGACCGAATTGCATTAGTTCCTTAATAGTAGCTCAGTCCTTAATCCGAGATCACCAGAGAATAACCTTGATCTAGTGCCTTTCCTTATTGAATTTCACATCGTTTAATTGTTGTTTTCATTGCTTCGTTACAACCAAAACCCACATTTTATCTTAGCTTTAATTTAAAATCCATAATTTCATAGTGTAACCTTGGTCTCTGTGGATTCGATACCCTTTATACTACTGCGATTGTCTGTGCACTTGCAGGATTATTTTGGGATTAAAACCTCTGACATCTAGTTTTTGGCGCCGTTGCCGGGGACCAATTGCGTTACCTTTGAAATTCGATTTTATTTATAGTCTAAGAATTTTGCTAATTTCATTTCTGTTTTCGTTTTCTTTTGCGTGTGTTTCAGGTGTAACCAAAGTTCTCAAAAACTTTTGAATCTAGCCAACATGGGCGATGACACCGACAATCGAGCTGCAAATGGTCATGTAGCTACTGCTATTTAGAGGATGGAACAACAAATAGCTCAATTGCATCAGCAGCAACAACCACAACAGCGTCGTACAATTGGGGATATGGACAATCCCCATGCATCCTATCGGAACAAAGCGACCTTTGTGAGAACAAGGGAAATGATCGGTCCATAGAAGTAAACTATGTGGGTGGAGACCATGTGCCTCCAAGCGTTCAAACTCATGCACCAAACCCTCAAGATGAACTGAAATCCCTCATACGATTGGCTTTACTCAACCAGCAGAATTCTACTAAAGAAATCACTGCCATGATGGACAACAGGTATAACGATCTCAACAGTAAGATAGAAGCCATCTGCACTCGTGTGAAGGAGCTCAATAACCAGGTAGTTCAACCCGCCGAAGCAGTCCAGAGTGCACAAGGAGCGCCTGCTCCAAAAGAGAAAAAGGATGAAGAGGTTGCTGGACCGTCTTCTGTAGTGCTTCGACCGAATGAGCTCGTTAATAAGGTTAGGTCACCTGCTTACACTCCTTACCCATTTCCACCAACATTGAGGGTATTACCTAAGGGCGAAGACCCTGGGAAATTCTTTGTTCCCTGCACCATTGAAAAGGTTGAATTTAGAGAAGCTCTTTGCGATTCTGGTTCTTGTGTGAATCTCATGTCAAGGGCTATTGCGAGGAAGTTGAAAACGGCTAAGATAGAATCTAGTCATATGACTCTTAGGTTTGCAAACTTGTCCACCGCAACATCGTACGACATCATTCGCGATTTACCAGTCCGAATAGGGGATTGCCTAGCCCTAACGGATTTCCAGGTAGTAGAGATTAGAGAAGGTTACGATACGTCTCTCCTCCTTGGGAGACCATTCATGGCTACGGTGGGTGCAATCATTGATATGCCAAATAAGCGACTCTCTTTTTCCAAGGTCAACGAAAAGGTTTTCTATAGAGCCATTCCTAAAAGAACCGCCATTCACGCCTCCTGCATCTCGGCAGTAGAAAAAGAAGAACTGTCGGACGCTGTTGTCAAAGAGCTAGGTGAGAAGAGTAAGATCAATGGAGTTCTAGATGGAAATCGTTCTCATATCGCTAAGATGTTTAGGGAAAAGACAAAGGTGCAGGGAAACGTACAATGCAAAGGGACAAAGGGTAAGCCTAAGATAACTTTGATCCCTCAAGGATATGATGGGAACTCGGTCGAATACAAGGTGAAGTGCAAAGGTACCCCTAAACCTTTCTCCAAAGTTAGAGCTATTCTTCCGTTAGAGTTTAAAGAGAAGGGTATCAGTCTTGTGAATGGAACGCCAAGCGAGGTCCTGCAACTAAACATAAGTGATCAAAGAGAGAATGGACAACGCCTCAACCCACCTCCACCGAGCCCTGATCTGGAAAAGAAATTCTCTAATCCTCAAACGAATTCTGCTCACGCCTAGGCATCGTACAACGTCAAGCTAATGACGTTAAACAAAGCGCTTGGTGGGAGGCAACCCACTTGTAAGTGTCCACACGTTCTTTTCTTTTCAGTTTTACCTCCCTTTTCGTTTTTCTTTTTTAGGATTTTTTTTCACAGAAACTTTTGGAGCCGGGATTTCCGACCGGTCGATCCATATAAGGGACCGGTCGATCTCCTTTGAACACGAGACTAGCCATCTGTCACTAGAATTAGGACCGGTCGATCCGTGTGTTCCGACTGGTCAATCCCCTTCGTCCTACGGATCGGGTAAGTCCCAGGCATCAAGACCGGTCGATCCACAAGTCGACCGGTTGATCCCCTTCGTCCCGCGGATCAGGTAAGCCACTGGAAACACGATCGACCGGTCCATTATCGGGACCGGTCGATCCTCGGCCCGGGTAAGTCAAAAAAAATTTCGATTTTCGGTTGAAACCGATTTCACTTAAATTGAACCGGTTTACCCCCTATAAACACAAACCCCATCACCCAAACACCACAATCCCGATCGAAACACCAAAAACTCTTCTCTTGCAAGTGTTCTTGGTGATTTTGTCCAAAAACTTCATCAAACCCTAAGTCCTTCAATTCTTACCCGAATTAAACGATTTTTGGCGCTTAGTTTTTCAAGCTCTTTCTGATTATCCAATCAATTTATTCGATCTGCAAGGTATGAGCTTTATATTTGCTTGTCAAATTTCGGGTTTTTGGGGTAGTTCTTTCTCCTTCGATTTTGCCGTGTAATTCGCTTGTTTCTCACTCTCCTTGGTTCGTTTTTGTTGCTATGGGTCGCACGGGACGTCTACAAGCAACCAATTCGCCACCCAAAGATGGCTCGGACGAAGAACGCGAAACCCGAACAAAACGAAACCATGACAAACCGAGGAGATCGTCAACAAGAGATAAGGGGAAAGGAATAGCGACTTCCAGTCAAACGGATGCTCCACGAAAATCGCGTAGTTTGCGTTTCCAATCCGAGTAATCCATGGCCTCCACCAGACGGTAAACCTTTCTCTGGAATTGACACGCACCCTAAGCTAGAAAGGAAAGGTTTAGCTAGCGAACCGTCTTATGAGAACAAACGGAGAGGAGATGGATGGGTTAGGTATAATAGCATTTGCTATAATGGGTTGTTGAACGTGGAAATGTTGCCTACTAGGTTCTTATGTCCTCAGATGTTAGATGAGTTGGGTATCACGGACGAGGTGTGTGCTGTTCTCAATCGAATGGGTTTGGGGAACATGGCCACGAGCCAGTATCCTCTGTATCCTAAGCTTGTAAGATAATTCCTCGCCTCCTGTGAGGTTTATTATCCGTCAGATGATGATAGGCGAGCTGAGGATGGTTGTCTGTGGTATAAGATCAGAGGGATTACGTTTAAGATCTCTTTGCACAAACTGTGCGATATCTACGGTTTTGACGAGCGTTATCAGAACGTGGATTTCCCTGGTCGTAGTTAGTTTCCTCAGTGCGACAGGTTATGGAACTTGATTGGTTTAGGTGCGGCGACATCACGGAGCATGAAACTGGCTCTTATCAGGAACACAATCATCCGAATTGTAGCTTAGGCCCTGAGCAACACTATGTTTTGCAAGGAAGAACCGGGAGCCCTGCGTATAGATGAGTTATTCTTGCTGCACCTCGGGATGCCGGAGTTTTTGTCTGAAATCTACACCGAGTATCCTCACGATCAACACACTAACTACGGAGCAACATTTGCACACTTCCTGACAGAGAGGAAGTTCAGAGGTCTCGGTGGACCTGGAAAGAAGAAGCAAGAGGTATGTGGGAGTCTCCTAACTCCTATCTTTCTCTTCCATCAGATTGATTTGAAAGGCACCGACATTGTCCACGCGCCCGCTCTCTTTGGCATGCAACACCTTATTCAGAGCCAATGGATAGTTGACGGAAAGTGGCAGTACTCTGATTTTGATGGGGTACAACGTTCAATCTCTTTACCTAGTGAGCATGCACCTCTCACCTCCCTGGACATCGTTCGGTTTTTGCCACCCGCCTCACCTGAGAGCACAGATGCAGATGTCCCTCTCTAGCGCAGAAAGCGTCGCCATGTTAGCCATGGTCCTGATACTGCAGGCACTAGCAGGGGTTCTGCCCTGCCACTTCCACCTTACGCCAACCAGTTTGCCGTCTCACCGATTCGCGACGAATGGACTACACATGAGCACAGGCAATGGCAACACAAGAGTTTTCAGAAGCTCCATAGTATGATGTCTGCCATTTGGGGTGCCATTTCTTGTTCCCGAGGCACAGATGCAGCAGGAGGATCAGGCTTTGCTGGAAGCCGCATGCCCACGCCTGCTGGTCCCTCTACCGCGTTCAGATCAGATGATGACGCTATGGTGGAAGACTCCGAGGACACAGCGGATTCTGACGAATCTCCACCTTTCTGATGACGTTAGACCTTCTAACTTTTCTTTTTCATTTTTTGTATTATTTACTTTCTTTTTAATAGTTCTTTCCTTTCGATTTATTCTCACACCGGGTCGGTGTGAAGTAAGTTTGGGGGTGTGCTATTGATACTAATTATGTTTTCTATTTTCTTATTTTCTTTTTCTTATTTTCTTTTTTCGTTTTCTTGAGTCGTTTTCTGTTTTATCGAGTCAGTTTGTACTAAAACCTTTGTGATATGCATGCATTTCTAGGACCACATGATGTTCGCTAACCCCTCTAACAGTGATTAACCAATGCCATGGGAAGATTAAAAACGCCCTAGGCGGATCAGTATTACCAGGAGGTTCCCGTCCCTTTGAAAGCTAACGCTGACACTTTTTATACTAATCTGTTTTTCTTAACTCAGGGAATTCGAAATCGCATAAGAAGTACCAACCACGTTAGGAGTCCTATCCTTTTTCAAACACTATCCCCTCTTCAGGACTCCTAATGGCCAGGCTCATTTTTAGTCTTGTACCACACCCTTACCTTGACCTTTCTTTCAAACCTCATGCTTTCTGTCCAAGACATTGACTTGCACTCAAGCGCAAAAACTCCGGAGACGTAGTCCGGCCAGCCAATCATTCTAAAGACCTGTTGGTACCATTTCAAAACTTTCTGCTTAGGATTTTTGACTCTGTATTTCCTTTCTATTTTAAGTTTTCGTTCTCGTGCTTTAGAAAGGGTTAGAACTAATCCCAAAAAAAAGAAAAAAAAAAAATCAGATTTTATATGAAATGTTGAAAGGGATTAGAATAAAGCCTCATGTTTAATATACAAGCACATTTCTATGTAGTTTTCTTAGCATTAGTTCTTTAGATATGCAGAAAGTTTTCATCTAAATAAAGAAAAAGGTCTTAAGTTTGAAAAGCTGTGCATCATATTTGGACTTAGTTCTCTTTGGATTTTGCGCCATGACTTGCATTCGGCCGCGACTGAGGTTAGCCTAAAACACTTTTACCCCACCATTAAATAACCCAAAACCTTAACCCTTATGGGACGAATGTTTTCCCTCTGGTAAGATTTCTGGACCCTGGTATATAGTCGCTGAGACATAGGAGCTTGAGTATGGTGGCACTGCTATGTATTTGGCAAAGTATATGAAGTACCATCTTGGTTTTTGATCTGTTTATGAGGGTTGTTGGTATTACATCTGTGGGGTCTTAAAGGATTGTATTCGACTTATAAAGGTTAGTTCGGTTTTCATAGCTTCCTTGAATTTATTTCTAGTTTGTCTTCACTTGAGGACAAGCAAAGATCTAAGTCTGGGGGAGTTGATATAATGCGTTTTTGGCACATTCTAATCTTTGTTTTGTAGGGTTTTATCTAGTCTTTTTCTCTTCTTTTGAGTCATTCTAGGTTTAAAGGAGGCTTGGGAACATGGATTTGAGCATTCGGGAGTCATTGAAGCAAACAGGACAAATCCGGAGAAAAGATGGCGTTTTGAAGGACCGAGCACCTGCTCGGTTTGGAGCGAGCACCCGCTCGCCCGAGGACTCGAAGATTTGGAACCTCCTGGAAACTGGACCGGTCGATCCACCCACAGGACCGACCGGTCCACACTCAAAGACCATAGATGCCTGAAGACAGACCGACCGGTCCGAATTCAGACCGACCGGTCGGCCACCCAGATCCGATTTTAACCTATTTTTATTTATAAATAAGGAGTAGCCGCCTCAAAAATAATCATCACGATTCATTTCATTTTCACTCGTTACTTTTCGGGGACTCTCTTGGCTACTCTTTGCTTTGTTCTTTTGCTTTTGGATTAAAGATTGAAGATTCATTTTCACAACATCTATTGAGAAGAATTCTAACCCCTTATCTATTTCAATTCCATCATGAATTCTCTCTATTGTTTAGTTGTGTTTGCTTCCTCCATGATTGAGTAGTACCTTGGCTAGATTGAGGTTTTTCAATGGTGATTTAGGACTGTTAGTGACTGAGCCAAATAGGATTGCATAATCATACGTCTTCATCAATAGGGGTTCTTCATGCTTAGATTGATATTGATCACTTACTCTATGATTTCAAGTCTAACTTATTCACGATAGTGCTCTAGGTTGCTAGATAACCCTTTGGTGAGCAATTGGTGTGTGACCAACGAAAGTTGATTGTTACCATCAATTGTGAACAAATTGAACCAACTCTTAATGCTTGTCTGCATCATTACTAAATCCAAACGACAGTTTAGGCATTTAGGTTGCTGGATAAAGATATTGATACATCACGACAGTAGGGCAATATTATCTTAATGTTTGAGTTCTAGACCGAATTGCATTAGTTCCTTAATAGTAGCTCAGTCCTTAATCCGAGATCACCAGAGAATAACCTTGATCTAGTGCCTTTCCTTATTGAATTTCACATCGTTTAATTGTTGTTTTCATTGCTTTGTTACAACCAAAACCCATATTTTATCTTAGCTTTAATTTAAAATCCATAATTTCATAGTGTAACCTTGGTCTCTGTGGATTCGATACCCTTTATACTACTGCGATTGTCTGTGCACTTGCAGAATTATTTTGGGATTGAAACCTCTGACATCATGAGGTTAAAAGTGTTTAGGGTTACCATAAACTCGGGGTGCGAGACATTATGCAAAATCGCAAGAGAGAATGGATCTATTGAAATATACAATTTTCCAACCACTTTGTTGTTTGCCTTTCTCCCCTAGAATTAGTATTTTCTTTGGGAATCACTTGTAAAACTCTCGAACTCATCTCTCCTTTGTATCATGGCATTCCTTGGGTATTCTTTGGCCCTTGACTCTTTGAAAACCATTTTCCTTTTTTTTTTTTTTATGAAGGGGGAAAATGGTCTCATAAAGATATGAGTCAACTAAGGCACGAAATTGCTACCATGATTAAGCATTCAAGGATCGGCCAAGCTTTTTTAGTTTTCTTAAATTTTGTTGTTGTACTCCTTCCTTCGAATGTTGATCGTTGCAATCTTCTAGTGATTGGAAAATTGCGTCGACCCTACTCTCTCTGACGTTTTTACACATATCTGCATAGAGGACGTAGCAAAAGAAGTGCATGAGGTCTGAAAGAAAGGTTTAAGGGCTTAAGTAGGGTACCAACTAAAAGTGAGCTGGCCATCCATGACAACAGAGAAGGATAAAAAGAGGATAAGATGTCATGAATGTGATTCGTTCCTTGATCTAAAAAGAGGATAAGATGTCATTAACAAGAGATAGTCAAAAATCATGTTAGTAAACCAAATTGAGAATCAAAATCATATCCATCAAAATAATGCAAGTAGCAATATCCTTTGACTCCATTCGGTCACTAGGTGTCTGAATCAATTACCCGGAACAAACCCTGCAATAATGGTCACTTGGTTTCGAAATCAAAACTTTGTTGATCAAAGAAAGGTGTCATCATTCCCAACTAATTTCGACTCAATAAAATGGTTTTTGAAAATAATTTTTGAAAACATAAATATCCAACACGAAGAAACGGTTAGTAGCAACAATCCCCCCAGACTTAACTTACACCGTCCTGGTCTAATTCAAATCAAATTAAGGGTAAAGGGTTGGAAAATATAAATAAATAAATAGATAAATATGGAGAATAGAACGAAGTTACCTGATAAAGAAACTCAGTTTCTCCTAAAGTTGAATCCGGTGGATGGTGTTCAAAGAAGGGTGAAGAAACTCCCCAAAAATTTATCTAGGCACAAGAAATAGTGCTTCTCAATTTTCCCAACAAATCATTCCGCAAGGACCGAGAGGTTATGACAGCGATTTATGGTCACTTATAGGCAAAGCCCAAAACTCATAATACATCAGCCGCTCCATATTGGAAATCTCCGAATAATAGGTTGTTGAACAGCTGCTGGAAGAAGTTGCAAAACTCTTGCTTTAAACGTTGAAGTAGAGGATTCATAAGTTGGTTGAAAAGGCTTCTTATTTTCTTCTTTTCTTTGTGCACATCTTCTATGGATAAGGTGGATCATTCTTTAAGAAATTGGAATTTCTAAATTCAAACATGTGTAAGAACCAAATATCCTTACAAAAACACTTGAAGTTACTTGTTAAATAAACTTGGACCTAGGTTCCAGAATACCGTAGCAACAAACAAAATTATCCAAGCTCATTCTAGAGTAGAAAACAAGTAGTGAAAAAGATAAGTATAAGATGTGAAAATTATTTAAAAATCAAACTTAATCAAACCAAATTTTAAAAGTGCAATGTGAAAATTCAAAAATAAAATAAATTTTATTTTTGAAAAATCACGATTTAAAAATATGTTTGGTTTAAAAATTGTTCATGTAAAATTATAACCATTTTTAAATAATTTAAAAAGGAAAAATAAAGGAAAACTTACCTCGTGGTTCGAACCGTGGTCCGTGGCTCGGGTCATGGTCATGTCTGTGGGAAGGTGATGCGGAAAGGTGGGATGGATGGGGACGCGGGACACCGGACATGTTCGTGGCTCGGTGGGAGTGTCCGGGGTGATGGATCCGCGGGACAAGGCTGGACGAGGCTGGACGAGGCGTGGGACGAGCTGGGGATGTAGGACTATCCAGGCACCGATCACTTACGTGACCTGGTGTGGGCGTCCGGGGCGAGACGCTCGCGGGACCAGGGAGTTGGAGGCGCGGGTTGAGGCAGGTACGGGTCGCGGACGCGGGACGAACGGCCTGGCACCTGTCGGATTCCCGTGTTCAGGGTCTTCGTCCGGGGCCTTGGACTGTGGGACAATCGACCCGCGTGTCGATCTGCGACACGCCTGGACCAAAGTCACTCGGACACCGATCGGAACCGCGTGTCCGGTGCCGTGGTCCGGTGTCTGGGCCACCGCGACACTCTCATTTTTTTTTATTTTTTAGAAGTTTAGAACTTCGGTTTTCTTCTCCAAAATAAATTTTATAAAATCTGAAAAATCCACAAATAAATAGATTAATGAATAACAAAGTTTATAAAATAAAAAACCAAAATAAAAACATAGAATAAAATCAAAAGAAAAGAAAGACTCGATATATGGGTTGCCTCCCATAAAGCGCTTGTTTAAAGTCAATTAGCTCGACTCCTTGGAGTTTTTAGACTTTGCAATTGTCTTCTAAAGGCTTGAGGTTGCCCTTAAAGTGTGAATAAATGCTTCCATGGCCGTGGTCTTCATCATGTAAATGGAAAGGGTGCTTGATTTCAACTTCTCTTTTCTCCAAAGGAATGTATCTTGTTACTTTGGATCGAAATCCCGGTGGTGCTGCGTAATAGAAGATGTTTCTATCTATCTTAGGAAAAGACAACTTTTGTAAGGTGTAATCCATGATAGCTCCAGCAGTAGCCAAGAATTGTCTTTCAAGGATGAAAGGTGTTGAGCAATCTTGCATATTAGCCACTTCAAAGTCCGTCGGAACAATGCAATCACCAATTCTCACGGGGCAATTGAATATTTCACCCAATGAGAGTGTTGATGCACCATAAGCAAGTGAAATTCTCAAGGTTGAAGGACGAAGGTTGGTTATCCTCATCTTTCTCACAAGAGATTCCGACAAAACGTTGACTCCGGCTCCCGAATCGATAAGAGCGGTCTCAAAGATATAATTGTGAATTGAGCAAGTGATGTTGAAAGAACCTGGATCAAGAGTCTTAGGAAGTATCCTTAGGTACCTATAAGGATTCCTAACTTGGTTGAAAAGCTCCTCAATCATAAAGTCTTCTTCCGTGCTTTGTTTAAAGCATTGTCGTAATGATGGCTTTGTTCTCCAAGCTTCTTCAAAGGTGAGGGTGGGAGGGAGTTCTCTAACTAGAGAATTGAATACCTCCAGCATCTCATCACTTATCCAACGTGTTCTCTTGTTGGTTTGATTAGCTATGCGAATCTCTTCACGGTCTTGTTGACATTCTTGCTGTAAATCTTCGATTCTTCGGTTTGGCCATTAGGAAAGGTCTTGGAGTGTTTTTCTCCTCTTCATCAGAGATGGAGAAGTCATCTTCATGTGGTGTTAAGGTGCAGCAATGGACCAAAGGTGTTGGCTCTTCTTCATTTGTTTCTGATTGGTGTGTTACCTCCATACGTCTCAAACGTTCATCTATCTTCTCAAGTGTCTTGGACATCTCAATCTCCTTCTTCTTTAGGGTAGTGGACTTCCCCATAAGGTGGTTGAACTTCTTATCTAGAGAGGCTTGAATGTATTTGATGGCTTGAGTGTGTTGCTTGTGTCCTTCCGCTAGAACAAGGCTTGTAGAATACAAGTCTCGGTGATCATCTTTGGCTTCGTCCAAAGCTTTCGTGGTTTTGTGAGCTTTGATTGCTATGATGCCTAGGCCAGTAGTGATCTCTTCAACGTGGTCATTAGTGCTCTTGATCTCTCCTTCAAATTTCTCCCAAAGACCATTAAAACTACGCTCAAAACTATGAATTTTTCGAGCGTCGCCTTTAAGGTCTAAGACGTGTTTTTTTTGAACTTCTTCGAGGTGGATCAAGCGTGTCTCTAAGTCTTGAAACTTAGTGGTAAGGGCAGTAAGCTTCTCTCCAAGGGATGAATTGATGGTCTCGATCTTTGTTTCGATTCCTTGGACGATATTTTGAGTATCTTCCATGAATCTACGCATCGAGGCATCAATTAGGTCTCCTTATGGTGTTGAATTGGAATGGTCATGGGGCTGTGGAGATGGATTCGGTTGCACATGATGATGATGGTCATGTCCTTGAGTCTCCCAAGATGGTGGTTGTTGATACAAGGTTGGATTGTACCAATTGTTGTAAGGAAAAGGTTGTTGATGGAATTCATGAGGCATGGGGATGTAATCTCCATTAGAGCTCCATCTTGTCGCCATCTTCCTAAAATTTTTAGGGTTTTTGTTGTGATCCTCCATTGATAAATCCCTGAAACACATTTATATAAAAAGTAAAAAACGAAATTAGTAAAAAGGAAAAGAAACAAAAAGGAAAAATAAAAACTTAGACTTATTCTTTATCAAAAATCTATAGGTAAGCGAACTAGTCCCCGACAACGGCGCCAAAACTTGATGCGGCCCAAATAAGGTGATGCAAAGAGTTTTAAATTTATAAACCCTAATCTGCAAGTGCACAGTTGACAATTGTAGTACTTAGGGGTCGATCAACAGGAGACTATGTTGTTACGCTATAAATATATATGATGCAAATAAGCTAAGAGAAAATATATTTGGGGTTTGGGGTTTATGATGAAATAAAGCAAAGCAATAAAATAAAGGGATAGATAAATCAAAACACGCAAGATAAAATAAACTAAAAGGAACAAACGCAACATGTTCTACACGGTTTTTAAAGAGATGCAACTAGTGTTGTAGAACTCAAATTACTATGGTAGAATTATTCCCCTTTCGAGACTCCGAAACCTATAATTCAAACCCTAATAGACTTGTCTTTCACATGGTTATTACAAGGTGAATTACGCTGTAAGAATGAGATTCGATTGTTCATTAAACTCCTTAACTAACCTTTCGAATTGTTAAGACGCATAACCTATCAAATACTAGATCCGATCGGTGCAAAAGCTTTTGGAATCGGCACCAATCTAAAATCGGTCACTAGGTAGCTAATCTAGATCACGCCTTGAGTATAAATAAAGATAGAGAATCAATCTAGAAACAAGCTCAATAAAGATGTAAAAGATGCAACAAAAGAACTTTAAAATAACTTATTCTCAAACATACAACTACTCTACATGTTATGAAACATGGAGCAACTAGAGAAGTTGATAAAACAGTAAATTCGTGCTAAGTAAGGGCTCGACATAGGTGGATCTCGAAGCACAAACCTTGAGAAGAGCACCATGGCCTTCATCGCTCTTTTACAAAGGATAAAGATGAAGAACTAAAGAGAATAATGAAAATACATGTTTATTATTGATATGTGGTGCCTAGGGCTGCTTTTTTTCTCTCAAGTGGCTAAAAGCAAGTATATATAGGTTAGGAAGAGGTCTTGGGTCGGCCGAACTCCTAGGGTTTCAGTTCGGGCAAAAAGAATGGTTCGATGTTCGTAACCCACTGATATGCCAACTCCATCAGTTTCATCTTCCAAATCCACGCAGATCATCAAATTGGTTACCATTGCCTTGCTCTTGAGACGGTGAGGTGGGGCAACTATCAGTGCTCGATAGGAGAATAACTCATCGAGCGGAGAGTCATCTTTGATGCGATCGTCTCGGCTTGAGGGACCGGTTTCTTCTTCCACATCGCGAGGTCTTTCGAACGAGCAAGGGATCGGCTCGCCGCGAACACTGGTTGAGGCAATTGGCTCGCCTTCACTTTAATACTTCTAAATCGCTGAAGTATTCTCCTTTTCAGGTAGCTCGGCAGATTTGATGGATTTACTCGAACTTGCAGACGACATTAATTTGGATCTGATTTTTCGAGAAACACGAAGATAACACGCAGATTTCGGCTGTTTAGATCGAGAGGAATTTTCTTTGAAGAACAGATAAAGAACTACCCTAGAACAATCAAGAATGATGCGAGATAGTTGAATATTGGCCAGAAAACTCATGGGATTACGGCGGAGAAGGAGAATGCGGTGGTGGCGATGCGATGTGACGAGCAAACTCTAATAAAAACTTAAGAAAAAATAGAGAGAAAAGTTGAGAGAAGAGGCTACCTGTTTTCGTGAAAATAGGAATTGTGAGCAAAACCCGTGGAGTAGCGCGTCTTAGATAGGAATTGGATGGGCGTAGATTAGAATTGGGCTTCATGACAGGTGTTGGGCTTTTAAGATGTCTTCGAAGGATGATTAATTTCTAAGTATGGAAAGTTTCGATGAGTTGTTCCAACGAGATTTGAGACGAGCTATGTGACAACTCGGCTCGACATCTTTTGACGAATCACCTCGCTAGTCATTCCGGTTATCCTTCTTACAATTTTCATCACTCAACTCGGCAGTTACATTTTCTACCTCATCTTGAAACAGCTCGCCGATTTCAGAACATTTACACATGAACCTATCCGGGCGTCTCGCGTTTTAATTCTTGGAAACGGCTCCGATCACTTTGCGGTTTAATTTGGATGGTTTAAACAATTCCATTCAGTTCGCTTTAATCTTCCATGGCCAATTTGTAAATTGCCTTGCGGCCAGGTTGATCGGATCGTATCAATTTGAAAACCAGCTCGCTCGACATCATCCTTGAGGTTTTTTGTTCTTCACCATCACTGGATCAGCTGCTGCGATACTATGGTTAATCAGCTCGCAACTGTGGAATCAGTCAGTTCGAGAAAAGCTTTTCACTACAAGAAAACAAGGGGATTTCCGACGAAATTTCCGACGGACGTAATATCCGTCGGAAATATCCATCGGACTTCCGACGGATTTCCAAATTTTACATTTCCGACGGATACGGTATCCGTATACGGGAAATCCGGTATACAGTATATGGTTACGTAATCCGTCGAAAATCTGTCATAAATCTGTCAAAAATACGTAACCATATACCGTATACCGGATATCCCAAATACGGATACGGTATCCGTCGAAAATCCGTCAGAAATTTTCGATGGATTTATCCTAATTTTATCCCTCCCAAACACATCGTGATCATCGAAAAGGTGAGGGAATCCGTCGGAAATTTCTGACGGATTTCCGACGGAATATGTTCTAATTTTATACTGCTCAAAATCTCTTATTTGGTAAGAAGAAGAAGAAGAAGAAGAAGAAGAAGAAGAAGAAGAAGAAGAAGAGGAGGAGGAGGAGGAGGAGGAGGAAGAGGAGGAGGAGGAGGAGGAAGAGGAAAAGGAGGAGGAGGAGGAGGAAGAGGAGGAGGAGGAGGAGGAGAAGAAGAAGAAGAAGAAGAAGAAGAAGAAGAAGAAGAAGAAGAAGAAGAAGAAGAAGAGGAGGAGGAGGAGGAGGAGGAGGAGGAGGAGGAGGAGGAGGAGGAGGAGGAGGAGGAGGAGGAGAAGAAGAAGAAGAAGAAGAAGAAGAAGAAGAAGAAGAAGAAGAAGAAGAAGAAGAAGAAGAAGAAGAAGAAGAAGAGGAGGAGGAGGAGGAGGAGGAGGAAGAGGAGGAGGATAAGAAGAAAAAGAATTGTAAAAAAAAAATTGTAATTCCGTCGGAAATCTGTCGGAAATTTCTGACGTATACGGTATCCGGTATACGATTACGAAATCCGTCGGAAATTTCCGACGGATCTTCAATTTCCGACAAGATAGATCCAACAGTGGAAATCCGTCGGAAACCGTCGGAAATCCCCTTGTTTTCTTGTAGTGTTTCTTGGATCACTTCGCTGTTATATACATTCAATCCAGCTCGCTCCGAAGCCTCGACTATCAGTTCGCCGTAGCACGGTGACATCAGTTTGCGATGGAAGATGGTCAAGCATCTCGCCACAAGTTATCTTTGGAGCGTCTCGCCGCAACGAGATGGCAGATCAGCTTGCAGCCAAAGATTGCCAGACAGCTCGCCACTTAAAAACAAACCAGTTCCGATAAAAGACCATAAAGCAGCTCGCCACAAGTTTCCTTGTAGCAGCTAGCCACAAGCTTCTCCATACCGGCTCGCCATTATGGACACACTGCCAGTATGACGAATCGGAGAAATCCTAATTTGGGCTCGACACTACCGTTTCTGGATCAACCCTTATTGTTATGGGTAACATCGGGATAGTCGGATCGTCATTAACAGAAATCGATTCTTCATCTCGACACCCTTACTTCAACACTTTTATCACTAACACTGTTGAACTAGGGGCTAACTGTAGGGGTCAAATCTCTCCTAGAAGAATCAATGGCCTAAAACGACTAAGTGTGTATTAAACCGGCTATCCCAACAACCGAATAACCGGAGATTAAACCAGAGATTTAATCTAAGTCAGCCCAGTGATTAAGCCCCGAAGATAGAAGCCCATTTAAAGCCCAGCCGACTTAGTGGTTGTGGGTTAAATGGAAAACTTAGAAAACTAGGGAAAAACTTCCTATTTTGTATTTGGCTTGGCCCAACCGACTTATAGCATTATAAATACTCATGTACAATCTTCATAATGGGGGATCACAAAAAATATATAGAGGAACTCAGTTACAGCTTTCCAGTTAATAAAGAAAAACCCTAATTCGAATCTTTGTGTTTGTCTTGGTGCTTTTTAAACCTAGAAGCTTTCTATTCATCTTTGAACCTTACAAATTCAATTGTGAGAATCCAACTCCCACAATATTCATATGAAATTTCATCTCATGCCAAGTAGACTTATGAAACTTTCAGACGTATATCTTCTGTCCAACTTGAGATATTGTGAAATCTTGAACTTTGAGAACTTGTATTGGCTCCTTTGACTTTAATAAGTTTGAGAATACTCATTTAGCTCCTTTTTACACGTTTTTTGATGATTTGATCTATATGACTCTTAAGAACCCAATATACAAGAAAATTACCTCTTTTGATAGAAAAGCTTAAAATAACATATAAAATATATGAAAATGGATAGTATAAGTGGTAAAATACGAGGTATATCAAGTCCCCTTGACTTAAACATTTTTTGTCCTCAAGCAAACAATAGTCTAGAATAAAGAAGATGATTAAAAAACACGGGAACTCACATATTCTTTGGATCTTGTTTCTTTCTTTAAACATGTAATCCACATAAAAACAAAGTGAGTTCATAGACGCTTTTCATCGTCTCCCATCAAGAATTCGAAAGTATGTCCTAAATTGTTGTCCCTTCAAAATCTCAACTTCAAATCTCTCGACTCTTTTACCCTCTTAGATCTGCAAAGATCTCCGATCAAAAATATTTACAAAGAATACGGCTAGGTGTTAGGAAATGATGATTTTAGTGGTGAGATTAAAAGTGTTTAGGGTTACCAAAAACTCCTCTAGACTTAGACTTTTCTCTGGAAATCACATGTAAAACTCTCGACCTCATCTCTCCTTTGTATCACGACATTCCTTGGATATTCTTTGGTCATAGACTCTTTGAAAACTATTTTCCTTTCCCTTATGATTTTTTTTCCTTTTTTTTTTTTTGCAAAAAAATAAAAAAAAAATTTATATGAAGGGGGAAAATGGTCCCATAAAGATATGAGTCAAGTAATGCACGAAATTGTAACCATGATTTAAGCATCCAAGGAATGGCCAAACTCTTCTGAAATTTGTTGTTGTACCCTTCCTTCTAATGTTGATCGTCGAATCTTCTAGTGATTGGAAAATTGCGTAGACCCTTTTCTCTCTGACGTTTTTACACATATCTGCATAAAGGCCATAGCAAAAGAAGGGCATGAGGTCTGAAAGAAAGGTTAAGGGTTTAGGTAGGGTACCAACTAAAAGTGAGCTAGCCATCCATGACAACAGGGAAGAACTTCTGGAACTCTCCAATCTCTCTTCACTCCTCTCTACCACACTCCTCTTTGATCTAAAAGGCTCTCTTATGTTGAGAGAAAGAGAATTACGAATATGTCCCTCAATTCCATCATTTATGTTTTTTAAAAAGGAAAGAAATCATAATTATTTTTGTAGCGTTGATCGACACCGTGCGACGTGTCGTATTTGTGAAGCGTCGATCGACACCCGTGTTTTTGTACTCGTGAATGTGTAAGTTAATTGTTGATTGCTTCATGATAATTCGTACTTAGCCTGTTGACGGGAAGACCGTCTTACTAAGTAATTATTAATTACTTACGCATCTCTTATTTCTATGTGATGCAGGTACATGAAAAGTGTGACTCCGGAATCAAGGCGTAGGAAGAGGATGTTAGGATTTATTGCTTTTATCGTTTAGCCTAGCAAACCTGGTTGTTTAGGTTGTAAATCTTTTTATTATTCCTGAATCGGTTTATTGAATTATTACTGGATTATATTTCTTAATTTAAGAATTGAATTTTATTATTGAATTTATTGGTTTATTTAGTTTTAAGAGTTCCGCATTAGAAATGTTTAGTTTTTTTAAAAAAAGTGTTGGTTGTTTCAACAGATATGGCTAAACTACACGGTGCATCCAAGGGTGCATGTCCATGGAGTAGGTCAATTACGCGGTACACATCCGCACCATTGGTTGCTAAACGTAACGCTTCAAAATATATAGCACACTCATGTGTACCTTTAAGACACCTCTCGAAAAATATTACCCCATGACCACCCTTGCATGTGTACCTTGGATCTACGCACAATACGTAAATGTCAACCTTCCCTAAAACATCATCCAGATACGTTATGATTCGACCTCGTGTTCCCGCCGCTATGAACGGGCAGAGGTCAACGCAAGACCGTGCTCCAATTTTTTGAACGATTTTAGCTACAATTTCATCAGGAAGATGAGGAAGCACCATAGTATCCTTTGTATCTCTGTTTCTTTATATTCCTACACTGGAACAAATCAACACTCAGACTCAAAATCAAACTCAAACACGATTTCGATTTCAAACTCAAACAAACTCAAACACGATTTCGATTTCAAACTCAACCACAATTTCGAAAATCAAACACAAATTGAAACTCAAACACGACTTCGAAATTCAACCACGATTTCGATTTCAAACTCAAACCCAATTTCGAAACTCAAACACGAATTGAAACTCAAACACGATTTTGAAATTCAAACACGATTTCGATTTCAAACTCAAACACGAATTGAAACTCAAAAGAACCCTAATTTTTCCCCCAATTTTATTTATTACCCGACCCATTTTAACAAACATTGATTTTAGATCCAAAAAAAATTAAAGCAAATATGTTTTCTCGGTTTAAAACAAAACAGAAACAACTATTTATTTTAAAGAAATATCAGATTTTATTACCCCAAAAATACACAGAGTTTTACTAGTATTACCAATACAAATGGTCTTAGTTTTACCAAATCAAAGAAAGAAACACTTAGTTTTACCGAAAAAAACACATAGATTTACCAGTTGTACTGAAACAAAAAAACAAAGAAATAGACCATTACATCAACAGAACCAAAAGGAACCAGATTACATAGAGATTGTTCTTCACCTTTGAACTCTGGACCGCGTATTTGGCCTGGTAAAAAGCCCTTTCACCAGATTTGAGTGGGTTTTCTTCATCCTCTTCTTCTTTGCCTTTACCTTTACCGTCTCCTCCAAGTTATGTCCCCTCCGTCTCTTCTTTATCTTCTTCCTCCATTACTAGTGTCTCTGGCACTTCTTTATCTTCTTCCTTCATTACTAGTGTCTATGACACTTCTTTATCGGTCCCTTCTTTATCTTGACCATTACCGTCTCCTCCATCAGCACCTGATTCTTCAACCACCACCTTCTCCTTACCAGTGCTAAAATCCATTGGAGGTACAAACTTTAAAACATATTTCATTTTGAGATCCAACTCACCAAGCTTCTCCGTCACCTCTGAATTCATTCTCATCATCTGCTTACCAAGCTTCTTCAATCCAGCTTCTAATATATTCATCACACTGCTACCACATTCATCCTCCTTCTCTTTCTCTTTACCTTTCTCCTTTCCCCTTTCCCTTTCCCTTTCCCTTTCTCTTCCTCTTCCCCAGAGGAACAACCATAGCCTCATTTTCCTCTTTTCAGCCATCTACATCTTCATTATACCACCGTTTAAACCAAAATGTCTTTTGATTGTCTATTAGAACAAAATTTGTAAACTAAGTTCTTCTTCTCAATGTTGGATTTTGTCTAGAAGCGGTGTTGGTTTCAATGGAGTTTGCTCTTTGAGATACGGATTGTTTAGAAGAAGTTGACTTTCTATGATTTTATCAACATGTTCTTTATAAGATTTTGACTATCTATGATTCGAATAAGAGTTCCATCGTTTTTAAGGAACCGTTTACACTTGAAAACAGGTTTGGTGAAACCACAATTATAGGTTTTATTAATACAGGAACAAGTGAAGGAAGAGATGTTCATTCATGAGTTTATGAGTCTTGCATGGTGTCTTAAAAAGGTTACTAGCTCACGAGGATTTTATTTATGGTGAAGAAACATGGTCGATGATGAGGGGTTAATAAAACAAGTCCCAAGTTTTACATATCTAAAAATATTGCTTATGAAAGTAATTTATGGAGAGAGAGAAGAACAACTGAAACGGACTTAGAAAAACAAGAGGTTTATGGTTATAATGATGATGATGGTGATTATGAGGAGTTTAACTTGGAGATCAGTTGTTTATTTTGATCTTTTTCTATGTCTTGCAAGTTTCATGGTTATCTGAATCTATTATTTATTTTCTCAAATACTTGAACACTAACCAGTGTATGAATCATGTTACATTCATCTTACTATCTTTGTTTGGTTTTTTTTGTTTATAATATTTCAACAAATGTCTGTTGTGGGAGCCTAAACTAGCACAATTAAATTTGTAAGGGTTCGTGAAGAGGAAGAGATTTCTAGGGCAAGCTAAGATCACAAGAGATGAGAAAGTGCTTTGTTATTGCTTTGAATGTGTTTGAGTACAAAGTTGTTAATGAATTTGCGAATCCCCTCTTAAGGGCTTTTACATTGAGTATATATACTATCTCTAAGTCGGCTAAGTCTCCTAAACCTTCGCTGAATTGCCTTGCCTAAGTCGGTTTCATCAACATGGGCTTTATGTCCGGACCAGGCCACCTTGGTGTCGTTGGGCCGAAGATGTGATCAGCAATCAGGGAGAGGACGTGCTCGGCCCTTGGGCCGAAGCCATGGTCGCCTTCAACTAGGCGAGGCCGTGGTCGGCCTTGACTTGGCGAGGACGTGCTCCGCCCCTTGGCCGAGGCCATGGTCGGCCTTGACTCAGCGAGGAGGTGCTCGGCCCCTTGGCCGAGGCCATGGTCGGCCTTCCTTCGGCGAGGCCATGGTCGGCCCCGTGCAGCCAAACACGTCTCCACTCGTCAAGCATTGGACGGTCCTCTATCTTGCCCAGACAGCTTCCATGGTTACGGGCTTCGCTTCGCGTGAAGATCCAGGAGCTATTTCGCCCTGGAAGGTTATTTCTTCAGCCGCCTGACTTTGAATGTTAAATATTGAGCGGATGGAAACCGACCCCAACAGTTAGCCCCCCCAGCTCCGTAGTGTTAGAGATAATAGTGCCGAGTTTAAGATGTGTTAGATATCGACATTTTCGTTCAAAGTGTTTGCCTATCCTCTTCTGCATAAGTAGAGAGTGACTTTATACAGGAGGTTTTAAGACTCCGTAAGTGTTTTGAAGATTTTAAGACTTCTTGCTTTCTTTGCCGAAGCTGCTGCATTTTCTGCAGAAAGGATTTTTTTTTCTTTCGAAGATTTTAACACTTCGTATTCCCTATGGAGGTTTTAAGACTCCGTGCTGCGATTGATATTGTCAATGGCGTTCTCCGAGTGATAGCCATGCGATTTCTGGAGGGAAGAGTGTTTTCAAATGGGAGACGGGACCCGCTTGGTAAGAGATAAGGGGAGAAAAGATTCTTTTTTTAAAAGATAAGGTTTGACTTTTCTCCCTCTCTCTCTCCTCCCTTCCTTTCTTCTTCACTTGCTTGCTAGGGTCTTTTAAGAGAGATTTTTTTTTAAGAACTCCATCTTGCCGCCGCCGCCGACCGGAGCTTCGCCGCCGACCATGAGCTCGCCGCCAACCGTGAGCTCGCCTCCGCCATTCCTCTTTCTCCTTTGGTGAGTTTCCTTCATCCAATTTCTTTGATTCTCATAGATTTTAGTTGAGACCCAAGCTTTTGAATCTAGCCTTAGGAAGAACAAACTTTGGCCAAGAGATGTTGTTAGGAGGAGATTCCAAGTCTCTTGATTCCCAATGTTTCCAAGCTCTAATTGTTGATGAGATTGACTTTGGATTTGCATAGATTTTTGGGAATCCTCTTTGAAGCTTGTTTGAGGAATAAAGCTTGTTCTTTGTGGAAAAATGCCAAATCTTGCTTTTTGATCTTTGTTTTGGGTTAATGTAGATTTGGTCACGTTATGGATAAGACAAAACTCGGTTCGGTTGATTGTGGTGGATCGGCGGTGCCGTTGCATCAAACCAAGGATGTTGCCGTGCCTCCGACTCGGACCGACCCCATGGTCGCGGTCTCGAGCGGAACCGACCCCTCGGTCGCGGCTTTGTGTGGAACCGAGCCCGTGGTCGTGGCTTCGTGTGGCACAGAGCCCGTGGTCGCGGCTTCGTGTGGGAGCAAACCCGACCCCTCGGTCGCGTCTTCGTGTGGGACCGAGCTCGTGGTCGCGGCTTTGTGCAAAACCGATCGCGTGGTCGCGGCTTCGCGTGAAACCGATCGCGTTGTCGCGGCTTCATGTGAAACCGATCGCGTGGTCGCACCCTTGGGTGGACCTGACCCCATGGTCGCTTCGCCGAGCCGCACCAGGGACAAGGTTACGACTCCACCCTCGCCGGGGGTTGTGACGGCGTCCTTGGCGGACCGTGATAATGCCGGCATTGGAATTCGTCTCCGTAGCAAACTCACCGTTCCACGGGTTTGTCTTGGCGTACCCGATAAAGGTGATGAGGATATCTTCAAAGACTTAGCGGAGGTCGAGGAGGAGAGGAGACCCAGTGGTGACGAGGACTTGATGGCCCGTGGTGGAGGAATTGGACTCTCCTTCCCCCTTAATGATGAAGACCCGGGGCTCTTAGATGGTGCAGCCGACGCGGCCCTGTCGTCAGACTTTTCCTCTACTTTCAGGTCACTTCCTTCCGATGCTGAGGATAGTGATGATGATACTTTTGCTGAGGTTGACCGACCTGCGGTGGCCAAGAAGAAAAAGACGCGACCGGATCCTCCGGGATCCACTCTTTCCGACGAGGAGTCACTACAGCTTCTCCGAGAGAAGTGCGAGATTTCGGAGGAGATCAGAATGATTTTCCCCGATTGCACTCAGCGAGCCGATGCTCCACCTCCGGGGCACTTCACTTTGTACAAGAACTTCATCGAGCATTGTTTGTTGTGGTTTCCGGTGCCTGGCTTCCTTCTTCGTTTTTTAGAGGCGAATGGTATCTCCCTTGCTCAGATCAACCCCAGGGGGCTGAGGCACATCATTGGCATCTATGTGCTGAGTCAGGAATGCAACGCGGATATTAGCACCGAGTAGCTGTCCTGCCTATTGGACTTCAGGCCTCGCGGTCGCACAGAGGAGCTTAGGTATCTAGTTTCTCCGGTTCCGGGTTGCATGCTCATTGATGGATTCCCAAGGAAGGACGACCACTTCGAGGACCGATTTTTCTTTGTCAAGATTTCGGAGAAGACCGTTGAGGCGGATTGCATCTCCTTCGTCAGGGCGAGTTGGGAGAAGAGAGGTAATTTTATACTTAGAAATATATATTTTTGTTTTTTTGGTAGCGTGTTCATGTTTCGTGTACTGACTTCTAGATTGTTTCTTTTTGCAGTGAAGCCAGCATCTCAGACAGTCAGCCGGGGTGACGCAGCGGCCATCCACAACGTTCTTGCCTCTGGGGATGGTGACTGAGTGAAGTCTTTTACTCGTCAGAGGATCCAGAAGGCGCTTTCCACCAGGATCTTCCCAGGGAAGGTTCTTGGACAGGGAGCTCCTAGAGTTTTGGCCTATCAGCGAGAGGAGAAGGCGAAGGCGGTGTCGACAAGCACCGCGGTCTCAGCGAGGGCATGCTCGCAAACTCGGGCTGCGAAGACCACAGTGCCGAAGACTCCTGCTGCACCGATCCAGCGTTATCGTGCTCCTAACCTACCCCTGACGAGATTGCGATGCGGCGTGAGCAGTCGCAGAAGAAAGCCCTTAGGTCAGAGTGCAAGGCGGGAGGTACTCCCGATGGGGCACCTCCAAAGCGACAGAAGGCAGGCTCTTCTTCTGCCTTTGTTGCCGGGTTGACGGGCCATGGCATTGCAGCACCGTCCTCTCCGACTCCTGGTTCCAGCGGGATGTCTTTTGCGCAGGCGAAAGCCAAAGTTTCTAAGGTTCGGTTTCTTTCCTTCCTTGTGCTTGTTATTGTTACTTAACTTCTTTTGGTCCTAATACCATTTCCTTTGTTTTTCTTTGCATGCAGCTTTCCACCCAGCTGGACCATATGGCCTTCTGCTTTGAAGAGGACTCTCGCTCTTGTAATAGTGAGCTTAGAGAGGCCAAAAAGGCCAGCGTTGAGCTTGCTGAGAGGAACCGAGCTCTTGAGGACGACGTTGCTTCTGTGAAGAAGAAGTCGGAAGAATTGAGTGGCAAGCTGTCAAGGGCGTCTTTGAGGCACGCGAAGGACAAGGAGGAGATTGTTTTGCTT
Organism: Draba incana; assembly: GCA_963576765.1. Taxonomy (NCBI): domain Eukaryota; kingdom Viridiplantae; phylum Streptophyta; class Magnoliopsida; order Brassicales; family Brassicaceae; genus Draba; species Draba incana. The sequence continues at coordinate 19,812,146 of OY755212.1, read as the reverse complement.
AAGAGTAAGCTATTGGATGCAGAGGATCTCAGGGATAGCAAGATCGAAGAGGCTGTTACTACGGCCAAGGACGAGGCGGCTTGTAGCTTTGCTAGCCGGACCAGACAGGTCGCCAGGTTGCTTGATAGGATTGGGGGGACAGCGAAGGACAACATGCTGGACCTTGCCGAAATCGATGCGAACCTGGAGTTCATCGAATGTCTCCGAGAGCCTGACGGACCGACTTTGGACGCCGCGGAGCAGCTCTTGGTTGAAAGGAAGATCCCGATTTATGATGCTCGTGATGTGTTCGATGAGCTTGTCTCTGGCGTGAGGCAAGCCTTAGAGATCTCAGAGGACGGCGGTGCGGCCAATGAGGATGAGGAGGCCGATGAGTGACCACTTCTCTCCGTTTGTGACTTAGTTTATTTTTTGTCTCTTTATGACTTTTGTTTCTAAGACCTTTGTTGGATTTGATGACTTTCGGTTGTAGTATTGGATGGTTTGTATCTTTACTAACATTTTGGGTCCTTGTGTTGTGGCGAATGCGGGATGACCCTGTAGCTTTTGTATCTTATGATGAACCTTGCTGGTTTTGGAGTTACGTACTCGTTTTTAGATGTTTTCCTATACTTAGGAGCGTTTTAGGTTGTTATGTGTTTTTGCCATGCGTTTGCCAACATTGCCATTGGGCTTTGTGTGTTGGTGCTGCTCTTTTAGACACATCTGTCCGAGAGCGAGTTCACCCTAGGTTTTACCAGCGTGCATCCTGGGTTTCTGAATGATTCATTCAGGGTACATGCCGAATGAAATCATTAGCAGCTCCTTTGTACCAACGACGTTTGTTGGGTTTCTGAGTGATCAGTTGGGTTCGTCCGCCCCAATACTAAACACTGATACTTATATAGCGCGCTTTGAATCCGAAGCTGGATGTCACGGTGTTCGTATTCCCGCATTATCACTGTGGCCTGCAGCAATAAATGCGGAACGACTCTACTTGATTGAAGCTTTGATTAGTCTATAAAGGACAAACTGTTCTCATGATGAGGTTTGTGTCAAGTGTTTGAAGTTTCTGGTAATGACGATGTCAAGGAGTGGCGTACGGATACCCCACTCCCCCCCCCCTTTTAGACGAAAGAGGGAACTGAAGTTGTCTAGAGCGGGAACCCCCAAGGCACCATCAACATGATCATGGGAGGATCGCAGTAGTGTGCTGACAACGTAACTGCGATCGAGGCTTACCAGAGGCGTGCCAAAATCTGCGCCAACATCTCTACATCCCCGAGGACGAAGCGTGCCAGCGATCCTATCACTTTTGACGAGGAGGATACCAAAGGTATTGACCATCCACATAACAATCTTTTGGTGATCAACCTTACTGTCTTCGATTTGAATGTTGCTCGAGTCCTCATTGACACTGGAAGCTCGGTGAACGTTATCTTCAAAGACACGCTCGAAAGGATGAAGATCGACTTATCACTCATCAGAGGGCAACCGAAGCCTATAACGGGCTTCTCAGGCGAGACAACCTTGACAATGGGGACGATTTGCCTACTAGTTCAAGCTGGAGGTGTCAAGAAGATGGTGAACTTTACGGTATCTGATCATCCCGCCATCTACAATTTGATCATGGGAACGCCATGACTCAGTCAGATGCGAGATGTACCGTCAACATACCACTTGTGCTTAAAGTTCCCGACCAGTGACGACGTGAAGATAATCTTTGGCAACCAGAAGGATTTACGCATGTGTTTCTTAGCAGAGCACAAGCTGCGCAATCGTGAAGAAAACAAGTGCTCGAACCCAAGAGCTCACGAAGAGAAGAGGGATGACTCGACCTCACATGGGCCACAAAAGAAAGCAAGAACCAATTCCAGTCAGGTGAAAGACCTGGCTAACCTCTTATAGCAATTTCCGTCTGACCCTCGGTAGCATCTTGAGCCTTTTCCTCTGGCTTGAAATCTGATAGGCTGATGTTGCCTTTGAGAGTGCCCTCGGCCAGCCTAGCAGCCAGCTGTCGTCCCAACTCGCGGCACCTCACAGTCGAATGCCCAGTTGCTTTGTGGAATTCACAGTACAACTTCTCGTCGTATTCCTTTGGGTCTCTAACCCATGTAAAGCTTCCTCTACCGCGACCGCAACCGCGGCCTCGACCTCTGCCATAGCCAGGTGACTCAATTTGGTAATTATGAGCTCCACCTGCTCATCCTTCAAACTGGACGAAGGCGGGATAGCCTTTCTTTGGTGCAGCTGGGGCTGGAACCTGAGAAGGTTCGTTTGTCTGCCTGGCCTTTCCGCCCCTCTTGGCACAGAGTTCTTCCTCACTTCGGGCAAAATCAGCTGCACGGTGAAGAGTGTCTTGAATCGTTGTTGGAGGGTTGATGGTGAGTTCCTGCCAAAACGGAGATAGACACCTAATCGCTCCTCTTAAGGCTTCCAACGCAGAGGTATTACTGTCCATCTACCTTTGACAAGGTATGCTTGAACCTTGTCATGAAAGACCGCAAGCTTTCGCTCTCTCCTTGCTTGTTGGTCCACAGTTCTGCGTCGTAAATCTTCCGTTCAGCAAGGATGTTGTAGTGTTGTACAAACATCTCAGAAAGTTGGTGGAAGTTGTGGATCGAATTCTTCTCCAGCTTGTAGAACCACTAGAGGGCAGGCCCTTTAAGGCTTTCCACGAACAGCTTGCAGTAGCCGACGTCCTTCTCGGCTTCCCTGAAGTTCGCCCTTCCTAGGGCTACCTCGAACTCCATTAGATGATCAGCGGGGTCAGAGGTTCCCTCATAGCTTGGAAGTTTGATCCTTTCCGGATCAGAGATTCTGTCCCCTGAGATATTTTCAGCAAAAGGGGTGTTTCGTGCCTTTTCCAGCACGTAGGCGACCCAAGGAGCCCTTCCCGTGCTTTGGTACATCTGCAGCTTGGTAGTCCGCAGATCAGAGACGACCTGGTCTAACTTGGCTTTCAGCGTAGCCACCTCTTCGTATTGGGAGCCTTGTGGAGCCCTGCGCTCCTACTCCCTCCTGTAAAACTCCTCTAAGATTGGAGCCCCTTCTTCGTTGGCAAAATCGTTGTCAGCCGCTGCGTAAGTTCAGGCTCGCCTCCGAGGTGGTTGATCTTCGTCCGACTCTTCCACCACACGCTCGGGAGTTGTATCAGATTCCCGACGAGGCAGTGGTGGAGGCAAGTCCTCCGGGACTGTCCGATCGGTCCGAGGCGGCAGCTCCTCGTTCCGGTTCCTCCGATGGGTTCGAGGCGTGTTGAAGCTGAGATGTGTTGGACGGACATGGGACCTTTTGCGTGTCTTTCTCTTGAGCGCTCGCAGCTCGCTCATCGTAGCTTCGTTGTGCTTCTCTTGATCCCGTGCTCTCTTCTCCAGCGTCTTAAGCATCTGCTTGATCTCCGTGATATCCGCTGGGTTGTTCGCGGCATGAGGCGCGATGTTTCCCACAGAGTTCACTCTCTCCTCGTCGTTCTTGTGAGACGAGGATCCTTCGCTGCTTCTGCTGTTGCTGCCTGACATCTTGATGGTGTTGCGAAACCTAGCTTTCTTGTGTCAGAAACTCTCTAGTTTCCCCTTAGTCGGCGCCAAATTGTGGGAGCCTAAACTAACACAATTAAATTTGTAAGGGTTCGTGAAGAGGAAGAGATTTCTAGGGTAAGCTAAGATCACAAGAGATGAGAAAGTGCTTTGTTATTGCTTTGAATGTGTTTGAGTACAAAGTTGTGAATGAATTTGCGAATCCCCTCTCAAGGGCTTTTACATTGAGTATATATACTATCTCTAAGTCGGCTAAGTCTCCTAAACCTTCGCGCAATTGCCTTGCCTAAGTCGGCGAGGCCATGGTCGGCCCCGTGCAGCCAAACACGTCTCCACTCGTCAAGCATTGGACGATCCTCTACCTTGCCCAGACAACTTCCATGGTTACGGGCTTCGCTTCGCGTGAAGATCCAGGAGCTATTTCGCCATGTCCATCGAGATTCTGGAAAGTTATTTCTTCAGTCGCCTGACTTTGAATGTTAAATATTGAGCGGGTGAAAACCGACCCCAACATTTGTATATATAAGATGTCTATATAAGTTGGAGAATATGTATGTTTACGTGTTAAGTTCTTTCTTTAACTCGGTTTTTTATAAGATTAATTGGGTATTGTTATTTGTGCATTGAGGGAACAATGTTTACAGGTGGTGAACGCATGTTGGCTGATTGAGAGCGTGAATAAGTTTTAAGCTTAGCCACTCAAAGCTTATGGGGTAGTCAGTTCTTTTTTAGATTTTTTTTAAATTTGATATAGTTGTTCATTAACCATTTAAAGAAGCATTAAACGTGATCAAGAGACGATAGAACCATTAAACTTCATATAGGTATGTCTCCACCCCTTACGTTTGACTTCTAGCTAAATAGCTATAATTGTTTTGATTATTTCTTCAAAGGTTTTATAAGTGCAACGCTATGTTCTCTGCTTGAAAGATTTCGAAAAAATATACGTGTTATGGATTTTAAGGATGGGTTGAGTGAATAATGTATACGTGATCAATCCACATACCTTTATATTCGGTTGCATTATTTTTTCGTTTCAGTTGTCTGTGTTCTTTAAACCTAATTATTTAACTTTTTATCAGATTATAACATAGTCAACATAGTCGTAGAGGTATGATCGATCACGTTGTTTTGTTTATTGATAGGTTTGTTGTTTTCAGATCTTCGTTTATTAATTTTATCATGTTTGTTTTGTATGTTGCATCGACGTAAGCTAATTATGATAGTTTATCTTTTTTTTTCTTTTTCTATGTTAAGAGATACTAATATACTTATTCTTTGTGTTGTAATTTTGTTTTTATACTATTTTTAATGTTTTGCAGATTTGATCTTCGATAACAATGTACATTCTTTGTTTTAATATTTAATTGTTGCTCGATGCTTTGTTTTTATTAATATTTTGGTTTTGGTGATTCGATAATATATATTGTGTAATAATTGAAATACGAAAGCTTTTAAAGATTCTTTTAACGGTTGTAAAAAGTTCAGTATCTCACACAACAAAAGTCTCTCGCTTCTCATCATCCTACGGAAAAAAGTGTCTCATAATCAAAGTTTGGTGCTTTAGTAATGTGTTTGTTGTTTGGATTCGTTCTTCAAGATGATGAAAAGCTTTGAAGTGGTACGAATTTGGTTAGCTTGCAGCAAACTGATATATCACGGTTTTTACCCATTTTAACCATGATATAATTTGGTTTTGTATTAGTATTTTTTGTATTTTTTGTATCTTTTATGTTGTTTTTGTTGGAAATGGTCATTGGAGCTCAAAGGGAAGATTTGGAGCAATTTTGGATCATTTTGGAGCTTAAAGATCAAAGTGGAATCGAGGCAGAAGCTCATCTGTCGATCGACAAGACACTTCTGTCGATCGACACCTGAAGAAACGAAGCAGAGAAGATCTTTAAAACACTCATGTCGATCGACATAGTATATGTGCTGTCGATCGACAACAATTTTAAAGACGCAGCAGATTTCCACAGAGGCTCCCCCGTCGATCGACACTGCTCCTCCGTCGATTGACAGGCTCAGCAGAATAAAGAGTTTTGGATAAGTTAGAGATTTCTTCACACTTAAGTAAACTTTAGATATTTATTTTTGAGGTTTCCTTCTCATGAAGTAACCTATAAATATCTAGATATTTTGATCCCACTTGTTTAGGGATTAAGTAGTATAAATATGTGTGAAGGAGGAAAGTTGTAAAATATCTTATTTTTTTAATACAAAATCCAAACTCTCTCAAAAGAGTTTGGCTCTAGCTTAGCCCGAGCCTCGCAGCTCCGTTTCCGCAGTCGTTAGCCTTCTTCGGATGTCCTAAAGCTCTACTCCCTGTGGATCGATACCTTGAAGTGCTGCAAACGACATGCCGTCATGATTGCGGTGTTGTTGCACGTTGAGGGTAATTGACGTGCCGAGCCCCGAAAAGCTCGCACAATCAGTTTGGCGCCGTTGCCGGGGAGTAGATGCGATTGCCATCAGAGTTAGGACAAAGGCTAATTCTAGAGTTTTCTTGAGTTCTTCTTTCATCTTTTTCATTTTTTCTTTTGTTGTTATTCTTTTCCCTTTTTCTTGTGATTTTGCACTCTTGGGCGTCGTTACTTGGAGTGAAGGAAACAATCAAGGAGAGTAAGAGTAAGAAGGCACAACCGTCAAGCTAGCGACGTTAAACGCGCCTCTTGGGGACTCCCCCAAGCCTATCTTTAATTTCGTTTTTAATGTTTTAATAAACCTTCTTCCGGGCTATCGTTTGTTCTTTGCTTGAGGACAAGCAAACGCTAAGTCAGGGGGCGTGATATATCACGGTTTTTACCCATTTTAACCATGATATAATTTGGTTTTGTATTAGTATTTTTCGTATTTTTGGTATCTTTTATGTTGTTTTTGTTGGAAATGGTCATTGGAGCTCAAAGGGAAGATTTGGAGCAATTTTTTATCATTTTGGAGCTTAAAGATCAAAGTGGAATCGAGGCAGAAGCTCATCTGTCGATCGACAAGACACTTCTGTCGATCGACACCTGAAGAAACGAAGCAGAGAAGATCTTTAAAACACTCATGTCGATCGACATAGTATATGTCCTGTCGATCGACAACAATTTTAAAGACGCAGAAGATTTCCACAGAGGCTCCCCCGTCGATCGACACTGCTCCTCCGTCGATCGACAGGCTCAGCAGAATAAAGAGTTTTGGATAAGTTAGGGATCAAAATATCTAGATATTTATAGGTTACTTCATAAGAAGGAAACCTCAAAAATAAATATCTAAAGTTTACTTATCCAAAACTCTTTATTCTGCTGAGCCTGTCGATCACTTTATATCATGGTTAAAATGGGTAAAAACCGTGATATATCAGTTTGCTGCAAGCTAACCAAATTCGTACCACTTCAAAGCTTTTCATCATCTTGAAGAACGAATCCAAACAACAAACACATTACTAAAGCACCAAACTTTGATTATGAGACACTTTTTTCCGTAGGATGATGAGAAGCGAGAGACTTTTGTTGTGTGAGATACTGAACTTTTTACAACCGTTAAAAGAATCTTTAAAAGCTTTCGTATTTCAATTATTACACAATATATATTATCGAATCACCAAAACCAAAATATTAATAAAAACAAAGCATCGAGCAACAATTAAATATTAAAACAAAGAATGTACATTGTTATCGAAGATCAAATCTGCAAGAAGCCCTCGTCTCGGAGGAGTAGCAAGAAGAAGGAGAACTCTATCAAAGCTCCCGCAACCACCACCTCCACCTCGGGCCCTTGTCTGTCAAGCCAACAGAGAGATCAGCATCAGCATCATCGGACCCGAGAAGACGATGCCGTGAGATAGTAAATTTGATGCGATGTCGAGTACTCAAAGCCAGCTGCGACGACTTCGGATCCGCCCCAGCGTCAGGCCCCATCGGGTCATCCCCCTGATTCTTCCGTCACCATAAGGTCCTCACCCCGATCATCCTTTGCCATCGGGCTCGTGCCCACGATAGCCGTCGGCCCAAAGCTGCCATCGGTTCCCGTTGCTTTCGCTATCAAGACATCGACATCGGCTCCCGTTCCCACCGCCATCTGGCCCTCGGGATAACCCATGTTATCATCGCCTTCGGATCAGAGATGGCAGTGTCCCAAGGCTTCGACATCATGGCATGAAATCCTCGGGTCAACTTTTTGGACTTGGTCACCATGCCGGGTTAACTCACCGCGCCTTGCAAACTTGGCAATCCGACCTCGCAAGTCAACCTCTTCACCTCACAAAATCAAGCTTGAATTCACCTTGATGAAGCTTGGATCAAGCACCAACAACAACCTCATTGAAACCAATCTCGATGTCACTGCTACAAATCTATGATGGAACTCGACCTTGTTGACTCACCTTGTCACCCCAAAGCAAGAGATGACGTTGTCGTCTCCTTTAAAGAAATTCACCTCGTGGTCTCTTCTACTCAATGTGACCTCGCGGTTAAAAAAAACCAATGGTCGGGGTTAACCTCACGGTGATTTCACCTCAACTCTACTTCAAGACAATTTCGACCACACGGTCACCACCGATTTCACCTCAATACTCACCTCGTCACTTGTACACTTTGGAAGATTGGTACACGAGGTTAAAGTGAGATGGGCCTTATAAGTGAAAATAAAGGCCCAAATTAAGACTTCTCCACACCACCTCACGTTTTCGGCTTACGATGGCGATGTGAGTACCTCGCCAAAACAAGGAGGAGAAACCCAAACAAAAATCAATGGAATTACACGAGCTCACTCTGGGAATCAACGAGTTCACCTCGCAGAAGCTTGCATGATCTCAATTTCACCTCGCAGGACCAAGACCACGAGCTTAACTTCGCACCTCCGCATCCCTCCAAATGTGACTCGTAAGCTCCTCTCTAGCAAAGAATCAGATCAAACCTACAAGCTCGCTGTGACTCAGCTCGTCGATCTCTCACTCTTCAAAGTCACTTCGCTGATTTCACCTGCCATATTTCGCACTCATCTCAAACCCAAAATGGAACAACACGTCAAGAGCGGCTCTCTTCACCTTGAGAGCTCATTGCCTTGCCAAGCCACTTCGCCACTTCGAAAAACTCCTTGCTTTAGCTGCTGAGCTCGCTTCTATTTTTAAATAGTACTCGTGGATCTTGCAAGATAATGGAATCAAGCTCTCTAATGTCAAAAACTGCCTCGCAGCTCGTTCACTTCGCTGCCGCAATAATACAAGTTCGCCGTCGCTATAGGTTCACCTCGCAAGCCCATAGTAACTCAGACAAATCAAGCGAGCTAGCTCGCAAACTCCTCTCAACTCGTTCACCTCGCCAAGCTCGACTCGTCTTCTCCTAAATCAACCTCGCAAGTTTGCAAAACCAAGTCTTCACTTCGCAAGTTAGAATCACCAATTGCGAGCTCGTTGTCAATCCTGAATCGCGAGCACGTTCCACTTCACCTCACAATCTCTCCAATCTGAATCACGGCTCACAATTTCAATCTACCTCAGACCCACCTTGCTAGCTCACAAAGGATAAGACAATTCACTTGGAGGCTTCTCTCTCAATCACCTTCCACCTCTTGACAACAGCTCGGATCGGTCTCGTCGTGACTGAGCTCGTTGACCTTCGCTCTGTTCCACTTCAACCACGAGCTCTTATGTCACCTCGAAATTTCAATTCAAATCAATACACCGAAGCAGCTCGCGAGACGAATCGCTCAACCACCTGGTCAAGCTCGATTTGTCTTCGGTTAAGGATGAACCAAACCAGAAATGCAAGCTTTTCCTCCACTTCGCGTTTGAGCTCGCAACCTCACCTTGCCGAGTCTACTCGCTCACTTCCTCTGAGTCAACGTCACAAGCTTAATCTAGAAGCTTCACTTCGTCGACCTGAGCACCTCGGCACCAGAGCACCTCGGCACCAGAGCACCCCAATGGAATTAAACGGGATTCTCCTTCTCTAAATTGATCTCACCGGTTCAACGACAGAACGAAACAATTTTCTCAACTTACGAGCTTGTCAATAACTCCAAATCACTTCGCTGCCACTCAGTTCTCTTCGTTTTCCAAAGTAACCCACGATCTCTCGAATTCACCTCGCCTCTGTACAGGATCGACTCGCAATCAAAGAAAGTCACTTAATGAGATAGGCTTTCAAATAGAAAGTATGGCCCAAATTAAGTGGCCTCATCACGTCACCAATCGAGTCAACATCGGTGACATTTCATCTTCTTCGGTGATGGCTTTACCTTGGCAACCATGGGATTTCTTCGTCAACAAAACTAGACCTTGTGGGTTTCGAGTCTAATTCATCGACGTTTCACACCTCAACTACCATGTGATCCTTTTTCTCGACGTCACCGACCATAACACCTCGTTGTTACTCGTTTTTGATCGCCTCGCCGCCAATGTTTCGTGACAATTATCAATCTCGATATCGACTTCGTCCACCTCATCATCAAAAGAGAAAGAGATACGAGATTACCTCGAGGTAAATGCGGCATGCGACGTGAGCTTTGTTTCTCTGAACAATAACTTCTTTGTCGCCGAAGTCAAAACCACGAGTTCGGCTCGCAATTTCACATTGCCAACTCAGCTCGCAATCTCGCAGTTTCACCAGGTCAGATCAGCTCGCGGCCTCGCAACTTCATATTGTCAAATCAGTTTGTTGATAATCAACACGGTCAGCTCACACATTCTGGCAGGAATTGATTGTCAACCCACCAGCGACCATCGAAGACGCTCTCCACCGCGCTACAGACTTTGCTCGAAGCGAAGAGGAAGTCCCCGCTAAGAGGGGCGGGAAAACCAAGCAAGCGGGTGAAACCACCCAGTCCGCTGCGACGCCACCACCCTTTTAGAAGCTCTTGCAATGAACTACGGGGCGACTTGATCCCTGCAAAGGGTACGTAGGCAGCTTGTCTCCGAAAAAGTTCAGTTGCCCCCCTCCGTAAAAAAAGGGGGGGATTACGCGTTTCACAAGCCTTAAGGGGGGGGGAGTACATGTTTTAATAAGCCTCGTCTTCGGATGAGCCCACATGATCCTCTGCCTTAAGGGGGGGGGGGGGGGGGGGGAGTCAGTGTTTTATCTAAGCCTCGTCTCCAGATGAGCCCACATGATCTCCTCCGCCTTAAGGGGGGGGGGGGGGGGGGGGGGAGTAGGTGTTTTATCTAAGCCTTGTCTCCGGACGAGCTCCAGTAATCTCCCCAGCCTTAAGGGGGGGGGGAGTAGGTGTTTTCACTAAGCCTTATCTCCGGACGAGCTCCACTGATCTCCTCCGCCTTAAGGAGGGGGGGAATAAGTGTTTTCACTAAGCCTTGTCTCCGGACGAGCTGCACTGATCTCCTCTGCCTTAAGGGGGGGGGGGGGGGAGTAGGTGTTTTCAAAGCCTTGTCTTCGGACAAGCTCAATCTCTCTAGACGATTTCAGTTCCCTCCTTCGTCTAAAAGGGGGGGGGGGGAGTGGGGTACCCGTACTCTACTCTTTGACTACATCATCACCAGAAACTTCAAACACTTGGCACAAACCTCATCACGAGAACAGCTACATCCTTCATGGACCTCTCAAAGCTTTAATCAAGTAAAGTCGTTCCGCATTCATTGCTGCTGGCCATAGTGATGATGCGGGAATACGAACACAATGACATCCAGCATCGAATCCAAAGCGCGCTATATAAGTATTAATGTTCAGTATTGGGGCGGATGAACCCAACTGATCATTCAAAAACCCAACAAGCATCGTTGGTAAAATGCAGCTGCCAATGATTTGTTCGGCATGTATCCTGAACAGTCATTCAGAAAACCCAGGTTCCACGCTGGTAAAACTTAGGGTGTACTTGCTCGGCTTGGCGACGCTGCGACGGGCTGACCGCGTCTTCGGCCCAGCAGAGTCCTCGGTCCGACAGCATCCTCGGCCCAGCAACTCAGCAACAGGAAGGTGGTCCGAAGCCTAAGTACCACGGCCCGGTCCAGACGCGAAGCCCACTTTGACGCAACCGACCTTGGCAAGGAAGGAATCCGCAAAGACTTAGGAAGCTTAGCCGCCTTAGAGATAGTATATATACTTGATGTAAAAGCCCTTGAGAAGGCATTGACAATCTTATTCACAACTTTGTACTCAAACACATTCAAAGCAATAAAAAACTACTTTCTCATCTCTTGTTGTCCTAGCTTACCCTAGAAGTCTCTGCTTCCTCTCGAACACTAACAAATCTAATTGTGCTAGCTTAGGCTCCCACAAATGTATAGACCTATAAAGAAGATTTTGACCTCCAAATTCATCATGTAACAAAAACTATTTAGTTTTCTATAATTGCTTCACAGTCGTACAATTATACATTTGCATTCGTTTATGTTAACTAGCTAATTAAAAATCATTAAGCCAAAATATATATCAAATTCATTGATAAAAAAAACCCCACGTGTAGCGTGGGTGTAAAATTCAGTCCATCTTCTTATTATATAAGTTTGTTGCGTCAAACATAATAATTAACAAGATCGTGACACATATTAAATTAATCGATCCGAGATTTTGACACGTGTAAATTATTTTTCCAATTAGACAACATATCAAATAAACAAATTTAATTGTATTTTCAGAATTAAAGTAACTAACTGATAAATATAAAGAATGCATGAGCAATATTCCAATCTAATCATATGTAAAAAAATTATGTACTCATGTATTTCAAAAATAAATAAATCCTACTTCGATTTGTAATTGTACTATCCGATGCTATGAATACATGAGAAATATCCCAATTTTATCTTATATAAAAATATATGTATTTATGTATTTCAAAAATAAATAAATCCTATTTCGGTTTGTAATTGTAAAATTCAATGCTTCACAACTTAATTTCAAAACGTGTTAATTTCAAACGTATTAATGTTTGAGAAATTTTGACTTATGCCACTATTGGCATGCCATTTTTCAATTATGCCACTGTTTTAAAATTATTACCAGCGTGCCACTGTTCACTTAAATAAAAAAAAAACAGATTTTTTTCTCTCTCTCATCTCTCTCATGCTCATCTCCCAGATCCAAATTTTTTTCTCTCATCCAAATTTCATTTTTTCTCTCTCTCTACCAGATCGCCATCATGAGATCGGATTTTACTATCACTGAATTAGATTCTCGACATCTCTAATTTCACTATCTCTGATCTCTGTCGCGATTTCCGTTAAGAAGATTTGAGAAGAAGAGAAGATTTGAGAAGATTTCCGTTAAGATTCGAGGAGGAGGAGGAGGAGGAGGAGGATGAGGAGGAGGAGGAGGAGGAAGAAGAAGAAGATCTGAAAGCAAATTCAAACAACAACGACTGTAATTTTTCGAGTTTGGGTTAACTATTATGCATTTAGGATATAGATTTGGGGGAGGGGATGGGGGTAGAGTTTTGCCTTTACATTATAAAACTGTTAAAAAAAAATTATAATGTTTTTAAAAGGTTTAGTAAAACTGTTAAAAAACCTTATAAAACTATTTAAAAACCGTGTAAAACTGTTTATAAGGTTTTTGTAAAGTTTTATAAGGTTTTTAAACAGTTTTATAAGGTTTTTAAACAATCTTATAAACCTTTTAAAAACTTTACAAACCTTATAAAAATCTTATAAACCTTTTAAAAACCTTATAAACCTTATAAATTATTTAATTGTTTAGTTTTTAATGACATGTAAAAAAGTCTTATAAAACTGTTTAAAAACTTTATAAAAAACGGGAAAACCCTAAAAATAACCAAAACCCAGATTTGACCAAAAAAACAACTGAAACCCAGATTTGACCAAAAAATAACCAAAACCTAGATCTGAACAAAAATCGGATCAAAAGCTCAAATTTATAACCCAAATTGAATAAAAAGCTTAGAATCACGACCAAAATCCAAATCAAAAACTCAAATTTCTAACCAAAATCGAATTTTAAAAAATAAAATTCATGGATTAAATGTGTTCTTCGTCTTCGTTTTCTTATTCTTCTTCCAATTCAGGAAATCAAAATCGATTGAAGGAATTTACAGAGATTTACATGGACGAAAGAGAATCGAAAATCCTAGATCCATAACCCAAATTCGATTTGCAATTTCAAAGAAGAGAATTTTGTGAGAAAAAAAATTTGGATCTGGGCGTGAGAGAGATGAGAGAGAATCTTATAAAAATCTTATAAACCTTTTAAAAACCTTATAAACCTTATAAATTATTTAATTGTTTAGTTTTTAATGACATGTAAAAAAGTTTTATAAAACTGTTTAAAAACTTTATAAAAAACGGGAAAACCCTAAAAATAACCAAAACCCAGATTTGACCCAAAAAAAAACCGAAACCCAGATCTGACAAAAAAATAACCAAAACCTAGATCTGAACAAAAATCGGATCAAAAGCTCAAATTTATAACCCAAATCGAATAAAAAGCTTAGAATCACGACCAAAATCCAAATCAAAAACTCAAATTTGTAACCAAAATCGAATTTAAAAAAATAAAATTCATGGATTAAACGTGTTCTTCGTCTTCGTTTTCTTATTCTTCTTCCAATTCAGGAAATCAAAATCGATTGAAGGAATTTACAGAGATTTACATGGACGAAAGAGAATCGAAAATCCTAGATCCATAACCCAAATTCGATTTGCAATTTCAAAGAAGAGAATTTTGTGAGAAAAAAAATTTGGATCTGGGCGTGAGAGAGATGAGAGAGAATCTTATAAAAATCTTATAAACCTTTTAAAAACCTTATAAACCTTCCAAAAACCTTATAAATTATTTAACTGTTTAGTTTTTAATGACATGTAAAAAAGTTTTATAAAACTGTTTAAAAACTTTATAAAAAATGGGAAAACCCAAAAAATAACCAAAATCCAGATTTGACCAAAAAAACAACCAAAACCCAGAACTGACCAAAAAATAACCAAAACCTAGATCTGAACAAAAATCTAATCAAAAGCTCAAATTTATAACCCAAATCGAATAAAAAGCTTAGATTTGTGACCAAAATCTAATCAAAAACTCAAATTTGTAACCAAAATCGAATTAAAAAAAAAAATTCATGGATTAAACGTGTTCTTCTTCTTCCTTCTTCGTCTTCCTCTTCTTCTTCTTCTTCTTCTTCTCCCAATTCAGGAAATCAAAATCGATTGAAGGAATTTACAGAGATTTACATGGACGAAAGAGAATCGAAAATCCTAGATCCATAACCCAAATTCGATTTGCAATTTCAAAGAAGAGAATTTGTGAGATAAATTTTTTTGGATCTGAGCGTGAGAGAGATAAGAGAGAAAATGAGTTTTTTTCCGTTAAGTCAGTGAACAGTGGCACGCTTGTAATGATTTTGTGAACAGTGGCATATTTGATTAAATTTTCGTGAACAATGGCATATTTGCAATTGCCCCTTAATGTTTCCAAATCCAAATCTTTAAGTTTTCTATAATGAGTTTTTCACTTTTAGTGTTTTGTTTCTTTTACATGTTATAAAATAATTCGAAAATTCAAATGAAATTGTAAGAACTAATTCAACAAGATTTCGAAGAAATAAACTAGCGAAATAGTAGAACAGTATATAACTCTAAGAGAATATGTTACTTTTCAAAAATTCCATTAAAAAAACATTTTAATATTATTGATATTTAGGTCAGTTATGTTATATTATAATTTACTATATAAGATTTAAGATTTGTTAGAGATCAAAAAAAAAATTTTAATATTAAGAATTTTGAGTTATAAAGTGTTTTAAAAACATTATAAGTGACATATTTGTTAAAAGATAATTCAACACTGGCAAAAAATACTTCAACAACCGCATTTTTGAAATTTACCCTTATATCAAAAATGAATTGAAAGAAAATAATTAATTTAAAAAAAGAGGTGATAAAATTTAATTGGAAATCAAATTAGATATTAAAAATAAGTGTTAAATTTATTTAATGCATGTTTTGATTTTTGTAACTTTCATGAATGGTTTAATTTACTATTTTTATTTTCCATATTTTGTTTTTTACGGATTGGAAAACTTTTTTTTATTAGAAACCCGCATATATGCGGGTCCTTTACCTAGTACTATATAAAAGTTGATGCTATAGCGCTCTAAAGGCGTCTACATAGGATTAAAAAATGCGATTCTATTGGTCGCCGTAAGTGATTAGGATTAAGTTAATTTTCTTTTCTTGTTGATAAGAACTTTTCCTTTTTAAAAAAAGTTTAGTTTTTTATGTTTTACAAACTTTTCCATTAAAAATAACATATGTATTTTGGTACTAGGAATTGGAAAGTTTTAACTTTTTTTGCTACATATACAAAGAGAAAAATTATTAAACCCATAATTTTTTCATATAGCCCATAAAAAAAATTGTTAACAAAAAAACCCTACCCACTATCTTTATGTTTTGTTATATATGTAACATGAAGGTGAGTCCTACACTACAAGAAAACAGGATAAATCCCGACAGAAATTATGATGGATTGAATTTCATAGGTAATTTCTGACGGAATACCGATGGACTAACGACGAACCATAAACTATCGACGTTCCGTCAGAAATTCGTCATATTATTCCAACAATTCAACTCTGTCGGTATATGGTTGGAGGTTACCGAGGGAATTCTAACGTGTTACTGATAATTTACCATTAAATCAGATTTTTGAAGTAGTCGTCGGAAATCCGTCAGAATTTTCCAACGGCTTTATGACGGCTACAATTTCTTTTATCATTCAATCAGATTTTTGAAGTAGTCATCGAAAATTCGTCGGAATTTTCCAACGGCTTTATGACGGTTACATCATAAATGTTGTTTCGAATTTAGGGTTTCTTTTACAATTTTCCGTAGATATAGGTAAACATCATCTAATGCATCTACATCCTCTAGCATGCAAAATTATGCATTAGCTTCATTTATATGTGTTTTGTAAAAAAATTAAGATTAAGATTTCTAATGGAGTGTAGTATATATATAAGTTATAGGAAATGCTTTGTGAAGATGTATAAGTGTAATTTGTCAAAGTATAAAACTATATAAAACATTGTTAGTTTGATTTATTTACATATTCTAAGATTGAAATATGTAATTTACGGGGTACTAAAAATTTTTTACTAGGTTCCAAACCCTAAACCCCAAATATACCCTAAATTCATTGGAAAGGCGTCGGAAATTTCCGACGGACTTCTGAGGGATTTAATTTTTTTCGTTTTGTTTAGGCGGAAATTTTTTTAAGACACCGACGGATTTAATTTTTTTCATTTTGTTTAAGCGGGAGAGTTCACCGCCAAAACGAATTTTTTTTAAGCCACCGACGGAATTCCGACAAAAATGGCCATCAGAAATTCTCCATTAATACAAAAAATTATACTCTTTATCTTCATTTCTATAACTTTCTCTCTCTCTCTCTCTAAAACGATTTATCCTTCTTCTCTCTACTATAATCTGTCATTGACAGCACAAATCTCATGGATTCTCTATACCAATCCCCTCAAATCATGTCAAACACGTAAGTTTAATAGTTTTTCTTTGTTTTTCAAGGTTTTAGTTATGTAAATGTGTATTAGATATTGTTGTTTCTATTCTTATTTCATTATTTTGAGAAGAAGATGAAAGAAGAATCAAAAGATTCAAGAAAAGAAAGAGGTGAATGACGTTCAAGAAACAAAAGAAGTGGAAAAGGTTGTATTTGTATAAAAATTAGTAATAGTGTAGTAGTATTTGTATTTGTAGTTTTTAAATGTGTAGTTGTATCAATATGTAGTTTTTTTTTATAAATTAGTATTAATGGTTTTAAATGTGTAGTTAATTTTAATTGAATTAGTATTAATTGTTTTAAATTAGTATTAATAGTTGTATAAACATTTTTTCTAGATCAAATCTGAAAAATGTTTTTTTATAGATCAAATCTGAAAAATGTTTTTTTTTATTATTTATATATTGTCTGTTGGAATTTCATCGGCCAATCTTCCTGACGGCCGTGAATCGTCGGAATCTCGTTGGAAATTTACCATCAGTATTCTGTCAGAATGTTCCGATGACTTTATATGTTATTCCGACAACGTTATTCCAACGGATTATATTCGTCATAATGTCATCGGAATATGCCCTTTCCAACGGAATAGTAACGGATATGCCTCTCAGAATTATTAATGTTTTCTTGTAGTGCTAGGGTTTAGCTAGCTTTATGTCTCTTTATATATTTATTATCGTGTTAACACTTTTCATGTTCTTAACTCATATTTTAATAGTTTTTATTATTCTTTTGATAATTTCATTATACATGTATGTTGATTCTTAACGTAATCATATAATATTACTAACGATTGCTAACGATTTTGGTTACTGTTTTTCTTTTTCTTTTGAAGATTCGTTAAGGTATCGGTATGTGATAAATTAATGATTTTTGGTCTTTCTGTTTATGTTCTTTGTTTTAGATTCATCTTTTGTTGAAGTTACTATTAGGTTTTTCTTCTCCTTTTCTTTTTGATATGTCGTTCAGATCTTGGAGATTATCTCATCTCGTTCTCTACCTGTATAGATCGATTAGTATTTTTTTTTTTGGTTTTAATGTTAAGAGGTTTGTGTTATTTATGTCTTTTAATTATATATAGATCCTTTATTCTAACATGAATATTCGTTTAAAATATTTTAGATATGTCCTTGAGTTGCTTTGTAATATCAATGTTTAAGACTTAAGAGATGAAAACTCCAATATTTGTTATTCATTCGGAGTCTATGTCATCTCTTTGTACTTACCTTTTAATTGCTTACTAAATTAGGTTTCTCTTCATCTGTTGTTTTCAACCGAACGTTGAAATATACTATTGGTGTTATTTTACTTGATGCAGCGATTGCGATTGTAAAAGAGTAAAATAGCAACATCAAAGATAAAGCTTTTGTTGAATATTGTCGATGATGTAGTCGCAGGTATTGTTAGTAACGTCTCTTACGGTCGCTGGAAACTTTAGCGAAAGCTTATGGGTTGCGTGATCACCAGAGCGGCGGCACCTCTCTTTCTCTGCTACGACATCTCCCACTGTCATTTTGCTATGCTGCAGTCGTAGACTTCTACGCAGTGACATGTTAAAAAAAAAACATACCTTCTCTATTGATTTTTTTCTTTAGGTCTACTATATGATTTTCTTTTTTTATCTTTCATAATTATGTTTTATGTTGTGGTATCGTTTTTATGTAAGTTGTTTCTGATCATCAATTTTTTTGATTATTTATGCTTTTGAGTTCGATTCTCACCATTGATTGTTTCTTATTTTGTGAGAAAGTAGTTTCGACTTGTGGTGGTGCTTTAAGAAGCTATGGTCAAAGGACAGAGACACAACATAATGGACTCGGGATAGTTATTATTTGGTCTTTGTCCAAACCCGGCATATTATTGGGATTGATTGGGAGAATAAAGTATTGGTTGGTGCAGAGGATGTCGAAATAATATCAAGGTGAAGGTGAAGATAAGATAATGTTGAATTTGTAATAAAAAAAATCCATCATAGTGTTTTGGGTCTTTGCACATCTGTACACCGTTCTTGAATTTGTATTAAATTAATAAGAAGGTGAAGATAAGATAATGTTGGGGGTATATCAGATATTGATATGTAAAATATCCTCCTATGTTTATCTAAGAAGGCATATACTGTAAAATTGTGGAAAAGTTAGTGATGAAGACTAATAATTGGATCGTTGGTGACTCTTTTGATTGATTGATCTTAAATTGTAGATTACACATTTAATTGTTTGGGTTTCTTCAGTTGCTAACAAACTGGAATTTATTTGGTTAACTCAAAATCTTAATCGTAAGTCAAGTCTAAAAAATATATTAAAATCATTTATAAACAAAACCCCACGCGTAGCGTGGGTGAAAATCTAATCTATATTATATAAAAGTTGATGCTAAAGCGCTCTAAATGCGTCCACATAGGATTTTAGAAACTCGATTCTATTGGTCCACGTCGTTAGTTAGTTTTGTTTGTTTTTTGTCTTTTTTTAAAAAAATGTTTGATAATTACAACTAACTAAAAAATTACCCGCGTTATACGCAGGATAAAATAATATCGAATAAAATCAATTGTTTTATTTAAAAAAAAATATTATGAAGAATAATTATACATAACCTAAGACCTAATTTATATATTTCAAATTTGCGATTATTTTGCATACAAATGCGTTCCACCCGTAAAATTATTAAACCAACAAATTTCATTAATAATTATATTTTTACTTGTATGAAGGTGCATTTGTGAAAAATTAAAAACATCTACTTGTCAAACAAAACAACACATGTAAAAACATATTTTTACATGCTCACATATTTTCCAAAGATAATAAATAGTTTTCTTTTATTTAATCAATTTTTTTGGTATATATGTTAAATTTTTGTTCACATTTAATTCTATGATTTAAATCTATAATTTTGAAATATTTTAATTTTGGCATGTTGAAAATTTCAAAATATTTTAATTTTGGCAAGTTTAGGAAGATTCAAATGTGTTTGGTAATTAGAGTTATAGTAATCAAAATAAGTATATTTGAAATTAAATGTGTTTGACAATGAGTATAAGAGAATGAAGTAAATAAATAAAAATAAAGAGGAGAAAAATTGCTCCCAAAATGCTCCTCAAATAATATATAGGACTAGATTTTGACCCACGCCAAGCGTGAGAATATAAATTTGAGTTTATTGTAGAATAAAAATATATTGTTTTAAATGATGCATACCAAAAAAATATTAGATAAATAATTATGTCCACTAAAAAAATTATTCGATCGATTTTTGAATCTTGAGTGTCTTAATATGTGATAGGTTTTGCGTTTTAAGTGTATGAAAGAAATTGATTTACAATAACGAAACTAAAAAGCATAACATTATCTTGTAATATATGACAAAGAATGTAATCTAGTGATATACATCTTATATTTACAAAAACAAATATTTTTCAATAACTCTATAAAATCTGTTTAAACTCAACTTTATAACTAACCAAAATACTACTAATTGAATTGGTTTGAGTTTTCTCGTATGATAATGGATTTGGTAAGTATATATTTTGTCATTAATGCCGCATATATATTAGAAATATTGAAATATGTAGATATTTCCACTATGCCAAATTGAAATATTTTGATTGGTTGATTTAATTAATGTGTTTCTTAAGATCCTCTTTGAATGACACCTAAGATTAATATGTTCCTTAAGACTCTCTTTGAATGACACCTATGATTTTTAACTTTTAGTGTCTTCTCTATTAATATATATAGGATATCTTATATTTCCTTTTTATTTTAAATATTGATGTTAATAAAATTAAAAACGATTTTTTTTAAAAAAATTGATATTTCCTTTTTTAAGATTTTTTGAAGAAACTATAAATATCACTAAACATAGACAAAAAGTTCCTATTACTCTTAGGAAAAGGAATTTTTATAGTTCTTAACCTCCTAAAACTACCACCTATATATATGATCGTTTGGAGGAGTTGCAGCAGATCATATATATGATCGTTTGATTTCTAGCTGTCTAACAGGTTTTTTAATATATTGTATTCTTTTGTTTCGGTTTCTTTTATATGTTATATTCAACCTGTTTATATATTTTATTACCACATTGACGTTGATAATTTTGTTGACTATTTTATTATTTATCATGGTATATCTATTTCTCATGTTTTTGTAGCTCACACCTTTTTGAAATTCACTCAAGGTCACTACGAGTTCGATTACTAGATGCTTTTGGCAGAGGAGGAGTTGCATCGGATCATCATTCTGAGGCTTCGTGTAACTCCGCGAACCAGAAATGGGGATTCTGGTGGTCGTGTCGAGCGACACATGCAGTGTGTCGATCAACACGATGGTTTTTGTTGGTGTCGATCGACACATCCTTGGTGTCGCTCGACACATGTTTTATCTGAACCGGGTTAATTAGATTTTTAATCGCAGTTTTGTGTCGGTTTTCTGTATTAAAAGGCCTAGGGCTGCATGCAGCTTCTCCCAGCCGTCGTGATTAGAGTTTGAGCAGAGAAAATCCTTGTGAGAGAGAGAGAATTCGTGGTTTGAGAGAATTGTTGCAAAGAAATTCTCACAAAACCGTTTTCCTTGAGTTCTAGAGGCGTAGGGATAGTTGTCCTTTGTGGTTATCCGTTTCATTCCTAAGCCAAGGTGAGTTGTGACCGCGGTTTCTAGGCGATGAGGATATTCAGTGATATTTTGGTGATTGATTGTTAATGTGAAATTGTATGATGCTGATTTTGTGATGTTGTGGATTGGATTCTCGTATATGACGTGTTTTTATTGCAGGTTTTGCGACTCGTGTAACCCGAATCGAGTCTTGAGAGGAGAAAGACTCGATTCTGCGTTTCAGTGAGGCGTGTCAATCGACACCAGGAGGGTCTCGCTCGACACAAATATTTGCAGAGTGTCGATTGAGACCTGTGTGGTGTCGCTCGACACAAAGTTTTTGGTCATGTCGATCGACACCTCTGTGGTGTCACTCGACACGCATCTTTGTTTTCCCGAAACGTGTTGACCTTATATCATTGAGTTGTGTTATGTGTTGTATTGTGTTTTTATTAATTATTTGAGCCTGCTTGTTACGCCGATAGGGGGAATGACCAGCTCACTAAGTATTTGTTAAATACTTACCCAATTCTTATTTCCATGTGTTGCAGGTAAAGAAAAAGTGTGATCGCGGAATCGAGGCATTAGGAAGAGGATGATAGGGTCTATCGTGTTTGGTTGTTTAGTCTGGCGAACCCGTTGTCTTAGGTTGCAAGATTTATTTATTCATTCATTCATGAATCTAGTGTTTGATTTGTATTTGAAGTATTTTGGACTATCAATTGGTATTGTATGGATTTATTGGATTATCTGGTTGGTTGAATGATTTAAAGTTTTTCCGCAGTAGAAATTATTAGGTTTAAAAAAAAAAAGCCTGGTTGTTTCATTTTGGTATCAGAGCCTAAACGGTTTTAGGACAATGGAATTTGGTGTCTGAAACTATGTGTTTACATTGATTTTTGTGTTTAGTCATTTTGATAGAGTCTTAGTATCATCCTCTTCGGCTTTTGAAAATGATACCGCGGTAAGTTTTGTGATTGATTGGGACTTCTTGTAGCTTATTGTCCTGTTCTGTGTGAGTGCAAAGAGATGGACGCCAGAGCTTGAGGTCATGGACGTGGTAGAGGTCATGGCAGAGGTCGTGGACGTGGTCGTGGACCAGTGGTAGAGTCGTCTTCGAGTGCTACGCATGCGTCAGAGACTCCTACGCATCAGGTGGGATCCGGGGGCGAGGCCAGTGGTAATGCTAGTGAAAGTGTTGTGGGCGTTGGGAGAGGCGCTGGTATGGCTGGCAGAGGAGCGGGCCCAAGTGTGGGTGTTGTTCTAGCTCAAGATCGCTGAGAGCATATGGAGGGCTTTATGGCGCAGTTGTTGGAGTGGTTTCCGGCGGCAGTTCTGGTTCAGGCTTTAGTGGTGCCTCCAGTGGCAGAGGTGCAGCAGCGGGCTGTGGTTGCAGAGGTGCGTCCGTCTTACCTGGAGATGGTGAGTCAGATGCGTCAGATGAGTACGGCATTCTTTTCGGGTGGTGTTAGCTCCGAGGATGCGGATGAGTGGCGTATGCGCGTAGAGCGCAATTTTCGCTCGGTTTGTTGCCCTGATGAGTACAGAGTAGAGTTGGCGATCCACTATCTGAGTGGTGATGCTTACGCGTGGTGGAGAGATATTGAGGCCAGGAGGCCTGGTGCAGTGTGGACCTGGGGGGAATTTATGGCTTAGTTCTATGCCAAATATGTTCCCTAAGAGGCTCTAGATCGTCTTGCGACGAGATTTGTGGATTTGGTTCAGGGAGATCGTTTAGTGCGCGAGTACGACGCTGAGTTTAGTCGGTTACTAGCTTATGCGGGCGCAGGAATGGTCGATCAACAGACGCAGGTCCAGAGGTTCTTGAGGGGACTACAACCAGATTTGCGGACCAGATGCAGAGTGACTAAGTACGCCTTGAGGACAAAGCTGGTAGAGGTTGCTGCAGGGATCGAGGAGGATATGAGGAGTTAGACTGCGGTAATGGTTCCAGTGGCAGCTGCTCCGGCGGCCCAGCCGCGAAGGCAGCATCAGCAGGGGAGTTCTGGTTCTGGCTAAGGCGGTAAGCCTACGCAGGGTCAGAAGAGGAGGTGGGATGGCATTTCCAAGGCGAGTTCGGGGACTCATGCGTGTTTTGGATGTGGGAGCACTGAGCACAGGGTGGCGAGCTGCCCAAAGGCCTCGAAGGAGGCTAAGGTTTGCTTCCATTGTAGAGAGCCAGGGCATATCAGGCTGATGTGTCCTAAACTCTAGCAGATGGCTATTGCTGCAGTCCAGCCAGTGATACAGGTGGTGGCAATGCAGCTGTTGGGTCAGATTGGAACGCCACCGCGAGTCTTTTCACCGGGAGAGGTGGGGCAGGGACAGCATAGCGGCGCGTCGATCACAGGTAAAATCGTAGACTCAGACTTCCTAAATTCTTTAGTTGGTGAATTGTTGTTTATTTCTTCTATTTTGCTTGTGATAGTCTAGTGAATTGTGTAGGGACCTTGTTAGTGGGAGGTTTTGAGTCCCATGTGCTTTTTGATTCTAGAGCATCCAACTGCTTTATTAACCCAGAGCATGCCGAGAGCAGTGGCATCCGTAGCAGCGCTGGTGAGGATTCGGGTTTGGTCAAGGTGGCTGGAGGTGAATTCCTGGCTACATCGGGCCGTGCTAGAGCAGTTGATGTTCAGATTGCTGGGCAGTCGATGCTAGCAGATTTAGTGATTAGTCCGTTGGAGTTGTACGACGTTATCCTTGGGATGGATTGGTTGTCGTTCTATAGAGTTCATCTGGATTGTTTCCAAGGCAGAGTGGTCTTCGAGCGGGATACAGAGAGGTTGACATTTCAGGAAGTGAGACCGACTTCTGGAAGTCTCGTGTAATCTGCGGTTCAGGCAGTGCAGATGATCTAGCGTGGATGGAAGGCTTATTTGGCAACAATTTCTATGCCAGAGTCTGTGAGTAAGGTTGCGGTGAGTGAGATTCAGGTTGTTCGGGATTTCGAGGATATCTTTCAGTCGTTACAGGGATTACCGCCGTCTCAGTCTGATCCATTTACGATTGAGCTAGAGCCCGGGACAACGCCTATATCCAAGGCACCTTACAGGATGGCTCCAACAGAGTTGGCAGAGCTAAAGAAGCATTTAGAGGATTTGCGAGTAAGGGCTTTATTCGTGCGGGTACTTCACTGTGGGGAGCGCCCGTGTTGTTTGTGAAAAAGAAGGATGGCAGTTTCTGGTTATGCATCGATTACAAGGGACTCATTGCGGTCACAACTCACCTTGGCTTAGGAATGAAACGGATTCATGTACACCTTAGTGCCCATCTCTGCCTGAAATGCTCCCCAAAACTCTGAAGCAAATCTCGGATCCCGGTCTGACACAATACTTGCTGGCACTCCATGCAGCCTCACATTTTCCTTCACAAACTTCTTAGCCAACACAGCCGCTCCGTCTGTCTTCTTGATGGCCAAAAAGTGTGCAGACTTAGTCAACCGATCCACAATCACCAAGATAACATCGAAGGTCCGCGAGTTAGGTAACCCCAATACGAAATCCATCGTGATCATATCCCACTTCCACTCTAGAATGGGTAAACTCTGCAACAAACCACTCGAAACCTTATGCTCTTCCTTAACCAAGATTGATGGGCAGTCCGAGAGGACGATTCACACTTTAGAGGACTTACTGCGGATGTATTGGAATGGAATGGCTCCTTTTGAGGCTTTGTATGTGAGGCCATGCAGGGCACCCCTATGCTGGACCCAATTGGGGGAGCGGAGTATTCTTGGGGCTACTTATGTTCAAGAAACGACAGAGAAGTTTTGAGTTGTGAGACTGAACATGAAGGAAGCTCAGGATAGGCAAAAAAGTTATGCAGATAAGCGGAGGCGAGAGCTTGAGTTTGCAGTGGGAGATCGTGGGAGATCATGTTTCGATGTTGAGGAAGTGCCAATATGAATTGGAGGAGTTAATGGCTAAGATTCCCGAGGATCTTCGGCCTGATTTGTCGGTTCCAACAGTTCATGTGAGGATTCTCGAGAGGAGGGTCAAGGAGTTGCGTCGGAAGAAGATTCCACTGTTGCGAGTTTTGTGGGATTGCGCTGGTTGTGAGGAGGAAACTTGGGAGCCTGAAGCAAAGATGAAATTGAAATTCGGGAAGTGGTTGGACAAGCAGGTCGCCGTTTGAGCTTTATTTCTCTTTGTAGTCCCAGTTTCAGTTTTTAGCATGCGTTGCTTTTGTTGTATTTTTGTTTTGTTGTAAATGTAACGATTGTACTTTTTGGAGATTTATAAGATGGTGTTCCTTATATTTCTGTGTTATAAGATATGTGTTCTTATTTTGTGGATATTTTTATTATCACACTAGGCAATTTAATCGTAGATATTTATGGGCATTCTAAAATTTATACAAATAACTCATTATATGGAGACGGTGGTACTCCAGAGTGCTTACCTAGGACGGTGGTTTCAAGCGTAAGTACTGAGAGATGGTGGTACTCTCGAGGGGACGGTGGTACTCTCGAGGGGACGGTGGTTTCCCTAGTTGTTATGGCTCGAGGGATGAGTTCCTGAGAGCGAGGGTGTGTGTTAATGAGTTAAGGGTGACAAATGTCTAGGAACGTGCGTATAAATAGATGATTAGAGGTGAGCCTTGGAGATCAGGTGAGGATCTCGGGTGGTATTAACCGGTTGGAGTTAGGATTTGGTCTTGATAGACGGGTTATGAGGATTCGAGGACGAATCCAGTTTAGTGGGGGAGAATTGTAACATCCGCGAACTAGAAATGAGGATTATTGTGGTCATGTCGAGCGACACAGGCAGTGTGTCGATCGACATGATGGTTTTTGTTGGTGTCAATCGACACGTCCTTGGTGTCGCTCGACACGTGATTTTTCTGAACCGG
Organism: Draba incana; assembly: GCA_963576765.1. Lineage (NCBI taxonomy): Eukaryota > Viridiplantae > Streptophyta > Magnoliopsida > Brassicales > Brassicaceae > Draba > Draba incana. The sequence goes on along the minus strand of OY755212.1, from coordinate 19,785,722 downwards.
GTTAATTTGATTTTTAATCGCGGTTTTGGCTCAGTTTTCTGTATTAAAAGGCCTAGGGCTACGTGCAGTTTCACCCAGCCATCATGATTAGAGTTTGAGCAGAGAAAATCCTTGTGAGAGAGAGAGAATTCGTGGTTTGAGAGAATTGTTGCAAAGAAATTCTCCCGAAACTGTTTTCCTTGAGTTCTAGAGGCGAAGGGATCGTTGTTCTTCGTGGTTAGATCGTTTTTCTGTTCGTGTGAAGCCTTGTAGAGGCTGTGATCGTGTTCTCCTTGCTGTTTCAATCTGAATCTGTTTTATTCCTAAGCCAATGTGAGTTGTGACCGCGGTTTCTAGGCGATGAGGATATTCGGTGATATTTTGGTGATTGATTGTTAATGTGAAATTGTATGATGCTGATTTATTGATGTTGTGGATTGGATTCTCGTATATGACGTGTTTTATTGCAGGTTTTGCGACTCGTGTAACCGGAATCGAGTCTTGAGAGGAGAAAGACTCGATTCTGCGTTTCAGTGAGGCGTGTCGATCGACACCGGGAGGGTGTCGCTCGACACGAATATTTGCAGAGTATCGGTTGACACCTGTGTGGTGTCGCTCGACACAGAGTTTTTGGTCATGTCGATCGACGCCTCTATGGTGTCTCTCGACATGCAGCTTTGTTTTCCCGAAACGTGTTGACCTTATATCATTGAGTTGTGTTATGTGCTGTATTGTGTTTTTATTGATTATCTGAGCCTGCTTGTTACGCCGGTAGGCGGGACGACTAGCTCACTAAGTATTTGTTAAATACTTACGCAACTCTTATTTCCATGTGTTGCAGGTAAAGGAAAAGTGTGATCGTGGAATCAAGGCATTAGGAAGAGGATGATAGGGTGTATCGTGTTTGGTTGTTTAGTCTAGCAAACCCGTTGTCTTAGGTTGCTAGATATATTTATTCATTCATTTCTGAATCTGGTTTTGATTTCTGTTTGAAGTATTTTGGACTATCAATTGTTATTGTATGGATTTATTGGATTATCTAGTTGGTTGAATGATTTAATGTTTTTCCGCAGTAGAAATTATTAGGTTAAAAAAAAAAAAGCCTGGTTGTTTCATTTCGTCTCCTTTTTCCCTCTCTGCGAAGGAAGAAGACGGCCCGAAGTTGCCGATCAAGTGCAAAAGAAATAAATTAATCACAAGTACTCTGCTTTACGTGAGTAACGTCCCTTATCTTGGAGACATCATTGAATGTAATTGAAAATCCTTCCTTCCATTCTCTATCTTCATCAATTTGATTTTTTTTTTCAATTTTCAAAATGGTTTTTTTTTGTCAACAGACTCTATATTAAATCACATTTGGTCGTTGGAAACATCCCAAAATTGGGTACGCCGTCATTACAAGAATGAGGAATATAAACTAGCTCAAAGGAAATAAAAAGTTCTCTAAGTTCTGCGAAGTGATCTAGCTCATACTGGAAAGCTGGCCAGTCTATCGGATCGTCGGTCATCGTCAATAGGTTTGAGCAATCCATCTCAAATCGAGCACTAAGTATACGTTTCCGAATAAGACAATCCATCACCCAGAGGAGTCCCTCGAACTCTGCATGTAGAGGTGCGAGACTTCTTCGGCATCCCTATTTGCCGTTGTGTATCAGACCTGATGTGTCAGTGAGATACCATCTGAGACCGCTAGTGGGCCCTTGATTTGCCCAAGATACGTCCAATTGGCTGATCGGGATGTGTGGATGCTCGGATTGGATGGTATATTAATTCTCGGTAGTATCTCCTTCCTCTCCTTCGTCTTCTTCTCTAGCTAAAATCGCACCTCGCCAACTTTCTTCCTCTAACTGGGCTAATTGGAGTGTAATCGGGGCTGTTACATTTTTTCCATTGAAGAGCTTGTCATTCCTAGCCTTCCAGATGAACCAAATGATCCACGGGAATGTATCCCTTTTTGGTTTGAGGAGACCCCTTTCTTTTGCCCTCCAAAATAGGAAATCCATATTTTGATATAGGGATATACTCGAGAAATAACTCGGAATGGACGGATAGTCCGATAAGGCCCACACCTGTAGGGCCGGGGGGTACTCGAAAATCATATAATTAATTGTTTGCTCTGGTGCACCACATTTGGGACAACTCTTACCGTTTCCAAAGTGCCGGTAAGTCAATCGTTGGCAAGTGGCGATACACCCCGTTAAGGCTTGCCACATAAAGTGTCGAAGCTTTCCGGGGGTATTGATTTTCCACACTTGGCTCAGCAGGCCCGTGATGCTTGGCTCTGATATCTGTTGGGTTTGTAGTCTTCTTTGGTTTGTGTTGTGTAGTAGCTCATATCCAGATTTAACCGTATACATTTCTGATTTTGTATAACTCCACGCATGGCCGTCTAGGGATAAAGTTCTACTAGGTTTCATCCCCATAATTAGGGTGACGTCCTCGGGATGGAATAATTCCCGGATTCTTGTATGGTTCCACTTTGGTGAGTTATGTAACATGAGGTCTTTAACCATAAGATGGGGATTTCGCCGGATATGTCTTTCTAGGAGTCTTGGTAAACGAGCCGGTTTGTCTGAAATCCAAGGTTCACTCGAAGTCTTGGTATTATATCCAGAGCATATAGTCTTCTGAAGGCCTAGTCTGAGCAGAGGTTTAGCCGCCATAATGCTAGTCCAACCATACAAGGGGGATCTGGCCTTACGATCTACCATTGGGGATAATTGGTGGTAGTATCGTCCACGTAATACTCTAGCAAGGAGGGATGTTGGAAAATTGATCAACCTCCACAATTGTTTTGCAAGGAGGGCTAGGTTAAACTCTTGAAGATCTCAGAATCCTAGACTGCCTGAGTCTTCAGAAGTACAAATCTTATCCCAGGCGATCCAATGTAATCCTCTACTATTTTGGCGGAAACTCCACCAAAAGTCGGATATTGCGCTCCTGAGTTTATCTGTGATACCCTGAAGGAGTAGAAAACACGACATAACGTAAGTCAAAAGGGCTTGTGCCACTGATTTTACCAGAACATCTTTCCCTCCTTTGGAAAGGAATTTTGCAGACCAAGTGTTAATACAGTAGTTAAGGCGATCTTGAACATAAGCGAATACTTTTTTCTTTGAGCCACATATTTGTTCTGGTAGTCCTAAGTACATGCCCATGCCTCCTTCGCTTGTTATGCCGATGGCCGTCTTAATTTTTCTTTTGATCCGATGATCAACTTTATTCCTAAAAAATAGAGAAGATTTGTTTGGGTTTAGTTGTTGACCAGATGCATCGTCATAGGTTTACAGAAAAAGAGACTATCGTCAGCAAAGAGGAGATGGGAAACTCTCGGACTTGCTTGAGCAATTCGTAATCCTGTAATACGAGATTCTTCTTCTGCTCCTTTGAGCAGGGAGATGAGAGCTTCCGTGCATAGTATGAATAGAAAATGAGATAGGGGATCTCCTTGTCTAATTCCCTGGGACGGTTTAATTCTTCCTTTCGGCACTCCCGTTATCAAAACTTGATACGATACTGATGATATACAAAATTTGACCCATTTATCTGAAAACCCTAATTTTAGCATAATGGCTTCGAAGAAACTTAATTCTACCCGATCGTATGCTTTACTCATGTTGGTCCTTAAGGCATGAAAGTTCTCTTGAGCGAGTAAAATATTATCCGTTATTTGACGTCTAGCTATAAAGGCCGATTGTGTCTTCGAAATAAGGTTCGGGAGGGTCTTTTTTAACCGGCTACATAGAATCTTTGATATGATCTTGTAGCTGACGTTACACAAACTGATTGGCCTGAATTATGTCATCGCCCGCGGTCTGTTTATTTTTGGAATAAGACATATGTTTGTTTGATTCAGTCGTGGATCAAAGGAACCAGTGTTGAAGAAGTCTTTCACTAGTTTTATTATGTCTTGGCCCACCACATGCCAGAATCTCTGATAAAATCGACTTGTCATACCGTCGGGACCCGGGGTCTTGTCTGGATTTATGTTGAACAAATCATCCTTGATCTCGGCTTCCGTTGGATCGGCAATGAGTCGTTCATTATCAGTCTCTGAAACCTTCTCGGCAACATACCAGAGTGAGTCATCCAAGTCTTGAGGCTCTGAAGTGGTAAAGAGCATCTCAAAATAATTAGTAGCAACTTTTGTAACGCCTTTTTCACCCAATGACCGTGCTTATCCTTTAAGCAGATTATACGGTTTCGAGCTCTTCTTTGTTTGGTTGTAGCAAGGAAAAAGCTTGAATTTCTGTCCCCGTAGCAGTACCAAGTGACTCTACTCTTTCAGTGCCAATATAATTCTTCTTCTCGAAAGGCGTGGAGGAGTTTTATTCGGATTTCTTCCACGTCCTCGAGGGTGGAGTCATCATCATCGTTAGCTTGGTCTAATTGTTCTTTGAGCTCCTCAATTAGTTTGCCTGAGTTAGTGACCGTCGATTTCCTCCATCTCGAAATGTGTGACCGGCATGAGGATAATCTTTGGTAGAAATCTCTATGTGGGATTCCACTTGAGATGCCCCATCCTGTAGCCACTGTTTCTTTAAATCCGGGTTTCCCGATCCATCTTTTATTGAAACGGAATTTTTTCGCTTGTGTTGAATTGTGGATCGGACTCTTGCTACCACTGGTCTATGGTCGGAACCCCAAAGTTTTTGATACTCCACCAAAGTGTGGGAAAAGAGGGTATGCCATTCTTCATTACCTATAGCTCGGTCTAGACGACATTTTACCTTTGTTTTTACATTACCAATTTTACGTCGTCCAACCCACGAGAGTGGGTTCCCCGTGTGTGGGTAATCAACCATTCCACAATTATCTAACATAGTTCGAAATGGTATAAATGAGGATTCCGGTCGACTTTGTCCGCCTCGTTTTTCATGATATTCGGTGATCTCATTGAAGTCTCCAATCATGAGCCAAGCATTTTGCCATATTAGACTCATTCTCGTTAGGCTTTCCCACACACGTTCTCGGTATTCAACTACCAGATCGCCATACAGGAAGGTCATAAAGATTTTATGTCCTTCAAAGATAGATTCCACATCTATCATACGATCATCCAAATAGGAGATTACTTCTTTTGGTTCATCCATATAAAATAAGGCTAAACCACCGCTTTTACCCCGTGGTTCCACTGTAGCGACATGGTCATAACCAAAAGATACTTGCAAATCTTGTAGAACTTTACGCTTATTTTTTTGTCTCTGATAAAAATAAGAAATCAGGCCGGAAACATCGATGTAATTCTTCTAGATGGTCTTTCATCAATTCGGTTCCCACCCCTTGACAGTTCCACAATAGTACGTTCATTTTACGGGAGGATAATGGCGATTAAAATTGCTTAGCAAAATGCTAGATTTTATTATCTCAACTCAACTCGTAGACGCAGTTCAGACTTCCGGTTAGCTGATAACCGAGACAGGGGAGGGCGAGCTTTCAGATCTGTTGTTGCCAGCACATTAGTAGCTCTAATTTGTTGATGTTTTTTGGCGTTTCAACAACAGATGCGTCGTTGTTGTTGTTGTTGTTTTTTTTTTCTTCGTCAATCTTAAGATTATACTCCTCAAAGAGGGAATTTTATTGAATACGGTTAATTGCTCTCTTAACCATATGCTTGAATACAATCTCAATGTATACCATATGCTTGATAAACAGAAGGTTCATACACATCCTATAGCATAAAGCTAGAAGGAGAAATTCTTCGGTTTTGTAACTCCTTGACAAATCCACTTCTTTTTCACTTTTACATAGCCTGAGCTAGAGAGACAAAATGCTTTAGAGAAAAGCTTTAACTCCTGTGAGAGCCTAAACTAGCACAATTAAATTTGTAAGGGTTCGTGAAGAGGAAGAGATATCTAGGGTTAGCTAAGGTCGCAAGAGATGAGTAAAAGCTTTTCTATATTGCTGTGTAAAAGTTTTGAGTACAAGATTGTCAATGAATTTGCGAATACCCCCTTAGGGTTTGTACAAAGAAGTATATATAACTTCCTAAGTCGGCTAAGCCTCCTAAGTCTTCGCGGAGTCGGTTGCACCAAGTGGGCTTCGTGTCTGGACCGGGCTTCAGGCTATCTCTATGTTGTTGGGCTGTAGGCTGCGCTGGACCGTTGACGTAATCAGCAGCCGAGGAGAGGACACGATCGGTCATTGGGCCGAGGCCGTGGTCGGTCATGAGGCCGAGGTCGTGGTCGGCCGTGAGGCCGAGGTCATGGTCGGCCGTGAGGCCGAGGCCGGGGTCGGCTCCGTCGTGCCGAACCCGTCTTCACTCGTGAAGCCTTGTGCGGCCTTCTGCCTTGCCCAGACACCTTCCACAACTACCTGCTTTGCTCCGCGTAAAGACCTAGATGCTATTCCGCCTTGTTAATTGGGAGTCCGGAGGGTCATTTCTGTAGCCATCCGTCTTTGAATGTTAATGTTGAGTGGGTGAAAACCGACCCCAACAGTTAGCCCCCTAGCTCGGTAGTGTTAGAGATAATAGTGCCAAGTTAAAGTTGCGTTGGATATCAGCATTACCGTTTAAAGTCAAGGTGTTCGCCTATCCTTTCTCACAATAGTAGAGAGTGACTTTATGCAGGAGGTTTTAAGATTCCGTAAGCGTTTTGAAGATTTTAAGACTTCTTGCTTCATTTGCTGAAGCTGATGCGTTTTCTGCAGAAAGGATTTTTTTTTTTTTTTTCCCCGAAGGTTTTAAGACTTCGTATTCCCTATGGAGGTTTTAAGACTCCGTGTTGCGATCGCCAAGCGATTTCTGGAGGGAAGAGTGTTTTTGAATGGAGCCGGGACCCGCTTGGTGAGTGAAGCAGAAGATCCTCTTTCCCTTAGAGAGATAAGGTTTGACTTGGTCTACTCTTTCTCTTTCTCCTTCTTTCTTCCTTCCTCTTTCCTATATCACCTTCTAGGTTTTTTTTTTCCTTCACCTAGCCGCCGCCGGAGCCTTGTGCCACCGCCTGAACTCCACACCGTCGCCGACCGGAGGTTCGCACATCACCGACCGTGAGCTCGCGCCATCGCCGACCGTGAGCTCGTGCCGCCGCGGTTCTCTTTTCTTCTTTGGTGAGTTTTCTCATGGCCTTCTCAAGCTATTTTCTTTAGTCTCTATAAGCTTTTAATTAAGAAGCTAAGCTCTTGGATCTATTCTTTAGGAGGAACAATCCTTGATTGTAGCTAGTTGCCAAGCACAACCCTTGTTTCTCTTGGTTCCCATGAGTCTTGGTTGAGGAACTCAAGCTCTTAGGCCTAGTTTCTAGGAAGAATAGCCTTTAATTTTAAGAATTCTTCTTTGAAGACCATCCATAAAAGAGGCTTATTCTTGAGGTTTGTTCTTGGTCAAGGATGAAAATTCTTGACCTTTGATATATCTTTTCGACTTGTGTGTAGGTAGATTTGTTGTTATGGAGCATACCACATTTGGTTCGGTTGACCATGGTGAATTAGTGGTGTCGCCGTGTCAAACCGAGGACACCATCGCACCGTTACCCCGGGACACCAGAGTCGTCGCACCGTCGAACCCAACCAAGGGTACCGCCCCGTTTACGAATCGGACCGACCCCGTGGTCGCGGCTTTGAGCAGAACCGACCCCGTGGTCACGTCTTTGAGCGGAACCGACCCCGTGGCCACGTCCTTGAGTGGAGCCGACCCCGTGGACGCATCTTTGAGCGGAACCAACCCCGTGGTCGCGTTTTTAACCCGGTCCGACCGCGTGATCGCCCCGCCGAGCCGAACCGGAGACGAGGTTCCAACGCCATCCTCGCAACCCCGGAATCGGTAGCAGGCGTAAGGGCGTGTCGCGACAATGCCGGCGCCGGGATTAATCTCCGTAGCAAGCTTTACTGTTCCACGATGTTGTCTTGGCGGGCCCAATGAGAGTGATGAGGATGTCTTCGACGACTTTGCGGAGGTTGAGGAGGAAAGGCGGCCTAGCGGTGATGAGGACTTGATGGCCCGTAACGGGGGAATTGGACTCTCCTTCCCCCTTAACGATAAGGACCCGGGTCTACCAACTGGTGCAGCCGACGACGAGCTGGGCAAAGAGAGGTATTTCTATACTCAGAAACATTTTTCGTTGCGTGTTCACGTTTTATGTACTAATTTTTGGATTGTTTCTTTTTGCAGTGAAGCCAGCATCTCGGATAATCAGCCAGAGTGACGCAGCGGCCATCCACAGTGTTCTTGCCTCTGGGAACTGTGACTGGGTGAAGTCTTTTACTCGTTAGAGGATCCAGAAGGCGCTCTCCACCAAGATTTTCCCCGGGAAGGTTCTCGGACGCGGTGCTCCTAGGGTTTCGGCCTACCAGCGAGCGGAGAAGGCGAAGGCGGTGTCGACGAACGCCGCGGTCCCAGCGAAGACGTGCTCGCGAACTCGGTCCCCATCAATTATAGCGCCAAAGAATCCTGCTGCACCGATCCAGCGCTCTCACGCTCCTGACCTTACCCCTGACGAGATTGCGACGCGGTGTGAGCAGTTGCGGAAGAGAGCTCTTATGTCAGAGGGCAAGGTGAGAAGGACTCCCGATGGGGCACCTTCGAAGTGACAGAAGACGGACTCTTCTCCTGCCTTTGTTGCCAGGTCGACGAGCCAAAGCGCTGCAGTACTGTCTTTTCCGACTCCCGGCTCCAGCGGAAGGGCTTTTGCGCTAGCGAAGGCCAAAGTTTCTGAGGTTCAGTTTATCTCCTTCCTTGTGCTTGTTATTGTTACTTAACCTTTTTTTGTGTCCAATACCATTCCCTTTGCTTTTCTCTGTATGCAGCTTTCTGTCCAACTGGACCAACTGGCCTTTTGCTTCGAAGAGGAATCTCGCTCTTGTGACAGGGAGCTCATCGAGGCCAAGAGGGCCAACATCAAGATTGCTGAGAGGAACCGAGCTCTTGAGGAAGACGTTGCTTCTGTGAAGACGAGGGAGGAAGAGTTGAGTGGCAAGCTGTCGAGGGCGTCTTTGAGGCACGCGAAGGACAAGGAGGAGATTGCTTTGCTCAGGAGTAAGCTATTGGATGCTGAGGACCTCAGGAATGCCAAGATTGAAGAGGCCGTCGTTGAGGCCAAGGACAAGGCAGCTCGTAACTCTGCTAGCCGAGCTAGAAAGGTCGCCAGGTTGCTTGATAGGATCGAGGGGATAGCAAAGGACAACATGCTGGACCTTGGTGAGATTGATGCGAACCTGAAGTTCATCGAACGTCTCCGCAAGCCTGATAGACCGACTCTGGACGCCGCGGAGACGATCTTGGTTGAGAGGAAGATCCCGCTTTATGATGCTCGTGACGTGTTTAGTGAGCTTGTCTCTGGCGTGAGGCAAGCCTTAGAGATCCCAGAGGATGACGATGTGGCCGATGAGGATGAGGAGGCCGATCAGTGACCACCTTTCTCCGTTCATGACTTAATTTATTTTTAGTCTTTTTATGACTTTTGCTTCTAGGACTTTTATCGGGTTTGATGACTCTTGGTTGTAGTATTGGATGGTTTGTATCCTTGCTACCATTTTGGATCTTTGCGTTGTGGCAAATGCAGGATGACTCTGTGTGTAGCTTTTTGTTTCTTATGATGAACCTTGATGGTTTTGGAGTAATGTACTTGCTTTAGATATCTTCCTATACTTAGGAGCGCTTTAGGCTGTAATTTGTTTTTGCCATGCGTTTGCCAACGCCGCTGTTGGGCTTTGTGAGTTGGTGCTACTCTTCTGGACACGTCTCTCCGAGAACAAGTACACCCTAAGTTTTACCAGCGTGCATCCTGGGTTTTCCGAATGACTCGTTCAGGGTACATGCCAAACAAAATCATTGGCAACTGCTTTTTACCAACGACGCTTGTTGGGTTTCTGAGTGATCAGTTGGGTTCGTCCGCCCCAATACTGAACACTGATATTTATATAGCGCGCTTTGAATCCAATGCTGGATGTCATTGTGCTCGTATTCTCGCATCATCACTGTGGCCAGCAGCAATGAATGCGGAACGACTCTGATAGAAACCTAGAGAAGCCCATGAATGATGTAGCTGTTCTCATGCGGAGGCTTGTGTTAAGTACTTGGCGTTTCTGGTGACGCTGTTGTGGAAGAGCGGAGTACGGGTACCCCACTCCCCCCCCTTTTAGACGAAGGAGGGAACTGATTTCGTCTAGAGACTGGTGGGGAAAACACTCACTCCCCCCATTTGAGGCGGAGGAGATCGAGTGAGCTCGTCCGGAAATAAGGCTTAAGGAAAACACTCACTCCCCCCTTTTTAAGGCGGAGGAGATCAATTGAGCTTGTCCGGAAACAAGGCTTATGTAAAATACTCACCCCCCCCCCCTGTAAGGCGGAGGAGATCAAGTGAGCTTGTCCGGAAACGAGGATTATGTAAAACACTCACTCCCCCCCCCCCCCTTAAGGCGGAGGAGATCAAGTGAACTCGTCCGGAAACGAGGCTTATGATGCGCGTAATCCCCCCTTTCTGACAGAGGGAGGCAACTGAACTTGTCTGGAAACAAGCTGCCTACGTACCCTTTTGCAGGGATCAAGTCGCCCAGTAGTTCGTTGAAGCACTAACTCCCCTTCTTTGTCCGAAGGGGGGCAACTGAACCTATCCGAGGACAGGCTGCCTACGTACCCTTTGCAGGGATCAAGTCGCCTCGTAGTTCATTTGGAGAGAAAACTAGTGATAGTACTTCTTCAAGTGCATGACATTCCAAGAGTGGAGGATTGGAGTGCCGGTCATGGTGGCGAGCTCGTACACGCCAGGACGAATGACTGTTGTGATCCTGTATGGGCCTTCCCAGTTGGCTCCGAGCTTGCCTGCGTTTGGCTCTGCGGTGTTCTGGAACACCTCACGGAGGACTAAGTCTCCTTTGCAGAAATGTCTTTCTCTGACTTTGGAGTTGTAATACCTCGAGGCTGCACTTTGATAATTGGCAATCCGGAAGCGCGCTTGGTCGCGTCGCTTATCAAGGAAGTCCAACGCATCAAGCATCATGGACCGGTTGATTGGTTCGTTGCTAGGTAAGAGCTGACGTCGTGCTCTAGGCGAGCAGATTTCGGACGGGATGACACATTCGGTTCTATAGACAAGGGCGAAAGGAGTCTAGCCTGTTGCTCGACGGGGAGTGGTGCGGTGGGACCACAAAACTCCCTCTAGCTCATCGGCTCAGCGACCCTTATTTGCCTCTACGCGCTTCCTAAGGCCATCAAGGATCGTCTTGTTGATAGCTTCTGCTTGACCATTGCCCTGAGGGTAGCGAGGCGTAGACTTGCTAAGTCGGATATTCCATTTTGCACAGAATGTCTCGAACCGGTTGGATATGAACTTCAAACCGTTGTCGGTAACGATCTCATAAGGAACTCCATGATGACATATGATGTTTCTCCAGACAAAGCTTTCCACTTGGACATCCTTGATATTAACATAGGCTTCACCTTCTTCCCATTTTGAGAAGTAGTCTATTAGAACAAGTAAATACCGCTTCTGCTTTGATGGGTGCAATGGTCCAACGATGTCCATGGCCCATCTCATGAATGGGTAAGGTGAAGTGACAGAAGAGAGCATTTCAGTTGGTTGATGGATCTTTGGAGCGTGTCGCTGGCACTTCTCGCACTTGGCTGAGAACTTCATGCAATCGCCTACTATAGTAGGCCAGAAGTGGCTAAGTCTCTTGATTTTGATTGCAAGCGCTTTGCCTCCTGAATGATTGTCGCAAGACCCACTATGGACTTCTTCCATTATTCGTCTTGCTTCTTCTCCTTCCACACAGGTGAGCATAGGACCGGAGAATCACCACCTGAAGAGGTTACCATCAAGTAGAGCATAACGAGAGGCTTGCTTCCGTAACTTGCGGGCTGCCCACTTGCTATTGGGCAATTTGCCATTGGAAATGTATTCTCGTATCTCGTCTATCCATAACTTGTCGCAGCCGTATTCTGGTTCCTCAGCGTCTTCGTTCATTGGTATTTCTTTGGGGTGATGAGAGCTGCTGGCAGAAGAAATATCAGCGACAGGGACGTTATTGATAGGGCCGTCGGCGTCATGCATGTTAGCATCTGGGACTTCGAGAGCTTCTGCCATCTCTATGTGTTCGTTGGTTGCTTCAGCAAGGGCGCCTGCTTGTTTTGCTGCTTGAGATGGTGAGTGTCACATCTTCTTGAATGCTGGGGAATTCAATGAACTCGACTGGAATGATCCGCTTTAAAGCCGGATCTTCTAGCGTAGCAGTGGCGGAGGCAAGGTTGGCCAACGCGTCGGCGTCCATATTCTCACCACTGGGAATCCTTGTAAGGGTGAACTCCTGAAATGAAGAAGCAAGGTTCTTCACTATCTTCACATAAGCCTCCATGCGATCATCCTTTGCGATGTACTCGCCACTGAATGGACTGGTTACCAGCTGTGAATCGGAGAACGTGTGAATGTGTTCGATCCGTAGTCCTTGGGCGAGCCTCATGCCAGCGACAAGGGCCTCATACTCTGCTTCGTTGTTAGATGCTTTGAATCCAAGTCGGAACGATTGCTCGAGGACCTCTCCGGTTGGTGATACTAATCGTATCCCAACTCCAGAACCATTCTTTGAGGATGAGCCGTCCACGTACAACTGGCAGATCCCGGGCTGTACCTCCTCGGAGTCTTTGTCTTCTGGGAGTTTTATGAGGAAATCCGCCAGCACTTGTGACTTGTTGCAAGTTCGCCCTTTATACTCTATGTCATACTCGTTGAGCTCCACAACCCACTTGGCCAGCCTTGTCTCAGCGTTTGTGAGTGTTTTGCTCACATAAAAGATAGGCCTCTGCTCGCCTCTTTCCTCCCGTACAAGGACAGCGCTGACTGCTGTCTCTGAGACAGCAATGTAGAGGAAAAGAGGTTCTCCAGTCACTGGCTTAGCCAGGATGGGTGGCGTTGCCAGATATGTCTTAAGCTGCTTGAAGGCATCTTCACATTTTTCTGACCATTCGAATCGTTTGTTTCCTCGCAGAGTGTTGATGCAGGATCATTTTTACACAGGGCCATCAAAAACCCCTCGTATGTTGTAGCACAAAGGGTTATCGTATCCACAGAGAGGTTTGATTGATACACTAGGATTGCAATGATCCATTCTTAAGCTAGAGCGATGCTTTTTACAACTAAATAAATCTAAAAGAACTATGAATCAAGTGAAAAGGATGGTTTTAATTTACATTGTTCTCAAAGAGACGAGAGTTAGACCATGGAAATTCTTATAGGCAATGAATTGAAGATTATCACAACTGTAGAGGTTCTATCACGCACCGTTCTAGAACTCAAACACGAAAGTATAGCCAGCTAACTGTCGTTACGAAGGCTATCTATCTTTAAATACTCAAATCCCAAATTTCTTTGCGAATTCATCGAATCTAAAGAAGCAATTAGCACGAGTTCGATCGGTTCACAAAATCCTAAGCCAAAATTCCTTTGCGAATAAGTAATTTTGCCCATTTAGACTAGTTCAGGTTATTAATCCCACTGTCGTGGCTAACCAACAATCCTAAGATCAAGATTCTAGGTGATCAAGCCAGATTCAAGCATTGAGAACAATCTAAATGAAGAACTAACGGATAACCTCAACAGATCTTCGATTTTATTGATTTCTCATCAAAACCCATGAAACCTCCAAATCCTAACAAGTAATTTACTCAGAAATAGATGATGAAATCATAATAACTGATTAGAATTGCATAAAAGAGTTAGAGTAGAAGATACAAAGAGTTTGTAGGTGAAGAACACATTGATCTCCCTCAAGATCTTCAAAATCTCTCTCTCTCTCTCTCTCTCTCTCTCTCTCTCTCTCTCTCTCTCTCTCTCTCTCTCTCTCTCTCTCTCTCTCTCTCCGAAATAGATCTAGTTTTAAGATAATATCTAGGTAGATTAGATATTTTTACAAAGAAAACTATTTATACAAGTGCCAAAATTAGGTCTGCAGGCCGCCTGTCGATCGACACAAAATGACTGTCGATCGACACGAGGGCGTCTGTGGAAATCTTCTGCGTCTTTAAAACTCTGTCGATCGACAGTGGATATACTATGTCGATCGACAGGGACCTTTTAAAGGTCTCGATTCCACTTGGATCTTTTCAGCTCCAAAATGGTCCAAAATGCTTCAAATGTTACCATTAAGCTCCAAATGACCATTTCCTGCAAAACACTACAAAAGACACAAAATTACCAAAAATACTAATACAAAACCTGCTTATATCATGGTTAAAATCGGGTAAAAACCATGATATATCACTCCCCCAGACTTAGCGTTTGCTTGGCCTCAAGCAAAACATACACCAAGAATGTGAAAGAGGTTTGAAAACACAAAACATACCTTCCCTCGATGCAGTGAATTGACCTATCCAGAACCAACCAGAATCAGACCACCATGTACTTCTCCGCAGACACTCGCAACTTTCCAAATCCATCCACCACTTCGCAGCATAATCCGTTAGTCTTCATCGCTTGGCCTCAACGATCTCAATGCCATGAACCTTCTAGACTCATTCCCATACTATACCGTGATAAATCAACTTATACAATCCTTGGTACTCTTTCTCTCCCCCAGACTTATTTTGTTCTATATTTATATATATACATATTTTTTTGCGATTGCTGAACTCGAAGCAGTGCATATTTCACTAATGTTGTTCCTTGTTAGGAGACAGGGTCGTGACTCACTACTATTGTTCCTTGTGAGGAGACAGGCTCGTTAGATTGCTCGTCTTTCTACATCCTTTTTAAGGGACTCAGACTGCTGCTTTTAAGCTGGGTGATCATCTCGAGTATAGATTCACTGGATTTACTCCTCATCTTGTACTCAAGAACTATCATTTCACCCCAATCCTAGTAATATTTTATATACATGTATATAATTTTTTTATATATAGGGAGAGGAGTACCATTACTATCAACAGAGGGTTGCATTTATCAGGTACGAATGAGGAGTCAAGCTCAATAGACATCGATCCCAAAGAGAATCGTGCAGTAGCTCTGACTTGGCGGATTATACTGGTAGTAGCGGATGTCTCTAGTCAACCGGTCAATCCTAGGATTTTCCATTAGTCTTAACTCTGAAGCTGATTCTGGAAGTACGGTCACACGGTGAAAAAGAAACTTCACTGAACCAAAAGATGGGTTGTTGTTTTGACTCAATTAAACAAAAAAATTTTAAAAAATTTGAGTCAAAATCAAAACAAAAAGAACCACGTTAGTAGTTTCCTCTCCCAGACTTAACCAACACTGTCCCCAGTGTTATCAAGCCCGAGATTGGCAAAATAAATCAAACGAAACGTGAACTTGCTCGAAAAAGTACAGGATATACCATTTTTGGAAGCCGTGTCGATTGACGGGAACATTGTGTCGATCGACAGATCTTGTTCTGCCTTAACCGTTGTTGAATTTTGTTGTAGTGTCGATCGCCAGAAACATCATGTCGATCGACATATGAGGCTCTGCCCAAATTGCACATTTGTCGAATTTTTTTCGCAAAGTGGTTGGTTCAATGTTCCAAACCTGCATCTATAGATATTCAACAAACGATCAACAAGAAAACATACTGCAATCCTTAAACAGAAAGCCAAGTTTACATATCGTTTGAAATTCCAACTAAAAATCCGAAATAGAAGTACAAATTGAAAAATAAAAGGATAGAATTGCTTGTTTTTTGTCTCTAGCATTGACGAGGGATAGGTTTGGGGAGGTCCCCAAGGGCGCGTTTAACGTCACTAGCTTGACGGTTGCTTCATCCTTGTCACTTCCTTCATGACAAAAGTGAAAAGATTAACAACAAAAGAAAATAAAAATAAAACTCTAGCCTTAAAAAGAATCAAAATCCTAATGATCAATGCAAAACCTCCCCGGCAACGGCGCCATTTTGATGCAGGATCGTTTTTACACAAGGCCATCAAAAACCCCTTGTACGTTGTAGCACAAAGGGTTATCGTATCCACAGAGAGGTTTGATTGATACACTAGGATTGCAATGATCCATTCTTAAGCTAGACCGATGCTTTTTACAACTAAATAAATCTAAAAGAACTATGAAACAAGTGAAAAGGATGGTTTTAATTTACATTGTTCTCAAACAGACGAGAGTTAGACCATGGAAATTCTTATAGGCAATGAATCGAAGATTATCACAACTGTAGAGTTTCTATCACGCACCGTTCTAGAACTCAAACACGAAAGTATAGCCAGCTAACTGTCGTTACGAAGGCTATCTATCTTTAAATACTCAAATCCCAAATTTCTTTGCGAATTCATCGAATCTAAAGAAGCAATTAGCACGAGTTCGATCGGTTCACAAAATCCTAAGCCAAAATTCCTTTGTGAATAAGTAATTTTGCCCATTTAGACTAGTTCAGGTTATTAATCCCACTGTCGTGGCTAACCAACAATCCTAAGATCAAGATTCTAGGTGATCAAGCCAGATTCAAGCATTGAGAACAATCTAAATGAAGAACTAACGGATAACCTCAACAGATCTTCGATTTTATTGATTTCTCATCAAAACCCATGAAACCTCCAAATCCTAACAAGTAATTTTCTCAGAAATAGATGATGAAATCATAATAACTGATTAGAATTGCATAAAAGAGTTAGAGTAGAAGATACAAAGAGTTTGTAGGTGAAGAACACATGGATCTCCCTCCAAGATCTTCAGAATCTCTCTC
Organism: Draba incana; assembly: GCA_963576765.1. Lineage (NCBI taxonomy): Eukaryota > Viridiplantae > Streptophyta > Magnoliopsida > Brassicales > Brassicaceae > Draba > Draba incana. Next base: position 19,769,129 of record OY755212.1, on the reverse strand, counting down.
TCTCTCTCTCTCTCTCTCTCTCTCTCTCTCTCTCTCTCTCTCTCTCTCTCTCTCTCTCTCTCTCTCTCTCTCTCTCTCTCTCTCTCTCTCTCTCTCTCTCTCTCCGAAATAGATCTAGTTTTAAGATAATATCTAGATAGATTAGATATTTTTACAAAAAAAAACTATTTATACAAGTGCCAAAATTAGGTCTGCAGGCCGCCTGTCGATCGACACAAAATGACTGTCGATTGACACGAGGGCATCTGTAGAAATCTTCTGCGTCTTTAAAAACTCTGTCGATCGACAGGGACCTTTTAAAGGTCTCGATTCCACTTGGATCTTTTCAGCTCTAAAATGGTCCAAAATGCTTCAAATGTTACCATTAAGCTCCAAATGACCATTTCCTGCAAAACACTACAAAAGACACAAAAATACCAAAAATACTAATACAAAACCCGCTTATATCATGGTTAAAATTGGGTAAAAACCATGATATATCAAGTGTTAAAGAAGGGACGACACTTATCAGTGGAGCGTGAGATGAACTGATTGAGTGCAACCACTCTCCCAGTTAATCTCTGTATTCATGTTTATTCCTTGGTGAAGCCATCTTGATCAGTGCATCGATCTGTTTCGGGTTGGCTTCAATGCCCCGGCGAGTGACTAGGTACCCAAGGAACTCGCCAGAAGTCACAGCAAATCTGCACTTCGCTGGGTTCAGCTTCATGTTGTGGAGGTTCAGTTGGTTGAAGCATTCTGCCAGGTGGGCGATGTGGTCTTCTTCCTCGAGTTACTTGACGAGCATATCATCGGTGTAGACCTCTTTAGTCTTTCCTAACTGATCATGGAACATCTTGTTCACCAGTCTCTGATATGTTGCACCGGTGTTCTTCAGCCCAAAGGGCATCACCTTGTAGCAGTAGATGCCTCAGTCTGTGATGAAAGCTGTCTTCTCACGATCTTTGGGGTGCATCAGAATCTGGGGTCAATGTGAGGTAAGGGGAAGCTTGTTGCCCATTCTTCTTTTTTACCAAGCGAGCCAGTCGGGATACTTGACTTCGATTATCGACCCTACTCGCAGAAGTCTTTTGACTTCGTCATTAACAGCCTTTACCCGTTCAGGACCCAACTTCCTTCTCTTTTGCTTGACTGGTTCGAATGTAGGATCAAAACTAAGTTCATGGCTGGCGACATTGATGTCTATCCCAGGCATGTCTTCAGCAGTCCAGGCAAAGGTGTCGACGTTCTTCTGGAGAAACGCCACTACCTTTGTTTTGAGCACTTCATCAAGGGCAGCTCCGATCTCGATGCATCTCTTTGGATGTTGCTCGTTGATGCACACAGAGATCACGGGTTCGCAGGTAGGTCACTCTTCTTCTACACGACCGTCTGCAATCTGTAATTGCTATAAGAGGTTAGCCAGGTCTATTACATGACTAGAATTGGTTTTTGCTTTCTTTTGTGGCCCCTGTGAGATCGAATCGTCCTTCTTCTCTTCACGAGTTTCTGGGTTCGAGTCATTGTTCTCTTCGCGATTGCGCAGCTTGTGCTCTGCTAAGAAACACATGCGAGAATTCCTCTGGTTGCCAAAGATTGTCTTCACGCCATCACTGGTTGGGAACTTTAAGCACAGATGGTAGGTTGACGGCACAACTCGCATCTGATTGAGCCATGGTGTTCCCATAATCACATTGTAGATGACGGGATGATCAGACACCGTGAAGTTCACTATCTTCTTGATGTCTCCAGCTTGAACAGGCAGGCGAATTGTTCCCATTGTCAAAGTTATCTCGCCAGAGAAGCCTGTTATAGGCTTTGGTTGCCCTCTGATGAGTGATGGGTCGATCTTCATCTTTTCGAGGGTGTCTTTGAAGATGACGTCCACCGAGCTTCCAATGTCGATGAGGATTCGAGTAACATTGAAGTCGAGGACAGTCAGGTTGATCACCAAAAGATCATTATGCGGATGGTCAATACCTTCAGCATCCTCCTCGTCAAAAGTGATAGGATCGCTGGTGCGCTTTGTCTTTGGGGATGTAGAGATGTTGGCGCAGACTTCGGCGCGTCTCTGGTAAGACTCGATCACAGTTACGTTGTCAGCACAGTACTGCCATCCTCCCATGATCATGCAGATAGTGCCTTGCGGGTTCCCGCTCTCGGAGTTGTCACCACGACGCTGTCGCCTAGGATTTTCCGCCTGAACCTCGGTAGCATCTTGAGCCTTTTCTTTTGGCTTGAAATCTAAGAGACTGATGTTACCTTTGAGAGTGCCCTCGGCCAGTTTAGCAGCCAGCTGTCGTCCCAACTCACGGCACCTCGCAGTCGAATGTTCGGTTGCCTTGTGGAATTCACAGTACAACTTTTCGTCGTGTTCCTTCTGGTCTCTAACCCACGTAAAGCTTCCTCTGATGCGTCCACGACCGCGGCCTGGACCTCTGCCATAGCCAGGTGACTCAATCTAGTAATTATGAGCTCAACCTGCTCCCCCTTCAAACTGGACGAAGGCAGGATTGCCTCTTTTTGGTGCAGCTGGGGTTGGAACCTGAGAAGGTTCGCTTGTCTGCTTAGCCTTTCCGCCTCTTTTGGCGTGGAGTTCTTCTTCACTTCGGGAAAAATCAGCTGCACAGTGAAGGGCGTCTTGAATTGTTGTCAGCGGGTTGATAGTGACTTCTTGCCAGAATGGAGACGGGCACCTAATTGCTCCTCTCAAGGCTTCCAGTGCAGACGTATTGCTGATACCGTCTACCTTTGACAAGGTATTCTTGAACCTTGTCATGAAAGACCACAAGCTCTCGTTCTCTCCTTGCTTGTTGGTCCACAGCTCTGCATCGTAAATCTTTCGTTCAGCAAAGATGTTTTAATGTTGTACAAACATCTCAGAAAGTTGGTGGAAGTTGTGGATCGAATTCTTCTCCCGCTTGTAGAACCACTGGTGGGCAAGCCCTTTGAGGCTTTCCACGAACATCTTGCAGTAGCCGACGTCCTTCTCGGCTTCCAAGTTTGCCCTCCCTAGGGCTACCTCGAACTCCATTAGGTGATCAGCGGGGTCAGAGGTTCCTTCATAGTTTGGAAGCTTGATCCTTCCTGGATCGGAGATCTTGGTCCCCGAGATGCTTTCAGCAAAAGGGGTGTTTCGTGCTTATTCCAGCACGTAGGCGACCCCGGGAGCCTTCCCTGTGCTTCGGTACATCTGTAGCTTGGTAGTCCTCAGGTCGGAGACGACCTGGTCTAACTAGGCTTTTAGCGCAGCGACCTCTTCGTCTCGGGAGCCTTGTGGAGCCTTGCTCTCCTGCTCCCTCTTGTAAAGCCTCTCTATAGTTGGAGCTTCATCTCCATCAGCCACAGCGTTGTCAACAGCTGTGTCGGCTTGGGCTCATCATCGAGGGGGTTGGTCCTCGTCCGATTCTCTACCGCATGCTCAGGAGTTTCATCTGATTTCTGATGAGGCGGTGGTGGAGGCAAGTTCTCTGGACCTGTGCGATCGGTCCGAGGCGGCAGCTCCTCGTTCCGATCCCTTCGATTGGTTCGGGGTGTGTTGAAGCTGAGACGTGTTGGACGGACATGGGATCTCTTGCAGTTCTCTCCTGAGCGCTTGCAGCTCGCTCGTCGTAGTCTCGTTGTATTTCTCCTGATCCTGTGCTTTCTTCACAAGCGTCTTAAGCATCTCCTTGATCCCCATGACATCCGCTGGGTTGTTAGCGGCGCAAGGCGCGGTGTTCTCCACGGAGTTCTCCCTTGCCCCGTCGTTCCTGTGAGACGAGGATCTTTCGCTGCTCGCGCTATTGCTGCTAGACATCTTGATGGTGTTGCGAAACCTAGCTTTCTTGTGTCAGAAACTCTCTTAATTCCCCTTCGTCGGCGCCAAATTGTGGGAGCCTAAACTAGCACAATTAAATTTGTAAGGGTTCGTGAAGAGGAAGAGATTTCTGGGTAAGCTAAGGTCGCAAGAGATGAGTAAAAGTTTTTCTATATTGCTGTGTAAAAGTTTTGAGTACAAGATTGTCAATGAATTTGCGAATACCCCTATAGGGTTTGTACAAAGAAGTATATATAACTTCCTAAGTTGGCTAAGCCTCCTAAGTCTTCGCGGAGTCGGTTACACCAACGTGGGCTTCGTGTCTGGACCGGGCTTCAGGCTATCTCTATGTTGTTGGGCTGTACGCTGCGCTGGACCGTTGACGTAATCAGTAGCCGAGGAGAGGACGCGGACGGTCATTGGGCCGAGGTGTGGTCAGTCATGAGGCTGAGGTCGTGGTCGGCCGTGAGGCCGAGGTCATGGTCGGCAGTGGGGCTGAGGCCGGGGTCGGCTCCGTCATGCCGAACCCGTTTTCACTCGTGAAGCCTTGTGCGGCCCTCTGCCTTGCCCAGACACCTTCCACAGCTACCTGCTTTGCTTCGCGTAAAGACCTAGATGCTATTCCGCCTTGTTAATTAGGAGTCCGGAGGGTCATTTCTGTAGCCATCCGTCTTTTAATGTTAATGTTGAGTGGGTGAAAACCGACCCCAACAACTCCTTGGTTGATCGTTGTCTAGGGGGTCAAATCTGGAGGTGAGAGATTACTAGACATATAGATCTGTGAATCAAATACTTAGCACAAAGCTAGAACCCAAACGGGAAAGCAGATCCGGTAAAGGAAGGTCCGTTTTATCGATCTCACTAGGGGGGAAGACTATATGAGCCAAAGAGGCAAAGAAGGAAGAATATGGAACCAAAAGCCCTTGTTGAGTCGCCGCTGGTGGAGAGAGATAGTGAGACCTCCATAAGCTTTGTGGAGAAAGCAAAGACAGAGAGGCGGTATGATTGGGGATTCAAGACCAAAACCAGAGAATCTGTCGGTGGAGAAAACCAGAGAAAAATAGACTTAGGGGAGAGATGATGATCTGAGAACAAATTTGTTTAAAATGTGGAGAAAAATCGATGAAAAGCCATAGGGTATTAGATCGGGGGAAATGGTTATGGTGGGGGAAAGGTGTTATGTGCGGCGGAGAGAAGAAAGGGAGAGAGATAATTATTTGGAACGTGACTCACTGGTGAGATTCAACAGTGGAGGCTGAAGAAGAAAGGGGATTAGGTTTTTACGTAGGGAAAAGTGTCTGGGAGAGAAAAATATTACCAAAAGGGTGTATGCAATTGTGTTTGTTTATGTGTTTTCTTTGTTGGAATTCGTACCGGTTTATAATTCTTTATAAATTATTAATTACAATTCAATTGTCAGGATTCTTGCAAATACTTGAATTAAATCTAGATCTTACCGTTTTGAATATACCTGGATATTCTTCAGCGGAAAAGATAAATCAAACGATTTGAGGTAACTTTAGCACTCCAAGTGTCGTGCCTCTACCAGTATCCACACTCACACAAACTGGATCGAGACGAGATGCTAGTACCGTAGAGATCTAATCTCCAAGAACTTGAAGAACTTTTCTTCTTTTAGGTTTTAGATTCGGCAAGCCGTATTGATTTCTATTAATTCCATAAACCTCATTACGTACCCCTATTTATAATGATACACATAACCTAATCCAATTAGGCTTAGGCGGTTAGCTAAATGGGCAAGCCGGTGCATGTTATTGTCGTTTACAATAAGAGATAATTATAACTTCTTTATAACACGTGCACATATACATAACATATCTTACATATATTATATAATCTATAAAACCTAACATATCTATAATCAAATTATAATTTGATCCAGTTTGCTTAAGCGTGTGACCCTATAGGATCATATAATATTAGCAATAGATTCTGTAACCTATAGATTATAGGCGGTCTCTAGCAAGACATTATAACCACCCAATACTATATGATTGTCAAACCTCGACATTACAACTTTAACTAGAGTAAAGTACAAATGATTTCAGGACATTTCCAACAATCTCTCACTTGTTCTGGAATCATCTATTCCTATAATCCCTTTGTCTCTATATCTCGATCATAGCGGAAGGCAAGAAACTGTATCATCCTTCTTAAGCTAGATCACGTTTATCGAACTCTGATTTATACTGATTTAAACAAACGACTTACTTTCACCTCGTTTGAGCATGACCATGCATTTCTCAGTATCAAATCTTTGATAGGCCTTGAGATATCTATCTCCCGTTATATAGGAGGGACAAATCCCATCTTGTTCCATCCCTGTTACACAATTCATAACACACCCAATCATACATAAGTATACCGGGAAATCCTCATCCCTCTGGAAAAAATACTCATCTCCTAAATAAGTATACCGGGGAAATCCTCATCCCTCTGGAGAAATACTCATCTCCTAAAATCGTACTCAGGGAATTCATCATCCCTCTGGAGAAATCATCATCTCCTAAAACCGCACTTAGGGAATTCATCATCCCTCTGGAGAAATCATCATCTCCTAAAACCACATTAAGGGAATTCATCATCTCTCTGGAGAAATCATCATCTCCTAAAACTGCACTCAGGGAATTCATCATCCCTCATACATCTGACCAAACCTCCGGTCACACCATAACATACCTCCGAGATCACAACCAGTAACTCCTATGCAGTACGCATGCATTTCCTCAACCTCGGAATCACATCCTGACCCCATTCCCAGGTCACTCTGAACAACCCAATCGCCCAGGGTGTTCTCTAGGGTTTCTCAAGCATATACAGTTTTAAATTCTCATAAACTTTGACTTCCGACCCTACTCAACTCACACAGAATTCCGCAACGATACAATCGCAAATAAATAAGAAATACTCATCTTATAAATTTTAAATATCCAAAACCGTTCAAACCACAAACGAAAATTACAAAAATCCATAACAACATAGCCAAAGCCCTAATCCTAAAAGCAAAACCAACTGAAACAAAAGGATCCAGCTCAATCCTCGAACTGCTCCTCTAGGCCCTCGACCGCTATAAGTGCCTCCACCAACTCTGCCCTCGAGGCATACCTGGAAACCATGCCAGGCTTCTTCAGCCCGATCCGAAGTCCTGCCACGAACTTGCCCATCTGGGCTCGCTCCTTATCCATGTCGCTACTTGCATAGACCACCAGCCTGCTAAACTCAACATCATACCCCCGAACTGATCGGTTGCCCTGAACCAGACTCTGGAACTGCAACTCTAACTGCTCCACAAATCCTCCCCAAGACCACAATGCCCGCCTCCTCCGGGCCTGGACTCCTGTCCACCAAAGGCTAGCATTGCCTTCCAAGAACTCCACCGCTAGATCAACACAGAACTCATCCGGACATCTGAGGACACGAAGTCTTCGCTCAATCTTCAATCTCCACTCATTGGCTTCCTCTGGCCTCCCTCTACCCGAGAAGGACAAGGGCCCCATGAGCAGTAACTCCTCAGATCACGCAAGATTCTACTCCCTCCGGGTCTCCACGGGAGTCTGCATCGGTACCCCACCTGGTAACCGCTCTAAAATCAAGGCGAGCGTTTTTGCCAAACGATCCTCAGGATCCTGAGTTCCACCTGCAGCAACACCTGCACCTGGGTCTCTCGCCGCACCCGCAGCTCTGGCACTAACTCCAGCTCTATCTGAACAATCCAATACACTGACAGTGCCCTCTGACACCTCCTGATACGCAGGCGAGCCGACCACCTGATCTGATGACTCACTCTGAGTGTCCCACTCGAACGACTTAGCCAGATGATCCTGGCCTCCACGACCACAACTCCGGCCTCTACGGCCACCAGCTCTGCCACCACGACCTCTTGGAACTCTAGCCATCACAAACTGCACTTATTACACAAACATTCTAAGAGACTAGAATTCACAATCAACAACACACACAATCACTTACCGCAGAATCTCTTTAAAGGCTTGAAGAGGTTGATCTAAGACTCATAATTGACTAACTACTCATAATCAATTAACACATAGTCTCAAATCACATAACCTAACGTCCTAAAACCGTATAGGCTCTGATACCAAAATGTAACACCCGCATTTTTTTTTTTTTATATTAATTCTCAAGTACAACACATTAACCAGCGGAAGACAATAAACCATTAAACCAATAACCAAATAACTCAATTCAATTCCATTCTAACAACCTAATCAACAGTCTTAACAAATCAGAAATCATAACATAAAACATCCTAATCATCCTCTTCCTCTGCCATGATTCCGCTATCAAACATTCTTATATCTGCAACACAATTGGGAAAAACGAGTTGCATGAGTATTATCACAAATACTCAGTGAGGCTGTCATCCCGTTTACTGGATACATAGTAAGGGAAAAATAGATTATCAATTACTACGCGATCAATCAACAATCAATAATATTCACCCATCAACATTCAACCAGTACTATCCAATTTATCAATACACAAATTCAGCAAGGCAATAATCAAATAACGATAAACAACTTATCAAACAAGAACAACAACCAAAAATCAGCATTCCAGAAACTGGTGTCGCTCGACACTCCACCTTGGTGTCGATCGACACCACAATTCAATACTCAGAATTTCAACTTGGTGTCGATCGACACTACCTCTAGGTGTTGATTGACACCAAATTCTCATAACACGAAAATCACGTTTTCAAAAGTGGGTGTCGATCGACACTACCTCTAGGTGTCGATCGACACCTCTCGCAGAAACCTAAACCGAGTCAAATCCTCTCGAGACTAGATTCCGTTTCATCGTACGAGATTACTCACGGCTTAAACCACACAGAACACAAGAATCAATCACATAAACAATCCAAACATCTCAATCAACAACCGATATCCTAACAATCTAATTCCCATATCCACGATCACACACTCACCTCGACTACAGATCGAATACGGAGAAACGACGAAGAACGAACGAAGAACGACGAACACAGCGACGAACATGGACTCCTCTCCACTAGAATTCGCCGAGAGACGCACCACACACGATCCCGCGAACCTCTCCACGAATCAACGACGAAGAACACGAAGAACGGATCGAGAAACCTTCGGATCACTCGAAATCTCTCTCTTGAAACCTCACGAATCCTTTTTCTCCACAAAACTCTCTGCCCACTTACGGCCAAGAACAGAAACACACTTATATATTCGAGCCCTAGGGTTCTCCCTAACCCGACTCGCAAACCGGATGATTTAAAACAAACCAGCCAAACCGACCAACATTGGTGTCGATCGACACCAACACACGGTATCGATCGACACCATAATCAAAAATCCCTAATTTGGTTTTTGGGTCGTTACAATTCTCCCCCACTATAAATGGATTCGACCTCGAATCCGAACTCACTGGTCTCCAAGACCCCAACGTCATGACGCACTGCCGTCTATCCTGTCTATCTCAGGCTATACTCCTGACCCAATCATGATCATTCACCCATGAGACCATCGCCCGCACCTCTCGGACCGTCAATCCCATCCCAAACCTTGACCCAACCTAGTCAGCATCACTGACAATTACCATTCATCTCCACATCGTCTACCAAAGACTAACTCCCGACCCAAACCCGGTCAACCGTACCCGAGATCATCACTCTTGATCTCCGAGGCTCACAACCCGTCTCACTATGGTTAACATTTCCGTCCAAAACCCTAGGGTTCTCCCTAACCCGACTCGCAAAGCGGACGATTTAAAACAAACCAGCCAAACCGACCAACATTGGTGTCGATCGACACCAACACACGGTGTCGATCGACACTGTGGTGGTCGAAACCAACACAATTACATTTGTAAGGGTTTTGAGGAGATAGAAACTTCTAGGTTAGCTAGGGATCACAAGAGATTGAGAAAGAGTTTTTGTTATTGCTGTGTAAAAGTTTGGTACAGAGTTTGTCTATGAAATTGCGGATCCCCTTAGGGTTTGTACAAAAGAGATATATATACTACATCTAAGGCGGTCTTTTCTCCCTAAGTCTTCGCGGAATCGTATTTGCTTGAGTCGGTCATGCTGGAGTAGGCTTCGCATCTGGGCTGTGATGTTATGGCCTCGAACCGTCTTCAGGTGATTGGGCCGGAGATGCTGTTAGGCAGAAGACACGGTCGGCTCATCGAGGTTTGGCCGAACCGAGTCCATGCTCGGTCACCTCCCGATCCCGACCCTATGGTCGGTTCCCGAATATGCCGACCCTTTGTCGGCACGCCGACCCTGTGGTCGGCTCCCGTGGTCAATTGCTCGGTATGCCAACCCTGTGGTCGGCTCTGGGGTACACCGAGCCGGTGGTCGGTCCTGCCCAGTCTGGGACCTTCTTGCTTTGCCTCACTCCTCGACTATTCACTTTACTTCTATTCACAGGAAGACTTAGGTGCTTATTCTGCCTCGCTCGTTGAGAATTCAGAGGGTCATTTCTTCGTATGCTTGACTTTGAACGTAACTGTTGAAAGGGTGAAAACCAACCCCAACAGTTAGCCCTCTATCTCGGTAGTATTAGAGATAATAGTACCGAGTTAAAGACGTAGTGGATAACAACATTTCTGTTTGAAGTTAAGGTGTCTCCTTAGCCTTTATCTCAATATTAAAGAGTGACCTTATGCAAGAGGTTTTAAGACTCTGCAAACGTTATGAAGATTTAAAGACTTCGTGCTTCCTTTGCCGAAGCTGCTGTGTTTTCTGAAGAAAGGATTTTTTTTTTTTCTCGAAGATTTTAAGACTCCGTATTTCCTATGGAGATTTTAAGACTCCTTGTTGCGATTGCTAATGTCAATGACGTTTCCGAGTAAAAGCCAAGCGATTTCCGGAAGGAAGAGTGTTGTGTTGTTTTTTTTTGAACGGAGGCGAGACCCGTTTGGTGAGAGAAAGAGAAGATAGGGTGTTGACTTTGTCCACTCTTTCTTCTTCCTTTCTCGTAGATCTAACAAATTCTCTTCTTCTTCTTTTTTCTTACCGCCGCCGACCATAAGCCATACGCCACCACCGACCGCGACTTCGCTCACACCCGACCGGAGGCTCGCGACTTGTTGCCGAACCCGAACTTGCACATCCTTTGCTCACTTTTCCTCTTTGGTGAGTTATCCTCTAGATCTCCATAGCCTTCTTGAAAATACAAGTTCATAGATCAAGCTTTTTTCATGGAGAACCAAACTTTGCTATGTTGGATTGTTGATTGCTTAGGAGAATCCTTGAACCTTTGGTTGTTATTGATTTCTAAGCTTCGATTGTTGATGGAATTGGCATTGAACTTGCATAGACTTTTGGAGATTCCCCATTGAAACTTGTTTAGGGATAAAGCTTGCTCTTGAGGTGTGTTCTTGGTGAAGGATGAAAATTGTTGACCTTTGATTTAATTTGTTGACTCGTTGTAGGTTAAATCGTGGTTATGGAAGCACAAGACCTCGATCCGGTTGATTGCGGTGAAGCGATGCTTAGAACCGAACCCGTCGTCGTGCCGACCGATCGGGTCGATCACGCGGTCGCGTCGCTACGCGAAACCGAGCTCGCGATCGAGCGTCCACGCCTAACCAAAGAAGCGGTCGCATCTCCTCGTCGGACCGATGATGTGATCGCGTCTCCTCATCGAGTCGACCCCGTGGTCTCGATGTCAGGTTGTGTCGAGCCCATGCTCGCATCTCCTCGCCAATCCGAGCCCGTGCTCGCGCCGTTGCCTCGGACCGATCACGTGGTCGCGACCCAAGGCCATGCCGAGCCCTCGGTCGCATCGTCAAGTCGAACCGACCCTGTGGTCTCCGTAGTAAGCTCACCGTTCCGTGGGTTAGTCTTGGTGAGTTCGATGAGAGTAATGATGGTGTTTTTGATGACTTAGCGGATATTGAGGAGGAGAGGAGGCCTAGTGGTGACGAGGATTTGATGGCCCGTAATGGGGGAGTTGGACTTTCCTTCCCCATTAATGACGAGGACTCGGGGCTCGCTGACGGTGCAGCCGATGCCGCCGCGTCGCTTGATTCTTCTTCTACTTTCAGGTCACTTCCTTCCGATGCTAAGGATGGTGATGAGGTTGACCGACCTGTAGCGGTTAAGAAGAAGAAGGCGCGACCGGACCCTCCGGGATCCACTCTTTGCGACAAGTGCGAGATTTCGGATAAGATCGTGCTGGTTGTTCCTGATCGCACACAGTGAGCTGATGCTCCGCCTCCGGGGCACTTCACCGTATACGAAAACTTCATCGAGCATTGCTTGTTGTGGTTCTCGGTGCTAGGCTTCCTTCTTCGCTTCTTATATGCGAATGGTCTCTCCCTTGCTCAGATCAACCCCAGGGGGTTGAGGCACGTCATCGGTATCTATGTGCTTAGCAGGGAGTGCAACGCAGAGATTAGCACCAAGCAGCTGTCCAGCCTTCTGGACTTCAGGCCTAAGGGCCGCGTAGATGAGCTTAGGTATCTAGTTTCTCTGGCACCGGGTCGTATGCTCATTGATGGGTTCCCGAGCAAAGACGACCACTTTGAGTACCGATTCTTCTTTGTCAAGATCTCAGAGAAGACCATTGAGGCGGATTGCATCTCCCTCGTCAGGACGAGTTGGGAGAAAAGAGGTAATTCTATACTTAGAAATACTTTCTTTTGTATCATGTTTATGTTTTGTGTACTGATTTCTGTATTGCTTTGTTTTTGCAGTGAGACCAGCATCTCAGGCAGTCAGCCGGAGTGACGCAGTGGCCATCCACAATGCACTCGCCTCTGGGGATGGTGACTGAGTGAAGTCGTTTATCCGTCAGAGGATCCAGAAGGTGATTTCCACCAGGATCTTCCCAGGGAAGGTTCTTGGACGGGGTGCTCCCAGAGTTTTGGCTTATCAGCTAGCGGAGAAGGCGAAGGCGGTGTCGACAAGCACCGCAGTCTCAGCGAGGGCAGGCTTGCAGACTCGTGTTCTGATGACAACAGCGCCTAAGACTCCTGCTGCTCTAGCTTAGCGTTCTCACGCTTCTGACCTTACCCCTGACGAGATTGCGAGGCGGCATGAGCAGTCGCGGAAGAGGGCCCTTAGGTTGGAAGGCAAGACGGGGGGTACTCCCGACGGGGCGCCTCTAAAGCGACAGAAGACGGGCTCCTCTCCGGACTTCGTTGCCGAGCTGACGGACCACGGCGTCGCAACACTGCACTCTCCGACTCCCGGTTCTGGCGGGAAGGCTTTTGCGCTGGCGAAAGCCAAAGTTGCTGAGGTTTGATTTCTCCTCCTTCTTGTTCTTTGTTTAACTTCCTTTGTTTTTGACAACATTCTTTTTGTTCTTCTTTGTGCCTGCAGCTTTCCACCCAGCTGGATCACATGGCCTTCTGTTTTGAGGAGGACTCTCGCTCTCGTGATAATGAGCTTAGCGAGACCAAGAAGGCCAACGCTGAGCTCGCAGAGAAGAACCAAGCTCTTGAGGATGATGTCGCCTCTGCGAAGAAGAGATCAAATGAGTTGAGCGGGAAGCTGTTGAGAGCGTCTTCGAGGCACGCGAAGGATAAGGAGGAGATTGCTTTGCTTAGGAGTAAGCTATTGGAGGCTGAGAATCTCAGGGACTCTGAGATTGAGGAAGCCGTATCTAAGGCCCAGGATGAGGCGGCTCGCGGCTGAGATCGATGCGAACCTGACAGGTCACCAGGTTGCTTGTTGGGATTGAGGGGACAGCGAAAGACAACATACTGGACCTTGCTGAGATCGATGCGAACCTGGAGCTGATCGAACATCTTCGCGGGACCGATGGACCGACCCTGGATGCCGCAGAGCAGCTCTTAGGTGAGAGGAAGATCCCGATTTACGATGCTCGTGATGTGTTTGATGAGCTTGTCTCTAGCGTGAGGCAGGCCTTAGAGATCGCAGAGGATGCTGATGTAGCTGATGAGGATGTGTGACCATTTCTCTTTGATTATGACTTAGTTTATTTGTAGTCTTTTTGTTTATGAAAACTCTTGTTGGACTTGATGATTTTCGGTTGTAGCGTTGGATGGTTTGTATCCTTGCTATTATTTTGGATCCTTGCATTGTGGAGAATACGGGATGACTTTGTAGTTGTTATTCATGATGAACCTTGGTGATTTCAGATTTAAGTACTTGCCTTAGGCGTTTGTTGTTGTTGTTCCTATACTTAGGATTTCTTTGAGCTGTTATACATTTTTGGCATGTGTTTGCCAACATCGCGGTTGGGCTTTGCGTGTTGGTACTGCTCTTCTAGACACGTCTGTCCGAGAGCAAGTTCCCCTTGAGTTTGACCAGAGTGCGTCCTGGGTTTCTGAATGACACGTTCAGGGTATAGGCCGAACGGAGGTCATTAGCAGCTGCATTACCAACGATGTTTGTTGGGTTTCTGAGTGATCAGTTGGGTTCATCCGCCCCAATTCTGAACACTGGAATTTATATAGCGCGCTATATCCGTTGTGGATGTCATTGTGTTCGTATTTCCACACTATTGCTGTGGCCAGCAGCAATAAATGCAGAACGACTCTACTCGATTAAAGCTTTGATCAGTCTATAAGGAACAAGCTGTTCTCGTGATGAGATTTGTGTCGAGTGTTTATGGTTGTTGACAATGATGTTGTCAATAATGCAGTCAAGGAGTGGCGTACGGGTACCCCACTCCCCCCCTTTTAGACGAAAGAGGGAACTGAAGTCGTCTAGAGACTGGTGAGAACACTCACTCCCCCCCCCCTAAGGCGGAGGAGATCATGCGAGCTCGTCCGGAACGAGGCTAAAGTAAAGAGTGGAATCCCCTCCCTTGTGATGGAGGGGGGGGGGGGGCAACTGAACCTGTCTGAAGACAGGCTACCTACGTACCCTCTGCTGGGATCAAGTCGCCTCGTAGTTCATTTGGTGGAATAGACTAGCGGTAGTACTTCTTCAAGTGCTTGGCATTCCAAGAGTGAAGGATTGGAGTGTCGGACATGGTGGCGAGCTCGTAGACTCCAGGATGAATGACTGTTGTGATCTTGTACGGGCCTTCCCAGTTAGCTCCGAGCTTGCCGGCGTTTGGTTCTGCTGTGTTCTGAAACACCTCACGGAGGACCAAGTCACCTATGGAGAAATGCCTTGCCCTGACTCTGGAGTTGTAATATCTTGATGCTGAGCTCTGATAATTTGTAATCCGGACGAGTGCTTGGTTGCGACGCTCATCGAGGAAGTCCAATGCATCAAGCAACATTGATCGGTTAACTGGTTCATTGTTGGGTAAGAGCTGGCGTCGGACCCCAGGCGAGCAAACTTCGGAAGGAATGACACACTCGGTTCCGTAGACAAGGGCGAAAGGAGTCTCGCCTGTTGCTCGACGGGGAGTGGTGCGGTGGGACCATAAAACTCCCTCTAGCTCGTCGGCCTAGCGGCCCTTCTTCGCCTCTAAGCGCTTCTGAAGGCCATCAAGGATTGCCTTGTTGATAGCTTCTGCTTGACCATTGCCCTGAGGGTAGCGTGGCGCAGACTTGCCAAGTCTGATATTCCATTTTGCACAGAATGTCTCGAACCGGTTGGATATAAACTGCGAACCGTTGTCCGTAACGATCTCATACGGAACTCCGTGACGACATATGATGTTTCTCCAAACAAAGCTTTCCACCTGAACATCCTTGATTGTAGCATATGCTTCAGCTTCTACCCACTTGGAGAAGTAGTCTGTCAGAACAAGTAAGAATCGTTTCTGCTTTGATGGGTGTAATGGTCCAACAATGTCCATGGCCCATCTCATGAATGGGTATGGTGAAGTGACAGACGAGAGCCTCTCAGTCGGTTGATGAATTTTTGGAGCCTGTCGCTGGCACTTGTCACACTTGGCTGAAAACTTCATGCAATCACCGACTATAATAGGCCAAAAATGACCGTGTCTCTTGATTTTGACCGCAAGCGCTTTGCTCCCGGAATGATTGCCGCAGGATCCACTATGGACCTCTTCCATTATTCGTCTTGCTTCCTTCCCTTCTACACAGGTAAGCATAGGACCGGAGAATCCCCACCTGAAGAGGTTACCATCAAGTAGAACATAGCGAGCTGCTTGCTTCTGTAACTTGCGGGCTGCCCACTTGCTACTGGGCAGTGTGCCATCGGCAATATACTCTCGTATCTCGCCCATCCATAACTTGTCACAGCCGTATTCTACCTCTTCGGCATCCATGTCCATTAGGATCGTTTTGGGATGATGAGAGCTGCTGACAGGAGAGATATCGCTGACGGGGATGCCATCAACGGGTTCGTCTGCGTCGTGCATCTCAACGTCTGGGATTTCGGGAGCTTCCACCATTTCTACGTCTTCATTGGTGTTTTCAGCAAAGGCGTCCACTTGTTTTGCTGCTTAAGAGCGTGTTAAGATGGAGAGCTGGGGAATTCAATTAACTCTACTGGAATGACCCGCTTCAAAGCCGGATCCTCTGGCATGGCAGTGGCAGAAGCGAGGTTGGCCAGCGCGTCGGCGCTCGTGTTCGCACCTCTGGGAATTCTTGTGAGGGCGAACTCCTGAAATGCAGAGGCAAGATTCTTTACCATCTTCAGATAAGCCTTCATACGATCATCCTTTGCAATGTACTCGCCGCTGAACTGACTGGTCACCAGCTGCGAATCAGAGAATGCGTGAACGTGCTCGATCTTCAGTCCCTAGGCGACCCTCATGCCAGCGACGAGGGCCTCGTACTCTGCTTCGTTGTTGGAAGCTTTGAACCCAAGTCGAAACGATTGCTCAAGGACTTCTCCGATTGGCGATACTAATCGTATCCCAACCCCAGAAACACTCTTCGAGGATGAGCCATCCACATACAGATGCCAAATTTTGGGCTGCACCCCCTGTGAGTCTTTGTCCTCTGGAAGTTCTATAAGGAAATCCGCCAGCACTTGTGACTTGTTGCATGTGCGCCCCCTATACTCGACGTCATACTCACTGAGCTCCACAACCCACTTGGCTAACCTGCCAGATTGACTTGGGCTATGTAAGACTGAACGTAGTGGGAAAGTACTAAGGACAATAATAGAATGAGATTGAAAGTAAGGCTTGAGCTTTCTGGATGCCATGAGGACGGACAACGCCAACTTTTCCAATTGGGGGTATCTTGTCTCAGTGTAGGTGAGCGTTTTGCTCACATAGAAGATAGGTCTCTGCTCGGCTCTTTCCTCCCGCACCAGGACAGCGCTGACAGCTGTTTCTGAGACAGCAATGTAAAGGAAAAGAGGTTCTCCAGTTACTGGTTTAGCAAGGATGGGCGGCGTTGCCATATATTCCTTAAGTTGCTTGAAGGCGTCCTCACACTTTTCTGACCATTCGAATTGCTTATTTCCTTACAGGGTGTTGTAGAAGGGAAGGCATTTATCAGTGGAGCGCGAAATAAACCGATTGAGTGCAGCCACTGTCCCATTTAATCTCTGCACTTCACGCTTATTCTTTGGTGAAGCCATCTGGATCAATGCATCAATCTGTTTCGGGTTAGCCTCAATGCCCCGGCGAGTGACCAGGTACCCAAGGAATTCGCCTGAAGTCACGGCAAATCTGCACTTCGCTGGGTTTAGCTTCATGTTGTGGAGGTTCAGTTGGCTGAAGCATTCTTCCAGGTGGGCGATGTGGTCTTCTTCCTCGAGTGACTTGATGAGCATATCGTCGATGTAGACCTCCATAGTCTTTCCCAACTGGTCCTGGAACATCTTGTTCACCAGTCTCTGATATGTTGCACCAGCGTTCTTCAGGCCAAAGAGCATCACCTTGTAGCAATAGATGCCTCGGTCCGTGATGAAAGCTGTCTTCTCACGATCTTCGGGAAGCATCAGGATCTTGTTGTAGCCAGAAAAAGCGTCCATGAAGCTAAGAAACTTATTACACGCTGTTGCCTCCACTAAGCGGTCGATGTGAGGCAAGGGGAAGCTGTCTTTCGGGCAGGCTTTGTTAAGATCCGTGAAGTCCACACAGACGCGCCACTTCCCATTCTTCTTCTTGACCACGACTGGGTTGGCGAGCCAGTCGGGATATTTGACTTCGGTTACCGAACCGACTCGCAGAAGCCTTTCTACTTCGTCATTAACATCCTTTGCTCGCTCAGGACCCAACTTCCTTCTTTTTTGCTTTACCGGCTTGAACGTAGGATCAACATTGAGCTTGTGGCTGGTGACATTGATGTCTATCCCAGGCATATCTTCGGCGGCCCAGGCAAAGGTGTTGACGTTCTTTTGGAGAAAAGCCACTAGCTTTATTTTGAGAGCCTTGTCAAGAGCTGCTCCGATCTCAACACATCTCTCTAGGTGTTGCTCGTCGATGCATACAGAGAGCACAGGTTCGCAGGTAGGCCGCTCCTCTTCTGCGCAACCGTCAGTAATCTGCAATTGTTGTAGGAGGTTAGCCAAGTCTTTCTCCCGACTGGAATTAGTTTTTGCCTTCTTCTACGGCTCTTGCGAGGTCGTTCCATTCTTCTTTTTATGATTGCGTAGCTTATGCTCTGCTAAGAAACACATGTGTGAATCTCTTTGGCTGCCAAAAATAGTTTTCACACCATCTCTGGTTGGGAACTTTAGGCACAAGTGGTATATTGACGGAACAGCTCGCATCTGACTGAGCCAAGGTGTTCCCATCACCAAGTTCTAGATGGCGGGATGATCAGACACCGTGAAGTTCACCATCTGCTTGACGCCTCCAGCCTCCACTGGCAGACGAATCATTCCCATTGTCAAGGTTGTTTCGCCAGAGAAGCCCGTTATAGGTTTCGGTTGCCCTGTGATGAGTGACATGTCGATCTTCATCTTCTCGAGCGTTTCTCTGAAGATAACATCCACCGAGCTTCCGGTGTCGATGAGGACTCGAGCGACGTTGAAACCGGAGACAGTTAGATTGATCACCAAGGGGTCGCTATGCGGATGGTCAATACCTTCGGCATCTTCTTCATCGAAAGCGATAGGATCACTAACACGCTTCGTCTTCAGGGATGAGGCGACGTTGGCGCAGACTTCGGCACGCCTCTGGTAAGACTCGATCGCAGTTACCCTGTCGGCACAATACTGCGATCCTCCCATGATCATGTTGATGGCGACTTCCTCGTTCCAGCTCCCACGATCCTTCGCTGCTTACGACACTGTCGCCTGACATCTTCGTTGGTGGTGTGAAACTCTAGCTTTCGTGTGTCAGAACTCTCTAGGTCCCCTTAGCCGGCGCTAAATTATGGGGGTCGAAACCAACACAATTAGATTTGTAAGGGTTTTGAGGAGATAGAGACTTCTGGGTTAGCTAGGGATCACAAGAGATTGAGAAAGAGTTTTTGTTATTGCTGTGTAAAAGTTTGGTACAGAGTTTGTGTATAAAATTGCGGATCCCCTTAGGGTTTGTATAAAAGAGATATATATACTACATCTAAGGCGGTCTTTTCTCCCTAAGTCTTCGCGGAATCGTATTTGCTTGAGTCGGTCATGCTGGAGTAGGCTTCACATCTGGGTTGTGATGTTATGGCCTCGAACCGTCTTCAGGTGATTGGGCCGAAGATGCTATTAGGCCAAAGACACGGTCGGCTCATCGAGGTTTGGCCGAACCAAGTCCGTGCTCGGTCACCTCCCGATCCCGACCCTATGGTCGGTTCCCGAACATGCCGACCTTGTGGTCGGCACCCGTGATCGGCTGCTCGGCACGCCGACCCCGTGGTCGGCTCCCGCGGTCAATTGCTCGGCATGCCGACCCTATGGTCGGCTCTGGGGTACACCGAGGCCGTGGTCTGTCCTGTCCAGTCTGGGACCTTCTTGCTTTGTCTCACTCCTCGACTATTCGCTTTACTTCTATTCACAGGAAGACTTAGGTGCTTATTCTGCCTCGCTCGTTGAGAATTCAGAGGGTCATTTCTTCGTATGCTTGACTTTGAATGTAACTGTTGAAAGGGTGAAAACCGACCCCAACAGACACCATAACCAAAAATCCCTAATTTGGTTTTTGGGTTGTTACAATAAGAGAAATATAGTAGCAAATTTAATTCTTAAACCATGTCTAAAGCTAAAGATAAAAGATTCTCATAACTAGTGCAACAACTCTTGCTCCATTTCCTATGTAGCTCCATTTGTCATTCCACGTAACTTCTACTTTTCTTGAGGTCCTGAACATTTCCGCAAATGTGATTACCACAACTGGTATCCAGTACGCAAAAGTAAAACTATGATTAGTAACATTTACCACTATATCACTTATACCTTGAGAAGAAGTCTCAGAAATATTCTTCTTTTTCAGCTCTTCCAAATATTTCTTGTAGTTCCTCTTCCAATGCCCGGAACCATTAAAATAATGGCATTTTTCATCACTAGAAGGACCAGGCTTGGACTTTGGAAAAGAGCCAAGGTTTTTTTGATTCTCAACCCAACTTGCCTTGCCGTATCCTTTGTCCTTACCTTGTTTCTTAAAACTCTTATCCTTTTCCACCATAAGGACATTAGGATTTTCCTTCTTGATGTTTGGCTCAGCCGTTTTAAGCATTCCATGCAGCTCAGTCAAAGTCTTTGTCAAGTTGTTCATGTTATAGTTCATAACAAACTGATCATAACTTGACGGCAATGACTGTAGGATGATGTCAGTGGCCAACTCTTGGCTAATAGGAGAATCCAGTTTTGTCTGGTTATCAATAAAACCCATCATCTTAATGACGTGTGCGCTAACTGGACTGTCTTTGGGCAGCTTGCGCTCAATGAGAGCCTTAACGGTCTGGTATCTCTTAGTTCGTGCCTGCTCCTGAAACATCCCTTTCAGGCTAGTGATCATGTCAATTGGTGAATCCACGTTCTCATATTGCTTTTGCAAGTCTGAGTTCATGGTAGCCAACATAAGACAACACACATCAACCCTATCACTAAGATGCTTATCCCAAGCAGTCCTCACTGCATGTTCAACATTTGTCTTAGGCTTCTCAGGAAGTATTTTCTCAAGAACATAGTTCTTTTTCTCTTGTCTGAGAACAATTCTCAAATTTCGATACCATTCGAGGAAATTCGAACCATTCAACATTTCCTTCTCAAGGACATATCGCAATGAAAACGAATTGTGGGAGCTTGACATAACTGTCAAAATGATGTTCAATAATTTTGAGCATTCTCAACAATTAAGAAAACTCATACTATACTCAAAGTAAAATTTCAATATGAGTATAGTATCCAAGATCCATATTTCACTAGAATTCAAGTGAGCTTTGGCTGATCGCCCGAATGCTAGCTATTTAGGTAAGCAACACCTTTGCTAATTATATCCAATATAACTCTTGGTTTTTGGATGACATCTTATGTCTTACCAACCCATGCCTCTAAGCTCAAAACCGTTTTGATAGCCTAGTCAAGTAAACCAATCTTATTTCATATGGTAACCGTTACCAATCTATCGCACTCTTAAACAATTGCGGACCGCTGCTTTGGCATACCCGCCACACAACCATTTAAGTTTTAATGGTTGATGAGATTGGGGAGACATCAAAATACTTGATATTAATTGAGGAATTTTGTCTAATTATGTTTTTTTTTTAATTTTACATCTAGTATATAAAATAATCCTAAATATTATTTGAGGAGCATTTTGGGAGCATTTTGCTTAGGTGTCATCCCCACAATTTTTCTCCTCTTTATTTTTATTTATTTATTTCATTCTCTTATACTCATTTCCAAACACATTTAATTCCAAATATACTTATTTTGATTACTATAACTCAAATTACCAAACACATTTGAATCTTCCTAAACTTGCCAAAATTAAAATATTTTGAACTTTTTAACTTGCCAAAATTAAAATATTTCGAAATTATAGATTTAAATCATAGAATTAAATGTGAACAAAAATTTAACATATATACTAAAAAAATTGATTAAATAAAATAAAACTATTTATTATCTTTTGAAAATATGTGAGCATGTAAAAATATGTTTTTACATGTGTTGTTTTGTTTGACAAGTAGATGTTTTTAATTTTTCATAAATGTACCTTCGTACAAGTAAAAATATAATTATTAACGAAATTTGTTAGTTTAATTATTTCACGGGTGGAACGCATTTGTATGCAAAATAATCGCAAAATTCAAATATATAAATTAGGTCTTAGGTTATGTATAATTATTCTTCATAATATTTTTTTAACTAAAACTATTGATTTTATTCGATAATCATTTTATCCCGCGTATAACGCGGGTAATTTTCTTGTAAAACTTTATTAGACAAACACATATCCAATATGCATTTACAATCAGAAAGGAAAACTAAATAATTGACCCAATCTCAACTGACTCATTCCTAATCGAATTAGGATAAAACCAATTCTGATTACCGCAAGGCAAATACGTATAAGTAACGTGATCATATCATATTTCAACAATTGAAACATCCTAATCGAATTAGGTTACTGCCAATACGAATAATCATGAGGTAATTAAAAGAGTTTTGACTTTTGCTTCTGAAAGGATTTATCATGAACTATATAAACATATATTTATATTCCTATTGTTATTAATAATTTACAAGACACTGATATTGGCATATATTTAATATAGTTTATGTGTATATAGTATAATATTATTAAATCAATGATGCATGATAAATAACAAAACACATTAGTCCATGCATACACAGTAATCACATGTAATCAAATTACAGTTTACGTGTATATCTAATAATAATACAGGGAAACCTTTTCACATAGACCCGGACAATGATCGAACACTGTAAAACTCTATAATCGAATTATAGTTTTACAAGTTCCAGCAATTGAAGCCCGATTCTAGACATTATCGTGAACATGTTTAAAATAATATCATATATTAAACTAGACCAATTTCAATATTATACACGTACGCTTTGATACCATTGTTGGAATTCGTACCGGTTTATAATTATTTATAAATTATTAATTACGAAATCGATTGCCCGGATTCGTGGAAATACTTGAATTAAATCTACATCTTACAGTTTTCCTGGATATTCTGCAGCGGAAAAAATAAATCAAACGATTTGAGGTTACTTTAGCACTTCAAGTGTCGTGCCTCTATCGATATCCACACGCACACAAACTGGATCGAGACGGGATGCTAGTACCGGAGAGATCTAATCACCAAGAACTTGAAGAACTTTTCTTCTTTTAGGTTTTAGATTCGGCGAGCCGTATCGATTTCTATTAATTCCATAAACCTCATTACGTACCCCTATTTATAATGATACACATAACCTAATCCAATTAGGCTTAGGCGGTTAGCTAAATGGGCAAGCCCATGCACGTGATTGTCTTTTACAATAAGAGACAATTATAACTTCTTTATATCACATGCACATATATATAACATATCTTACATATATTATATAATCTATAAAACCTAACATATCTAAAATCAAATTATAATTTGATCCAGTTTGCTTAGGTGTGTGACCCTATAGGATCATATAATATTAGCAATAGATTCTGTAACCTATAGATTATAAGCGGTCTCTAGCAAGACATTATAACCACCCAATACTATATGGTTGTCAAACCTCGACATTACAACTTTAACTAGAGTAAAGTACAAATGATTTCAGGACATTCCCAACATTCTTAAAGGTGTTATGAGTGCTGATGTATATGCTAGATATTGGGTCCCGGGAATGGCGGGAAAGTGGGACGCGGTGGTGTTAGTAGTACCATTTTGGTTGATGGATTAGCTGGAGGTATGAGGAATTTGAACTTTGAGAAGACTGGAGATGATGATGGTTTTAATTATGGTAAGAATGATTTCACGTAGCATGCCTGCAAGTATTGTGGTATCTCAACCCCGGCTTGTGTGTGGTTGTGCAAGTCTAGGGGAAAGACCTAATTACCTGGTTACCTGATTACCATTTAATTTTCTTCATAGTAAATATCTTATATGATTTTCTACCATATGATTTTCTACCATATCTTATACTTTAGAACTTCCATCATCAGTGTATGGAAATATAATGTTGTATTCCATTGTTCTCCTAATACATAATCCTTTTACACTGTCGAAGAAATTGTGAATGATTAATGTTGCGTCATTATTAAAGTATTAATTAATAGTTCCATGTATTTAGAGTTGCAAATCTCTTTTGAGCTCAACAATGGCCTACGCTACATTTTTTCATTTTTCTTTTTGGTTTTTTTTGTTCTTTTCTTTATACTTCAACAACAAGTAACTGGGTTGGAACTTGGAACGCAGAGATTGCTTTGTTCTAAATCATCTTATCATGCTTAGCCACACGAGTAATCATATTCAAATTTATGTCTTTCATAGTTTGTGTTTATCTAATAAATATACTCTTATGCAGCTATGAGAATGTACAACTATATAAATCGAAAATCTTCTGAATTATTTTCAAGTTCCTCCGATGCAAGCTCCTCCGATGTGGACAAATCTTATTAATTTCAAGGCAAGTATAGTCTTAATTATGAGAAAATCATCTACAACATACCATGAAACAAGTATTTTTGATATTTTCTTTTTAAATTGGTAATGAAAATTTTAATAATATAATTATTTTCTGTTATTGTGTTATATGACAACTTATGAGGCAAGCAATAACTTATTAATGGCTTAACCTTGAAGACCGTGGAAAGATAATTTTTAAGTTTCACCAGTATATATAGTAAATAAGTTTGAAATGCTTCTTCGAAAAATATATAGAAAACTACAAAATTAGGTAAATATATAATGTTTTATAGATTTTTAACTATTCATAACACTTTCCGCATACATGCCACAACTGTATCGAAACATTACATTCATATAATTTTCAATAGAAAACAACCAATATAGATTAATATGTATGGTAAATTAATTATTTAGTTCTCTACGATTGCTTCACAATTTTACAATTATTCTTTTGCATATGTAAACGTATAGTTAATTTAAAATGAGAAAATCTAAAGATATACTAAACATATTGTTAAAAAAAAAATACCCACGCATAGCGTGGGTGTAAAATGTAGTATATACTATATAAAAGTTGATGCTATTGCGCATCTAGGGCGTCCACGTGGGATTTTAGAAATCTGATTCTATTGGTCCACGTAAGCAATTAGGATTAAGCTAATTTTCTTTTGTTGTTAATAAGAATTTTTTCTTTTTTTTATAGTTAGTTTTGTTTTATTTTTTTTAATAATTTTTTTCTTTTTTTATAGTTAGTTTTCTTTTATTTTTTAATAAATTTTTTCATTAAATATAACCTATGTATTTTGGTATTAGGAATTGAAAAATTTCACTTATTTCGGTGCCAATATATAAAGAAAAGAAACATAGGCATCATGAAGCAAACAATCAAACAAATTTTCTTTTTTTTGTGAGAATTTCCTCCAGCATACCAATTGTTAAAAGTCCCGGATCTTTTAGATCTTTACGTATGGGGAATTAAATAACTATTCCATGTTAGTAGTTTCAAAGTTGATTATAAAAATAAGTAACAAGACCTATGTTTGATTTACTTTGCAAGGTTAGTGTTCGTCTCTTGCGCTGTTATATGATGCGTTTGTTTATTATCTAGCTTTTTAATTCTAGGGTTTATGATATAAGTGATCATATATTTTGTTATTCTGACTATATCGACTCTTTCTAATTCCTACCTTAATGTTTTATTTTGTTTTGTGTCATTTGTGTATTTTTGTCAGGTTTAATCGTCGTCTTTGAGGTTAGTATAACATTGTTTAGTAATTAATAACGTTTTTATAGTTCTAGGGTTTATGATAGAAGTGACCGTGTAAACTTTTTCTGATTCCTATTTTAATTTCAGTTTGTATGGAATATGTGAGGGACAAAGTCGACTTTAGTGATGATTTAGTCGACTTTAGTGTTGATAGTTTCTCATCTCTCATATAATACATTCATATGTTTCTAATATAATTCTCTTCACAAGTTTTGATGATTTTTAACTGATATATTATTATGTTCTAATGTTTCTTACGAGTACTTCTTTATTGTTTTTGATCTTCTTACAGGTCTACCGTACTAATTTGGCGATATTATGTTAGTAATTTGTGACATATTCTTATTTTTTTAGATTCGGCTATCACATAGAAAAATCCTAACTTTTTGTACATACTTTTTATGATATTCTCTATATTAACCATGTATTTGTATTTACGAAAAGAAGAAAAAACTAAGCATCATCATCAGCTATTTGGATATGGATGACCATTTCATGCAGTGTTAGTGGGACAATAACTCTATTGACGACCACAACAACTAATACAAGACTCTACTCTGTCACACACCATCAACCGTATGAGGATTGGGAACACCGTTTGGAACATAAGGTATTAAATTGTATTCATCCTTATGTTTTGCAAGAATGAAAAACAGTGGTGAGAAAGAGGAAGATAAAGAGTTTGGGGATGGGATTCAGTGGTGTAGTAAGTCTTAAGCGTTTAAGCTTCAGTTGTACAAAGCACTGAAGGGATCGAGAAGACATGTAGCGGTTTTGAACTTTTGATAGCACAAGATGGAGAGAGAGAGACTTTTCCATTTTTCTGTCACATAGTTTGATTTTGTTTACTTGCTGCGTTTTTTTACTCAGTATCTTTGGAGAATCATGTTATTTTGGTTGTGTACTTGTGTGTGAGGAGAGATGTCAAATACGAATTATGTTAAGATAATAGTGGATTTTTACATGCATGATCATGTCATATTGTTTGAGACTAAAAAAGTTTTTCCGTGCTAAATGTTGCTGAAGAAACTATTTCACATGAAAAAACATCCATAAGCCACTATTCTGTTTCTTTGATTACTATTAAGGCAAGAAGAAAATCTAGATAAATCCTAAAATATTATTTACGCATGCTTAAATTTTCTATGAAAATGTGGGTTGTTTTGAAATTACTAACAAATCATATTCAAGCTTATGTCTTTGATAATTTTTGTTTGCCTAATAATTACTAACTCACCATTTATTTTTATTTAAGCAAGTGTGCAGGTTGGATCTTGACTCAACCTTTTAATAAAAGAACGACATTGCAAACCGTTGAGAGTGAGTTTGAAAAAGTTAACCAAACAACTTTAAGCCTATCTTCTTGAGATAGTTCAAGACTCTTATTGTTAATGTGAAGAGAGTAATGTATGTCGTGTGCTCAGTTGTTGATATGTTTTTGACAAAGTTTAGCGGAAGTTGTTTATTTCACAAGCCAAAAAGGCATATATATAAGAGTACATAGGTTTAACCTAGATAGAAAAGGATATTTACACAAAAGGACATAATACAAATATGTAAATATATTAATATCAAAGATATTCTCCAATACTCCCCCTCAAGTTGGAGCAAGAAGATCATGAATGCCCAACTTGACAATAAGAGCTTCAAATTGGTCACGTCCATGTGCCTTGGTAAGTATGTCAGCTGGTTGCTCATGTGTAGAAATCTTTGTCGGAGCAATCAAACCATCACGTGCTGCATCACGTATGAAATGACAATCAATCTCAATATGTTTGGTACGCTGACGAATAACCGGATTAGCCACAAGATGTAACGCTGATTGACTATCACAAAAGAGTGGAACAGCCTTAGGCTGAGGTACACCAAAGAACTGCAACAACCCACATAACCATTTAAGTTCACTTGTTGCATCAGCCATCGATCGATACTCTGCTTCAGCAGAGGAACGTGAGACAATTTGTTGTTTTTGAGTTTTCCAGCAAAGAGCAGAATCACCAAGAAGGAAAACATAAGCCCAGAGCAAACGTCTAGTAAGCGGGCAAGCCGCCCAGTCTGAATCACAATAAGCAGTGAGGTGTGATACGCTCAAATTAAACCTAAGAGCTACTCTCTCAAATTAAGAGATCAATGCAGTACTTAAGGTATCAAAATCCACAGGGAATCAGTGAAACACAATAGATTTAATGAGTTCAGATTATGTTAAGCAGAATTATGAGAATGCAAGTAAATAAAGCAATTAAAACGGTTGTAAATCAATAGAGAAAAGCGCTAGGCACAGGGAAATCTCAAGTGAATCAGATATGCAGATGATCAATTAAAGATAGGATTTATGAAGCTCAGTTCCTAAACATGAACACGAAAGTAAAACAAACCAGCTTCCGCTGCGAATATTATCTATGAATAAATCCAAGAAAACCAAATTCCTTTGCGAATCCTATGAATCTAAACAAGCATTAGTTTCAGGTTCAATTGTTCACAAAACCCTAAGCCAAATTCCTTTGCGAATAGGAATTTTGCTCATCAAAAACTAGTTCAGGTTATCAATCAAACTGTCGTTTCTATTAATAAACCCTAGATCAGATTCAAGGTAGCTAATCAAGAATCAGTATTAAGAACAAGTTAAGATGAAGAACTTCTAATGATATTAATCCTAAGCAATTATGATCAGATCTAGCAAATCATCAACAACCTTTGAAAATCCCTAAACCTAACAGGGAAACTACTCAGACATATCGAATGATGAAAACATGTTTTTATTAAAAGATATATCAAAGAGTTAAGTAAAATAAAGCATGAAGCCTAAACAATGGCTTAAAAACGTATATATAAAGGTCCCAAACCGACTAGAAAAGAAAAGTAAACATCTGGAAACTTCTTCGCAAAAACGGAAATCTTCTGATTAACATTTGGTCTGAAATTAACTCGTGTCGATCGACAGCCATAATGTGTGTCGATCGACGATTGACTCTCTGGAAAATCTTCTTGTCTCGCCAAAACCTGTGTCGATCGACATCCATGATATCTGTCGATCGACGCTTGTTCTTCTGTCCGATTTTGACTTGATCTTTTCAGCTCTTTCCTCCTCGATACTCTAAAATGCTCCAAAAGCTCCAGTAAACATCTTTTCTGCTCCAATCGGTCTAGTTCCTGTAAAGACTCTAAAAAGATATATAGAAAACACCAAATAGACTCTAAAACATGGACTTATATCGTGGCCTAAATGGGTAAAAACCACGATATATCAAGGTGTAAGTCACCTGTAGCAGAGAACATAAGACCTTGGCCAGGAGTACTCTTCAGATAACGAACCACTCGCAAAGGAGCTTCCCATTGTGAAGTATGTGGTCTTTGCATAAACTGGGACAAGATATGAACATTGTAGGCAAGTTTAGGCCTTGTGAGAGCAAGATAAATAAGTTTACCCACTATGCGTCGATACTGTTCTGGATCATTGTAGTACTCATCTGTACCAGAAGCAAGATCATGATTTTTTACCACAGGAGTATGAACAGGACGAGCACCAAGAAGTCCACATTCTGAAATAATGTCCAAACAATATTTTCTTTGACATAGAAAAATATCATCAGCATTCCAGGCAATCTTGATTCCCAAGAAATATTGTATTGAACCCAAATCCTTCATATGAAAGCAACTCTTGAGATAGTCTTTAAAACCATTAATTGTTGACGAATGATTACCCCCAATCACAAGGTCATCAACATACACCAAAACATATAGTTCAATCCCATTATGAACCAAAGAGAGTAACGCCGGATCTGAAATAGATTGAGTAAACCCATAGCGAAGTAGTGCACTATGAAGCGTCGAAAACCAGAAACGAGGGGCCTGCTTCAGGCCATACAAAGACTTTAGAAGAAGACATACTTTAGGAGTAGACAAAGTGAAACCCAGTGGAGGACGCATATAGACTTCTTCAGTTAAACTACCATGTAAGAACGCGTTATGGACGTCCATCTGATGAAGTTCCCATTTCCTTACAGCATTAACTGTCAAGAAATACCGAACTGTTGTCATTTTAGAAACCGGAGCATACGTTTCATCGTAGTTAATACCCTCGGTTTGAGGATTTCCAAGAGCCACAAAACGGGCTTTATAACGTTCAATAGATCCATCAGCATTGTACTTGATAGTAAATACCCATTTACACCCAATCGCTTTCTTTGTAGAAAGTAAATCGACAAGATCCCAAGTTTTATTGTCCTCAAGTGCCCGAATTTCAGCTGCCATTGCTTGACGCCATTCTTCATATTTCATAGCCTCTTGCAACGATTGTGGTTCTCGTATCGCTGTGATCTTTGCGAGAAAACCCTTATAGCTGTCAGACAAGCGTGCACAAGAGACATAATTAGCAAGAGGATAAGGAGTACCTGAAGGACCGTGAGGAGATTGGAGCAAAGAGTGAGAGTGTGAGTGTGATGGATCACATGTGCACATTGCTGAGTATGTGACATAAGACGCAAGAAGAATCGAATTTTTTTTGTCACGATGACCATGACCAAAAACTATATCCTGAGCTGGTACTGTGTCTGTAGCAGTACCTGTAGCTATTTCTCTGTGATGCACATATGCTGTCGCAGAGTATGGAGTTGTCGCAGGCACTGGCTTAGTGTGCAGGTTGGATCTTGACTCAACCTTTTAATAAAAGAACGACATTGCAAACCGTTGAGAGTGAGTTTGAAAAAGTTAACCAAACAACTTTAAGCCTATCTTCTTGAGATAGTTCAAGACTCTTATTGTTAATGTGAAGAGAGTAATGTATGTCGTGTGGTCAGTTGTTGATATGTTTTTGACAAAGTTTAGAGGAAGTTGTTTATTTCACAAGCCAAAAAGGCATATATATAAGAGTACATACGTTTAACCTAGATAGAAAAGGATATTTACACAAAAGGACATAATACAAATATGTAAATATATTAATATCAAAGATATTGTCCAATAGTTTTTGAGTTTTTACTTGCTTCCAATCTTTAACAATATGTTTTTGTTTTTTTGGCAAACATGTATGGTATCTTTATTTCTACAGTAAATAGCAACGATGATGAACCTTTAATGATCGACTGGAGATATTTGGATATTACATGTGTAGATATAGTTGTGGCTTCAGATTCGATTGTCATACTATTCGTCTCATTCTTTCCCTCAAAGTGGAGTAGAGAAGATGTTAATTGGACAGAGACGCGGAAACAGTGACATTGATGAAGGAGGTGGGCTCAGATGGCCACGACGGCGTGGCGTGGTGAATGGTGATGAAGTTTTCAGTTTCATCACCAGATGAAGAAGAGAACGTGCCATGCACCATCTATTGGATTACGTTCAAGGTTTTGAGTTTTACTCTATTTCTTTGCTTTAGGTTAGACCATATAGATTGCTTTCTTCCAAATGTGAAGCCAACATGTCTTAAAATCATATTTTTATGTTTTCCCCCTTAATTCCATCGTTATGAAATGTTTACTCAATGGTTAAGTTCAAGCATATACCACAACCATATCAAAACATTAGTACTTTATATATACAGCCAGTAACTTAATTCTTTACGAATGTTTCACTTTCTTACTAATTCTAAAAAGGAGTAAGCCAAAATATATATTAAAATCTTTGATTAAAAGAGAAGCCAGTCGAGGAGAATTCGACACGTATGCAAAATTATAACTCACGAGATTGCGATATTTATCTAAGATTGATCGGATGATGACATGTGTTAAAACTAAATTTAGTTATGTAACATCCCGAAACCAAAAACTCAGTTTTTGGTAAGGGTGTCGGTCGACACCATGGGGAGGGTGTCGATTGACACCGAGTTTTGAGATTCGGTTCGGTTTAAGTTTTAATCGCCGGTTTGGCTCGGTTAAGCGTATAAATACGCCCTAGGGTTGCATGAAAAAGGGAAGCCACCGTGTTTTGGTAGCAGAGGAGAAAGTGAGAGAGAGACTACCGAAATTGTAAGTTCTCGATCGATTGTTGCAGAGAAATCTATCCGGGAAGCCTTTCTCCTCGATTATAAGTGTTTATTCTTCGTTCTTCGTCGTTTTCGTGGTGGTTTCTGTGGTTCCAGTAGAGATTGGACCGTGAGGGTCTATTTTGATCGTTCATTCGATTGTTCATTCGTTCACATTCCTTCGTCATTATCGAGGTGAGTTGTGACCGCGGTTTCTAGGCGATGAGAATGATTTTTGATGTTTTTGTGGTTGATTTGGATGTGTTTTCGTGTGATGATTATGTTCGCCTTATATGTGGATTGTTTCGTTGTATTGTCGTGTTTTACTGTGCAGTTTTGTGACTCGTGTGATCCGGAATCGAGTCTCGAGAGGAGAAGGACTCGGTTCAGCGTTTACAGCGAGGGGTGTCGATCGACACCAGAAGGGTGTCACTCGACACCAGGTTTTGTCATTTGTCGATCGACACCTTTGTGGTGTCGCTCGACACCGGACTTGTAGTCGTGTCGATCGACACTTTTGTGGTGTCGCTCGAC
Source organism: Draba incana (assembly GCA_963576765.1). Lineage (NCBI taxonomy): Eukaryota > Viridiplantae > Streptophyta > Magnoliopsida > Brassicales > Brassicaceae > Draba > Draba incana. The sequence goes on along the minus strand of OY755212.1, from coordinate 19,737,194 downwards.
ACTGAGGTCTGATTTACCCGAATTGTGTTGATTCTTGATGTTGAGTTATGTTATGTGTTGAGCTGATTAATATTGGTGTTTGTAATGGTCATCTGAGCCTGCTTGTTACGCCGGAAGGCGGGATGAGCAACTCACTAAGTAATTATGAAATACTTATGCAACTAGTTTTTCCCAATTGTGTTGCAGGTATAAGAATTGTGTGATCGCGGAATCAGGGCAGAGGAAGAGGATGATTAGGAATTTCTGAATTGTGATTAGGTTGTTAGAATGGATTGAATTAAGTTAATGTTGTTAGGTGTTAGTTTATAATTCGTGAATTTGTTATTGAATCTTGTCTTGCTATATGTTGGATTGTTATTACCTGAGAATGGTTTCCTGTGATTTATTCCCTGAGCACTTCCGCGTAGTAACTGATAGGAAAATAGTCGTTGAGGATTAATATTTATGAGAATATTAATCTGGACTATTTAATTAAATATTTTAAAAAAAAAAAATACGGGTGTTACATTTTGGTATCATAGCCCTTACGGTTCTAGGGCTAGTAGTGTTTGGATGAACTGAGACTATGGGTTTAATTGATTATGTGTGCTTAGTCAATTTTAGTCTTAGAATCATCCTCTTCAGCCTTTAAAGAGATTCCGCGGTAAGTTATTGTTTGTGTCTTTTGATTGTGAGTTCAAGTGTCTTAGTGTGTACTTGTGATAAGTGCAATGTGTGATGGCTAGAGTTCCGAGAGGCCGGGGTGGCAGAACCGGTGGCCGTGGAGGCAGGAGTCGTGGTTTTGGTCGTGGTCGTGGTCGTGGTTGGGGTCGTGTGGCTAAGTCGTTCGAGTGGGAGACCCAGAGTGAGTCATCGGATCAGGTGGTCTTTTCGCCAGCGTATCAGAAGTTGTCGAAGGGCACGGTCAGTGTGTCGGATAGTACTGCCGGCGTCGGAGCTGCTGATGCGGTAGGAGTCCCAACTGCGGATAATGCTTCAGGCGGAGTTCAGGACCCGGAGGATCAGATGTCTAAGATGCTAGCCTTGATTTTGGAGCGATTACCAGGCGCAGTACCAGTGCAGACTCCTGTGGAGGCCCGGAGGGAGCAGTATCTTGCGTGGTCTAATGAGTTACTGCTCATGGGGCCCTTGTCCTTCTCGGGTAGAGGGAGGCCAGAGGAAGCCAATGAGTGGAGATTGAAGATTGAGCGAAGACTTCGTATTCTCTGATGTCCTGATGAGTTCTGTGTTGATCTAGCAGTGGAGTTCTTGGAAGGCGATGCTCGCCTTTGGTGGACAGGAGTTCAGGCAAGGAGAAGGCGAACATTGTGGACTTGGGGTGACTTCTTGGGCGAGTTTAATGCCAGATATTTTCTTCAAGAAGCGGTGGAGCAGTTAGAGTTGCAGTTCCAGAGTCTGGTTCAGGGCAACCGATCAGTTCGTGGGTATGATGCTGAGTTCAGTAGGCTAGTGGTCTACGCGAGTAGCGACATGGATGAGGAGCGAGACCAGATGGGCAAGTTCGTGGCAGTATTTCGGATTGGGCTGAAGAAGCTTGGCATGGGTTCCAAGTATGCCTCGAGGGCGGAGCTGGTGGAGGCACTTGTAGCGGTCGAGGGCCTAGAGGAGCAGTTCGAGGATTGAGCTAGTTTTATTCCTTTTCGGTTTATTTCCAGTTTTCTGAGTTTTGAGCTTTGGATTATTGTATTTCGTTGGTGTTAAAACGATTTACATTTTTGAAAATTTATAAGATGGTGTTCCTTATTTATTTTCAAATGATTTTGAGGCATGTGGTTCGTATATGGTTTTTATATGTTTTGAGCATTGTTGGTAGTGAATATCGAGGATATACCACGTGAGGTGGCTTTAATCAAGTGGAGAGGCGTGTTCTCCTGTATACTTATTGGGAAGTGAGTTCCCAGAGTAAGTAGCGAGGGATGTGAGATCTCTTGTGGGGAGGTGAGCCCCCCAGATACCGTTGGCTCGAGGGATGCGTCTTGAGAGTGCGAGCGGCATGTTGTCTTGTGTGGATTAGACGGAGCTTCTGAGATCATGGGAGGATTTCGTGTGGTTTTGGCCAGAGCAGGTCAGGATTTTAGTCCATGTCGGACGGATATGAGGATCGGCTGAGGATCTCAAGTAGTGCTGACCGGATAGGTTAAGAGTATGGTCTGTGATAGATGGTTCCGGGGACTCGAGTTGCGAGTTGAAGTATCGCTGGTCCGGCTAAGCCCGGGACTGCGTTCTGATAACAGAGGTAGCATTGTGAAATTCAAATCGGGAATGACGGATGATTGCACATGTTCTTGTCTGATTGTTGTGCGATTGGCCGCTGGACTTGGTTTGGATTAAGAATGTTGCGTAGTCGGGATTGATGGGTGGTTGTACATGTTCTTGTTTGATTGTTGTACGATCGACCGCTAGACCCAATTAGACTAAAAGTGTTAGTCAAAAAGTTTCGGGTGATGCTAGGCAAGCAATGAGCATTTCAAGTTGTGGTTGTGTTTCCTTTAGTGTGACGAATATGCATGCGGTATACATGAGATTAGTGCGACGTGACCAAGGGAATTTTGGAGAGTGTTCGTTCATGCTCAGCGTTTATATCTTGGTCAATTCGAGGAAGCCGAGAAGCATGAAAGTCCTGCGTTCGATTCGGGAGAGGTGCGGAAGCAGCAGCTGCACGCGGAGTCGAGCTATATTGTTATAAGGAGCACCAGCTTTGGTTGCAAGAAGGCAGATGGGAGTACCTGGAAGTGTTAAGGTTTGTTTTAGTCGGTATTCCAGTAGCTTGAGGAAGTTTGTCAGGTTGTTATGGCGCGTTGAGGAATCCAATTCTGGGTTTACGGTGGATCGTGCATGTTCTTGTTTGATTGTTATGCTATTAATCCGTCAGACCTAGTCCGGGTTAGGAGGAGCGTCAAGGGTCTTGTGTGTTCATCGCAAGCTAGGTCGAAGCTAGCTGAGAAGGTTGTTTCCTTAAAAGTTCGTCGCAGGAGTGTATTAAGCGGTTTGTGTGGCTCAGGAGAGGAATCCGAGTCGTGAGTTGTTTTGAAGCAGTCAGTTCAGTTTCAGGTCCCTTCGAACGGGACAGGCAAGGTTTGGGCATGTGTACCGGTCGATGGTTTAGTACGCTGAGGCGTCATGAGTGGTTTTGGATCCTTGTGGGGCAGTTCAGGGATCGATGTTCAGTACCTAATGTTTATTGCTCTAGGGACTGTGGTCCCGAATAACTCATGTGTTGGAAGGAGAGGTAAGCTCTCTTGCGTGTTGTTTTGGGATGTGAGATTCCAGTTATCATTGACTCCAAGGATGTGTCCCGAGAGTGCGAGCGGTATGTGTTTTGATGGGCCACGGGATGCGTCCTATGGGTGTCAGATGTAGACTTAGTTAAGAGCAATAGATATCTGGCGAGGAGTTTGGTTCTATTTGGTTTGGTGCTTCGAGGTTTAGGTGTGGATCTTCAGTGGAGTCCGTTGTGTTTGCTAAGTGTCCTGTAGGTGTAGAGTTGTTTTGCTAGAATAGGTTATTGCGTGTTGTTATCAGGGAAAGCATTTCTAGTTTCACGTGCTTGTTCGCGTATGTGTTGCTTACTCTACGGAAGTATTTTTCCTATATATAGCAAGAGCTTGAGGGAGACGTCCTGAGAGTGGAGTGGCATCGGCATCGTTACCTCGAGGGAGACGTCCTGATAGTGTGATGATGACGGTAAGTATGAGTAATCAATGTCTGACCGCAACAGGTGAATGGAACAGAATACAGACCTTGATGTTTTTCTTGTGCGTTCAGTTTCAACGACAGGGATATCAGACGTAATGTCTTGGTTGTGCATGTTCTTGTTTGATTGTTGCACAATCGATCGATCCAACTCTGGGTCTACAGCTGGTTCTACATGTTCTTGTTTGATTGTTGTGCAATCAATTGGACAGACCTAGTCAGGATTTGGAAACATTGCATTATGGTATTCCGGGCTAGGAGCCTTGCGCATTTCTGTTAGAATAAAGTTTACGTCCTTATTGTTGTTGTGGGTAGGCGTTATGGAATTTATTACGGATGACTCACGATCTGGAGACGGTGGCTTTCCATATTTTTATATCGGGGACGGTGGTTTCCTGTATACATACTAAGAGACGGTGGTTCTCTCTAGGAGACGGTGGTTTTCCTGTGTACGGATATTGGGAAGGTGATTTCCTTTATAGTACCGAGAGCCTATACGCAGTCTCTGCGCATGATACACTAGTACGCAACTTTGGCTCAATTACGTTTAAGATCCAAGCCACCAACATTGAATTCACCATACCCAATTACTTGACTTCATCGTCACCACGTCTCGGTTTCTTAACGACACCGTCAATGAACCCGAGTTTGGTTTTAGCTTTGAGTGTATTTCTCATAAGCTTAGCCCACCGTTCATAATTATTTTCCCTCAAAAGCACCGTACAAATCATCTGCCCTGGATTAGACTATATAGATTGCTTTCTTCCAAATGTGAAGCCAATATGTCTTAAAATCATATTTTTATGTTTTCCCCCTTAATTCCATCGTTATGAAATGTTTACTGAATGGTTGAGTTCAAGCATATACCACAACCATATCTAAACATTAGTACTTTATATATATACAACCAGTAACTTAATTCTTTACGAATGTTTCACTTTCTTACTAATTCTAAAAAGGAGTAAGCCAAAATATATATTAAAATCTTTGATTAAAAGAAAAACCCACGCGTAGCGTGGGTGTAAAATCTAGTCTTATTATATAAAAGAGAAGCCGGTCGAGGAGAATTCGACACGTATGCAAAATTATAACTCACGAGATTGCGATATTTATCTAAGATTGATCGGATGATGACATGTGTTAAAACTAAATTTAGTTATGTAACATCCCGAAACCAAAAACTCAGTTTTTGGTAAGGGTGTCGGTCGACACCATGGGGAGGGTGTCGATCGACACCGAGTTTTGAGATTCGGTTTGGTTTAAGTTTTAATCCCCGGTTTGGCTTGGTTAAGCGTATAAATACGCCCTAGTGTTGCGTGAAAAAGGGCAGCCGCCGTGTTTTGGTAGCAGAGGAGAAAGTGAGAGAGAGACTACCGAAATTGTGAGTTCTCGATCGATTGTTGCAAATAAATCGATCCGGGAAGCCTTTCTCCTCGATTATTAGTGTTTGTTCTTCGTTCTTCGTCGTTTTCGTGGTGGTTTCGGTGGTTCCAGTAGAGATTGGATCGTGAGGGTCTATTTTGATCGTTCATTCGTTGTTCGTTCGTTCACATTCCTTCGTCGTTATCGAGGTGAGTTGTGATCGTGGTTTCTAGGCGATGAGGATGATTTTTGATGTGTTTTGTGGTTGATTTGGATGTGTTTTCGTGTGATGATTATGTTCGCCTTATCTGTGGATTGTTTCGTTGTATTGTCGTGTTTTACTGTGCAGGTTTGCGACTCGTGTGATCCGGAATCGAGTCTCGAGAGGAGAAGGACTCGGTTCAGTGTTTCCAGTGAGGGGTGTCGATCGACACCAGGTTTTGTCATGTGTCGATCGACACCTTTGTGGTGTCGCTCGACACCGGACTTGTAGTCGTGTCGATCGACACCTTTGTGGTGTCGCTCGACACTGAGGTCTGATTTACCAGAATTGTGTTGATTCTTGATGTTGAGTTATGTTATGTGTTGAGCTGATTAATATTGGTGTTTGTAATGGTCATCTGAGCCTGCTTGTTACGCCGGTAGGCGGGATGAGCAACTCACTAAGTATTTATGAAATACTTACGTAACTCATTTTTCCCAATTGTGTTGCAGGTATAAGAATTGTGTGATCGGGGAATCAGGGCAGAGGAAGAGGATGATTAGGAATTTGTGAATTGTGATTAGGTTGTTGGAATGTATTGAATTAAGTTAATGTTGTTAGGTGTTAGTTTATAATTCGTGAATTGGTTATTGAATCTTCTCTTGCTGTATGTTTGATTGTTATTACCTGAGAATGGTTTCCTGTGATTTATTCCCTGAGCACTTCCGCGTAGTAACTGATAGGAAAATAGTTGTTGAGGATTAATATTTATGGGAATATTAATATGGACTATTTAATTAAATATTTTTTAAAAACAAATAATGCAAGGTTACAAGTTAAAACAAATTAAAATTAAAAATGGAAAACTTCGAATAGTCTAAAATAATAGAGATGAGGAAATATTTCTAATAGCTAACAACTAACAGAAAAAGAAAAAAAAATTTAATAGTTTAAACAAATTAGGAAAAAGGAAAAATCAAGAAGTCCATACTAATTATAAAAACAATCTTATATTATATAAAAAAGAAGCTGGTCGAAGAGAATTCAACATATATGCAAAATTGTAACTCACGAGATTGCGACATTTGTCTAAGATTGATTGGATGATGACATGTGTTAAAACTTAAATTTAGTTAAAATATATTAAAAATAAAAATGAGAAACTTCTAATAGTCTAAACTAATAGAAAAGAGAAAATATTTCTAATAGCTAACAACTAACAAAAAAGAGGAAAATTTGTAATAGTTTAAACTAATTAGGAAAAAGGAAAAATGAAGTAGTCCAGAGTAATTATAAAAAAGTACATAGAAAATAGTGAATATATAAAACATAAAAAAACAAATAAAAGATTCTATATATATTTTAAAATTTTAAGATATGCACATCCAAAAAACAAAAAAAGCAAAAAAAAAAACAAATATATATATATATATATATGTATATATAGAAAATAGAGAGAATATAAAATTTAATAAAAAAGATAAATGAAAATACAGTAGAATTAAAAATGGTAAACTAACAAAATAATTACCATGTAACTATCCAAAGAATAAAACAAAAAAAATTCTACTAGTCCAAAACTAATAGAAAATAGGAGAATTTCTAATAGTACAAACTATTAGGAAAAAACAAAAAATGTAGTGGTCTAAACAAAGTTATAGAAAAAGTAATATAGAAAATAGAGAGAATATAAACGGTAATGAAAATAAAGAGAATTTCGAGCCTCCCGGACTAACGCACCGACCGACTGATATGGGTGGGCCTATGGGCTGAGAATGGACATGGGGCCCATTGGGAGATGTGGATTTCTCTCGAGGAAATGAGGATTTCCCCTACGACGGCGGTATGGGCGTTACAAGTGGTATCAGATCCAACCCTGACATATGTGAAGAGTCAGATTGTCGGGGTAATGATCTTGGTATGCGCAACGAGGATGTTGAGATCTATTAGTGGCGATGATTGTGACACCCCAGTTTCAAAGCATATATGTATATGCGGTATATGTGGAGAGGCTTAAAGAAATTGATTTGGCTACCTATATCACCAAAGTGCACTTAGCTTTTCGGTCAGAGGTCTTAAGAGAACTCGAAAGTTAAGCGTGCTTAAGCTGGAGTAGTTTTAGGAAGGGAGAACTACTGGAAGTGATTTTCAGTATCGTGTGAGTGAGGTAAAAAACTGCACTTACTCAACTTAGCATACAACTTCTGCTCCCGAAGCTTCTCCAAAACCAATCTCAAATGAGCCTCGTGCTCCTCGGAACTCTTCGAATAAACCAAGATATCGTCAATAAAGATGATAACGAACACGTCCAGATAGTCCTTGAACACATCGTTCATCAATCTCATGAAAGCCGCTGGCGCATTCGTCAGCCCAAAAGGCATGACCACAAACTCGAAATGCCCGTATCTCGTCCTGAATACTGTCTTACAAACATCTGCCTCATCTATCGGGATCTGATGATAACCAGACGCCAAGTCTATCTTGGAGAACCAAGTAGCACCCTTCAGCTGATCCAAAAGCTAATCAATCCTCGGGAGAGGGTACTTGTTCTTCACAGTAACACGGTTCAATCCCCGATAATCGATACACAAACGAAAACTGCCATCCTTCTTCTTCACAAAATGAACTGGTGCTCCCCACGGTGAAACACTCGGTCGAACAAACCCCTTGCTCAATAAATCCTCCAGCTGGTTCTTCAGCTCTGCCAATTGTGCAGAAGCCATCCTGTAAGGAGCCTTAGAAATCGGAGCTGTCCCGGGCTCTAACTCAATCGTGAAAGGATCAGACCGAGACGGCGGTAATCCCTACAACGACTGAAAAACATCCACAAACTCCCGAACAACTCAGATCTCCCCGATAGCAACCTCACCACTGGACTCCGGCATCGAAATAGTAGCCAAATAAGTCTCGCAACCCCACGCTATCATCTGCTCTGCCTGAATAGCTGAGATTACCAGACTCCTGTAAGTAGGTCTCACACCCTGAAACACAAACTTTCCTGCATCTCGCTCAAAAACGACTCTGCCTCGAAAGCAGTCCAGATGAACCTTATAAAATGACATCCAATCCATTCCGAGAATTAGGTCTTAAAGTTCTACCGGACTAATCACCAGGTCTGCCGGCATCAACTGCCCGACAATCTCAACATTCACTGTTCTACCTCGGCCGAAAGTAACTAGGAATCCGCCTCCAGCCACCTTAACCCAGCCTGACAGCTCACTAGCACTGCTCCGGATGCCACTGCTCTCGGCATGCCCCGTAGTAATAAAGCTGTTCGATGCTCCAGAATAAAAAAGAACATGGTACTCGAAACCTCCCACTAATAAGGTCCCTACATAATTACATGCGTTGAGAACCCTAACACACTATCACAGGCAAAAATAAAAGAAACAACAACTACAATTCAACCACTAAGAATTTACAAAGTTCAAGTCTAGAATTTTACCTGTGATCTGCGCGCCACCAGGCTGCCCCGCATCTGCCGGCCCATAAACACGCGGTGTAGGCCCAAGCTGACCCAAAGGCTGAACTACTGCCAATTGCTGCCCTGCTACTGGCTGAACCGCTGCCACAACCATCTGCTGCAACTTAGGACACATCGGCCGGATATGCCCCGGCTCTCGGCAATGAAAACACACATTGGAATCCCGAGATACCTCCCTCTTGGGAAAACTAGCCACTCGATGCTCAGTGCTTCCGCATCCATAACAAGCATGACCACCCTAGCTGCCTCCAGAAACCTTATCAAACCTCCTCTTCTGGCCCTGCGCAGGCTTGCCGCCTTTGCCCGAACCAGAACTCCCAAAATGCTGCTGTTGTTGCTGTCTCCTTGGCTGAACAGCAGGAGCCGCCACAAATGGAACAACCACCAAACTAGTCTGCTCACGCTGATCCTCCTTTATAGAAGCAGCAAGCTCCACCAACTCCGCCCTCGAGGCGTACACTGAACCACGACACTGGGTCCTAATACTCATACGAAGTCCCTGCAAGAACCTCTGCATAAGAGTCCGCTCCTCAGCCATACCATGACTAGCCTAAACCAGAAGCCTACTGAACTCGGTATCATACTCCCGCACTGAACTCGCTCCCTGAGTAAGCTCCATAAATCTCATCTGCTGGCGATCCATAGCCTCCCGAGGGAACAACTTGGCGTTGAACTCGCCCACAAACTCATCCCAAGTCCAATCAGTCCTCCGGGTCTCAGTCGATCTCTACCAGCTATGCGCATCCTCGCTCAGATAGTGCATAACTAACTCTACTCGATACTCTGCAGGACATCGAATCGATCAAAAATTGCGCTCCACTCCCAAGCGCCACTCATTGGCCCCCTCTGGCCCAACTCTGCCGGTGAAGAAAGGCATACCAATATTCTGCATCTGTCCCATCATCACAAGATAGGGAGGATGCTCAGCAACCAAAGCCCTCGGCTGCTCAACCTCTGCAACCCTCTGCTGCACCTCCACCACCGGAGGTACTGCTGGAGCCGGTACCGGAGCCGCCGCCGGAAACCGCTCCAACAGCTGCATCAAAAGCCCCACAATGACATCATCCCGACCTTGAGCTATAGCAGCACCCCCACCCGGGCCTACTCCAATACCAGCACCTCTCACGCCGCCCCTCCCGGCACCTACTGCCACACTGACACTGGCACTGGTCTCCCTCGCGGTCTCCACCTGATGAGTCTGGGATGCAGCCACACTGTTAGATGACTCTGGCACTTGGCCACGACCATGACCACGGCCTCTACCACGGCCTCTCGCTCCAGTATCCATCTACCACACAGGACATGAAAACATGAGCAAACGAGAAGTCACAAACAAATAAAACACAACCTACCACATAATCTCTTTAAAGGCCGAAGAGGATGATCTAAGAATACTAATTGTCTAACCACCAATTAAACACATAGTCTCAATTCATCCAATTTCCAAGTCCTAAAAACGTCTAGGCTCTGATACCAAATTAAAACAACCAACACATTTTTTTTTTTAAAACAGTTGCGGAAATTCTCATAAAATAAATCCATAAATTATTAAAACAATAATTCAACAATTCAATTCCAAAATTCAAGTTCCATAAATAATCATAAAAATCTAGCAACCTAAACACCAGGTTTCAGTAGACTAAACAAGAACAAATAAAACATCCTATCATCCTCTTCACCGGCCTTGATTCCGTGATCAGACATTTCTGTGACCTACAACTCAAAGGGAAAAACAATTAATAAATACTTAGTGAGACGGTCCTCCCGGCAACAGGCTATGTACGGATAAATCAAAACCGAATAATAAACAATTAAAATGCACAAATGATTCAACTGGGTGTCGATCGACACTACCTCTAGGTGTCGATCGACACCCTGTTCTACCACCAAGAACAGAATAAAACATTCGATCCAAAACACAAAAATCACACAAGTTCATCACAGAAATCACGCAAAAATCATACTCACACGCAATTAACAACCACCTCAACCACTATGAACAATCCTAATCATTTATCAACCGAATTCTAACCTATCCGAGCCTACAGTCGCGAACACGAACGCTTCGGAAAACAGGAACGAACAACGATGAATCAGCGATGAACACGTAGGAAAATCACCGAGACAGCACGATTACTCTCCCGAACAACCACACAAGCCTTAACAACGAAGAACGGTGAAGAACGGATCACGAATCCTCTCAATTCACCCTTGAATTCTCAAAACACACTTTTCCTTTGGTTTTTCTCTGCCAAAGTCATGTTTCTGCGGCTGAGACTTTATAAAACCAGACCTAGGGCTGTGTCCCTAAACCGCACAACTAACCGAATGATTTAAATCAAACCGGATTCGACCAAAAACATTGGTGTCAATCGACACCCTGCCCTGGTGTCGATCGATACCCCTGACCAAAATCCATAAATTGGTTTGGGATGTTACAATAATGAATAAGAATATAATTTATTTCTTTGTTATTAAGACTATGATTTGAATAATTCCGGTCATACAAATTGATTTTCTTGATTTAAAATCTATATTTAAATAGTATTTCAAAAGTTTTGGTAATTCGACGTGTTGTTAATTTGAATTTAAATATTTATATCAATAACTTTTATTATGTTTACCCGCGTAAATATGCGGGTCCTAATCTGTGGTTATATAAGTATACACTACTGTTTGTGTTACATATGTTACTAGCTATGTGAAGATTAATATGTGTAGAGATATGCATCTTAACTTCGAAATTAAATTTTCTTAATAAAAAAAAACATATATGGATTGTATTAATCCCGTTACTATTAAAACCAAAAGTATTTTTAATTGCTTAGGTGTTTTAATTTCATTAGTTTTGTTAATAGAAAACTATGACATGTAAAGATCACGGTCGCGCACTCACCTTGTCTTATCCGGAAGGATTAAGGATGATCACAAAAATCAGACTCAAACCCACACTAGGGCCTCTGATTGCCCCCCCCCCCCCCCCCCCCAAAACACGAAGAACAACACCATAATCGATCTCTGGAACCTTTAAACCCTCCACAAGCCGCAAACAAGTCTCTATGAATCATAATCAAACAACAACTCACAATTCCTCTCTAATTCTATAAAACTCACCTTTTTGGCTCTGCCCCGAGTCTGCTCAGCACAAAAGCAAATTATATAACATGACCCTAGGGTTTTTGAGCCTAAACTGACAAAACCGAACGATGAAAATTGAACTGAACCATAACAATTAAACTTGGTGTCGATCGACCCACGCCTTCTGTTGATCGACACCCCCTAAAAATATATATTTTTGGGTTATGAGCGTTATAACTCTCCCCCTCTATCAATGGATTCGACCTCAAATCCCGTAAAACCGTCGACCATAAGCAATACTCCTGACCCAACCCGGCCATCACCACTCGAGACCATCTCTCCGTATCTCAGAAGCTCACATCTAGTCTTATGCTTATAAAAACGTTTTTAGACATTAATTACTCTTAACTCCATACCACACCCCTCCACCCACATGAACACATTCTTTGGGCTATCAGTGCCTCATACCACTCCACTCTCATGAACAAAACCTTTGAGCTATCGATATACAGAAGAACTAATCATCCCCTCAAGAGAACCAATCATCCCTCAATACTTATACTGGGAACCACTCATCCCAAATAAGTATACAGGAGAACTAATAAACTCCTCTGGAGAACTAATCATCTCTAAAAATGAGTTATTCAAGGACTCTGTGGCCCCTATAGTAATCAATTCCTAAACGTTTATAAAACTTCTATCGACTAGAACTACTTCATTTGGTCCAAACACGATATTCCCTAACCTAGAATATCATCACAATCATGACCAACCACTGGTCAACTCTAAACCAACACATATAAGAACTACTCATCTTATAAGAATACAGAAATATATCAATACTCCATCTTATAAATCTCCAAAAATGTATAAATCGTTACAACTCAAACGAATATACATGAAACAAAACAACATAGCACCATGCTAACTCCGAGACTAAAACCGCGAAGAAAACAAAGCTCAAGCTGCGACTTGCTTGTCGAACCACATACTGAACTTCATCTTAATTTTTGTCTTTGGTTCCCAAGACTCCTCCTCAACACCGTCATATTCCCACAAGACTCTCAACAACGGTATCTTCTTCTGGCGCAAAACCTTAACTCTCCTCTCGAGAATCCTTCTAGGTCTCGCCTCAACAGTCAAATTAGGCTAAAGATCCTCCGGAATCTTAGCCACATCCTCCTCCAACTTATGCAAGTACTTCCTCAACATCGACAAATGGAAAACTTTATGAAAATCCTTCATAATAGGAGGTAACTCTAACCGATAAGCCACCAGTCCAACTCGATCTACCTCCGAGAACGGACCCATAAACCTCGTACTTGGCTTATGTTCCGAAATAGATCTATTAAGACCCTGCAACATGTCGATCTCCAACCTTAAACTCCAGCTCCTTCCTCCTCTTATCAGCATAAATCCTCTGCCAATCCTGAGCCACCTTCACGTTCAGCTTCAAAACACAGATCTTCTCCGTCATTTCCTGAACAAAATCTGCACCATACATGCTCCACTACCCCACCTTGGTCCAGCATAACGGTGTCCGACACTGCCTCCCATACAAAGCCTCATAAGGAGCCATCCCAATACTCGCATTAAAGCTATTATTATGCGTAAACTCAACCAAGCACAAGTTATCCACCCAATGACCACCCTAATCCTGAACACACATCCTCAGCAAATCCTCAAGTGTCTGAATCGTCCTCTCATACTGCCACTTTGTCTACGGATGATAAGTTGTACTCATGTCCACCTTAGTACCCATCTCAGCCTCAAACACTCTCCAAAACTCAGATGTGAACTTAGGATCTCAGTCTGACACAATGCTAGCTGACACTCCATGCAGCCTCACAATCTCCTTCACATATTTCTTAACCAAACTTGCCGCTCCATCGGTCTTCTTAATGGCCAGAAAATGTGATGACTTAGTCAGATGATCCACAATCACCCAAATAACATCAAAAGTCTGAGAGCTAGGAAATTTTACCACGAAATCCATCATAATCATATCCAACTTCCACTCTAGAATGGGTAAACTCTGCAATAAACCACTCGGAACATGATGTTCATCCTAAACTAACAGGCACATATCGCAAGCTGCGACCCAGCTAGCCACATCTCTCTTCATCCCGACCCAATCATAGTACCGTTTCAGCTTTCAAAACATCTTAGTCATTCCCAAATGAATCAAAAACTTGGTCCCATGAGCCTCACTCATAATCCCCTACCTCAGGATCTCATCCTTAGGCACACAAACTTGCCCACGCATGAGAATCGTCCCGTTCTAAGAGACCTGATACTCGGAACCAACAACTCTAGAAGCATCAACCAATACCTTATCCTTCTCCTGAGCCACACGAATCCTACTTAGAAAATATGCATGATCAGCTGCCTTCAAACCAAAAACTCCTGCAAAATAGCACATAACCTCAAGGTGTTAATCTCACTCACCAAAGCCGCAACATCCTGCTCCCAAGCCAAATCAACTCTCCATCGACTATGGGCATCTACCACCATGTTAGCCTTACCCAGATGGTAAACAATGTCCTAATTGTAATCTGCCAACAATTCTACCCAATGCCTCAGCCTCACATTCAGCAATGGCTGGGTAAAGATATGCTGCAGATTCTTATGATTCATGAATATCTGCACCTTCTCGCCGTAAAGATAACATCTCCAAATCTTCATGGCAAAGACCACTGCACTAAACTCAAGATTGTGAGTAGGGTAATTGCACTCGCTTCCAATGAAATGCCTCAAAGCATAAGCAATAACCCGTCCCTGCTGCATCAGCACACAACCCAGACCAACTCCTAAAGCATCTGTATACACCACGTAAGGCTCACTCGGTACAGTTAACGCCAACACTTGTGTACTAGTCAACATCTCCTTTAGCTTCGCAAAGTTCTCCTCACACTCCTAAGACAATTCAAAAGGAACAACCTTCCGTGTAAGCTTCGTCATAAATTGTGCCATGCTCGCAAATCCCTTGACGAATCTCTTGTAGTAACCTGCTAATCCAAGAAAACTCATGATCTCAGTGATGTTAATCGGTCTAAGCCACTCCTTGATAGCCTCTATCATCACCGGATCCACAGATACTCCCTCTGCAGAAATGATATGCCCGAGAAAACCCATTCCTCGCTGCGAGAAACTACACTTGCTCAGCATATCAAACAACTTCTACTCCCGAAGCTTCTCCAGAACCAACCTCAGATGCACCTCAGGATCCTCAAGACTCCTCGAATACACCAGAATATCATCAATGAAGATGATCACAAACTCGTCCAGAGACTCCTAGAACACTCCCTTCCACAAACAAATAAAATCTGCTGGCGCATTCGTCAAACCAAAAGGCATAACCACAAACTCAAAATGCCCATATCTTGTCCCGTCCCTCTATGGATTACATCGGCAAAGTCATGGCCAAATGCTACAATCTCGTCCCTCCATGACTCCCAATAATTGGAAGTGTCAACCGCTCACAACAATAGTTAGGAAGTTAGATGATCACACAAAAATCAATCATCATGCACAACAATCAAAGAAAATACTTACCAAATTCCTAAGCATTCTAAAATGAACCTCTACGGCTATAAACATAACAATAAACAATCACATGTGTTCAACTCATCTAACACAAGAACAAACATCACCAAGACTCACCTTTACTTAATAAATGGTTAGGACTAGGATTCGAACTAAGATCTAGACTCGACCTTCCTTCTTGTAAAACGGACAGAACTACAGCTAGAAATTCGTCTATTCCCGAACTACTCGATCAAGACAAGAGTCCGGCTCCCCTAACGTAGAAAATGATCAGATTTTTATAAGGAGTTTTTAAGAGAGGTTTTGGTGTGTGATTTCTATGGAAAATGGGAGCTACTTAGGTTCTATATATAGGTTTTACAAAGCAGCTAGGCAGATAGCTGAGTCACCGCTGACTCGTCGCTCATGGTCGTGAAACCTCGTGCTTACGGATTTGTCGTGCTTCTGATTTATGGTGCTTAGAATTTTTTCGTGCTTCAGATTTATCGTGCTTCCGTTGACTCGTTGAACACAATCATGACACCTCGTGCTTACCAGTTTTGTCGTGCTTAAGATTTTTCGTGCTTCCGTTGACTTGTTGAACATAGTCACGATACCTCGTGCTTACGAGTTTTGTCGTGCTTAGGATTTGTCGTGCTTCTGTTGACTCATTGAACACAGTCGCGACACATGCTTACAACGGATTTTTTGTACTTATTCATTCCCGAGCACGTCAATCCCGAGCTGTTGTGTCATGCTTCCGCAAACTTTTATATTTTTATAAAAATATCAAGTTAGAGAAACTGATCACTACGTTACTTCATCCCAAGGAAACGTACGTTACTTCGTCCGAAGGTAACGTCATGGTAACTTAGCTTAGCCACCGAGGTGCTTAACCATGTACCCTGCTTAGTCATGGAGCATCTTAATCAAGCACCCAGCTTAGTCATTGAGCTACTTAAACTAGGTTTATGGTTTAATGGTCTAAAGCTTCCCGTGAAGCTTTGCCGAGGGTTTTCCTAGCCCTTGAGCAGGTCATTACACGCGGTGCCCCTGCAATCTGAGCCACCAGATGTACTGCTGCAATTTGAGCCACTGGTTGCACTGCTGCTATTGCCATCAGCTGTAGTTTGGGACACTTGGGCTTGAGGTGCCCCGACTCCCTGTAGTGAAACATAGTGGAGTATCTCGGGACTCCTTCCTCCTAGCATAACTCGCCATATGGTGTTCCATGCTCCCGCACTCAAAATATCCAACTCGAACTCGACTTGGAAGTGTCCTCCCACTTCTTATTATGTTCTTTTGTAGGCTTGCCGCCTTTGCTATAAACCAATTACTGCTGCTGCCTCCTATGCTGAACAACTGGAATAACCACTGCTGCCGCCTGATCACGCAATTCCTCCACAATAGACCCAGTTGCCTCATCCAACTCTGCCCTCACACTAAGCCAAATTTCTCTCAAGAACCTCTTCACCTGTGTATGCTCATCCTCCATGCCTTTACCAGCATACACCATAAGTCTACTAAAATTAGCATCATACTCTCGCATAAACCAGTCTCTCTGAAACCATCTCCACGAATCTCGTTGATATACGTCATATTTTTCCACTTATACTATCTATTTTCATATATTTTCAATGCTATTTAATAAGCTTTTCTATCAAAATATGTAGTTTTCTCGTATATTTGGTTTTTAAGAGTTATACATGTCAAATTATCAAAAAGGGTATAAAAAGGAGCTAACTAAGTATTCTTCATCCCACAACAACTTATCAAGGTCAAAGGAGCCAATCCAAGTTCTCTAAATTCAAGATTTCACAATTCGTCAAGTTGGACAAAAGATATACGTCTCAAAGATCACCTTGGATGGAGGATCAAATCTACGTGGCCGGAGATAAAATTTCATTTAGCGATATCCCCTTGAGTTAAAATTCCAATGGAGTTAGGGTCACATCAAATGGAGTAGTAGTTTAGAAGATATTCAAGATTTAATGAAGACATGTCAAACTGCCTCGAAGATGAATAAATAACAAAACAGGTCAAGGCACCGACCAAACTCGTGGACCGGTGCATGTGACCATAGCCAAGCACAAGGAGCACATTTTGGGACAGACCCTGGACACATTCTTGTGTCCAGTGCTACTGTTCTGTGTTGAGGCCTCATTTAGGCAGTTTTTGACAAAAAGACGTTTGAGCCCAAAGTAAAACCTTAGAATTCCACAGACCTAAAAACTCTTCAAGCACCTATATATACTTGATTTTAGCCTCTTGAGAGAAGGAGAGCAGCCCTAGTCACCACACAAATCAATATTAAACATGTATTTTTGTTTCTCTTTTGTTCTTCATTAATATGTCTTGTTAAAATAGCGATGAAGTCCATGATGTTCTTTTCTACCTTTGTTCTAAGAGAACCATCTATGCCGAGCACTTATCTAACATGAATCTACTGTTGTATTATCTACTCTAGTTGCTCCATGTTTTATAACATGTAGAGTAGTTGTATGCTTGATATAAAGTTATTATAAAAGTTCTTTTGTTGCATATTTTACATCTTTATTAAGTTTTTTTCTAGATTGATTCTTTATATTTTTGTGTGCATAAAGCTTGATCTAGTTTAGCAACCTATTTTAGATGATCGCTCGTTGAAACAGAATCGAGCTGTGTAAGTATAGGCTCGAGTTATGTGTTCTGTGACAGAGTGTCGATCAACACCCTGACAAGGATTCTGTATTTTGTGTTGGTGTGTTGATCTGGTGTGTCGATTGACACTGACTATTTATTGTTGTTTGTCGTGCGTTCTTTGTTGTAGTTCATACATCGTGAATTGCTAGTTGATTGTGATATAACTTAGCATTCGTTATCTTCTGTGTATAACCGGTAGACGAGATGACCGTGTCACTAGGTATTTATGAATACTTACGCATCTTTTTTTCCCATGTGATGCAGGTAAAGAGAAAGTGTGATCGTAGAATTATGGCGATGAGAAGAGGATGATTAGGACTTGTTTTACGTTTCATTATTGGAATTTAGAACCTGGTGTTTAGGTTGCCAATATTTCCTAGAATTGATAATTGGAAGTATTGAGATTGGTTATCTCTTGATTTTATTATTTATTTGGAATTATTTGGTTTAAATTGATTATGTAACATCCGCGAACCAAATTATGTGATTTTGGTCTTCGTGTCGAGTGACACAGGTAGTGTGTCAATCGACACGATGGTTTTACGAGTGTCGATCGACACACTGGCAGTGTCGCTCAACAACTTCTGTAATCTGAACTGATTTAAGTTTTAATTGCGGTTTGGTTCTGTTTAGGGAATCAAACTCTAGAACTCATGTTTACAAGTACCTTAGCAGTTCGTGGCCGTGTTTCAGCAGAGTGAAAATGTAGAGAACTTTTAGTTTTTGGAGAATTGCTGTGGAGAAGCCTTTAGAAATCGTGTTGTCGTGTTCTTCGTAAAACTCGTGTTGATTGGAGAGGATTTGATCATGGAGGATCTGATCAGTGTGATTTCGTATCTCTTTTCTGTTTCCTATCATTTCTAAAAGTCGAGGTGAGTTGTGACCGCGGTTTATAGGCTATGAGGGTAATTCAACGTGTTTTATGTTTGATTTGGGTGTGATTTCGTGTGATATTGATTGTGCTGATTGATGTGGTTTAGATATGTGTATTGTTGTGTTTTCGATGCAGGTGTGCGACTCATGTTCTCGGAAATCGTGTTATGAAAGGATAAATACAATTTCGGTGCAACACAGAGGCGTGTTGATCGATAGCCTTCGGGTGTCGATCAACACGAGCACTTTGGTCGTGTCGATCGACACCTTCCTGGTGTCGCTCGACACGAGCAGTTCAGTTTCGTAAATTGTTGCTAATGGTTGTTTACCTTAGCATGCTTGTTATGCGGGTTGGCGGAATGACCAGCTCACTAAGTATTTATGAAATATTTACGTAACTTTTATTTCCATGTATTGCAGGTAAAGAAAATTGTGATCACAGAATTATGGCAGTAGGGAGAGGATGATAGGATGTCTTTTATTGTTAGTCTAGTGAACCTCGTATTTAGGTTTCTAGAGTTTTCTTTTGAATTCTGGAATTGAATTGATTGTTTAAATTACTTTATTTATGAAATTATTCTATTGGATTTTTATGACTTGGTATTTTTCGCTGATTGTTGATCACTGTTAAATTAGCCGTTGAAAATTAATAATTATGGAATTATTAATAGGAAAATGACCAAAAAAACCCTCAACTCGTCGGCCTAAACCAAAAAAACCTTGAATTACACACTAAACCATTTTAACCTCTACCTTTTGTTGACTTGTTATTTTTAATCGCATATTTTTGTTGATCAAGCCAAATTAGACATGACGTTAACTCGAATAACGGAAAGATTTAACGGCGTTAAATTATTTCGGGAAATTGGTAAAAAAAAAACCTCAACTCTCCGCCTTCAACCAAACAAACCCTCAACTACATACTAAACCATTTTAATCTCCATTTTTTGTTGACTTATTATTTTTAATCCTATAATTTTTATGAACAATTACTCATCGGAATTCCCAAAGTACATTCCTACTCCTCCAGTGCTAGATAGCGTTCGGATTTTTGTGGTGCGAAGAAGAATGCAGACCTACCGATAGAAAAAAGAATATGAAGAATTGTTGAGGAAAGAAGAAGCGTGAAAAGAAAAATGGTTATATAAAAAAGTTACCGTAGCACAATGGTATTAGACAATGTTTGGACTTAGGGGTCATGAGTTCAAATTTCAATTTGTCAAAACATTTTGTTTTTCTAAAAATTTTAAAAGACGTCTTTTGAATTTTTTTTTAAAATTTAACATTTTTAAATCATTTCGTTATTCGAGTTAACGACATGTCTAATTTGGCTTGGTCAACAAAAATATAGGATTTAAAATAATATGTCAACAAAAGATGGAGATTAAAATGGGTTAGTATGTTGTTGAGGGTTTATTTGGTTTAAGACGTAGAGTTGAGGGTTTTTTTTAACCATTTTTCAAAATAATTTAACGCCATTAAATCATTTCGTTACTCGAGTTAACGACAAGTCTAAATTGGCTTGGTCAACAAAAATATGAGATTAAAAATAACAAGTCAACAAAAGGTGGATGTTAAAATGGTTTAGTGTGTAATTCAAGGTTTTTTTGGTTTAGGCCGACGAGTTGAGGTTTCTTTTAGCCATTTTCCCAATTATTAATCCGGGTTATTTAATTAATTAATTAATATAAAAAAATGTTGGTTGTTTCATTTTGGTATCAGAGCCTAGACGGTTTTAGGGGAGTTGAATTGGATGTCTAAGACTATATGTTGAAATTGATTTCCAATATCAGATTCGGCGGTAAGTTTTGTTGATTGAGACTTCTTGTGGCTTATCATCCTATTTTGTATAAGTGTAGAGAGAGATGAATTAAGGAGCTAGAGGTCGTGGACCAGTGTTTGAGTCATCTACAAGTGCTACGCATGTATCAGAGACTCCTACGCATCAGGTGGGATCTGTGAGCGAGACCAGTGGTAGTGCTAGTCAGAGTGTTGTGGGTGCTGGGAGGGGCCCCGGTGTGGCTGGTGGTGGAGTGGGCCTAAGTGTGGGTGCTGCTCCAGCTCAAGATCGCTTGGATTGTATGGAGGGTATTCTGGTGCAGTTGATGGAGCAGTTTCCGACAGCAATTCCGGTTCAGGCTCCAGTGGTGGAGGTGCAGCTGAGGGCTGCGGTTGCAGAGGTGCGTCCGACTTATCTGGAGAAGGTTGGTCAGATGCGGAGTATAAGTACTACGTTCTTTTCGGGTGGTGTTAGCCCCGATGATGCAGATAAGTGGCGTTTGCGTGTGGAGCGCAATTTTCGTCGGTTCATTGTCCTGGTGATTTCAAAGTGGAGTTAGATCTCCACCATTTGGTGGTGATGCTCACGCGTGGTGGAGAGCTGTAGAGGCCAGGAGGCCTGGTGTAGTATGGACCTGGGGAAGTTCGTAGCTGAGTTCAACGCCAAATACTTTCCGCGGAAAGCTCTAGATCGTCTCGAGATGTGGTTTGTGGAACTTGTGCAGGGCGATCATACGATGCGAGGGTGCGACGCCGAGTTTAGTAGGCTGCTTGTCTATGGGGATAGGGGCATGGAGTTTAGTAGGACGCAGGACCAGAGGTTCCTGAGGGGACTGGAGTCAGATTTGCAGACTAGATGTAGAGTGACGGAGTAAGCCTCGAGGGCGACACTGGTAGAGGCTACTACATGGATTGAGGAGGATCTGAGAGGTCAGTCAGCTGCAATATTTCCAGTGGCATTTGGTCCTGCTGTTCATCCGAGGAGACAGCAACAGCAGCCGCAGAGTGGTTTCAGTTTTGGTTCTGGCAAGGGCGGCATGCCTGCACAAGGCCAGAAACAGAAGTGGTACTGCGCTTCCCGGCCTAGTCAAAGTCAGAGAGGCGGAGCGTATTATGGATGCGGGAATTTGGAGCATCGCTTATCGAGTCGGCCTCGAAAGGGCGACCATCATCAGCAGCAGCAGTCAGATTCGCGAGTCTGTTTCTACTGCAAAGAGCTGGGGCATATCATGCCGATGTGTCCCAAGTTGCAGCAGATGATTATTGCTGCAGTCCAGCCAGTGACGCAGGTGGCGAAAGTACAGTCTTTGGGTCAGATTGGACCGGCACCATGATTTTATGCACATGGAGAGGTGGGGCAGCATAGCGGCACGCTGATCACATGTAAAATCTTAGACTCAAACTTCGTAAATTCTTTGTTGTTACATTGTGGTTGTGTTTTTTTATTTTGCCTGTGATAGTTCTATTAGGGTTCACAACGCATGTGAATTGTGTAGGGACCTTGTTAGTGGGAGGTTTTGAGTCTCATGTGCTATTCGATTTGGGAGCATCGAAACCCCGGAGCATACCGAGAGCACATGCATCCGGAGCAGGGCAGGTGAGATTTCAGGTTTGGTCAATGTGGTTGGTGGAAGATTCCTGGCTACTTCTGGTCGGGCTAGAGTTGTATATGTGCAGATTGCCGAGGAGTCGATGCCAGCAAATTTGGTTATTAGCTCGATGGAGTTGTACGATGTTATCCTCGATATGGATTGGTTGTCGTACTACAAAGTCCATCTGGACTGTTATCGACGCAAAGTCGTCTTCGAGCGGGATACAGGAAGGTTAGTGTTTAAGGCAGTGAGACCAATTTCAGGGAGTCGTGATTTCTGCAATTCAGGCAGTGCAGATGTTTGAGCGTGGATACGAAGTTTATTTGGCAACGATTTTGATGCCGGAGTTTGTTGGTAAGATTGCAGTGGGAGAGATTCAGGTTGCTCAGGACTTCGAGGATGTTTTTTAGTCATTGCAGGGACTATCGCTATCTCTAAGGCATCTTACAGGATAGCTCCAGCTGAGTTGATGGAGCTGAAGAAGCAGCTAGAGGATTTGGCGAGTATGGGTTTTATTCGTCCGAGTACTTCACCGTGGGGAGCGCCGGTGTTGTTTGTAATGAAGAAAGATGGTAGTTTTCCGTTATGTATCGATTACTCGGGACTTAACCGAGTCACTATGAAGAACAAGTACCATCTGCCAAGGATTGATGAGTTGCTAGATCAGTTAAGAGGTGCTACTTGGTTCTCCAAGATAGACTTGATCGCAGGATACCATCAAATTCTGATTGATGAGTTATATACCTAATATTTTACCTATTTTACTATCTATTTTAAAGTATTTTCTAAGTATTTCAATAAGGTTTTACACCAAAGAAGTAGTTTTTCCTCGTATTTGTAGTTTTAGAGTGCTAATAGGGAAAATCATCAAAATAGAGCAAAAAGAGCCTAAAGAGGTGTATTCTAAATTATAACAAGTTTATCAAGTCAAAGACTTAGTCCAAGCCACGAAATTGCCAAGATATCACACTTTGCCAATTTGGATAGAAGCGATGAGTCCGAAGCTTTGCTACGGACAGAGAACCAAATCAACTTGGATTTCGATGAAACATGGCTACATTTAAATCTCTTTGAGTCAGATTTCTAATGAAGCTGTAATTATCTTATTTGGAGCTGTGAGCTAGAAGATACGCTGGATTTAGTGAAGACATGTCAAACTGCCTCGAAGATGAAGAATGTGCAAAATGGAGTCAAACGTTGATGAACCTTAAGGCCAATGTTCCTGACGATTCTCAGCCCAATTTGAAGAATTTTTGAAGCCCATCACGTGCCTTGGAGAGGAGGTCGGTTGGACTTATGAAGATAAGGCAGTTTCGACCGAAAAGACGGTTTTGCCCATGGAGAACCCTAGGAGACCTTAGCACTGTAAATACTTGTTTTTAGCCTCTTGTTTAGGGTGTGCCAAAATGGATAAACACTTTTTACCTATAGAGAACAGCATCCACGCCTCCTTTGGAAAATTGATCATAGATCTTGTTTTAGGAGCTTTGGTGGATGATCACGCTTTATACTTCGCTATAGAGAATAATCTTCTTATCCCTACTCCTTTAATAAAGTTTATCATCATGTTTTCTTCTATCTCTTGTTATTTTTCGTGCACCATGTCCGTGTAATTCACTTGTTAGGTTTTAGGTCTTCAATGAGTTTCATAATTCGATAAGTGATTGATGATTGTTTAGGGATAATAATAGAATCTTCATCTTTACTTGTACTCTATGCATAATTGCATTACCGCACATTTAGCGATTCGATCTTAGGTTGGTATAGATTCCAAAAGCTTTTATATTAACCGGAACTAGTATTTGATGAGCCAAGCGTCTTAACATTCCAAAACTTTAGTTAAGGAGTTCAGTGAACAATATCATAACCCATACTTTTCTTGCATATTTTCACCTTGTAATAACCACGCGAAAGCCAAGTCTATTAGGGTGATGAAATATAATAGCCGGAGCCACGAAAGTGGAATGACTATACCTTTGTGTTATGAGTTTTAGATGGTGCGGTATATCCTAAGGTCCCTAGATTAAATAAATCATTATTGCTGCATGATTCTCTGCGATTTTCTAAGTCCTAATGCTTTTCTCTTATTGATTTCAGTTTCATTTAATATTTGTATCCGTGTTAATTCACAATCACCCAAAATGACAAACATATTTTGTTCTAGCTTTATTTTATTCATTACAATTCGTAGTGTGGTTAACAAGTCCTCATGGAATTCGATCCCTTATCTATACTTATTGTGATTGATGTGCACTTGCAGGAAGTAGGATTAAGTGGTAAAACTTAACCCACTATCAATGAGGTAGATGTTCGGAAGACGGCTTTCATGACAAGATATAGGCATTTTGAGTTTGTGGTTATACCTTTCGGTTTGACGAATGTGCCAGCAGCATTCATAAGGTTGATGAACGACGTATTTCAGGAGTATGTGGATGTTTTTGTATTCATATTTATCGATGACATTCTTGTATAATCGAGGAGTCCTAAGGAGCATGCAGTGCACATGAGATTGGTTTTAGAGAAGTTTCGGGAGCAGAAGCTTTTTGCTAAGTTAAGCAAGTGCAGTTTTTGGCAGAGAGAGATGGGTTTTCTTGACCACATTGTTTCTGCAGAGGGAGTTTATGTGGATCCGGCTAAGATAGAGGCTATCCGAGATTGGCCTAGACCATCTAATGCTACCGAGATCAGGAGTTTTTTGGGTTTTGCATGTTATTATCGGAGGTTTGTCAAGGGCTTTGCGAGTATGGCTCAGTCGATGTCAAAGTTGACCGGGAAGGATGCCCCGTTTGTTTGGTCTCAGGAGTGTAAGGATATCTTTGCGAGGCTGAAGGAGATGTTGATGAGTACACTTGTTTTGGCGTTGCCCGAGCTGGGTAAGCCTTATGCAGTGTACAGAGCTTCGGGGATTAGTTTGGGTTGCGTTTTGATGCAGGAGGGCAGAGTGATTGCGTATGCTTCGAGGCAGCTAAGGGGTGCTGAGCGCAATTACCCTACGCATGATCTAGAGTTGGGTGCATTTGTTTTTGCTTTGAAGATTTGGAGGTCATATCTGTATGGTGGGAAATTTCAAGTTTTTACACATCATAAGAATTTGCAACATATTTTTACTCAGTCGTTACTGAATGTGAGGCAGAGGCGCTGGGTTGAGTTGTTGGTGAATTATGAGCTGGATATTGTTTACCATCTTGGTAAGACGAACCAGGTGGCAGATGCTCTGAGTTATCGGTGAGTAGATTCGGCTCGAGAGCAAGATATTGAGGCGCTTGTGAGGGAGATCGCCACCTTGCGATTATGTGTTGTTTTGCAAGAGCCGTTGGGTTTATAGGCGGCTGATCAGGCAGATCTTTTTAGTAGGATTTGAGTGGCTCACGAGAGTGATCAGGTTCTGATCGATGCCTCGAAGGCAGATGGTTCTGGGTATCAGGTCTCTTTGAATGGGACGGTTCTTTATTGTGGTCGGGTTTGTGTACCCAGAGATGAGGAGTTGAGGCAGGAGATTCTGCGAGAGGCTCATGCGAGCAAGTTCTCGCTTCATCGAAGGGCGACTAAGATATATCATGATCTTAAAAGGTATTATCACTGGGTTGGGATAAAGAGAGATATGGCTGATTGGGTTGCGAAGTGCGACACGTGTTCATTGGTTAAGGCTGAGCATCGGGTTTTGAGTAGGTTATTCCAGAGTTTACCCATTCTGGAGTGGAAGTGGGATATGATCACGATGGATTTCGTGGTTGGATTCCCTAACTCGCGGACCTACGATGTTATTTGGGTAATTGTGGACCGTCTGACTAAGTCTGCACATTTTCTGGCCATCAAGAAAACCGATGGAGCTGCGGTTTTAGCTAAGAAGTTTGTGAAGGAGATTGTGAGGTGCATGGAATGCCGGCCAGTATAGTGTCAGATCGGGAACCCAAGTTCACTTCTAATTTTTGGAGAGCCTTTTAGGCAGAGATGGGCACTAAGGTGCATATGAGTACGACATATCATCCATAGACTAATGGGCAGCCAGAGAGGACTATTCAAACGTTGGAGGATTTAGTGAGGATGTGTGTGTTGGATTGGGGTGGTCACTGGGTCGATCATTTGTGCCTGGCTGAGTTTGCGTATAACATAAATCATAATCGCGAATTGAGCAAGGGATGGCTCTATATGAGGCATTGCATGGGAGGCAGTGTAGGACACCGTTATGCTAGACTAAAGTGGGAGAGCAGAGCATTTATGGTGCTACTTATGTTCAGGAAACAACAGCGATGATTCGTATCTTCAAGCTGAACATGAAGGAGGCTCAAGATCGGCAAAGGAGTTATGCCAATAAGAGCCGGAGAGAGTTGGAGTTTGCGGTCGGAGATAGAGTATATCTCAAGATGGCCATGTTGCGAGGCCCTAGCCGATCCATTTCAGAAAACAAGCTGAGTCCAAGATTTATGGGTTTGGTCCCTATAATGGAGTGAGTTGGATCGGTAGCATACCGGTTAGAGTTACCTCTGATTATGAAGGTTTTTCATAAGGTGTTTCATATGTCAATGTTGAGGAAGTGCCTGCATGAATCAGAGGAGTTGGTGGCTACGATCCCGGAGGATCTTCAGCCTGATTTTACAGTGGCAGCGAGGCCTTCGAGGATTCTCGGGAGGAGAGTCAAGGAGTTGCGCCGGAAGGAGATTCCACTGTTGAGAGTTATGTGGGATTATGCTGGTTGTGAGGAGGAGACTTGAGAGCCAGA
This sequence comes from Draba incana, assembly GCA_963576765.1. Taxonomy (NCBI): domain Eukaryota; kingdom Viridiplantae; phylum Streptophyta; class Magnoliopsida; order Brassicales; family Brassicaceae; genus Draba; species Draba incana. The sequence continues at coordinate 19,710,204 of OY755212.1, read as the reverse complement.
GGCAAAGATGAAGTTAAAGTTAAGGAAGTGTTTCGACAAGCAGGTCGTAACGTGAGCTTTACTTATCTTTGTGGTTCTAGTTTCAGATGTTTTGCATGTTGCTTTTGTTGTATTTACGTTTTCGTTGTAACGATTATACTTTTTAGAGATTTATAAGATGGAGTTGTTCCTTATTTATCTGTTGTATAAGATGAGTAGTTCTTATATTTCTATTTATTATGATATTCCAGGTTAGGGAATATCAAGTTTAGCCATGGGAGGTACTCCTAGTCGATAGATATTTATAGAATTTATTGCTCTAGGGGTTACGGTCCCGAATAACTCAGTCATTTTTGTTTTTGGAGATGATTAGTTCTCAAGTAGGGATGACTAGTTCCTCAGAGAAGATGATTAGTTCACCTGTATGCTCATTTAGGATTATTAGTTTTCATTCTAAGTATCGAGTAATGATTAGTTCTCTCGAGGGAATGATTAGTTCCCCTATGTACCCGGAGCTCAAATGATGCGTCCTGATAGTGGATGGGGCACGTGACACCGATAGCTCAAGGGATGCGTCCTATGAGTGGGAGGGGAGTTAAGAGTAATAAATGTCTGGAAACGGATGTATAAACATAAGACTAGACGAGAGCCTCGGAGATCGGGTGAGATGATTGATGTGTCCTAAATAGGAGATGTAAAAGAGTTTTAAATTTATAAACCCTAATTTGTAAGTGCACAGTTGACAATTGTAGTACTTAGGGGTCGATTTCATGTAAACCCTAATTTATAAACCCTAATTTCATGTAAATATGACAAATAACCCCGAGAATAATGGTTGCGATTTTGCTCGGATAGAAGAAATTGTCGACAAGTGTAAGGCTTAGGCGGTGACTAATTGTTGACTAATTGTTCCACAAATGAGTCTTTTTCAAGTGCTTCGAACTTCAAAGTGTTTCTCCAAGTGCCTCAAAGTGTTTCATCCTCAATAAAATTGTAATATTTTTCGATGTTTTGATGATTCGAGCATTTCATTTTCAAAGCAATTACTGAATATAAACCATTTGTTGTAAATCTTCTACATAAGACAAATATTAATATTAAATTCTAGTGACTTAATTTATGTGTTTCCTTAATGTTGTTAAACATGTTTAATATTTCTACTAACTTAAATGTTTTAACGTATTTAATGTGTTAAAATGTAAAGAAAATAATATTAAAAATATAAAATAGAGAAGATAATTTATGAGTCTTTGGTTTGGGGTTTAAAATTAGAAATTAGTAAATAAAATGAAAAAAATCATGATCTTTAATTTAGAGTATAGGGTATAAGATATGTCATACTACTTTTTCAAGGTCTATTAACAATATAAATTATTGTTTCATAAATACATAAGTTTTATAGTTTTAAATATTTATGGATTAGTGAATATTTTGTTTAGGGTATAAGGTTTCACACTTGTAAGATATTTTTCCTAGTATTTCAATTAAGAAAACAATATACAAAATTAGTGTTTCAAAGAATAACTTTTGATATAGGATTTAAATTTGAGGGATAAATAAAGTGTGATTTGAAGTTTAGAGATTCACGTTTAGGGTTTAGAGTGTTAGTGGTTTAGATTTCCCAATAGTTTTGGTTTTTAGGATAAATTAGTGTTTGATTTATAGTTTAAAGTTTAGGATGTTTCATTGAGTAACACTAACATTATTTTTTGTCGAAGAGTAGCACTAAAATTTGATACAAGTGCAAATTATTTCAAATTTAATTGAATTATTTTGTTGAATAACAACCCTAAAACAACCTTCATTTGTCCTAACCCCTAAAAACAACCCTAAAACCAAGAACAATAAAGAAAATATCAGAAAATACAAACTAATACTTTTCCTTTACCCAGAGAGGACAAACACAAAATTATTCAATCTATACCATCTGTTACGCCATGTCATCGATCCTAATATCTAAATCAACGGTTAAGGGTGTCTCTTTCTCTCCCAAATGATATTTTCGACAAATCAAGAGAACCGGATTCAGTCTCCACTTTCCAAACACTCTTCCCGTAAAACACTAATCTTCGCCACCTCCGTCGTTGCTCTTCTCTTAGCCCTCGCCGTCGTCGCTTTAACCGCCGACTCAGTTTCTAATTCCTTTTTGATTCAGTTTCTGACTCGTTGCGGCTCCTTCTTCACCATCTCTATCTACATCTTGAACGGATCGATGTGTATTTCAATGAAGCGAGCGGTGGAATACTGTGCGTCTTTACCGGTGATTACTCTGCATCCAAGCGACATGTGGTTTGACGGTGACATGTGGTTTGACGGCGACATGTGGTTCAATTTCGTCTGAGAAACCATGAGAGATGGAGAAATGAGAAAGAGGGGATTCGGGTTTTTCAAACCCCAAAATCCGGTTCAATTTCGTCTCAATTCAAACTCGTTAGGGTTTTTCTCCAATCCCAGATTGGAAAAGATTCGAGGATGGGTTCCCAATTGTCGAATGAGGAGGTCGTGTTTACTCTATGAGACACGGGAGACGAGTCCCAAAGCTGAATCGACCACCGGACCAGCGTAAAGCTCTTCTTAGTCCTATTCATTTATGTTACTTACAATAGATTTCGTAAATGTTCTCGGTATCGGAAATTGTTCGGCTGTATTAATACAGCCAGAAGCAATTTTACCTTCTTACTACATCTAGATCAATTTCAGCTTATGATTGATTTTATGATGCTTTGATGTAATTTGTTCTTAACGTCTTTGGTTAGGTTTGAATTGAACCATATCAATCAAGGGAAAAAAGTGGAGCATAATGGTGTAAAAGTTGAGCTTCTTGGTCAAATAGGTGTGTAATTGCCATGACTTGTACATCTTCAACCAAAAGAGTTTTAATGGATTAGTTACAATATATGCTTATTGATGGCGTTTGTGTTCTCCACAGAAATGTACTTTGACAGAGGAAACTTCTACGATTTCACTTCCTTGGGTGAGTATAAACTCTGAATAGCGACATTTGACTCTGATAATTTGATTACCATAGATAAATAGCTACATTATCGAGCCAATTATATTTGTAATTCTTTTCTACGTTTTTTTTCTTTGATTCCAGTTCGTGAACTGGACGTCCCTGGAGATATATACGAAAGAAAGGCATACCCTTTTGAATTTCCAACTGTCGAGATGCCATATGAGACAAACAATGGTGTGAATGTGCGGCTAAGGTAATATCATATGTTTCTTCTTTTCATAAGATTGGTACACTTGTGTTCCTGGATTTAGTAACAAACCAAGTACCTTCCCAGCCAAAATCAATCATAAGCTGTTTTTTTAATACAGCCAGAAGCAATTTTACCTTAATGTTTATTAGGAGCGATTCATGTGAAGCTCAGAGCTACTGGAGGAAACAAGACTAAGACTCCTTGCAACTGTGTGTACAACTGTGTGTATCAACTCCACATGCTTCTGCTTCTTAGCTTACTTATCCATCCCTCTCCACTTCTTAACTATCATGAACTAGTATGAATGTGTGTGTACAAACTCTTATGTCTTTTATTTTGTGTTAAGACTTGTAAGCATGGTAATTCTATGTAATCTTTACTCTTTTGTGTTTACAATTTATGTTTTATATTTTCAGTGGTATGATTTTTGTTTTAGTTCCATTAGGACATGAGAAACAAAAAACAAAAAGCATGCAAGCAAGCAAGTAATGGATACCACACATTTTGGTCCTCAAAATATTAGTCACCAAATTGTCGTAATGTAGTCATAAAATAATCGTAACATAGTCGCATATTAGTCGCTAAATTTTACGACTATTGTACGACTGCACCAAGATTCTCATTTGTTCATGCGAATTAATCGTAACTGTGTCGTAAGATAGTCGTAATATTTAGCGACTATTTTGCTACTAATATTTACGACTACATAAAATAGTCGTAAGTTAGTAGCCAAAATGCCGACTACTTTACGACTATTGTATTCACCGACTATCGATTTACGACTACACTCAGTAGTCGTAAAATAGTCGTAATTCTTGATTTATCGACTACAATGCTACTAATGTTGCAGTCGTAAAAACGCTGTTTTCTTGTAGTGCTAAGAGAAAATATATTTGGGTTTTAGGGTTTTTAATGAAACAAAGTAAATCAATAAAATAAAGGGATAGAAACACGCAAGATAAAAGCAATTAAAAAGAACTAATGCAACATGCTCTACACCGTTTTTAAAGAGATGCAACTAGTGTTCTAGAACTCAAATCACTATGGTAGAATCATTCCACTTTCGTGGCTCCAAAACCTATAACTCATACCCTAATAGACTTGGCTTTCGCGTGGTTATTACATGGTGAATTATGCTGTAAGATTGTGATTTGATTGTTTATTAAACTCCTTAACTAACCTTTCGAATTGTTAAGACGCCTAACCTATCAAATTCTAGATCCGATCGGTGCAAAAGCTTTTGGAATTGGCACCAATCTAAAATTGGTCACTAGGTAGCTAATCTAGATCAATTTTTGAGTGTAAATAAAGATAGAGAATCAATCTGAAAACAAGCTTAATAAGGATGTAAAATATGCAACAAAAGAACTTTAAAATAACTTTATATCAAACATACAACTACTCTACATGTTATGAAACATAAAGCAACTAAAGAAGTTGATAAAGTAGTAGATTCGTGATAGATAAGTGCTCGGCATAGGTGGATCTCTAAGCACAAGGCTTGAGAAGAACACCATGGCTTTCATCGCTCTTCTACAAAGGATAAACATGAAGAACTAAAGAGAATAACGAAAATACATGTGTTATTATTGATTTGTGGTGCCTAGGGCTGCCCTCCTTCTCTCAAGAGGCTAAAAGAAAGTATATATAGGTGTATGAAGAGGTTCTAGGTCGACAAAGGCTCTAGGGTTTCAGTTCGGGCAAAAACATATTTTTGTCGATAAGCGCGCAGAAGTGGCCACGGCACCGGACGGTGGCACCGGTCACGTGAATTGGTTCGGGGTCTGGCTCAAAATCATCTCCTTGTGCTTGGCTTCAGTTAAATGCGCCACCCCATGGGTTGGTTCGGTTCTTAGGCCCATCTTGGACTTGATTCATCTTATAGGCAGAATGACATGTCTTCAGTAAAACTTGAATAACTTCCTCACTACAACTCCATTTGATATAATTCAGACTCCATTAGAAAGCTGACTCAAAGGGTTATCTCCTTTTAAAATTCAATCTCCGACCGAGTCGATTTGGTCTTCCGTACGTGGCTAAACTTCAGATGGGTAACTTCTGCCTAATTTGGGAAATTGTGAAATCTTCAATTTTGAGAACTTGGATTGGCTCCTTTTACCTTGATAAGTTGTTGTGGGATGAAGAATACTCATTTTGTTCCTTTTTACGCCATTTTGATGATTTTACCTATATGACTCTTCAAAACCAAATATACGAGAAAACTACCTCTTTTGATAGAAAAGCTTATTAAATAACTTAGAAAAAATATATAAATAGATAGTATTAATGGTAAAATACCGGGTTTATCAACTCCCCCAGACTTACCCTTTGCTTGTCCTCAAGCAAACAAAAGGTTAATCAGGAAAGAAGATTTGAAAACACGGGAATTCACATATTCTTTGATCTTGTTTCTTTCTCTAAACATGTAATCCACATAAAGACAAAGTTATTTCATGGACGCTTTTCATCATCTCCAATCATGAGGTTGAAAGTATGTCCTAAACTGTTGTCCCTGCAAAATCTCATCTTCAAATCAATCGATTCTTTTACCCTCTTAGATTCTCAAAGATCTCTGATCAATGATATTTACAAGGAATTCGGCTAGGTGTTTAGGGAAGACTAATTTAGGGGTGAGGTTAAAACTATTTACGGTTACCAAAAATTTCGGGTCCGAGACATTATGTAAAATCGCAAGAGAAAATGGATCAATTGAAGTCCACAATTTCCCAACCACTTTTTTGTTCGTCTTTCTCCCCTAGACTTAGACTTTTCTCTGGGAATCACTTGTAAAACTCTCAAACTCATTTCTCCTTTGTACCGTTGCACTCCTTGGGTATTGTTTGGCCTTTGACTCTTTGAAAACCATTTTCCTTTCCCTTATATTACTTCTTTTTTAAAAGGGGAAAATGGTCTCATAAAGATATGAGTAAAGTAAGACACGAAATTGTTACCATGATTTAAGCATCCACGGATCGGCCAAGCTTCTTTAATTTTCTGAAATTTTGTTGTTGTACTCCTTCCTTCTAATGTTGATCATCGCATCTTCTAGTGATTGGAAAATTACATCGACCCTACTATCTCCGATGTTTTTACACATATCTGCATAGGGGACATAGCAAAAGAAGTGCATGAGGTCTGAAAGAAAGGTTTAAGGGCTTAGGTAGGGTACCAAATAAAGGTGAGCTGACCATCCATGACAATAGAGAAGGATAAAAAAAGAAGAGGATAAGATGTTATGAATGTGATTCGTTCCTTGATCTAGTATCTTTGTCAAAAAACATGTTAGTAAACCAAATTGAGAATCGAAATCCTACCCATCAAATTAGTGCAAGTAATAATCTCCTTGGACTTCATTCGGTCACTAGATGTCTGAATCAATTGTCTGGAACAAACCCTGCAATAATGGTCACTTGGTTATGAAATCAAATCGTTGTTGATCAAAGAAAGGTGTCATCATTCCCAACTGATTTTGACTCAATAAAACGGTTTTTGAAAATGATTTTGAAAAACTTTTTGTAAACATAAATATCCAACAAGAACAAACGCATTAGTAGCCACAATCCCCCCAGACTTAACTTACACCGTCCCGGTGTAATTCAAATCAAATTAAGGGTGAAGTGTTGGAAAAAAAGAATAAAAATAAAATAAATAGATAAATATGGAGAATAGAACGAAGCTACCAGATAAAGAAACTCAATTTCTCCCAATGTTGAATTAGGTGGATGGTGCTCAAAGAAGGGTGAAGAAACTCCCCAAAAATTTCTCTAGGCACAAGAAATAGTGCTTCTCAATTTTTCAAACAAATTATTCCGCAAGGACCGAGAGGTTACGACAGCGATTTATGGTCACTTATAGGCAAAGCCCAAAACTCATAATACATCACCTGCTCTACATAGGAAATCTCTGAATTATATGTTGTTGAACAGTTGCTGGAAGAAGTTGCAAAACTCTTGCTTTAAACGTTGAAGTAGAGGATTCATAAGTTGGTTGAAAAGGGTTATTGTTTTCCTCTTTCTTTGTGCACATCTTCTATGGATAAGGTGAATCATTCTTTAAGAAATTGGAATTCCAAAGTCAAACCTGTGTAAGAACCAAACATCCTTACAAAAACACTTGAAATTACTTGTTACATAAACTTGGACCTAGGTTCCAGAATACCGAAGCAACAAACAAAATTATCCAAGCTCATTCTAGAGTAGAAAACAAGTAGTGAAAAAAAGATAAGTGTAAGATGTGAAAATTATTTAATAATCATACTTATTCAAACCAAATTTTAAAAGTGCAATGTGAAATTTTTGAAAAATAAAATAAATTTTATTGTAAGAAAATCACAATTTAAAAAATATTTTTGGTTTAAAAATTGTTAATTTAAATTAATACCATTTTTAAAGAATTTAAAAAGAAAAATAAGAAAAACTTACCTCGCTGGTTCGATGGTTCGAACCGGTGTAAACCGTGGCTCGAGCCGTGGTCTGGTAAGGTCCGGACCGTAGGAAGGTGGTGCGGGACGGATGGTGGGGACGCGGTATGGATGGGGAACGGATGGTGCGGGATGGGGACGCGACTGGTCCGGGATGCTGGGGACGCGGGACTATCCAAGCACTGATGACTAACGTGACCTGATGTGGGCGTCCGGCGCGAGGCACTTGTGGACCGCGGGACGAGGATGCTCCGAAGCGGGTGGATCCGTACGATGGGGGATCTGGAGGTGCGGGTCGAGACAGGTACGAGGTGCGGACGTGGGACGAACGGTCCTGGCACCGGACAATTTCCCGCGTCCGGGGTCACTGTCCGTGAAACGACCAAGTTTTTTTTTTTTTTAACTAAACATTTCTACTGCGGAACTCATAAATCAATTAAATCCAAATAAACTAATCCAATATCTTCATAAAATAAATAATCACTAATCCAAAATAAATCAAATACCATATTTAGGAATCAATAAATAACTATCTAGCAACCTATGACCACGGGTTCACTAGACTAACAACCAAAAAACATAACATCCTATCATCCTCTCGTCCCAGCCATGATTCCATGATTCCAAACTTTACTTTACCTGCAACACATGAAAATAAGATTTGTGTGAGTATTATCACAAATACTCAGTGAATCGGTCATCCCGCCTACCGATTACATAATAGGGAAATAGCATCTCAATTATTACGCGAACAATCAACATTCAACAGATTTGCAACAATCAATAATTATGCAATTTTCACAATTTATCAAGTGGTGTCGATCGACACTCGCATTCCGAAACCAAACCTTGCGATCATTAAAAGGGGGTGTCGATCGACACTAGCTCTAGTTGTCGATCGACACTCCTCGCAGAAACCTAGAGCGAGTGGAATCCTCGCGAGATTCGGTCCCGTTTCATCGTACGATACTAATCACGACAAAACCACAACATATTATACAGGAAACACAAGAATATCAACCATAATCATCACAAATCAATCGTTCAATCTCCTAACAAACTAATCCCGTAATCGCGATCACGCACTCACCTCGAATACAGATTAAAGAGAAAAAATGAACGAATGAACGGCGAAGAATCAGCGAAGAACACCACATATCAAACCACCCCGAGTTTGGAAATTCGCTGAAACGATCAAGTCTACAAAGAACGATGATCCTACGCCTCTAAAACAACCTAAAACATGTTCCTATGGATTTCTTTGCAACAATCCACAAGAACAACAACTTTTCTCTCTCAAACCACCTTAATTCCGCCTCTGCCCTGCGGCCACAAACTGCAACAATGGTGTCAATCTGCACAATTAAATAAGGAAGCCCTAAGGTTCAACTCCCAAACCGAGTCAAACTGCACAATTAAATCGAACCAAAACTGGTTCTGCAACAATGGTGTCGATCGACACTCCTCTATGGTGTTGATCGACACCCCGCACCATACTCGACAATTTGGTTTGCGGATGTTACAATTCTCCCCCACTAAACTGGATTCGTCCTCGAATCCTACAAAACTGTCTATCAAAAACCCTAACATTACCCAAAACCGGTCAATACCACCCGAGATCCTAACACCCGATCTCCGAGGCCCTCGTCTTATCTCATGCATATACGCCCGCTTTTAGACATTTATCACTTTAACCCATTCCACACCCCTCCCACTCGCAGGACGCATTCTTTGAGCTATCGGTGTCACATGTCCCATCCACTCTCAGGATGCATCATTTGAGCTCAGGGTACACAGGGGAACTAATCATCCCCTCGAGAGAACTAATCATCCCTCGATACTCGAAATGGAAACAAATCATCCCAAAGAGTATACAGGGGATGATTAGTTCTTCAGTGAGGATGATTAGTTCTTCAGTGAGGAGTATACAGGGGATGATTAGTTCAAACTGAATCAAAACAGGACCCAATACCGGTCCCCCCAATACATAATAAACATATATAAGAACTACTCATCTCATTTACACAGATAAATAAGAACTCCATCTTACAAATCGTTGCAACAAAAACGAAAATACAATAAAAGCAAACATGCTAAACGGCCGAAACTAGAACCACAAAGAGAAATAAAGCTCAAATGGCGACTTACTTGTCGAACCACTTCCTGATCTTTAACTTTATCTTTGTCTCAGGCTCTCAAGTCTCCTCCTCCCAAACAGCGCAAACCCACAAAACTCGCATTAGAGGAGACTTTTTCCGACGCAACTCCTTGACTCTCCTCTCGAGAATCCTCAAAGGAACCGCCAGAACCGATAAAACTGGCTCCAGATCCTCAGGAATCTTAGCCACTAACTCCTCTGATTCATGTAGGCACTTCCTCAACAACAAAACATTGAAAACCTTATGAAATGCCTTCATAAACGGGGGTAACTCCAGCCGATAAGCAACCGGCCCAACCCGCTCTACTACCGGAAACAGACCCATAAACCACAGACTCAGCTTGTTCTCTGCTATGGATCTATTAGGACCCCTCAATATAGCCATCTTGAGATACACACGATCCCCCACTGTAAACTCAAGCTCTCGCCTCCGCTTGTTCGCATAACTCTTTTGCCTATCCTGAGGTTCCTTCATATTCAGTCTCACAACACGAACCTTCTTTGTCGTTTCCTGAACATAAGTAGCCCCGTGAATACTATGCTCCCCCACTTGGGTCCAGCATAGAGGTTTCCTGCATGGCCTCCCATACAAAACCTCAAAAGGAGCCATCTCAATACTTGCCTGGAAGCTGTTGTTGCAAGCAAACTCTGCCAAGCTCAAAAGATCAACCCAGTGACCACCCCAATCCAGTACACACATCCGCAACAATTCCTTTAAAGTCTGAATAGTCCTCACTGACTGCCCCTCAGACTGTAGATGGTAAGCTAAACTCGTGTGCACCTTAGTGCCCATCTCTGCCTAAAATGCTCCCCAAAACACTACCTGCTGGCATTTCTTGCCACCTCATAATCTTTTCCACAAATTTCTTAGCCAAAACAGCCGCTCTTTCTCTCTCCTCAATGGCCAGAAAGTGTGTAGACTTAGTCAACCGATCCACAGTCACCCAGATAGCATCGAAGGTCCGCGAGTTAGGTAATCCTACCACAAAATCCATCGTGATCCTATCCCACTTTCCACTCTGGAATGGATAAAGTCTGAAATAAACCACTCGGAACCTTATGCGCATCCTTAACCCATAAACACGTGTTGCACTTCGCAACCCCATCAGCCACATCTCTCTTCATCCCGATCAAGTGATAATACCGCTTAAGATCACGATACATCTTAGTCGCTCCAGGATGAATCGAGAACTTGCTCGCATGAGTTTTTCGCAGAATACCTGCCTCAACTCCTCTACTTTGGGTACTCAAACCTGACCGCGAACAGGAATCGTCTCCTTCGAAGAGATCTGATACTCAGAACCCTCTGCGATCAACATAGTAATTAGACTCTGATCACTCGCCTGAGCTACTCGAATCTTACTCAAAAGATCTGCCTCATCAACCGCCTCTAAATCCAAAGGCTCCTGCAAAATAACACACAACCGCAAAGTGACAATCTTGCTCATAAGCGACTCGATATTTTGCTCTCGAGCCGAATCTACCCATCGACGACTCAAAGCATCAACCACCTGGTTTGCCTTACCAGGATGGTAAACAATATCCCATTGAGAACTACTTGAATCACAAACCAAGGTCTTAAATATCTTCCCAAAACTCCAACGACTTACCTCAGAAACCATCACCACACATAAACCACCAGTTGACGCTTACCACACCCTGCGATCCGCTGGCCGGTCTTACACGGAATAAAACACTCAAACTCTGAGATCCATATCCTGTCTTGCGCCTGTGCCACGATCAGACATTGATTACTCATATATCTACCATCATCATCACACTCTCAGGATGTCTCCTTCGAGGTAACGATGTCGATGCCACTCCACTCTCAGGACGTGTCCCTCAAGCTCTGGATCTATACAGGAAAAAAATGTTTCATTTAGAGTAATCAACTCATACGCGTACAAGCACCTGAAACTAGGATTACTTCCCGTGATATTAACCGCTATTACTTACTACAACAAAACGTCTCTACCCCCAACAACCCTTGGCTAACACAACCGATCTTCCTCAAGATCCATACTTAACCTTCGATTCACAATGCTAATCCTAGGATTATTCGCATGATACAAATACCTATTGCTCTTAACTTTTTTTCACTACCTGACGCCCATCAGGATACATACCGCTCGCACTCTTGGAATGCATCCATCAAGTCAACGGTAACTGGGGAACTCACATCCCCGCAAAAGAACTCACATCAATCGCAACAACTGGAGAACTCACATCTCCACTGGAGAACTCACATCTCCGAAACAAAAGAGTTATTCGAGACCGCAGTCCCTAGAGCAATAAATACCATACGCCTATAACCTCGGAACTAGCACCGACTTAGGGGGTCTAAAACCAACCCCTGAAATCACCGTGTACACCGCATAAGGCTTAACCAGCTCGGCCATGCCAACATAGGTGTACTTACAATCTAATCTTTAGCCTCACAAATTCATCCCAAGCAAGAACGCAGGGAAAAACATTCTCCCTCGGCGAAGTACTGGGTAACTACTCGTACCCAAATACACTGCAAAACAGAACACTACCCGTTCAAATTCGCCCGAAACTACCCCAATGCAACGCTTCTTACACCGAACTAGGTCTGCCGGATTGATTGGACAAAAATCAAACAAAAAGTTGCACAACCAATCGTAGACCCATTACTGGATCAAACGATCATGCAATAACCAACAAGGACATGCATGACTAAAGGGCGCTACATCCGTTACCAGGGACATCTGAACCCAGTTCCCAACGCAGGATTAACTCTAGGTTTGACACCCACCAACATGTCGTACGAAGACAAATACCTAACCACAACCTGGTCCACAACACTCGAGATCCTACTCGATTCTCATAAACTGTCAAACATGGACCAAAATCCTGATACTACACAGTCAGCATCACCTAAGATTACCACTCGAGCCCATATAACCATCTTCTTAAAGACCAACCTCCTGGCCCCACTTTGCCAATAACACAAGAGATCTCAGAGGCTCTCGTTTAATCCTCTCAAGAAAGCATACCGCTCGCACTCTCGGGACGCAACCCTCGAGCCAACGGTATCTGGGGAATTCACATCCCCACGAGAGAACTCACATCCCTCCCTACTTACTCTGGGAACTCACATCCCAAATAAGTATACAGAAGAACTCACATCTCTTCTAATTAGACGGCCTCATGTGGTACAATCTCGATATTCCCCGCCTGGAATATCCTCATAAAAACGACCAACATTGGTCAACACAAATAAACACATAAGGAACACCATCTTATAAATTTCCATACAGAATAACGTTTTCAACACCAACGAAAATACCAAAAACCAAAAACAACAACACCAAAGCTATAACTCAGAAACTGGAAACAAAACCAAAATGAAAGAACAACCGCTCAATCCCAGACCTGCTCTCCCAGATCCTCGATTGTTGTAAGCACCTCCACTAACTCCGCTCTCGAGACGTACTTGGAAGCTCTGTTGGGCTTCCTTAGCCCCATCCGAAGTCCTGCCATGAACTTGCCTATCTGGGCCTGCTCCTCATCCGTGCCACTACTCGTATAGACCACTTACTCACGGATAGACCGATTACCCTAAAACAGACTCCTGAACTGCAACTCTAACTGCTCCACCACCTCTTGATGGAAATACCTGGCATTAAACTCACCCAAGAATTCACCCCAAGTCCACACTGTCCGCTTCCTCTTGGCTTGAACTCCCGTCTACCAAAAATAGGCATCACCATCCAAGAACCCTACCGTCAGATCCACGCAGTACTCCTCAGGACATGTGATAGAACGAAGCCTACGCTCAACCTTCAACCTTCATTCATTGACTGCCTCTGGCCCCCCTCCACCCGAGAAGGACAAAGGATCAATGCCCCGCATCTCGTTGAACATCACTAGATACTGCTCCCTTGGGTTCATTACTGAAGCCTGCGCTGGTACCGCCACCGGTAACCGCTCCAAAATCAAAGCTAGCATCTTCGCCACATGATCCTCCGGATCCTGAGCTCCGCCCGTAGCATAACCCGAACTTGGGCCTCTTGCCACACTAGCAACTCCGGTACTGCCTCTGGCACCGGCAGTCCTAACCGCCACACGAACACTGTCACTAAACCCTCCCGATACATCAGCGAAACAGCCTCCAACTCTGACGTCTCACTCTGAGTCACCCACTCGAACGACTGAGCCACACGACTCCGACTATGTCCCCGGCCTCCACGGCCACCAACTCTACCACCACGACCTCTCGGAACTTTGGCCATCGCACACTACACTTACTAAAAGCACATTTTAAGATACTAGAACTCACATAATAAAGGTCAAACAATCACATACCGTGGAATCTCTTTGAAGGCTCGGAGAGGATGATCTAAGACTCTACAACTCACTGAATTAACTAACTACTCATAGCCAATTCATGCCACAGTCTCAAATCAACCAATTACTAACAGCCTTAGAACCGTAAGGGCTCTGATACCATAAAGAAACAACCAAGTTTTTTTTTGTGTTTTAACTAAACATTTCTACTGCGGAACTCATAAGTCAATTAAATCCAAATAAACTAATCCAATATCTTCATAAAATAAATAATCACTAATCCAAAATAAATCAAATACTAAATTCAGGAATGAATAAATAACTATCTAGCAACCTATGACCACAGGTTCACTAGACTAACAACCACAAAACATAACATCCTATCATCCTCTCGTCCCAGCCATGATCCCACGATTTCAAACTTTGCTTTACCTGCAACACATGAAAATAAGATTTGCGTGAGTATTATCACAAATACTCAGTGAAGCGGTCATCCCGCCTACCGATTACATAATAGGGAAATACCATGTCAATTACTACGCGAACAATCAACATTCAACATATATGCAACAATCAACAATTATGCAATTTTCACAATTTATCAAGTGGTGTCGATCGACACTCGCATTCTGAAACCAAACCTCGTGATCATTAAAAGGGGGTGTCGATTGACACTAGCTCTAGATGTCGATCGACACTCCTCGCAAAAACCTAGACCGAGTCGAATCCTCGAGAAACTCGGTCCCGTTTTATCGTACGATACTGATTACGACAAACCCACAACATATTATACAGGAAACACAAGAATATCAATCATAATCATCACAAATCAATCATTCCATCTCCTAACAAACAAATCCCGTAACCGCGATCACGCACTCACCTCAAATACGGATTAAAGGGAAAAAAGGAACGGCGAAGAATCAACGAAGAACACCATTGATCAGACCACCCTGAGTCTGGAAATTCGCTGAAACGATCACGTCTACATAGAACGATGATACTACGCCTCTAAAACTCCCGAAAACACGTTCCTATGGATTTCTTTGCAACAATCCACAAGAACAACAACTTTTTTCTCTTAAATCACCTTAATTCCACCTCGGGCCTACGGCCACTCTTGGATTAGGATCCGCCGCTTCAGCCACATATAAGAGAGCCCTAGGGTTCAACTCCCAAACTGAGTCAAACTGCACAATTAAATCGAATCAAAACCGGTTCTGCAACAATGGTGTTGATCGACACTCCTTTATTGTGTCGATTGACACCCCGCAAAAAACTCAACAATTTTGTTTGCGGATGTTACAGTCCGGGGTCTGGGACCGTGGGACGATCAACCCGTGTGTCGATCCGCAACACGTCTGGGATCAAAATCACTCGGACACCGGTTGGAGCCGCGTGTCTGGTGCCGTGGTCCGGTGTCTAGGACCCGAAACACTTCTGTTTTTTTTTTTTAGAACTATGGTTTACTTCTCCAAAATAAATTTTATAAAATCTGAAAAATTCGTAAATAAATAGATTAATGAGTAAAAAAGTTTATAAAATGAAAAACCAAAATAAAAACATAGAATAAAATTTAAAATAAAAGAAAGACTCGATATATGGGTTGCCTCCCATAAAGCGCTTGTTTAAAGTCAATTAGCTCGACACCTTGGGGGTTTTTAGACATTGGAATTATCTTCTAAATGCTTGAGGTTGCCCTTAGAGTGTGAACAAATGCTTCCATGGTCGTGGTCTTCATCATGTAAATGGAAAGGGTGCATGATTTCAACTTTTCTTTTCCCTGAAGGATTGTATCTTGTAACTTTGGATCGAATTACGGGTGGTACTGCATAGTAGAAGATATTTCTATCTATCTTAGGAAAGGACAACCTTTGTAAGGTGTAATCCATGATAGCTCCAGCAGTAGCCAAAAATTGTCTTCCAAGGATGAAAGGTGTTGAGCAATCTTGCATATTAGCCACTTCAAAGTCTGTCGGAAACAATGCAAGCTTCAATTATCACGGGGCAATTGAATATTTTACCCAATGAGAATGTTGATGCACCATTAGCAAGTGAAGTTCTCATGGTTGAAGGACGAAGGTTGCTATCCTCATCTTTGTCACAAGAGATTCCAACAAAACGTTGACTCCGACTCCCAAATCGATAAGAGCGATCTCAAAGATATAATCCCGAATTAAGCAAGGGATGTTGAAAGAACCTGAATCAATATTCTTAGGAAGTATCCTCAGGTACCTATAAGGATTCCTAACTTGGTCGAATAGCTCTTCAATCATAAAGTCTCCTTCCGTGCTTTGTTTAAAGCATTGTCTTATTGATGGATTCGTTCTCCGATCTTCTTCAAAGGTGAGGGTGGGAGGGAGTCCTCTAACTAGAGAATTGAATACCTCCAGTATCTCATCACTTATCCAACGTGTTCTCTTGATAGATCTTTCACCTAAACGAGCTTTCTTCATTGGCGGTTTCGTTGAAATTCTCGCCGTAAATCTTCGATTGTATGGGTTGGCCATTAGGAAAGGCCTTGGAGCGTCTTTATCCTCTTGATCAGAGATGAAAAGGTCTTCTTCAAGTGGTGTTAAGGTGGAGCAATGGACCAAAGAGGTTTGCTCTTCTTCATTCGTTTCCGATTGGTGTGTTCCCTCCATACGTCTCAAACGTTCATCTATCTTCTCAAGTGTCTTGGACATCTCAATCTCCTTCTTCTTTAGGGTAGCGGACTTTCCCATAAGGTGTTTGAACTTCTTATCTAGAGAGGCTTGAATATCTTTGATGGCTTGAGTGTATTGCTTGTGTCCTTTCGTTAGAACATGTCTCGGTGATCATCTTTGGCTTCGTCCAATACTTTCTTGGCTTCGTGAGCTTTGATTACGATGATGCCTAGGCCAGTAGTGATATCTTCAACGTGGTCATTAGTGATCTTGATCTCTCCTTCGAATGTCTCCTAAAGACTATTAAAACTACGCTTTAAACTATGGATTTTTTGAGCGTCGCTTTGAAGATTTAAGGCGTATTGTTTTTGAACTTCTTTGAAGTGGATCAAGCGTGTTTCTAAGTCTTGAAACTTAGTGATAAGGGTTGTAAGATTCTCTCCAAGGGATGAATTGATGGTCTCGATCTTTGTTTCGATTCCTTGGACGATATTTTGAATATTTTCCATGAATCTACGCATCGAGGCTTCGATTAGGTCTCGTTGTTGTGTTGAATTGGAACGGTCGTGAGACTGTGGAGGTGGATTCGGTTGCACATGATGATGACGGTCACGTCCTTGAGTCTCCCAAGATTGCTGTTGTTGATTCAAGTTGTGATTGTACCAATTGTTGTAAGGAAAAGGTTGTTGATGGAATTCATGAGGCATAGGGATGTAATCCCCATTAGATCTCCTTCTTGGCGTCATCTTCCTAGGGTTTTTGGTTTGATGTTCCATTGATAAATCCCTGAAACACACTTAAAAAAGCAAGAAACGAAATTAGCAAAAAGGAAAAGAAACAAAAAGGAAAAATAAAAACTTAGACTTTTTACGTCCTTTTTGAAGATTTGACCTATATGACTCTTCAAAACCAAATATATGAGAAAACTACCTCTTTTGATAGAAAATCTTATTAAATAGCTTAGAAAATAGATATAAATAGATACTAAAAGTGGTAAAATACCGGGTATATCAACTCCCCCATACTTACCCTTTGCTTGTCCTCAAGCAAACAAAAGGTTAATCAGGAAAGAAGATTTGAAAACAAGGGAATTCACATATTATTTGATCTTGTTTCTTTCTCTAAACATGTAATCCACATAAAGACAAAGTGATTTCATGGACGCTTTTCATCGTCTCCCATCATGAGGTTGAAAGTATGTCCCAAACTGTTGTCCCTGCAAAATCTCAACTTCAAATCAATCGATTCTTTTACCCTCTTAGATTCTCAAAGATCTCCGATCAAGGATATTTACAAAGAATTCAGCTAGGTGTTTAGGGAAGGCTAATTTAGTGGTGAGGTTAAAAGTGTTTACGGTTACCCAAAACTCCGGGTGCGAGACATTATGCAAAATCACAAGAGGGAATGGATCTATTGAAGTCCACAATTTCTTAACCACTTTTTTGTTCGCCTTTCTCCTCCAAACTTAGACTTTTCTCTGGGAATCACTTGTAAAACTTTTGAACTCATCTCTCCTTTGTACCGTTGCACTCCTTGGGTATTGTTTGGCCTTTGACTCTTTGAAAACCATTTTCCTTTCCCTTATATTACTTTCTTTTTTTTTTAAAGGGGGAAAATGGTCTCATAAAGATATGAGTCAAGTAAGGCACGAAATTTTTACCATGATTTAAGCATCCAAGGATCGACCAAGCTTCTTTAATTTTCTGAAATTTTGTTGTTGTACTCCTTCCTTCTAAAGTTGATCATCGCATCTTCTAGTGATTGGAAAATTACATCGACTCTACTCTCTCTGATGTTTTTACACATTTCTGCATAGGGGACATAGCAAAAGAAGTGCATGAGGTCTGAAAGAAAGGTTTAAGGGCTTAGATAGGGTACTAACTAAAGGTAAGCTGGCCATCCATGACAATAGAGAGGGATAAAAAAAAAAGAAGAGGATAAGATGTTATGAATGTGATTCGTTCCTTGATCTAGTATCTTTGTCAAAAATCATGTTAGTAAACCAAATTGAGAATCGAAATCCTATCTATCAAATTAGTGCAAGTAGCAATCTCCTTGGACTTTATTCGGTCACTATGTGTCTGAATAAATTTTCTGGAACAAACCATGCAATAATGGTCACTTGGTTTTGAAATTAAAACGTTGTTGATCAAAGAAAGGTGTCATCATTCCCAACTGGTTTTGACTCAATACAACGGTTTTTTAAAACGATTTTGAAAAACTTTTTGAAAACATAAATATCCAACACGAACAAACGCGTTAGTAGCAACATTCCCCCCAGACTTAACTTACACCGTCCCGGTGTAATTCAAATCAAATTAAGGATGAAGGGCTGGAAAAAAGAATAAAAATAAAATAAATAGATAAATATGGAGAATAGAACGAAGTTACCGTATAAAGAAAATCAATTTCTCCCAAAGTTGAATCGGGTGTATGGTGCTCAAAGAAGGGTGAAGAGACTCCCCAAAAATTTCTCTAGGCACAAGAAATAGTGCTTCACAATTTTCCAAACAAATCGTTCCGCAAGGACCGAGAGGTTACGACAGCGATTTATGGTCACTTATAGGCAAAGCCCAAAACTCATAATACATCACCCGCTCCATATTGGAAATCTCCGAATTATATGTTGTTGAACAGCTGCTGGAAGAAGTTGCAAAACTCTTGCTTTAAACGTTGAAGTAGAGGAGTTATAAGTTGGTTGAAAAGGGTTCTTGTTTTCCTGTTTCTTTGTGCACATTTTATATGGATAAGGTGAATCATTCTTTAAGAAATTAGAATTCCAAAGTCAAACATGTGTAAGAACCAAATATCCTTGCAAAAACACTTGAAATTACTTGTTAAATAAACTTGGACCTAGGTTCCAGAATACCGAAGCAACAAACAAAATTATCCAAGCTCATTCTAGAGTAGAAAACAAGCAGTGAAAAGATAAGTGTAAGATGTGAAAATTATTTAAAAATCAAACTTATTCAAACCAAATTTTAAAAGTGCAATGTGAAATTTAAAAATAAAATAAATTAAATTAATTTTAAGAAAATCAAAATTTAAAAATATTTTTGGTTCAAAAATAGTTAATTTAAATTAATACCATTTTTAAAGAATTTAAAAAGAAAAATAAGAAAAACTTACCTCGCCGGTTCGATTGTTCGAACCGGTGTGAACCGTGGCTCGAGCCGTGGTCTGGTCAGGTCAAGACCGTGGGAAGGTGGTGTGGAACGGGTGGTGGGGACGCGGTATGGATGGGGAACAGATGGTGCGGGATGGGGACGCGGCTGGTCCAGGACATTGGGGACGCGGGACTGTCCAGGCACCGGTCACTTATGTGACCTGGTGTGGGCGTCCGGGGCGAGGCGCTTGTGGACCACGGGATGAGGATGCTCCAAGGCGGGTGGATCCGCAGGATGGGGGATCTGGACGAACGGTCCCGGCACCTGACAGTTTCCCATGTCCGGGGTCACTGTCCGGGGTCTGGGACCATGGGACGATCAATCCGTGTGTCAATCCGCGACACGTCCGGGACCAAAATCTCTCGGACACCGGTCGGAACCGCGTGTCCGGTGCCGTGGTCCGGTGTCTAGGACCCGAAACACTTCTGTTATTTTTTTTTTTAGAACTTCGGTTTTCTTCTCCAAAATAAATTTTATAAAATCTGAAAACATCATAAATAAATAGATTAATGAGTAAAAAAGTTTATAAAATGAAAAACCAAAAGAGAAACATAGAATAAAAATTAAAATAAAAGAAAGACTCGATATATGGGTTGTCTCCCATAAAGCGCTTGTTTAAAGTCAATTAGCTTGACCCCTTTGGAATTGTCTTCTAAAGGCTTGAGGTTGCCCTTAGAGTGTGAACAAATGCTTCCATGGTCATGGTCTTCATCATGTAAATGGAAAGGGTGCATGATTTCAACTTTTCTTTTCTCCAAAGGATTGAATTTTGTAACTTTGGATCGAATTACGGGTGGTGCTGCGTAGTAGAAGATGTTTCTATCTATATTAGGAAAGGACAACCTTTGTAAGGTGTAATCCATGATAGCTCCAGCAGTAGCCAAGAATTGTTTTCCAAGGACGAAAGGTGTTGAGCAATCGTGTATATTAGCCACTTCAAAGTCCGTCGCAACAATGTAATCACCAATTCTCATAGGGCAATTGAATATTTCACCCAATGAGAGTGTTGATGCACCATTAGCAAGTGAAATTCTCATGGTTGAAAGACAAAGGTTGGTTATCCTCATCTTTCTCACAAGAGATTCCGACAAAACGTTGACTCCGCCTCCTGAATCGATTAGAGTCTTAGGAAGTATCCTCAGGTACCTATAAGGATTCCTAACTTCGTCGCATAGCTCTTCAATCATAAAGTCTTCTTCCGTGCTTTGTTTAAAGCATTGTCGTAATGATGGATTCGTTCTCCGAGCTTCTTCAAAGGTGACGGTGGGAGGGAGTCCTCTAACTAGAGAATTGAATACCTCCAGCATCTCATCACTTATCCAACGTGTTCTCTTAATAGATCTTTTGCCTAAACGACCTTTCTTCATTGGCGGTTTCGTTGAAATTCTCGCCGTAAATCTTCGATTGTATGGTTTGGCCATGAGGAAAGTTCTTGGAGCATCTTTCTCCTCTTGATTAGAGATGGAGAGGTCTTCTTCAAGTGGTGTTAAGGTGCAGCAATGGACCAAAGAGGTTTGTTCTTCTTCATTCGTTTCCGATTGGTGTGTTCCCTCCATACGTCTCAAACGTTCATCTATCTTCTCAAGTGTCTTGGACATCTCAATCTCCTTCTTCTTTAGGGCAGCGGACTTCCCCATAAGGTGGTTGAAATTCTTATCTAGAGAGGCTTGAATATCTTTGATGGCTTGAGTGTGTTGCTTGTGTCCTTCCGCTAGAACAAGAGTAGTTGAATACATGTCTCGGTGATCATCTTTGGCTTCGTCCAAAGCTTTCTTGGCTTCGTGAGCTTTGATTGCGATGATGCCTAGGCCAGTAGTGATATCTTCAACGTATTCATTAGTACTCTTGATCTCTCCTTCGAATATCTCCCAAAGACTATTAAACTACGCTCGAAACTATGGATTTTTCGAGCGTCACTTTGAAGATCTAAGGTGTGTTGTTTTTGAACTTCGTCAAGGTGGATCAAGCGTGTCTCTAAGTCTTGAAACTTAGTGGTAAGGGCAATAAGATTCTCTCCAAGGGATGAATTGATGGTTGATATATTAGGATTTTAGCCTACTTTGCTTATTGTTTTCTATTGTTTTTCGTGTCTTTCTAGTTTTTTCGTGTCTTTTCAGGTTCTAGGAGGCTTTGGAGCACGGATTGGAGCTGTTGGAGCTTTTTGGAGCTAAGAAGGGGTATTTGGAGCAAAATGGCGACTTTCGTATCCGAGCACCTGTTGGGGTCGGTTTTCACCCACTCAGCATTAACGTCTAAAGACAAGTCAGTAGAAGAAATGGTCCTCCAGATTCTCGACGAGGCAAGGCATGACAGCCGACTCTGCAGAAGCTTAGGAAACATAGCCGCCTTAGACATAGTATAAATACCTCTTTGTACAAACCCTAAGGGGGATCCGATTTTTCATACAAAAACATTGTACTCAACTTTACAGCGCAATAAGAACAACTCTTTCTCAATATCTTGTGATCCCTAGTTAGCATAGAAATCTCTAAATTCCCCTCACGAACTCTTACAAATTTAGTTATGTTGGTTTCGACCCCCACAATTTGGCGCCGACTAAGGGGAACCAGAGGATTTCTAACACACGAAAGCTAGGGTTCAACACCACCAACGAGGATGTTAGACAACAGTATCGTAAGCAGTGAAGGATCGCCGTCTCATAGGAGCTGTAACGAGGAAAACACCATCAACATGATCATGGGAGGATCGCAGTATTGTGCTGACAACGTAACTGCGATCGAGTCTTACCAGAGGCGTGCTGAAGTCTGCACCAACATCACCTCATCCCTGATGACAAAGCGTGCTAGTGATCCTATCGCTTTCGATGAAGAAGATGCCGAAGGTATTGACCATCCGCATAGCGACCCCCTGGTGATCAATCTAACTGTCTCCGGTTTCAACGTCGCTCGAGTCCTCATCGACACTGGAAGCTCGGTGGACGTTATCTTCAGAGAAACACTCGAGAGGATGAAGATCGACTTGTCACTCATCACAGGGCAACAGAAGCCTATAACAGGCTTCTCTGGCGAAACAACCTTGACAATGGGAATGATTCGTCTGCCAGTGGAGGCTGGAGGCGTCAAGCAGATGATGAACTTCACGGTGTCTGATCATCCCGCCATCTACAACTTGGTCATGGGAACACCTTGGCTCAGTCAGATGCGAGCTGTTTCGTCAATATACCACTTGTGCTTAAAGTTCTCGACCAGAGACGGTGTGAAGACTATTTTTGGCAGCCAGAGAGATTCACGCATGTGTTTCTTAGCAGAGCACAAGCTGCGCAATCATAAGAAGAAGAAAAATGTCCCGACCTCGCAGGAATTGCAGAAGAAGGTAAAAACCAATTCTAGTCGGGCGAAAGACCTGGCCAATCTCCTACAGCAATTACAGATTACTGATGGTCGCGCTGAAGAAGAGCGGCCAACCTGTGAACCCGTGCTCTCTGTGTGCATCGACAAGCAACACCCAGAGAGATGTGTCGAGATTGGAGCAGCTCTTGGCGAAGCCCTCAAGGCAAAGCTAGTGGCCTTTCTCCAAAAGAACATCAACACCTTTGCCTGGTCTGCCGAAGACATGCCTGGGATAGACATCAATGTCGCCAGCCAAGAGCTCAATGTTGATCCTGCGTTCAAGCCGGTTAAGCAAAAAAGAAGGAAGCTGGGTCCTGAGCGAGCAAAGGCTGTTAATGACGAAGTAGAAAGGCTTCTGCGAGTTGGTTCGATAACTGAAGTCAAGTATCCCGACTGGCTTGCTAACCCAGTCGTGATCAAGAAGAAGAATGGGAAGTGGCGCATCTGTGTGGACTTCACGGATCTTAACAAAGCCTGCCCAAAAGACAGCTTCCCCTTGCCTCACATCGACCGCTTAGTGGAGGCAACAACGGGCAATAAGCTTCTTAGCTTCATGGACGCTTTTCCGGCTACAACCAGATCTTGATGCATCCCGAAGATCGTGAGAAGACAGCTTTCATCACGGACTGAGGCATCTATTGCTACAAGGTGATGCCCTTTGGCCTGAAGAACGCCGGTGCAACATATCAGAGACTGGTGAACAAGATGTTCCAGGACCAATTGGGAAAGACTATTGAGGTCTACATCGACGATATGCTCGTCAAGTCACTCGAGGGAGAAGACCACATCGCCCACCTGGAAGAGTGCTTCAGCCAACTGAACCTCCACGGCATGAAGCTAAACCCAGCGAAGTGCAGATTTGCCGTGACTTCAGGCGAATTCCTTGGGTACTTGGTCACTCGTCGGGGCATTGAGGCTAACCCGAAACATATTGATGCATTGATCCAGATGGTTTCACCAAAGAATAAGCGTGAAGTGGAGAGATTGACTGGGAGAGTGGCTGCACTCAATCGGTTTATTTCGCGCTCCACTGATAAATGCCTTCCCTTCTACAACACCCTGCGAGGAAATAAGCAATTCGAATGGTCAGAAAAGTGTGAGGACGCCTTCAAGCAACTTAAGGAGTATCTGGCAACGCCGCCCATCCTTGCTAAACCAGTAACTGGAGAACCTCTTTTCCTTTACATTGCTGTCTCAGAAACAGCTGTCAGCGCTGTCCAGGTGCGGGAGGAAAGAGGTGAGCAGAGACCTATCTTCTATGTGACCAAAACGCTCACTGACGCTGAGACAAGATACCCCCAATTGGAAAAGCTGGCGTTGTCCGTCCTCATGGCATCCAGAATGGTTAGCCAAATGGGATATGGAGCTCAGCGAGTATGACATCGAGTATAAGGGGCGCACATGCAACAAGTCACAAGTGCTGGCGGATTTCCTTATAGAACTTCCAAAGGACAAGGACTCAGAGGGGGTACAACCCGGAATCTGGCAGCTGTATGTGGATGGCTCATCCTCGAAGAGTGGTTCTGGAGTTGGGATACGATTAGTATCACCAACCGGAGAAGTCCTTGAGCAATCGTTTCGACTTGGGTTCAAAGCTTCCAACAACGAAGCAGAGTACGAGGCCCTCGTCGCTGGCATGAGGCTCGCCCAAGGACTGAAGATCGAGCACGTTCACGCATTCTCCAATTCACAGCTCGTGACCAGTCAGTTCAGCGGCGAGTACATCCCGAAGGATGATCGCATGGAAGCTTATCTGAAGATGGTAAAGGATCTTGCCTCTGTATTTCAGGAATTCACCCTCACAAGAATTCCCAGAGGTGAGAACACGAGTGCTGACGCGTTGGCCAACCTCGCTTCTGCCACTGCCATGCCAGAGGATCCGGCTTTGAAGTGGGTCATTCCAGTTGAGTTCATTGAATTCCCCAGTATTCAAGAAGATCTGGCGCTCGCCATCTTAACACGCTCTCAAGCAGCGAAACAAGTGGGAGCCTTTGCTGAAAGCACCAATGAAGACATAGAAATGGCGGAAGCTCCCGAAATCCCGGACGCTGACATGCACGACGCAAACGAACACATTGATGGCATCCCTGCCAGTGATATCTCTCCTGTCAGCAGCTCTCACCATCCCGAAGCGATCCTAATGGACACGGATGCCGAAGAGCTGGAATACGGCTGTGATAAGTGATGGATGGGCGAGATACGAGAGTATATTATCGATGGCACGCTGCCTAGTAGCAAGTGGGCAGCCCGCAAGTTACAGAAGCAAACAGCTCGCTATGTTCTACTTGATGGTAACCTCTTCAGGTGGGGGTTCTCCGGTCCTATGCTCACCTGTGTAGAAGGGAAGAAAGCAAGACGAGTAATGGAAGAGGTCCATAGTGGATCTTGTGGCAATCATTCCAGGGGCAAAGCGCTTGCGGTCAAAATCAAGAGACATGGTCATTTCTGGCCTACTATAGTCGGTGATTGCATAAAGTTTTCAGCCAAGTGTGAGAAGTGCCAGCGACACGCTCCAAAAATTCATCAACTAACTGAGAGGCGCTCGTTTGTGGCTTCACCATACCCATTCATGAGATGGGCCATGGACATTGTTGGACCATTACACCCATCAAAGCAGAAGCGGTTCTTACTCGTTCTGACAGACTACTTCTCCAAGTGGGTAGAAGCTGAGGCATATGCTACAATCAAGGATGTCCAGGTGGAAAGCTTTGTCTGGAGAAACATCATATGTCGTCACGGAGTTCCGTATGAGATCGTTACAGACAACGGTTCGCAGTTTATATCTAACCGATTCAAGACATTCTGTGCAAAATGGGATATCAGACTTAGCAAGTCTATGCCACGCTACCCACAGGGCAATGGTCAAGCAGAAGCCATTAACAAGACAATCCTTGATGGCCTTAAGAAACACTTAGAGGCAAAGAAGGGCAGCTGGGCCGACGAGCTAGAAGGGGTTTTATGGTCCCACCGCACAACTCCCCGTCGAGCAACAGGCGAGACTCCTTTCGCCCTTGTCTATGGAACCGAGTGTGTCATCCCTTCCGAAGTCTGCTCGCCTGGGGTCCGACGCCAGCTCTTACCCAGCAATGAACCAATTAACCGATCAATGCTTCTTGATGCTTTGGACTTCCTCGATGAGCGTCGCGACCAAGCACTCGTCCAGATTACAAATTATCAGAGCGCAACATCGAGATATTACAACTCTAGAGTCAGGGAAAGGCGTTTCAACATAGGTGACTTGGTCCTCCGTGAGGTGTTTCAGAACACAGCAGAACCAAACGCCGGCAAACTCGGAGCTAACTGAGAAGGCCCATACAAGGTCACAACAGTCATTCGTCCAGGAGTCTATGAGCTCGCCACCATGTCTGGCACCCCAATCCTTCACTCTTAGAATGCTAAGCACTTGAAGAAGTACTACCGCTAAGCTATTCCACCAAATGAACTACGAGGCGACTTGATCCCTGCAAAGGGTACGTAGGTAGCCTATCTCCGGATAGGTTCAGTTGCCCCCCGCCCTCCATCAAAAAGGGGGGGATTTCATTTCACAACAGCCTCATTCCGAACGAGCTCACACGATCTCCTCCGCCTCCGGGGGGGGAGTGAGTGTTTTCACCAGTCTCTAGTCGACTACGGTACCCTCTTTCGTCTAAAAGGGGGGGGGAGTGGGGTACCCATACGCCACTCCTTGACACCGTCACTTCTAAAAAACAACAAACACTCACCACAACACTCATCATCAGAACGGCTTGTCCTTTATGGACTGATTAAAGCTTTAATCGAGTAGAGTCGTTCTGCATTTATTGCTGCTGGCCACAGCAATAGTGTGGAAATACAAACACAATGACATCCACAACGGATACAGCGCGCTATATAAGTACCAGTGTTCAGTATTGGGTCATGCCAACTGATCACTCAGAAACCCAACAAACGTCGTTGGTAAAATGCAGCTGCTAATGTCCTCCGTTCGAATTATACCCTGAACGTGTCATTCAGAAACCCAGGATACACGCTGGTCAAATCTAAGGTGAACTTGTTCTCGGACAGACGTGTCTCGAGAACGGCACCATTCAACAAAGCCCAACATCAACGTTGGCAGATAGAGAGCGTAAACGCATTCGCGTTCTCTCTACTTAACAAAGCCTCATTCATGAGCAAACAAAGCCCCATTCGGGAAGCCCAACGTCAATGTTGGCAAACACATGACAGAAACGCATAGACAGCTCAAAGAATTCCTCAGTATAGGAACAACATCAACAACATCTAAAGCAAGTGCCTGAAT
The DNA here is from genome assembly GCA_963576765.1 of Draba incana. NCBI lineage: Eukaryota > Viridiplantae > Streptophyta > Magnoliopsida > Brassicales > Brassicaceae > Draba > Draba incana. The sequence goes on along the minus strand of OY755212.1, from coordinate 19,682,686 downwards.
CTGAAACCACCAATGTTCACCATGAACAAAAGCTACAAAGTTATCCCACATTCTCTGCAATGCAAGGATCCAAAATAATAGCAAGGATACAAACCATCTAATGCTACAACCGAGATTATCAAATACAACAAGAGTATTCAGAAACAAGAAACTACAAATAAACTAAGTCATAATCACAGAGCAACGGTCACGCCTCCTCATCAGCTACATCAGCATCCTCTGTGATCTCCAAGGCCTGCCTCACGCTAGAGACAAGCTCATCAAATCTTTATCACCGTTAGGCCTCCTCTCTTCCTCAGCATCCGCTAAATCATCAAAAAATGTCCTCATCGCCCTCATCAAGTCCTCTAAGGCAAGGCCGAGGAACGGTGAGCTTGCTATGAAGACAGATCCAGGAACCGGCATTCTCTTGACGCGCTCTCACCGGCTCCTGGGCTGCCGAGGACGCCGTCGGAACTGTGTCTCCGGTTTGGCACGGCGAAACAACCGCGCGATCATCTTCGCTCAAGGCCGCGACCTCGGGGTCGGTCCTACCTGACATTGCGACCACATGGTTGGCTTTGGGCGATACCGCGACAGCATGGTCGGCCTGGGATGACGCCGCGACCACAGGATTGCTTATACTCAAGGACGTGACCGCGGGGGTCGATTCCACCCGAAGCCTTGACCTCGGGGTCGGTTCGGTCCGACATCGCCCCGATGTCTTTGGCTCGATGCGACGACGCCGCCGGTTTACAGCAGTCAATCGAACCGAGCTTCGTCTTATCCATAACAACGATTTCACCTACAACAAATCCACAAGATAAATTAAAAGTCAAGAATTGCCATCATTCACCAAGAACATATCTCAAGAACAAGCTCCTTCCATGAATAGTCTTCAAAGAGAAATTCTTACAAAATCAAAGACTATCATTCCTAGAAACAAGGCCTAGGAACTTGAATTCCCAAACCAAAACTCATGGGAATCAAGAGGTACATGGATTTGTTCTTCCTAAAATACTATATCCAAAAGCTTGTCTCCTCAAACAAAAGCTCATGGGACTTAAAGCAAAGACTTAGGAAGGCAATGAGGGAAGCTTACCAAAGAAGAAGTGTGGATAATGAGGACCTGAGCTCACGATCAGCTTTGCAAAAATCCGGCGGCTCCACACGGTCGGCAATGGCAAGAAGAAAAAAAATATATATATCAAAACTTTATCCTCTCTTTCTCTCACCAAGCGGGTCCCGACTCCATTCAAAATAACACAACACTCTTCCCTCCAGAAAATCGCCTAGCTATTACTCGGAAACATCATTGACATTAGCAATTGCAGCACGGAGTCTTAAAACCTCCATAGGAAATACGGAGTCTTAAAATCTTCGAGAGAAAAAGAAAAAAATCCTGTAAGCAGAAAACGCAGCAGCTTCGACAAAGGGAGCACGAAGTCTTAAAATCTTCACAACACCTACAGATTCTTAAAACCTCTTGCATAAAGTCACTCTCTACTACTGTGAAAGAGGATAGGCAAGTGCCTTGACTTCAAACGTTAACGCTAATACTCAACACATCTTTTAACTCAGCACTATTAGCTCTAACACTACCGAGCTGGGGGGCTGACTGTTGGGGTCGGTTTTCACCCACTCAGCATTAACGTCCAAAGACAAGTCAGTAGAAGAAATGGTCCTCCAGATTCTCGACGAGGCAAGGCATGACAGCACCAAGATCTTCTTGCGAAGCGACGCATGTGGCAGCAGAGAGAACCTGGGAGAAGCACGAAGAGACTGGGGCTTCGGCCAAAGGAGCGACCACGGCCTCGCCCGGTGAGACCGAGCCTGGCTTCGGCCAAAGGAGCGACCACGGCCTCGCCTGGTCCGACCAAGCCTGGCTTCGGCCCATCTCGCGACCACGGCTTCGCCCGGTGAGGCTGAGCCTGGCTTCAGCCCATCTCGCGACCACGGCCTTTCCCCGACGATCGATCACGTCCTCAGTCCCATAAAATCTTCAGCCCAGTAACGCGAAGCCCACGTAGATGCAGCCGACTCCGCAGAAGCTTAGGATACATAGCCGCCTTAGACATAGTATATATACCTCTTTGTACAAACCCTAAGGGGGATCCGATTTTTCATACAAAAACATTGTACTCAACTTTACACCGCAATAAGAACAACTCTTTCTCAATCTCTTTTGATCCCTAGTTAGCATAGAAATCTCTAAATTCCCCTCACGAACTCTTACAAATTTAGTTGTGTTGGTTTCGACCCCCACAGCACCTGCTCGCGCTGCTCACTCGCCTGCTCGCCCCACCTGCTCGCCAGAGGCTCTGACTTTGACCTAAATTTAAAGTGAAGTTTATAAACAAGAGGGACCCAGCCGCCTAGGGAGACACGCTCCCTCACACCCAGAGACCTATAGACTCTCTCACAAACACGTTTTTCAGAGATTCACGTTCACTGTTCACGATTCACTGTTCATGGTTCACTGTTCACGATTCACTATTCACGCTCCCTTCTTCCCAAAAAAGTTCCAGAACGTGTTTTTGAGGCTGGAGATTTATTCCTTCCATTGATTATTCATTCCAAAACTTTTGTTTACAATTTTATTGGTTCCGATTTGTTTTCTTCTTCCGTGGGCTTGCTTGTGAGAACCGGAGGATCATTCCACAACATTTGTTTGAGAAGAATTCTAAACCCTAATCTCTTTCAATAATATCATGAATTCTCTTTATAGCTTTGTTGTATTTGATTTCACCATGCTTGAGTAGTCCATTAGCTAGGTTGAGGTTTTCAATGGTGATTTAGGACGTTAGTGGCTGAGCCGAAGAGGACCGAATATTATATGTCTTCATCAGTAGGGATTCATAATTCTTAGATTAATTTGATCACCTAATCTATGATTCTAAGTTAAACATATTCACGACAGTGCTCTAGGTTGCTAGATAAACCATTGGTGAGCAATTGGTGTGTAACCAACGACAATTGATTGTTGCCATTAATTGTGAACAAATTGAACCAACTCGTTAATGCTCGTTTTGATCGCTAAATCCAAACAATAGTTTAGGTGTTTAGGTTGCTAGACGAAGTTTTTGATTCATCACGACAGTGGGGCAATAATATTATTATGTTTGAGTTCTAGGCCGTGCTTAAATTGATTCCTGAATAGATGCTCAGTCCTGAATCCGAAATCACCGGCGAATTACCTTGATCTAGTGTTTGTTTTTATTGAATTTTATATCGTTTATTTGTCGTTTTATTGTTCCGAAATTTTCAACCAAAACCTTATTTTATCTTAGCTTTAAATTAAAATCTCATAATTTCATAGTGTAACCTTGGTCTCTGTGGATTCGATACCCCTTATACGACTGCAATTGTCTGTGCACTTGCGGATTTATTTTGGGTTAAAACTTTACAACATCAAGTTTTTGGCGCCGTTGCCGGGGACCAATTGCGTTACCTTTGATTTTTTATTTTATTTATAGTCTAAGAGTTTTGTTAATTTTGTTTTTATTTTTATTTGTTTTTGCTATGTGTCAGGTGCATGACCAGTAGAAGAACGAGAAGAAATCTCACTGAATCATTAGTCAGTGTCACGAACGAAGAGTTAGCTCGCCTTGAACATCAAAACCGTCAATGAAGAAACACAGCTTCTCCGGTCCTTATGGCTGATCATGAAGGGATGAACATTCAGTTACAGTTGTTAAGGGATCAGATTGCTCAGTTGCAAAGAGATCAACCACAAGCTCCACAAGTACAGCCGGGTATAGGGGATTCGGATAATCCCCATGCATTTTATCAGAACCGTTCGGCTATTGTTTCTCCAACAATTCAGAGGCAAGATTTTGAGATCAAGCCTCAGATGATCTCATTGGTGAAACAACACCTCTTTCACGAATTACCTGCTGAGATACCGATAGATCACATCGAGAACATCGAGGAAATCTGCAGCACTACGGGTTCTAATGGGGTACCGAGAGAGTTCTTGAAATGCAAGTTGTTCCCATTTTCACTTTCGGACAAAGCTCTTAGGTGGTTGAAGTCATTGCCCGCCGGTTCTTTGAAGACATGGGATGAGGTTAGAGCTGCGTTCTTGGACCATTTCTACACTAAGTCCAAGATAGCATCTTTGAGGAACAAGATTTCGTCTTTTCAACAACATTCTGGTGAAGCTTTTTGTGAAGCATGGGAAAGACTTAAGGAGTACCGTAGGGAGTGTCCTCATCACGGTTTTAAGGATGAACAGATTCTGGGGATATTCTATGATGGGTTTGAATGGGATTATCGAAATGCCCTAAACGCTGCGAGTAATGGAGACTTTATGACTAAGACTAGAGATGGTGCCTTTGAGATGATTGAGAACCTCGCTTCAAGCTCTAACAACAAGGCTCTTGAGTATGATAGGTCCAGGAAAGTCAATAGTGTGGATACTTAGAAGATTGATGAGCTAACGGCGAAGGTAAATCTACTTCTACGCGAGAATCAAAGACAGGTAAAATTTATGGAAGAGAATGGGGCTGCTCCTATGTCTCAAGAGTTTGATGATGATGAAGATGCTGGAGTAGAGGAGGTTAACTTCGTAACTAGCCAGGGATACTAGAACCGTGGGTTCAACCCCAACTATCGGAGCCACCCCAACCTCTCCTATCGAAGCACTAATGTCGAGAACCCGCAAGACCAAGTCTATCCGAAACAAGGAGGTATGAATCAGAAGTATTACTCCAACAACACTCAAGGGAAACAGTTCGTCCCTAACCAGAATCAGAATCGTTCCCAAGGAGGCAACCAACAATAACCCACCCAAGCTACTTCCGCGCCTACATCTCAAGATGAGTTGAAGAGTCTTATGCAGCAACTTATGGTCAACAACCAGAAGGCGTCCACTGAGATTAACGCCAAGGTAGATCACATGTACAATGACCTAAATGCTAAGTACGAGGCTGTCACCGCACATGTGAAGAAATTGGATACACAAGTGGCTCAAACGGCCGAAGCCATCAAGAGACCAGCTGGAACACTTCCCGGACATTGTGAGGTGAATCCCAGAAAGGAGTATCAGGTAAATGCGGTTGAATTGAGTAGTGGAAGAGTGTTGGTACCGCCTACATTCACAAGCTCCCATATAAAGGCTAAGGAGAAGATTACCGAGCACCAAGCTCAAGAGAGTGATTTTTCTGAGAAAGATAAGCATAAGGAGACTGGTTCAAGCCACCTTAGGGTTCTGTTCCAATCGATGTTGAGAAAAAACTTTCCGAGCACCCCCGATCTGCTGCCGAGCATATGCTCGTGCAGGGTGCTCCCACAAAAAGTTCAGAAACTCCACCTGAGCAAGTTTATGTACCAAGAGTGCCTTACCCAGTACCCCTTAAGAAATCTAAGAAGGATTTGGAGGATGCTAAGTGTAAGGAGATGCTACAAGATTTGACGGTGAAGCTCCCTTTGGTTGATGTCGTGCAAATGATACTGTCACTCAAGAGGTACATGAAGGAATTGGTTGCTTGTAAGATTGTTGAAGAGGAAAATGTGATGATGGTTTCTAAGGAGTGCAGCACCATACTTCAGAGTAAGGTGTTGACAAAGAAAGGTGATCCAGGAAGGTTTGTGATTTTCGTGAAGATAGGGCCTTGCACGTTTGCGTGTTCATTGTGTGACTTGGGCTCCAGCGTCAATTTGATGCCATATTCTGTGGCTAAGCGTTTGGGCTTCACCAAGTTCAAACCCACTAAGATTTTGTTGGTTTTTGCGGATTGGTCTACAAAGCTTCCGGTGGGTATTATCAAAGATTTGCACGTCCAAATTGGGGATACTCTAATCCCAGCTAATTTTGTGGTTCTAGAGCTTGATAAAGAACCAAAGGATCCGTTGATTTTGGGCAGAGCCTTCTTACACACAGCATGTGCTATCATTGATGTCGAAGAAGGCATAGTGGATCTCCGTCTAGGAGACATGGTAGTTCGGTTTGAGATGAGCAAGCTTCTCAAGAAACCGATGATAGATGGCCACATATTTGTTGTCCATGATGGATCAGAGATGTTAGAAGACGAGGTTGAAGAGTTTCTAGCAGGAGATCCGCTTGAAGTCGCGTTGACAAAAGCCGAGGGTGAACACGGTTTTCTGAGTGAGGACACCCAAGGATTCGCTAAGTTTATGGATTCTAACATCAGAGTGGAGAAGGGAGATGAATTTCTGAGTCTGGGAGAGAGCACAAAAATTGAGGGTCAGCGAGCACCCCAGCGAGCATCCGAGACAGAGCAGCGAGCACCTGCTCCCAAAAATTCAACTGTTTGTTGTTCTTGGAGTGAGCTGAAAGCTCCAAAGCTTAAGTTGAAGGCCCTCCCAGCATGGCTCAGGTACGCATTTCTCAGTCCTAACTCCACGTACCCCGTTATAGTGAATGCAGAATTGAACAATGTAGAGATTACCTTGCTTTTATGCGAATTGAGAAAGTATAGGAAGGCTCTAGGATATTCACTTGATGATATTACTGGATTATCTCCTGACTTATGCATGCACAGAATATACTTGAAGATGAATCAATGACTTTTGTCGAGCATCAGAGACGGTTAAATCCGAGTCTCAAAGATGTCGTCAAGAAAGAGATAATGAAACTTCTAGATGCTGGTGTAATTTATGCAATCTCTGACAGTAAGTGGGTCAGTCCTGTGCATGTTGTGCCTAAGAAAGGAGGTATCACAGTGATTAGAAATGATAGGAACGAACTGATACCGACTAGGACAGTAACCGGACATAGGATGTGTATAGATTATCGGAAATTGAATGCTGCTACTCGCAAGGATCATTTTCCTTTACCATTTATCGATCAGATGTTAGAGCGTCTAGCTAACCATCCTTATTACTGTTTCTTAGATGGTTATTCAGGTTTCTTTCAGATCCCTATCCACCCGGACGATCAGGAGAAGACAACGTTCACATGTCCTTATGGCACTTTCGCGTACCGCCACATGCCGTTCGGTTTGTGTAACGCCCCAGCAACGTTTCAACGTTGTATGATGTCCATATTTACTGACCTTATGGAAGATATTATGGAAGTTTTTATGGATGACTTTTCTGTGTATGGGAGTTCTTTTTATGTGTGTTTGTCTAATTTGTGCAGGGTGTTGCAAAGGTGCGAGGAAAAGCATCTTGTTCTCAACTGGGAGAAGTGTCACTTCATGGTCCGCGATGGGATAGTGCTTGGACACAAAATATCCGAGAAAGGGATTGAAGTTGACAAGGCTAAGATAGGGGTTATGATGAGTTTACAACCGCCTACTACGATTAAGGGAATCCGCAGTTTTCTGGGACATGCTGGGTTCTACCGTCGGTTCATCAAGGACTTCTCAAACATTGCTAGACCCCTCACAAGATTGCTATGCAGGGAGGTGAAGTTCGACTTTGATAGTGACTGTTTTGCGGCGTTTCACACTATTAAGGGCGCCTTGGTAAGTGCACGGATAGTCCAACCGCCGGATTGGGGTCTACCGTTTAAGATTATGACTGATGTGAGTGATTTTGCTGTGGGAGCTGTTCTGGATCAGAGGAAAGACAAGAAGCTCCATGTGATATATTATGCTAGTCGGACGATGGATGATGCTCAATGTTGGTATGCTACTACCGAGAAGGAGTTGCTAGCGATTGTTTTCGCTTTTGAGAAGTTCAGATCGTACCTAGTCGGGTCTAAGGTAATTGTTCACACTGATCACGCCGCACTTAAGTATTTGCTGACCAAGAAGGATGCGAAGCCCAGGTTGTTGAGATGGATCTTGTTACTTCAAGAGTTCGATCTGGAGATTAAGGATAAGAAAGGGTCCGAGAACGGAGTTGCAGATCACTTAAGTAGGCTACAGGTTGAAGATGAGACACCTATGGAGGATAGTCTACCGGATGAGCACATTTATTCGATCAGCATCAGTGAAAATTTTCGAGCACCTGACCGAGCACCTGCTCGGGAAATCTTTTGCGAAATGGTTCAGAGTGCTCAATCTTCGAGCTTCCCATGGTTTGGTGAGTTTGCTAACTTCTTGGCTGCTGATAAGGTTCCTGATAACCTAACGGGAAGCAAAAGGAAGAAGTTTTTTCGCGATGTTAGGTGGTATTTTTGGGATGAGCCGTATTTGTACAAGCAGTGTTCAGATGGACTTTATAGGAGATGCGTGTTAGAGGCAGAGATCCCTGGGATTTTATACCATTGTCACGGTTTGTCTTATACTGGGCATTTTGCTACATTCAAGACGGTTTTGAAAGTGTTACAGGCCAGTTTTTGGTGGCCGACGATGTTCCGAGATGCGAATAGATTTGTATCTAGATGTGACGCCTGTCAGAGGCAAGGGAACATCAGCAAGCGTAATGAGATGCCTCAGAACTTTATTCTGGAAGTGGAGGTTTTCGATGTATGGGGTATTGACTTCATGGGACCTTTTCCATCCTCCTATGGAAATAAGTACATTCTAGTGGTTGTTGACTATGTCTCCAAGTGGGTTGAAGCGCTGGCTAGCCCGACTAATGATGCTAGAGTGGTTATCAAGATGTTCACATCCATGATATTTCCGAGGTTTGGAGTCCCGAGAGTGGTGATAAGTGATGGAGGTTCACACTTCATAAACAAGGTTTTTGAGAACTTTTAAAGAAGAACGGTGTTACGCATAAGGTAGCTTCTCCTTATCACCCTCAAACAAGTGGTCAGGTTGAGATCTCCAACAGGGAGATAAAGAGTATCCTACAGAAAACAGTGAGTGTCACACGTAAGGACTGGTCAAGGAAGTTGGATGACGCTTTATGGGCATATAGAACCGCGTATATGACTTCGTTGGGGACAACGCCTTTTCATTTGGTGTATGGGAAGGCGTGCCATCTTTCGGTGGAGCTGGAGTACAAAGCGGCCTGGGCTGTTAAGATGCTAAATTTCGACATCCTTAGTGCATTTGAGAGGAGATCCATGCAGCTGCATGAGTTGGAAGAGATTAGGCATCTCGCCTATGACAACTCGCGAATCTACAAGGAACGAACCAAAGCTTACCAAGACAAAAAGATTATCTCCAGGAACTTTGCTCCTAATGATCAAGTATTGTTATTCAATTGTCGCCTCATGTTATTTCCAGGAAAGTTGAAGTCAAGATGGTCCGGTCCATTCACAATTAAAGAGGTGAAACCACATGGAGCCGTAGTTTTGTTAGGCACTAAAGGAGATGAGTTTGTAGTGAATGGTCAGCGGCTCAAGCCATATCTTGCTGACACGCGCATTGGAGAAGGAGGATCAGTCACCTTCAGTGACCCTCCTCGAGCCTAAATGGTCTACAAAGTCGAGCAAACGACTTAAAACAAGCGCTTGATGGGAGGCAACCCATCGGTAAGGTTTCTTGTACATAATTCGATTTTTAACTTCCTTTTATTACTGACATTTTACTTATGTTTTCAGTGCTTTTGTTCTGCGAAAAAAAATCAGAGAGAAAAGAGAAATTTTCGCCGAGCACCCTAGGAACCAGGCGCGAGCACCTGCTCAGGACATCGGGACAAGGCGCTCACGTGCCCAAGCACCACTCCAAATTTCCTTTTCCTCTTTAAAAAAAAAAAAACAAAAAAAAAAAAGAAACTTTTACTTATAATTTTTCCTTTTTCACAAACAATTTTTCTTTACTTCTTTTGCAGAACCTGAGCCATCCCTATCCACTCATTTAACTCCAAGAGAAACCCTACTTTCTCACACTTTTCATGTCTCTTTTCCTCCACCGTTTTTCTTCTCCGCCAAACCCCCGAGCTTCATCCACCGGTCCACTCTCCCTCGCCGATCGATCTTCTCACGCCGAATTCACTCCCTCATCCATCAAGCCTCCGACGCCTCTCACCCTTTCCGCCGCTCCACCTAGCACCGAGTCCTTTCCGCCGCCGTCACTCCTCGCCGCTTCCATCGCCGTGTTTCTCTCCCGCCGATCGGATGCCTCCAAAGCAACGATTTGCCAACAAGGGCAAGGTCAAGGCAACCTCCTCCACTCCGGGTGCCACTCCTCAAAAACTCCCCACTCATCCGTGGCCTCGCCCCGAGCATACGCCTTTCGATCTCGGCATAACGGAACTTCCGATCACCTCACCGGACGCGTGGGACACACGCGATGCCTTTTACTAAAACAAGCTCTTGGACCTGAAGCTTGAACCGACACGGTTCATGTGTGACCAGACCTTGATCCAATTGGGTCTCCAAGACCAGGTTCGTACTATACTCTACAATGCGCGGTGCATGGCTTCCGCTCTAGAGGAGGACTTCCTCTTCCCGGATGTTACTAGGCAGTGTCTTGCCACCGTGACGTTCACCTATGCCAATCCGTAAAAGCCGACTTTCGATGAAGCCTCCATTTCGTTCTTTGCTGGAGGAACGAGGTACGAGATATCTATGCACGACTTTTGCATAGCATATGGCTTCCGCGAGACCGATAAGAGTTTGGAGGGCCCAAAGAAGTTTCCACAGTCCAAGACATTTTGGAGTCTTATTGCTTCAGGAGAATAGTCTTCCAACTCGGCGAGTCAGAACTGTCTCCGCCATCCCGCCCTCTGCATTGTTGCACGCATCCTCAGCAACATGTTGTTTGCCCGAGCCGTGGGTAACAAGGTCCACATTGAAGAGTTATTGTTGTTATTTTTAGGTTGTAAACCCATTCTAGGAGCCGGGAACTCGGAGCAATATGAGGGATATCGTTCTAACTTGGGCATCCGGTTTGCCAAGACGATATGAGCGATCAAGGACAGCCCAACCGCGCCTAACAAGGGGCCAAGAGTTAAGCATATTGGGATCCTGCTTACCACGCTATTCTGCTATCTCAGGGTGGATTTATCTGGAGCTTCCTACATTACCGAGCTGTCACGGATTGACATGGAGCACCTGCTCCACTCCAAGCCGAGCACGTACCATTTCATCACTACGACCGAGAAGCCAATTTCATTGAGCTTCTGAACTCAGCCATCACACACCTCTCCTCTATGAGCGATCTCGCGTTTCAACCGCCTATGGAGTATCTTGTCCCTAATTCCAAGCCGGACTTCTTCAGCTGCCCGACTGAGCACCTCTCGTAGGAGCACCTCACGTCAACCGCGACATGACTCCGCGGACGCTGGTCCATCAGTCCCGCGCCTTGCACTAACGTACCACGACACCTCTTCCCAAGGTGAGTTTGATCTTACTCCTATCTCTGATGATGCTTAGGGTGCCGAATACAGAAAGTGGATGATCCAGTCCACAAAGAAGAACAACAGCCTCATGCAGAAGATCATGTAAGCCCTCTCAAAAGGGTGTTGTCGAGCACCTGCTCCGGCCGATCGAGCACCTGCTCCTTCACACTTGAGCAACTACTCCTTCACACTCGAGCAACTACTCAGGACAGTCGTTGAGAAGGAAGAAGCGAAAGATGGACGACGACGAAGACGACGCTTTTACTCGGTGATATCTTTTCTATCCCTTCTATCCATCATTGTACTATCCGTGTTTATTTTTATTTTATTGTTTCACCAATCTCTTGAACTTTTTCACACCGGAGACGGTGTGATTTAAGTCCGGGGGAGCGGTCTTGCTTTTGAGTTTGTATTTTTTTTTTTTCTGTTTTATTGAGTCAAAACTTTGTAGGGAATTAGGACTTTATCTTATGATGATATTTGAACTATCTATGTTTAATCTTCTCTCTAGTGACCATTTTTACAGAGCATGGGTACAAGGAACAGCTAGAACACTTCGATACACTATCTTCCAGGTTTCAGATTGACCAAAATTTTCTCTCGTCACTAGCACTAGATTAGGGAAACGAACCATATTCAGGACTCCTTATTCTTTTTACCACTCTTGTTGTTCCTGAATAACAAGCTCATTTTTAGCTAGTACCCTCCTTAACCATTACCTCTTTTCAAACTCCTTGCATTCTTTTTACTTCATGGTCCCATGTGCACCATATGCGCAAAAGGGCCGGAGAGAATCGAGTCGACACTGCATCTAAATCACTCTTTCAGAAGAACGAGCACCTGCTCCGAAGGATCGAGCACCTGCTCCTATTTTTAAAGATGATTTTATAATGAGGAAGAAATAGCAATGATGAGCTCCACTTGGGGTGTACATCAATTCTATCTATCTTGGTGTTTGAGAGACACATGCTTGTAATTTAAACCCTTTTCATCATCATCATTCTAAAAAAAAAAAAAAAAAAAATCGATGATGAAGAGTGGTAAATCTGTAAAATAGTGTCTCTCTGCACAGTGAATGTACCCAAGATGGACGATGGCTGGATGAGGCGTTAGAGAGATTTGGAGAAGAAATAGTGGTTAAGAGAATGTGGATATTAACAAACTTATTCTCTCTTGCAGTTTTGTGCGATATCCAGCATCCTCTACGAAACATCGGGTAACCTTTAAACACTTTAAACACTTTGAACTCCACCTCTAAATGGCCTTACACCCTTAGCGTCGTCTACCCTAAAAGGTGCCTTTAGCGAGATCCTCACGCATACTCTGAATGCATTGAGTTCGTGCTTGGAAAATGGCTTGGTTGAGAAATGTGTTGAGGTTGTTTTAGTGGCTGAGCCGAAGAGGACCGAATATTATATGTCTTCATCAATAGGGATTCATAATGCTTAGATTAATTTGATCACCTAATCTATGATTCTAAGTTAAACTTATTCACGACAGTGCTCTAGGTTGCTAGATAAACCATGGTGAGCAATTGGTGTGTAACCAACGACAGTTGATTGTTGCCATTAATTGTGAACAAATTGAACCAACTCGTTAATGCTCGTTTTCATCGCTAAATCCAAACGATAGTTTAGGTGTTTAGGTTGCTAGACGAAGTTATTGATTCATCACAACAGTGGGGCAATAATATTATATCGTTTATTTGCCGTTTTATTGTTCCGAAATTTTCAACCAAAACCATATTTTATCTTAGCTTTAAATTAAAATCTCATAATTTCATAGTGTAACCTTGGTCTCTGTGGATTCGATACCCCTTATACTACTACAATTGTCATGGCACTTGCGGATTTATTTTGGGTTAAAACTTTACAACATCAATGGTCTCGATCTTTGTTTCGATTCCTTGAACGATATTTTGAGTATCTTCCATGAATCTACGCATCGAGGCATCGATTAGGTCTCCTTGTTGTGTTGAATTGCAACGGTCGTGGGGATGTGGAGGTGGATTCGGTTGCGAATGATGATGATAGTCACGTCCTTGAGTCTCCCAAGATTGTTGTAAGGAAAAGGCGGTTGATAGAATTCATGAGGCATAGGGATGTAATCCCCATTAGATCTCCTTCTTGGCGTCATCTTCCTATGGTTTTTGGTGTGATGTTCCATTGATAAATCCCTGAAACACACTTAAATAAAAAGCAAAAAACGAAATTAGCAAAAAGGAAAAGAAACAAAAAGGAAAAATAAAAACTTAGACTTATTCTTTATCAAAAATCTACAGGTAAGCGAACTAGTCCCCGACAACGGTGCCAAAAACTTGATGCGTCCTAAAATAGGAGATGAAAAAGAGTTTTAAATTTATAAACCCTAATCTGCAAGTGCACAGTTGACAATTGTAGTACTTAGGGGTCGATCCACAGGAGACTATATTGTTATGCTATAAATCCATATGATACAGAATAAGCTAAGCGAAAATATATTTTGGTTTTGGGGTTTTAATGAAACAAAGTAAAGCAATAAAATAAAGGGATAGATAAATCAAAACACGCAAGATAAAAACAATTAAAAGGAACTAATGCAACATGCTCTACACCGGTTTTTAAAGAGATGCAACTAGTGTTCTATAACTCAAATCACTATGGTAGAATCATTCCACTTTCGTGGCTCCAAAACCTATAACTCATACCCTAATAGACCCAGCTTTCGCGTTTGAACCATCAAAATTTTACTCAAATGGCTATTTCCATATAAAATTTCATCTCCGTCCGAGTTGATTCGGTCTTCCGTCCGTGGCTAAACTTTGGATGGGTAACTTCTGCCTAACTTGGGAAATTGTGAAATCTTCAACTTTGAGAACTTGGATTGGCTCTTTTGACCTTGATAAGTTGTTGTGGGATGAAGATTACTAAGTTTGCTCCTTTTTACGCCCTTTTTGATGATTTGACCTATATGACTCTTCAAAACCAAATATACGAGAAAACTACCTCTTTTGATAGAAAAGCTTATTAAATAGCTTAGAAAATAGATATAAATAGATATTAAAAGTGATAAAATACCGGGTATATCAATGATCTCGGGTGGTATTGACCGGTTTTGGGTCAGGTTTCGGTCTTTGATAGGCGGTTTTGTTGGGATTCAAGGACGAATCCAGATTAGTGGGGGAGAATTGTAACATCCACAAACCATATTATGTGATTTTGGTCTTTGTGTCGAGCGACAGAAGTAGTGTGTCGATCGATACGATGGTTTTGCGATTGTCGATCGACACACTGGCAGTGTCGCTCGACACCTACTTCTGTAATTCGAACCCATTTACGTTTTAATTGCGGTTTGGTTCAATTTAGGGAATCGAACCCTAGGGCTCGTGTTTATAAGTCCCTTGAAAGTTCGTGGCCACTTTTCAGCAGAGAGAAAACGCAGAGAACTTTTAGTTTTGGGAGAATTGTTGTGGAGAAGTCTTTAGAAATCGTTTTCATCAAGTTCTAGAGGCGTAGGAATCCTCGTTGTCGTGTTCTTCGTAGAACTCGTGTTGATCGGTGAGGATTGGATCGTGGAGGGTCTGATCAGTGTGATTTTGTGTCTCTTTTCCGTTTCCTTTCATTCCTAAAAGCCGAGGTGAGTTATGACCGCGGTTTCTAGGCTATGAGGGTAATTCAACGTGTTTTATGTTTGATTTGGGTGTGATTCCATGTGATATTGATTGTGATGATTGATGTGGTTTGGATATGTGTATTGTTGTGTTTTCGGTGCAGGTGTGCGACTCATGTTACTTTAAATCGTGTTACGAGAGGCTAACCACGATTTCGGTGCAACACAGAGGCGTGTCGATCGACACCTTGCTAGTGTCGCTCGACACGAGCCGTTCAGTTTTGGAAATTGTTTATTTCGCATTGTGTTGATTGGTTATGGTTGTTGATGCTAATTGTTGTTTACCTGAGCTGCTTGTTACGTCGGTAGGCGGAATGACCAGCTCACTAAGTATTTATGAAATACTTACGCAAATCTTATTTCCATGTGTTGCAGGTAAAGGAAAATTTGATCGCGGAATCATGGCAGTAGGGAGAGGATGATAGAATGTCTTTTATTGTTAGTCCAGTGAACCTGGTGTTTAGGTTGCTAGAGTTTTCTATTGAATTCTGAAATTGAATTGGTTGTTTGAATTAATTTATTTATGGAATTATTCTATTGGAATTTTATGATTTGGTGTTTTCCGCTGATTGTTGATAACTGTTAAATTAGCCGTTGAGAATTAATAATTATGGGATTTTTAATTTGAGTTAATTAATTAATTCATTAATAAATAAATAAAAGTGTTGGTTGTTTCAGATTATGTGATTTTTCCGCTTGTTTGCCTGATTGTTTGAGATTGAATTAACCGTTGAGAATTAGTATTTATGAGAATACTGAATTCGGGTTAACTTAAAAAAAAAAAAAAAAAACCTTGGTTGTTTCACTTTTTTCTTATTTTTCTGGAAAACCCTAACAAAGACAATAAAAAGTTGATTTGGTTTATATTTTGAATTATGATATGAAGAAATTGAGAAGAAAAAAAAGAAACTATAAGCTAATATTATTTCTAACTAATGTTTTCATCATAAAAATAACATGGATATATTAATTTTAAAGTGGAATATGTTGATCTATATTTATAGGGAAGAAATGAAGGATAGAGAGGATATATATATGAAGGCTAGGTGATTCGTCCGCATCTTAGGCGGATAAACTATTTACTCGCATTTGAGAAAAAATTTAGTAATACTTTAGCATTTAAGTATCATATTGATTGACGTAGCATTGTTAAGTAGCTTGAAAGTTTTGAATTTTCTTAATCATGCATTATTTACGTGCAAATCGCCTATTTAAACTCTTTGATTTTTTTTAGGGTTTATTTGCTACATGACACAAAAAAAATTATAATTAACCATCTAACCATTGCCCTAAATCTTATGGTCAAGATCTTGCCACATAGGGCCAAATTGGTTAGATGGTTAATTATATATTTTTTTGTGTTATCTAGCAAATTAACTTCTTTTAACACTTAAATCTTTTATACTAATCCTCTCGATTGAATGAGAAGAACTTATTAAAAATGTCATAAACGAGAACAACTTATTAACACATTTGTTCTTCCTTATAATAACAGAAATTTGAAAATAATTTTGTTGCATCCATAAAATCAGCATTGACGCAATTCTCAAAATAAATAGAATTGAACATGATGGAATATTACAAAATCCAGGTGATGAAGCGGATCAATGAATAAGAAAGAAGAGATGACGGTACCATTAGATATGAAAACGAAGAAAGCACAAAAGAAGAAGACATAAAAATTAGAAGAAAAAAAGAAGAGAGGACGAAAACAAAACTTAAAGAAAAAGTCGAAAAAGAACATTTGACTTAGTTTATATCTAAACAATTTCATACCCGCAGTCACCTAGTTATATATATATAACATTAGCAGGGATACAAATGCAGGTTGACTTGAAAATCAATTTGCTTGTTGACACATCACATATACACATGTAAATAGAAGCATATGTCATACTCATTATTAAAACAACCAACAATTCATTATTAACATATACACATTTATCATGATAATCGACAATTTGCTTATTTTTCCCTTATTAAATCGTGCTGCTAAGAAGGACGAAGATGAGTCAAATAATTGGGTCTACATATTTCAAAATCAAGACATGTGAATTGAGGAAAGAAAGAACAAAACGTCGGAAGCAAAAGCCCTAAAAAGAGCAAAAAAGGGAAACATGTGGAAAAAAGAATGCCCCACAGGCAAGTCATGTGTTCATAAATCATACTTATGACATTTCCTTAATATACATCGATATTTTTGTATTATATCATATATACAAGCAACTTGCCATACATAAAAATCCATATAGCCAAAATATTATGTCAATCTAATTATTAAAAATCTATCCATTCAGACCAAGAATAATGTTGGGCCTCACGCCAAACGTCGTAGCACTGAATGATGACATTTATTATCAGGCCGTCTATTTACATGAACAAGTGGTGCGGTCGAACATGACACATAATTTAGAAGGATCCATAAATATTTTTTCTATATATGAACACGTTATCAAAAAAATTTGAGTTTATTAACCATTGAAGATTAAAAAAACAAAAATTAATTCTATTTAGATAACCAAATAAGAAAAAACAAAATTAAGGATTACTTACTTTTGATATATATAATTAGTATAGGAAATTGATGTTGGAATTGATATCAATTGTTGATATTAAAGAAAACTAGCGTTAGAGTATTACTTAAGTGAAAGTTTTTTACATGATTACATTTAGATACTTTTATTAACTCGACTTGGTATAAATATTGAGAGATTCAAACAAATTATTCGCCAATTATCTCAAAAAAAAGTTTTGCAAACATGTTTCTATTATGACAAGCCATAAATAATGTTGATTCGCGTTTCATAATTTGCCGTCTTTAATCAGTCAAGGCAACATCTTAAGGTACTTTCATTTTTTGATTTCTTTATTTACTTAGTGATATTTCGATTCTGATTTCTAATATACTAATAATTCTTTCATTATATTTATAGGTTATATTATTCTTCAAGTTACAAACTCAAGTTAAAAAGACTTGACGTGATTCTTCTTGTTTGATCGATAAGAAGAATGACTTTGTATAAATATAAGTTATTAGTTGTATGAATGAAATAATTTTCAGTAATAAAATTTATTTGTTGTAAAAGATAATAAATAAGAGTATATATATAAACTATTCATTACGATAAGGTTTAGGTAAATTTTTTTATTTGGTAATTAACGTTTTAAAACTAATAATATAAAGGGCCTGATTTTGGTATTTGAACAGAGTCTCTATAAAGTTTAAGATGGCCGTGTTCATCATCATATGTTTTAAGATTAGATTGAAGTTGGTAGAAATTAGACTTTTACTTTCATGTTATGGTCTATGTATTTTTTGTATAAATGTATGCCATATGCATGCAAATCAAGTCAATCTGCATCACTATCACTGATTTACAGTTGGAAACCCTAAGATGTACATAACCCGTAACATGTTGAATCTTGGTTGAACTAGTCTCAAGATGTTGTCTAGGATAATGTTTGCACGAAAGTACGATTACCAGGTATAAAAGAAAAAGTACGATTACCAATTGTTCCATAAATCTCTTGAAAATCTGGATATTTTAGATAATAATTTCGTGAAGTAGATTATCTTAAAATTGGTTTATGTCACTTCTGATTATTTATTTTTTGTGGTTATTAGACAAAGATGGGTATGAGATTGTGAGAGTGTTGGTTATAAGGTGGACAAATAAATTAGGACATTCACCAAAACATGCTTGTGTAGGCTCCCATGTATGTGCATGTGTTTTGGTCTCACATGGCATGGTGGTTTGGTTTTATCTCCTTTTTTTAACTATTTATATTTGTAATATGTTTTTTGTTTGGGGTCTTGTTATCACATGTCTGTCCACTATTGGATATAAATTGGGATGGATTGTTACCATAAATGGAACCCATGTGACATGGAAAGATAGCTCTTGCTTATTATGGTCATGCACATATAGAGACACTCATACTAATATATATACATAAATTATGCTATAGTTTGAGTGAATATATATATTTTATCGTATAATTTATGTGACTAGATATTTATTATATAATCATACTGGTCTACTAAGAAAGATAATCTATAAAATAACTTTGACTTATAGATACTTTAATGCATATATCCCATTTGTAATATTTCTCTACATACATAGATATATATATATATATATGTGTAGTGTATGCTTTCCAACATTTGTAATATATGTCCAAAACAGCATCCACCAAGGTTCTTAGATGGACTTGTTCCTAATTAATTAATAAATATTTTCATATTATTATTTTACATTATAATTAGTGCACTGAGGTTTTGGCATGATTCTTTTTAGAATGTGGACTAGTACAATGGCATTATAAGCATTATACACACAAATGTCAAATATTAATTTGACTGAACACGAGCTGACACAAATTAATGATATGATTAATTAAGGGTTCGTCAGAATATTAGATCCTTCAAATTAGAGAACAGTCACAAGAATGTTAATTTCGTTTAATCTGCGTAATCATATCTTCTAGATTTTCTATAAAAAAATTACAGTATATGTTTCTCTATAATATCTTCGAAATTAAAACATGTGAATAGATTTTCTGCGGTTTAAACTACAGTTAACTATCATGAAGAAGCGTTTTTTATTATTAAAACTAGATAGCAGATCTACGAAAAAATACTAAAAAATATAAAATGAATACAAACGGATTAATTTGTTGTCTTGTATAATCACTTCAGTTATGATACTTTATTAGTGTTTACTCAACATTTATATAAACAAATGGTCATGGTCGACCCTATATAATTAAGATTGAGGTTGCGACTTTGGCTCTTACTAGTAATGCACGTAATAAATATACTGCTATTTTATAATTTGTAATGTTTTAGATTATATCAATCATAAAGCGATATTAAAAATTTGATCAATAATGGTGCATTCACCTTTTTCGTACAGCTTCTCCTTACAGCTATTATGTAAAGCTTTGTTGTAACGCTCGTGACCCAAAAATATGTATTTTTGTAGGGTGTCGATCGACACAAGGTGTAACGACCGCAAACTGGAATTGTGGAATTTTGGTGTTTTCGATCGACAGCAAAGCGAGGTGTCGATCGACAAGAGTTAATTTGAATCGTTTCGGTTTGGATTATTTTAATTGCGGTTTTGCTCTGTTAAGGGTTTTAGAACCCTAGGGCTTCGTATATAATTTCTTTTGTCGAAAAACCTCCGTTTTTCAGAGAGGAAAAACGCGTTTGGGTGGAAAGAAAGAGAGGTAGAAGATTAGAGTGTTCCTGAGGGTGTTTTGCTCATTGAGATCAAGAGAAAGGAGAGGACACTCTTGTCTGTTTCGGTAGAGAGGAGGAACGGACGATCCAATCAGGTTTGATCGGTGTGAAATTTTGTAGGTATGTTCTCCTTTCTCTTATCTATCTATAGGAGAAAGCGGATTATCTTCCGACCTATAGCTAACAAGTTATGGTCGTTTTCCCGTAAGTAATCCATACAGTTTCAGGTTTTGATCAATCCCTTTGGGAAGCGTTTTCCCGGTGATTCAGAGGGATTCAGGAGAGGATTTATATACCGTTGGAAAGCTTTTTTGGTCTAATTTTCAGATTGGTATTCCGATCTGGATTATGAGGTAAGCTCCGATTTCTGCGTTGATTCTAAGTCAGCATGATGGTTCTGATTCTTCTGGAAATCTTATTTGGGTTTAGCGGAAACCCTAGTTGTGAGTTCTAGGTGTTAGAGGAAGCGTTCCTCCGTTTTTGCGTGTGAGATCAGAGGATGTGAGGGTTTCGAGTCGCTGATTTCGTGTTCATAACCCTTTTTCCTTCGTTTTGCCAGGTGAGTGCACGACCATGGCTTTTGGGTATGAAGAGGAGGATCATCTAGGGTCTCGGTTTTTGTGTTTTATTTCCATTGAGTTTAGAACCTGATTTAGGTTGCTAGAACTGTTGGAATTGAATATATGTTTGGTTTAATTGGTTTATTATCTTCCGTTGTTTGATGTTGGCATAGAGGATTATTATTTATGAGAATAATAATCCAAGTCAATTGCATGTTTGAAAAAAAATAAGCTTGGTTGCTTCGCAAGGCGTATGTCGATCGACACCAAGTTTAATTGTTCGGTTCGGTTTGATTTCAATTGTCGATTTTTAGTGCGGTTTAGGGAATGAAACCCTAATATCGTGTTTAAAAATACGAGCATCCGTGTTCAGAGAGGAAAAAATCGTGATTCTTATGTAGAAAAGAGAGAAAAGAAATGGAGAAGTGAGTTTTGGTGAATTGTGAGTGTTCAAGTGTTCATTTGCCGTTCATGAAGATTTTGTGGTGTTCTTCGTGAATTGGGATAGAAATCAGAGTTTCAAAGGGGTTTCAAGTCTGATTTCGGGAGTCAATCATGTTTCTCATTTCATTCAATCCGAAAAGCCAAGTGAGTGTGCGACCATGGTTTATCTGGGTTTAATGAAATGTTTAGATGTGTAACTGTGTGTTTTGGATGGAACTTGATATTGCTTTGTGTTCATATGATGTTGTCATGTTTTGTGATGATGATTTTGATGCAGGTGATCACTTGTCGAGATACGAGATCGAGCCATGAGAGGATAAGCTGGATTCGGTGTTCTCTGCGACCTAGGGTCAATCAAAACTAGCAAATTGTCTGACCAATCGGTTCGATTTTATTGTCCAATTTAGGTGTGGTTTAAGGTTGAAAACCCTAGGTGCCAATTTATAAACACAAGCATCCTTTGTTGTTGCTGGAAAAATCATAATTAAGTTTAGTGATTTTGAGAAGACAAAGAGAGATTCGATTGATTATTGAACGAAAAAGGCTAGTTTATGGCTTGTGGAAGGTCTAAAGGTTCAAGGAATCAATTTGTGGTGTTGTTCTTCGAGAATTAGGAGAGAGATCAGAGGTTTTTGAGGGTGTTTGAGTCTGATTTTTCGTGCTCAATCTTTAATACATTCCCAGAGCAAAGGTAAGTGCGAGAACATGGCTTATCTGAATTTAATGGGATGTTTGGATGCATTGATTGTGTGTTTTGATTGATTTTTATAGTGATTCGTGGTTATTTGGTGGATTTTGTATTGTTGTATGTGTTTTTGTGTGTGTTTTGATACAGGGATCGACTGGTTTGACCCAGAATTAAGCCATGAGAGGAAAGGCTCGATTCTATGGTTCTACAACCAGTGTCGATCGACACTATGAGGGTGTCGATCGACACTAAGAGGGTGTCGATCGACACCAGCTGGCTGATTGGTTTAAATGTTGTTTGCGGAGTTATTTGTATCGTTGTGCATGTATTGGAGTTATTTGCCATTCTATTATGCATGTGTGTATAGTCGGTAGATGGAATAACCGTCTCACTGAGTATTTATGATAATACTCATGCATCTCGTTTTTCCATGTAATGCACGTAAAGAGAAAGTGTGACCATGGGATCATGGCAATGAAGAAGAGGATGATTTAGGGTCTCGTTTGGTTGTTTTATGCTTTATTGAATTTTAGAACCTAGTTTGGGTTGCTGGTATTTCTTGAATTGTTGGAATTAATTAATTGTTTTGATTTGATTAAGTTATTGGATTAATTGGTTTAATTACGGTTTAAGTGATTTGATGTTATTCCGCTAGTTTGATTGCTTGAGTTGAGAATTAATATTTATGGGAATATTAATTCAAAATATAATTATTTTATGCTGGTCGAGGCATGGAGGATGAGCATACTCAGGTGAAAAGGTTCCTGAGAGGACTTCACCCTGATTTGAGGACGCGTTGTAGAGTGACCAAGTACGCCTTAAGGGTGGAATTGATCGAGACTGTTGCGGCTATTGAGGAAGATCTGAGAGATCAGGCCGTAGTGGTTGTAATGCCCTAGTTCAGGATCTAAACAGAGACGCTACTGAGGAACGCCTAAGCGCCCGATCAGAGGTTTTCGGAACACATCCTAAAACCTTAGACTATACACTTAAGCATCCGTCCCTATCGAATACAACCCAAGGCTTGCCAACCCGAGCTATATCCGATAGTTGGATCGTCTAGACATGACTAAATATCATATGAAACCCGAGTTATTTAAATCCGAGTCTTTTAAACTTTTACAAAATATATTTGCTCACGAGTCTGATACTCCAAAACCTTTACATACATAATAAACACTATTTATTTACAAAAGCAAGGAAATCTACCATTGATTTCTCTAATGTTCAGTTCCGTGCTTCCAATTATCTAAGGGTTACATGTAAAACAGATTGAGTCGTGAGTCCTACTTGCCCAGTGAGTATAGGTTCCCCTAACATTCAATAATATATTCCCAACTCATAACCTAAAATAACAATCAACACTCAAATGCAATGCATAATTAAACATGAACAATTTATATTATGCATTAACGTTTTCTATTCCCATCACGTGTAACTAAGGCATCTTCAGTCCATAACCACAAAAGCATATGACTTAGGATCCTTAAACAATTCATGTGATCATACCTCGCCGGTATGCAATCACATCGGGAATTCTACATCGTCATGTAGTACACGGCCCTAGGCTGCAATCCCTTCTCTCCGTGTCTTCGTGTACTTTAACTAATACTCCACGAGTAATTAGCCAAGCCACAGATCTAGGAAATAACATATCGCGCACATAACAAGTTTATATGAATTAACCAATTATCATATATGCATGTAAACTTGCAAACAAATTCGTTTAGGTTCATTCTCAACACTTAGCAATTTTACGAATGATTTGGATGAACCTCTATACTTTATACTTAGCTCATTCTTTACGTTTTCACTAGTTAAAACCCTTAGCAATTCTAGTGAATACTTTGACACGAACCTCTACGGCTATAAGCATAACAATAAACAAACATGTGTGTTCTACTCATCTAACACACAAACACGCATAACTTAGACTCACCTTGATAAAGGTAAAGTATGTGATTCTGCTTAAGCGTTCCACTCTCGGATTTGCCTTAGATTCAGTCTTGCTTTCTATAAAAAACGAACCATAGGTTTACTAAGGAAATACTTAGGGATTTTGATGGAGACTTTAAAGAAATAGTTTCACGATCTTACCTAGATCGGATCGGGACTCGCTAAGAAATTTCTTTGGATCTTCGGGAATCCTCCCGGAACTAATCCAACATTTCCATGTTGGTTCTGATCATAAGATCAAGAAACTAAGTTTAGAATCATGATCAGAACAGAAAATCTATGTTAAAATGAAAGGATCCGGTCATAGGAAGCTTACTCTAAATTTCTCGATAAAGCTCTAGAACTCGCTACGCTTGCTGGCTAACGGCTCTGGCAAAAGGCACGGATGGCTCTGATCAACTTTGACTCGATGCTCACACAAAATGAACAGAGCTTCGGCTAGAAAATCCACTAGTCTCGAGCTACTCGGACAAGACAACGTCTTGGATCAGGAACACGGGAAAGGTTCGGATTTTCTAAGGTAATTTGTGGAGAGGTTTTGGTGTTTTAGAACATGGGGATCATGGAGGACGTCCATGGCTTATTCATAGGGTATAGCAAGCTAGAAGAAAGGGAGCTTAGTCACTATTGACTCATCGCTTAATGTCGCGACACCTCGTGCTTACGGATTTTTCGTGCTTTGGATTTGTCGTGCTTTCGTTGACTCATCTCACAT
Organism: Draba incana; assembly: GCA_963576765.1. Classification (NCBI taxonomy): domain Eukaryota; kingdom Viridiplantae; phylum Streptophyta; class Magnoliopsida; order Brassicales; family Brassicaceae; genus Draba; species Draba incana. The sequence goes on along the minus strand of OY755212.1, from coordinate 19,658,300 downwards.
ATGCGTGACACCTCGTGCATACGAGATTTCTCGTGCTTCGGATTTGTTGTGCTTCCGTTGACTCATCACACAAATGCACGACACCTCGTGCTTACAAGATTTGTCGTGCTTCAGATTTGTTGTGCTTACGTTGACTCATCACACATATGTGCGACATCTCGTGCTTATCACGGAGTTGTTGTGCTTACTCAATCCCGAGCACGTCAAATCCCGAGCATGTCAATCCCGAGCAGCTCAATCCCGAGTAACTGTGTCGTGCTTCCGCAAACTTTTATGGAACCCTAGAGTCGTGAATAAAAAGGCAAGCAACCATGTTTATGAGGAAAAGGGAGAGAATTTTGATAGTTTTTTAGAGGAATTGAGAGATAAGTGATTAGAGATTGTTGGTGAGTTTTGGTGATTTCTAGAGAGAAAAGAGAAGAGTTCATTAGTGTGTGAAGGGCCCCAATTTCTTGATAGTCTTTGTTTTCTCGTGGTTAGTCTCGTTCTTGTTCATTCTCAATCCGAATCGCTAAGGTGAGTGTGCGAGCATGATTTATATGGGTAATTGGAACGTTGGAATCGTTGATTTTTGTGTATGGATTTGTTGGATGATGAGCTTGTGATATTATCTATGTGATTTCATGGCTTTTGGTGTGTTTTATTGATGTCTGTTTGCAGGTTTCCACTCAGAATGCGAATGGAAATCGAACCAGAGAGGAGAAGGTTGGATTTCACGATTCTAATTCTATGTCGACACATAGTGTTCAGTGTCGATCGACATAGTAGTGATTTTCGTGAATTTCATTTGTTAAGTTATGCCTCGACTTTGTTGAATCTAATTGTTAATTGAATTGTCGTTCCATTATGCATGTGTGTATAGTCAGTATATGGAATAACCGTCTCATTGAGTATTTATGATAATACTCATGCATCTCGTTTTTCCATGTGATGCAAGTAAAGAGAAAGTGTGATTGTGGGATTGTGGAAGTCGAAACTCGAACAATTAAACTTGTCAAGGGTTTTGAAGGGAGAAAGAGATTTCTAGGTTAAACTACGAATGTGAATAAAATTGCTGTAAAGAAAAGCTTTATTGTTGTTTTGCATAATGAATTGCGGATCCCTTTCTCAAGGAATGTACAAGAATATATCTAGCATTCTCAGTCGGCTAAGTCTTTTCCTTAAACAAGAAAGGAAAATATCCCTAAGTCTTTGGTGATTTCCCTTATTCTTTGGATTCATTATGTCGGCGTTCGTATGGGCTTAGTCGTTGATTCTGGAATCTTCTTATGTTAAGGCCTCAGCCCAATGAATTTTAGCCAGTAAGTTAGACGTTCGTTCACTTTAACACTTATTGACTTTGCCATCCTGAAATCATAGCATCGTCATTGTTAAGAAGACCTAGGTATTTTCTTGCAAAAAGACTTTGAGATTTTATTATATAAACGACATTCGTATCATCGTTCAGAAATTTCATTCGTATCACCCTGCAGGATGACATTCGTATCATCTTGCAGAATGACATTCGTATCATTGTTCAGGAATGTCATTCGTGTCACCTTGTAGAATGACATTCGTATCATTGTTCAGGAATGTCATTCGTATCACTCTCCAGGATGGCATTCGTATCATCTTGCAGAATGAATTTCGTATCATTGTTTAGGAATGTCATTCGTGTCACCTTGCAGAATAACATTCGTATCATTATTCAGCAATGTCATTCGTGTCACCTTGCAGAATGACATTTGTATCATTTTTCAGGAATGTCATTCGTATCACCTTGTAGAATGACATTTGTATCACTGTTTAGAAAGGTCATTCGTATCATCTTGCAGAATGACATTCATATCATTCAACAGGGAATACTTAGAATTTAGTTGTTGAAACCGACCCCAACAGTTAGCCCCCCAGCTCGATAATATTAGCAATAATAATGTCGAGCTTTTAAGAATCGTTTATCGAGATCAACGATGTATTGCTTTATGTTCTAAAGACCATACAGCGTCTGATACGTATGTATATTGTCTTAGTGATAAGTCTTTCGGTTTGAACCGAAGTTTTAGGATTTGAACCCGATGTGTTTTGATTATGTAATCCGATGACTTCGGGTTCGATACATAAAATTTTTTATTTTTTTATATTTTTTTGAGTTGTAGTAAACAAATCAAATAATCCCAAAGCCTTTAAGTGAAAATCCAAAGACTATTGATGTTGGATACGAAAGACTGTTGGTGTTGGATACGCAGGACTGTTGTTGTGGATATGAATGTGATTTTTGGCTACGTCGCCGAAGTCACATAAAGAGCATCCCCAAGGCTATATATCTCAGCTCCGATGTTATAGAGATAATACGGTGATGTCGTAGGTCTTTTAGGGCTTGACCGAAAGCCCATTATTCTTTTGTTAGCAAGACGAAGACGGTTAGTATGAAACCCGAAGTGGTCCAAAAAATTAATACCGAAGACTTAGACGCCGATGTGACTTTGGCTATGTCACCGATGTCATAGAGTAAAAGTGTCCCGAAGACTATCAATCTTGCTCCCAACGTCATATGACATGACGATGTTGATATCTTATTGGGCTTGAATGGAAAGCCTATTACTTTCTTAATGGTTTAAAGTGTCACTGATGCCAACGACTTCGGATCATGGTCAAGAAAGAGAGGACACCGATGATCTTATGTAAGCAAGTCGAAGGTGAGTGACATAGTGTTTCCACGGAAATTACCAGATGACAACAATTGCTTATTGATGTGTGATTCGTAGATCGAAGATTGTAAACCGAAGATACGAAACTCGAAGATTTTGATCCGAAGTGACTTTGGCGAGTTGGAAACGAAGACCCAAAGCAAGACCGACGGTGATACGGATTTTTTTCGATGATGAAGAAGATAAATAACCGATGACGATGTGGAGGAAAGTGATGAACACCAGTGCTGATTTTGATGAGGAATCAATGATAATGTTTTCATCGGAGAGAACCCGACGATAAGACCGATGTCGTGACTTATCGATGATATCGACGTGGACGGATTCAAGACTGAAGTCGTGTGATGTCAATTCTTCGATGTTTAATAAAATCATCAAATTTTGATGTCGCAATGTAGTTACCCAATGATATCAACTTAATATAAAGATCAAACTCCCGATTTGATCAAAGATGATGAAAGTATTTAGGATCCAAAGACTCAACAACCAACAACGGGGAGATAAAGAGAGAGTCCCGAACATAATTGATTCAAAGTCACAAAAATTTAACCGACGTCGTTGATGAAGATGATGATATGTCAATGATGATGGCTTCGGAAAAAGAAAAGATGAGGTGAAGATAATGATACCTCGTATTTTGCTCTTAACCAAAGTCTTCTTCCTCTGACCAATCACCACGGAGTCTGACCCGATGACGATGATGATTTCCGATTGCAACCCAAAATCAATTCGACTTGACGATGATAATGATGTCGATGTTGATGCAAAGAGTTTGGGTCTCCGACCCGATGTCTTTTGTCGAATTAATCTGATGATATTGTAGTCAAAACCGATGACGAGATCACTAGGACCCAACAACGGTGCTTGACGAGATACCCAAAGAGATGAAATTGATGCCGACGAGTAATTCCAAGGTCATGTATCATCACCCCCTATGACACCATGCCACCGATGTCGAGTTCGAAGAAGACCCGATGTCACGTTAAACTATCCGATGAATTGAAGGCTGGCTACCGACGATGAATCAAAACCCGATGATACCGATGACTTTGAGTTTAACTTCGATGTCTCGAAATAACTAAACTGATAATTTTGTTGGATCAATCCCGAGACCACGATGATGAACTTGAAATCAAAAAAAATTCGATGTCAAGGAGACGCCCTCAGTGTACTCTTTGCTTTTCTATTGGTCCTCTGTAATTCAACGTCTCTGTCTGTTATTATAAAAACTAGAATTTGAAAATTCTTGGCTCAAGAATAAAGCCCATTAGGCCAACTCTTTACGATTTCATTGCCTTGAAAGAAGAAATCAATGATGTTGAATAATCAAGCGACATCATTCATCACCACATGCTTTCGTGAAAATGATATGCTCAAATTATCCCTAGAGCTAGACTCTCTCAAATTAAGAGGTCAATTGCAGTATTTAGGGTTATCGATCCACAGGAAGTCTAAGAAAACACAATAGATTATAAATTTCAGATTAAGCTAGGCAAGATGAATGTAAAAGCAAGTAAAGCAAGCAGTAATGAAAACGGTTGTAAAACGATAAGAGAAAAACGCTAGGTACAGGGAATTTTCCAGTGTATCAGAGTTGCAGATAAATCAGTTATTAGGATTATGAAGAACAGTTCATGAACATGCACACGAAAGTAAACATACCACCTCTCGCTGCGAATAATTTCTATGAGTAAATTCAAGCAAACCAAATTCCTTTGCGAATCCTTTGAATCTAAACAAGCAATAAATTCAGGCACAATTGTTCACAAAACCCTAAGCCAAATTCCTTTGCGATTAGGAGTTTTGCTCATCAAAAACTATTTCAGGATTATCAATCAAACTGTCGTTTCTATTAATAAACCCTAGATCAGATTTCAGTTCGCGAGGCTAAAATTAGCAATAAGAACAAGTTAAGATGAAGAACTACTAAAGAATTTATCCTAATAATCAGATCAAATCATGCAAACTCATCAAACACTTTCAAAAACCCTAAACCTAATAGGGAAATTACTCAGACATAATCATAGAAGAAACATGATTTTATTAATGATTAATCTAAATAATTCCATAAAATAAAGCATGAGTCTAAACAATGACTCTAAAAACGTATTTATAAGGTTACAAAGTCGGCCAGAACATAAAAGTAAACATCTGGAAACTTCGGGCTTCAAACGGACTTCTGCGATTAAGAACTGGGCTTCTGCGAACAGGGTGTCGATCGACACTGATAGGTGGCGTCGATCGACACCAATCTTCAAAATCGGATTCTTTGCTTCACAAATGGTCGTGTCGAGCGATGCTCAGTGATGGTGTCGCTCGACACAGACTCCAAAACTTCATTACATGATTGCATCTTTGCCGCTTCATTCCGTGATACTCCAAAACTCCCAGTAAACATCTTTTAAGCTCCAATCGTCCTTGTACCTGAAAAGACTCTAAAACCAACACAAAACATAACAAAGACTCTAGATAATGGACTTATATCATGGCTTAAACAGGGTAAAAACCATGATATATCAGAAAACTCCCTTTTAGTTTAATCGAATCTTAATTGGTTCCAAAAGAGAGATGATTATTAATGGTGTAGTAATTATTTGACGTATTTAGCTTGGGAGACCGATGTCTTTTGATCGTGGATTAGAGATTTTTCTCCAACTAAGTCTCCTAAGAGATCCTATGTAACTTAGAGAGTAAAATATGTCTCTAAAACATCATTGAGGTCTCTAGCATTAAACTTGAACATGAGTCTCTAAGTTTTTCATGACTTAGTATCCTTATGCATTGGTTTTGATATTGCTTTTGTAGCGAGTTTGCTATCTCTTCTAATATATCATCACACCATGACGACGAGGTGAACATCTCTAATTCAGAATTAAGCTCCTGGTTATATAAAACCGCAAAGGATTGTTCTGATGTATCCTAGTTATAGCGAGATTGATTTTGAGCTATGGTCGATGCAGTGAGACTCTATGGCGAAGTGAATTTGACGACGTGAGCTCGAGGTTGATTCACAATGCCCCGAGCCTGGTTTAGTTGTTTTGTGAACATAATTCACGAGTCTTAGGATCTCGTCGAAGTGGATTTGAACAAATTGATGCATTTGTTACAATAACTGGGTTTTCTAGTGAAAACTTTGGTTTACGCAAATGTTATCCAAAATACGCTCCACAATTGTGTTGAGTAAGTTATATGTATGACTAATTATTTGTTTGCTGAGTTTTCTGATGACGATTCTTGGTGTACAGAATAGTTATTATTTTTAAGTGTGTTCTAATCGTAAATCATGTAATAGTGTTTTGCCCAGTGGTGCTTTTCATGGGTTTTCTAATGATCATTTTTTGTTTAGGGACTAGTTTTCTTTAACGAGTCTACTCCGATAATTAACATGTTATAGCGTTATGACTAACGATCCAGTTTGTTGGGTTTAAGACGAACATTTGGGGTTACAGACTTGTTCCCGTGAACATATCTGCTCTTATAATGATCGTTTCTAACGATGAACCAACGTTTGTTGGGTTTAGAATGAACATTTGGGGTTACAAATATGTTCTCATGAACACATCCGCTCCTATAATGATCATTTTTATTTATAAAGCGCACTTTTTAATCCTGCGAAGGATGTGATTGTCGAATCCGAAATATTCGTAAAAGTTTTTCACTGTGGCCAGCAGTGACGAGGGTATTATAAGAAGTCTGAGTTTGCATAGACTTTTAATCCGTAAAGAATGTGATCGAAATGTGTGCTTCGTTACGGCGTAAGATAATTCTTAAAGGTTGTGTCAAAAGTGTTTGTCTTGTAAAGACATTGAATAATCCATGAAGGATGTTGATGAAACTTGGAAGAAGCTCCATGTCTTTTATTCGTAGAATTTGCGAGAAAAAAATGAGAGTATACGAGTATACATACCCCCCCCCCCCCTCTTTTTAAGGAGGGGGCTGCTGAATTCGTCCAAAAATGAGATGTCTACGTACCCTTTGCAGGGATCAAGCCGCCTCATAGTTGAATGAAAGTACCTTAGTGAGAGTTGAGCGAGGTCTTCTTCGTCTCTCTGTCTAACTTCATCTTCTTCCGTTCAGCTTTAGAGATTGGAGCTCTATTCGGGTTTCGCAATTTGTGCTCAGCCATGAAACACATTTGAGACTCCTTCTGACTTCCCCGAATCTTCTTGCTTCCTTTTGGAGTTGGAAATTTAACACAAATGTGGTACGTCGAAGCTATTGCTCTCATTGAATTTAACGATAGAGTTTCCATGATCACATTATAGACTGCTGGATTATCGGAGACCGAGAACTCGACCACCTTCATTACACCTTCCGCCATAACGTATGTGCTTTTGCTTTGAGTCTAGGTGTTGATCCACAAACCTCATCCGCAGTCTCGACCTAGGCTAGCATAGCCACGCCCTCGTTCGTAACTTAGGGAATCTACTTGATAATTGTGAGCTCCTTTGAATCCTCCTTCGTGTTCTATGAATCCCGATCCTTTGTTATGTTTCTTTGCATTTGGTTGATTATGTGCATGAGGTGGGTTGGTAGTCTTAGGTTTCCCCGTCTTCTAAAAAACTTTCTTCTACTTCTCGTATCGCCCATGAATTGTTCCTCGATGAAACGCATCCTAGATCGTGGCTAGGGGACGCAAGGTCATCTCTTCCTGATAAGCAGATCCGAATCTGAGTGCCTTCTCTAACGCCTGCAATGCGGCTCTATTGATTATTCCTTCCATCTTGGATTATACTCCTTTGAAACGGTCCAAGAAGCTTCGTAGTAATTAACTCTCTCCCTAAACCATCGTCCAAAGATCGGCATCAAATGTTCGCTTCTCGATGTAGATTGCATAATGTTTTAGAAAAGCAGCTGTCAACTGGTTGAAGTTGTCAATCGAGTTTGGTGGAAGTCGTGAGAACCATTGCAGGGCTGGTCCTTTGAGGTTTTCCATGAATAACAAATATTCTCCAGCATCCTTCTCTCCTTCTCTAAAGCTTGCTCGTCCCATAGTTACCAAGAATGCTGTCAGATGTTCGGTGGGGTCAGATTTCCCATCGTTAGCAAGGATCTTCATTTTTCCCAGGTCGATAGTCATAGCTCTGGTTATTCATGCTGTGAAAGGAATATTCTATGTCTCCTCCAAGACTCTATCTAACTCCGGAGCATAGATGGTTGCTTTCTGGACCTGAGAGCAGAAATCTCTCATCTCCGCTTCTATTCGCGCCATGTCGGCCCTTATTACAGCCATCTTGTCCCTTTGATCCTAAATTAGTGCTCTGTGTTCTTCTTCTAACTCGGAGTGTTCCGAGCAGAGGGGGTCCTCTTCTTCGTCTTGAGACTTTTGATCTTGCTCAGCAGCGGTGTTGACTTGTGCAGCTCGAGCCACCGCTCTGCGAGTAGGCGCGTTCTCTCGAGTACATTTGGCTTTTGGGTTCTTTAGGTCGATCACCATTGTCGTAGTCGCTTCAGGTTGTGCAGGTGCGGCAGGTGTAACCGTATTTTACTCCTCACGTGGTGTTTCAGAGAGAAAGCTTCGGGCTCAGGGTGCATTGACCAGGGTTGTAAAGTTCAAAGCCATAGGGTTGATTTGTCCATTTGGTCGTCGGAAGATGAGATCTCCCCTTCTATGACCACGGTCTGTCGTTGCGAGGACTTGTAGTTCCTCATTGATCTTCTCTTGCTCCGACGTCCTCTTGAGCAGCGTTTCCAGCATCGCTTTCATGTCGGTCAAGAATTCAGGAGTCGCCATTGCAAGTGCCGATGCTGAAGTTTTGTGAACAATCGTCGTGTCGCCAGTGATCCTGGTTCCACCTTCTCCATCTGTGGATCCATCGCTGGTGTTGTTGATGATGGGTGGTTGGTTATTGTGACGCTGTTGATGATTCGTTGTTGTTCAGCGACGCGTCGTTCCTCATCGATATGTTGTTGTTCTGCAGCACGTTGTTATTCAGCGATACATTGCTTTTAAGCGATGTGTCACTGTTCGGTGAAGCGTTGCTGATCGTCGTCTGAGGTCATGGTTCGATCGGTTGTTCGATAGCTTTTTCTAGTAAGAAAATCTCTAGTCCCCTTAGTCGGCGCCAAATTGTGGGAGTCAAAACTCGAACAATTAAACTTGTCAAGGGTTTTCAAGGGAGAAAGAGATTTATAGGTTAAACTACGAACGAGAATTAAATTGTGGTGAAGAAAATCTTTATTGTTGTTTTGCGTAATGAGTTGCGGATCCCTTTCTCAAGGAATGTACAAGAATATATCTAGCATTATCAGTCGGCTAAGTCTTTTCCTTAAACGATAAAGGAAAGTATCCCTAAGTCTTAGGTGATTTCCCTGATTCTTCAGATTCATTATGTCGGCGTTCGTATGGGCTTCATCGTTGATTCTGCAATCTTCTTAGGTTAAGGCATTGGCCCAATGCACTTTAGGCCGTAAGTGAGATTTTCATTCACTTTAATACTTCTCGACTTTGCCATCCCAAAATCGTAGCATCGGCATTGTTAAGAAGACCTAGGTATTTTCCTGCAAAAAGACTTTGAGATTTTCTTACAGAAACGACATTCGTATCATCTTTCAGAAATGTCATTCGTATCACCCTGCAAGATGACATTCGTATCATTGTTCAATAATGTCATTTGTGTCACCTTGTAGAATGACATTTGTATCATTGTTCACGAATGTCTTTCGTATCACCCTGCAAGATGGCATTTGTATCATCTTGCAGAATGACATTTGTATCATTGTTCAGGAATGTCATTCGTGTCACATTGCATAATGATATGCGTATCATTTGTTCAAGAATGTCATTCGTGTCACCTTGTATAATGACATTCGTATCATTGTTCAGGAATGTCATTCGTGTCACCTTGCAGAAACACATTCGTATCATTGTTCAGGAACGTCATTCGTCTCACCTTGTAGAATGACATTCGCATCATTTTTTTATGAATGTCATTCGTGTCACCTTGCGCAATGACATTCGTATCATTTTTCAGGAATGTCATTCATGTCACTTTTCAGAATGACATTCGTATCATTGTTCAGTAATGTCATTCGTATCACTGTTCAGAAAGGTCATTTGTATTACCTTGCAGAATGACATTCATATCATTCTACAAGAAAGACTTAGAATTTAGTTGTTGATCTCGAGGGGTGGACACCGACCCCAACAGGGATCATGGCAATGAAGAAGAGGATGATTTAGGGTCTCGTTTATGTGGTTTTATGTTTTAGAACCTGGTTTAAGGTATTGGTGGTTGCAATTGTTAAACTTGGAATTTGATATTGGTTAGCTTGGTTTTGGTTAAATTGATTATTGTCTGGTTTTAATGATTTATTGGTTTCATTGCTTGTTTAGTTGATGTTTTGATTTTTGATGGTTGATGATTAAATTGCTTGTTTTTTTTTTTTTTTGTCATGAACCCACTTCAATATTAGTTAAGCAAATACATTGTTTGTATCAGCAAACCAATAGGGAATAGAAGTGCTAATAAAAGAAAAAAATTTGTTTCGCGTGCGTGCATTCCTTGCTAATGAATCCGCTCTCGTATTGTTCTCCCGTTGCCGGTAGATGAGGTCGAACTCAGGGAAAGACACCTGAAGGCTTGCCAACTCACGCAACTCCGGTTCAAAGCCGGGCCACTCATGTGGTGCATCCACCATCTTCACCAGATCTTTTGAATCCATAATGAAGGTAGAGAAGAAACGTTGTTTCTGAAGTAAACACTGCATAGCCTAAAGAAGGCCATGTGTTTCTGTATGGAGAGGGGAGAGGCTTTGATGGTTCCCTTGTAATCCCAGCAAATATGTGGTCCCATCCTGTAGCTGCAGAAACCAACCCACACCGCTCGTCTTGTCATCCCCCTTCCATGATCCGTCGACAAAACACGTGAATGTGGCTGAAGACGTATCAACTGTGGGGGAGGTTTGTGGGGGTAATCGTTGGGTTGGACTACTCGCTTCCGCCCATTCTTGTGCCTCCTTAATGGCCAATTACCGCCTTAAACACTTTATCATTTCTCGCCTTCCATATAAACCATATGATCCATGGAAATGCCTGAGCTACTTCGTACGTGGCGTCGGTCTGTGGAATTCGCCACAAGAGTGTATCTAAATTGGCTCTTAAACTCTCTGACGGGAAGGAAGGAGCCTCTGGTGGGAGATCAGTTAGTGACCACACCGCCCTAGCTGAAGAACACGTAAATATCGCATGGTTAATAGATTCAACAGGGTCTGTACATCGAGGGAAGTCTCCCAGTACCCTATGTGTCTGAACCAGAGTCTTTCATTTACCGTTACTACTCCTGCTAGGCATTGCCAAAGGAAATAACGTAATTTGTTTGGGGCAGGAATTTTCCATACATGCGCTTTGAGAGGGTTATCAGATGGTAATTAGAGTGAGAACTGAGTCTCCGTATCCTTAAGTGTTCTAGCGAGTTCATAGCCCAACTTAACCGAATATAAGCCTGATTTGATGAAGTGCCAACATAAATTGTCCTCCGAAATTCGGAGAGGGAGCCTCATACTGAGAATTTTAGGGACATCATGGGGGTGCACATTTGCCCTTATTGCTTGTGTATTCCACTTTCGACTCCCCTGATGAATGAGTTCGGATACTCGAAGCTGAGGATTTACAATGGCTCCCAAACTAACAGCCGGTCGTGGTTTTGTGTCTGGTAACTAGTTTTCCGTCCAAACTGCTGTACTATATCCATTACTTATAAGTTTCGGGTTCCCTGTAGTCCTAGCTCCTTTGAGGACCATATACTTCTCCACCCATAGGGTGCATATTGCGAAAGTACCTTCCTTTTAGAACCCTGGTTGCGAGGGAGTTTGGGTACTGGTGTAGTCGCCACATCTGTTTTGCCAAGAGGGCCTGATTAAAATCCTCGAAGGACTTAAATCCAATACCGCCTTGCTTCTTGGGTAACAAAGTTTCTCCCACGCCACCCAATGTAAGCCCCTTGATTGTGGTTTAGACCGCCACCAAAATTAGGATACTACGCTGGCTAACTTCCTGCATAAACCTTTCGATAGGAGAATACTCGACATCACATATGTTGGAATCGCTTGGGCCACAGATTTAATCAAAACTTCTTTACCGCCCTTTGAAAGAAATTTTGCCGACCAACCATTTACACGACTGTTGAGCCGATCATGTACGTATGCGAATATCTGAGTTTTGGAACCTTGTAACTGTTCCGGAATACCAAGGTATTTTCCGGCACCTCCTTCATTCATAATCCCTAGTCGTTGTTGTATGGCCAAACGAGATTGTATGGGAACATCCTTACCAAACGTTATTGCTGATTTATCCAGATTAATTCGTTGGCCTGATGCGTTTCCATATTGCGTAAGGATTTGGAGAATCCCATCACTTTGTTCGAGGTTTGCTTTACCAAAAAATAAGCTATCATCTATAAACAGAAGATGTGAAACTGGCGGGCTAGCATAAGCCACTTTGAGGCCTGTGAGTATTCTGGCAGACTCCGCTTTCCTAAGGTTAGAGATTAAAACTTCCGTGCAGAGAATGAATAAGTACGGGGAAAGGGGTTTTCCCTGACGTAGGCCCCTTGATGGAGTAATAGTGTTGCGTGGGTCACCGTTAAGCAGTAAGTGATAGGTCACTGAATTCACACACGGCATAATCCATGATATCCATTTTTCTGAAAAACCCATCTTTCGTAGAAGACATTCCAGAAAATTCCGATATGTGCGACCATAGGCTTTACTCATGTCTGTCTTAACTGCCATAAATTCCTTGCGACATTTCTCTTTGGTAACTAGAGCGTGGAAAACCTCTTGAGCTACTATAATGTTATCAGATATCACTCGCCCTGATATGAATGCCGACTGCGTCTCCGAAACCAGCTTCGGTAGGAGTCGTTTAAGACGTTGGCATAAGACTTTCGAAATAATCTTGTAACTACGTTACAAAGACTAATTGGTATGAACTCCTTCATTGCTCGTGGTCTTTCTGTTTTAGGAATAAGACAGATGTTAACCTCAATCATACTAGATTCAATACATCCCGACACCATGAATTCTTGGACCATTGAGACCACTCGCGGTCCATGTATGTGCCAGAATTTATGATAAAATAGTGCAGTCATTCCATCAGGCCCTGGAGCCTTTTCTGGATGAATTGAGAAAACCGCTGATTTGACCTCTGCCGGTGAGATTAGTCGTGTGAGATTCTCATTCATCTCTGGAGTTACCGTGTTGGGGATATTCCTCAAAGATGTTTCTATGTCATAAGTACCCGCAGTGGAAAACATGTCTTCGAAGTAGGCAATGGCTATCTGCTTAATTTCTGCTTCTTGTTCTATCCATATCCCACTAAAGTTCAAGATTAATATAATTCGGTTCCTCGCTCGTCTCTGATTCGTAGAAGCGTGGAAAAATTGTGTATTATGGTCCCCCGCAACTAGCCAAAACACCTCCTCTTCTAAAAGAGCGGTGCGTAATTTTTCTTGTACCTCCGCTACCTCTTCTAGGGATGTTGTATCATCACTATGAAGTTTGTCCAAATCCACCTTAAGTTGTTCAATAAGCTCACCAGTGTTTTGCTGGTCGATCTTACGCCATCTAGAAATAAGTTTCCGACATAGCGAAATACGATCGCTAATCTCCAAGTTAGGATCCAGGTCATTTGGGGCCCAACCCACTTTTATTATTTCTTCCAAATTAGGCTTTGATAACCACCTCTTGTCAAATCTAAATTTTTTGGTCCCTTGGAAGTCTCTCGTGGTTATCTGGGTAAGAATCGGCCGGTGATCCGACCCCATAAATCTCAGGTATTCTGATTTGGTATGAGTAAACTTATCGTGCCAATCCTCGTTACCCATTGATCTATACAGTCAACATCTTATAACATTTTGTCCCCTTCGACCCACCCAAGAAAGAGGGTTCCCTGAGTATGGGACATCAATCATTCCACAATTGCTTCGCATGAGGCGAAAATCCAAAAAAGAGTTTTCACTCCGAGTTCGGCCCCCAATTTTCTCATGGTGCCCCGTTATTCCATTAAAATCACCAGTCATTAACCAAGGTCCGGAATGTGTAGTGGCTATCTGGTTTAAAACCTCCCAGGCTATGTGGCGACGGGATATGACAGGTTCTTCGTAAACAAAAGATAGAAAAACTTTATTACCTTGAATTGTAGCCAATACATCGATAATATTCTTATTAGCAGAAAGAATTTGAATTTGAAATTCGGGTAAAGCCAGAAGGGCTAAACCTCCACTAAGACCACAAGGGTCAACAATAAAAAGAAAATCGTAACCAAACTCCAATTGCAATTCTTGTAAATAACTCTTCTCGCATTTTGTCACCATAAGAAAAATTATTCCCAGGAATAGTCTTCTATGGAACTCACGCAAACGACGAACTGTCAGGAAACCACCGACTACCTGACAGTTCCAACTTAGGATCATTTAATCGATTGTCGGTGGTTTCTCCTTAACCAACGGTTCTTGTAATTTCTTCGTGAGTTTTCCCCGGACCGGGGCCATCCTCGAAGTTGACGGTAGTGATTTATCACAAAGAGGCTCTTCCACTCTAAGTGAATTATTCACTGCAAAAACGACTTGTTTATGAATTTTGGCCACTCGAAAAGGACTTTGCCAAATTTTCTTGCGTACCCCCAAGGCCTTTTTAAAACGAGTTTCCTGTGAAGACTTGGGTTGCTTATTAATCTGGCCACGGCCCATGTGTAAGACAGGCCCAGATTCCTTAATCATCTCTTTTAGCAGAGAGATGATATCTTCGACAAGGAATTCCGATGGCTTCTCCTCCACCTTCTGCGATGCCGTCGTGTTCTTGGCCTTCTCCTCCATCGCCTGATTCTGTTCACGAATCTCTTTGGCCGTCTGCTTCCACTGTCTGTGTTGAGTGATGATTAGGTCATCTTGTCTTGCCTCCTCCGTCTCGCGGTACCAAGTGGCTCGGTTAGTGAGCAAACCAGGTACTCTTTCAGCTTCCTTCTCCAGGTTTCGAATGTGGTTTGTCTCCTCAGTTTGCGCCATCATAACCTTCGTCGCAACCGGGCTCTTCTCCTTCTCCCTCAAATCCCGATCTCCCTCGATCTTCAGAAGCTTCCCTTCATGGGATAGGGAGAAACCACACCGTACCCATTCTTTGGTTGTTTCCTTCGATTGGCTTGCCGCCGGAGATCTCCCCTTAGTTCTAGTTTCCTCAATTTCCGATAGCAGGTTTCTCCTGAGCGATTTCTTTGCCAGAACAGCTGCGTTTGGGCTGATGGAGTTCCCCTCAGCTCTCTTCCCATTATCCGTGGCTCTTGGTACCTCGTCCAGGTGAGTGTGATGAACTCGTTGTCGACTCGTTCCTCTCCTATCAACGTCTTCCCCATAGTTTCGTTGAGGAGGTTGTCGATGGCGGCTAAAGCGCTGCATTGGACAGTGGTAACGATTATGGGTGATAAAGTGGCAGATTTTGCACGATCTCTCCAGCTTCTCATATATGAAAGTAACCCTGAGGATTACTCCCTCTCCAAAATCCAATTCTCTTTCCCGCACTAGGGGTAAAGAGCCTTCGAGAGCCACTTGGACTCTAGGTGGTTGGACTTGCCATTCCCACTTCAAAAGCTCGCCTAGCTTCTCACCAATCGCCTAAATGCCTGCTTCGTAACAATAGAATTCTGGTAATCCATCTATTGTGATCCAAAAAGGAATTGTGGATGGAAAATCATCTCTAATTGCAGGCACCCATCTTTCCAGAGCAAACATCAACCCATCAAAGTTGTATGGGCGGTTATCCAAAACTCTCTTGAATATCGGCCTCCTCTTTGAAACGAAAGTAAAACTTGCCGCTGCCCATGTCTAGGCCTTGAACCCTGTCTTCGCACTTCCAGATTGTTGGCATGACCGTCACCAAATTCTTCACCCTATGAGCATGTGCCTCGGTATTGAGTACATGCCCTGCTAGGGTAAGATCGAATTTTTTTAGGATTGCCTTTGTATCAAAGGCAGGCATCTTTACCGGTTCTAGCTTTTTCTTCTCTTGCTTTGAACTCACCAGTTTGCCATAGAGAGACATGATGTGAGTTACACGGCCTGAGCTAAACCTTTGTGAGAATTTATTGAAAGGAAAAAACCAGATTGGGAACACTGGTGGCTGAGGCTGATGATTCCCAAACCAGAAGTTCCTTAATGATATAAGGTATACATGAGTCAAGGTAAATCCCTGATTCGTCGCTCTCTTGTTCCATTTGAAATATTGTAGCGTGATCCTCTCCATCAAATTGATGATTGATATCCAGAATTTGATTGATGTATATTCGGAACAAACTTCTATTTCCAAAAGTGAGATTGTGGAAGATCCTTGATGGATAATCATTAATCTCGTGTTGACCGAAAGGAAACTCCAAGATTTCCATAATCGGCTGAGTGATTGTACTCTGATCAAGCAGTGCACAATCCAGAATGATTTAGGAAATGAATAAGATTTAAACAAAAATCTCATCCATATCGCAAACAGAAATGTGACAACGCAGACTCCGACAAAACACAACACAGAGACCCGAAGAGCAGCATATCCGACAGTGCTACTCCGGCGAGAAGTCCGGTGTCATGGGAGGACTTGGCCTGTAACGATCATTTTTGAATCAGACTCATCCGTTACAATCGCCAGACAGAGAGAGTCTACACCTTTTTCACTTTTCAATATTTAATACAAAGAAGAACTCTATTTATTGGATTGAATTGCTTATTTAATTGAGTTGAGAATGAAATATTTATTGGAATATTTAATTCGGAATTAAATGTTATAAACAAAACGCGTTAGGTTGTTTATGGTAATGTATTAGGAATTCTATGGTAACAATGAGATGAAACCTATAATATATATATTAATTTATTGTCAAATAGATTTAAATTGAAAAATTCTAAAACTTAGGCCTTAATTGGATGCCTATGTGCGGTGCGGTATTTGTTAAAATATATGGGCCCCACTCTATTGTCACCAATCAATATATTTGTGTAACTACGGGTGTATATATGATCTTAATGTTGATCAATTTTTATAAAGGGTGTTGATCGACACCAGGTGTGGGTGTCGATCGACACCATGTTCTGTGGGTTGTTTCGGTTTAGATTAAAATCGTTCGGTTTAACGCAGTTTTGGGGTGCGCAATCCTAGGTCATATGATATAAGTTCCAGCCGTAATTCCTTTGCGTTTTAGGGAGAAAAACGTGTAAAAGAGGCAGAAAAGAGAGTTAGTTTTTGAGTCCTTGAGGATCGAGTGAATCGCGAGCCATTTTTCGTTGTTCTTCGCTAAGATCAATCCGGTGTTGCATTGGGGATCACAGGTGTCAAGTTCTAGGCGATTCTCATTATCATTCATCGCTGTTTTGGTCAAACTCGTTCCTCGTTCTTCGTTCATTCCGAATCGAGGTGACTGCGCGACCATATGCTCGAATATAGTAGTAATCGATTCGCGATTGGTTTAGGGGTTTACGTGATGATTTCATAGTTGTTTGTATTGTGTTTTGTGATGATATCGTGTGGTTTTTGGATTGAATCGTTTATAAAACACGAGTTTAGGTCCGTTTTGATTTTGTGTTTGTGGTTCTGCGATTTGAGTGTCGATTGACACCAATAATTGTGAAGCGTCGATCGACACCGTGCGACGTGTCAATCGACACATGTGTTTTTCATGCGTTAGCATTTTAAATTAATTGTTGATTGATTTCTGGTATATTCGTACTTAGCCTGTAGACGGGAAGACCATCTCACTAAGTAATTATTAATTACTTACGCATCTCTTTTTTCCCATGTAATGCAGGTAAAGGAAAAGTGGGACTGCGAAATCAAGGCGTAGGAAGAGGATGATTAGGAATCGTCTTCTATGTTTAATTTTAGTGAACCATTGCTTAGTATGCTAGATTTATCGTTTTCGATTGTTTATTGTTTTATTTTCGTTGCTGGAATTTGACTTAATTGATTATTGGATTTAATGGATTGATTTACTGGATATTTGGTTTATGTTTTTCGCAGTAGAATTGTTTTGAATAAAAAAAAAGCTTGGTTGTTTCATTTTGGTATCAGAGTCTAGACGGTTTTAGGACTGTAGATTGGATGAACTGAGACTATGTCGTTTAATTGTTTATTGGGGGTTAGACAATTAGTAGTCTTTGAATCATCTTCTTCGGCCTTTAAAGTTATTCCGCTGTAAGTTATCTTTTTATTGTTTATGACTTTTTGGTTGCTCATGTTTCCTACTCTGGTGGGTGCAGACTTATGGATACTGGAGCGAGAGGTCGTGGCAGACGTGGGGGCCGTAGAGGCCGAGGACATGGTCGTGGACCCGTTGTGGCGTCGTCTAGCAGTGTGGCTACATCCCAGACACATCAGGTGGACACCGCGAGTGAGACCAGTGTCAGTGCTAGTGTTGTTGTTGGTGCCGAGAGGGGCGACAGGAGAAGTGCTGGTGGTGGAGTGGGCCCAGGTGGGGGTGCTGCTCCATCTTAGGGTCGTAATGATGTTATTGTGGGACTTATGACGCAGTTGTTGGATCGGTTTCCGGCGGCGGTTCCGGCACCAGCTCCATCAGGACCTCCAGTGGTGGAGGCGCAGAAGAGGGCTGCAGAGGCTAAGCAGCCAAGGGCTGTGGTTGCTGAGCATCCTTTCTATCTTGCGATGATGTGACAGATGCAAAAGATTGGTACACCTTTCTTCACAGGCAGAGGTTGGCCAGAGGAGTCCGATGAGTGGCGCTTGATAGTGGAGCGCAACTTTCGATCGATTCGATGTCTTCTAGAGTATCAGCTGGAGTTGGTTGTTCACTATCTGAGTGTGGGAGCGCATTGTTGGTGGAGATCGATTGAGACACGGAGGACTGTGTGGACTTGGGGCGAGTTTGTGGTCGAGTTCAACGCCAAGTTCTTTCCTCGAGAGGCGTTGGATCGCCTAAAGATGAGATTCATGGAGCTGGCTCAGAGAGAGAGTACTGTGCGAGAGTACGATGATGAGTTCAGCAAACTTTTGGTTGATGTTGGCCGTAGCATGGAGGATGAGCGGACACTTATGCCGAGGTTCTTGCAGGGGCTCTGTCTGAGCAATAGGACGCAGTGTCGCGGTTCTATGTATGCCACGAGGGCGAAGATGGTGGAGCTTGTTGCTTCTATCGAGGAGGATCAGCGTCAGCAAGCTGTTTCGGTGGTTGTTCCACTTGTGGTTATTCCATCTGCGGTTACTCCTGCTGTTCAGCCCAGGAGACAGCAGCAGCAACATCATTCTCGAAGTTCTGGTTCTGGTTCTGGCAAAGGCAGCAACCGTGCATAGGATCGGAAGAGGAGGTTTGAGGAGGTATCTAGAGGTGGTCAGAGTGGTCGTGGTTGTTATGGGTGCGAGAGCACGGAGCATCGAGTGGCGAACTATCCCAAGAGGGAGGCATCTCGGGATGGCAAGATTTGTTTCCATTGCCGTGAGCCGGGGCATGTCAGGCCGATGTGTCCTAAGTTGCAGCAGATGGCTATGGCAACAGTTCAGCCAGTAGCAGCACCGCCTATAACTCAGTTGGCAGCCTTAGGGTCAGATTGGACCTGCACCGCGAGTGTACGCGCCAAGAGAGGTTGGTCAGCATAGCGGCGCGCAGATCACACGTAAAATCTTAGACTCAAACTTTGTAAATTCTTAGTGGTTGAATTATTGTTGTGTTCTTTTATTTTGCATGTGATAGTTGTTTTAGGGTTCTCAAAGCATATGAATTTTGTAGGGGCCTTATTAGTGGGAGGGTTCGAGTCCCACGTTCTATTTGATTCTGGAGCATCGAACTGCTTCTTTACTCCGAAGCATGCTGAGAGTAGTGGCATTCGGAGCGGTACCGGTGAGCTTTCGAGTCTAGTTAAAGTGGCTAGAGGAGGATTACTGGCTACTTTCGGCCGACCGAGAGCAGTGGATGATCAGATTGCTAGGCAGTTGATGCCGGCAAATTTGGTGATTAGCCCGCTAGAGCTTTACAATGTGAATCTTGGGATGGATTGGTTGTCGTTTTACAGAGTCCATCTGGACTGTTATCGAGGTATAGTCGTTTTCGAGCGCGACGCGGGAAGTTAGTGTTTTAGGGTATGAGACCTACTTCCGGGAGTCTTGTAATCTTGGCTATTCAGGTAGAGAAGATGATAGCGCAGGGTTGCGAGGCGTATCTGGCTACTATATCGATGCTGGAGTCCAGTGGTGAGGAGGCTATCGGGGAGATCCGGGTTGTTCGGGATTTTGTGGATGCGTTTCAGTCGTTGCAGGGATTACTGCCGTCTTGGTCCAATCCTTTCACGATTGAGTTAGAGCTTGGGACAACTCCGATTTCTAAGGCTCCTTACAGGATGGCTTCAGCAGAGTTAGCAGAGCATAAGAAGCAGCTCGAGGATTTTGTTCGACCGAGTGTTTCACCGTGGGGAGCGCTGGTTTTGTTTGTGAAGAAAAAGGACGGCAGTTTTTGATTGTGTATTGATTACCGAGGTTTAAACCGAGAAACTGTGAAGAACAAGTACCCTCTCCCGAGGATTGATGAGTTATTGGATCAGCTGAGGGGTGCTACTTGGTTCTCCAAGATAGACTTGGCATCGGGTTATCATCATATCCCGATAGATGAGGCAGATGTACGTAAGACAGCGTTCAAGACAAGATACAGACATTTCAAGTTTGTGGTCATGCCTTTTGGTTTGACGAATGCGCTGGCGGCTTTCATGAGATTGTTGAACAACGTGTTCAAAGAGTATTTGGACTTATTCGTTATCATTTTTATTGACGACATTTTGGTTTATTCGAGGAGTTCCGAGGAGTACGAGGCTCATTTGAGATTGGTTTTGGAGAAGCTTCGGGAATAGAAGATGTATGCTAAGTTGAGCAAGTGCAGTTTTTGGCAGAGGCAGATGGGGTTCCTTGGTCATATTGTGTCGGTAGAGGAAGATTCAATGGATCCGGCAAAGATCAAGGCTATTAGGGATTGGCCTAGACCGAGTAGTGCAACCGAGATCAGGAGTTTCTTGGGTTTAGCAGGATATTATCGTAGATTCGTTAAGGGTTTTGCAAGTATGGCGTAACCTATAACGAAGTTGACCGGGAAGGATGTCCCATTTATTTGGTTGCCGGAGTGCGAGGAGAGCTTTGCGAGGCTCAAGGATATCTTGACAAGTACACCTGTATTGGCATTACCCGAGTCAGGGAAGCCTTATATCGTGTACACTAATGCTTTAGGAGTTAGGTTGGGTTGTGTCTTGATGCAGGAGGGCAGGGTCATTGCGTATGCTTCAAAGCAGTTGCAGGGTAGTGAGCGTAATTGCCCTACGCACGATCTTGAGTTAGGAGCGGTGGTGTTCGCTCTGAAGATTTAGAGATCTTACCTTTATGGTGGAAATGTGCGGATTTATACGGATCACAAGAATCTGTAACATATCTTCACTCAGCCGTTGCTGAACATGAGACAGATGCGGTGGGTTGAGTTATTGGCGGATTATGATCTAGAGATTATTTACCATCCGGGTAAGGCCAACTAGGTGGCTGATGCTTTGAGTCAGAGGAAAGTTGATTTTATTCGGAAGCAGGAGGTTGAGGCCTTAGTGGACGAGATTAGTACTTTGCGTTTATGTGCTATTTCGCAGGAGCCTTTGGGGTTAGAGGCGGTGGATCAGACGGATCTTCTGAGTAGGATTCAACTAGCTTAGGGGAGTGATCATGTTTTGATTGATGCTTCTCAAAGTGTTGGTTCTGATTATCAAGTCTCTTCGAATGACAATTATGGTTTGCGGGCGAGTTTGTGTGCCTAAGTATGAGGTTTTGAGGCAGGAGATTCTGCAAGGGGCTCTTACGAGAAAGTTTTCGATACATCTAGGAGTGACTAAGATGTATCATGATCTTAAGCAGTATTATCACTGGGTCGAGATGAAGAGAGATGTGGGTGATTGGGTCGTGAAGTGCGACACGTGTTCTTTGGTTAAGGCTGAGCATTGGGTTCCTGGCGGGTTTTGCAGGGTTTACCCATTCCAGAGTAGAAGTGGGATATGATCATGATCGATTTCGTTGTAGGATAGCCTAACTCGAGGACCTATGATGCGATATGGGTGATTATAGATCGTTTGACTAAATCTGCACATTTTCTGGCCATTAAGAAGACCGATGGAGTTGCGGCTTTGGCTAAGAAATTTGTGAGAAATATTGTGAGGGTGCATGGAGCGCCAGCAGTATAGTGTCAGACAAGGATTCTAAGTTTGCATTTGAGTTTTAGAGAGGTTTTCAGACAGAGATGGGCACTATGGTGCATATGAGTACAGCTTATCATCCGCAGACTGATGGTCTGTCAGAGAGGACTATTCAGACTTTAGAGGATCTACTGAGGATGTGTTTGTTGGATTGGGGTGGTCACTGGGCTGATCATTTGTGCATGTTGAGTTTGCGTATAACAACAGCTTTCAAGCGAGTATTGGGATGGCTCCTTACGAGGCTTTGTATGGGAGGCCGTGTAGGACACATTTATGATGGACCCAAGTGGGGGACAAGAGCATTCTTGGTACGAGTTTTGTTCAGGAGACAATGGAGAAGATCCGTATTTTAAAGCTGAACATGAAGGAGGCTCAGGATCGGCAGAGGAGTTATGCCAATAAGCGGCAGAGAAAGCTTGAGTTTGCGGTTGGAGATCATGTGTATCTCAAGATGGCTATGTTGAGGGGTCCTAATAGATCCATAGTAGAGAACAAGCTGAGTCCGCGGTTTATGGGACCGTTCCTGGTAGTGGAGCAAGTTGGATCGGTGGTGTATCGGTTAGAGTTACCTCTGATCATGAAGGCATTTCATAAGGTTTTCCATGTCTCGATGTTGAGGAAGTGCCTGCATGAGTCGGAGGAGTTGGTGTCTAAGATTCCGGAGGATCTCAGGCCGGATTTGACAGTTCCTGTGAAGATTCTCGAGAGGAGAGAGAAGGTCATGTGTCAGAAAAGGATACCGTTGCTGAGAGTCTTGTGGGACTGTAGCGGTACAAAGGATGAGACTTGGGAGCCCGAGGTAAAGATGAAGTTGAAGTTCAGGAAGTGGTTCGACAACCAGGTCGCAGCTTTAGCTTACTTGTATCTTTGTGGTTCCAGTTTTTGTATTAGCCCTGTTGGCTATTATCGTTTTTGTTTCATGTATTTTTCGTTTCGTTGTAACGATATACATTTTTGGAAATTTATAAGATGGAGTTCCTAATCTATTTTCCTGTTTATTATAAGATGTTTGATTCTTATAGATGATGTGGTTGGTTGACCGGTATGGGTCGTGTTTTGGGGGATATTCTGGGTGGAGAATAACGGGGTTAGTCATGTGGGGCAGATCTAATTATAGATGTTTATAAACGTTTTAGAACTTATTACTCTAGGAACAGTAGCATTTCCGAATAACTCATTACAGTTTTGGGGAGACAAGTGGGTCTCCGACGGTTCTACCTGTGACGAGTGGGTCTCACTGTAGTATCGAGTTTATACTTACCGGAGACGAGCGGGTCCTGATGTAGTATCGCGAGATGCTTACTTATATGCGACGGGTGGGTCTCAGTATGAGTACTAGGAGACGGGTGGGTCTCTTGAGGGGAATGTGTTTCCCCTGCATTTCTTTTGGAGAGAGTGGTCTCCGGAGACTTATTTGAGACGGGTGGGTCTCAGTATAAGTCTAAAGGAAAAGTGGTTCCATGTATACCATGAGTGGATGGTACGTTGGTTGCTTAGGATGCGTCTTGAGAGCCAGGTAATGAGTTAGGAGTAGTAAATGTCTTAGAAAAATGTGTGTATAAACATTGGATTAGATGCAAGTACCAGGATCGGGTGAGGATCATTGATGATTTTTGACCATGTGGGGTCAAGTTCTCGGTCTTTTGATAGATGGTTTGCAGGATTCGAGTGAATCGTGAGCCGTTTTTCGTTGTTGTTCGCTAAGATCAATCTGGTGTTGCGTTGGGGATCGCGGGTGTCAAGTTCTCGGCGATATTTCTCGATATCATTCATTGCTGTTTCGGTCAAACTCGTTCCTCGTTCATCGTTCATTCAGAAATCGAGGTGAGTTCGCGATCGTAGGCTCGGATATAGTAGTAATCGATTCGCGATTGGTTTAGGGGTTTTCTTGATGATTTCATGGTTGTTTGTACTGTGTTATGTGATTATATCGTGTGGTTTTTGGATTGAATCGTTGATAAATCGCAAGTTTAGGTCCGTTTCGATTCTGTGTTTGTGGTTCTGCGATTTGAGTGTCGATCGACACCGTGCAACGTGTCGATCGACACCTTTGTTAATGTAGCGTCGATGGACACCGTGCGACGTGTCGATCGGCACCCGTGTTTTTCATATTTTAGCATTTTAAATTAATTGTTGATTGATATCTGTTATATTCGTACTTAGCCTGTAGACGGAAAGACCGTCTCACTAATTAATTATTAATTACTTACACATCTCTTTTTCCCATGTGATGCACGTAAAGGAAAAGTGTGACTGCGGAATTAAAGCGTAGGAATAGGATGACTAGGAATTGTCTTCTATGTTTAATTCTAGTGAACCATTGCTTAGGTTCCTAGATTTATCGTTTTGGATTGTTTATTGTTTTATTTTCGTTGCTAGAATTTAACTTAATTGATTATTGGATTTAATGGATTGATTTATTGGATATTTGGTTTATGTTTTCCGCAGTAAAATTGTTTAAAATAATTTAAAAAAAAAGCTTGGTTGTTTCATCAGTGATCCGCACCATGAAATTAATATACTTCAGTTGTGGTTCTGTAATAATTATGTGCGTTATTTCTAAACAAAAAAAACTTCAAAAATTTTGAGAAAAAAATTATAAGAATTAATTGAATAGATTAATATAATTTTGTTTGAAAAAGAAAATATTTTTGTAATCAATAATATTATTAAAAAATTAGTCGAAATTTGATGATTGTATATCCGCACCGCACTTGTTATAATCACCATTCAATTTTGTTTCGTCCCGCTTTTTTTACATAAACCGCACTCATTCCGCAAACCGCACGATCCACAGTTATACCGTACCGCACCGCACAAATTCTTGATCCGCACCCCTCTATATAATGTTACCATTCGGAGCCTTAAAAAACCAATGAGTTAGAATGTGATCAGCAAATAAGAGACTATACATATAGTAACAAACCGTTCAACAATCAAATGTAATCATGGGCATTAGTCGAACTGCAAAACCCGAATTGCCCGGTGTGGCCATAATCGCATATGATCGGACCAAAACTGACCTCTTTAAAATCAAAGTCGAACCAAATGGATCTCATATGACCATAACATATCGAAACCGGATTAGCCTACATCTCGGTTTAAAAAAATATATAAATTAATTACATTAATTAGTAGTGAGGATCAGAGAGAAGAGAGGATACATAAAGGGAGGCCCCCTCGTGTGGAATGTGAGCAGTACACTCCAATTATGTAACTTGTGCTCTGTCTTAATTTGTGGGACATCTGCCATTGTTCTGCTTCTTATTCACTTTTCTCTCTCTCTCTTCTTTCAACCACTTTTGTCTTCTTCATTTCCCTCTCTCTCTCCCCCACACATATGTTATCTATTTTTGGGGCAGTGAAATTAACTTCTTCTAGTTTTTGGCTCCTACTTTTTTCTTCTTTCTTTGTCTAATTTTTTATTCACCATTTATTTCCCCTTTTTCATTTAGTAGATTCTTTTTTCATCAAAATAGAATCCTTTTCATTCTAGGTGGTTCATAGAATAAGAAAGGCTTAGAAAATAGGTCTATAGTTTCTATATATAACAACCTATAGCTAGATATATTAGATATATTAAGGTTTGAATAAAAATTCAACGCTTGTTAATGCTACACTACTATTTATCACCCAAATAATGAAAAGTTCAACAACAAAATTTCTAGAGGAGATGCTTCTGTCACAAACTGTATATGGGATGTGGCCAAATAAAGACCACAATGAGAAAGTTTTATATTTACTAGAAGAGTACCCGCACTTCGCTGCAGGATTTTTTCATATAAATTTTAAAATGTATGAATTGTAAAACAAACATGCCAATAAAATTGGTTTGTAACTGAATGACAATGATAATATTAAGGAATCAACAAGTACGATATCACTACCGGAGTAATAACCACATGAGAGAAGCCATAACAATGCCTCATGTTCCATATAATTAATCTACTTCAAGAACAAAATATTAAAGAAAACTGATAAGGAAAACAAATCCTTAGTTTCCACGAAGGAAAAAGTAATGGAGAAAGGGAGAAGTTTTTTTCACAACACAATAACTTCTTAAAAGAAACAAACTCAAAACTATGTAAAGTTTGTGTAATGGTAGGAGAAGAACAAAATCCGAAACAACAAAACACAATGAATCTTTGTGGTTTTTTTAAGATGCTCATCTTACATCAGTATTTATGGAGAAATTATCAATAATACAAATGCAGATCTATATCACACAATCATACATCGTAAATCATCCAATTGCCTGAAAGAGGCGTTTATTGTGTGTGCATGAATCATCAATTTATCATGATGATTAAAAGTTAAAACATTACTTATCTATTGGCAATCAAAGACCAATATTTATCTTGAGTAATAATTATACGACCAAACTTCCTTTTGGCCTGCATGATAATAAACTTAGCCTTAGATTGAAATCTAACCCCAAAACAATTAACGTAAATCACCATTGCAGGCCTTTTACGTAACTAACAATGTGTCTTACCTTCATTCCTGCTTTTATGGGACCTCTTTTATAAAAAGCACCAACTTTCAAAATAGATGGAAATATGATTCGCCTAACTATGTCTTGTTATAAGTCTGCCAAGGGGAAGTAGAATATATGAGAAATGGCATTATATGATGCTCACGAAAAGAGATGCATAGAGTTTTAATAATTTATAAACTCTAATCTGCAAGTGTACAGTTGAAAATTGTAGTACTTAGGGGTCGATCCACATGAGACTAAGTTGTTACACTACAAATTTATATGATGCAGAATAAGCTAAGTGAAAATATATTTGGTTTTTTGGTTTGGAAAAAACGTGATGAACAAAAGAAACAATAAAGGGATACATAAATCAATACACGCAAGATAAAACCAATCCTAAGAACATATGCAACATATAAGACACCAATTTTAAAAGGGTTGAAACTAGTGTTCTAGAACTCAAATCGTGGAGGTAGAATCTTTCCACTTTCGTGGTGTAACATCCCGAAATTAAAAATGTTATTTTAGTAGGGGTGTCGAAAAACACTAGATGTGGGTGTCGATCGACACCAATGTTTTTTGATTCGGGTTGGTTCGATTTTTAATCGTCGGTTTGGCTCGGTTTGGGTTATGAAACCCTAGGCTCGTGTTATAAAAAGCAAGCAGCCTCTTTTTCTCTGCGTTTTGGTGATTTTGAGAGAGTTTTGGAGATTGTGAGAGAAAGAGGTGGTGCTTGTGTTATTGTATGTTGATGAATTAGGAGATTAAGGAAGTTTTGTTGCTTTGTGTTGGAGAAGAGGATCCGATGACCAAACCAGTTCTGATCATTGTGAAATTGTAAGGGTAAATTCTCATCTCTCTTAGCTAGCCGTGAGGCCAATTTGTTTGTCAATCGGATGCGTATGCTAAGAGATATCATTGTTTTCGTGAGTGAGGTCTGTGCAGAATCGGGTATGTGATCAGACCACTTCGAGGCTGTTTCACCGGAGTTCTGGAAGATTTTAGGCAACGATTCATATGTCGTTGGAAAGCTCTTTGTGTCTAGTTTCCGAAACATATTTCCGATCGTTGTTTTGAGGTAAGGTCTGTCCTCATCGTTGATTTGAAGTCAGCGCGTCGGTTCTGTTTTTTCAGAATATTCTAATTTGGTTTAGCGGAAACCTTGTTGGTGAGTCTTAGGTGATAGAGAAGGATAACCACTAGCTTTTGGTCTCGCTGAGGCTGTGATTTATGCTGGTTGCGTAGTTGATTAATCTCTTAATCCCTAAGGCTAAGGTGAGTGCGCGATCGTGGTTATGGACAATTGGATGTTAGATTGTGATTTAAGTGATTTGATGGAATTGCTAATGTTATTATTCCTGTGATTTCTATATGAATTGTGTGTGAATCGTACTGATTGAATGTTGAGATTGATCGCTCGATGAAATGGAGTCGAGCCACGTGAGGATTTGGCTCGATTCAGGTTTCTGCGATGAGTGTTGATCGACACCTAGAGGAAGTGTCGATCAACACCCCTTGTTTACTCGTGATGGTTTGTGTTTTGAGATGGAGTATCGATCGACACCTAGTGGTAGTGTCGATCGACATCCTATTGTGAATTCTGTGTTTTGTGTTGTGGTGTTGTTCAACACCGTGGTGGTGTGTAGATCGACACTGATTGAAGCGTTGCAGATTTTGGTGGATTGCTCTTATTATGGTTATTGAACATTGTGAAATACTGGTTGATTGTGTAGTATTATGACATTCATTGTTCTTATTATGTAACTGGTAGGCAGGATGACCACCTGACTAAGTATTTATGATAATACTTACGCAACTCTTTGTTCCATGTGTTGCAGAAAAAAAGAATGTGTGATCGCGGAATCATGGCGTAGGAAGAGGATAATTAGGATGTTTGCTTTATGAGTTTGCATTTTAGTAGAACATGGTGTTTACATTGCTAGATATGCTAAGTTATGGATTTGAGATTGAATTGGAATTGGTTGTTGGTTTAATTGTTTAATGAAATTAGTTGGTCTAAATTGATTTGTGTTTTCCGCTGGTTATTGATGGTTTGAATTAACCATTGAGAATTTGTATTTATGGGAATACTAAATTCGGGTTAATTATATATATATATATATATATATATATATATATATATAATTTGGTTGTTTCACGTGGCTCCAATCCCTATGCCGAAACAACCAAGTTTTGTTTTTTAATAATTAACCCAAATTAAGTATTTTCATAAATACTAATTATCAACGGTTAATTCAAACCAATAATAATCATTAATCCATAAATCAACAAACCATTTCGACAATCCTAAACATCATTCCACAATGAACTAGTAACCTAAACACGAGGTTCTAAGTTTCATAACAATAAATAACAAAGACCAAGTCATAATCATCCTCTCCTCATTGCCATGATTCCACGATCACACTTTTTCTTTACCTGCATCACATGCGAAAAAGGTTGCGCAAGTATTTCATAAATACTTAGTAAGACGGTAATTCCATCTATTGACTATACACACATGCATAACGCAACGACAATTCAATTAACGATATAAGCTTACTAGGTTCACTATGCAACATAACCAGACAGTTCCGACAGAATCAACTCTGTGTCGATCGACACACCAAATGGTGTCGATCAAGACTCGACCCAAGACATTGTCGATCGGCACCCCACCAGGTATCGATCAACACCGACTACAGAGTCGTGAAATCGAACCTTCTCCTCTCTGGTTTGATTTCACCACGAAACAAGAGTCAATACCTGCATAAACTCAACAGGAAACACTCCAAAAAACCACAAAAATACATATAAACAATTCACTATCATCGACAAACAATTTACACACGAAACCCAACAAATCTAACAATCTATTTACCTAGATAATTCACGGTCGCGCACTCACCTTAGGAATCGAACGAATTCATATCAAGGAAAAACGAACGGTACAAAATTGAGACACTTCTCAAACAGTCGAGACGGATTTCGCACTACAGCCACTGAGAACCACCTTCTTTTCTTCTATGAATCGACGGACGATCACTAAACACCTATTTCTCTCAATTTCTCTCCATAAACTCTCTAACTCAGCCTCTTTTCCAACGGCTACTCTCGAGCAAACAAAGGTTTATAAACGAGCTCCTAGGTTTCTATAACCTAAACCGGGTAAAACCAATGATTAAAATCAAACCAACCCGATTCCATTAAACATGGTGTCGATCGACACACCTCACTGTTTCGATTGACACCCCCCAAAAATACATATTTTTGGATTGCGATCGTTACATATGCTCTCTACCCTTATAAACTCAACTTTCGATATTTATTACAAGATGAAATCACACAATAAGGTCGAGATTTGATTGTTCACTAAACTTCTTAACTAACCTTTTGAATTGTTAAGACGCCTAGCCTATTAAATACTAGATCCCTCGATATAAAAGCTTTTGGAGATTATATCAACCTTAGTTCGATCACTAGTTAGCTACGCTAGATAAAGCTTTAAGCATAAATAGAGATAGAGAATCAATCTAGAACCTTTGTTTAAAATCTAGAATCTAGAATCTATAATCAATAAAAAGTGTAAAATATGCAATATAGAACTTTAGAATAACTTTAAATCTAACAAGCAACTACTCTAACATGTTATTGAACATATAGAAGCAAGAGTAGATGATAAAACATAGTAAATTTGTGATAACTAAAGGTCTAGGCATGGATGAATCTCTTAGAAATGATGCAGGAGCAGAAGCACAAGTCATGGAAACAACGCAAGGAACTGATGGAGGAAATGGGCTGGCTGTTACTTTGCTAATTTTGGACCAGAAAACTATCTAATGGAGTGGGAAGCAAGCACTTGGGCTGGATTTCGTGGAGTGGCTATTCAATGAGTGTTTGAAGTCCAAAAATAATAAGAGAAAAGTGAATTTCGTCCAGATACAAAGCAGCATTTATTTTGGTCAATTATTCTTAGTTTCATGCATGTTTAATTCTATTTTGAGAAGCTCAAAGGTTATGTATGCATGTAGACTAGTTTTTTATGACTTTTGTTTGTATCTCCTCTATATAATGAGGCTTATCTCTATGGAATAAAGGCAGAAAACGAGTTTGAGAGTTTTTGGAGTGTCTTTGTGACCCCTTTGGATCTGTTTGATCTTTACCTTATCCTTTGATTTTAGGAGAGTCATTGGTGGTGGTTTTCCGAGCGTCTTTATCTTCTGGTGGTGGCGACTTTATCTAGGAGTGGTGCTAGCTCAGCGGGTTTCTTTATCAGCTCCGGTGCTTTGGCTTTACGAGTTGTGGTGATCTTGTATCTTCCTCTTATCCGGTTACTTCAGTTCTGTTCGGAATTATCTTCATCTCAGTCTTTCACTCCGGTTGCTTCCTGCTACACGCATCAAAGTGGTATCAGAGCGTTCCAGGTTATTGGAGTGAAGGGTTTATTCGTTTATCTCTGTTTTATTTGATTTATCATGGATCTTCCTAGAGGATTTACTCTTGAACAAGCGCATGCTGAGCGTATTCGTAGAGAGATGGCGGATCTTAGGCAGCAGATGGAGCAGTTGGTGCAAGCTTTTAATGGCGTGAATATTCAAGATCAGCCAAGGAGACGAAGAGGCGTGGAAGTTGAAACGTCTTCTGATGAGAGTGGAGGTTCTTCTCATGAATCTGAAGTTGATCCTAGTATTGTGGCATGGATGAATCTCTTAGAAATGATGCAGGAGCAGAAGCACAAGTCATGGAAACAACGCAAGGACCTGATGGAGGAAATGGGCTGGCTGTTACTTTGCTAATTTTGGACCAGAAAACTATCTAATGGAGTGGGAAGCAAGCACTTGGGCTGGATTTCGTGGAGTGGCTATTCAATGAGTGTTTGAAGTCCAAAAATAATAAGAGAAGAGTGAATTTCGTCTAGATACAAAGCAACATTTATTTTTGGTCAATTATTCTTAGTTTCATGCATGTTTAATTCTATTTTGAGAAGCTCAAAGGTTATGTATGCATGTAGACTAGTTTTTTATGACTTTTGTTTGTATTTCCTCTATATAATGAGGCTTATCTCTATGGAATAAAGGCAGAAAACGAGTTTGAGAGTTTTTGGAGTGTCTTTGTGACCCCTTTGGATCTGTTTGATCTTTACCTTATCCTTTGATTTTGGGAGAGTCATTGGTGGTGGTTTTCCGAGCGTCTTTATCTTCTGGTGGTGGCGACTTTATCCAGGAGTGGTGCTAGCTCAGCTCCGGTGCTTTGGCTTTACGAGTTGTGGTGATTTAGCTCAGCGGGTTTCTTTATCAGCTCCGGTGCTTTGGCTTTACGAGTTGTGGTGATCCCGTATCTTCCTCTTATCCGGTTACTTCAGTTCTGTTCGGAATTGTCTTCATCTCAGTCTTTCACTCTGGTTGCTTCCTGCTACACGCATCAAGAACAAAGCTAGACAAGAATATTGATCCTTCATCAGTCTTTAACAAGATATATTAATGAAGAACAAAAGAGAAACAAAAATACATGTTTTATTATTGATTTGTGTGATTTCTAGGGTTGCTTATCTCTCTAGAGATTCTAAAAGCAAGTATATATAGTGATACAAGGGGTTCTAGGTCAGTTAGAGTTTTAATCTTGGGCAAAAAGGTCATTTTGGTCGAAACTGTTCAAATATGGAACATTCACACCGAACACAAAATTTCGTTTGGTGTATTGACACCGGACCACGAGTCCGTTCGGTGTCTAGGTTGATTCTGCACTTGCTTCATTTTCGAGGCATTTTGACATGTCTTTAGTAAATCGAGTATATCTTCCAAACCACAACTCCAAATTATGTAATTCCAAATCCATTGGAAAGCTGACTCAAAGGGATATCATCATAGAAATTTTCATCTCATTCCAAGTAGTTTTGATTCTCCGTCTGTGGCTAAATTTCAGACATATATCTTCTGTCCAACTTGAGAAAATGTGATATCTTGAAAATTTATGACTTGGATTGGCTCCTTTGATTTTGATAAGTTGTTGTAGAATTTAGAATACTAATTTTGCTCTTTTTTGTATCCTTTTTGATGATTTAACCTATATAACTTTTGAAAACCACATATACGAGAAAACTACCTCTTTCGATAGAAAATCTTATTAAATAGGATAGAAAACTTATGAAAATATATAGTATAAATGGTAAAATACGAGGTGTATCAATATAACATAAAGTATGTGGCCATAAGAACAGATATCAAACGATCTTAGATGAGTTTTCCTCTCTAAATTCATTTCTAAGCCAACACAAATGTTTGGTTCTTAACTAAACTATTCATGGGTAGCTAAGGAATTAGAATGATGGGCTAACAAAAGAATAGATAGATCCTAGCTAGATAAGTTATCTACTCTAAAGCCATTTCTAATCATTCATACAGATCAATAAAGTTACAATTAACCCTTGAAATCGAAGATGCAGAAGAGGAAAGGGTAATCTCAAGCCGACTTTAATTTTGAGATTGAAAATTAATTGAAATGTGGAAACTCATGAATGTTTCTGCTAGCTGACGAGTCGTTCCATGGAGAGAGCCTAAAAGCTTTTATATAGTAAATCCTATAGCTAGTAAAATTTGTCTATTTTTTGTTGTAAATATTGACACTTCAGTTCTCAAAATGTGTTCTATTACAATAAATACTCTTTTAGCTTATGATGTTGTAAAATCGTTTCTGGGATTGGAGATTGACTTTCAGTTGATTAGAGTATGAAACTATGGATTCTTAATCCTGTTACAATTTTGTTTGGGTTTTAGAAAACAAAATAAAAATTTAAACAAAAGATCCTTCCACTGTTTTCGAAATGTGTCCTCTCTTCCCAATTTTTTTTTTTTTTTTTGTAGTTATGTTTCAGAGGATAAGTTCAGTACTTCAATAATTGGTACCCAATTTGTCATATAAGATTTTACTAGTACGAAGTTACACAGAGATGAGGAAGTACCACCCCCTTTTATGTATTATTCAGAAATTTCAAATTATATTTATAATTCGATGAAATAATTAATTTCGTTTCTGCATCAACCTATGCTATTCAGAAATACTTATATTTATGAACACTACGATGTACAGTATGTATTTATGGATCGCAGCTGTGCATTCTATTTTTATCCAACTTATAAATGTGGTACTAATTAATTAATTGTTGCGCTGACAAAAATAATTAATTATGGCACTAAATCATATTACTAAACATCTCCTAAAAATTGTAGGGGAGTTGTAGGGAAGAGAGGATGATTGCGTGGTCCCCACCTCGGGAGGGTTGGTTTAAATTGAACACCGATGGTGCGTTATGGGGAAATCCGGGGTTAGCATCGGCTGGTGGTGTTATCAGAGATGGGGATGGGGGTTGGTGTGGTGGTTTTGCATTAAACATATGCATATGTTCGGCACCGTTGGCGGAGCTTTGGGGAGTGTACTATGGATTGGTTATCGCTTGGGAGCAAAGGATAACCCGTCTGGAGTTGGAAGTGGATTCGGAGATTGTGGTTGGTTTTCTCAAGACAGAGGTTAGTGCTTCACATCCGCTGTCGTTTCTGGTACGGTTGTGCCACGGCTTTTTATCGAGGGACTGGATAGTCCGCATTTCTCACGTGTATAGGGAAGCTAACCGTCTTGCCGATGGGTTAGCGAACTATGCGTTTTCTCTACCATTAGGATTTCATATGTTTTCTTCTTATTTTGATTCGGTTAATCAGATTGTTTTAGAGGATGCGAATAGGCTTGCGCGCCCAAGAAACATTCGTGTTTAGTTTTTGAATTTGTATAAATCTGGGGGAGACATCCTCTTCCCCGCCAATTACCAAAAAAAAAAAAAAAACATCTCCTAAAATTATTTTTCAAAAGAGAAAAGACGGTTGACAAAAAGAAAGAAAGAGAAGGGACGATGATTAATGATTGACAAATAATGTTACACCAATTTCATAAGATAAAAAATACTCTTTATTGCAATTACTGGTAATAAATTTACGTTTACCTTTTTATTTTCAGTGTAAAATCATAATAAATTGTTTAGTATAGATATAATTCATTTCTTAAAGAAATATATCATGCATTCATAGTGAAATATTTTATTAATAAAGAACATGGAAGACACCACAATAACATTTTGATATTTTTCCGTTTTAAATTAAGTTATGTTTGATATTTTCACACGAATTAAAAAAAGAGCTAGATATTTTATTTGACTGTTGAAATTCTTAAATATTTAATGTTCTTATCAATTTAGTTTGGAGCATAAAAGATAACTCATAAAAAAATTTGCATTGAAACTATAAAACTACTCTTAGTTTGTAACAAGTTTTTCTTTTGAAACGATATTTAAATTAAAATGGAGAATTATATGTGAAGAAATTCTAAAACAATAGGAAGGAGTTTTTCCGTGTATAATTTTACACAATTTTCTTAAAATTCCCATGTTAATGGGATTACAATAGTTAAATGAATAAACAAATTTAAGTAGGCTTATCTCAGCTATCTTAATAAAAATTTGAAACAACAATATCTAAAAAACTAAAAAACTAGGAACCATACCCATTGAAAAGCAGAATTATAGAGATAAATAAATATTATAAATTATGCTAGAATATAAGAAAAGAAAAGATGATGAGATGATGCAATGGTCCTTGGGACTTGATATATCTCTCTCTCTCTCATCTCTGAACAAAACAGCACTCTAGTATATAGGGAATCCAAAACATTCATTCAAAACCTGTCTGAATCTTTGAGACACAGGTTTTTGTTTCCCATAGGGTTGCCACTTTTTTCCAAATTACCATATTACTCCCTTTCCTTTTTTATCACCCCCTCCCTAACACATCTTCTTCTGTTTATCAACATCTTTTTTTTGTTTATATAGATAAACCCAACCTATCATCTCTATATATCTAATATCTTTATAATCTACAAATACTTCAAAAAGATACATATCTTGAATTAATTCTCTGTCGCTCCAGCTATATGGTCCCAACATCTTTTGTCTCAGATTGGGTGTGATTAAATTGGTTAGTTGTAAGGGAAAATTATACCGATTTCATCATTTTCATGTGATTTTTTTTTTTTTTTAACTCACAAAGTAAAAGATATGAAATTATTTGGCATATGTAAGAAGAAAAGAAAACTCAGAGGAACTCCATATAAACGGCCAATCACAAGGGCATAAAAAAAAATAAGGAGAGAAAAAAAAATGTTAAGTACAAGAACAAAAGAAAGAAAAGAAAGAAAATGGTTAATAGGATTTTCAAGAAAGGCAAAACTTTCTCCTTCTATTTTAAAAGAAAGGGGAAAATGATTATAATTATAATATTTAGCGATTATAATTATAATTTATTTATTAATAAAGCACCGTGACGCGAATCAACGGCTCTGCCTCATCGCTCTCACCTTGGTCTCCGAAAGTACTATTCACCACCGTCTTAATTATATCGTTCTCAACAGTATCGGCGCAAGTTAGCGACTGCGCTTTTTTAGCCTCCGACTCCCAATCTGTGGTCCCCACAACGTACATCATAAGAGCTGCACAGCTAACCTGCGCTCCAAGTAGTCCTAACCAAAGCCCATTAAACCCAATCCCGGCCCAAAACCCGAGGCCAATAGCCACCGGCATTCCCACCAGATAAAACGCTCCGAGGTTCACGTTCGCCGCCGTTGACGGCCGTGCGGTTCCTCTCACTACTCCGCAACCCACTGTCTGAGGACAGTTTCCAATCTCGCATAAACCTAATATCGGAAGCGCCGCCGCAGTTAACCGGAGAATCTCTTCGTCCACGGTGAAAATCCTCCCCCAAGCGTTTCTGACTGAGTAAGCAAACGCCGCCGCTGTAATCCCCGTCACCGCCGCGAAAATGACAGCCACTGTCGCCGATAGCTTCGCCGTCTTGGGGCGGTTCGCTCCGAGCTCGTTTCCGACTCTAGTCGAAACAGCGAAGCTCAGAGACGACGGGAAAATGTAGAGAAACGACGTTGTCTGTATGAGAACCCCCATGGCAGCAACCGTCGATCTCGGATTGACGAGGAGACCACAAAGCACGATCATGATCTCGTACCACCACCACTCCAAGCAGACGGAGACGCAGCTCGGAGCGGCGAGACGGAGCAAAGGAGCCCACCCTCGGAAGCAGTCACGTGTGGGGTCGGTCCACGTAGGCGCGTGGAGACCGGTCGCCCAGACGTAGCAGATCAAGAAACCGACTACGAAGATGTTGGTGACGGAGGAGGCCACGGCGACGCCGGTTAAACCAAGACGGAGATAAGAGACAAGGAAAAGATTGACGGGGATGTGGAAAACAACGCCGGAGAGAGAAGCTAGGGTTACGGGGTGGATGATGGCTTGAGCACGAAGGTAGATTCTGATTGGGTGGAGAAGAGTGTTGGTAATGAGATCAGGGAGGGAGAAGATGAGATACGTCTGAGCTAAACCGGCGATATCAGGATCTTGATGAAGGTAAACCGAGATTTTACCCACGTTAAACCAGAGAACCGCGATTGGTACGCAACAAACCAAGAGAAAAACGACGGTTCGATGGAGAGTTAGGGAGAGGAGTTTGTAGCGGTGAGCACCGAAAGCCTGAGAACAGAGCGGTTCCATACCGAGTGCTAAACCGGATAAAACAGAGTAACCGGTTATGTTAGCAAAAGCAATGGCTAGTGAACCGGCGGCTAATTCGAGGTCACCAAGTCGACCTAGGAAGAACATGGAGACGGCGGAGCGAAGGTAGAGAACCAGAGCCGTCACGGCGATAGGAAAAGCAAGCATCAAGAGAGATTTCGCTTCTTCCACAAGTGGAGATGGCTCTCTCTCCTTCTCGCAATGCCGGAGATTTCGCTTTGCTGGTTCAAAGGTTTTGATCGAGAAGAGATCGAGGAAGATTCCGGTTTCAGGTTGTTGTTGGTTCTCCGACACGGCTAAGCCGGCGCCGGAGGTTGTTGTCGGATTACACATGTCGACGGAGAAAGAAAGATAATATTTTTTTAGAGAGATTTATGAGAAAGAGAAAGAGTTCTCTCGCGAAGAGCCCTCTCTGGAGTAGTCTTCTCTGAGGTTTGTAACTGAGAAGAGAAATTGAAGAAATAGAGACTTGGAGTTTTTTGGTGCTTCTCAATAGCTCTCTCTTACTATCTTAATAAAGGAGTTGAGTCTTCAATTTTTATTTTTTTTTAATTTTATATATGTATGAAAAAAAAGAATCTAAACTACTTTTTGTATAATTTCATAAATATAGACTTTACGGAAATTTGTGGGAGTAACTTTTTGGATATATACATAAGTAGTACATTGACAATGAATGGATTTTGCGTTGGATACATGACTGATTTGTGACATTTTAAAAAGAAAAGACAAAATTCATAATATTAATTACCCAATGTAATTACCGGTGGAGTCCATTTCCATATACATAAAGATGCCGTATCCGACCGTATTAGCAAATCTATATCAAACCAAAATGTTGTATATATTTTTTTTATTATTATTAGTTTCAGGTAAATACTATGCATTTGATGAATTTTATATTTTTAAAAACATGAAAATCTAATAGTTTAAAATGTGCATTTTTCAAAATATCATGAAACAAAATGGATAAGAATGGACTAGTAGTTAAACATTTGAAATTGGTTTTATTGTGTCTCTCGTTCTATTCCTTTGGGAGGAGGGACATTAAAATGGACTAAAGACTGACTCCGGATCAACGGAGATTACGATTTTGGCCTAAACTTCGAGGTTATTAAAAAAAACAAAATGGATGAGAAATAGTTTTTGTTTGTTAATTAGACATAACATTAATCGAGTCATGATATTTTTATAGTTTGTAATAGACTCACTGCAGTATCATAATCAAGGACAAGTGTGTGATTTTAGGGGAAAAATCCATTAAATACTTTTGGGTTTTTGTTTTGTTTTGAACCTGAACTTTGGTTTTTTATTCTAACAATGAAGTTATTTTAGTTAACTAA
Source organism: Draba incana (assembly GCA_963576765.1). Classification (NCBI taxonomy): domain Eukaryota; kingdom Viridiplantae; phylum Streptophyta; class Magnoliopsida; order Brassicales; family Brassicaceae; genus Draba; species Draba incana. The sequence goes on along the minus strand of OY755212.1, from coordinate 19,619,973 downwards.
TGCACTAAAAACCTCTAAAAGAGTAAGGGATGTTCATGTATCCAAGCTAGTTTTTTATACCGCATTTAAGGTCTTAAATACTTAAGACTTTAAGTTTCAAAAAAAAAAGTACTTAAGACTTTAGAAACTCATAATACAACACTTTTTAATCATAGATAGTTCACCGTAACGTCTTACTGATTTAAGGTAAGTAGATTTCGACAAAGATATATCGTACAAGTTCATTACACGTGAAATATCGAATCTTCGTTAAGTTACCCACGTGGCACCTAATTTTTTTTTTTTTTTTGTATTTATAATTACTGATACGGTTTCATTTTTAACTTTTCAACAAGTTTCGCTTTATAAACAAAATATCGTTTTAAATCTATTTACTTCTCTTAACATATTTTGGATCCGCGTCAAACGCGGAATTATAAATTTTAGTTTATTAATTTATATATTTTGATTAGCATAAAATACATACGACCAACATATAAATTGAGAAAAAATAATTTTATGAAAGAACTTTAAATCCTATTATTATCTATTTCTCTTTGATCGACAAATAAAAAAAAAAATCTCATGTTTTTAGAATTAATCGGAAAGTTAAATATTTTGTTTAATTAATTAAACACAATATTCATTATCTTCTATAGACATTTTTGTTGTAAATGTTTATAGTTTAGAAACTATATACTTCAGAATGTTCTAGAAAAATCAGGACGGAAATTTAGGGAAGTTTATAAGTTTAGAAATGTGTTTTTTTTTTAAATTTTTAATAGGATGATAATTATCCCCTAAAAGCCCTTTTGAGTGACACCTAGAATTTTTAAATTTTAATATTTCCTAAAAGCCTCTTTGAGTGACCCTTAGAATTTTTAAATTTTAATATTTCCTAAAAGCCTCTTTGAGTGACACTTAGGATTTTGAACTTTTAGTGTCTCTTCAATTAATATATATAGGATATCATTTTAAATCTATTTACTTCTCTTAACATATTTGTTTTGAAAATAAGAGGGTTTATTAAAATTGGGATTCTCATAAAATTGATTTATTAAGTTTAATACATTTTTATTTGATATATTTATTTGCACTAGTTGACTTATTATTGGTTGAATTGTAATATGAAATAATTCTCGGGCATTAGTAATCCATTACGGTAATGTCTCACTACAACTAAATTTCAGTCAATCTTAAACGAGATGATCGAGCCAAACACTCAATCATACTATTTGAAAAGCGTGGGATCAATGATAATGTGAGAAACTTGAAAACTTAACACGAAGTTCACCAAAAGTTTTCAAGAGAATGGAAACTGCGGGACTACAATTCTGAAAATTGAGTCAAATTAACTACTTTTGAACAATGTCTCAAACGACTGGCAATCTACTCTTTTTCCAAGATGGACTTCATTGCCCACAACAAGGCTCCGTCTCCGAGTGGCATTTTCTTCGTCATCTCGCCCCGATCAACATTTTGTCCCCCTCGCAAGATATCCACTCCATTTCGGAGGTAGCATATGTCGCATTCTATGAATTATCCACTTTACACCGAGTATTTGTGGATTGTTGGACCACATTCATTTGTACAATTTTATGGATTTGAGTTGTTGGTTTGTGCTTCTCTCCAAAAAAGATTCACTCTGTGCAAGTTGTAGAGTATATGTATAGGTTCTGAGTCTCCTTGACATACTTTGAACTCACATTTATTTTACAACTTACAGAGAGTAAATTTTTAGTTTAATAATTAATCCACAAATACTCAATTTAATATTTGAATTATTTAAAAACAAAAAATTCAATATTTTTAGTTTGTGTGTATTACATCAACAATTATGGTACATAATAAATATTAAACAAACAAAACTCCAATTAAACCAAACCTCAAACCTGTATTGAAATTTATTTCTGATATTTTGAAAACTTTAATTCGAACTAGGATTAGTGAGAGTTTTAATTTTATTAATTAAAGATCTAATAATATTATACGCCTTATAGCCAAAGCTTGAAACCCATGGTTTACAATTAATTTACCCTGTATTTCGTGTTTGTCTCCATTCGGTGAACAAAGTAGGTTTATACAGCAACTTAAATCCCGGATTTTTATACTCCACAATTGTTTGTAAATTAAGAAACATTTGTATTCATATAATGGAGTTTCAATATCCAGCTATTAAAGGCTTTTCTTTGACTAAATAACCTTCCAACTAATATAATAAATGAAAATATATCTTTTATAGAGTAAAGATAAATATATCTATAGATTTGTAGTAATGTTGACGATTGCAAAATGTTATTCTTTATAAATGCAGTTGGAAGTTGCTGTTACATAAATTAATATGATAATTTATGAAGAGTAAATGGTAAATAATCACATGAAACCATGTTGTACAAGTATAGTTATACATGTCATGTCAGTTTATGAGCACGTTTCAAATCGTGTGGTCTGGATTAGTCTTCCAGATCTATATAGCATGGATTAGAAAATAACAAAAATTTAATAGGTTCAACTTAATAGATTCTGAAATATATTTAAAATCTATATATACAATGCAATTCATTACTAAGTTCAAACAAAATTTATTTACAATATATATTATAATTTTTTATTTATATTGATGCATATTGTAAAAACGACATTTATTTCAGTTTGTTTCATCTATTTATTCTTATTTAAATAAAATTTATCTTTACATATTATAAAATAAACAATCGATAAAAATGACATGACGCTAATTTTTTTTTTTTTTTTTTGAAAAAAAGATATGCACTAGTTAATTGGACTAGTTTTATAAAACAATCGCAGATACACTCGTAGGATTTAGTGTAGTGAAATGCAGATTAATATATTGCATGTTTTAAAATGTGTATCATACTATCATGTCTACCTATTTGTTTGTGGGTTACAAAAGTTTCCGTCGATAAGATATATATGAAGCAAAGTGATAAAATAGTGTAAGGCTCTAGTTAGAGTTCACGACATAGAGGGGGCCTCGACCTAGCCTCTAATTTAATAAAATATTAATTCTCCACTCTCATTTTCATTATGTAATATTCCAATAATTGTTTTAGTAATAGTACGTTTCTGTTCACATATAGTATTTCCTCTTATATATTTTGTATTCCTAATATAAAATTATCCTCCATTAGATATCAACTTACGTACATATTAATATGTCACTGGTATTACAATAAGAGTAAATATAATGTATTAATTCGTTATGACCAATTTGATGTGATGCGATAGAAATAATATTATGTTGTGGTGGCTAAACCGTGAATTCAAATGATCAAAGATACAACGACACATACTGAAATATTTTTAGAGCGAGTGTAAATCCCCTATATATTATTAGAGAAGTGATTCTCCTAAAGAATCATACATGTCATCCTCACATTCACTCTCACAATTTAATTGTGACATGGTAACCTCTAAAATGTGACATGGCAAAACACTTTCTAAAATTTTCTTATTTAACTCACTAATTAGCTTAAATTACAAGTTAATATTTTTAGATATGACAATCACCCTTAAAATAATATTTATTTTTTTTACTTTTGAAAGTCTTGATTGTCACAGCAAAATCTTTGCAAATATTTATATACGGATTCTTCTAAACATTTGAATCAATTCAACTTAATACTATAAAAGAAAAAAATTCCAAACAATAAAACATAAAGCCCTAATATGCCTCCATATATATCCCTTCCCAAGCTTTAGAACGTGAATTGGAACAACAATTATCATCAAACTGGTTTTTCTCTCACTTAATCCTCCAATTTTAACAAATGGTTTTTCTCTATAAAAAAAATATAGTCATCTATAATAATTTATTTCATACCAAATACACAAACATAGGCAATGTCGATCATAAAAAAAAACCAATCTCTTCTTTTAATCTTTTGGGCAATATTAAACATGAGCAAGTAAAATGTCAATCGTAACAAGATACTAAAAAAAAAATTTCTTAGTCATCAAAATTAAAATTAAACTAAATTGTATATCCACGCAAGGCGTGGGCGAGTCACCTAGTTTTAGGATTAAATCCGGTTGAAAACTAAATACATTTAGAGAAAATTATGGAAAGTCACAACATTTAAAAAAAAAAAAATGAATGCGAAGTTTGGTTTCGTCGTTTCGATATTTTCTTTTTAAAAAAAAAATTGAATGAGAAATTTGGTTTCGACGATGGGCCTATACGCAATCCATCATTATTGGTCATGCATTATCGTATATACTTTTGGTAGGGGACTATTTATATGAAAGAATATAACATTCCACCAAATTTTTGATCAAGAATTAATGTTGAAAGTGTTATAGTTCAAAGGGAATATATTACTATTGTTTCCCCATTTTATGGGGAGAATTCTATATATGACACTTTTGAAAAGTTTTTTTTTCAATAATGTCATTCTTGAATAGGGTATTGCAAACATGCAATTTTTTACAAAAATAAACAAAAATCATTAAATTTTTTTCTTTCTTTCCCACGAAAGAACAACTTCTTTTTTTTTTTTTTTTTTCTCTATCTTTTTTTCTCTCAAAAATGGTGGTGATGAAGTTAAAAAAAAAAATCTCTCTCTCTCTCTCTCTCACACACACACTCATTTGGATCTAGATCTAGATGTAGATTGAATTTCATCATTTTTTTTGTTATAGATCTAGTTTTTGATTCTTTCAAATCTAGTTGAGTTTTGATTCGATTTGCCACAAATCTCAGATTTTGATTCGATTTGGGTTACAAATCACAGTTTTTGATTCGATTTGGGTTGATTTCATCTAAAAATCTGGGTTTTGTTTCGTTTTGATTAATTTTGTTATTAAGTTTGATAAAAAAAAAATTGGGTTGGTTTTTAAAGCAGATTATAAAAGTTATAATATGCTTTAAACGCTCTTATAATCTGCTTTTAAAACTTTATCATCTGTTTTAAAAAAAGTTTTCACGTCTTTATAATGTTTTCTAAACATATATGTATAGGGGGTTTTAAAGGTTTCTAGTTTTTAAAAATCTTATTATCTATTTTAAAAAACCTTAATCTGTTTTAAAAACTTATAATATGTTTAACAAAGTTTTCACATCGTTATAAGTTTTTTTATAATAGATTATAAGGTTTTTTAAAGGTTTCTAGGGTTTTTAAAAACCTTATAATCTATTTTAAAAAATCTTATAATGTGTTTTATAAAAATTAAACCTTATAAAGTAGTTAATCAAAACCCAAACCCTAAACCATAACCCCCTAAACTATACCCTAAATGTAAAAATAGTTAATCTAAACCTAAAAATTTAAAAAGTATTTGTGTGTTTGCGTGTTTGTTTACATTTTCGTTTTCTATTAGAACATTCTTCTTCTTCTTCTTCTTTTCAATCCACGAGATCCTATTTTTTATTTTGTATTTTTTTCTTAAATTCATGTCTTTTAATCTGGTTATGTGAGAGATATGCGATTTGGTGCAAAGAGGGAAAGAGAGAGACGAGATCTGAGATCGGAGGAAGAAAAATTTGAGATTTGAAAGAAAAAAAATCTGAAAAAGTTATGTTAAAAAAAAAGGTGACATGGCTTGCAATCATTTTTAAACTATGTCATGTGTAAAGTGAAATGCCAAAAGTGACATTTCATGAAATTTCTTTTTTTTTTTGTATTCATTATGACGCAGACAATCATCCAATTCAGTTAATATTGCAATAATAATAAAAATATTTTGTTCAAAAAAATAATAATATGGAAATATTTAAATTAAACTAATAATGAATGGTTATTACAGTTTTTATTTCGAACATTAATTTACTATATATAATATTCGTGTTCAGTAGTTTCAATCATTATAAATGAAAATTGAGATACTAATAATTAGTAGTAACCAATTTTTTAACCCCAAAATTTAGTTTTTATTAAATAAATACATCAGTTATCATACTAAACCGATTTTAGAACATATATTTATTTTTCAATGACAAATCTTTCTTTACATACGGCTATGTGTTTATAAATTACTACCATCTTTATAATATTTTAAGGTTTACAAAAGGCAACAAACTCTGACAAGACGACACGTGTCATCTCTTTCTTTACAAAATTTTATTTAAAAAGAAAAGTTTAAAATATTTTTTCTAGGTTTCGAACCCAGCAAACCTCAGTAATTTAAGTGGAGAAGAACCACTAGACTACTAAAGACACTTATATATATCACAGATAGAAACATATATAACCCGCTACGAAAAGTTTTTCTAAAAGTCATTCACAAAAGTAAGAAATATTTTGAAATGCCAAATATTTTTATTTTTTTTGTAATGTGGAATCTATTTAATTAAATAAATTTATATACCTCTAATAATGATCATTCGTGATTGGTATTAATTCCTAAACTTCCAAAATTAATCTTTCCATTTATTTATCAATTATAATTCAACATTTAATTTTTAAACGCCAATATACCGTTTTGATTATTTAAATTCAACAAATTATTAATTATTTTACCATCAAATTGATCTCATCTAAATTTAACGTCCACATTTACTTACTACAATAAACTTACAAAATCTAATCAATTTATTATTGAAGATAATTATGAAATCTGAACAATTTACCTTGATAGGAATCAATTTATTTATAATATATCAATATTAAAATAGTATAAAATCACTTTATCTTTATATGTTTATGCAATATAAATAAGAAAATTCACTAATTTAGTTTCAAGTCAATTACAAAATTAGTTTTTTTTTGTCAAATAAAATAATAAGACAAAACATATTGTTTGTCTTTACATCTAATAAAATGTTCAAATATATTATCATATAGTTTTATATTTTGATTTTTAAAATATAATTTGTGAGAATATTTTTTAAATATCACTTATATACAGTAAAATAATTTTAAAATTTATATAAATAGTTTTTCCACGCAACGCGTGGACTTTTTCTAGTTTACAATATGTTTTGAGATGGTGTAACAAGCTACACTGGAGTAAAACAGCCAACGAAGTTAAACAGCAAACGACTAGAACAAACAAGACGAACTAAATCATGTCATGTGGATGGATATCTACTCATGGGATATATGAAAAAAAAAAGAAGATGCGAACGATTTTCTATATATCTATTGAGTATCGACCATATCATTCTGATAGTCTATTCCAAATACTTGCCTCGGAGTGTATTTAGGTCAATGCGTATACATTTAATAGCAAAAATGGGTGATTCTTTTAAAATTTAGAGATTACGTACCTAAGTTTTATTTAGATAAAAGTCTGAATATCACCTTTTGGTATTATTTTGTAAGTATATATATATATATCTGTCAACTAATAGAACTTTACTACTATTTAATTGTATATTTAGCATATCAACGAAAATTAGGAAGACTTCATCTGTTCTTCCATCAAAAACATTAACACATATGTGTAATATACGTCAGTCCAATTACATATAAATATTTCAAATCAAGATAAACTAAAACTATTAATAAGCCTTTTTTTCTGTTGTCACTATTTATATGCTTTTAATCGTGCCTGATGCGAACAAATTTACTTTGTATTTATCACATAAAGAGTTTTGTTCGTGGATTTGACTTGATCAATTGTATTTTTTGGTTTTAAAACATATAAATGCAAACTGTTTTTGTAGTTTCAAACTCTTGAAAAGATATATGTATATATGCAGTGGCGAATGTAAACCGTTTTTTATGGGGAGCATTAAACTAAATTTAAAAAAATTATTATGGGCATTTAATAAATAATTATCAATTGTTTAAAGAAAATTAAGAATAATCAAATAAAACATGGTGGGCATGTGCCACTGTATATATCTATTATATTATTAGAGAGGTAACTATGCACCAGAATGAAAGTTAAGTTTTTTATTACATCTTATTTAAATGTTGTCTTTAAATTATATTTTAAAAGGATATATTCAATAATTTTTCAGAATTTTGTTTATTATAGATATCTTTAGTGAATATATTTTTGTAAAGAAAATATTTATATTGATCTAAAATATATACGTTTTGCTGTTATCAGTTTAAATTCGATGTTTATCTTAGATAGAAAATATAATTTTGTTTACTCGATAATTGCATTCAAATCGGCTCAACTTTTTGATTATTGGGAGAACCCTAACTCTGTCAGAAACTATATATCAATCTTATTCTCTTTCTCATGACATTTAGGAAACAAAGTTACTAAATTACTAAATCAATATATATTTTCAAATCATATTTGGGTATTCTCTTTGTATCTATTTCTCGGCCATGGATACATATGGTTTATATTAGTTGGTCATCATTGGTTAATTTATTTATAGTTTTTCTTCAATATTTTTTAGTTTTATTCTTTAGTTCTTTGTTACTTTTGTTCGTATGCATATCTGATCAACTTTTTTTGTGGTTTTGATTTTGTTTATATAGGTTTTTTCAAGATAGATTATTTTGGGTTGTTTGATGCATGCGAGTTCTATTCTTCATCAAGATATATCTAATAATCGATATATTTTCTATTCTTCTGTGTTTTTGGTTTGTATTAAGGATAATATCAAAATAATTTTCATTCTTATCTTTTATTTCTTTGATTCTTATAAATACCTTTGTATACCTTCCTCATCTCAAACAAATCAGCACATTATCTTTTCTTTTCCATAGTTCCACGTTCTCCTTTTTTATATTTTCACGTTCTTTTATTTCTTATTTGTATGTTCTGCTTTTTTTTTTTTTTTTTTAATTTCACGTTATGCAAATTGATTAGAAAACAATCGATCTAATTTGTTTTACTATTTTTCAGGTTTTGAGAATTATAACTTCGGTCAATAAGGTATCATGTATGGCTTTTCTCTTGTATTAAAAAAATGGTTCGTACTTAATTACTCTTATATAAAGGTCTCATATCGATGAAATTTGTTTTTGTTTGTTCATTTTTTTCTTGTGTATATATATTTATGATGTTTCTGATCGGATGGATTTAAATTAACTCTCTCATATTGCTTATGTTTAAAGCAGCTTTGTTGTCTCTTCTTATGTACATATTTCTTTGATTTTATATTTATGCTCTTTCTCACGATTCTTTTCTTCATGCATCATATGTTAAGTTTGAGTTTCCATTTGTTATACGCTGCTTTATCAGACTCTATTGTTGATATGTTTTTGATTGCAGGTTTCTTCGTTGTCAAGGTATGACGATTTTTGTTGCAACCTCTGCAACAAAAGTATTCATCTTTACGGTTTTTTTAGCCACATGAGAATTTTCTCCTTATCTCTAAGTTGGAATTGTTAAAATTTGGGATATGCATTAAGAAGTTGAGGAAGGCGTGACCTACCATTAGTTCCTTGTAAATATGACATCTCTATGTATGAAAAGTAACTTTAGTTATCAATAAGGTTAGAGACTCTTGAAGCTCATGCATCTCCAATATCAAGGAAAAGAGGAAATATAAGGAACTCGCTAAGCTCGGGTCTGTGTTAGCAGATTTCGAAGTTGTGACCATTAATAATAGGGGTCGTGAAAAGTGGAAACTCTTAAGATATCACACATTTCTATTTTACGGTATTCATTCAATGGTAACGTACTAACGTGCAAGTGGACATTTACTTATCACACTAGATAAGAAAATCATGGTAGCTAATATAGATGGGTATTTCTTCTGCAAATACATAGCAGACTAGATTTTGATCCGGTGATGCGGGATTAAAGTATTTGAAAAGAAAAAAAATCATTGATTTAATATATTGATGAAATGAGAAATAATGAATATAAGATGATATATTTTCTATATAGTAAATATATTTATCTAACAATTTTTAATTTATATGACATTTGGCTTAAATATAAGCATTTCTGGTGTAAATCAAATACGTGTGTTATTATGGATTTTCTCAAATTGATTTGACTTAACCAAAAATTTAAAAAATATTGCGTTACTCTGTATATATTTTCAAATTTTATAAAAAAACATGGATATAAGGTTTTAGAACAAATTATAAGTTTTATTAAAGGGGTTATCAGATTCTAAAACAAACTATTACATTTTTTAAATGGGTTATAAGGTTTTCAAAACGGATTATAAGGTTTTTTTTTAAAATGGATTATAACTTTTAAAAACTTTATAATCTGTTTTAAAACCTCATAATCCGTGTTTTTTTTTTAAATGTGGCATGTTTGGAAATATGCATGTGATAGTTGCATGATTGAAAAAAAAATTCAATGGTAGCACATTTGTTTCCCCAATTTAATTTTATTCGTATAATATCTACTGTGGTAACTAAACATCATAATCAAAGTTAAGTTTTTATAACATATTGTAAGTACATTTGCGAGGGTTTATGCTCCCATATTAGATTTTAGTACCACTTAAAATCAACATACGTAATCATCTAGATCTGATTAAAATCGATATATTTATTCAAATCGATGTGTTTAAACCATTTCATACTATAAATATATTTGTGAGGTTTAGGCTCCCATGTTACGGTCAGTAACACTTAAAATCCATAGATTAGTCTATTCGAATCAGTTATTTAAACCGATTTTTTTTTTAACTATTTCATACTGTAAGTACATTTGTGAGGTTTAAGCTCCCCTATTAGAATTTAGTACCACTTAAAATTCACATACTTAGTCAATTTGAACTAATTAAAATCAATTTAATATTCAAACCATTATAGTTGAATTATTATATATTGTAAGTATATTTGTGAGGGTTTACACTCCCTTATAAGAATTTAGGCTTCTCTATTATAAATTGTAATGCCCGCGCAAGGGCGCGGGTAAAAACCTAGTATATATATAAAACGGAAGATATAATCAATGAAAGTGGGGAAAGAGATATATTTTCTTCAAAACTATTTTGCATGGATTTGAAAACGGTGACGTCGCGAGAGGATGGTCACAAAACAAGCGCCAAAGTAGACTTTCCATCGAGAAAGGGTTAAATTCACAGCTGGAATGTGGATTTTTTTTCTTTACAGGAAAATTATATATACCAACAAATTAAATTAGAAAGAAAAAAATACAGAAATTGACACACTAAATATATAAAATTTACTTAGTTGAAGAGAGGTCCCAAATAAGAGCAGTGAAACTATTTTGGCTTCCCTTTCAAGAACAGAAGGCTAAAAGGAGACATGTGCCCTCTCTCTCATGCAATTTTATTTTACGTTTTTTTTTATTTTACGTTTATCCTTCGATATATATTTTTCTTTATTTTTCTTTTTTTTGCTAAATTTCTTCTTTCTATCTAGATTTTGCTTTCCAAATGATTTGAAATTTGAATATCCATTTTTTATTTGTTTGTTTATGAGATAAGATAGGCTGTATCCTTAGAATATAGTGCTTACATTTATGGACCGACTCTCATAATTCAAACATTCATATCTTGAACAGCAATATTTTCGGATTTCCATCTACTGTATATATTTTTTTCCTTTTGATTTGTTGTTTTTTTATTTATTTGTTCACAAAAAATTATGGGACATTTACAAAAATGCCACTTTTGACATTCCACTTTTCAAATATGCCATTCTTGAATTATTTTCTTACCAACATTCCACTTATAAATTCGTTTAAAAACTTTATATCTCAAAATTCTCAATTTTAAAAAATATTTTGATCCCTAACAAACTTTAAATCCAAAAAACTAAACCCTACTATAACATAGTTAACCCAAACATAAATTATTTAAAAATTTGGAAAAAGTGATAGTGACATTTTTGAAAAATGGCATGTCAAAAGTGGCATATCTTGAAATTTCTCAAAAAATATTGTTTTGCTTATTTGATTATTTCATCGACCACAAGTAAATAAAACTGATTTGTTTTAAAAAAGAAATATCATCTTATATCTTATCATATTATATAAAAGAGAAGCCGGTCGGCAAGGGATTAACATGTAAGCAAAATTGTAATTCACTAGACCGCGACATTTGTTTAAAACTGATCGGATTATGACATGTGTTAAAACTTAATTTTAATTAAAACAAATCAAAATTAAAAATGGAAAACTTCTAATAGTTCAAAATAATCGAAAAGAGAGAAATTTCAAATAGTCCACAACTAATAGAAAAAAAAGAAAATTTCGAATAGTTCAAACTAATCAGAAAAAAGAAAAAATATAGTAGACCAAACGAATTATAAAAACTTAACATTAAAAATAAAAAATTATATAAATCGTAACAAAATAGAGAGAATATAAATTTCAAGTAATTAAAAAAAATGATGACATAAAAAAGATTATATAAATAAAGAAAGAAATAATTTTTTTTTTAAAAGTGAAAATCTCAAACTTAAAATTTTAAGATATCCATATTAAAACTTAATTTTAATAAAAAAAAATCAAAAATAAAAATGGAAAACTTCTAATAGTTCAAAATAATAGAAAAAGAGGAAAATTTCAAATAGTCCACAACTAATAGAAAAAGAGGAAAATTTCTAATAGTTAGAAAAAAATATATAGTAGACCAAACAAATTATAAAAATCAACATAAAAAATAAAAAGAATATAAACCATAACAAAACAGAGAGAATAGAAATTTCAAGTAAGATAAATAAAAAAAATAAATGATAACATAAAAGAGATTATATAAATAAAGATAGAAAGAAATTTTTATAAAAAGTGAAAATCTCAAACTTATCATAGACAAACAAGAAAAAAAAGATATATATGAATTACAAACATGCAACCTTTGATTTTTTTTTTTCAAATATGCTACTCTTGAAAATTTATTGCAAACATGCCGCTTTTTATAGAAAAATACAAAATCATTAAAAAACATTTCTCTCTCTTAAAACTCAAACCCTAAACTCTACCCTAAATATAAAATAGTTAACACAAACTCAAAAAATATAAAAGTTAAGCTAAAAAAAAGATGGCATTCTTGCAAAAAAATTCAAACGATGACATAACTGCAAAGTGGCATGCCAAGAGTGACATATCAAAAAAATTCTCTCTCTCTCTCTCTCTCTCTCTCTCTCTCTCTCTCTCTATATATATATATATATATATATATATATATATATATATATAGAAAATAGAGAGAATATAAAATTTTAAAAAGAAAAACGAAAGAATTGTGAATGAAAACAAAATAAAATTAAAATGGTAAACTAACAAAATAATTTTTAAGTAACTAACCAAATAAGAAAACATAAAAATTTTAATAGTCCAAAACTAATAGAAAAAGAGGAAACCTTCAAATAGTTCAAACCATTTAGGAAAAAAGAATAAAATGTAGCAGTTTAAACGAATTACAAAAAAATTAAAATCGAAAATAGAGAGAATGTAACGGTAATGAAAATAAAGAGAATATAAAATGTATAAAACAAAAAAAATAGAGAGAATATAAATATCAATTAGAAAAATAGATAAATAAATAAATAAATGATAAAGCAAAAGAGGTTATATAAATTGAAAAACAAAAAAATAAAGAAAATATATGAAATCTAAATATAAAAATTTAAGATATGAATACCAAGCTAAATTAAATCTATAAGAATATTCATTAAACAAAGATTCAGCAAAATGGGAATCTTCGACCTTTGACGGTATTAGAAAGATTCAGCATGTTTAAAGTTTGCGAGTATGAATCTGTATGAGAATTAAAAAAACCCTATGAGATATATCAATCACGGATTTATATGTCACGTTTAACAAAATTATTTATGTGAGATATGATTTGAATTTCCCGGCTATATATATTTGTTGATCCGCATGATATGAATTAAGGCATGAGAATTCATGATTTAAAATCCATGTTTAATTAGTATTTCAAAATGTTTTGGTAATTCATCGGGTTGCTAATTGGAATTTAAATATTTATATCGATAATTTTTGTTCTGATTACTCGCGTATTCACGCGGGTCCTAATCTAGTATTATATAAAAGAGGATGCGCAAAAGTGTAACTCACGAGATCGCAGCACATGTTAAGCAGTCGATTAAATTCTAACACATATCAGTTATTTAAATATGTAAGTTTTTCAATATCAAAATTGTTAATTACCCAAAAAAGAAGAAACTAAAATGGATAAAACAAGCATAAAGTAATTTTACAAATTGCATAAAACCTTTATACGAATAGTTATATAAGATATTTAGTTGAAAATGATTTTTACTAAAGAGAAATTGAACATAAAAAAAAATTAGGAAAAGGAAAATAGCAAACTATATAGTTAAATATAGAAACGACCATGTTTCTATCGTTATATATAGAGAGGTTTAACATATGTTTTATGAGGATCACAAAATAATTGACCATAAATAAAAAAAGAACTAGATCAAGAAGAATAAGTAAAGATAAAAAAATTTTGGTTAGTGCTGTGTTTTTACATGTTTAAAGTTTAAGAAATAACATCCAAGAAAAATCGTCGAAACATGTAAAAATGATTTAGTTATTATATTAAATAGTTTAATGATTGAAGCCATATTAACATATGTAACGCCCTGACCGCCCCTCCCATGGGCCCACAATGTACGACGGTCGGTACGTTAGTCCGGGAAGCTCGGAAGTCTTGTTTACTGACCCTAAAAATTACGACGCGATCTTTCCCCGTGTTTTGTCCTCACTCACACGATACTGGAAATGACTTCCCAGTAGGTCACCCATCATGAGATTGCTCCAGCTCATGCACGCTTAACTCTGGAGTTCTCTCAAGATGTGTGCCCGAAAAGATAAGTGCAATTTGGTGATATATGTAGCCAAATCATTTTTTTTAAGCCTCTCCGCATATACCACATATGCCCTGAAACCGGGGTGTCACAATCACCCCCACTAACAGATCGCAACGTCCTCGTTGCGCATACCCAGATCGTTACCCTCGATAATCTGACTCACACAGTTGTCAAAGTTCGCTCTGATACCACTCATAACGCCCCGGCCGCCCTTCCATGGGCCCCGCGTCTACTCTCAGGCCCGTGGGCCCACCATGTTCGATGGTCGGTACGTTAGTCCAAAAAGCTCGGAAGCCATGTTTACTGACCCTACAATTTATCACGTGATATTTCCCCGTGTTTTGTCCTCACTCACACGATATTGGAAATGACTTCCCAGTAGGTCACCCATCATAAGATTGTTCCAGCTCAAACACGCTTAACTCTGGAGTTCTCTCAAGACATGTGCCCGAAAAAATAAGTGCACTTTGGTGATATAGGTAGCCAAATCAATTCTTTTAAGTCTCTCTGCATATACCACATATGCCCTGAAACCGGGGTGTCACAACATATATCAAGACTATATACTTTTTTGATTTCCAAATTCATCAAATTATATGAGATATGAGGCTATATCTTTTAAAATTACATATGAACCTATAACTTAAATCACTACATTATCTCAATTTTTTTTTTTAAAACTATTTTTGTTTTATTTTTTAAAGAAAAAAATACATTATCTAAGTTAGAGATTGAATTAAGAAGATAGTATGTTTTCCCCTAAAGATTCTTTAAACATAACTATTTACTATAGATCAAATGATCCTTGTTTTGCGAGGGTCTTAATCTAGTTTCTTATAAATGTAAAAAAAACTCAACTAAATAAGTCGACACATATCTAAACCTGTATTAGTATTGACAAATATAGTTTTTTTTTTTGAAAGTAAACTTATGTAGTTTAAAGGCTATATAAAACGGAAATTTTGCAAAAAATGTGTTTTCCGTTCTGGAATTAAAATCAATAATGGCACAGCTACTCTTTATTTATTAAGAAGAAGTGTAATGAGATATGAAGGTGATAGTGGTGACTGGTTGCATCGGACTCGGACTTTCTCCTCTCTAGTCCAAATCCGATAAGCCTAAATACACAAACCCTGCATGAAAAAACGTTTACATATACATCCAAAACGTAATAATTCAACAAACAACGATTTCCTATCAATCAAACCACGGAAATCGCATCAATGCAATCCTAAATCACCTAGAAGCCAATGGTTACACACTCGCCTTAGATTTAGGGAAAAGAGATGGAAAAGGAATAAGAACCCACAAAAATCAGCCTCTAACACCCTCACGAACACTGATCTCCTTCCTCTTTCTCCTAGAAATCACCAATCCCTTGTTTCACTTGATCTCAAGGCCACAACAAGCCTAAGAACAACCACAAATCAACGAATCACTCTCTTTTTCTCTTTAACCACAAATCCCTCCTTCTCCCCTCATAAACACGGCTACACGAGTTTATATACGAGCATCTAGGGTTCTCATAACCCAAACTGCACAAAACTGAACGATTCAAATCGAACTAGTTCTGATCCGAAAAGCTTGCGTCGATCGATACACCCCTTGCGTCGATCGACACATCTTTTGCGTCGATCGACGCACGCACCAAAAATTACATTCTTGGGTAGCGGGAGTTACAATTCTCCCCCACTACAATTTGATTCGTCCTTGAATCCTCAGTTACTGGTCACCAAGACCAAAACTTACGACCCACCGGCCGGTATTGAAACAACCAAGCCTTTTTTTTTTTAAGCTAAACATTTCTACTACGGAAAAACATAATCAATTAAATCAACAGAATAATCCAATAATTCCATAAAAAGAAATAATCAATATTCCAAAATAAATAATCAATACCAAATTCATGAATGCTCAAATAAATAATCTAGCAACCTAAGACATCCGGTTTACTAGACTAACAACAATCAACACGAAACCCTATCATCCTCTTCCTAAGGCCTCGATTTCGCGATCACATTTTTCCTTTACCTGCAACACATAGAAATAAGAGTTGCGTAAGTATTTCATAAATACTTAGTGAGCTGGTCATTCCGCCTACCGGCGTAACAAGCAGACTCAGGCAAACCAATAATCACATAATCCAATTCAGAACATCACACACAACAAGCAACATGATTTCAGACCCCGAAGGATCATCAGACCCTCCTAGTGTCGATCAACACGCCTCTGTCTTGCACCGGAAACGTATTCATCCTCACACGATACGTATTCCGGCGAACATGAGTTGCTAACCTGCAAGGAAACAACACAATAGCACATATACAAGCCACAAAAACCACCACAATCATCATCATATGAAAACACAATCAATCAGTCATTGCCTAGAAACCGCGGTCACAACTAACCTTGGCTTGATAGGAATGAACGGTTATGGATTGAGACACAAAAACACCACGATCAGACCTTCTAAACACGAGGACAATGACCCTACACCTCTAGATACGCTAACAAGGGTTCCAAGAGGATTTGTTTGCAACAATCATCCTCTCAAGAACACTCAATCTCTCACAATTCTCTCAATCTAAAGGCTTTTCTCTGCTTGTTACTGCTTCTCTACGCGGCCAAAAACCCGCATAATCATATATATACTAACCCTAGGCAAAAGCCTTAAACCGAGTCCCAAACCGTGATTAAAAAGTTAATCCACTGGTTCTGCAGAGGCACATATCGAGCGACACCAACTAAGTGTCGATCGACACCCTCAAAACCTTCGTGTCGATCGACAGCCTCTAAACCTTTGTGTCGATCGACACACTCCTCGTGTCGCTCGACACGACCACCATAAAGCACATTTTGTTCGCGGATGTTACAGGTATCACTCATGATCACACTCCCAAACCCTGAGGTCCACATCCAGTCTCATGCTTATGCCACGTTCAGACATTGATTATTCATATTCACAACAACACCCTCACACTCTTAGAGTAATCAATTCATACGTGTACAAGCACCTGTTGACTAAAGCTACCTCTGGTGATACCAACTTGCCCTTCCATAGCCCAAAATACCATCTCCATTCTGTTCGAACACCAGGCCAACACGGCCAGCACCACTCGAGCTCCCCTCCTAACCTCATAAACTCACCTCTACTCGCATGTTTATACGCACGTTCAGACATTTATTACTCTTAACTCATTACCACACCCTCACACTCGCAGGAACGCATGCTTTGAGCTATGGCGAACAGGAAAACCACCATCCCCTTGAGAACACCACCATCTCTCAATACTTATACTGAGAACTACCATCCCAGATACGTACATAGGAGAACCACCATCTCCGAAATGAATGAGTCATTTAGAGACACCACGACCCCTAGAGTAATAAATTATAAATGCCTATAAGCATCTACGACTAAAACACCCCTGGTGATTCCGGCATGATATTCCACCACCAGAAATAACATCTCAACAAGACCTAAACACATGTCACCTCAAACCACCCCAACACAGGGTGTCCACTAGGGTCTCTCGAATCCCTCAAAACCGTCTACCATAGACCTAGTGTAACGCCCCGACCGCCGTCGTAGGGAAAATTCTCATCCCCTCGAGAGAAATCTCATCTCCTAATGGGCCCCCATGTCCACTCTCGGCCCATGGGCCCACCCATGTCAGACGGTCGGTGCGTTAGTCCGGGAGGCTCAGAAGTCATGTTTACTGACCATGCAAATTACCACGCGATCTTTTCTCGTATTTTGACCTCACTCACACGATACTGGAAATGACTTCCCAGTAGGTCACCCATCTTGAAACTAATCCAGCTCAAGCACGCTTAACTCTGGATTTCTCTCAAGACCTGTGACCGAAAAGATAAGTGCACTTTGGTGATATAGGTAGCCAAATCAATTCTTTTAAGTCTCTCCGCGTATACCGCATATACCATATATGCCCTGAAACCGGGGTGTCACACCTTGTCCTGACCCAAGCCAGTCAGCGCCACTCGAGGTCACCACTCGAATCTCACGAACCGTCTACCACAGACCATCTCTTGACCCAACGCGGGTAGCACCACTCGAGATCACCACTCGAATCTCACCAACCATCTACCATGGACCATAAACTATTGACCAAACCCAACCAGTACCACTCTTGATCATCTCCCGATTTTAGAGGCTCACATCTAATCTCATGTTTACACTCACGCTTCCAGACATTTATTACTCTAAACTCATTACTACATCCTCACACTCGCAGGAACATATCCTTTGAGCTCTCGGTGCATGATACCACTCAGACTCTCTGGAACAAATACTTTAAGCTCTGGGTATACATAGAACTAATCATCCCCTCGAGAAAACTAATCATCCCTCAATACTTATACTGGAAACTATTCACCCCAAATAAGTATACAAGAGAACTAATCATCTCCTCTCGAAAACTAATCATCTCCAAAAATGAGTTATTCAGGGACACCACGCCCCTAGAGCAATAAATTCTAAAACGTTTATAAACATCTATCGACTAGAACTACCTCTTGTGGTTCAAACACGATATTCCCTAACCCGGAATATCATGACCAACCACTGGTCATCTCGAGCAACCCAATCACACAGGGTACTCCACTAGAGTCTCTAAAAAATACACAAGTTCTAACTCCTCATAAAACTTATATTTTCCAGACTCTCCACCAAACTCAACACCATGACCTCATAAGTCATAAATATAAGAAAACTCATCTTATATAATTTTTTTAAATCCAATTGTAATAATCGTTTCAACACCAAACGAAAATACAAAATCCAAAAACAACAACACAAAAGCGAAAAGGCTGGACTGAAACATAACAGAACACATCTTAATCCACGACATCCTCGATCGCTGCAGCTGCCTCCACCAACTCTGCCCTCGAGGCAAACTTGGACACTCTGCACGTCATCCTCAACCCTAGCCGAAGTCCTCTCAAGAAGTAACAAAACACAACTTAATCCACGATATGCTCTCTCAGATCCTCCTCGATCGCTGCAGCTGCCTCCACCAACTCCGCCCTCGAGGCAAACTTGGACACTCTGCACGTCCTCCTCAACCCCAGCCGAAGTCATCCTAAGAACTTCTTTACCTGCGCCTGCTTATCCTCCATGCCTCTACCCGCATAGACCACAAGCCTGCTAAACTCAACATCGTACTCGCGTACTGACCGTTCTTCCTTAACCAGCTCCACGAACTGCATTTCCAACCGATCCATAGCCTCTATAGAAAAATATTTGGCATTGAACTCAACCATGAATTCTTGCCAAGTCCACACTCTTCGCCTCCTCCTGGTCTCAACACCTTTCCACCATAGATTTGTGTCACCATCCAAGAAATGTACCGCCATATCCACCCGGCACTCCTCCGGATACCTGATAGAGCAAAACCTACGCTCCACCCTCATCCTCCACTCATCAGCTCCCTCAAGACCCCCCTCCGCCCGAGAAGAACAAGGTGCTGATGCTCACCATCTGGTTCAACATCACCAGATAAGCCGGATGTTCCTCCGCCACCGTAGTCCTCGGCTTCACCTCTGTCACTAGAGGTACTACTAGAGCTCGCCCTGGTACCGCACTCGGTAACCGCTCCAAAATCAAGGCTAGCATCTGCACCAGACGATCACGTGGACCCTGAGCACAACCTGTAGTAGCACCCGCACCCGAAGTTACTGCACTAACAGACCACATACTAGCAGTCACACTGGCCTCACCCACTGATCCTTCCTGATGCATCGGTGAATTAGCCACCTGCTCTTTCATCACCCACTTGAATAACTCTCTCACACATCCCCGACCACGTCCTCGGCCACCTCGGCCACGACCTCGACTTCGACTTTGACTTCAACCATCACAAATTGCACTTCCCAAATGCACATACTAAGATACTAGAATTCAAAACAGAAGTCAAACAACACTTTCCGTGGAATCTCATTGAAGGCTGGAAGAGGATGATGATCTATGACTCCAACTCACAGAATTGACTAACTACTCACAATCAATTCAAACAACAGTCTCTAATAAACCATTCACTAACCGCTCTAAAACCGTAAGGGCTTTGATACCAAAATGAAACAATCAAACTTTTTTTTTAATTAATTGACTCGGATTATTATTCCCATAAATAATAATCCTCAATGCCAATTACACTAAACCAGACAAACTAACATCAACCAGTGGAAGACCATAAACCAATTAAACCAAGCATTTAACTAATTCCAACAGTTCTAGCAACCTAAACCAGTTTCTAAACTCAATATAATAAAACACGTAAACCGAGTCCCTAGATCATCCTTCTCTTCATAGCCATGATTCCACGATCCCAATCCTACCTACAACACATGGGAAAACGAGTTGCGTGAGTATTATCACAAATACTCAATGAGACGGTCATACCATCTACGGCCTATCACTCATGCTCATTACAACAATACGATACCAAAAAATACACAATAACCAAACACCGAACCAACAAAACAACTCGTGTCGATCGGCACAACACCTGTGTCGATCGACACGACCAACAAAACACGGTGTCGAATCCGATCAGCCTCAATACACAAACCTCTGCATGAAAACACGTCAACATATACATCCAAAACATAATAAATCAACAAACAAGGATTTCCAATCAATCAAACCACGAAAATCGCATCAATACAATCCTAAATCACCAACAAGCCAATGGTCACACACTCACCTTAGCTTTAGGGAAAAGAGATGGACAAGGAATAAGAACCCACAAAAATCAGCCTCTAACACCCTCACGAACACCGATCTCCTTCCTCTTTCTCCTAGAAGTCACCAATCCCTTGTTTCACTTGATCTCAAGGCCACAACAAGCCTAAGAACAACCACAAATCAACGAATCACTCTCTTTTTCTCTTTATCCACGAAACCCTCCTCTCCTCATAAACACGGCTACTCGAGTTTATATATGAGCATCTAGGGTTCTCATAACCCAAACCTCACAAAACTGAACGATTAAAATCAAACCTGTTCTGACCCGAAAAGCTTGCGTCGATCGACACATCCCTTGTGTCGATCGACACGCGGGCGTTACAAATACTCTCATTTCTTCTCCATAATGAAGATAATATATTTTCACTAAAACTCATATATGAAGCATATTTCTCAAGAGCTCAAGACCCATTTCTTTCGGTCTTGCGACTCTTTCTGGCTGTTTAGGGCTATTCTCGCGGGTTCTCACGACTTGAACGATTTCGATTGGTCTTTGGCTGGAACCTAACCATCTATACCGTCTCTCTCTCTCTCACTAACCATCGAGATACTCCACTGATCATCCCTACTTAGTTACCATCTTCTTTATTTTATTAAAGAATCTTCTTTCTTTGACTCCCTTCGACGCACCATGATATTTCTCACATTTTCTTTTTCTTGACATCTATTTTGATTTGAGCGTCAGAGAGTCGTCGAAAAATACTCCAATTCATATTTTATGTGGCATTACGCATGTTTGTTGACTATGCAAGAATAGATTTCCTCAATGTTTGTTTCAGAAGAATAAAAACTTCCAAAACAATTACTAATAGAACAAAAATAGATTTTTTTTTATCAACAACTAAAATAGAATTTAAAATAGTCGATTTGTCATATATAGATTAATGTATGTTTATCATATAAATATAAAATATACCTTTTCTACCTCTTTCTTTCGAAACTATATATACACGTTATTTTGAGGATTTTTAGTTTATATACATGTTTTAGAGCCTCTTGGTGTTTATAATCAAGTACCTTTTTTTTTTTGAAACTTTGTAATCAAGTATTTTAGATTTAAGATATATTTCTGTAAAGTTTATGGTAAATAGAGTATGATAGCATTCTCTCTTACGTATTTTGCTATATATATTTTTCGATAAAATAATCTTTATTAATTAGAGAAAGATTGGACATAGTCCATGTACAGAGATGTATATAACCATGGTGGTGGACACAACATTGAAGAATAGAAAACTAAATTTGAAAAAACGTACTTTTATATCAAACAATAGAAATAGTTATTTAAAAATCATATGCTAAAGTTTATTACTACTAGTATAATTACAAGATTGCATCAATTTGCACAAGGAAATTTAAACAAAAATCATGAGATGGAAAATTTAAGAAATTCTTAAAAGTATTATTTTGTTTCAAACATATCATCACTAGTTTTCCAAAGATACTACAAACTTAAAATATTTTTTCTTAAAGATTTCTAATTTAGATATTTGGTTTTGGTTCAGTATTTTCGATTTAGGATTTAGTTTTGAGGGTTGTATTTTAAAGTTTAGGGATATAGTTTTGGGGGTTAAAAATTAGTTTTAATTTTGTGGTATTCAGAAAACAACTCTTAATAGTATAGAAGAAGAAAAAACTAGTAATAGTATGTTTGAAACAAAAAAAAACAAAAAATTCATTTTTGAGAATCTTCTTAGAAATACACATAGCAATCAAAAAATGTCAAAGAAAGAAAAATGTTACTTTTCAATTATACTATTCCTACACAGTACACAGAAACAGTACAAAAACTTGTTACTTGTTGAATTATTCAACTAATATAACTATATTGTTTATTTTTTTCCATTTTGATTATTAGACAAATTCACAGTTGACAAAGAAGAATTATTAGAAACATTTACCATTCTTTATTTGCAGGTTCGCATGCTTTGCTTGCCATTATTATTATTATTATTATTATTATTATTATTATTATTATTATTATTATTATTATTATTATTATTATTATTATTATGTCAATTTGTTTTTACCATATATGTTTTATTTCCACTATTTGACTCATTTCTTTAAATTTTTAATTGATTATTTGTTTTCCAGAGTGTGCTTCGTTATTCTTTATATTGCATTGCTTCTTCGTTGTTAACTTCGTATATCTATTTTCAAAAAATACTATCATGAGATTCATTTTTACAAATGTCACCCATTTAGTGTAAAGGGATATTGTCATGTATATTATCCATTACACTAATAATTAATCATCTAACATGCTCTAAATTATAATTAGGTAACTAATATTCTTAGAACTTAAAATGACCACTAAACCCTTAATTTGTTACTTACCCTAATTTTTTCTTAAATTGTTTTCAAAAATAACTCTAGCCGTACCTCTCGTTCTTGTTCTTGTTCTCCTCTTTCTTCTTTATATTTAATGTTGCTATTCGCTTATTTTTTTTTATTCTCACTCATTATTTTCTCATAGATCGAAATCTGGAGTTTTAGATGAACTACCGCTAACAATCGATATAGTTAAGATGTTGCACTATTAAATCGAAAGTAAGTTTATCAACAATCATTGCCACATATATTTATAGTGAACTACAATAATAAATTATATGTTCATAATCCTCTATATAGTTCACTATCATTGTGTATTTTAAACTTGTTGTAACTCCTATATAGTTCACTATCACTATGTATGGTAAACTTCTTGTATCCCCTATATAGTTGACTATCACTATGTACATAACCATTGCCATATATACTTATAGTTAATTATTATAATAAACTATATGTACATAATCTCCTATTTAGTTCACTATAACTATGAACAAAATAGCTTACATGAATAGTTGACTACATATATGCATTTTTATTTTTTTATTGGGTTGTCAAAATAAGGAAGAATATATTTGTGTCCACCGTGAAAAAATATTCCATAAAAAAAATGTTTTTTTAGGTGAGATTTTAGAGATTTTTTTTTAATGATTTATTACTTTCCTTAATAACTTGCGTAAGGGCAATTTTGTCCTAATTTATTACCTCTGCTAATTACCTAAATTCCATTATGCATATGTTAATTTCCTAATTATCTATCACAAAAGTAATATTCACCTAATTAACCCTAGTGTAAATTAGTTTAACTATTCTTATATTGAAAATATGATTTTACAAAGATTAATGTTTAGGGTACAAGATTAAGGCTTTCAAACCCAGAAAAGGGGTTTGGCCCCTAACAAATCCTAAACCCTGAAATCAAATAAGTTACATTAAAAATTTATACTTTTAAATCAACTAAAATTACATTAAAATTTATCGTATGATAATTATAATATGTAATATAATAAAGGGTTAATTAGGTAAATATAACTTTGGAGAGAAGAATTAGGTAAGTAACATGTCCAAAATTATATTTAGGTAACTAGCAGAGGAAAGTAAAAGTAGGACAAAATTTCCCTTACAACTGTAATTGAGTAAATATAATAAAAAAACTCAAAACATCTATAAAAATCTTCTCTTGATCTCTAATATGAAAAAAATTGCTCCTACGGTTTATCTCTACAAAAAATAGATTCATGCAAGTAAAATATGGGTTAGAAAATGACAAAAAAAACAAAGATTATGTAACAATTAACTAGTTAATAATATAATAAACTATTGAAACAACCACGCTTTTAATAAAAAATAATTTACCCGAATTAATAATCCCATAATTATTAATTCTCAATGGTTAATTCAACAACAACAATAACCAGCGGAAAATCATACAATTAAATTCAACCAATAATTCCAATAAAAACTCTCACGAGTAACAATTCTCCAGAATTCCATAAAAATCAACCAAGTACTTCTAGCAACCTAAACATCAGGTTCTACTAGAAATAAATATAAAACACATAAAAATATTCCTAATCATCATCTCCCTACGCCATGATTCCGCGATCACACATTCTTTTTACCAGTAACACATGGAACAAAGAGTTGCGTAAGTATTATCATAAATACTTAGTGAGGCGGTCATCCCGTCTATCGGTTAAATAATAAGGACAATGAATGCCAAATAATACACAATCAATCAGTAATTCACAACGTCCAAATTACCAACAAGAGAACATTAACCAAAATCTGCAACTCAACAATCAATGTCGATCGATACTCACCACGGTGTCGATCGACACAACAAAATCAACCACAGAAAATACGACATGGTGTCGATCGAAACTACTACTAAGTGTCGATCGACACTCCATCTCAAAACACAAATCATCACGAGAAAACAAGGGGTGTCGATCGACACTTCCTCTAAGTGTCGATCGACACTCATCGCAGAAATCTAAATCGAGCCAAATCCTCACGTGGCTCGACTCCGTTTCATCGAGCGATCAATTCTCACAATACGCAATACGATAATCATGTAACAACAGACAATAATTCATGGAACTATGCAATCACAACATCAATTCCATCCAAAAACAATCACACAAACCCTAAGATTCGACTATCCATAACCGCGATCGCGCACTCACCTTAGCCTTAGAGATTAGGAGATTAATCAACAACATAACCATCACGAATCACAGCCTCAACAAGACCAAAAGCTACCGGTTATCCTTCTCTATCACCTAAGACTTACCAACAAGGTTTCCCCTAAACCAAATTAGATTTTTTTGAAAAACAGAACCGACACACTGACTTCGAATCAACGCTGAGGACAGACCTTACCTCATAATAACAATCAGAAATGATATTCGGAAACTAGACAGAAATATCTTTCCAACGGCATATAGATCTTTGCCTAATATATTTGAGCTCCGAAAAAACGCCCTCGAAGTTGTCTGATCACATACCCGATTCTGCACAGACCTCTCTCACAAAAACAAAGATATCTCTTAGAATACACATCTGATTGACAAACCGATTTGCCTCACGGCTAGCTAAGAGAAAGAAGAACTTACCCATAAAATTTCACAATGATCATAACTGGTTTAATCATCTGATCCTCTTCTCCAACACAAGGCAACAGAACTGCCTTAATTTCCCAATTCACCAACACACAAGAACACAAGCATCACCTTTTTCTCTCTCACTCGCCAAAACTCTCTCAAATCACCAAAACGCAGAGAAAGAGAGGCTACTTGCTTCTTATAGCATGAGTCTAGGGTTTCATAACCCAAACCGCGCCGATTAGAATCGAACCTAATTCAACCAAAAACTACTGGTGTCGATCGACACACACATGGTGTCTATCGAGACCCATACCAAAAATCTAAATTTTAGTTTTGGGATATTACAACTATTTTCAAATTACTATCTTATAACATAGTTAACTACATCATATTTGTAACTATCTAAAAACATAGTTAACTATTTTCATCGAATTACCGATTCAGTTGATTTTATAACATAGTTAACTACATCAAACTATTTTGAACTATCTACAAACATAATTAATTATTTTCAGAGCATTGTTGACTTTTTTAACAATTTAAAAACATAGTTAACTATTTTCAGAGCATAGTCAACTATTTTCGAACTATTTAAAAACATAGTTAACTATTTCAACTTTTTTAAACTATTTAAAAACATAGTTAACTATTTTCGTATAAATACTTACACTGTTGATTTCATCACATAGTTTTTTTTTTGTCAACCAAACATTAATCAGAAAAAGCCTCTAGGACCGGTTGCCCAGCTTGGAGGATAATTGTTTACAAATAAAAATTCTAGCGCATAAGAATGAGCAGAACAGGCTAAACATCCACCTATATATTATCTGAACGTGAAATCTTTGATACGGTAAAAGTGGGTAGGTGTGCCGTCAAACGCTGAAAAGTGGCAGAAAGAAGGGAGAAAGCAGACCACTCGTCTGGGTTTCTTATGATCTCAATCAGGTCCGAGCAATCCGTCTCGAACAGCTGACACTCCATTCCTCGCTCCTTCAAACAAGATATGTCTCAAATGAGCGCTTCCATCTCGGAATGTAATGGCAATCTTCGTTGACTCACACCTCGCGATCCTAATAACACATAATGATCTCCCTGAAAGCATATCCACCCCATTCCAGAGGTTGGGTCCGCATTCTTCCAAGAACCGTCTACTTTACACCTTAGTTGAGTAGGCGAATTAACGACAGTTGGAATTTCGACCGCCATGTCTGGTACCAGTATATTCGTAGATTGAGCATTCGTCCAAGCCCAATACTCCTTATCTACCAGGTTAATTATATCCACTGATTCTGGTTCCACTCCCTGAAAACATTTTTTATTTCGTGTTTTCCAAATATACCATCATACCCCTGGGAACATTTTCCGGTCTCCTTTAATGATATTCCTCTCCTTGAGCCTCCAAAAAGGTGATCCATATTCGCATAAATCGACGACCTATGTAGATTGATTCTTTCCTGAGGGGATAAGAACAAAGCCCAAATTCGTTTGGCGATATATGGCACTCAAAGAAGGCATGGTTAACCGTTTCCTCCTCTTGTCCGCATCGCATACATATTGTGGGACAATTTATGCCACGATGATTTATCTTGTTCCGAACAGCTATGGAACCTGACAGAGTTTTCTAGAGAAAGTGCTTAATTTTCGTTGGACATTTGATATGCCATACATGAGCTTGAAGACTTGTAAGGCTCGGCTCACTAACCAAATTTGGTTCCATCTCCCTTTCTAGCTTATTTGCTAACCAATATCCCGATTTCACCGTATATCTTCCCGATTTTGTAAAATGCCAAATGTAATTATCCTTCATGAAGGAATACCCCAAGTCGAGGCCTCGAACTAGTTGGATGTCTTTCAGATCCATAAATACCTTTAATATAGGCATATGCCATTCCTTCGTACGACTATTGTACAAATGATTAACCTGTAGATTTGGGTGAAGAATACACCCTTGTCCCCTTCTGGCTTAGGATAATAATCTGGAATCCATGGATCCCTCCAAACTGAAACCGTATGACCGGAACCTAGACTAGGCCGATTTCCTTTGTATAGGAGCTCCCTGGCTGATAACATTCTCGTCCACCCATATGAGGGTGAATTAGGTTTGTTTGCTAGCAGAGGATATATCCTTTAAATACCCTCGCCACTAGAGAATTGGGATACTGATATAATCACCACAATTGCTTGGCCAAATGGGCTGTATTAAAATTCGTCAAAGTTCGGAAGCCCAAACCACCCTCCGCTTTTGAGAGACACAATTTGTTCCATGACTGCCAACGTAGTCCTCGCGTATGATATGGTCAAATTTGCTTTTGAACTACTCTCTCAAATTAAGAGATCACTGTACTTAGGGTTATCGAATCCACAGGGAATCAGATTACACAATAGATTTAAAACGTTCAGATTAAGCTAAGCAGTAATATTGTAAGGTAAATTGCAGAAACAGTAAACATGATGATTGTAAGACTTTAAATTCAATAATAAGACAAACGCTAAGTCTTAGGGAATTCGCATGAATAAATCCAAATTGATGAATAAATTTACTAATGGGATTGATGAAGTGCACTTCTAGAACTCAAAACATTGTTGTAAAGTAAATCAACTGTCGTTGCAAATAATATCTATGTTTAAACCCTAGAAGACCAAGTGTCATTGCAAATCAGATTAATTTAAACAAGCAATAAAATCAGATTTGATTGCTCACAAAGATCTAAAGCCAACTGTCGTTGCGAATCAGATCTTTGCTCACCTATGATTCAATTCAGGTAATTCAATAATGTTGTCACATCTACTAAACAACCTAGGATATCTAATTTAGGCCTAAATAAAAATTCAAAGCAATCAAGGTGAAGAATATATAAATATGATGGAAAATCCCAAAAGTAAATAAATTCAACAACTCTTCATTATCCTTTGAAAACTCCCTAAAACCTAACTCGGGAATTACTCAGAGATAGACATGAATAATAATTCCTTAGTATAAAATATCTAATAGAAAATAAAGCATAGCCTAAACAATGGGTGAAAATAAGTACTTATAGGCTACAAAACCGTCATGGGCCCAATTGCAAACATTTGGACTTTCTGGTGCAAAAAGAAAATCTTCCGAAAACTTGATTTTTGGGCTTGGTCGAAAGTCATGTCGATCGACACTGATTCTGTATCGATCGACGCTTGTCAATCCTTGGTGTTGATCGACACCAAATCCCTGTCGCTCGACACTACTTCCAAATCTTTATTCCGAACTTGCCACTTTGACCGCTCATTCCGTTATGCTCCAGTAAATACCAACTGAGTCCAAATCGTCCTTGTACCTAATTAAAACACCAAAGACTCTAAATAAACACACTTATATCATGGCTAAAACCATAAAAACCATGATATATCAGCGTACCTCCCCCGAGCTCCACCAAAATTTGGCAATATCACTGGTCAATTTGTTTATTAGTAGCTCTGGTAACCGAAAACATGACATAATGTACGTTGGAAGAGCTAATGCCACTGATTTAATCATGACCTCTTTCCCTCCTTTAGACAAAAATTTAGCGGCCCATCCATTTACCCGGTCATTGAGCCTCTCGTTTACATAATTAAAGATTTTTGTCTTTGATCCACCTAGACTCTCTGGTAATCCCAGATACGAGCTCATTCCGCCTTTATCTTGTCCTTGACCTCATTTATACATTATGGCCGAACATAACCGATGATTTATAAAATTTATTTCTTGACCCGACGCCATTCCATATATCTTTAATACTTCTAGAACTTCCTTACATTCTGCCTCTTCTGCCTTACAGAAAAACAAACTATCATTTGCAAAGAGTAGATGCGAGATCGATGGGCTGTTTCGGGCTATCTTAATCCCCGTCAAGAGACCTTCACGTTCCTTTCTCTGGATGTTGGCGATCAAAACTTCTGTACAAAGGATAAATAGGTATGGAGATAAAGGATCTCCTTGCCTTAGTCCCCTCTTTGGCACTATCCGTCCACGTGGTTGTCCATTAATTAGAACCTGATACAAGACAGATCTGACACAAAACATTAGCCTAGATATCTAGATTGGTCCGAACCCTAATCTAACTAACACCGCTTCTAAGAAATCTCATTCAATCCTGTCATAATCTTTGCTCATATCTGTTTTCATTGCCTTATATTCCGTCCGACAAGAGGTATTTGTCCGGAGTCCATGAAATATTTCCTGGACAATTAGAATATTATCAGTGTTTAACCTCCTAGAAACAAACGCCGACTGTGTCTCCGATATTACCTTTGGTAATAATCTCTTTAAACGCAAACACATAATTTTTGAGATAATCTTATAGCCTACATTACACAGACTAATGGGTCTGAATTCACTTATCCTCATAGGTTTATCAATCTTTGGGATAAGACAAATATTTGTCTTGTTCAGACGAGTATCAAAACCACCTGTCCTAAAAAAATCTTGGATATAACTCGTTAACTCCCCTTTTCAGGATGGCCAAAAGCGTTGATAGAAAAGGGCCGTCATCCCATTCGGTCTAGGGGCCTTTTCCGGGGGGATGGCGAAAATTGCCTTCCTCACCTCCTCCTCCTGAATATCCTTTTCCAAAGCATTATTCATATTTCCACTTATCACCGACTGAACATCTTGAAGAGCCTCCGTAAATTCATCCGGATGCGTAAATGAAAATAAGTTTTCAAAATACTCGGAGGTGGTAGATTCTAAGTCTTGGGGAGTTTCCACCCAAGTACCTGACTCATTAAAGAGACCAATGATCCTATTCCTGGCCCTTCGTTGTTTTGTTGCCCCATGAAAATATTTTGTATTTTGGCCCCGCATTTATACCAAAGATTTCTACTAGTTTGTCTCCAATATTCCTCTTCCTCTTTATAAGCCTCTTGCAACTTCCGACTAATATCTCTTATCTCATTCTGTGAAATTGTATCATCATTATTTGCTTCTTCCAATGCCACCTTAAGAGATTGAATTGTAACTTGAGTGGGCACAACATTATTCTTTCTCCACCTGGAAATCGAGTTCCGACAGTTGGCAATTTTGTCCACCCATCCGA
This sequence comes from Draba incana, assembly GCA_963576765.1. NCBI lineage: Eukaryota > Viridiplantae > Streptophyta > Magnoliopsida > Brassicales > Brassicaceae > Draba > Draba incana. The sequence goes on along the minus strand of OY755212.1, from coordinate 19,588,583 downwards.
GAGTTCTAAAATTTCTGGTTCTATTCCAGCCCGATTCTACACATTCTTGTAACCCTTCTCTTCCTATCCATCTTTTGTCAAACCTAAATTGCCTTTTATAGGAGTCCTGATATGTATTAAAATTTCCGACTATCGGTCTATGGTCCGAACCAATCATCGGTAGATACTAAACATTTGAATTAATATAAATTAAGTGTCATTCTTCATTTTCCATAGCCTGATCGAGCTTACAACGGATTTTATTGTTTTCTTTCCATGATGATTGTTCCCCTATACACTGAAACTCCTAAATTCCACATTGATGGATCATACTATTGAAATCTAAAAATGATTTTGCGGCCCTCAAGCGGCCTCCTTGTTTTTCATGATTCCCTGTTAATTTATTAAAATCTCAAATCATTAGCCATGGTTCTGACCGGGTCAAACCAATCTGGTTTAACCAATGTTTTCAGGCCCGGACTAGACCGCCCGGTCCGCCCGGTTGAACCGTGACCCGATAATATTACGGTTTGGATTTGATAGTAAAACCGGCTACTTAAAATCCAGTAGAAATCCAGAAAAATTCACTATTAACCCGTGAACCGGTTTGTCGAACCGCCGGTTTGGGTTTTGAAGCAATCCTAAAACTTGAATTAGAAGGTGTGTTTTGACTAGTTGATATAGGGTTTTTTAGTTTTGAACTACTTTTAATTTTAGAATTTTTTTATTTTTGGTTTTAAAATCAAAGATGAAAGAAGTTATAAATTTTTTGGTATTTTATAAGGATATTTTGATGAATAACCAAAAAAATGAAAACTTATAACTAGCAAAAACCCTAAAATTAATGGTTTTCATTTGGCCACATATATCATTTTTGGCTAGTTTACTAGATATAATTTTTTTTCTGTGCTATATAGTAAATTAACCCTATTTGTTAGTGAAGGTATAGTTTTTTTTTTATACTTACAAAACAAAGATATATATATATATATAGAAAATTTTAATAACATATTGACCCGCGGTCGATCCACGATTGGACCAGTGACCCGGTGATCCGATAGATAGTCCGGTTCGATGTCTGGGTCGAGTTTAAAAACATTGGGTTTAACTTTTCCCAAACAATATTTTGGTATATGACTACCGGATCACCGTAAACAAACGTAACAAAAACATATTGACCTTCAAAAGTTGCATTCATATCAATAATCCTATTATCCGAATAAAGAAATGAGGTCTTATTTCTTCATTATAAAGCCATGCAAAACCACCACTCACACCACACGGTTCCACCGAAAACATCTTATTATAACCAAATTGAATTTAAAAATGTTCCATAAAATAAAAACAATGCTTTGTTTCAGATAAAAATATAATATCGGGCCTAAACTTTTTCCATAAATCACTTAACGTATCAGTTGTCAAACGATTTCCTAATCCTTGACAGTTCCAACTTAGGATCCTCACGTCTTAGCCGGTGGTTCGGGAGAGCCCCCTTCCCTATCAGAATGTTGTGCCCTTGTTGTCCCATCAATGCCTTCTTCTTCCTAATACCATTTGTATCCCGTTTGATCCTCGGTCCCGAGATAACCTAATTTGACACATTCGATTTAGCACCATTGTTCTTCCTATGTGATACTAGTAACATTATATTCCTTTTCCTACTACTAGTTCCTCGGATCACCTAAACATTCTTATGTTCAATTCTTTTTCCTTAAGATGAAGTCACAGAGCAACCATCTAAACTCTTACGTATAGATTCAATTTCATTAGCCAAAGATACAGATAATAAATTTATACCTTCCTCCTCATTATACAGACAAATGTTCAATATATGAAAATGTTGTTTTAATAGTTACATATTTAAACAAACAACAAAAATAACATACATAGTAAACTATAATCAGGGACATAGTTATCTATGAATCTATTATATTGATTTTTATTCGAACATAGTCAAGCGTCCACTTAATTTGACTAAAAGATGGATGACAATGGAGAGATGGATGAGAGTGGAGAGTTTAGAGAAGAAACATCATTTTAATCTACGATTGGAGATTTAGATCTATAACAACGAGTTAAGGTTATATAATTAATGTTATAGGTTAGGGTAAAATATTTGTTTGCTTTTTATTTTATTTGTTGCTTATTTTTGTATGGTAAAAATTATATAATGTATAAGGGCATTTTTGAATTTTAACTTGATTATGTGTTACTCACCTAATTATGATTGAATGAGTGTTAGCACATGTTTATCCATAGTTGTTAAGTAGAGGTGCTTGGTAATTTTTTTAATTATAAAATGTGGTAAAGTAAAATTTAGAACCCCAATTATGTTGTTTTTGGTCGATTATTGGTAGTTGGTAAGGAGAGGTTCTTAAAAAAAACTTAATTTTTTTTTAAAAGTAAAGTTTATAAAAATTGATAAGAGATTACATTTAATAAAATATATATTGAAAAAAATTTGAAACATACATGAAACAAAAACATTTAAAACATAGTCTTCGAAATCATATATGGAACAGAACGTTAAAGGAACGGTCAGTTGTTGTCTTGATCATGTCAAAATTTTTGCCATATATACTCCCTAGGGATTTTAGGAAATCCTCCAGGTATAAGTAGGTCCCCTTTGATCCTTTTATTTTTACCAAGTGATTTTGCCAAAGTAAAAGGTAATTTTTTTTTTGTCTCGTTGTGGATTTTTTTTGATTTTTTTAATTATGTATTTTTTTTCTCTGAAAAAACTTTTTTCCTTCTTCTTCGATAATTATATCGCCGTCTATCGCTCCGGTCATCTTCTCCGGCGACCTCGCAATCGCCGTTGCTACCTCAGTCGTTGTGCGCAGCCGATTAATTGAGGATCCATTAACGATCTGCTTCATCGCCGCTTGGATCCGTCGTCGATCTTCGCGATTCCTGGCCGCCGTCGAGATTGTGATACCCCGGTTTCAGGCCATATTTGATATATGCGGTATATGCGGAGAGGTTTTAAAAATTTGATTTGGCTACCTATTTCACCAAAGTGCACTTATCTTTTCGGTCACATGTCTTGAGAGAACTCCAAAGCTGGAGTAGTTTTAGGATGGGTGACCTATTGGGAAGTTATTTCTAGTACCGTGTGAATGAGGTCAAAACACGGGAAAAGATCGCATGGTGATTTGCAGGGTCAATAAACATGACTTCCGAGCCTCCCGGACAAATGCACCGACCTTCAGAGAGTGTCGGCCAACGGGCCGAGAGTGGACGTAGAGCCCATGGATAGGGCGGTCGGGGCATTATAAGTGGTATAAGAGCAAACCCTAACATAAGTGAAGAGTCAGCTGTCAGGGTAATGATCTTGGTATCCGCAATGAGGATGTTGGGATCTGATAGTGGGGTTGATTGTGACACCCCAGTTTTAGGGCATATATGGTATATGCGGTTTATGCGAAGAGGCTTAAAAGAATTGATTTGTCTACCTATAAAAAAGTTCACTTATCTTTTCGGTCACAAGTCTTGAGAGAACTCCAGAGTTAAGCGTGCTTGAGCTGGGTAGTTTCAAGATGGGTAACCAACTGGGAAGTCATTTCCAGTACCGTGTGAGTGAGGTCAAAACACGGGAAAATATCTCGTGGTGATTTGCATGGTTAGTAAACAAGACTATAGAGCCTCTCGGACTAACCCACTGACCATTAGGGAGTGTGGGCCCACAGACCGAGAGTGGACGTGGAACCTATGGATATGGCGGTTGGGGCGTTACAAGTGGTATCAGAGCGAACTCTGCCAACTGTGTGCTGTCGGGGTAACGATCTTGTTATGCCCAACGAGGACGTTGCGATCTGTTAGTGGGGGTGATTGTGACACTCCAGTTTCATGGCATATATGGTATATGCGGTATATGCGGAGAGGCTTAAAAGAATTGATTTGACTACCTATATCACCAAAATGCACTTATCTTTTCGGTCCTAGATCTTGAGAGAACTTCAGAGTTAAGTGTGCTTGAGCTGGAGTAGTTTCAGGATGGGTGACCTACTGGGAAGTGATTTTCAGGATCGTGTGAGTGAGGTCAAAACACAAGAAAAGATCGCGTGGTGATTTGCAGGGGTCAGTAAATATGACTTCCGAGCCTCCCGGACTAACGCACCGACCGTCTGACATGGGTCCATGGGCCGAGAGTGGACGTGGGGCCCATTGGGCGATGAGGATTTCTCTCGAGGGGATGAAGATTTCCCTTACGACGGCGGTCGGGACGTTACAAGTGGTATCAGAGCAAATCCTGACATCTGTGAAGAGTCAGCTGTCGGGGGTAACGATCTTGGTAACGATCTTGGTATCCGCAAGTGGTATCAGAGAGTTAAGCGTGCTTGAGCTGGAGTAGTTTCAGGATGGGTGACCTACTAGGAAGTCATTTCCAGTACCGTGTGAGTGAGGTCAAAACACGGAAAAAGATCTCGTGGTGATTTATAGGGTTAGTAAACAAGACTATAGAGCCTCCCGGACTAACGCACCGGCCGTCGGGGAGTGTGGGCCCACGGGCCGAGAGTGGATGTGGAGCCCATGGATATGGCGGTCGGGCGTTATAGAGATGATGCCACGTTGCATTAAACATTAGGTGTTATAACTCCTAAAATTAGCACCGGTTGTAAGATTTTAAGAATCCAAATCATTATTATAATTATTTAACCCCACTAGAACCCTTCTAAATCCTACCTATAATCATGCTAATTATGGTTACAAAGCCTAATATATAAGCTAATTTCTCTATAATAAATCAGATTTTAATGCGAAAAGATAACCATGCATTTATGACTATTTTTAGTCTTTTTTCTCATAAAATTTTAATGAAATATGCTCAAAATGCCAAAATATTTTTCTTTAAAATAAAACAATCTCCCTAAATATTTTATGTTATTGTTGTAAAAAAAATGCAAGGTATTTTTGAATTAGTTACTCGTTTGGGTAAAAAAAACGTTTCCAGATATATTTTTGTGTACTAGTGTTGTACCATGTCATTAGTCGCATTCAAGTCAGATAGATCAGAGATAGTATACGCATAGTGAGTTATAGATGTCTAAAGTAAAAACATATGCAATAAAATAACTGCCAAACTTATAATTAGACTACATTTTCAACACTTTCGCTAATTGGTTTATTGCTGTATTCTCAGAGAAATCCGTAAACATGAATAGTTTAGAAGTAAAACACGTTATTAACTCAGAAATCTAAAGATAATTTGCTCCTATACATTTTCTACATAAATAAAATGGATACATTACTAGTATCATTGGCACAAAGGGTCGAAACCATTCATTAATGAAAATTGTCTGTTTGCATCTCTTGTCTGAAACAATACAGAGAAAAATCTAGATAGACCAATTTTTTTACGATTGTCACATTTGTTATTTATAACCTTTTTATATATACTAAAAAAAGAGGAGAAAAAGTATACTCTGTGAAAAAAAAAATGTTTTATTACAAAATTTGTTTCTTGGTAGAAATTCGTTTTGATCATAAACGTTTTGAAGTGACAAAAACAACATGTTTTCTACAATGCTCATAAAATAAGAGTTTCATCAGTCCATTATTAACTTTAGTACCAAAATTATGTATGCAAAGAAAACAAGAAAAATATAATAAAAAGAGGTGGTTAAGTGATAAACAGAGCTTTTGCAAAACTTTAAGTCAATTCTGACAACTGACGACTGTGAACTGACAAGTGACTAATTGTGTCAGCTCTTTCTCTGTCGGGACCACACACACACAGGCTCTCTTCGCTCTGTGTGTTTCTATTACGGAGGACGTCCTCTCTCCGTTTCTCTGTACGGCGCCGTTTCGATTCTCTATGTGTCCCAGTTTTGATACCTCAACTCACATGTTCATTCTCCTCACAGCCGTACGATCTTGTGTCTTTGTACCACATCCTACGGTCACTTTTAATCCTTTCTTTACACGATCCACCACATTGCGGGTCCTCCACGGATCACTGTTCATAAATGTCCATGTATTTGGGTTTAAGTACCTTTCAATTTCATGTATTTTACTTACATGCGTCATTACCCTCTCTTTTCTCCTTCTTATGATGTCATTATGATTACTTACATTTGCTTTCTCTAGTGCTAGTGGACATGGACATTTTCATTTGACATATTGAACCTTACATATGTTCAATTTATTAATTATTTCTGCACTATGACTATGGAACCGATTTTTTTTTTCTTAATCTATATATGTGTATGTATCATTTCGGTATACAAGGGTTGATTAAACGGCAATATATATGCCATATTTATATTGGCTTAAAATAGATAGATTGTATCATTGGTTAGAAAGAGACATGACAATGGGAGGAGGAGTTCTCTTAATCTAAGATACGTAGAAATACAGGTAAACATTATTTTCTGTTGATTGAGAGATTACAAAGATGGAGATCACGTGAACTACGTAATCAAGGACATTATATTATCTTAATATTTTAGAGTATATTATTTAAGCAACTTGTTTTTTTCGTGTTTGGACGTTACAATCAACAATATCTTGGGTCCGATTAAAAAACATATGATAAAAGAAATATTATAGATAAAAAAGGTAAAAAATAATAAAATATTTGGAAACGATAAAAATATAAATAAGAGATTATTATTGTATAAGAATAGACGATGGTATTGCTTTCAACAAACATATCGGTATAAACATGGGAAATTAGCATATATAATATTTATTGCACTAATAATTAATGATCTAACATGACCTAAATTATAATTAGGTAAATAACTTGAATAATGATCATTTTAACCTTATTCAGTTACATGATAAATAGTCCACTATATTTTGATCTCATAGCTGACTATTCGCAAATATTTCACTATTCGTAGATAAATATTAAAGAAAAATATGGATAACTGACTATGCATTCATAAGTAGTCGACTATAATCATAGTGAATTAATCTTAAAATGAACTATATAACTAGAATATCAAACACTCTTTTACATAGGCAATGTTTTACATAGTCAACTATGTTTTGATATGATAGTTGGCTATTCGCACATAAATATTAAAAAAAAAACTAAATAGTTGACTATGCATGAATAAATAGTTAACTATAATCATAATAAATTAGTCATAGAGTGAACTATATTACAACTAAGAATAGCAAATACTCATTTACATAACCAATGTTTTATATAGTCAACTATTATAATGTGAACCGATAGCCAACTATATATAATTAATCAGATCAGTAAGGGTATTTTGGTCAATTTGTTTTAAGTGGATGTTACTTACCTAAATTCTATTTACAGCATGTTATATACCTAATTAAAGCCTCCCAAACTATTATACACCTAATTAACCCTATAAACATATGATGTTTTTTGTTGTACCATTGTCAATATACCCGTTTTTTTTGCTAGTTTTTGTTTTCTCCTTGCACTAGTGACTAATTGTTTTCTTTAATAAATATTGATGATCCGATTTTTTACCATCCGACTAATTTTATAGAATGAATATAATCATCGTGTCATCTATTCATTAGGTTTTGCTAATAGACCTAAAACATATCACCATCTCGACTGGCCAAATGAAGACGAAAATGTTATATTACACTATTTAGACAAGTCAATGGTTGTTAGAAAAATGGCAGAATGTTAAACTTATCTAACTTACTAACAACAAAGTAATCTATAGAGCTTTACTATTTTGTAAATGAGTTTTAGCGGACAAAATACACTTGATAAACTGATTTGATATTGACCATATCTATATAATATTTTAAGACAAAACCAAAGTTATGGAGGATGCCTTGTGTCTTTTAATTTACAATCTTATAATTTTCTTAATTTTGACATTTAGCCCTTAATTTTGTGGTTTCTGAATTGATTATATAAAATAAAAGTTTGATGATAATATTAATTTAAAATAAACAATTAACATCAAATTATTTCCATAAATGAAATAGATACATTTCCACATCTTTGTTGAGATTATTGTTTATGTGTAATGATTTATTAAGAATACTTAGTCTTCTAATCTATATAATTATTTACTATAAGCACCAAATTTAGGTAATATCTTATTTTCTAAGGTAGAAATTATTGTATATTTTATTATGTTGATTTTTAAAAAATCACAGCAAAATACGATTCAAAGTTCTAAAAAAAACATAAAGATACATCCAACATCTTTGTTGAGATGATTCATATGTCTTGGTAAAATCAATAATTTTTTTACAAATATGTTTCATGCAAGAAAAAAGACGAACAAACATATTTTTGGGAAATCGTAGTGAATATTGATAAAAATATATTGGTTAGGGATTTGTGCCAAAAGAGATGTCTTCTATATGTTGTAATTTTATGAACGGTCTATTTTGTTTTTATATGACATTGTATATGTTCAATCATTTGCTACAAAGTCATCTAACCTAGATAATAATTATTTAATTTTACTAGAAACATCAAATTTATTCAATAATAAATCACAATTAGTCAATAAGCTAGAAATTATTACATATTTTACCATGTTAATTTTTAAACTCACCCAATGTGTGAACAATCCCTAATATATAATATAGATTGCAGTCTCTAATTATTATTATTAAACTCTCAAAGTCTTTCAACAAACATCTGTCAATACAGTGATTAATCATACATTGCGTTGACAAAACTAACTAAATTACTATATATGAAAATCTCCATGCTTAATACCATATTGCTTGTTTGTTGATGATTGATATATGTGAGATTCCGAATTGTTCAACCTTAGACATATAAATGATATTAGAACTCCATTGACATTTAATTCGTTAACTAGTAGTCTAGTACTAGACAATGAAATAGATAAAAGTAAAGTCTTTAGTGGTTGGCTTTTCCGTTGATAGTAGAAAGGGAAATGTATTAGTTCTAGTCTTGAAATAAGTTGAAAACCCTCTAACCCAACTACGGATCGAAGAGTTTTTAAAACACAAGCGGCACTACAAGAAAACAGAATTTTTGCTACTCAGTTTTGCGACTAAATAATTGGTCGCTAAATTTAGCGACCAATTAGCGACCAATTCGCGACTAAATTGCGACTAATAATAATTAGTCTCAAATCAGTCGCAAAATTGCGACTATCACTATTTGTCGCAATTTAGTCGCAAATTTAGCAACCAACTAGCGACTAAATCGAGTTTTAGTCGCAAAAAACTGGTACAAAGACACGTGTTTTACTATTTGGGTTAAATGTATCGAATTTTTGCGACTACAAACGTTTGTCGCAATTTAGTCGCAAAATTAGCTACCAATTAGCGACCAAATTTGGTAGATTGCTAAATAATCGCGTTTTAGTCGCAAAAACTGGTACAATGTCACGTGTTTCATCAAGATGGTACAATAAATATGAACCAGAAGACGAACCCTAAACCCTAACCCTAAACCTTATACCATATACCCTAAACCCTATACCCTATATCCTAAACCTTATACCCTAAACCCTACAAAGTCACGTGTTATAGTAGATGATTTGATGAAACCATCACGTGTTTCGTCTTCTGAGGATGACGATGAATATGATGAAAAACCTTAATAAAGTGCGTAAATTACTATGTTAATTACCTAAATCCTTAAATCTCTCGTTATTTATCTAAAAACTATGTAATAATTATTGGCTTAACCCGCCAAATATTCCCTTGTTAATTTGGACCTAATCCCCAAAAAGTCTATACTTTGACATTTTTTTAGGTAGGAAACAACCCATACCTAATTTTTTATTTTCCTCTCACCAAATTTAGTAAAATATCATAATTTGGCCTAAAACCAAATAATAATTTGAGATACAATAGAAATTAAGTTTTACATTATCTATACACGCTTATCACATAATTGTCTATAAAAGTTTAAAATGATACAAATGTTTATACATACCACGTTTAACTTATTTTTATTGAATCCCAAATCCAAAATAACCATAAACTATAATTACTTATACATTACTTCTACTATATCTCATTAGAAAAAGAAATTCTATACCCTAATACCTAATCCCCAAAAAAAATCTATACCCTAATACCTAATCCCCAAAAAAATCTATACCCTAATACTTAATACCCTCCCAATTTGGATTTAAAAACATTTGGGTTTTCACAAAAAATTGGGCCGCCGAAATTTCCCCCTTCTATTAACTTAACCAAAAATTTCAGATCCCCTTTTCATTTCCCTCAAAACCCAGTCTTTCCTCTCCCTCTCTCGTATCGCCGATTCTCTGATTTCTCTTCAATCTCACCTTTAATCTTCATCCAAACCTCTAAACTCTTCAATCTCACCTTTAATCTTCATCCATACCTCTAAATTTTCGTGAATCTCGGCAAAATTTTGGTTGACGCCAAAACTCCCAATTTTTCTCTAAGTCTCAGATATATATTTTACCCCAAAATTCCCAATTCTCTCTAAGAAAAAACCCTAGATCTATCTTCTTATTCCTCGATTCTCTGTCTCTGCAAATCAAAACCCTAACTTTGATTCTCAGAAATGGCAAAGAGACCAGGACGAGGTCGAGGACGAGGACGAGGTGGTTTTGTCGCCTCTCAACGAATACCCACCGGAACCACACCGATCCACCCATCTTCTTCGAGACTAGTAGGCGGCTCCACTCCTTCTTCTCCGGCGAGACACGCAGCTCCCACCTCAGTACATAATCACTCCCACGCCGAACCCCTCTCCGCCACCGCTTGTTCAAGCTCATCTTAATGTCCGCGACTACCCACCGCCTTTTCCAGACCATCTCATCGCGTCAACCACAGATCTCTTCTTGTGCATTTCCTAGAGATTCCAGTTTAATACTCTGATTTTATATGACTTGATTTGTATAACTTCAATCTTCTTATCATGTTTGCAGGTCAGATGACTCCACCACCAAGCTCTCCAAACCCTGAACCTCAGATACCTCAACGGCGAAGATCTTCGAATTCCACAGGTCAAATATCCCTCTATAAGTTTCATTGTTTGATTTCTTGCTTAAATTATACATGTAAAAGTTTAGTTTGTTTTGTTCTGTGTTTGAGTGTTTGCTTGATGAGTGTTTCACATTTGATGAGTGAAAATTTTTGGCATAATATTGTCTTACTGTATTATAATCTTACAAATTTTGATGTTAATAAAACTTAAATGAATTATGTATTTCCCAAAATATTAGTTTAGTTCTCTGATTCTCTTTTTATACTTTGTCACATGATTTTTGATTCTCTAGGGAAATGATTTGATAAAATTACTTCTAAAGCTTGAAATCAGAGAATCGGTTGTGAATTTATGGTTCGGAAACTTAATCTGCTTGTTTGCTCTTGTGTGTTTGTTAGTTCCAAAACTTATTCTGCTTGTTGCTTTTCCTGTGTAGGTTTGGTCGTGACGGTTCCAATTTGGTCCGGAAGATTACAAAGATCTTCACACAAAAATTCGATGTTGCGTACTACAGCTGGAGTTGTGTGCCTCCGCACCGAGCAGAGCGATGGTTCCTCGAATTCGCGGTCTTGGTTCTCACAGGAACTTCACTGGGAAAAAGTCTTTTAACCAAATCCACCAAGAAATGGTAATTTACCAATCACTCTTCACATCTGAGGTTTTAACCAACTAGATTATAGGGTTTTTGCTCATCTTTATACCAATCACATACATTATATGCAAATGTTAACATGATCAATAACTTGTTTCGTATGTTGCAGCCTAATATCCTTATCCTTAACATCACTTGTTTTTTTTCCAACTGCTGAAACATAACTTAACTTTGATTAGGCTGTATTCTTAAAGATAGTCAATATTCAACTGTTTACTATTATCTTTTACTCACATTGATACATGATGTTAGATAGCTATATGATGATCCATCGAGAGTGTTCTTTGAATAGTTTCTTGATTCCTGATTTTTTTCGTTGACTGTTTATTTTATTTTCATTACATTTTCAGGAAGCGGAGTTGGGAAGACCCGTTAGTATCGGCGAAGTTTTCTTGAGGACTCACATAAAACCAGATGGGACTTATGTAGATAGGAAGGCAAAGAAGATCGCAGAGACGTATGAGCAGAACGTGAATGGTGGGTAAGTACTTTCTAACTGTTTGTTCTTCTAATTGGTAACTGTTGTAATTTTTTTTCCGTCTCCTAGGCATCAAATGTGGATAAGAGAGGCTACGTTTATGGCATTGGAAACCTCAATGAGACTCCCTTCAGCAAGATGCGCAAGTACGAAGGAGGTAACTCTTCCTTGTCTTATGTCTCAATGCAACAACAATTGCAGGAAACCCAACGCAAGCTTGAAGAACAAGCATCTCATAACAAACGCCTGGAAGATGAGCTAGCCAGACAAAAGGCCAAGGGTGAGGAGTTGACTCTGATGGAGAAGTACTATCGCCAAACTGACAAGGGTTATCTTGCCTACCTAGCTTCCCAAACTGCCCCAACTGATCCTCCAACTGAATCCACAACTCCAACTCAATCCACAACTTCTTAAGTCACTGTAATTTCAAACAACATTTATGTTTTTGGTTTGTAAGTGCTTTGTATTAAGACTTTAGTACAATCTTTATGGTTTTGGTTTGTAACTCAACTATATAGTACTTTTTGTTTTGTATTAACATTTTAGTAGTTTGAATAGTAGTTTCTAGTTATTTTGTACAAACCAAATTTTAAACCAAAACCAAAATCTACAAATAGGGAAAAAAAAGCATGGTTTTGTTTTTTTACTAAATTTATTAGTCGCAATTTTGTCTCATTTCAGTCGCAAAATAATCTATATACTCGTCGCTATAAACGGATTACAGTCGCATTTGGGTCGCTAATTAGTTGCCAATTAGTCGCTAAATTTTGCGACTAAACTGCGACTAAATTTTTAAAAATATTATTAGTAGCAAATTAGTCGCAACATAGTCACTAAATTTTTGCGACTAAATTGCCACTAAAATTTTAGAAATATTATTGGTAGCAAATTAGTCGCAACATAGTCGCTAAATTTTTGCGACTAAATTGCTACTAAATTTTTAGAAATATTATTGGTAGTAAATTAGTCGCAAAATAGCGACTAATTAGCGACTAAAAAAATTAGCGACCAAATATTAGACACTACCATTTTTAGTCGCTAAGTAGTCGCAAAAAGCAAATTCGCGACTACTTTGCAACTAAATAGACAGTCGCGAAAAACCTGTTTTCTTGTAGTGCGGAAAATGATCAGTAGTTTTATTTTATTCTATATGTCCACAAAATTGTTACTATAAGCGGAAGCTGATTGTGATACCCCGGTTTCAGGGCATATGTGGTATGCGGTATGTATAGAGAGACTTAAAAGAATTGATTTAACTACTTATATCTCCAAAGTGCACTTATATTTTCGGTTACAGGTCTTGAGAGAACTCTAGAGTTAAGCGTGCTTGAGCTGGAACCATCTCATGATGGGTGAGTTACTGGGAAGTCAATTCCAGTATTGTGTGAATGAAGACAAAATACGGGGAAAGATCGCGTGGTGATTTGCAGGGCCAGTAATCAAGACTTCCGAGTCTCCCGGAGTAACGCACCGACCGTCGAATATGGTATGCCCACGGGCCTGAGATTTGATGGGGGCCCATGGGAGAGGCGGTCGGGCGTTATAAGTGGTATTAGAGCAAACCCTGACAACTGTGTGAGTCAGATTGTCTTAGGTAACGATCTTGGTATGCGCAACGAGGACGTTGCGATCTGTTAGTGGGGGTGATTGTGACACTCCGGTTTTAGGGCATATGTGGTATATGCGGTATATGCGGAGAGGCTTAAAAGAATTGATTTGACTACCTATATCACCAAAGTGCACTTATCTTTTCGGTCACAGGTCTTGAGAGAACTCTAGAGTTAAGCGTGCTTGAGCTGAAATAATCTCATTATGGGTGACCTACTTTGAAGTCATTTCTAGTATTGTGTGAGTGAAGACAAAACACGGAGAAAGATCGCGTGGTGATTTGCAAAACTTCCGAGCCTCCCGGACTAACGAACCGACCGTCAGACATGGTGGACATACGGGCCTGAGATTGGAAAGGGGCCCATGGGAGAGGCGGTTGGGGCGTTATACTGATCCTAGCTTGATTTACGGTCATTATAATTTTTTTTATAGTGGTCAAGTATTTGCATATAAACTGGCCTCCCATTGAAATTACTAGAGTACTACTAGTATTTTTTTATTGTTAGTTTGATATATTTTATGGATTCAACTGTTTCAACATTCCATGCATCTTTTGTAAAACGTATTAAGGTGGTTCATACAAAAGAAAAATAGCATTTCTCTTACAACCAATTATGGTTTATTTATTATATATAAATACAACATATGATTTAATCTATATAATTTATTTGATATATAGAAGTTTTTAAATGCGTGCTTAGTATGAGACGAATATCAAATAGTTGCGTAATATTGTGGAAAGTCAAAAAAAGCAACACATTTGAAAACAAAAATCAAACTATTATTTTAAAAACAACATTTAAAAGGAAAAAAAGGGTAATCGACAAAATGAAAAAGGTTAGAGTGGGAAGAAAATAAAAGAAAAAAAAACAAAACGAAAGAACAGTAGAATCTCTATTCAACAAAACTACAAAACAATTTTGACCCTTAAAAAATAATTATGCAGTGGTGACAACATCAATCGCATAAAGTCCATCTCTTCGCCTTAACACCACGTATGTATATTTGCGGATACACACAGAGATATACGATATTTGTATAGCTTTACAGGTTAAATTTCCAATAAGCAGCTTTGTATAACAATAATACTAGATAACTTTCCACATAATACGCGGATAAACTCTTTATTAATTTTATAAATATTAAATTAATTAGAAATTCGGAAAGGTAATTGTATTAGAATTTATAAAAGAGTCATTATCAGTCTTTAGCTTATTAATCGAATTTGTAAAAGAGTGATTGTAATTATATATAATTTGTTATTTCTTATTAATTATTGATGATGCGTTGATTATGTTAGTATATTATTATAAATAACTTTATTTACTTTATTAATCAAATAAAAATATAGACAATCAAAAATTCTCACTATTTCTTAGATTCATAGACCCAATTCAATTCAGTGATATAAAATAATTGTATAGCTTTTACAGGTTAAAATTTCCCATAAGCAGCTTTGTATAACAATAACATAGGTTAGGTATAGATCGAACTAAATGATAAATTAAGAATGTAGTGGATCCTTTTTGATCTCCACAACTTAGCATGTGCCCATTATTCCATTTTTAGACACTTATAGTCTTTAAGTAGATAACATAAAATATAACACATCTCAAGATCGTATATATACCTATCTTATTCCCCAACTTTACAAAACATGGTGCAGATGGAACATCACTGTTCACATGATTTTTAATATGGCTTTATGGGAATATATCTCCGTATATATATATACGAACCCGAAAAACCGAACCGAACCCGACCGAAATTACCCGAACCGAATCCGAACCGATTCTTTAAAAATATCCGAACGGATCCTCCATACTTAAAACCGAAAACCCGAAACCGAACCCGAACCGAACTGATAACCGAACGGGTATCCGAAATATAAAAAACATAAACAAACCTAAATATATTTAGAGTTAAAGTAGGGTGTGTTCATATAGTTTATGTAATTTTTATAATTTTTTCTTTATTTTTTTATCAATTTGGATATTGTATATATATTTCGGTAAAAATAACCAATTTATGTTCTTATTTGTAATATTACAATTTTTTTTTGTTATCTTGTTTAGAGTATTTTTGGATAATTCGAATACCAAATAATTAAATTGAACCAAATGAAAAAGAAAGCGAGGTAATTATAAACTTTTGGAGTAGTTTTTAAATATTTTTGACAATTTTTTAGTATTATGGATACTCCGAACCCGACCCGAACCTAACCGAAACCGAACCGAACCCGACCCGAAGTTTTCTAATACCCGAATGGGTATTACATCTCTAAACCGAAATACCCGAAAATCCGAAATACCCGATCCGAATCCGAACAGGTACCCGAATGCCCACCTCACTATATATCTCGAATGGGCTTCAGTTGGGATGATAAGCTAAATTAAGTTAATATGTATTTTCGTTTTGCTTTTGGATCCTTTATATTTAACCCATGCAACCAAAAAAATCTGCAACTACCATAAGAATACTAAAGTGATCAAGCATGCACAAAATTCTAATGATTTGAACTACGATAAACAAGATGAAACCAATGGATTTTGATTCTTTGTTATTGTTATTCCCAATACCCCACAAACAAACTGTTTGAATTAACTAAACCAAAGAAATATTTCGAAATATATGGAATCCTTCCGTTTTCGAGATCAGTTTTAGAAAAACCATAGTTACGAGCTAGTATATATCTTCATAATTCCAACCAATACCAACACGAGAGGACATGAATCATATGAACAGATTACTGTATTAATATAAATTAGATACATTATTAGCAAATGAACGAATAATTAGTTCGGTCGGTTATGCATATGACTAAAAAGATATTGGACGATGACTCGACTTAACACCATTTTTGGTCGCAACGATTCGAACAAAAGTTTTCCAAATCTGGAAAAAGAAGACAGATTTGAAAAAGGTAGAAATAAATTTCTATTATAGTATAAATAAATACTATATAATATAAGGGTTAACAAAGGAATGATCATAAGAGAACGTTAATTATTCGAAGTTGTTAAGTTTACGACGAATTCATTTATATTTAATAGTATACTTTTTCAGTTGAAACTTGACAGATTTGTTAAAGAACTGTACTTTTGAAAAGTACCAGCAATTAACAACCACTACAAGAAAACATGTGGTATTTCGACGGCCAAAATCGTCGGAATTCCGCCAGAAACGGGTCTATTCCGACGGAATTCTGACGGTTTTGGTCCGTCGTTTCTGTCTCGTCAGAAATAAAAATCCGTTGACACTCCGTCGTATTACCGTCGAAGGTTAGATTTCCGACGGATTTCAGACGGCCAGGGAAGCCGACGGATTTCTGACGGTCAAGAAAGCCGACAGAATTCTGACGGCAAGGAAACAGACGGATTTCCGACGGCCAGGAAACTGACGGAATGCCGATGGATTTATAAAACCGACGGGTTTCCGACGGATTTGTAATTTTATTAAAAAAAAATTATTTTTAATAAATATATTAAATTAAATGAATTATAAAAAAAAATTAAATTAAAAATCAAAATTAAATTAAAATTAAATTTAAATTGTTTTAAACCAATTTAAAGGTTTACATAAAAATTAAAAAGTCTTAAAACCCTATTCCGACCAATGACTACGGAAAAACTCGTTCATCTTCGCTTCCATCGCACGATATCGTTCCTCGGCCTCGGCCTTCTCTCTCTGGTGCCGTTCCTCCGCCTCCGCCTTCTCTCTTTCGTACCGGTCCTCCAAAGAGCTAAGGCGCTGGGTTAGTTCGGCGTTTTGTGCTACCAAACTGCTACCTCCGTGAAAGCGAACCGACGAAACGGATGAGGAACTGTCTTCGGGGAGGCCGTAGACACGACTTTTGTTCTTAGGGGTAACCTACGAAAATGGTAAATCAATCAATTTCAAAACTTAATCATATTAAAAAGTATTTTAAATGTGTTTAAAATTGACACCTTTACTAACCTCGTAAGTGAACTCGTTGATCTTGTCGACTGGAACTTCGGTTGGGGGCGGAGTTCCATCGACGATCGGTTGCGATTGGAGGTACTCCTCCCCGAGCCTCTCCACGCTGTCCACGATTTCCCGAGCAATCGCATCTTGGATTTCACCAGTCTTTCTGTTGGTGTGGGCATCTCTGATCACATCAAGAAGCGAAGGACGCACACCGGTCTTCTCAAACTGTTAGCATAGTCAAGTATGGAAAATGTTAGAGATAATTAAATTTTTTTGAAAAATTAAGAAAATTACTAGTTGCTCTATACGTGACGCCTTGCTCGTTGCACCGAGGTTATGGGTCGCCGGTCCCTTTGCCTTCCTGTCGCTCCTCCGGTTACTCGAGTTTTTTTCGGAGGTCGCTTTAGTGTCCTCCTGTTCCCAATGTGCAACTAGTCCAACCCATAATACTTCGTTGTTTTCCAGAGCCTTAGGCACCTTCTGATGTTTGAACCACCCGTCCTTCCACTCGTTCATCTTCTGCGAGTACTTTCTATTGTTACGTCGGACCACAACAGTCAGCTGTGGGTTCCACGTAAATTCTTGCTGAAAAAAACAATACCCGAATTACTATTGACAATTGGAATGTAATATAAAAGATTAATTTTTAATTTAGAATATAAAATCATACCGCAAATTGGCGAAACCATGTGTCCTGGTCTGCCACCGGCATCTCAGAATAAGTGGGATACGGTTTAGTTATCAAGCAGTTGATCATTGCGTTGATAGAACTCGAAATACCGTTTCCCGAAAATTGGAACCTACACAATATTTTTGAAAAATTAAGAAAATTACTAGTTGCTCTACACGTGACGCCTTGCTCGTTGCACCGAGGTTATGGGTCGCCGGTCCCTTTGCCTTCCGGTCGCTCCTCCGGTTACTCGAGTTTTTTTCGGAGGTCGCTTTAGTGTCCTCCTGTTCCCAATGTGCAACTAGTCCAGCCCATAATACTTCGTTGTTTTCCAGAGCCTTAGGCACCTTCTGATGTTTGGACCACCCGTCCTTCCACTCGTTCATCTTCTGCGAGTACTTTCTATTGTTACGTCGGACCACAACAGTCAGCTGTGGGTTCCACGTAAATTCTTGCTGAAAAAAAAACAATACCCGAATTACTATTGACAATTGGAATGTAATATAAAAGATTAATTTTTAATTTAGAATATAAAATCATACCGCAAATTGGCAAAACCATGTGTCACCGGCATCTCAGAATAAGTAGGATACGGTTTAGTTATCAAGCAGTTGATCATTGCGTTGATAGAACTCGAAATACCGTTTCCCGAAAATTGGAACCTACACAATATTTTGTTTGATATTTTGTTAACAATTTTATTAAGTTAATATAATCCTATAAATTTTCAAAAGTAGTCATTACCGGGTCGTGTTAGGTGGTAATTCCGGATCAAGGCGAGGCAAGCTATCCCGACCGGGTTGCGACACAAACTCCTCGATGCTCATTGCCGTAGGAGCTGAGCCACCTGAACCCGTAAGAGGAGTGTCGGGGATCTGCGACTGACTCGCAGTCCCACCTCCCCTAGAGGAAGCACCGCCTCCGCTACCCTCACGAAATCGCCTATAATCCCTATGATTTCCAAAATTTTTACATAACTTTTAATTTTTTCTTACATATTTAAAATTAGTATGTCAATTATAAATTTAAAATTTACAATCTTTATTACGGAGTTCGGGCTTTTGGGATTTTGGGAATTTGTGATTTTGAGATTTTGAGATTTTGGAAATTATGGATTTTAGGATTTACGGTAATTTGGGAATTTGCGATTTTGGAATTTTGAGATTTGGGGAATTGGGGATTTTGGAATTTTGTGATTTGGGGAATTAGAGATTTCATAAATTTTAGTTTTTTGGATTATTAGATATACATATTTAGGGATTTATGAATTTTTAAAAATTGTAAAAATCCTTTTTAAAAATCCTTTTTAATGGTTTAAATGTTTTAAAATTTAAGGAATTATATCGGTTTTCAAAAACATTTTAAAAATCTTAATCAATCTTTATCAATCCTTATAAACCACCAATAATTATTAGAATTATAATTCAAATAATTTAAAAAAATCGTAAAATCGTAAATCCCAAATACCCGAAAATCCTAAAATGTTAAATTCCTTAATTTATCATATTCCATAAATCCATAAATCCCTAAATTTTATAAATTGCTAAATTCATAATATTCTCTAAATTTAAAAATTTCCTGAACCGCCCATAATTCGTCATGATAGCTTGTTGCGTAACTAACCAAAGAAACCCCGCACCCTCTCCGGCGCAATCACTCGCCAAACACGTTTATAAAACCTTTCCATATTTTGTCTCGGATTTTAAGATTTTAGGATTTATTGACTTAGGGATTTTGGGAAATTGGAAATTTGGAATTTCGGCATTTAGGGATTTTTCGATTTTTATATATGGAGGTTTAGGGATATAGGTATTAATCATATTATAAATCTCAATAAATCCTTAAAAATGACAAACACTTATTAGAATTGAAATTCAATTAATTACAAATGGTAAGTTCCTAAAATTATGACGGATTATGTTGCTATTCGAAGAGCCAATCCCGTGAAAACCAGAAGTTCTACCTATGCTGGCTTGGTTTTCATAAAGCCCTAATTACTTAACATTGTCAATAATTCTTGCATACAACTCCCAACATTGATCGAGTCCCTTAATTTTTAAAATTTGTATTGTTTTTAAAAGTTTTTAAAATTTTTTAAATTTAAGAGTTTTTAAAAGTTTTTTAATTTTTTTTAAAAGTAACATGTTTTTAAAAGTTACATATTTTAAAATTTTTTTAAATTTAAGAGTTACATGTTTGTAAAAGTTTTTTTAAATTTAAGAGTTTTTTTTTTAACAAAAAAATTTTAATCAAGAATTTTAACAATTTTTAATTTATAGAATTTTGTATATTAATCATATTATAAATCTCAATAAATCCTTAAAAATTCCAAACACTTATTAGAATTGAAATTCAATTAATTGCAAATGGTAAGTTCCTAAAATTATCATAATACCTTAATCTATGTATCCATAAATCCCTAATTTCTCATAATTTCAAAATTCATAAAATTTTCTAAATCCCTAAATTCATAAAATTTTCTAAATCCCTAAATCTTAAATTCCTAAACATCTCATAATCAATTACGAAATCATTTCAAACAATGCTTCTAATTCGACATTTACCCATTTCCAATAGAATAACACACAATTTCAAGCACAAACCCGTTCATAATATTTAAAATCAACAAAAACTTACATTGTCTCGCTGATTTGGTGAGAGGGTTTGTGAATTGGAATGGGGACATAGGAAAAACGGTGACAAACGGCGGCGATTCGGCGGCGTAACGGACGGAAAGACGGAGGCGATTTGGGGAAAAAAATTTTTCTCTGGTTCTATCTGCAGGGAAGACGAAGTCTGTGATTTTAAAGGACTATGCGACGGAATTCCGACGGAATTATGGCGGAATATAAAAATCCGTCGGAATTCCGTCAGATGTTCCCACTTTTTCGATGAGATCGAAGTGTTTAGGCGGCAGGAAATTAGGGTTTTCCGTCAGAAATCCATCATAAATTATGACGGAATTCTGACGGATTTTTGTTTTTTTTTAAATTTTTTCAGGATCCGACTAAAGCAAATATAAAATTAATAATCCGTCAAAAATCCGTCAGCATTTATGAGGGATTTCTGACGGATTTCTTAAAATCAATTATTTTCTACTTGGAGATAGAAAAAATTAAATAAAAGTATGAATACGTCGGACATAAGGTTATTTTTTTTTCCTTGCTCCGAATATAAAATATTTCAATTTAAGATTCATAATAAATTTAAAATATTTTTCCTTTCTCCGATTGATATATTAAGATTTTAGCCTCTTTTACTTATTGTTTTCTATTGTTTTTCGAGTCTTTCAAGTTCTTTTTGGTGTCTTTTGAGGTTCTAGGAGGCTCTCGAGCATGGTTTGGAGTTATTGGGGCTCATTGGAGCAAACGAGACAAAATTGGAGCAAAAAGCTGATTTTCCCTATCCGAGCACCTGCTCGCCCCGATCGGAGCACCTGCTCGCCAAAGGATCGAAGACTTTTACCTCCTGGAATTGAGACCGACCGGTCCCATTACCAGCCCGACCGGTCCCGATTCCAGAGACTCATGTCGACGACATTTTAAATATATAATATTCCGTCAGAAATCTGTCATAATTTCTGACGAATTTTTGTTTTTTTATTAATTTTTTCGATTTCCGATTAGAAATTTTTTTTCCTTATCCTTTAAAGCATTTTCAGTTGTTGAAATCTTATATTGCTTGTTTCGGGGATTTCCCAAAAGTTTACCATGCTTCTTGCGTAACAGGTGGTAAAGAATCGTTCATCTGTGGTAAGTGCTTAAGTTTCTCTCTTCATTTATTTTGTATATTCATCCGTAATATTAATAATCATTTGAATTGTGAATTGTAAAATTTTCTGACGGATTATTAATTTTATATTTGTTCTATTTGGAGATTAAAAAAATTCAATAAAAAACCAAAATCCGTCAGAAATCTGTCAGAATTTATGACGGATTTCTGACGGATTTTTAATTTTATATTTGGTCTATTCGGAGATTTTTATAAATCATTAAAAAACCAAAATCCGTCACAAATCCGTCAGAATTTCTGACGGATTGCTGACGGATTATTAATTTATATTTGTTCTATTCGGAGAGTTTAAAAATCAATAAACAACCAAAAGCCGTCAGAAATCCGTCATAAACTATGACGGATTTCCGATGGATTATTTATATTATATTTTAATTTCTATGCGGGAATATTACATTAACACAAAATCAGTCGGAAAACCGTAATATGACATATAAAATCACTGATAAACAAAACATTATTTTCATTATTTTAATATTACATTACACATATAAAAATATGACATTACAAATAAAATATGACATTAAATAGGAAATAGGAAATATTACACATAACAATATAATCCGGATAAACTCGTACAATGGATAGTCGGAAAATATTAAATTCATGGAGGGGTCGGATGTTTATTCATCATTTGAGTCTGGAACTGTTTCATATTCGTACCCAGTAGTTCCTTCATCTTCCTCATCCATGGTAGCTACTTATGTTGGTTGTTATTCAGCAATCATCGAATTAGCACCGATTATCTGTGTGAAAAATGAATTTAGGAAAGTCTTCCCAGCAATATTTATAAACGTATGATATACATTTACCTTAACAATGTTCCGCTCTGTGATGTTCAGGTACTTTCAGTTCCTGTTAAAATGGCAAACGGTAATATTCTTTAGGATGACCACCGCACCTACACCAGTCGTGAGTCTGTACTCGTCTTTCTTGAAGATGTTATGGTGCATGGTTCCCTCGATTTTTCCTGAAGGATCTTTTAAGGTCACTAGCAGATCTCCCTGGTCATTAGGGGTCAAACTGGAGAGCATAGCCACAAACTGGTAATGAAGCAGAATATACTTGTCAGATAAATTGTATCTCTAAATGTTAATCAAAATTGGTCCAAAACGTAAACCTTTTTGATTTTCACAAATTGTGAATGCGGGGATTGAATTTCTGCGACCTGGGTCCATAAAGGTGTGCTTCTATTGTTATAAGAACCTACATGTATGAATGATAGATTTAGTATTTGTCAGACACAACAATTATTGTTAAAGTAAATGCAGTAATTATAAATATATATATACCTTCACGGATTATGTAATCGATAGTTGAAGTCCACTGAGGAGTACTAAAATCAAACTTTGCCGACATCGTATAGTCGGAAATCCGTCAGTACAGCTGATCAATCTAACTTTGCCGACATCGTGCTGTCTGAATTCCATCGGTATTCCGTCGGAAACGGCGACGGTATACCGACGAAATACCGACGGTTTAGACATATAAGTGTTTATGTTCTACGTCTCGCAATTACAGAAAAATGTCTTCTACCTCTCCTAATGAAGACTCAAAAACAACAGCTGTGGCTAATTTTTTTCATGTTCCAAAATACTCGTGGGAAACCGTATCTCATTGCGACGAATTCACCCAAGAAATTCCCACTTACTCGTGGGATTTAGATACGTCCTCACCAATCTATAATATAGATTCTACATCGACAATAGTGTCTGACAGCCAGTGCTTGACAAACATCTACCACATTTACGATAGGCAGCCACAATGTCCTGATCATAAGCAGGTTATCGAAACCGAACAACCATGTCAATTGATGGAAAAATCAGATACTTACGGTGCAAGTACTTCAAACGTATGTAAGGATCAATACTATGGTTATGAATTCGCCCAAAGCCCAGATAAGCCAAACTTAAATTTAGATGTTGATGCAATCAAAAGTGAATTGTGCGACGGATTTATAGATTCTCCACCAAAGGATCATTACTATGATTTCGAATTCGCCCAAAGCCCAGACAAGCCAAACATAAATCTAGATGTTGATGCAATCAAAAGCGAATTGTGCGACGGATTTGTAGCTTCTCCACAAAAGAAAAAAGGGAAAGAACATCACTAAATGGTTCTAAGAAATGGTAAGTTCGGAGTGGAAACCGACATATGATTGTAAAATGAGGAGTTTATTATGTACTTGTACCATAACCGTTGTGTGTTAAAAATTTGCAAGTCTCTAATGTACCTGTTTAAGAATGTGTTTTAAATTTTATGTTTCATTAAATGTAATGTTTTATTGGAGTTGCAATAGCAATATTTATCGTTAATTAGTCATCGAAAATGATTATATATATACTATTAAATAATATGATATACAAGATTTGTCCACAGCTGAAATGATTAAGCTTCCTTTAAAACTATATCAAACCTGAGTTCGAATCTTGTGCGGTGTGCAATTTTTGTTTTGTTTTTTATTTGTTTGTTGTAATACTCAGATTGTCTTCCACAATCGGTTTTGTTAATGAAATGAAAAATATTATAGGGAACACACAAATGTGAGAGAACAACATGAATAAGCAAACATTTATTCACAAATTATTATTCTGAATCTTCGGAGGAACCTTCACTAGGGATGGAGTCTGAATCGTCGTCAAATTCTCCACGTATTTCCTCTTCGTCCGAATGCACTAGATCATCCCCTACATGTGTGACATCAACGACAAGGTCAATGTTATCCATCTCCTCAACAGGTGACATTTGTACACTTCTCGATGGTTGTAGAGCATCATGTTCTGGAACTCCATAGATTTTTCCTCTCGGGTTTATTGAAGTTACTGTGATCCACGGATCTGTACGGTAGGCAACTCGAGGATATGGAATGTAGCAAACCTATTAATAATTAGTGGATATTGTTAATATACATGAACAAGAAACCTTAACTATGAGTACATAGGTAAACATATTAGTGTATTGATATCTGGTCTGCTTGAGACACAAGGATAAATGGATCGCAATACTGTAGTTTCCAGCTTGAATTTATCGAAATAACACCAAGAGGGTCAACTCGAACCCCTCGACCATTGGATGGGTCATACCAATCGCACATAAACACAATGCACCTCAAGTCCAACATTCCTGGATAGTGGATTTCCAAGATTTCTTTTAAAATCCCATAGTACATGGTATCACCGGATTGCGCCGAAATACCATAGTCCGAAGTTGACCTTTGACGTCCTTCCTCACGGATCCTGAACGAATATTCCCTAGTGCAAAACTTGGGATATGAAGTCGCGGTGCTGCGTAAACCATGAACAAACTCCACTAACCATGCCGGGAGTGATTGACCACTTGCTATACTTTCAGAAACCTAAAAATGATATAAGTAAGATATAAGTAACATATGAACGTGAAAACATGGAAAAGTAAGAGTAAGTAATTATATTAAACTTACATAGCATTTCAACCACTCTGGAAATTCTTCATCTTTCAAGACAGTAAGTTCGGCATCTGTCTTATCAGAATGGTAATCATGTGTGAGAGACATGTAGATCCTGTAACATAACAGTCGTTAGTAGATGAAGGCAAATAATTCCATAAATTTAGTATAATAACTGATATACCTTTCGTACTCCAAAATTTCGTCACAGTTTCTGAGGATATACGTATGCAAATGTGTGACCTCTTATGGTGATAGTTTGCGTTTCTTTCGTTTTCCATTTGGTCGACCAACTTGGACAAACAACTCAGGAACAACCACGGCATAGGCTGCTTTCTCACCTCTATCATCATGTCGGGCATGACGTGTCGCCTTAGTACGAACTTGCGATGGAAAGTTATATTCGGCAAAGTGTGAGACTTCCTCGTTTAGGCTTTGTACGATAATAGATCCCTCAACCTTGCTCAAATTTTTAACCTTTTTCTTCAGGTGGAACATGTAATGCTCGAACGGATACATCTATCGGTATTGAACAGGGCCTCCTAAGACTGCCTCTCGTGGGAGGTGAATAGGAAGATGTTCCATAACGTCAGAAAAAGACGGTGGAAATATCTTCTCGAGATTACAAAGGAGAACCGGGATATTGGCCTCCAAGTTACGTATCCCGTGGACGGTAAGCGTTCTTGAACATAAATCTCGAAAGAATGCACCAACTCCTTTAAACGAAAATTAAACAAGTTAGTACATATATAGTAATATTATGGTAGTAAGAAACTAATGGGAGTAAGAAATATACCTCCAATTGCTTGGTGGATAGGTTCTGGAAGAAGATATGCAAATACAAATGGAAGAAGATGCTGCATCATGACATGACAATCATGACTCTTCATTCCTATAAACTTTCCTTCCGTCGAATCCACGCAATTACGTAGATTAGATGCGTAGCCGTCTAGAAATTTTACAAATTTTTTGAACCATTAAAAAAACACTTCTTTCTGCCCAGGGTCTAACCAGTACGCAGGCATCAGCAATCTACCATTAGCCGAAACATGAAGAGATGGCCTCGAAAAAATCAATGGCAAGTCGAATCTAGACTTCCAGTTGTCTTTGGTCTTTCCTGGAACGTTTAAAATGGTGTTCATGATGTTGTCAAAGAAATTCTTTTCAACATGCATGAAATCTAGATTATGCCGCAGTAGATGGTCTTTCCAGTAAGGCAAATCCCAGAAAATACTTTTCTTGTGCCAATTGTGATATTCCCCACAACCGTCGACGGGGTGATGGCCATTACCCCCACATTCAGGAGTTCGCTCTGCACCAAAATCTCTTAACTGTTCCAATATGCTGCGACCATCTATCTCAGGAGGTGGACCATGTAACACTTGTAAATTCTTCCAAAAATGTCTTTTAGACCGACGATATGGATGATCTGCCGGTAAAAAACACCTGTGACAATCAAACCATGAAGTCTTCCTTCCGTGCTGCAATTGGAATGCTGTAGTATTGTCTTGGCAATAAGGACAAGCCAATCTTCCATGCGTTGTCCATCCAGATAACATACCGTACGCTGGAAAATCGCTTATGGTCCACATAAGAACCGCACGCATGTTGAAATTCTGCTGGACTGAAACATCAAAAGCCTCAACACCATGCTCCCACAACAACTGCAACTCACAGATCAATGGTTGGAGGAATATATCGAGCGACCGTCTTGGATGATCTGGCCCGGGAACTAGAATTAAGAGAAACAGGAACTCTCGCTGCATGCACATAGATGGAGGCAAATTATAAGGTGTTACGATGACCGGCCACAATGAATATTTTCTTCCATGCTTGCCAAACGGGTTGAAACCATCAGTGGATAAGCCTATGTATACATTCCGTCGTTCATATGCAAAATCTGGATATACGGATTGGAAGTGTTTCCATGCTTCCGCGTCAGAAGGATGCGTGATATCTCCATCTTGACTATGCTCTACATGCCATCTCATAGCCTTAGCTGTGCGGTTTGATTCGTACAGGCTCTTCAACCTCTCCGTTAAGGGTAAATACCACATCCGTTTGAATGGAATCTTCAACCTGCCACTTGTGTCCTGGAACCGGGGTTTCTGGCAAAATTTACATTTGTTTCGGTTCTCGTCTTCTCTCCAGTATATCATACAGTTGTCGATGCACACATCTATAACCTGGTAGGGCAAACCAAGACCGCGACAAGTTTTTGGACCTCGTAGTATGATCTTGGGGCAAGATTATCTTCTGGCAAAACATCTTTCACGAACTCGGCAAATGCATCAACACTTTCTTCGGACAAATTATAATCAGTCTTCAGGTTCATCATCCTACTAGCAGAAGATAGCGGTGAATGTCCATCCCTACAACCGCTGTATAGTGGTTGCTTTGATGCGTCTAACATATCGAAAAACCTTCGAGATTCTAAATTAGGTTCTTCAACCCTATCACCCTCATGATACCCACCCTACTGCAAATTCTCTCTAAACGCATCGTTAACCATCGCAACCGTACTTACCCCAACATCTACTTCTGCTGTAGGTTCCCCTACGCTAGACGGAAAATAAGGTTCATTGCTACTTGTACTACCATATTCATAATTCCTTTCTCCATGTAAATACCAAACCTTATATCCCGTCCTAAATCCATATCTATATAAGTGGTTCCAAACAGTAGGAACCACAACACTAATTCTATTACAGCAATTAGAACAAGGATATTTGATATCCTGACCTTTGTTGGCCGCCTCTTGATTTCTAGGTAACTGCATGAACTCGCAAATACCTTGAGCGTATTCGGTCGTTAATAAGTTCGACCCCTCTTCCATCATTGGCTCGTCCATCCATGACCGAAAATATGAAGAACTCATCTCTAAATTTTTTTTGTTTTTTGTTTTTCAAATGTTGTTATGAACGTCGGAAGAAATGTGAAAACTTATGTAGAATGAGAAATCCGTCTGAAATCCGTCGGAAAACCGTCAAAACCTCCGACATAACAACACTTCAATCCCATCGGCCAACCCAGACGATATGTTAACCACCCAAAGTTTGCCGACATCGGACCCCGTCACAATTCCGTCGGAATTCCGTCTGTCAGACAGAAAAATCTGATTTCTGTCGGTTGTCCGTCGGAATGTCGACGGAAAGTTACGACAGTTTACTGTCGTCGGTAATCCGTCGGTAAATATTGATGGATTTCTGACGACATACAGACGGTAATCCTGGTCGTCAGAATTCCGTCAAAATAAACCGACGGAGTACTGACGGAATGATTTTTTGTCGGAAACCCGTCTGAATTCCGACGGAATTGTCCGACGGGAATTCTGACGGCCGGAAATTCCGTCGGAAAACAGCATGTTTTCTTGTAGTGAACATGTGTTTGTTGGTCGCAAAAGTTTCCCTTTCTATGTATACAATTACACAGACATACCTATAGACGTGTATATACGATGCATTTATACATAACACGCAGCCTCATTAAAAAAATGATACTAGTTAGCTACATATATACATATAAAGTTAGAAAGTAGTATATTTATAATCTGTTAAGTTAACCTTTTTTTTTTTTAGGCTAAATTCTCAAAGGGAAATTTGTTAAGTTAACCTTTACTTTATCAAAAATAAAATTTTACCTTTACGAGAGCTCAAAATCATGGATATGCAATAGTATAAAGTAGGCTTTTGATAAAGAATCAAGTATAAAGTGGTTTCATCCAATCAAAGTAGCAATTTGTTTTTGGAAAATACTCCCAAGTATTACTGTTTTTATCAACCAAAGATATTAACTTATAATAAGTATATAATTTTGTTGCTGTTGTGAATCAAGAGAACGAATGGGGAAGATTGTGTTTATTCATTAATCATAAGATCCTTTATATAGGATTATTACAAGAGAGAAAAGGAAAATTCCTTTTCCTAATGGGAAAAGGAAAGTACATAAAAGGAAAATCCTAATTCAACTAGGATTCATTAAACCGGCCTAAAGACTAAGTGTTAATGGGCCGTAAACGGACCAGAACTAGTTATGACAATCCACTATGATTTATAACACTCCCCCTTGGATGTCATAACTCTAATGGGCTTGTAATACGCTTTGGATGTTGCCTCATTAAAACCTTACCAAGTAAAACCCATTTTGGGACAAAACCGTGGTGAAGGAAAAAGAGTACAACACGTATTACTCCCCCTGTTCTGAACCTCACTGCAAGTCTTTCAAACGACGCATTCCAATCTGATAAGTAAGTTTCTTGAACGTTGAGGTTGGAAGTGACTTGGTGAATAGGTCTGCTGAATTCTCACTTGATCGTACTTGCTGCACTTGAATTTCTCCATCTTTCTGTAGATCAGATGTGAAGAAGAATTTTGGCAGAATGTGCTTCGTCCTATCACCTTTGATGTATCCATCCTTAAGTTGAGCTATACACGCTGCATTGTCCTCGAACAAGACCGTCGATTCCTGCTTACCTTCGGCCATTCCACAATCCACTCTTATGTGCTGGGTCATCAGCCTTAACCAAACACACTCACGACTAGCCTCATGAATTGTCAATATCTCTGAATGATTAGAAGATGTAGCTGCAATGGCCTGCTTCATTGACCGCCAAGATATTGCAGTTCCTCCATGAGTAAACACATAACCTGTCTGGGACCGTGCATTATGAGGATCTGAAAGATAACCTGCATCAGCAAAACCAACTAAACCGTCTTTAGATTGGTTAGTATAAAATAGACCCAAGTCTTTCGTTCCTTGTAGGTAACGAAGAATATGTTTTATCCCGTCCCAGTGCCTTTGGGTCGGACATGAGCTAAATCTTGATAATAAATTCACGGCAAAACATATATCTGGCCTAGTGTGGCTTGCCAGATACATTAAAGCTCCTATGGCACTGAGATATGGCACTTCGGGACCAAGGACTTCTTCAGAGTCTCTCTTAGGACCAAACGAATCCTTTTCTTGATCAAGAGATCTCACCACCATTGGGCTGGACAATGGGTGACATTGATCCATATTAAAACGCTTGAGTACCTTTTCAGTATATGCCATTTGATGCACAAGGATTCCATCATTTATGTACTCAAGTTGCAATCCCAAACAGAACTTAGTTTTGCCTAGGTCTTTCATCTCAAATTCTTTCTTGAGGCATTCAACTGTTTGGACGATTTCACCAGGGGTTCCAAGGATGTTCAAATCATCCACGTAAACTGCTATGATAACAAACCCTTTGTTTGCAAACTTTTTTATAAAAATACATGGACTGATGGGATCATTCTTATAGCCTTCTTTGACTAAGTACTCACTCAATCTATTGTACCACATACGCCCACTTTGCTTCAGTCCATAAAGGGATTTGTTCAGCCTTATGCAGTGTTGTTCTCGAGAACCTTTCTTATCTTTGAGCTCAATACCCTCTGGTAATCTCATATAAATCTCATTATCCAGTGGACCATATAAGTATGCAGTTACAACGTCCATTAACCGCATATCCAACTTTTCTCTTATAGCCAGACTTATCAAAAATCTAAAAGTTGTAGCATCCACCACAGGGGAGTATGTCTCCTCATAATCTATTCCTGGTCTCTGTGAGAATCCTTGTGCAACAAGCCGTGCTTTATATCTCACGATTTCACCATGTTCATTTCTTTTCCTCACAAAGACCCATTTATGTCCAACTGGTTTAATCTCATAGGGTGTCCGAATTATTGGACCAAAGACATCCCTTTTCCTTAAAGAATTCAACTCCACGTTTATAGCTTCTTTCCATTTAGTCCAATTTTCACTCTGAGTGCACTCATATATCGACGTGGGTTCTAGATCCTCCATAAGTTCAAGTGCTACCTTAAAAGCAAATATATCATCGATTTCCACACACTTTCTATTCCATTGTATTCCAGACATAACATAATTCATTGAGATCTCATTATTTTCAGGAACGTCAGAACCATGAAACTCGGCGTCCCGAGTCTCATTGCTTGGAACTATCGGTTCAGTTATGTCTGGGGTTCCATCAGATTCCTCAACCACGATTTCAGCACCTTTCTTTCTTTTCCGAGGATTCTTATCTTTGGAACCTATTGGCCGGCCACGTTTTGAGTGTGGTTTAGATTCTGTAGCAACTTGATTGTGTCCCTCTTGAACATCAATTCTAATCGGTGCATTAACAGCTGGTATGTAAGACTTAGTTACTCTTTTCGGGTCAGCAAAGGAATCTGGCAATTGATTAGCTAGCTTTTGTAAATGTATAATCTTTTGGACTTCTAATTCACATTCTTGAGTCCGAGGATCTTGCCATTTTAAGGACGTTTGATTCCATATAATTTCCTTTACCAGTCTGTTATCTCCTCCTAATGTTGGATAGACAGATTCGTCAAAATGACAATCTGCGTACCTGGCCTTAAACAAATCACCCGTGGTTGGCTCAAGGTACTTAATGATAGTAGGAGAATCATATCCAACATATATCCCCATCCTCCTTTGAGGTCCCATATTTGTTCGCTGTGGTGGTGCAATAGGCACATAAACGGAACATCCGAATGTTTTAAGATGGGATATGTCTGGCTCTTGACCCGTTATTAACTGTGATGGGGAATATTTATGTTCACTAGATGGCCTGATACGAATTAGCTCTGCTGCATGTAAAACTGCATGTCCCCAAGCTGAGACCGGGAGTTTTGATCTCATTAGCAACGGTCTAGCAATCAACTGTATGCGTTTAATAAACGATTTCAGCCAAACCGTTTTGTGTATGTACATGTGCCACAGAATATTCAACACTTACCCCCATGGACATACAATAATCGTTAAACGCTTGGGACGTAAATTCACCAGCATTGTCAAGACGTATAGTCTTTAAAGGAAAATCTGGAAAGTGTGCTCTTAAACGTATGAGCTGGGCAAGCAATCTTGCAAATGCCACATTTCTAGTTGATAATAGGCAGACATGTGACCATCTCGTGGATGCATCAATAAGGACCATAAAATATCTAAACGTCCCACAAGGTGGGTGTATTGGTCCGCATATGTCTCCTTGAATTCTTTCCAGAAAATTTATCGTTTCCTTAGTTACTTTGATTGGTGATGGCCTAGTAATGAGTTTCCCTAGTGAACATGCTTCACACGTGAGATTCTTTGGGATAACTCTCCTTTCTTTCAAGGTGTGCCCATTAGTACTTGCTAATATCTTTCGCATCATGTTAGCACCGGGATGGCCAAGCCGGTTATGCCAAAAAGTGAAATTTTCAGTAAACTCTTTGTTTACCATAGCATTTACTTCTATCATTCCGATCTTAGCACAATAAAGGCCCACAGAAATGGCAGGTATAGTCTCTAGGACTTTCTTATAGCCATGGACGGTTTCAAAGATTTGAAGGAATTCTTTGTTATTCTCATCCTTAGTTTCAACATGAAGACCATTCATTCGAATGTCTTTAAAGCTCAATAGACTTCTCTTTGAACTAGGTGAATATAACGCATTAGAAATTTCTAGATGCGTGCCCTTAGGTAATAAAATATGGGCTTGACCGTGGCCTTCAATTAAATTTGCTATACCCGCAATTGTGGTTACATTTGCCTTTTTAAGTGTAAGATCAATGAAGTATCTCTTATCTCTTAATATCGAGTGGCTTGATCCACTATCCACAATGAACACATCCATATCGTTCATACTTCAAAAGAGATAACAATAGATACTTTTAAATAACACTCTTTCATTCCATAAAGTTTAATAGAAAGCAATAACACAAAACCAAAGTATAAAGTGTAAAACGTAAAACAAGCAAAACACAAAACACCAAAACAGAAAATCAAAATCAATCACTTAAGTATATCTGAGGTTTCAAAATTCATCAAGTCATCTTGCTCATGATCGAAATCTCCTTCATTATCATGCTGGATCATATGAGTTTCTGGATTCTTCCCTTTAAGGCTCTCTTGATAGAGTTCAACCAGATGCTTGGGAGTCCTACATGTCTTAGCCCAATGATTACTCATTCCACATCGATGGCAAACTGATTTTGGGTTTGATTCTCGTGGTTGAGAAGTAATACCACGGTTATTACGATCATAGTCAGTTCGGTATCCGCGTCCTCGTCCTCGCCCGCGGTTAGAATGATCGTTATGGAATCCGTGGCCTCGGCCCTGACCTCGGCCGTATGGATTAAAATGGCCACGACCACGTCCTTGCCATCTACCCCCACGTCCAAGACCACGATGTCTATAATCACTTTGGACGTGGTTAATTTCTTTCTTTTCATCTGTGGCCACATTCGCTTCAGGAAGTGGGGCTGATCCAGGAGGTCTCATCTCACTGTTTCTCATTAGCAGTGTATTATTCTCCTCGGCTAGTAATAGACATGCTATAAGCTTTGAGTATGTCTCAAAACCTCTTTCACGGTATTGTTGTTGAAGCAACACGTTATTAGTGTGAAAGGTGGAGAAGGTCTTTTCCAACATGTCTTTCTCAGTTACCTTCTCACCACATAGTCTCAATTGAGAAACTATTCTGAACATAGCCGAGTTATATTCTTCCACGGACTTGAAGTCCTGGAACCTGAGATTCCTCCAATCATAATTGGCCTTTGGTAACAACACCGTTCTATGGTGGTCATATCTTATCTTTAATTCTTTCCAAAGGTCCAAAGGGTTCTCAATGGTTAGGTATTGATCCTTGAGACCCTCAACAAGATGATGACGAATGATCGATATCGTTCTGTATCGATTCCTTTCATTCTCATTATTATCCTCAATGATACATTCGCCAAGTCCTTTAGACTTTAGATTTATCTTAGTATCCAACGCCCACTGTAAGTAATTGTCTCCCTAGAGATTGAGGGCAGCATAATCCAAATTGTTGATTTTCGACATCTGAAAACATTCATCCTATTCTCTAAGAACTATAAGATTTTAAAGTTTATGCATATGATGCAAAATAGGTCATGGGTGCTTATATAAACGGGTACGGATGCATGATGCTTATGAAACCAGATTTTTATGTTTAACAACCTAACATAATGTTTTTATATGCTCATGATGCAAGCCTAGTATTCAAATTCTAAACCGTATGATGATATGACCGGATTTTAATCAAGCATGTTATGTCTATATGATGCAATCAGTTTCAGTTTCATGTTTATCAATCAACGAATCAATCCAAACAAGCAAACAAACAAACGAGTTCAAATAAATATGCAACCAAATTTGGACAGAGTGTTTACTGTCGATCGACGGGTGATTTGTGTCGATCGACACAGTTTAATTCAAACAACAAATTCAGGCAGAAGTTTACGTGTCGATTGACATAAAACTAGTGTCGATCGACACGGGTACAGATCATGCAATCGGTTTGGATTTTAATTGAATTAGGTTAGGGTTTCAAGTTAGGGTTTCAAGTGATTACGAATCATGAATCAATAAAGACAATCAAGCAAGCAATAACAATAACAAGCATGATTTAGATTAGGGTTTCTAAGATTAT
This sequence comes from Draba incana, assembly GCA_963576765.1. Lineage (NCBI taxonomy): Eukaryota > Viridiplantae > Streptophyta > Magnoliopsida > Brassicales > Brassicaceae > Draba > Draba incana. The sequence goes on along the minus strand of OY755212.1, from coordinate 19,553,648 downwards.
CATGAATCTAGGTTCTTTAGATTAGGGTTTCTTATTGTTTACCTTAACCTCCGTGAGTCTTCTAGTTCGCCGTAACCGTTGATAGGCTGTATGAACTTTCTTCTAGTTCGCCGTAACCTTAAAGGCTGTATGAACTTTCTTCTAGTTCGCCGTAACCTTAAAGGCTGTATGAACTATGATTTGAACAGTAACGCCGGATGAACAGTAATCGTCGATGAACAGTAATCGTCGATGAACAATGCACGATGAATAGTGCGCGATGAACAGTACGCGATGAACAGTACGATGAATAGTAACGATGAACAGTAATCGCGTTTTTTGTGTTTTTAGGGTTTAGGGAGCAACTCGTGCTGATAACGTGTTGTGAATCAAGAGAACGAATGGGGAAGATTGTGTTTATTCATTAATCATAAGATCCTTTATATAGGATTATTACAAGAGAGAAAAGGAAAATTCCTTTTCCTAATGGGAAAAGGAAAGTACATAAAAGGAAAATCCTAATTCAACTAGGATTCATTAAACCGGCCTAAAGACTAAGTGTTAATGGGCGTAAACGGACCAGAACTAGTTATGACAATCCACTATGATTTATAACAGTTGCCAATATTTAAGGGTTTTCTATTAAAATTTAAAGGCTATATTATTTCTAAACTATCTTCTTTTATTAATAGTTATGTCTTATTCTTTTTTTTTTTTTTTTAAAGAGCTTATACCTCATTCTCAAATAACGTCACATTACAAACCAAGAAATCTGTAAAATTTCGTGTGTAGTTATAAATGTTAAATTTAATAAGAGTTCTGATATTTATATTTATCGGATGTGCACATCTTCACTTATAAATCTCATTTGAGTTTGTTAGTTTTTCAACAATTTGTCAGTAGTTCTATTTATAAAAATTAACTATTTTCATCATAATCAGAGTATAACATGAAAAAGTGATGATGGACCAAATTGGAAAGAAAGAGGAAGAATATCGAGTCACAAAGCACGTGATGCATGGGTTTTACGTAAAAGTAAAGAGTGAAATTAAAGAAGAAAATATCAAGAACTGTTAATACACGTAAGTAGCCAGCTATTTCCTATTGTACACACAGCTCATCGTCCACACGATTTCAATCCAAGCGAAAAACCATCCTTTTTTATTAGCAGTAGTTTTAGCATTTTGGAGCTAAGAACATCTCCAACCATAAGAACTCATATAAAGTTCTCAGAAAATAGAATTTTTTTTTTTAGTAAGAATAAGTTGTATGACTAAATTTATTAATTTAAAAGAAAGTGAACCGATCAATAATTGTCAAATGTCTCATGGAATTTTCATGGGTATCTCAAAGTTTCTCGACTGAAAACTTTCTCTTTCTTTTTCTTTTTTTATATTTTTTTTTGATTTTTTTAATATGAGAATCCCTATAAAAACTTCTTTGAGAAACTCCAATTAAAGATGCTCTAATACAATTTTTATTTATTTAAAAACTAGCATAATTTTCACAAGTTAAAATTTTTTTATCTTCTAAAGTTTTTAATTAACTAATTTTATAATAAAACTTAATTGCTCGGGTTTATGTTAAGCCCGACGCAGATTTTAATCATTTTATGCACTTGGTAAACATCTATTTTATCAAAGATGGTGCAAAAAAGCTGATGTGGCACCCTCATATTGATTTGGTGGTGGTTAATTATAATACTATCCCTGGCCAAATCCACTTAATTACGCCCTCTGCCATCGACAGTTTAAACCGTCGATTTCCTCAGATTATGTAACACCCAATTTTTTTTTTTTTTTTTTTGCGTTTTTAATAAATAAATAATTAGTCCGGATTAAATGATCCCATAATCATTTAATCCTCAACGACTAACTCAGGGTGAACAACACAAGCGGAAATACTCAAACATAAACCATTCAATAACAATTTCAAATACCAAGTCTAACAATTTCATACTAACAACCTAACAGCAGTTCTACTAAACCAAAACACATAGACAACACAATCCCTAGCATCCTCTCGTCCCAGCCATGATTCTACGATCTCACACTTTTTCTTTACCTGCAACTCAAAGGGAAAAACAGAGTTGCGTGAGTATTATCATAAATACTCAGTGAAGCGGTCATCCCACCTACCGATTACAAAAATAGGGAAATAGCATGTCAAATACTACGCGAACAATCAACACTCAACAATTATGCAACAATCAACAATTATGCAATTTTCACAATTTCATCAAGTGGTGTCGAACGACACTCCAATACCAAAAACAAACTTCGCGACCAAAAAGAGTGGTGTCGATCGACACTGCAACTAGGTGTCGATCGACACTGCTACTAGGTGTCGATCGACACTGCCACTAGGTGTCGATCGACACCTCTCGCAGAAACCGAATCCGAGTCAAATCCTCTCGCAAACTCGATTCGTTTCCTCCTACAGATCAATCACGATCAAGCCACAACATATCACAGGATAACACAAGAATAACAATCAAAATCATCACAAATTAATCCATCAATCTCCTAACATACTAATCCCGTAATCGCGATCACGCACTCACCTCGATTACGCGGTTCGAGGAACAAACGGTTAAGAACACGGAATCAGTGACCTCGCAGCCTCTGATCGCAACCAAAAAACACCGAGAAACCCTTCTTCAATTGCCTAGAACATGAAACTTAGATTTTCCCAAAACCCTAAATCAGAATTTCCAGAAACAGAACGACGCACTGGATTAAAACGATCATAGGGATCAGATCTTACCTCCAAATTCAGATCGGAAACCCAATCTGAAAACTAGACCGATAGGGCTTTCCAACGGTACCAAGCACGCCCTCTGATTCTCTCGGAAACGCCGGGAAAACACTTCCCAAAGCGACTGATTGAATCCCGAAACTGCAACTCCAAAAGCCAAACGGATTTTTCCTATAGAAAGCTAAGAGGAAGGAGAACAAACCTACGAAAAATCACGTCGATCAGACTCGATTAGATCGACCGTTCTTTGCTTCTACCGAGACAGACGAACCTGTCTTCTCTTCCTCTCAAACTCCTCTCTCTCAAAACTCTTTCTCCTTCACACAAAGCCACGAAAAATCCCTTTTCTTTCTGCCTCACGCGGCCACAAATCCCAAAGGACTTATAAATACGAAACCCTAGGTCAAAAACGCGTGGTGTCGATCGACACTCACCATGGGTATCGATCGACACCCTTACCGAATTTCTACTTTTCGGTTTGGGATGTTACAGATTAGATCTCGACAGTCGATTTGATCGGTTAGTTATTCAATGTTGGGCTTTTACGTAGAGTCCATTTAGTTATAGTGGCCCATCACAAATTTTAATAGTCCATAAAATAAGTCGGTTAAAAAACCCTAGCTTCCATCCGTATAAATATCACAATTTCACCTCTTCCAATTTATATTCGGCTGCATCACTTTTTTTTGTTTATTTTATTATTTCATACTTTTAATCGTTTGACCTAATTCTTTTTCTATTTTTGCAGTTTTGGTTTGAACGGTGTCGACCATCTTTAGTTGTTAATTACTAGCTATAATGTATATACAGTGTAAACGATGTGATTTTGTTAGATACTTTCTTTCATATATACATTGTTGGGTTAGTAAATAACGACCACGTTCTGTTCAAGGGATGAGGTATTAGGGTTCTGCAGTCAAACAAGGTAGTTCGATTTTGATTAATGTATTTTCTTTAATATTTTCTGAATCTCAATTTGGCTGAATCCAAGGGAGTTTTAGAAACTCAATTATTTACTCCGACCATTTTTTTGGTCTTTGATCTCATATATTCTAATTTTTTCATGGCTTTTTATAATGAGTTCTAAGTATTTAATTGTGTATTCAATACACAGGTTTAATTCCATAATTTTTGTTCTGTTCACCACGTTCACGTTTCCATGGTCTACTGTCTTTCTTACTTTTCTTATTCTTAACTTTTCCTAATGATTTGTTTGTTGTTTTTTTTTTGGTTTGTTATTTGCAGGTTCATCATATCATAAAATAAGCATTTTATTACTTAGTTATTCAATTTTCCGATTTGTGTTATTTCTAATAGATAATTATGTTACTGCAGAGATCCTGATTTATTTAATTGTGTTCTTTTCTTATATATAGGACTAATCAATCCAGTGAAACAAATAATTCACCATCTAAACGTTTTAAAGAAACATGTTTGTAGAAGTACTAGGTTTGATGGTTGGTAGAAACATGTATTTATAGCAGTTTTTCACGTTGGACAGAAATAATGAAATCTCCCTAATTACGTCCATGCCACCGAATTTTGTTTTTACTAAAATACCATAGTTCATCAGATTAATTTGATGTTTGGACTTAAGTTTTAATTAGTTTGTATATATCTCGATTGGCTCATATGTCTTTTTTTTGCTAAAATTTTTAAATTGGCTCATATGTCTAGAAATAATTTATTTTAAATGTATCAGTATAAAATATATGTTTGAGAATGTCTTTCTGCTTACTTTGAGTAACCCTTGAATGATTAGTTAAGATGATTTAATTTGTTCTTCTGAATCATCTACATTAGTTAATTATTTATCATAATGGGTGGTTTCCCGCACAATGTAACTATATAATTCATATCTATGTATATCGCTGGATAATTCTTATATGAATCATTAACTATATAAATATTTTTTTTTGTAATTTATGATGCATCTACAATAAGTTTTAAATATATTATCCCCACACAAAATAATTTAAAATTCACGACAAAATTTTGTAGAAAATGGTTAAGTTCGATATGATGCACAAAATGAGAAGAAGATATATCTTAGCCGTTCTATTCTTCTTCTTTTGTAGGGTAAAAAAATATACGCATTCATATAAGGTGTATCACTTGACAAATTTAGAGTGCATATCGCACATGATCTATGGCTTAATTTAACGCAATTTTACCCTTGATAGTTTCATAAATTAGATTTTGTAGAATAACGCTAACAGAATACTTGATGTAAGTTATCGCAACGATATACTTAACTTGAAAAAATAAAAGAATTGAATTAAACATGCAGGGACATGGACGTCTTCATACACTGTATGTTTCTTCTATTGATTATGTATTAAAAAAAAATTAAAACCACATATTTAGCATTAAAAGACCTATTTATCATGATTTTTAGTCTTCTTTTCGTTTACTCATGAATATGCACCTCAACTTCTTTTCCAAGTTTTATGTTCTTCTCATCTTTATCTTCTTGGAAGGAAAAAAGAAAACAGAAAAATCAGATAAAAACAGAGGAAGATAACCATAACTCTTCTTAACGGAAGAAACGAAAACACCAACATTCTTATACATTTAGTCTCTAACTCATAGTTCTTAAGCTTTTGAAAAAAGAAAAGCTTAGATCCAGCCAAAGAGTGGATACAAAAAGCAAAGAAGACCAATGAATATTAAAGGAAAAGTTTTTAATATTGGTGTGGATTTGTTTCCTATTTTGGTATGAATAAAAAAGTGTATTATGGTAGTGTTTATGACTTTGTATCAATAAAGTGTTTGCATTGTTTAAAATTCAAAATTTTAGTATATGATTCCCGCGCATGGGTTTGATATTTAATCGTTTTCTATAGCAAAGGCTTCACATTGCATGATGAGTTACTTAATATATGATCCTACATTCTTTTTTTAACAGTCATTTAAACAAATAGAAAGATTTGAAAAATTTAGTGTTTACATATCTTTTTCAGTATCTGCTCTTATTGAGACAATTCTACCAAAAATCAATTTAAAACTCCATACCAATTTAAGAAAAAGAGTCAAATTCGGGATTATATTCATGATAATTAACTATTGCGGAAGATGTAAACAATTTTTAATTTTGGCCTTTTATTAAAATGAAGAACTTTGGTATGAGAAAGATTCCTCACAATCACAAGTTGACTTTTCTTTGTTAGATGAAACGGAACGGCATGTGATATAGCCTAAGTTTTTTATATATGTATCTTTTGAAAACTATATCTTCTTGATTTGTGAATTAATTGTTTTAGTCCGTTTAGAACATGGATAGATAGAGGTGTGTGCGTACAGGGAAAGATCCAATAAGGTAAAATGGAAGAAAGATGGGAAGTGTAAACCTCTTATATAAGTGGTAAACGTTACTAAGTAATTTAGAAAATGTTTCTTCTAATTAATGTATCATGGTGTTATACTCGAAGGATTTGCATAGCAACTTTGAGACACCAACGAGAGATAATGTAACGCCCGTAGACCAAAGTGTGATTTTGGCTAGTGTCGATCGACACTGTTTGTGTCTGTCGATCGACACGTAGTCTTCGTTTCATCGAGAAATCGGGCAGTGAGGTCCGTGTCGATCGACAGGCTTAGAGTGTCGATCGACATGCGGCAATAAAAATCAAAATTAGGGTTTCCTATAAAAGCTGGGAGCGTGGCTTTTCTTGGTTTGGCTGTTTTTGGGAGGTTTTGAAGAGTTGAGAGAGAATTTTGGTGTTCTTGAGAGTTTGAGAGTTTGATCAAAGAATTCTTGTGGATCTCCCTTGTAATCTCAATTCTAGTCCGTTGTGTGTTCTTCTTGTTCTTCGCGTGTTATCCTCCTTTTCCATCAGATCTAAGGTGAGTTCGCGACCATAGGTCCTTGGGTTGAGGAATAGATGTTGTACCATTGTTTGCTGTGTGTCTTGGTGGATTTTTTTGTGAATGGAAATCGCAGGTGGACGATTGGATCAGAGAGATTCGGTCATGAGAGGATAGGCCAATCTCCATCGATATGCAGGTTCATGTCGATCGACAGGATTGATTTCTGTCGATCGACACGGGGTCGTGTGAGTATGTCGATCGACATAAGACCTGCTGGTCTTGTTTTTGTGGTTTGCTTGTTTCGTGCATTGTTTGATAATCCTGGTATTTCATGTTTTTCTTTATTCAAGTAATTGGCCTGTAGATGGGACGACCGTCTCACTAAGTATTTGTTAAATACTTACGCAATTCTTTTTTCCTAATTGTGTTGTAGGTAAAGGAAAAGGGAAAGTGTGACCGCGGGATCACGGCCTGAGGACGGGGATGATTAGGATTGCTGTTGTTTTTCTGTTGTTTATTCTAGTAAAACCGGTTAGGTTGCTAGTTCCTTTATGGTCTTTTTGAATGTGGATTATGTTGTTTGGTTCTTGATGTTTAATATGAGAATTCTGTAAGTTAAAAAAAAAAAAAAAAAAAAAACCGGGTGTTACATTTTTGGTATGAGAGCCCTTACGGTTTTAGGACTGTTAGGATTGGATGAATTGAGACTATGTGTTTAAATTAATTATTGTGCTTAGTCAATTTCTAGTCTTAGAATCATCCTCTCCGGCCTTCAATGAGATTCTGTGGTGAGTTTTTGTGTGGTGTTTGATTGTGATTCTGGAGTGCTTATCTATTGATCTGTGTTGCAGTGAGATGGATACCAGGAGTAGAGGTCGTGGCAGAGCTGGTGCCCGTGGTGGCCGTGGTGGCCGTGGCCGTGGCCTAGCTGCTGAGTCAGCCGAGAGCGCGGCGCAGAGTGTAATCTCGAGTGTGGCGACCTCGTCAGAGTCCCAGTCGCATAGTGCCAGCGTGTTGGCAGGTGCCGGTAGAGGCAGGGGAGTTCCAGTGGGCCCCGGTGGGGGTGCTGCTACGGCTCCGGGTCGTGATGACCAAGTTGTGGGATTGCTGACGCAGTTGTTGGCACGTTTCCCGCCAGTGGCTCCTGAGCAGGCTCCGGGTTTTCCTCCAGTGCCTGGTTTGCAGCAGAGGGCTGCAGTGGCTGAGCAGCCGAAGGCTGCAGTGGCAGCGCCTGCACCGTCTTATCTCGAGATGATGAGCCAGATGCAGAAGATAGCTACGCCGTTCTTTGAGGGCAGAGTTGGTCCTGAGGCGTCTGATGAGTGGTGTCTGAGGTTAGAGCGTAACTTCAGGTCGATCAGGTGTCCTGCCGAGTATCAGGTTGAGTTGGTTGTTCACTATCTGAGTGGTGATGCCCATTTGTGGTGGCGCGCTATTGAGGCTAGGCGTGCGGAGTGGACCTGGGGTGAATTCTTGGCTGAGTTCAACGCCAAGTATTTCCCTCAGGAGGCTCGAGACCGTCTTCGGATGAGGTTCATGTCCTTGACGCAGAGAGAGCTGTCAGTGCGTGAGTATGACGCCGAGTTCAGCAGGTTGGTTGTTCATACGGGGCATGGTCTAGAGGACGAGCGGGCTTTGGTTCAGAGGTTTTTGCAGGGACTTCGGTTGAGTATCAGGACCCAGTGTAGGGGTGGCAGATTCGTACCGAGGGCGGATCTTGTGGAGCTTGCAGCTTCGATTGAGGAGGATCAGCGTGAGCAGTCTGGTCCAGTTGTCGTTCAGCCTACTGTGGCTCCTTCTGTTCAGCCGAGGAGTCAGCAACCGCAGCAGCATCAGCATCGCAGAGGTTCTGGCTCTGGCAAGGGCGGCAAGCCTGCACAGGGTCAGAAGATGAGGTGGGATGATCCTTCTAGGGCGAGTTCTGGTAGCCATGGTTCACATGGTTGTTACGGATGCGGCAGTGCAGAGCATCGGGTGGCGAACTGTCCTTAAGGCTCCCGTGGTGGGGCTAAGGTTTGCTTCGAGTGTGGCGAGCCGGGGCATTTCAGGCCGATGTGTCCTCGGTTGCAGCATCCAGTGGTGGCAGCGATTCAGGCGTTGAGTCAGATTGCGGCAGTGCAGCAGCCGGTTGGTCAGATTGGTCCAGCACCGCATGTGTATCCTTCGGAGGAGTTGGGTCAGGCTAGTGGCGCCGGGCAGATCACAGGTAAAATTTTAGACTTAACTTCGTAAATTCCTAGTGGTAGAATTTGTCGTTGTTTTGTGGTGCTCTTTTATTTTGCTTGTGGTCGTGTTGTCAGGGTTCTCAACGCATAAATTATGTAGGGACCTTGTTAGTGGGCGGGTTTGAGTCCCACGTGATGTTTGATTCGGGTGCGTCGCACTGCTATATTACTCCGGAGTGTGCTGACAGCAGCGGCATTCGGAGCAGCGCTGGTGTGCGAGCAAGCGTGGTCAAGGTGGCTGGAGGCGGGTTCCTAGCTACTCTGGGCCGTGCTAGAGCAGTGGATGTTCGTATTGCGGGGCATTCGTTGCCAGCGGACTTGGTGATTAGTCCGGTTGTGCTTTATGATGTGATCCTTGGGATGGACTGGTTATCGTATTACCGGGTTCATTTGGATTGTTTCAGAGGCAGAGTTCGCTTCGAGCGTGGTGGTGGGAGTTTGGTGTTTCAGGGGTTGAGACCGACTTCCAGCAGTTTGGTAATCACGGCTATTCAGGCTGAGCAGATGATATAGCGAGGTTGCGAGGCGTTCTTGGCGACGATTGTAATGTCAGACTCCAGCGGTGAGGTTGCTTTTGAGGATATTCGAGTTGTTCGGGAGTTTCAGGATGTTTTTCGGTTATTGAAGGGATTACCACCATCTCGGTCTGATCCTTTCACGATCGAGTTGGAGCCAGGGACAGCTCCGATATCTAAGGCTCCTTATAGGATGACCCCCGCCGAGTTAGCAGAGTTGAAGAAGCAGTTGGAGGACCTTCTGGAGAAGGGTTTTATTCGTCCGAGTGTTTCGCCGTGGGGAGCACCAGTGTTGTTTGTGAAAGAAGAAGGATGGAAGTCTCCGGTTGTGCATCGATTATCGGGGACTTAACCGAGTCACTGTGAAGAACAGGTACCCTTTCCCGAGAATTGATGAGTTGCTGGATCAGCTGAGGGGTGCTACCTGGTTGTCCAAGATTGACTTGGCTTCGGGATATC